>CM062529.1:27768365-29037548 GCA_031439595.1 Pterocarpus santalinus
GCTCATAAGACTTTGTGTGATATGTATGACTCTATGTGTCAATATGATGACAATGATATGATGGTGACCATGATGATGATGATATGATATGATGATGATCATGATGATGATGGTATGATAATGATAATGATGAGATGGCATGATGATTATGATAGTGATATGATGATGACAAGGATGATAATGATATGATGACGGTATGAAAATGAATGAAGATGATATGGATATGATATATTGATGATATGATGCTTAATGAAATACATTAAAGAAATCACATTTGGAGACGGCGATACGTAATGCCCAAATATGGAAAGGATAAATAAATATGAACACCCTAGGGATGACGATACGTAACGCCCAGAGGTGATTGATAAAGGAACCACATTTGGTGACGGTGATACGTAACGCGTAAATGTGGAAAGAGAATTAAAATAATTTTGCATCATAAGCCTTAATAAGAAGATAAAGTAAACTAAGGGTATGATTCTTCAAAAGGGAAGGTGACCAAATTTAAGCTCCCCTCACCCATGACTTACATGAGGCATGGCATGACCCAACTTGTGTGAGTATGGGGGATAGTGTAAGACCTTACTAATTTGATGTTATGCTTAAGTCATATCATGAAATCAAGTAGATTGTGTTACCGTATTAACACTCTACTTACCTTTCATGATTCGTGTTCCCTTTTATCATCACTTCTCTCTTTTTTTTTTTTTTTAAAACAGACGAAAACGGCGCGCTGCTATACTAAGGGCGAAACGAATTTAACAAAATATAACAAAAGATAAGAATAGTACAATAACATTACTGTATACGTGCATATATATGTATATATCAAAAGCTGCTGCTTCAGTTTATGTAAAAAGTTTCAAAGTAGAATACATAAGTGGGCCGGCGTACCAAAAAGACAATAATGCCTGAATTAGTCAAAAGATCTTATGGTCCTCAGAGGACATTTCATAGCCTACTATTAATCCTACTGTCAATTCTATGACCTAGAGCTACGTGCTGTCCAAAAGAGGGTCATGCTGTATAACATCTCCTGCTGGCTGAACTACTCTGTCAGATAGCCGTTAGCCATGTCAGGCTCGGCCGGAGAATACTCTGCGCTAGGTCCCGAGGAGGAAGAGGGTGACGAGCCGGTGGCCTTGGAAGGGTCACTCTCTAACCTAAGCGGCACATCGGGAACGGCCTGTGGAGGTGACTCCGGTGCAGGATCAGCAAGAGCTGCCTGTGCTGCAGGTGCGGGGGGAGCTGGAGGTGAGTGCGCCATGTGCAGCGGGACAACAATGTAAGGAGTCACAGGGTCAAATCTAGGATGATGTAAAGGGACAGCAAAGTTCCTGTTGCTAAAGAGGTAGAGGCGAAAGTTACATGAACTGGCTATATACAAGGAATCCAACACTGGATCATGGTGAAGCTATAAAGCTAGGATCTCAATGAAGAGGGTAGCCGTGGAGTCCATCACCAGCGTCTGAGAATGATGCGAGAAATACAGAACGAGGTGAGAATTTCAAGAAATTCTCAGTAAGGTTCCTGTATAATGGTTAGCTGATGTCACATACATTCTCAGTTGCCTTGGGTTTTATTTAATTATAAAAACATGTGTTCAAACTGAAATATCTATTTTAATGAGTTCAAGAAAATGTCTGGTCCGAGGCAAGGTTCAGTTTTACTTTAGACAGCACAAGAAACAAAATAGATTACTAATAATGATACATAGAACAATAAATAGAATAAATAAACAAATAGCAGTAAATAAACATAACAGACAACTGTAAACATCTTGATATAACCATTCCATGTATTCACGCATGCATGTAATCATGCAGACTCATTCTTGAATCTTCCTTCATAAACTTTTTCATTACTTTCTATCATTTTTCCATCTCTTGGTCCCCTGGGAGTTCTTGGCCATTTAGACTCCTAGGTAATAGTATGCTTTTCAGGATCGAGCTCGTTCCTATACAGGAATGCCGGGTTTACTTTCCCCGACCTTCCCACCGATTTATTCCCCTTAACTTCTTATCCGAGGCTGGCCCAAGTAGCATGGAACTTTCATAGCAACATATTCCTTATTATAACTTTCATAGCTTTCTTGAAAATGCACATGCATTAACATGTAATTCATAACTTATGCATGGATTCTACTGAAATTTTGGCAACATAAGAGAACGTGTCCGCTTTCCCATGAATAGTTCTAGCACACCAGAACATCAATTTGTTGCAAAGGTCACAACATTACATACATAGTCCAACATGAAACTCATAATAACAATAATCTCATTAAGGCAAAGTTTCTGCCTCAGCATAGTCAGCCAACCCAGTTCTTCTAAATCAAGCCATAATTTCTATTTAACTCATTTAGAGCTCAATTTTGGTTATGTTAAAGGGTTATGTGTCTATTTTCTAACCTCTTTTGTCCTATCTCATTTTGATATCTATAGCTCAAGCTATTTAGGTTTTATCCCGGCCTGCCTAGTGGCTAGCTAGAATCAGACAACTAAAAGTAAAAATCAACTAAAATTCGAAAACTGACTCAAATTACACAAAATTGGACTCATATTAAAGCTAACAGGGTGAAGTTTCATTTACAAAAAGTTCCATTCCATTTGCCTTAGTAGAGCTCGAGTCACAAGCCCCGAATTATGACCTTCCTAAACTTTCCTGTTCTGGCCCAGTTTGGACATAGGCCAAATTTCTTGTATCATTGTGAGCAGCTGGGACTTATCTAATTCTGAAATTTTTATGGAACATTCTCCTATGTGTAAGCTTTATAAAAAAGTTAGTTTCACTCATTTTCAAGTAGTATAGGGCGAGTTCTACCCTGAACAACCCAGTCTGCCCAGAACCAGAGTCAAAAACCTAGGTCGAAATTCAAAAATTCATATCTCCCTCAATTCTAATCCAAAAGCCTTACATGATATATTTATGGAAAGCCCTAGATGTCTAGTTTCATATAAAAATTGTTTCATCAAATTTAATTGGCTGTAGGCGAAGCCGTACACTCCGCCGTACTGATTGCCGAGGGTTTTTTGTTCTCCAGCCCCTCAGCTCTTCCTATTTTCATTCTTTCTTGCTTCCAATTCGGTTTTAATCAAACAAACAGCCCAAATCCAATCACATATCATCATAATCATTCATTTAACACATCAAAGATTGTGAAAATAATCCAACCTCAGCCAGCCAAGACCACAAGATTGATGCAATCTACCTTTGTTAGAAGTGATTTTGCTGGATTTTTGAAGGCGCGGATGAGCAAAGCTTGATTAAGCTTGATGTTGGCTGGAGTTATGTGAGTGAAGAAGAGAGGAAGAGAGCTGAAAGGAGAGGAGAAAGTGGCACAAGAAAAGGGGTCTGAATGGGTGATAAAGGGTGAAAATAATCTAATTACATTGAGTGGTTGTGGTTGGCTTGCTTTGGCATTTGATTGGTGGAGATCCTATGGCTGAGTTTCAGCCAACTCTCCTTGCTTTTGTGGCCAAAGTGGTGCCACATTTGGTGCTAAGTGGCTGAGTTATCAGCCACTCAAGGTAGGGTTAAAGAATTGAAATTCTATTGGTTCGGGTCCGACAGTTTAAAATACCGTAATTTTACCGATTTCCTTTAAATCGGTAAATCGATTTTCAATAAAATTTTATGAAATCTTCTATACTCCTAACTTAATTCTCTCATATGTAAACTCAAGTAATTGCCAATCAATTGATTCTAAATAATTATTTAACCGAATTTTGATTATTCTCAATTATTCGATAAAATCGAATAATTAGGCGAAAAACGGTGGATGTTACAGATAAGGCTTACATGAGGCATGGCATGACCCAACTAGTGTAAGTACCGAAAATTTATGGTGGCGACAGCCACGATATGAGCTCATTACCACTTATGTTTAGTGGGTGAAAAGAAAAGGACTTAAGATAAGTCAATTTAAGAAAAGAAAAGGATTTAAGATAAAGTCAAGTTAAGAAAAGAAAGGGACTTCGGTTCGACCCAAGTAAAGAATGAAACTCTCAACATGTTCATGCATGTTATGGATTGTCATATAAGCTTTTATGTATACCATGATGTAGTTATTATAATGAGAATATGTACTTAAAATTGAATCCACTTCGGATAGCTATGTCTTCGAAAATCTAAGAATTGGACCTTATGCATGCTCACTGTTTTCATTATAAAACCGAAGTGGCTGGGATGATGACGATGACACCTCCGTGTCGGGTTTGAGTCCTACTGAGAAATCTTATTTCTCACTCTAGTTATTTTTTTGCATCATCACCAAAATCCAATGGCGTATCCAGTGGAGTGGAGCATGGATCCCCTACACTGTGAGCAGATGTATGACGTGGGACACCAAACGAAGCTATTTTGGGACTTATAGCGACCGTCACTCTACACCTTCGCATATTTCTTTTTGAGATGAGCTTTGTCATTTGAAGTTTGTATTTAGTACCTAGTATTCAGATCATGGCACGACCATGAGCTTCCTTCGATGTAATGCTGTTATTTATATGTATGTATATAAATATTATGAACCCATATGGATGTAATGATTAGCTATGTAATGTAATGTATTTGTGAATTACTATTTATTTACCTTTCTCATGTTTTATGATATTTGGGTATGTACCTTATACGACACGCTCTTTCTCTATCTACCTTCTCGCTCAAGGCTTTACTTTCCAAAGCAACGACGTATTTAAAAAAAAAAAAAAATCTTACCATATTTTCCACATAATTTAATTTCAAGTGAAGTTTAGTTTTCCATGAGCATAAGTAACAACTAATAAAACGTCGTAATACGACTTAAGCGCAGTATGGGTTTATTAAGGTGTTACATTATGGTATCAGAGCAGTTCATCCTGTTAAAGCCTGAAGTTGGACTGACTATGCTTCCAAGCATAACTCTATGTGCGCTATGTTAAGTCGTGCTAAGAATTCTATCTGTAGGATGGGATGTAGGGCTTAGAATGCATGACCGTCATGTGAGATTACCTTTAGTTGCTGCCATGCTTATGCTTAATATTGGGCCTGATCAACTCGATATCTTTGTATGGTGTGTTCAGGAGCTAATAGCAACTCACAGACGTACCTCCAACGAGAACAGCGATAGCGTGAACTTCGCCGAGTTCATGAGGACTTTCCAGCAGATGGCAAACGCAATGCAAGCTCAAGCTACAACTGCTGAGCATATGATGGACCAGCTGAACCAAAGATCCGAAGAGTCTGTTGGTGGAAATGGAGCTGATGCCGATTATTAGAAGTTCTCGAAGTTTCGAAAGACGAACCCACCCAGTTTCAGGGGGCTTTCAACCCTAACGAGGCCGACGAATGGATCACAGAGATTGAGAAGATCTACTCCATGCTAGCTTGCTCAGAGACCCAAAAGGTGGCCTTTGCCACTTACATGTTGAAGGCGAATGCCGAATTCTAGTAGAAAGGAGCGAAAAGCTTGATGGAAAATGATCAGAGGGAGATCACATGGGATGCCTTCAAGGTGGCTTTTTATGAGAAGCACTTCCCGATGTCTGTAAGGAACGTGAAGGAGATGGAGTTCCTGAGGCTCTACTAAGGAGGTATGAGCATTGCCGAATACACAGCGAAGTTTGAGGAGCTGTGCAAGTTTTCCACGCTATATCAGCGGAACCCGGATGAGCATTGGAAATGCATGAAGTATGAGGGAGGATTACAGGCTGACATTTTAGCATCAGTGGCCCCATTAGAGATAAGGAACTATGCGGCACTTGTTAATAAGATCCGTGTAGTAGAAGAATGTAATCGGAAATTGATGATCCAGAGATCAGAGGCCCATAAGAGGAGACAGGCGTCTTAAGAGCAACACTCGAAGGAGCCCCTGCAAAAGAAGCCCTACTACGGTGAAGGATCCAAGGGCAACTAGCCACAAGAGCCATCCGCCAACCCTTCAAGACCCGCCGATCAGCCCCCGAAGCCTGCAACGAATCCCACCTGCCCAAAGTGTGAGAGACAACACAAAGGGACTTGCTACATCGGACAAAATGTCTACTTCAAATGTGGACAGCCTGGGCATTTTGCAAAGAACTGCATCTAGGGCATGCACACTTCAACCTTTGTTCTGAGTAACAAATTTTGTGGGCAAAATTCTTTTGAAGGAGGGGAGATTGTAACATCCCCAATTTTTATCTAAGCTAATTAGCTCAGTGATCCTGGCTAATTAGAGAGGTTAACGATTAATTGAGGACTAATCGGCTAATCTCGATGAGCAAAAGCTTAGTAAATTGAGTCAAGTCAATGATTAATCATAACACACTAAATGTTTTAATTAAAACCTAGTTATTCAAACATCATTAATTTGTAACTTAGAAATATAATTAAGCTAATCCAATCCTATTAATTAAGTGCAAGGCAATTATTCTACCTTGCCAATTGAGATATATAAATTCTTATACCCTAATTATATAATTCATAAGATCAATTCTTTTAGGGGAGAAATATCTTAAAAGTGTAATTAACCAAAATCAGTTAAAGAGCAATTTAACTAATCAAATTGAATTAACAACTTAGGTAATTCTAATAGCTTTGAAGATTTAAAAATTTCTTCCAATTGATGCACCAAATTTCAGCCAAGGGTAAGAGCAAAATCCAACCATCCATTTGCCTTCTCATCATGCACCATTGGATCAAGAGTCTAGGTTAGTAGTATTCCTTGAGTCAAGCCAAGAGATGTACCCTCCTCCATCAAGACTGTGACACTTGGAGTGATTATATCCACCCAAGCCAATTCCAAGAGTGGACATGCTCTTAACCACTTGAGAAAACACAAAACGGTCTTTACCTAAGTGCCAAGACTCAAAGAAAACACAACTCACCCTTTTACCCCAAAGTCCTTAGCTTTCTTGCTTGAAAAAGAAGTTAAACTCACCTACTCTCTCTTGCTTGTTGGAGAAGCAAAGCAATCATCCCTCTCTCCCCATTTCTTGCACAAAAATAGCCCCCTCCCTCACTCTCTCATTTATGATTTCCATTATTTCCCAAAGACACCAAGTAGCCACTCTTTTTCCTCTCAACCTCTCTTTATTCTCCCTATTCTTCTTCTTGTTCTTGTCATTTTTCCACCACCATCACCCTCATCTTCTATCACCACCCTCACTAACTTACCAAGGATCACATTCTTTGATATTTGATAGAGTAAAACAAACACTCATTTAGCCTCATTTGCTAGCTCAAGAGGAAGGAGGCCATCTCCAACCATTTTCGTCCTTCAAGCTTTCAAGAGAATCCTTGTGGTAGTGACTCTAACCTTTCTCTTTTATGTGTTCTTCAAGCCCTTGAACTCCTAAGCTCTCCATAGCTAGGTGATTCTAGGACTTGTTTCCAAGGCCTCATGGCCATGCTTGTTGGTATGATGAGTTTTCATGTGTTGTGTCCTTCTCTTTGGTATGAAATTTTCGGTTGGAATGTTTATTGTTATTGAACTAAATTTTTAGAAGTTAAAACATTGAGTTAATATCAATATCTCAAAGATTAAAAGTGGTTTGGAAGAGAAAAGTGATCACTTGAAGAAAAGACTAAATGTTCTTACAAGAAAACTCCTTGAAACCAAAACCATGGAAACTGGAAAATTCTGGCAGTTTGTATGGCGTGACTAATAACTCTTTCCATATAACTCCAAATGGAACAAAAATAATTTTAAATGAAAATATGCTTATAGAGCTTTTTATACATATAAAATACGTAAAATTTGGCCTTAAAATGAGAGAGATATGAATTTTCAAAGTGTGCTATTCCCGGGTGTGTTCTATTCGGGCAGTATGTAATAAAATCTTAATAACTCGAGTTATACAGAACATTTTTGAGTGGCACCAAGTTTTTTAGAAAGCTAAGACATATAGAAACATTCTCATAAAATAGTTTTGGCAGATTCCTTGTGAGGAGCTTGCAGTAATGTTTAAAAGTCACTATACCAAGAATAAACTTAAAAGCTGAGCAGTCAAAATAAAATGTGCATATGTCAAGTTACAAAATGAATTTTTCAGTGGGGTTTGTTTTGTTTAAAAATAGACTCAGAGAAGTATAATCATACCAAAATTCGAAGCAAAAGAGTGAAAGATGAAATTATGGTGAATTTTTGAAATTACTATCCCACTGTAAAAGTAAAACTGGTTATGGTAAAAGTTAAATGTTAATGAGAAATAAGCTTTAAGACATTAAGTCCCTTACATTAAGTATTGGAAAACCTTGATAATTCAACATAAAATGTTTCAAAGAGGATATTAGATAAGATTGGCCCTAGGCCTAATAAAAGAATTTATACAAAAAGCAACCTCAATTAAAAACTTGCACCAAATTTACTAAACTAAGCTCATAAGACTTTGTGTGATATGTATGCCTCTATGTGTCAATATGATAACAATGATTTGATGTTGACCATGATGATGATAATATGATATGATGATGATCATGATGATGATGGTATGATAATGATAATGATGAGATGACATGATGATTATGATAGTGATATGATGATGCTAAGGATGATAATGATATGATGACGGTATGAAAATGAATGAAGATGATATGGATATGATATATTGATGATATGATGCTTAATGATATACATTAAAGAAATCACATTTGGGGACGACGATACGTAACGCCCAGATGTGGAAAGGATTAATAAATATGAACACCTTGGGGACGGCGATACATAATGCCCAAAGGTGATTGATAAAGGAACCACATTTGGGGACGACGATATGTAATGCCTAAATGTGGAAAGAGAATTAAAATAATTTTGCATCATAAGCCTAAATAAGAAGATAAAATAAACTAAGGGTATGATCCTTCAAAAGGGAAGGTGACCTAATTTAAGCTCCCCTCACCCACGACTTACATGAGGCATGGCATGACCCAGCTAGTGTAAGTACCGAAAATTTATGGCGGCAACGACCACAGTATGGGCTCATTACCATTTATGTTTAGTGGGTGAAAAGAAAAGGACTTAAGATAAGTCAATTTAAGAAAAGAAAAGGATTTAAGAGAAAGTCAAGTTAAGAAAAGAAAGGGACTTTGATCCGACCCAAGTAAAGAATGAAACTCTCAACATGTTCATGCATGTTATGAATTGTCATATAAGCTTTTATGTATACCATGATGTTGTTATCATAATGAGAATATGTACTTAAAATTGAATCCACTTCGGATAGCTATGTCTTCGAAAATCTAAGAATTGGACCTTATGCATGCTCACTGTTTTCATTATAAAACCGAAGTGGCTGGGATGATGACGATGACACCTCCATGTCGGGTTCGAGTCCTACTGAGAAATCTTATTTCTCACTCTATTACTTTTCCGCATCGTCACCAGAATCCGATAGCGCATCCGGTGGAGTGGAGCATGGATCCCCTACACTGTGAGCGGACGTACGACGTGGGACACTAGACGAAGCTATTTTGGGACTTATAATGACTGTCACTCTGCATCTTCGCATATTTCTTTTTGAGATGAGCTTTGTCATTGAAGTTTGTATTTAGTACCTAGTATTCAAATCATGGCATGACCATGAGCTTCCTTCGATGTAATGCTGTTATATATATGTATGTATATAAATATTATGAACCCATATGGATGTAATGATTAGCTATGTAATGTAATGTATTTGTGAATTACTATTTATTTACCTTTCTCATGTTTTATGATATTTGGGTATGTACCTTATACGACACGCTCTTTCTCTATCTATCTTCTCGCTCAAGGCTTTACTTTCCAAAGCAACGACGTATTTCAAAAAAAAAAAATAATCTTACCGTATTTTCCGCATAATTTAATTTCAAGTGAAGTTTAGTTTTCCACGAGCATAAGTAACAACTAATAAAACGCCATAATACGACTTAAGCATCGTATGGGTTTATTAAGGTGTTACACAAGACTATACAACCAGTATCCTTTATAACCAATACAATATCCAACAAATAGTGCAAGCATAGCTTTGGATAAAACTTAGACTTTTTTGTAGGTTAAGAGGCAACAAAACACAAGCATCCGAAAGCCCTTAATGCTACATAATCTAGGTCTTTATGAAATAGCAGCTAATAAGGGGATTTTTAGTCCAAAAGTGGTGTCAGAATCATGTTTATAAGAAATGTAGCCATGGTGACACAATTTCCCCCAAAAGGAAGGTGGAACCCTAGACTAGAAAAAGGCATAAGCTACATTGAGTAAATGTTAATGTTTTCTCTCTATAACAACATTTTATTTTGGCCACTGTGCACAAGAAAATTGATGAAGGATTCGTTTTTTTTTTTTTTTGCTACAAATCAGTGAGTGTTAGCTCTATGCTATTGTCACTTTTGATATGTTTAATCACATGTCCAAACTATGTCTATAAAAAAAACTAATAAATCCACTCAATACAATGGTAGCATCATATTTACATTTAAATGTGTCCATGTAAATTGATTACAATCATCCACAATTGTGAGAAAATACCTCTCACCATGGTAAGTGGGAATATGATATTGTCCCTATACATCATAATGCACTAAATCAAGGGGAGTGCCTGACACCTATTTTAGCTAAGGGACAAACATGACAAGTGTGCATAGCAATTGGCATACATGAGGGGTTAAATCAAGCCTTCAAATTGCTTTTTCAAATCAGAAACTCAAACAAGTTTGTCAAGTGTGTTTAAACTTAGAATGTGAAGCATATGAGTTAGAAATAAAGGGATTGATTTTATCTTTGAGAACTTAGTTTTATGAAAAAGCTTTTCGATTAGTTCTTGTTCAAAAATCTTTTATCACAATTTAGCCAAGTTGAGAAGAGATAGATGTGTGATAGAAAATGAGATAAGGAAAAGAGAATCAAACCTAGAGATTTATCCTTATTTGGCCATACCATGTGCCTATGTCTAGTCCCTAACTCGAAGTTGAGGTTTTAACTATCAAAGTAGTATTGTACTTGTTATTCTTGTCTTATTCAGCATTGGAAATTTTCTATTTTTGTCATTTAATCAAGATAGATGTAAATGTTAACTAGTCATTAGTGTCAGTTGTCCATTGTACTTATTTTAGCATGAAATCAAGCTTTATCCTAAGGTTTGAACTTTCTTCGAATCAAGTTTGTAGAGTGATCTTCTTAAAACGATTCCTTAGTAAAGTCCTTTCTAATGTGCTTCCTTTTTATGGTTAAAGTTTCTAATTAGGTGACCTTTCTAAGGTCGCACCTTTTTGAAGTCACTTTTAGTCCTCAATGATTTCTTTATTCTTTTCAGAATACGTAGGCTTTCCTATCATTCTTGGTCCATCTGGTCTTCTTCATGTAAAAGCATTCCTTTTATCACAGAGTTCCTTTCTTATATGATCCAAATCATTCTTGAAGATATTCATTGATCATGAAGCTTGAGATTGTACTTGAACTTAATGAGAAAGATCTATCTAAAGAGTATTACTCAACAAACTCATTAATACTCACTATGTTTTCTAGATTGTTTGTTAAACATCAAAATCATGTGAAATAGGCATTCAAAGCAACACATGGTGGCTTCTAGAAGGCTTTGGAGCTAACAATCCCCCTTTTTGTGATGATGATAAACCAAGCAAAAAACTTGGATTTAAAAAGAAAGTGATAAGAAACATTTAAGTATAGATCTTTCTTGAATTTTTTTTGATAAAGATGCATTTAAAATATATCAGACCATATGGGAATTTTTTCCAAGATATATTAAAACAAATGATCTTGTCGTGTTAAATCTTTTGATTCAAAAACTTAGAAACTTATCCTTTTCTAAATTAGATTAAGGTTATTATCAAGTATTATAGCAATTAGAGCAGAAAGGAAAAAATCTTAATCAAACAAATTGAAGCAGAGACAAGCAACTAAGAGTAATATATAATTAGAATAATCAAAAGATAGAGAAAATGCATCAGATCATATATTAATGTTGAAATAATTAGGATACAATAGATATATGCAATGAGATATTTCTAAAAGTTTCTAAGATGACTCCCCCAAAATTTTTGCCTTTATTTTCTCCCTTTTGTCATTAGCAACATATGAAGTGGAGAAAATTGGCATCATTGAAGTACAAGAAGAGAGGGAACTTCATTTTTTGCCCAACTTTTTGAGTTTGAGAGAATTTGAAGACTGTAGAGCATGCAGAAATTTACGAGTATGCTTTTGAGTGTCCATTATGGCTTCAAATCCGTGCTTATAATATTCTACTATCTTCTCGTTTTTCTTTTTATAACTCTGTCTGAGGAAACCGAGACTAGGGTTTAGGCTTTGAGGTCAACTCTTGATATGGCAAAGTATATATGAACCTTAGAAGATTTTGGTGTCCCTTGTAAGATGACTATTCTTTCAGTAGTCCCATGTTCCTCATGCATTCCTTGCCTTTTCTTAGAACATCAAACTTCTTTTTCTTCATTTTTTGAGTAGTTATTTCCTCAGTTGGCTTGGCTATAAGAAGTGGTATTTCATATTCTTGCTTTTCTTTCTTCTTTTCTTCTTTCTTTCTTTCTTTTCTAATCCTTTTTCCTTGACTTTCTTGGGGGGAGGAGGAGGAGGAGGTGATTTTTCTGGAACCTCCTTCTCTTTTCTTTTACTTTTCTTTTCTTTTGATCCTATGTCAGTAGTTTCTTTAGAAGGCTTCTGCTTTTCCTTTTTCTTCTCAGTAGAGCCTAGTTTAGAAAGAACTTGAGCCCATAATCTGAGTGGCTTTTGGAGGTGTAGAGGAAGGAGTAACAAGCTATATTCTTCTTCATGTTTTTAGGCTTCAAAAGCTCTGCCCTTTTCTTAGTAAGTTCATAGCCAAGCAAGGAGAAGTTCCTTATAGATGTTATGCTTTTGTCATTATCTACCCATTCTCTATCAAAAGGTAGCTTGAGCTTTCTATAAACACGGGTGAGAAGATCCCATAGGAAAGTCTACTATTTCTCTTCTCATCTCCTTCCATCGCAGACAAACAATGTTGCATAATTTGTCTATTCATATTAATCTTTCTTTTGGTCATAACACAAAAGAATGCCTGAATGTCCATTTGAGTCATTACATCCATACTTCCACCTTGGGGCAGAATAGAATGTTGGGTGATGTAGAAAATAGCTTTTGGCTCCTTCTTGGTATTTCTAACTTTTGGTTCTTCTACCTATTCTTGAAAGACTTCCAAGAACATATTCTTTAAAGACATTTATTTCCTTTGCCGATTTTGTCGATGGAGTAATTATTACTCCTTTTAATTTTGTCTAAGTAATCTCAATTAGATCTATCTTCATTATTTCTAGCTCATATCGATGTAACATTCAAGTGAAAGGGTTTTTCTTGTAACACCCTGAATTTCGTATGATTAGTAATATCGAATAATTAAACTTTCAGATACATTATAGATATATGAGTAGTCAATATTGAAATGTAAATATTAGGGTTAGATAAAATTCAAATTTCTTTGTAAAAAATTTCATTTGACAATTAACAATATTTAGATAGTTTAAAGGAAATCGGTTTGTTTACGGTATCCTATAAATCAATATTCGAGTTAATAGAAACTTATACTATAAGATAACATGAATACCAATTAAAAATCTTAAATCCTATGGCTAGAAACTAGCCACTTACCCTTGGTTGTTGACCAAATCATGGCCCTCCATTTGGGAAGCTCAACAAAATTCAAATTGCTATAGAAATCCACCAATAGGAACCTATCACTAACTTAACAGGTAAGACACATTACCATCATCATTTTCTCTCATTTTCTTTCATTTTTATGCAGCCACCCTCCCCTCATTCTCCACTCTCATTTTCTTCTCTAACCTACTCATACACATCCAAAACTCCTACACCTTGCTCCCTTTTGCTCAAATTTTCCACTCTTTCCTTGTGTATCCTCAAGAAACATCAAGACAAGCTCATAAACCTCCTTTCTTTGGATCATTTAGGCTCAGTCCCTCAAAAATCAAGAAGGGGTTTGGACCTCCCTCAAGGTTTTTGAGAAGTAGAGCCACCAAAGATTCAAGTAGAAAAGCTCAAACTTTGGATTTGAGGTAAGGTTTTCTTAGATTATTTGATTTCTCTAATTTACATGGCTGCTAGGGTTTCTTATGTCACCTTTTAATTGATGATATTTGATGTTAATATGGCTTGCTTTGAGTAATTTAAGGTAGCAGTTATTAGTTTGATTTGATGATTTGATCAAAATACCAAAAGAACACTCAAACAAAGAAGCTAAGATAATACCCTAAGGTGGCAATCCATACAGTGAATAGTATGGTTCCATCTGTAGGCATCAAAATTGAGCAAAACCAATTTTATATGAAACTAGACTTCAAGGGCTTTCCAACCATATAAATTATAGATCCATTGGAGTTAAAATGAGAGAATTATAAATTTTTTAAGTAGATTGTTAAGTTTCTTTCACAACCCTAACTAGTGTGCATTAAGAAGGTATAACTCACCCTATACAACTTCAAATTGATTAAAACCAATTTTATTAGGAAGCTAACACATAGATAATCATGCATAGAAATTTTAGACTAATATCTTAAGTACGTTATCCCCAGTAATTCATTAAAGCTACCCTATGTCCAATTTAGGTTAGAATAGAGCAACATAGGGTAGCCTACTTAAGAAGCTCATAACTTGAGCTTTACTTACTCAATTTAGATGAAACCTATTGGGATTCAAAGATGACTCAATTAGCTACAATTTGGTATAAAATTCGTATAAAAATAATAAGAATTGAAATTTTAGTCATTTTCTAAATTTAGATGCTCCAATCTGTCTTGAAATACAATAGTCTTGGGTAAAACTTTAATAACTTAAATTATACACTTGAAAACTAAATGGAACTAAAGAGATTTGAAAATAGACTAATAAAGCTACAATTTATTAAATTTTTAGATTAAAATAAGTTCAAATGGAATTTTGGTGCAAATTATAAAAATAGGGCAGAATTGAAGAATCAAAGGTGAATTGCTAACTTTAAGGGTTAGAAACCCTATAAGTCATAAAGCGCCATTGGCTAAATTTTTAATTCAATTCCTTGTTATGTTAATGTGATATTGATGTATTCACATTATGATCCAGTTATTGTGACTAGCTGTTGAAATTTATATGATATGAATATTGGGAAGGCTTTTGTTTTAAGCCGTTATGTTGCCAAATTTATGGCAGAAATATGTGAAAGATATGGAAATTTATATGCTATCTACATGAACATCACGCAAGCATGAATATTTGAAAGTAAGGTATGAGGCATGTGCATAAGTCTCTCAAGCATATTCATACATGAATACATGAGCATACGACACTATGAAAGAATATGAAAGACAAGATGAGATCCTTTCACTTGGAGGCAGTTATTGGACCCTTCCCGGTGAAGGCAGTTAAACAAGATAAGATGTGGGTCTCTTCACTTGGAGGCAATTATTTGGATCCCTCCCTATGAAGGCAAAACTCCGAGATCCCTCTACTTTGGAAGCAGTTGGCCAAATGAGATCCCTCCAAATGTAGAGACACATGGATCCCCTTATAGGTCAATACTGTGTGGCGATGATCACGAGTTGAGCTGACTCCTAGATCAGTCTATCCGAGGGCAATAAAGATTAAAGATTAATGACATGCATGCAAACATCCTAGGGATGGCAATATATAATGCCTAAGTGTGTTAAGTAATGAAAGTAAAAGAATGCTAAGAAAGACATTTGCGCTTGCATGATTATATGACATGCATCCGCATATGTATAAGTTATATTCTGTTTATTTCTGTTATGAAACTGTTTTTCTAATTGTCAAGTGTATGAATAAAATTAAACTAGTTTGGAAGGATATTTTTGAACTTTATAAAATGAAATTTATAAATGTCATGGCATGATCACTTTTTCTTAAATAAACCAAAGCAGCTGAAGATAATGATGATGACATTATATATATATAGTCTATGAAATCCTACTGAGAATTTATAATTCTCACCCTTATATATGTTCCCATCTTATCTCGAAACAGCTCGAGAAGTACAAAAGATAGTCATCCTGAATAGAGTTGCCTAAGATGTTGGAGATGAACGAAGGTTGCTATTAGATAAGGTCTGCTTATGTAACAGCAACAACTTCCAGGTGTGGTATTATAATGTCCAAAAAACTTTATCATTTTTAACTAAATTGTCCAGTTTTTATCGAATAATTGAAATTAATCAGAAAGTGATTAGGTATTTATTTAAGGCCAATTAAGTATTGATTAGAGAAATTAGGCGATTGAATAATTTGAATAGCAACATAGAAAGCTTCACAAAATTCTTCTAAACCTTTTTGCCAATTTGAAGGAAATCGGTAGAGATTCGGTATTTTAACTATCAGAACCGAATCAATAAAATTAAACACCCAAAGCCCTAGATCCTATGGCTGAAAAATCAGCCCCTTAACCCTTTTTGGGTGGCGCTATCAGCCACACAAAAATGAAGGGAGTTGGCTGCAAATCAGCCACAAAAATTTCTGCCAATTAGCATTAAGTCTTCCAACTATCTCCTTGGATTTTTAGTGAGTCTTTTTCTTTTTTTTCCAAGCAGAATTTCGGCTCCTCTTTCTCTCTTGCTGGCCCTTCATCTTTTCTCTTTTCAACACATCTCATCTCACCTTGTCCTTGAAGCTTTGATCATTCTACCCTTTCAAGACTTCTTTTTGCTAGTTACTTCACTAAATCAAGGTAGGATTCACCTTTTATTCTTGATTTCTATGGATTGTGGCTATTTGAAATTCTATTTGGCTTCATTTACTTGATGATATATTGAATGTAATGGTTTATAGTTGGATTAATATGAAATTTTGAGTAGGAATTAAAATTAGAAGGAGAAAACTAGAAGAAGTGGAGAATTAGGCGGATGTCTAGGTGAAAAACCTACAGTGGTTCATACAGTGGAGTGTACGGCTCTGCCTATAGCTATTGAAACAAAATGAAACTAATTTTATGTGAAACTAGACATCTAGATCTTTCCATACATATAAAATTTAAGGTCATTGGATTAGTGTTAAGAGTGTTATGAATTTTTGAAGTTTACCCAAGGATTCTAAGTTCTCCACTAAGCAGTATGAGTTATGGAGGGTATAACTCACCCTACATAATTTGAAATGGAGTGCAACAAACTTTATTAGAAAGCTTACATATAGAGAAACATCCCATAAAAATTTTACAGCTAGATTCAATCCCTATTACTCCCAATAATTCAAATAAATCGCCCTAAGTCCAACCTGGCTAGAATAGGGCAGTCCAGATTGTCAACTTCAAGAGCTTATAACTCAAGCTCTGCTTATAAAATGAGATGAAACTTGTTGAAAATGAAAATTTGTTTTGTTGCATTTAATATGATATATGCTTCATATGATTTCAACTAGGTTCCTAATTTTAATGAATTTTTACGTTTAAGTGTGTAATTCTGGCTAGTGGCAGGCTAATCCGAGGTAAATTTCCAATAACTTGAGCTACAAGTATCAAAATGAGATGGGACTAAAAGGGTTCGAAATTAGACAAATAGTACTATAACATAACTTAGGTTCAAATGAATTAAATAGAAATTATGGCTTGTTTTAACAAAATCGGGCAAAATGAAGGTACAAAGATAGCAACTTAAATTCAAGTGCAAATATTATCTCTATGAGATTGATATTGATATGCGAATGCACTGTTCTGATTTTTCTGAATAATTGATGGTCTATGGTGTTGGCACTATTCATGGGGAAGTGGACTCAATCCGTTATGCTACCGAATTTTGACAGAAAATATAGAAAACTATGCATCATGGATATAATTCCTCTAGCATATGCATTCATGATTATGATTAAAATTATAATAAAGATTTTATATGACTTGGGCCAGCCCCTGAATGAATTTAAGGAGAATAAACTGGTGTCACGGTCAGGGAAAGTAAATCTGTTACTCATGTATAAGTACGAGCATGGACCTGAAAATCAAGCTATTACCCAGAGGTGAGAGAGGACATTCACCTCCAGGGGACCAAGTGCAGAGGAAAATAAGAAAGTACTGACACCCTAGGGACAGTGATATGTAACGCCTAGGTGTGTTAAGTAAAGACAGAAAAAGAGAAGCATAAGTACATATCAGAATTTTTATTATAAGCAAGTGCATCAAGAAGACATCTGCGTCCATCTATGAATGTTATTTAGTCGTTGCTTATTTTATTTTTAATCTAGGCATCTTATTTAATTATCCTTTATATTATTATGTTGATGACTGAGATTCTTTCTCTATTTAACTATTATATGATAAAATGAATCTGTTTCGGAATAGATGTTTTTGAAATCACTAAAATGAAATCTATAATTCATATAGCATGATCACTTTTTCTTGAATAAATCGAAGCAACTGGAATAACAATGATGACATGGATTGGCAAGTAGCTTAGGGATCCTACTGAGAATATAAAATTCTCATCTCTATGTGTTTCCATGTCATCTCCAAATAGCCAGAAGGTCTTGAAGGAGATCAACCTAGAGGAGCGTGGCCGAGGCTAAACTAGCTACAGAAGAAATTTGTATATATGTTTAGATATTTGTTTATGGTTGGTAATGTTTAAAGGGTTATTCAGTTACGCTCCTATTCGCAAGATGTAATAGAACTCTATTTTAATTTCGTGGAAAATAAGACAAATAATGAGTCAAGGTCCGTTTAATTGATTATAACAACTCCCAATGAGATAGTATGACTTAAGCATAGTATCAATTTGGGAGGACGTTACAGGTATTATGACTTAAGCATTGTACTGTACTTAAGAAGGTGTTACATGTCTCCTTCATGAAGGTGTTATAAAAGGCTTGAGCAACAAATGGGTATGTTGGGTCATCAATCATAAGAAAGCTAACCTATCCTTGATACTAGAAAATATCACACAAGAAAGGTATTTCCTTGAAATTGCCTATCTTGAAGATGTGACCTTGAAGATGTGACCTTTGGCAATCGGACTTCCTAAGAATCTTTTCTCAAAGATTTCTTGAAGTTCAGCATCTTCAAACATGGGAGGGATGCTAGTTTGGATTTTGGTTGATGAGGAAACTATGGGGCCATTTAAGAGACTTTAGAAGGTTGAAGTTGGAAGGATGGTTTTAAGTAGAAAATAGTGCTTTGAGAAAATTGGAAAAAGATCAAGATGATATTGGAATAAAAAAGAGTATATCTCAAAGGTGGCTTGAAAGTATTTTGGAGTGAGGTACATACAGCCATCAGAATGTAACACCCTCCCAAGCACAGTACTATGCTTAAGTCATAGTACCACACCCTGAGTCAAGCTATTCTGATTACTGAGTGGACCTCATCTCGACAAAGAACTTCACCGCCTTCGGAAACTTCTACAATCATCTGGAGACAACATGGAAATAGGAGTGAGAATTATAAAATTCTCAGTAGGATTCTCAAATTTTCATACATAGTGTCATCATGGTCGTCTCCAGTTTGCTTCGGTTTACTTTGAAAAAGGTGAACATGCTGCACAAACTGTTTAATTTTACATTTCGAAAAATGTCTTATCCGAAGCAAAGTTCATTTTTACTCATATACTGGTCCTTTGGGAAAGTGTACACAAGATTAATTCATGAATAATACCATGGATAATAACTTCAACATATAAAACGCACATAGCATTAATCTAATGGGAACATAACATCTGTACCTAACTTAACTTGCACTTGAATTCATACATATACATAAAATTTTACTTTTCTTTCATTCGACACACCTAGGCGTTACGTATCGCCGTCCCTAGGGTGCTTGGATCTGTCTACACTTGAGCATTACGTATCGCCGTCCTCAAGTGCAGCATCATACCATATTCTAGAGTATGATCGCCATGTCATACCCCATCAGAGCGTGATCGCCATGTCACGTTCCTTAGGAAGATGGGATCCTCATGCTATATTCCAGAGTATGATCGCCATGTCATACCCCTTCAGAGCGTGATCGCCATGTCACGTTCCTTAGGAATATAGACTCATCATTATATCTTTACATGCCACATTCCAAAGTATGATTGCCATGTCATACCCCGTTGGAGAGTGATCGCCATGTCACGTTCCTTAGGAATATAGGATCTTCATTCGGTACTTACACTAGCTGGGTCATGCCATGCCTCATGTAAGTCCTACCCCCCATATTCTCACACTAGCTGGGTCAATGCCATGCCTGATGTGAGTGGGGCATATACTTAAATCTTTAGCCTTTAAGTCTTTACTCTTTAACCTTTACTGCCCTTGGGTAGCCTGGCCTTGGAGTGAGCTTGTCAGCTCAACTCATGACCATTGTCACACCGACTCACCCACAAGGGAATTCACATCTTTATGTTCACACTTAATATACTTATATCTTTTCATTCTCATGCGTTGTCAAGCATAGTCATGCTAAATGTACTCGTACATATGCTACATCAGTATTTCTCATATATCTCACATCCTACTGCTTCTTGATTTATTCTCATATATTTCATATCATAAATTCCTTGTAATTTAGACACTCATGGTCCCCTAGACTCCTGCCGTAAATTCGGCAGCATAACGGATCAGGTCCGTTTCCCCATGAATAGTGCCAGCTCTCACGGGCAACTCAGTCATAACAACATAATCAACTTAACACATATATATCAATATCAAACTGGCCATCCTCAACTCAAACTTTATATGTTTCCGTAATATTTGTGAAATCTTCAATTGGGTCACTTTGTGAAACTATCACTTTGGCCATTCTGCTACCTTCTATTCGGTCCTGCCCGAATTTCACATGGTCCACTTTTATTTCTATTCAACTCATTTAGATCTGAAATTTGGATATGTCATAGCTCTATATGTCTACTTTCTAACCTCTTTGGTCCCATATCATTTTGATTCATATAACTCAAGATATTTAAATCTTACCTCAACTCGTTCAGTTACTAACCCGAGTTACACTCCTGGAAGTATAAATTCACTAAAAATCGAAACTAAGCTCAAATCATGCAAAATTGGTCTCTTATTGAAGCTAACAGGACAAGCTTTCATTTGTCACAAGTTTCACTTCATTTTCTTGAGTATACCTCGATTTATAAGTCCTGAAATTCTACCTTTCTGAACTACTCTGTTTTGGCCTAGATTGGACATAGGACAACTTCCTCGAATCACTGGGAACAATTGGGACCATAACAAACTCGGAATCTTATATTGGGGTGTTCCCCTGTGTGTAAACTTTCTAACAAAATTAGTTTCACTCGATTTGGAGTTGTATAGGGTGAGTTATACTCTCATCATGTCACCCTGCTCAGATGAAACTCCTGAACCCTAGGTCAAACTTCAAAAATTCGTATCTCCCTCAATACTAATCCAATAACCTTATATGATATATCTATGGAAAGTCCTGAATGTCTACTTTCATCTAAAAATGGTCTCATCGGATTTGACCGATTGTAGGCGGCGCCGTACACTCCGCCGCACGGACTGCCGTGGACTCCCTCACCAAGACAACATCTCACTTCTCCACTCCTTCTAATCATAATTCTAACTCAAAGTCTTCTATTAATTCAATCATAATTCATCATAATCCATCACAATACATCCAATAGTTCATCAAATACATAAAGAAGAGTACAATCTCATGCAATCATAGTGCAAGGAATTCAAGAATAGAAGTAGAATCCTACCTCTTTGGAGCAAGATTTGGCTAAGTGCTGAAACTTGGAGTGTTAGAACCTTGCTAAGCTTGAAGGAGTAATGGAGTTGATTGAGAGAAGGGAAGGAGAAGAAGGCTGGGAAGGGGAACGTAAATCAGACCGAAATGAAGAGAAGAGTCTGATTTAAATACATGAAAGTTGTGGTGTTGATTGGTTGGAATTTTGTGGTTGAAGTTCGGCCATGTCTCTCACTTTTGTGGCCAATTTGCTCTCCACGTCGCCCCAAGACTGGGATACGCTTTCATCCTACATGAAACCGGAATTTGTCCCTATAATACTTTAAGTCGGAACTCGTGACCTTTTACATTGTTTGAAGCTGACTCCAGATGTCGGAACTCGTACCATGTTGTTTGTGACTTGAGGAAATCTTGAATCAAGGTCGGAGGTCGGAAGCCATGCAGCTGACAATCATATAATCTCGGAACTCCCTATTTGAACTCGGGAATGTCAATGCTGGATATAAAATCGGAGATCGGATCTAGTGTATGACTGAAATCAACTAAAAGATTCGAACTCATGTCCATTGAGTTCAACTCTAAGGCCGGAACTCGTAACATTAAACTCGGAGTTTGGTATTGTACCATTGCGTTAAACTATTACTTCTGAGGTCGGAAACCACGTACACTATTTTGAAGCATGAAGTATGAGGTCGGAACTCAGGAACCTCTATCTAAAACTTGAAGCTACATTATGAGACTGGAAATCGGATACATTACGTCGTATATTGGAACTCGGAAGCCCCTCATTGTGAAGTCGGAAATGGGACTGGACATGAAGTCGGAAATTGGTCAAAAATGAACTCGGAACTCGGAAATAGTTATCCTATTGAAATCCAAAGATGAAGTCGGAAATTGGGATTGATCAATCTTGAGGGCAAAGCCGAAACTCGGAAATCAGGATGTTACACAGAACATATCCATTGAGAAACAGTCATATATCTATTCTATGAGGATTAGTGGACATTTGTATTACTTAGTAATGGCTATATTTTGTGTAACACCCTAATAGTTCCATTCTATGCTTAATTCATATTGTGGAATTACTAATTGTTACTTTTGCTCACAGAACTAACATTACCTTTTAGAAATTACTTTGTACCGAAAATAGGGGTAAATTTTTTTTTTTACAAAACAAGTGAACCATTTTTGAAATCGAGAGCCATGAGCACATCATGAACATATAAAGCAACACCGCTATCTCATACATACATCGCATTTAACATGCATAGAAACCATAAGAGTAACCACAATCTTAGATAAAGGTAACATTCATTCCACGGCCATCCATGATAATAAAATAATAGTCATACCAGAGTCATACATAAGATAATAATGGGTCCGATATCTATCGTCGGCCCTACACAAGAAGCCTACCAATACATAATAAAAGGAAATAGATCAGAAAATCCTACTACCCAAGCATGCCATACAACAGAATGATAACCCTATAACTACGACCAAAAGGGACTATCTTCGTGCTCGGCTCCGCATGCAGTCGTCACATCAAGCATCTGGCAGGAGGAAACAGTTCCCATATCCACTGGGAGAAGTGCCACCACATCCCCCTCCTCGAGCACATCCTCGCCCATGGGGCACAGCGCGGGTACGAATGAACCCACGCCCGCGAACCGAGAGTGAAGCTGGGCCAGCATATGAAGCAGAAGAATCAGAAAATAGACGAATCACCGAAAGCTGCGACGAACCCGAATGGTGAGATCCCCCAGAATGAGTCGGATAGAGGGGCTCCGACGGATCGGTCTCCACATGGAAGCTCGGATAAGACGGCTTCGACGGATCAAAATCCAGTGAAATAGTCGGAGTCAAACGGGTGTCCGAGTCAGTCTCATCATCATCGGTGGGGTATCTCGGTGGCTGAAAGTAGGGGCGGATGTCATCCATAGTAACCTCGCCGAATGGCTGATGCAGTCGGAAAAATGGGCTCATCACGGGAGTTTGAAACTGGCGGTCATGGAAGATGTAGACCTTCATCATTGCGCTCGCCGACAGCATAGAGGCATTCAGCACCAGGTCAAAGCGCCAACGCCACACCAGGAACTCAATGTAGATCACCACCGTGCCCGACATCGACATCCTCTGAAGACAACACAGGAAACGTAGGAATGAGAAATACTAAATTTCTCAGTTGGATCGCGACTAGACAAACACAGTGTCATCGTCATCGTCCCAGCCACTTCGGGTTTAATTATAAAAATAGTGGACAGATATAAGTTCAATTTTTAATGGTTTTGAAAACTTAGACCCCAAAGCGGATTGCTTTTAAACTTAACATCACAACCATATCATCATGACTAATATACACACTAAAACTTAGAATAAATATTCATAATGCAAATGGGCAATATACTTACATGCAAAGACATGCATCATCATAGACGTAACCATGGTTATACTTAAACTTTACTTTCATTTTTAGCACGTGCTTAACATACTTTTACTTTCCTTTGAAATAGATTGCTTTTGGACATGAGCTCATTCCGTGACCGTCGTCACGCAATACTAACCAAATCAGACTAAGCCGATATTGGTTACCTCTAAGTTGGAGGGTCCTCCATGTCACCCTTGCCTCCCTCATAGAGGTTTCTTGTGTCTTTGTGGATCGCCGTCTCCCACTTCCCTTACCGAAGTGATTGAAGGGTCATGTCCCATTGATTCTTTTCTTATCATTATACTTTACATGCATAACACTTCCTTGACTAGACACATGCAATGATATAACTAAGTCCATAATTTTTGACGGAAATCCGGCAGTATAATGGCTAGACCGGAGCTTCCCAAAATGTCAATCATCGACATTCAACCAATAGTTCATCATATCTATATTATATCATCACACTCATCATCTAATCATGAGACAAAGCTCAACCAAACTTGTCATTCATCATGCCGCATGGCATCACACATTCATACCCTAAAGGGGTTTATAGTTGTGTTATTCTTTGTGAAGAATATTATGAATCATTACATGATTTCCCATGGTTACCCATGAAAGTATCACGTAGTTAAGATATGTGTATATGGTCTTTTAGTTACTTAGCTCTTGCATGAAATTATTCTTTACTTGAATTCATATCTTATGGAACACTTATTCAAATTTAATTAAGTTAAGTGATTGTTTCCTTTCCTCGATATAGTGCACTTAGTGATTCCTAGGTTCATGGTATGCTCAGAGGCCCTAATCATACTTCTGTTCCCAAGGAGTTCGAGATCCCTCTAATCCTTAGGTCATGACAACGCATAACCACATCATGAACCCAATAACACCATGTTCACTAAACACCAAGGGTGATTGTTAACTTAACCAAGTTACAAAGCTTTAAGCTTTTATCTTAAAGATTAGATCTTTATGAAATAACGATGCAAGTTACTAGCTTTTCCACTAAAAAGTCTTGTTCTTTATAAAAGTTGACTCATTTAATTATTCTAAGACCATCAAGGTCTCAACTTTATGATTTAAAGTTGTCTTTACATAAAAAGGTTCCTACTTTAACAACTAGTGACATGAAACATTAACTTTAAGGTTAAAAAGTCTTAATTTTTATAGAAGCTCACACCTTTAAGCATTGTTTTGGTTCAAGATCTAAACTTTATGAATTAATTGTTATAAAACAACACTTTTATGACTTAAAGGTCTCATTCTTGATTAAAGTTTGAAACTTTATAAAAGGTATTTTCTTTAAGGTTTGATTTCTAAGGCATAAAGTGACAAGATATCATTTTCTAACTTAAAAAGGCTTATTATGCCAAAAGCTTAGACTTTTACATGCATTCTTGTCTACAAAACAAAACAAAAGAAGACTTTATGATGGCACTAAAACTTGCGCCACTTTAAGCGTGTCAAGAAGCAAACTTTTTAAAGTTTTAAGCTTTTAGAATGTTCAAAGTCTTATCAAATCATGGAAACACAAAAAGATGAAGCTTTTCTAATCATCAACTCATCATAAGAAAAGGGACAACTTTAAGCAAGATACCATCAAGAACATTCAAGAACATATTTTGCCAAAAGTAGAAACTTAAGAACACTTGAAGAACATCAAGAACACTCAAGAACATATTTTGCCAAAAAGGGAAACTTAAGAACACTTGAAGAACATGAAGGATTTTCTCAAGTTTCCACTTAGAGATCTTGGTCATGAAAGAACCAAGCTCCAAGCTTTCTTGAGCAAACAAAATGAAAAGATGATGATCACTATCTTCTTGAAAATGGCGGAAAACAAGAGAAGTGGAAGAAGAAGATGATGACTCCTCTTTGATGATGAAGGTGGCGATTTTGAATGAGCAAGGAGAGAACTCTTGAGTTCTCTTGAAAATGAGTCTTGTAATGTTTTGATCTTGTCTCCAAAGACCCAAAGATGAGGTCTTTGAAGGGCTAAGTGAGTGGTTTAGGTGGTGGTGGTGGAGAAAAGAAGAAGAAGATGAAGAAGAAGATGAGAGAGTTTAGAGAGAAGTAGGAGGATTTTGGTTTGATGAGAGAGAATAGGATGAGTGAAAATGAAAATGGATGAGGGAGGGAGAGAGAGAAAGTGGCGTCCCACTTTAAGGAGGGAGAATGAGATATTTTTGCTTCACTTTGTGTTATCATGTGTTAATTAGTGATTAAGGGGACAAAGTGGATGATGGGAAGACAAAACATGGTCAAACTCTAACATAAAGCACTCTTGTCTAATGCTTTATGCTTTTATGACATCACTCTTTATTTTATTGTCTAGTTGACTAAATTTGAATTTAATCATATGATTAAGTGCTCATACAACTTAATTAAGATGATTAAGCAAGGATTAGTGATTAACACACAAGAACACGATTAACAAAAATTAATCTTGCGACTAAGCTGAATTAACCTTAATTAAACTCGATTAGGCTAATTAAAGGTAATTAGTGCTTAATTAAGCTGTAGGGGCTTTGACTTACTCAATTAGAGATTTTCTAATCCCAATTAAGCATTCTTTGGACTATTCCATCCGAGTAACCCCTTAATTAAGCCTTAATCCCACAGTTTCTCATTAAGTGCCTAAGTACTTAGGGTTACTGAGGTAATTTAGCATGGCATGAAATTGAGGATGTTACATTTTGAAATCTAAGCATAGTCATAATCGTTCACAAACAACTTTTCTAAACAACCTTTCTGATCAAAAAACATTCTGATTTCATCCTTTTCTAAATTAGGTTCATTAAATCTTTTTAATTTACATACAGAACATATAGCCTATAAAGTATTGTATTTCTTCACTAATGGGGATTTACAAAATCCAGCTTTTACTCTTAAGGACATAAATGTGGATATGAGATGGTTATAATCCTTCCTAGTATACATATAACTAGACATATACAAGCAAATTTTTACTTGCTTGCTCTTGTCATTACTAGATACTGGGAGCACAATTTAAACGCTTAGATTAACTCCTTGAGCGTTGAGGTTTAGTACACCTTATCCAGTCCTCAGAAGCCTATGGTAGACTTATACACTTGTTCCCTACTATGGAATAATACAAATGCATGCAACATCAAATAAGAACTTGGATTCTGTAACATCCCGATTTCCGAGTTCGGCTTTGCCCTCAGGACTGATTCATTCCGATTTCCGACCTCGTATGGATTATTTCCAACTATTTCCGAGTTTAACCTTCAAGTCCAAACACATGAACGTAATTCCATGAGATCCGACTGCAGTCTCAAGACAAGTATATCCGGCTCAAGTGACCAACACCATACAGTGTATAAATTACGACTTAGAGCTTTAAGGTCTTGTGTTTGGAAATGCACTGCTCCCGATTTCGAATCTTAGTGTTGAGCTCAATTTTAGTGGACACGAGTTCGGACCCTTGAGTAAACCTTCACACGAAGTTCCGATTTTATATCGAGCATTGACATTCCCGAAGTTTATTCTAAGATTATAGGATTGCCGCCATATGAGTTAGACCTCCACCTAAGATAATGTTTTAAAAGCATTAATGTGGTTTCCGAAGTTTGAATTGGGAATTCAAATTTTGTGATTGTGATCTTTCGACTCCTGAATCCGACATTTATACAAGATTTCCTCAAGACACATACAAGCCTGATACGAGTTCCGATATTAGGCTTCATCTCCATTTCAGTAAAAATGACCAGAGTTCCTCAAGTATAATAAGGATGAGTTCACTTCATATACATGAGGTTCACGGAGTTCGACTTTATAGCTCCTACGAAGTTCCGAATTGCCTTTAAGAATGCTAGAAACTACCACACAAAGGGCAACGTGGAGAGCAAGGTTGGCTGAAACTTGGCCTTATGTTTATAGGCCAATCACAACCTTCCAAGTTAACCTCCACTCATGCCTATATAACACATCCTTCCTCCTTTGATTCAGACAATAATTCACGTTGTTTTCCTCTTCTCCTTCGGCTCTCTTTCTCTCTTGCTCACACATCCAAAACTCAAGCTAAGTTCCAGCCTTGTTCATCCAAACTCCAAGTTTCAGCACTTAGCCAAATCTTGCTCCAAAGAGGTAGGATTCTACTTTTTTATTCTTGAATTATTTGCCCTATGGCTGTATGAACTTGTATTCTTCTTCATGTATTCGATGAGTTAATAGATGTATTATGATGGATCATGATTGAGTTAACATGAAATATTGAGTTGGGATTAAGATTAGAATAAGAAAACTAAGAGAAGTAAATGGATGAGGGTGCTGTCTTAGTGGAAAGTCCACGGCAGTCCGTACGGCGGAGTGTACGGCGCCGCCTACGATCGGTCAAATCCGATGAAACCATTTTTAGATGGAAGTAAACATTCAGGGCTTTCCATAGATATATCATATAAGGTTATTGGATTAGTATTGAGGGAGATATGAATTTTTGAAGTTTGACCTAGGGTTTAGAACTTTCATCCGAGCAGGGTGACTTGAGGAGGGTCTAACTCACCCTATACAACTCCAAATTGAGTGAGACCAGTTTTGTTAGAAAGCTTACACACAGGGGAACACCCCAATATAAGATTCCGAGTTTGTTATGGTCCCAATTGTTCCCAGTGATTCGAGGAAGTTGTCCTATATTTAATTCAGACCAACACAGGGTAGTTTAGGAAGGTCGACTTTCAGGACTTATATCTCGTGATGTACTTAAGCAAATGGAGTGAAACTTGTGGCAAATGAAAGGTTGTCCTGTTAGCTTTAATATGAGACCAATTTCGCAAGATTTGAGCTTAGTTTCGATTTTTAGTGAATTTATATTCCCAGGGCGTAATTCGGGCTAGTGACTGAACAAGCTGAAGTAAAAGATGAATATCTTGATTTATATAAATCGAATGACATGGGACCAAAGGGGTTGAAAGTAGACATATAGGGGCTATGACATATTCAAATTTCAGATGTAAATAAGTTGAATAGATATAAAGGTGGATCATACAAGATTCGGGCAGAACCAATAGGTAATTTATGATGGCCAAAATGATAATTTTACAAATGATAGTGAAACCTATAAGGTTTGAGTTGAGATTTGCCAATCGACATTGATATTTATGTGTTAAATTGATGGTGTTGCTATGACTGGTTTGTCTGTAAGAATTGGCACTATTCATGGGGAAACGCACTGATCTCATGTCGCTTTAGAATTCAGAACTCTATGAAACTAGAATGTTTATGTAAGGATGAATTAGGATATGAATGGGTATATAGAAACCCTATATTCAACATACACGTATGAGATGAGATATATGAAAGTAAAGGATGAAGTATATGCATGAGTGTCGGTAGAATGGGTAAAGAGCTGCGAGCCTTTATAATGCTACTTAATATGCACGTGAAGATCATGTGTGCAATGATACATGGAAATAAATAAAGTATATGTATGAACACAATCTTTATAATTATGCTTCAATATGCATGAGAATGAAAGAAGGTAAATATATTGAATATGGGTCCTTCACTGGAGGCGCTATTGAGGTCCTCCTTGTGAAAGGCACTAAATAAGATAAAATGTGGAATTAAAGTCCCTTCACTCGGCGCTTAATTGGCCCCTCAGTGAAGGCAGCTAATGATAAAGACATGGGTCCCTTCACCGAGGCAAAGCACATGGGTCCCTCCTCAGTGAAGGCAAAAAGACTTGGGTCCCTCTATGTTGAGGCAGTTGCACTTTGGGTCCCTCCAACCTAGAGGCAGTGATCCTTGTGGGTGAGTCGGTGTCAGACGATAGTCACGGTGAGGCGAGCTCACTCCAAGGCCAAAGCTACCAGGCGTAATGCATTCCTAGGGACGGCGACGCCTAGGTGTGCCAAGCAAAGCTAAAGAATAAAGATTAAAGATTAAAGCTCATGAGGTACCCCACTCACATAAGGCATGGCATCGACCCAAGCTAGTGTGAATATAGGACGAATCACTTACGCGAGGCATGGCTTGACCCAATAATGTAAGTACCAAGGAAGATCCCATATTCCTAAGAGCGAACGGACATGGCGATCACGTCGATGGGGTATGACATGGCGATCATACTGAATGTGTACGTAAAGATTTCATGATGACAAAAGAAAAGAAAGATGCAGAAAGAAAAGCAAGTTTTATGTATAAGCATAAATTTAAGTATGAGTAAAGTTATGTGTAGATGTTATGTTCCTAGCATAGTGATGTTGTGTGCGTTTTACTATGCTACAGATATTATTCATGGTATTATACTTGAATGGATTTTATGGGTTCTCCCAAATGCTAAGTATATGATTAAAATGAACTTTGCTTCGGATAAGACATTTTTCGAAATGTAAAATTAAACAATTTGTGCTGCATGTTCATCTATCTTCAAAATAAACCGAAGCAAACTGGAGACGACCATGATGACACTATGTATGAAGATTAGAGAATCCTACTGAGAATTTTATAATTCTCACTCCTATTTCCATGTTGTCTCCAGATGATTTTAGAAGTTTCCAAGGATCTAGTTTGTTGTCGACGAGGTCCGCTGTGCAATAAGAATGCTCCGAGGGTATGACGTGACTTAAGCATAGTACTGTGCTTAGGAGGGTGTTACAGATTCTTAGTAAGCAAACTTAACCTACTATACATACATAGTGTCATCATAATTATTCTAGTTGCTTCGATTTATTATGAAAACTATGGACATATATAAGTAAGCATATGGTTCACTTTTAAGTTCAAAACGTATTTCTTGAAGTGGGTTGATTTTAACAATCACTTCACAATTCATACAATCATAACTTCAATAGATAATCATTAATCATGAATGAATGGCTAATTATAATTCCAACAAAATCATCATTCATTAAGATTGTGCAGTGATATAGCTTTTCTTTATGTAGAGAGTTCCACTTAGCACTTGCCATTTCACATAGATTTTCACATAGTCTTTTCCCAAGGTAATTCATCGAAAAGGGAATTATATCACATCCTTCATGGTGCATAACGTGTACTGATTACCTTTCAAGGATCGTTTACCTCTCAAGGAATGGTTACTTCATCACAAGGATTGGTTACCTTACCAAGGATTGGTTAGCTCAATCTCATTTATACACATTAATTTCTGATATTAACTCTCACGATCATAGCCCTATCCCTTCATAATCACTAGATTATAACTCACCTTCTTTTGCCTACCATTTCTCATGGAGAAGCCAGCACTCTCTAGTGCCTTCTTACAACATTGGAACGATCATGTCATAGCTTACAATCTCAGTCATATACGTAGATCACACATTATCACTAGAGTTCAGTAGCAAGCATTATATTATTTCAATTGAACCTTTCAATATAACTAAGGGTTAGCACCATCGGTGCATTCACATAAAATCATCCTTTAATCATAGTTCAGCTCACAAACCATATCAAAGAGTACTTGACATCACATGCATTATACTTTAAATATAAATGTGAGCATCATAGCACTTCTGAGTTATTATTTGTCACTTCTCATAAATTAATTCCATGAGATCAAGGGAACATAACATATACTTTCATTAAGGAAGGCCATTCATTTTTGGTCATAGCTTTCTTTTAGAAACATTAAGAACCAAATTTTTTGACTTAGACCTAGATTAGTGACCTTTATCACACTTTACTCAATTAAGCCCAAAATTCATGAATTCACTATAACAAGTTACTCACCTTAATTTATTTCAACCACTCATGAAATTTAAGTCTTATACATAAACTTTGAATCATTGTTAGTCTCATCTTAAATTGAGACCTCAAAGTTAAGGTACAAGCTTTAAGATTTCAAGTTATTTTAATGTTCACTTACTAGGACTGGTGACTTAGAAAAATCACCATAATTTCTTCTTAAACAATTTTACTTTCAAATTTTACAATCACCATCCTCTCTAAGTCATTTTTCTAATCTTTTTGGTCCTATTAAATTTTAATGTATCTAGCTTAAGTTATAGATGTACAACTAGGTGTTGTTTTGTTTAGGCTCTATCACTAGGCAGTGAGCTTTAAAATTTCCAAAAAATTTGTCACTCTTCATTTAGCTCTCAAAATTTCCAATCTAGTACTATATTAAATGGAATTTCAAACAAATTTTGTTTGACCTCACTTTAAGTTCTAGAAGTTGAGTGATAAGCCTCATAAATTCATAGTCATAAGTTACACCCTATTTCAACCTTGCACATTTCAAAAATCATATCCCAATCAATTCACCTTGGATGGCTATGGTATTTGATGTCTAAACTCTCCTAACCTTAAATTGGAAAAATAGCTTCATTCCTATTCTAACACTCTAATTCATGCAATTGATTAAAAATCCTTACAACCCCTATTCTTGTCCTTGTTTCAAGCAACCAAATTCTATTGGCTCCCAAATTTTTGTCTCTTGATAGAATCCAATAAAAAGTTACCAAGATATAACCTTACTTCCTAGCTTCAAATGCAACAAACCTCACCTTGTTCTGATTCCTACAACCCTAAAATAAATTCTGGAAGACAGGTTGTCCAAATTGTGCTTCAATTGCAGCTAAACTTGTGTTCTTTACCTTCAAAACTTTCTAACTCAACTTCTATAAACTCAATTCATTTTATTATTTCTCTAGGACTTTGTTATTTTTATTTTAATAACTCTTAAGTTCCAAACCAAACTATTTAACCTTGTTCTTCAATTTGTTACCTATTCAATTTTCCTAGTTAACTTGAAACTCCTAACCCTTTATCAAAGCCAAGATAATCATAAAATAATTCAATTTAATCACATAAAAACAGAGCTTTCATCCCTTCCCAATATGTTCTTCATGGCAGAATACACCCATATCAAGTTTTCAATCAAATAGGACAAGGATTAAGCATAAAAGCATCATCACAAGTTCAATAACAACAATATAACAATTTATCAAACCTATTACATCACCATCAAAATAGTAGCTATTGCTAGGGTTTTGAGTATAATTTCATGGAGCTTATATCGAAGAAATAAACCTAGGCTTAAGTTCACCTACCTCAAGATTTTGAAGCCACGGAAGCAAGTTGGATCAAAGGCAACTTTTCCTCCCTTCTCTCACTTATGGTCATAGCTTTAATAGAGGTGGGGGAAGCTCAAATTGATGCTTAATCTTGAAATTGGTTTGGGGATTATGTAGAGGAAGTTGGGAGTGTAACGTCTGAAAAATTTTATCATTAATAACCGAGTTGTTCGATTTTTATCGAATAATTGAGTTTAATCAGAATTCAATTAAGCATTTACTTAAAGCCAATTAAGTGTGATTTGGAAGGATTAAGCCTGATGGAATTAGATTAGGAACATAGGAAACCTCACAAAAAATTTTTAAAACCGGTTTACGGATTTAAGAGAAATCAGTAAGATTTTGGTATTTTAAACTGTCAGAATTGAACCAATAGAACTTATATTATGAGTGCCCTAGGATGAATGGCTAGGATTTAGCCAAAGCACCCCTATATGTGGCACCACTTTCAGCCAAAGATGGCAGCCACAAAATCAAATTGAAACTCCAACACACATCCACTAATCACAAGAATCCTTCCTTCTTTGCCCTTGAAATTTTCAGCCAACATAAGGAGCTGACTCCCTTTCATTTCTCTTCCATTCACACTCATCTCTACTCCATCTTCAACCTCTCTTCAAGTCTCATCAAGAGTCTTATCAATCTAAGACACCAAATCACCAAGAGTTCAAGTAGACAAGGTAGGAATTTTACTTCTCTTCTTACTTTCCTTGGTTTAGGGCTGTATGGGGGGCTTATATATCTTGTGATACTGATGTTATTTGGAGTGATGATGATGGTTTATGGCTGATTTTTGCATGTATGATGTGATTAGAATTGGAATTGGTATAAAAGAACTTGAAAAATAGAGAAAACTCAAGAAGCTGTTAGCGTTTTTCCTCGGCAGTTTATATGGCGGAGTGTACAGCTCTACCTACAGCAGTTTAAATTTGATGAATATATTTTTATATGAAACTAGACAGGGCTTTCCATACATATAAAATATAAGGTCATTGGATTAGTATAAAATTAGTTATGAATTTTTGACGTTTGACCTAGAAATCTGAATCCTCATATGGGTAGTATGAGTTGAGAAGGGTGTAACTCACCTTACACTTCTCTAAATTGAGTGAAACCAACATTTTTTGAAAGCTAACACATAAGAGAACATCCCATAAAAATTTCAGAGTCAGATTCATTGCCAATTATTCCCAACACATCAATGAATTTACCTTAAGTTCAAATCAGGCTGGAATAGGGGAGTCTAGTAGGGTCAAGTTATGGGGCTTATATCTCAAAATATACTCGCAAATGATATGCAACTTATTTCATTTGAAAGATTGTCCTATTAACTTTAATTTGATATAAATTTCATATGTTTCACCTATATTTCTATTTTTAGCGTATTTTTACTCATAAAGGTGCAATTCTGGCCAAGAATAGGGTAGTTTGAGGTAAAATGCTAATAACTTGAGTTTTACAAATCAAAATGAGATGGGACTAAAAAGGTTAGAAACTAGACACATAGATCTATGACATATCCAAAATTCAGGTTTAAGTGAGTTGAATTGAACTAAGGGTGGATTATATCAAAATCGGGCAGAATAGGAGAAAGTAAACAAAAAAACCTACTGATGTTTGAATTGAATTTGATGAATGATGTTATGGAAGTGTATGTATGTATGTATGTATGTATATATATATATATATACATATATATATATATATATATTTGAATTGCAAGTTTGAATAAGTGTACTGGTTATCTGGCACTATTCATGGGGAAGCAGACTCGATCCGTTATACTACCGAAATTTTGGCAAGAAATTCATATGTTGTGGGAGTTAGAATTTGCATTGAACACATGATGTTTTAAAGAATAAAGTTAGCTGTGCATGCAACTCATGAATACTACAAAGAATTCTATATTACTTGGGCCAGTCCCTAAATAAGTTTAAGGGGAATAGATCAGTGGGAAGGTGTAACATTTTCAATTTCATGACATGCTAAATTACCTCAGTAACCCTGAGTAATTAGGCACTTAATGAGAAATTATGAGATTAAGGCTTAATTAAGGGGTTAACGAAGAGTTTATGAGTTAACTGGGATAAGAAAAGTCAAAAGAATGCTTAATCGAGATTAGATGATCTCTAATTAAGCAAGTTAGAGCCTTTATAGCTTATTTAAGCACTAATCGCTCTTAATTAGCTTAATCGAGTTTAATTAAGGTTAATTAAGCTTAATCACAAGATTAATTTTTGTTAGTCATGTTCTTGTGTGTTAATCACTAATCCTTGCTTAATCATCTTAATTAAGTTGTATGAGCACTTAATCACATGATTAAATTCAAATTTAGTCAACTAGACAATAAAGTAAAAAGTGATATCATAAAAGCATAAAGCATAAGACAAGAGTGCTTTATGTAAGAGTTTGACCATGCTTTGATCCCCCATCATCCACTTTGTCTCCTTAATCACAAGATAACACAAAATTAAGCAAAATATCTCTCTCCCTCCCTTGATGTAGTTGACGCCACTTTCTCTCTCTTCCTCCCTCATCCATTTTCATTTTCACTCATCCCATTTTCTCTCTTAAAATCAAGTCCTCCAACTTCTCTCTAAACACTTCTTCATCTTCTTCTTCTTCTTCCTATCTCCACCACCACCACCCAAAACCACTCACTTAACCCTTCAAAGATCACATCTTTTGGTCTTTGGAGACAAGATCTAAACACTACAACCTCCATTTCCACAAGATCTCAAGAGCTTCTCCTTCCTTCTTGCAAAACCGCCACCATCATCATCAAAAGAAGCCATCATCTTCTTCTTTCCTTTCTCTTGTTTTTGTGCCATCTTCAAGAAGAGGTAATGATCTGCATCTTCTTTATTTTGTTTGCTCAAGAAAGCTTGGAGCTTGGTTCTTTTATGACCAAGATCTCTAAGTGAAAACTTGAGAAAATCCTTTATGCTCCTCAAGAGCAAAAGTTCCTACTTTTGGAAAAATATGTTCTTGATGCTCTTCAAGTGTTCTTGATGTTTCTACTTTTGGAAAAATATGTTCTTGATGCTCTTCAAGTGTTCTTAAGTTTCTACTTTTAGAAAAATATGTTTTTGATGTTTTTCAAGTGTTCTTGATGTTTTTACTTTTGGAAAAATATGTTATTGATGTTCTTCAAGTGTTCTTAAGTTTCTTCTTTTAGAAAAATATGTTCTTGATGTTCTTTAAGTGTTCTTGAGGTTTTTACTTTTGAAAAAATATGTTCTTGATATTCTTTAAGTGTTCTTAAGTTTCTACTTTTAGAAATATATGTTCTTGATTCCTTCTAAGTGTTCTTGATGTTCCTACTTTTGGAAAAATATGTTCTTCAAGTGTTCTTAAGTTTCTACTTTTAGAAAAAATATGTTCTTGATGTTCTTCAAGTGTTCTTGAATTTCTACTTTTGGAAAGTATGTTCTTATTGTTGAGTGTTCTTGATAGTATCTTGTTTGAAGTTCTTCCTTTTCTTATGATGAGTTGATGATTGGAAAAGCCTTATCTTTTTATGTTTTTCATGATTTGATAAGATTATGAGCATTCTAAAAGCTCTAAACTTTAAAAAGTTTGCTTCTTGACACACAAAAAGTGGTGCAAGTTTTAGTGCCATCGTAAAGTCTTCTCTTGTTTTGTTTTGAAGACAAGAATACATGTAAAAATCTAAGCTTTTTAGGATAATAAGTCTTTTTGAGTTAGAAAAATTATATCTTTTCACTTTATGTCTTAGAAATCAAACTTTAAAGAAAAGACTTTTTATAAAGTTTCAAACTTTAATCAAGAATGAGACCTTTAAGTCATAAAAGTGTCGTTTCGTAAGACTTAATTCATGAAATTTAGATCTTGAACCAAAACAATGCTAAAAGGTGTTAACTTGTATGAAGAATAAGACTATTTATTTAAAAGCTAGTGACTTGTATCATTATTTTATAAAGACCTATTCTTTAAGATAAGAGCTTAATGATTAAAGGCCCTTACTTTTATAAAGAATAAAACTTTATGACTACTTTATAAAGAATGATAACTTTAATAATGCTTAAGGTAAAACCTTGACATGTTATTAATGAAAGCTTAAAACTTTGTAAGTTGAATAAGTTAAAAATCACCCTTGGTGATTAGTGAACATGGTGTTGTTGGGTTCATGATGTGGTTATGCATTGTCATGACCCAAGGATTAGAGGAATCTCGAACTCCTTGGGAACAGAAGTATAATTAGGTCCTCTGAGCATACCATGAACCTAGGAATCACTAAGTGCACTATCTCAAGGAAAGGAAACAATCATTTAACTTAATTAATTTGAATAAGTGTTCCATAAGACATGAACTAAGGTAAAGAATAATTTCATATGAGAGCTAAGTAACTAAAAGACCACATACACATATCTTAACTATGCGATTCTCTCATGGGTAATCACGAGAGATCATATGATGATTCATAATATTCTTCACAAAGAATAACACAATTATAAACCCCTCTAAGGTATGAATGTGTGATGTCATTCGGCATGATGAATGATGAGTTTGATTGAGCTTTGTCTCATGACTGAATGATGAGTGTGATGATATGATGTAGATATGATGAACTGTTAGTTGAAAGTTTATAATTGGCATTTTGGGAAAGCTCCGGTCTAGCAGTTATGCTGCTGGATTTCCGTCAAAATTATGGACTTAGTCATATCATTGCATTTGTCTAGTCAAAGGAGTATTATGCATGTAAAGTATAATGATAAGAAACAAAAGAATAGGACATGACCCTTCAATCATTTCCGGAAAGTGAGAGACGGCGATCCACAAAGAACCTCTATGAGGGAGCCAATGGTGTTTTGGAGGACCCTCCAACTTAGAGGTAACTAATATCGGCTTAGTCTGATTTGGTTAGTACTGCGTGACGATGGTCACGGAATAAGCTCATGTCCAAAAGCAGTCTATTTTAAAGGAAAGTAAAAGAATGTTAAGCACGTGCTAAAAATGAAAGTCAAAGTAAGACCATGGTCAAGTTGATGAATTGCATAGTCATGCATGTTATCCCATTCCTTATGGCATTGTGAATGTTTATTATGTATATTAGCATGTATGCCTATGTATGACGTTACGAATATGATGATTGATTTAAAAGTAACCCACTTCGGGATTTATGTTTTTTGAAACTATTAAAATTGAACTGATATCTGTCCACTATTTTTATAATTAAACCCGAAGTGGCTAGGATGATGACGATGACATAATATTTGTCTGGTCGCGATCCCACTGAGAAATCTTGTATTTCTCACTCCTACGTTTTTGTGTCGTCTTCAGATAGAGTTGATGGCATCCATGATAGCACTTCTGACGGTACCTGACTGGATAAGACGAGGAGCTGCCATGTTTCTTCACCTAGCTAAGGAGGATCGAGATAGTAGCATAGTGTTTTCATTTTCTTAAGAGCCCTAGTTGGGCAGTCTATCTGTGATTAAGAGCATGTGAGAAGTCATGCGACTTAATTTGACCGATTATATATGTGATAATTATTAAGTGTAATGATGACTCTTGATTATCTATGATTACATTCTTGGCTTAAGGTATTATGTTATGCTGTTCCCATTTTGTCTTATATCTTATTAGTAACTCAGCGATATGAGGAACAATGTTCATATGTATACAAGTAAGTAAGCGCTTAAAGGCTCAGTTTTCAAGTATAAAGGTTTTACAAAAAAAAAATTATATGATACTTTCGTATATTACACTAATTTCAATGATAAGAACTTCCGATAGTTAAGAGTAACAACTAGTGATGCCATAAAATGACTTAAGCATAGTATGGTATTATTAGGGTGTTATAGAAGGTTAGGGAAAGTAAAATCGGCAATCCTGTATAGGAATAAGCTCGATCCTGAAAAGTGGACTATTACCTAAGAGGAAATGACCAATAACTCCCAGGGGACCAAGGATGGAAAATAAGTTTTAAGAGGCGAAAGTCTTCAAAGAAAAGATGCATTTCCTTGTTGTACATTTATAAGCACTATATGAAAATTCTTAATTGATTGCCACAGTTATCTGTTTATTTCTCCTGATATATTATTGTTTATTTATGGTTACTATCATAGTTGTATTAGTATATCTATTAACTATACTTTCAATTGTTCCAACTTAAAATTTAATTTGTTTCAGTGTATGTTTCTATAATAAGAAATTTAAGTTGGATATTACCATTTTATCGTATTATTTAACATTTATAAAAAAATCGAAACAACTGAAGATGACAGCGATGACATATATATATATATATATATATATATATATATATATATATATATATATATATATATATATTTAGGATTCCTACTGAGAAATCTTTATCTCTCACCCTAATATATGTTTCCACGTCATTCTCAGATCATGGAGAATGCGGCAATCGACATTCTATTCATCAAGTTTCCTGAGCTCCACATTCATCTCGATCCGTTCTTAGACTCCATGTATATATCTGGTAGATGTCAATTTCGCCTTTATTTTTTCTTCTAAAGAGATTTTGCTATACCACTCATGCATCTGCTATTCGACCCTGCCGTCCTTTATATTGCCATCGCTCTTCACATGGCCTATCTCTTTCCACCTCTACCAGCAGCACCAGCACCAGCGGTGTAACATCCTCCCGAATGCTGTACTATGCTTAAGTCATAATACCACACTCAAGATTTGTTACTATTACCTGAACGGACCTCTTCTGATAGCATTTTCAGCCGTCTTCGAAACCTCTCGAGCTATCTGGAGATAACACAGAAATAAGAATGAGAATTATAAATTCTCAGTAGGATTCATTTACTGTCATACATAATGTCATCATTGTCATCTCCAATTGCTTTGGTTTGCTATGAAAAAGGTGAACATGTTATACGAGTTGTTTAATTTTATAGTTTGAAAACATACCATCCGAAGCAAAGTTTATTTTATTCATACACTGGTAATTTGGGCGAACCAATACAATATCAATTCATGAATTATACTGTGAATAACAACTGAAACTTATTAAATTATAATAGCACCAATATATTGAAAACATAAACTCTGCACACACCTTTACTTGTATTTGGATTTTATGCAGAACACAGATACTTTTCCTTTATCTTTCTTCATTCGACACACCTAGGCGTCACGTATCGCTGCCCTCAAGTGCAACATTGCTTCTTTTCCTTTACTTGTCACACATATCCTAGAGTATGATCGCCATGTCATACTTCATCGGAATGTGATCGCCATGTCACATTCCTTAGGGATATGGACTCATCACAACATAAATATAGCGTGGGATATAATTATGCAAACACTTAGCACTGGTGTTCTTCTTTAACTTTCTTTGCTTTCCTTTTTCGGTAATTACACTAGCTGGGTCATGCCATGCCTCATGTAAGACCTATCCCCTATACTCACACTAGCTGGGTCGATGCCATGCCTCATGTGAGTGGGGTGCTTGCATATGTTTTAATCTTTAGTCTTTATTGCCCTTGGGTAGTCTGATCTAGGAGTGAGCTCGTCAGCTCAACTCATGACCGTTGTCATACAGACTGTCCCACAAGGGGACCAACATGCCTCTAGTCTTGGAGGGATCTCATTCTAGTCACGTGCCTCTAAATTGAAGGGATCTCTTCTGGTCACGTGCCTCAATAGAGGGATGTTAGCTGACCACATGCCTTCAATGTAGAGGGATCTCATCTGACCACGTGCCTCCAAGGTAGAGGGATCTCATAGTTTTAGCTGCCTTCACAGGGAGGGATTCAAGTGCAACTGCCTCCAAGTGAAGGGACCCAATCTTATCTTATTTAGCTACCTTCACAAGGAGGGATTCAAAGTGCAACTGCCTCCAGGTGAAGGGACCCATATTCATTATATTCATATCATTGCATTCTCATACATAGTCATGCATAGTCATGCTGAGTGCATTCATACATATGGTTCATCATTCACTTTCATATAACCTTACATACATGAGTACTACATACATATTCTTGGCACATAATGCTCGTACCCCTCTTTACAATTCTACTAAAAATTCGGCAGCATAACGGAACGTGTCCGCTTCCCCATGAATAGTGCCAGTTTCAGTAGACAGTTAGTCACAGTAAGAGATCAATTATAATGCATTAATCTTTCAAGCACCAATATGGAATTTCAACACTTAGACTTTACTTGAACTCATATGTAAATTAAGGTGCCAAATCCTGTACCTTGGGAATCCTGCTCATATTCCTCAATTCTGCCCATTTTTAGAAATCAGGCCATAAATTCTATTTAACTCATCTGGACCTAAATTTTGGGTATGTCATAGCTCTATGTGTCTAGCTTCCAACCTTTTTCGTCCCATCTCATTTTGATTTGTATAACTCAAGTTATCTAAGTTTTACCTCGGACTGCCCTGTAGTTGGCCAGAATTACACACTTAAAAGTAGAAATCCACTATAAATCGAAAGCCAGTCCAAATCATATGAAATTGGAATCATATTAAAGCTAACAGGATACCTTTCATTTGCAACAAGTTTCATTTTATTTGCCTTAGTAGAACTCGAGTTACAAGCCTCTAAATTTGACCTTCTTGAACTATCCTGTTTTGGTTTAGTTTGAATATAGGGCAACTTCTTTGAACCACTGGGAGCAAATGGGACCATATCAAACTCAGAATCTTTTTTTTAAGATGTTCTCCTATGTGTAAGCTTTCTAATAAAATTAGTTTCACTCCATTTGGAGTTGTATAGAGCACGTTATGTTCTGAACAACCCAGTTTGCCCAATATCAAACTCTAGAATCTAGGTTAAACTTCCAAAATTCATATCTCTCTCAATATTAATCCAATCGGCTTATATAATATATGTATTGAAAGCCTTGAATGTCTGCTTTCATCTAAAAATAGCAACATCGGATTTGAATGGCTGTAGAGGGAGCTGTACACTCCGCCATACAGACTGCCGTGAGGTTTCTTACTCAGACAGTATCCCAATTCCTTACTTCTCCCAGTTTTCTTCTTCTAACCTTAATTCCAACTCAAGGTTTCATATTAATCCAACCATAATCCATCATATATATCTAATATATATCGTCAAATATATATAGAAGAGTAATCTTTCATTCATCCTCAGTTTAGAAAAATTAAGATTAGAGATTGAATCCTACCTCCTTTAGACGTGATCTTGTTGAATTGGAGTTGATGGAACCTTGTGAAACTTGAAGGTTTGATGGAGATTAGTATTGAGAGAAGGAGAGAATGAGAAGGCTGAAATGAGGGGGAGAATGAGGCGTAAGTCAGTAGGGAGAAGAGAAAAATCTGATTTAACTAGTGGAGTGGTAGTTAGGATTGAGAGTATTGATTGGCTAAATTTCTTGTGGACAAGGTTCAGCCATGTCTCCCTCTTTTGTGGCTAAATCCTTCTCCACGTCGCCTAAAAGTGGAACTCGCTTCCATTCTGCTTGAAATCAGAAATAGTGTAAACATAAGGTCGAATGTCAGAAGTCACACAGCAAACAAGTCATCTTATACCCGCATCTCAGAAGTCGAGAACTGGCCCATAAAACCTCATATATATAATTCCGAAACTCGGTCTGATAATTAATCTCGGGGATCGGAAGTTTGAAGTTGGAAATCAAAACATTCACTTAAGAACCGGGAAGTCAGAACTCATATAATATTGGAGCTCAATTCAAGTCGGTCCTAAGCTCGAACTCGGGAACATAAGGAACGAAAAGTTCTTGGAAGTAGTTTCGGAGATCGGAACTCATGTTCATTCTCGTTGAACTTGGATATCAACTCAGAGATCTGAACTTGTGTCCATTCTAGCCGAGATCAGCTCTGAGATCGGACATATCCACTGAACTCGTTAACTCAAAGATCGGGAATCACACATCACACAACCTCATTAAAATCGAAAATCAAGGATAAAAAGGTGAAGCCTAAATACTTGATATCGGATGTTGGGGACCTTGTCATTCTTAATCCATTAAATTGGAAATCAAAACTTTAACCTTATGTACCGGGAAATCCGAACTTACATAATCCCGGAACTCCCACTTCAATATCGGAAGTCGGTAATAAGACAAACTCGGGGTCACCAATAGGAATGGAAAGTTCTTGGTGATAAACTCGGAGATCGGAAATTGGATCCATTTTCTTTGAAACTCGAAGACGAAGTCAGAAATCAGAAATAATGTCCATTTTATGAAGTTGAAGTCGGAAGTCGGAAATTGGAAGATGAACTCGGAATTGATTGGGCATTACAGGCGGCAGCACCAGCCATGGCTTCGCCAGCTTCACCACCGTAGCAGATGCCCTCAGTCTCGATGTCTGATGAGGATCCGTCTGAGATAGCGAGTTCATCTTCCTCGTCCTCTGCTCTAAGTGTGGACTACACTCCTACTGACGCCGGCATGGCGAACGAATTCTTTTCCTCGGAGTCCATTTAGAGTGCCTGTGCAGAGCATTAGTAGGATATGTATAGGATGGCCCTCTTTTGGCAGTATTGGGCCATAGACAGTAGTTTAGCATATGCTGTATATGGATGGGTAGCACATGACATGTCCTGTAGGGACCAGATAGGGTTCTGATTGTAGTGACAGGCCGACGTTATTTTTTTGTTTTAGTGGCCTCATTGTTATACCCTATACCAAATATGTACCTTAATAAACTTGGAAAAGCAACATCTATTGTGCATATATATATATGATGCAATCAGATAGTTCCATTTATTTTGTAAATTCTCCTTATTTATTGATTATTATTTCTGATACAAAACTCACCGATAAATTAAATGGTTTATTGAATAATTAACGTTCTATGTATAATTATTATTGAATCTGAGTATGACATAATAAGGTAATCTCACGTAATAACTTGTCAGGTAATATATTATGACTTAAGCATAATATTTTGTTTGATAAAGTGTTACAGAGAGGATCAAATTTCATAAAAGAAGCAAGGTAGTTTAAGGACTTGAAGCCCACCATGCAAGGCCTTGAAGCATCAGCCATGGTGATTTGGTGAAGGTGGTGGCAGGGATCAAAAGAAAAAAGAAAATGACAGAGTGTGGGTGGTGTGTTATAAGGGGTAGAGTCACTAATTAGGTGCTTATAAAGATTGCCATGCATGGTAATGACATACAAGCATATAGAGGAACTTCACTCCTTATAATTCTATGTGAAAATATTTCCTTTCATTTATCACTCTCAAAGGAACTAAAATATCACTTCTAGAACCAATCTCAAATAATATGGGACCCTTGATAATTAATTCAAGGTTCCCGATGACTATTCGAGATACCAGATATATTCTTTACATGGGTGAGCAATCTCATACTTTTATTTAAAATAATGTACATAAAATATCATTTATAAGGTCATTACAAGTGTATTATTTATCTAACAGTGTCATGTGACTCACATGCATTTCCCAAAATCTAGATTTTTGCCCCCTGACAATCATAAGCAACTAATTACCTTTTCGCCCCTTTATCACTATAGTTCAACTAATTACCATTCTAGCCCTACTCAAGGCCAAGACTCCTTTCACACTAGGCTACTCTCAGAGTTGGGGATATTACATTAGTAGTACCTACTATGTATCTAAAGATACACTTGACTGTATTTAAGGGTGATTGTTTGGGATTCGATTGAAATCTAGCACAAATTTCCACACTTAATTGTATATGAGGCCTACTTGCTACGAAATAAAGCAGAGATCCAATTACACCTCGATATACTTTCTTAGAAACTTTCTCACCATTCTTATCAGTATTAAGAACCTAAGAAAAGTGCATGGGGATATTCATGCTTTTAGCTTTGTCCACATCAAACCTTCTCAGAAGGTCCTTTGTATATTTCTCTTGATGAACTGGGATCCTATCCTTTTGTCAAGAAAGAATTTCCATTCTCACATTATGCTCATCTCAAATTCTCCCTATATAAGCTTTGAGAATTCCTTGCAGAGTTTCTCATTAGTAGCACCAAATATGATATCATCAATAGATATTTGCACAACTAAAAGATCTTTGTTTTCTTGTTTTAAGAAAAGAATAGTATCAACCTTTTCTCTCTTAAAACTATTTTGTAAAAGAAAACAACTTAAAATTTCATACAAAGCTCTAGGAGCTTGCTTTAAACCATATAAAGCTTTTGTTTTGTTTGTAAAAATGATTAGGATGTTCAGCATGTTCAAAACTAGTGGGTTGTTTAACATATACTTCTTCAAAGATATAACCATTCAAGAAAGCATATTTAACATCCATTTGGTAAAGAACAAAACCTTTGAATGCTGCGTACACGAGCAACATTATAATTGCTTCTAGTCTGGCAGCATGTGTGAAGTCTTCCTCATAATCAGTTCCTTCTTGCTGATTGTATTCTTGAGCAATCAATCATGCTTTGTTTCTTACAACTTTTCTAGCTTCATTAAGCTTATTTCTAAAAACCCATCTTGTACTAATGATGGCATGATCCTTCGGACATGGAACAAAAATCCAAACATAATTTTTCTCAAATTGACTTCGATTTTCTTGCATAGCTTTAACCTAACTATAATCTTATAGTGCTTCATCATTGGATTTGATTTGAGATATGAAAGCCATTCTTTGAGTCATTTGTGGATGAGGATCCTATTCTAACTCCTTGAGAAGCTTCTCCAGTAACTTGGTTTATGGATACAATGTCAGTATCTCTTGTACCAGTGTATTTTCTTCTCGATAGATCATCAGAAACTTCTAAGTCATTAGAAGGGTAACAAATTTATTGCAAGGTGTTGCCCTTGTCTTCTGATTGGATATTGTTCCTTTCTGATGAAGTTTCTTTAGGTGGAATCCTCTGAATTAGTTGTAGTTCATCAAGATTGACTCTATAGTTGTAGTTCATCAAGATTGACTCTATCTCCAAAGAGGAAATCTTTAGAATCATTATCCTCATTAAGAACTCTTTGATGTTGATCATTCTTTAGCTCTTTGAAAGAAACATGAATAACTTCTTCAACAATTTGATCATTTATGAAAAAAATAAATTCTCTCAAAAGGTTGTCTTCCTAATATGCCCTTATCAATTCCTTTCATTCAATTTCTTCAATATCCTTGTCACTATCAATAGTGCAAATAAATTGAATTTTTCTAATTCAAATGCACCTAGAGCAGGTGACTAAAGAATACAAAAGTAGGTTTTGATTTAAAAGGAGAGAAATGGCTTCAAGTTGAAAAGTAACAAAAGACGAAAGAGACAAGAAAGACAAGGGAAATAAGGAGTAAGGAGTCAAATTTTCCTTTCATATTAGAGCCTTTTACTACTAATGAATTTAATTTATTATTAAAATAATAATTATTGATTTTATTTGTACAAGTTATACTCTATTTTTATGTATTGTAATAAGACTTATATCCTTTTGGTAAATACACATTCAAAAGTAACGTTTATCGTTGTTGTGAACACCATATTTTGTCTAAATCCTTTCTCGAAAAAAGGAAGAAAAAAAAAGAGAAAAGTAAAAACAAAAAAATGAGTAGGAAAAAAAAATAAAGGCCCAATATTTATTTGCCCATGTCTCATAACATGCCTTAACTAAAAAAAAAAAAAAATCAAAAATCAAAAATCAAAGATAAACTTGCATGTTAGATCAAATTGCATCTATTTAGTGTTCATTAGTGTCAATTAATCTTAATGGTCATCTATCAACATCAAATCAAATAAATGTGTAAATAATTGCATTTAGGGTAAAAGGGTGTCTAAATAGTCATTGTCACTTAGTGAAAAACCATCAACAATAACCAACAAATTAGCAAAAAATCATAAAATAATAAAAAATCAACAGGGTAAACTTTTGCTTGTGCATCATAGTAGCATTGCTACATTTTTTTTTCATTGAATCTTTTGATCTTTAAAAAGCAAATTCCTTGGTAGCTCAATTTTTCTTTTCACATATTGATTGCTTTTAATTTTGGTTCTTGCCGCCCATGTTTAATCATAGTTATTTCTTTGTCATTTTGCATCAGTTTACTTTCTCTCTGCCACAACACATCCTTGTAAATACTTCTCATTCACTAACATAGCATCATCATGTCACAAAAGACAACAAAAATAAAATAAAATAAAATACAACTCAATCAAAAAAACCAATAATACCTTAATCCAATCGATGTCTTGTGTAACACCCTACTAGCTAACTATCATCCTACCATTTATTTTACTCTAATCATAATTAGCTACTAGAATATTACTAGCTTACTACCTTAACTTTATGCGGTTAAATTTTTTTATGCTATTTGTGTAACACCCTCCCAAGTACAGTACTATGCTTAAGTCATAGCACCACACTCAAGAGTTGTTACTGTTACCTGAGCGGACCTTATTTCACAGCAACTTCAGTCGTCTTTGAAATCTTTCGAGCTATCTGGAGATAACACGAAAAAATAAGAATGAGAATTATAAATTCTCAGTAGGATTCTCTAAACTATCACACGTAGTGTCATCGTTATTATCTCCAGCTGCTTCGGTTTATTATGAAAAATGTAAGCATTTTAAATAGACTATTCAGTTTTATAGTTGAAAATATATTATCCGAAGCAGAGTTCATTTTATTCATGCACTTGAGTCACATTGGCAATATTTCATATTGGAAAATAGTCACAGCATAAGTTGATAGAACAGCTTCAGCATCAATAAAACATGAGATGTCATTATGCAAATTCTTATTTTTGAATTCATGCAAACGCACTGATGCTTTTCTTTAACTTTCTTTGCTTTCTTTCACCCACTAAACATAAGTGGTAACGAGCTAATACCATGGACGTTACCACCATAAATTTTCGATACTTACACTAACTGGGTCATGTCATACCTCATATAAGTCCTATCCCCTATACTCACACTAGCGGGGTCGATGCCATGCCTCATGTGATTGGGGTGCTTGCATATGTTTGAATCTTTAGTCTTTACTGCCCTTGGGTAGTTTGATCTAGGAATGAGCTCAACTCGTGACCATCGTCACATAGTATTGACCCACAAGGGGACCTACGTGCGTCTAGGTCGGAGGTACTCAGTTGGCCATCTGCCTCGAATATAGAGGGACCCAATGTGGAATTGCCTCCGAGTGAAGTGACCCACATCTTTATCTTTTAACTGCCTTCACCTGGAGGGACCCAAATAACTGCCTCCAAGTAAAGGAATCTCATATATTCTTCCTTCATTCATATGCAAATATGCATGCTCTCATAAGAATAATTCATGATCATATCATTCATAATTGTATAGTTGTTCACCTTTGATCATGCAGGTGAATACTCTACATTCTTGTACATGACTCGCATCATACTTTAATCATATTTGCATGCTTGATTATCATAGTCACCACATATACTTACTCATAATTTTAAATTCATAAATAATCAACCTGACTAGTAAAAACTATCAATCCATTAATCTTGCATTTTCTATCGGAAATTCGGCAGCATAATGGATTGAGTCCGCTTCCCCATGAATAGTGCCAATACTCATAAAACCAATTGTACAGAAAAATTGTAACGTCCTATTTCCGACTTCCGATCTAATTTGATGTTGAAATTTTCCGATTTCCGACCTTGTGTAAGCATGTATGAATTTCCACCTCATCAGTATGAATTCCGATTTTCGATTTAATTTTAAGTGGCTGATGTTTCCAATTTCCGATCTTAAGACTTCCGACTTAACACTAAGTACGACGTCCGATTTTATTGGACCAGAAATGGACACGAAAATCAAATTTTTTGAACTTGTCTCCAGGTCCGAGTCAAACTTTCACGAGTTCCGGTCTCGAGTTTAATACCAAGAGTTCTCATTTCTCTATCCCACCGAGTTCCGATATCGAGGTCCTACAATTCACGACTTCCGACTTTGAGTGCTTGGCTTCACATCAGGCTTTGCTTTCATGTTTCGAAATAAACTGAAATACGTTTCCCGGGTTCCGACTTAATATGCAGGATGTTCACGAATTCCGATTTTATAAAGAGTAGGAGTTCCGATTTCATTTTCAGAATGTACTGGAAACTAGTTCCACTTTAGGCAACGTGGAGAGCAAATCTACCGCACAAATAAGACGACGTGGAGAGTAGTTTGGTCACAAGAAGAGGGCAAGGTTGGCTGAAACTCAGCCTTATGTTTAGAGGCTAATCAAAACCTTCCAAGTTAACTACTACTCATGCTTATATAACACACTCTCCTTCTCTTCTTCAGATTTTTTTCTCTCACGTTGCATACTTCACTCCAAACTCTCTCTTTTCTTTTCATCTCTCACCCAACTCCATCATACCTTGAAATTCTACCAAGTTGCAGCTACAAACTTAAACCAAAATTATTCATAATAAGAGGTAGGGGTTCTAAATTCTTACTTGACTTTTAGATTCTTGAAGTATTGATGGTGGTCTAATTTTATTTTGATGTGTTGATTGAATAATTATGATGAATTATAGCTGAACTATGGGTTGTTTATGAGGTTAAAACTTGAATTGAAAGAGAGAAAGGATGAAGATATGAAAAAGTTGAGAGGCTGGAAAACTCCAAACCCTCGGCAGTCCGTACGGCAGAGTGTACGGTTTCGCCTCCCGCTGTTTAAAATTAATGAGACCATTTTTATGTGAAACTAGACATCTAGGGCTTTCTATACATATATCATATAAGACCATTGGAGTAGTATTGAGGGAGATACAAATTTCTGAATTTCGACCTAGGAATCAAGATATTCATCCGGGCAGTAGGGGTTGAAAAGGGTGTAACTCACCCTATACAACTCCAAATTGAGTGAAACCAGTTTTGTTAGAAAGCTTACACATAGGGGAACATACTAGTATGAAATTCTGAGTTTGTTATGGTCCCAATTGTTCCCAGTGAACTAACGAAGTTACCCTATGTCCACACCAAGCCAAAACAGAGCAGTTCAGGAAGGGGAAAATTCGGGGCTTATAACTCGAGCCCCACTAAGTCAAATGGAATGGGACTTTTTGAAAATGAAAGATGGTTCTATCAGATTTAATAAGCGACCAATTTCGTATGATTTGAGTCAGTTTTCGATTTTTAGTGGATTTTTACTTTTAGTTGCCTAATTCTGGCTAGCCAATGGGCAGGCCGAGATAAAATCTAGATATCTTGAGTTGTGGATACCAAAATTAGATGGGACCAAAGAGGTTAGAAAATAGACACATAACACTTGAACATACTCAAATTTGAGATCCAAAGGAGTTAAATAGGAATTATGGCTTGAATTATAAAAACCGGGTTGGTTGGATATGCTAAGGCAGGAATTCTGCCTTAATGGATTTGATGTTGATATGAATTATATGTTGGAATATAAATGTGATGTAATGTTCTTTGTGATAAATTGATATACTGATTGGCTGGCACTATTCATGGGGAAGCGGACACGTTCCGTTATGCTGCCGAAATTTCGGTAGAACCCATGTACAAGCTATGAATTTCATGTTAGTGCATATACATTCTTATGAAAGCCATGAAAGTTATGAAAGGGATTTTATTGCTATGAAAGTTCCATGCTACTTGGGCCAGCCCCGGATAAGAAGTTAAGGGTAATATATCGGTGGGAAGGTCAAGGAAAGTAAACCCGGCATTCCTGTATAGGAACGAACTCGATCCTGATAAGCAGACTATTACCCAGGAGTATATGGCCAATGACTCCCAGGGGACCAAGTATAGAAATAAGTTATAAAAGGCAAAAGCCTCCAATAAAAAGATGCATCTTCTCATTATACATGCATACGTACAGTGCAATACTTTTCTATTGATTGTTCTAGATCTCTGCTTATTATTTATAAGATGTTATTGTTCCACTCTGATTACTGTGTGAGTCCACTAGTATATCCGTTAATTAAAACTGAACTTGTTTCGGTGTATGATTTACAAATGAACGTTAGAGTTAAATAGTATCATTTTACTATACTATGTGAACATTTTGTACGACCAAAACAACTGGGAATGACAGCGATGACAGATGTTTGGAAGTTAGGATTCTCTACTTCATTTCTCACCCTTTTGTATGTTCCACGTCATTCTCAGACCATGGAGCACGCAGCGACCGAAGTCCTATTTATTGAGTTTCTCGAGCTTCACATCCACCTCGACCCTTTTCTAGATTCTGTATACATATCAGGTAGATGCCAGTTTCGTTTATACTTCTTCTTCCAGAGGGACTTTGTTGTACCCCTTATGCATCCTCTTTTTGATCCTGTTGTCCCCTACATTGCTATATCTCTTCATATGGCCCATCCATTTCCACCACCACCAGCAGCAGCACCAGCCGCACCAGTAGTTCCAGTTCCCATGGCTCCCTCTGCTTCGCCGCCACAGCCGATGTCATCGGCCTCGGCCTCAGAGGAGGATCCGTCCGAGGCTGCTAGTTCTTCGTCATCATCTGCTCCCAGTGCCGGGCACCCTCCAGCTGACGCCGCCATGGCGAACGGTTTCCTTTCTTCAGACTCTGTTTAGATAGCGTGCATGCTGTAGTGGGATTGGATGTACAGGATGGCCCTCTTTTGACAGTTTGGGTCATGATGGGATGGGCGGGTATTAGGAATGTACATGAAATGTCCCATAGGGACCAGTTAGGGTGCTGTCCATAGGTACTAGCCGTCTCATTTTGTATTAGCGGCCTTATCTTGACACCTTGTACTTTTTAACAAACTTTGAAATCAGAAATCTATATACATACCTATGACGTCATTTGCAGTTATTCTGTTCTTATTATAATTTTTATTATGTATTAAATTATTTACAGTTTGCCGATTGATTTGTATTTATTCCACCATTCCGCAGAAAATTTTGTGATGAGATCAGGTAATCTTATTCGAGCAATTAATACTAATACTGAAAGAGATATTTATTCAGTGTTACACGTAATCTCTTATCAGATAGATTATTATGACTTAAGCATAGTACTTTGTCTAGTAAGGTGTTACAAAAATCATGACAATTTATTCACAATTCAATCATCAAATTCATGGGCACAATTGTTATATTTAAGACATAGTTGCTGTCTCAACACTTACCTTCAACCTGATTTTTGTAAATCAAGCCACAATTTCTATTTAACTCATCTGAACCTCAATTTTGGATATGTTAGAATGTTGTGTGTCTATTTTCTAACCTCTTCACTCCCATCTAATTTTGATAACTATAGCTCAAGTTATTTAGGTTTTATCCCGGCCTGCCCTGTAGCTAGCCAAAATCAGACACTTAAAAGTAAAAATCTAGTAAAAATCGAAAACTGATTCAAATCATATGAAATTAGTATCATATTAAAGCTACAGGACAAAATTTCATTTACAAAAAGTTTCATTCCATTTGACTTAGTAGGGCTCTAGTTGTAAGCCTCGAAATCTGACCTTCCTGAATTGTCCTGTTTTGGCCTAGTTTGGACATAGGGCAACTTTCTTGGATCACTGGGAGCAAATGGGAAAGTATCTAACTCTGAAATTTTTATGGGACATTTTCTTATGTGTAAGATTTCTAAAAAAGTTAGTTTCATTCATTTCCAAGTAGTATAGGGCAAGTTTTACCCTAACAACCCAGTTTGCCCAGAATCAAAGTCAAAAACCTAGGTCGAAATTCAAAAATTCATTTCTCTCTCAATGCTAATCCAATGGCCTTATATGATATATGTATGGAAATTCCTAGATGTCTAGTTCCATATAAAAATAGTTTCATTGAATTTACATGGCAATAGGCGGAGCCGTACACTCCGCCGTACGGACTGCCGTAGGTTTCCTTAACCTCATCAATTTTGCTTGCTTCCCTTCACTAGACAATCATCCAAAACTCAATTTAAAACATAACAATCCAGCCATAAACCTTTATAGAGGCTCATAATAACATCAAATACATGCATCCAAATGAGCCCACAGCAGCCCCAATTCACAAGAAAATTCAGAAGAGAGGTTGAATCCTACCTCCAATTGATGTAGAAACTAGCTAGAATTGAGCTCTTGGTGGAGGAAGTGGGTGGTGCTGGGAAATTTGAGGAAGAAGAAGTGAGGAACATGAAGAATGAAGGGGAGAAAGTAAGCTGAAAAGGGCAGCACGAAAATGAGGGAATTTGAAGGGATTCAAGGAAATTTTATAAGGCTTTGGTAGTTGGAATCATGGATTGTTATTGGTTGTTGTTTGTATGGCATTCCTTTGGCCACTTCTCCCCATTCTTGTGGCTGCTGGTGGCTCCACTTAGTGGGGTGGTGGTGATTAAATTCTAGCCACCCATGTTAGGTTTCTAACTGTATAAAATTCTATCAATTTGGTTCTTGCAATTTAAAACACTGAATCTTTACCGATTTCCTTCAAATCAGCCAAACGATCTTGAAGAAATTTGTGAGCTTTTCTATGTTTCTATTCTAATTATTTCTAATTCTAATCTCTCTAATTAACATCTAATTAATACCTAATTAATCCTTAATTAATTTCTATTTAACCTCACTTAAGCATTAAAATTGAATAAATCGATTAACGGTGTAAATTAAACGTTTTGCAAATTGATGGCCATTCTGTTTTCTGTTTTTCATGGCTAATGGCATTTTCGTAAGTATGGGCAAGTCTAGGGGCATTCCATGTCATTTCACATGTAGACACCTCTGTGGCCCAATTGGCCAAGAATTGGGGTTTTATGTTTTTCGCTATGTGGTTCTGCTTCGTTTAAAACCTTATTCTGCTAATTCAATTGATATAAGGACCTAAATATCATTTTTAAAAATGTTCAGGGGCAAGGCTGTAAATAATAAAAGTTTGCCCAATGACGTTTTATTTATTTCCTATAACGTTATATGGGGATGTTACAGTTTGTTATTACTAATTGCATTCTTAAGTTATTAATTCCACACGATGGAAATAATGTTATTGCATAATCATCGGTAATTTCCACAGTTAAGGCAACTATCATCTATAGAAAATATGCATCTATACTATCACTAAGTCATAAGGTGCACAAGAGTTGCAGTACATAGTACATGACCAAAATATAGAAAAAGGACATTGTAACCTATAACTCATCCTTATCCAACCCAAGTACATCCTATAAAACTACAAAATAAAATATGTTGAATAAAGATGCCAAAAAGGGAAGTAAAATTGCTTCCCATAGCTGCGTCGTGACATATTGAAGTCTAGTCATTAATAATAGTAATAGTAATAATTCGATTGATAACAAAGATAATAAAATCCCATTATTAAGTTGTCTGTCTCAATATTGAGTATAATCTGCGCCATCTGGAAACACCAAGAAAAAACGGCGAAAGAAATCTCTTAGTAGGGTGGTATTCTCAAGGAAGTCCCACTTCATCCCAAAAATATTATGAATAAGGTGGGAGTGCAACAATATGCAAATAACATAATAACTCACATAACACTATTAAACATTTAGCAACAAAATGAAACATAAATAAGTCATAAGCAATAAATAAGATAAATTATCATTCCCGGCCATTTATTGATGTCAAGCAAGATGGAAGTGCGCAATAATAATTATAAGTAGTAAAGAAGTAACATAAACATAGTAATTAACATAGAAAATAGCAAGTATGCTGTTAAATCCCTTTTTACTGCTTCTCGATTCCTTTATGATGGCTGGAGTCTGCAAGGTCTTCAACAAATATCCAGATCTGCAAAAGCATTATTGCTAAGGCATCCCCTAGTCAAATTAGTGATTGTCAAGTCCTTATCCACTAGCATGGCGGAGCTCGAGGCATAACTTAACAAACACTAAGTCCTTGTCTACTACAAGGCAAGGCCAGAGATGTCATTTTAACCTCTGCAAAACCGTATGATCACAAAGTCCTTATCCACTACTAAACAGAGCCTTAGGTGTGACATAACGACCACCAAGTCCTTGTTCGCTTCAAGGTAGGGCATGAGGTATTGTTTATCTATTTATTTTCATGTAGCAACCATTTTGCATAGTGCACACATATAATCTTATTCTCAATACATTGTTTATATAAATTTCATTCGTGTCGTAATGCTATCAATCAAGACTCCAATTTCATTGAAGAGCACATGTTATCAATCTTGAATTCAAATCATAACCATATTCATGTGCATATTTCAAAAGCTTCATATCATACTCAATCCAAGGCAAATATCATCATTGACTATAACAAGAACAATTCTAAGGCATTTAAACATAAGGCATCCTTCACTAATAACTCATATCACAAGTGCACATGTAATAACACATAATTCAAGCCAACACTTCCATGTTCTTATTCAAATCATACTCAAGATAAGGGTAGACACAATCTCATGCAATTTAAGGATGCAAATATAGATTAAACAAAAATCTTTAAAACAGTTTTCAAATAACAATTCAAGATAATCATTGATTCTTAAGTCAAAGCTTTAGAAAACCACTCTAAGCAAGGAACTAACTAGTTTACATGAAATTTCTAATGGGAACTTAACTAAAATCTTTATGATTAGAGTTTATTAGTATGATTAGAAGTATATTAAGTCCAAATGTCTATAGTCCAAAATCCATAGTCCATGTCCAAAGCATAAGTACTCCATAGCAAAGGTATGACTATGAATGGTCTCAAATAGGTCCAATGAGTCTCAAAGACTCGTATGGGTCCAAATATAGTCCATACAAGATCCATGAGTATAGGTACATGTTCAAAAGATCATAAACTCCATAGCAAAGGTTGTGATTCACTTTGTCAAGTTTTAAATGTCTTTTAGGAGTTTATTAAATCTTAATGGTCCTAAAAGAAACTATCACATAAACTAAGCTAATTCAAACATACTTAAAGGTTTGAAAGCACTTCATCATAGCAAACTAAGTAAAATACTTTCCATGTTTCAAAAGAGCACATGGCCGAATGCATGATTAAGTCCAAAACTAAGTCATACTATTTCAAAACTTCTCAAACTTGTGCACAAAGCTTTATCAAGTAAAAATACATTATTTGAGGCATCAAACTAAGCTTATAAAATATTTAAATAAGTGAAATAAGGATGAATAACCCACTGCCCAAAACAGAACAGATTTAGAAGTAAACTTAATCTCATAGCTAAAGTGCTCAAATCAAAGAAAACAACCATGTAACCGCAAGATTCATGCCGTAAAGCTTTATCAAGTGGAATTTATCATTCAAGACACTAAATCAGCATTTTAAACACTTAGAACAAGTCAAATAAAATTAATTAAGGTGCTGGCCAAAATAGGGAATGTAACGTCTAAAAGAAAATTTTATCGTTAATAACCTAGTCGTTCAATTTTTATCGAATAAGTGGGTTTAATCAAAATTCAATTAAGCATATACTTAAAGCCAATTAAGTGTGATTTAGAAGTGATTAGGTTTGATGGAATTAGATTAGGAACATAGGAAACCTCATAGAATTTTTCTAAAACCGGTTTACCAATTTAAGAGAAATCGGTAAGATTTCTGTAATTTAAATTGTCGAAACTAGATCAATAGAAATTACACTGTGAGAACCCTAGTATGGATGACCAAGATTTAGCTAACTTACCCATGCAAGTGGTGCCATCTCAGCCCTCCAAATGGGCTGTCAAATCAAGTTATATAACCTATTCAAATCCACCAATCACATGTAACTTGCTTGAGAAGTTTTTAAATTTTTTTCTTTTCTACCCTTGCACATTTTCGGCCTTATTTACACTGACCCCTCTCCGTTTTTTCAGACATCTCATCTCATCTCAACTTATATCATCTTCCTTTGCCACAAACCTTCAAGCCATCACCAGATTTCTTCAACTCCAACCACAAATTCAACAAGAATCATACCCAGCAAAGGTAGGAATCCTACTTCTCTTCTTATTTTTCTTGGTTTGGAGTTGTGTGTGGGTTTTGTATACTATGTGATACTAATGTTATATGAAATGATGATGATGGTTTACGACTGATTGTGCATGTGTGTCATGATTAGAATTGAAATTTGTATGAAAGGACTTGGAGAGAAGAGAAAACTCAAGAAGCTATTAAGATTCTCCCTCGGCAATCCGTACGGTGGAGTGTATGGCTCCGCCTACAGCTGCTTAAACTCCATGAATCTATTTTTATACGAAACTAGACATTCAAGGTTTTCCATACATATATAATATAAGGCCATTGGATCAGTATAGAGGTAGATATGAATTTTTGAAATTTGACCTAGAAATCAGGACTTCATCCGAGCAGTATGTGTTGAGAAGAGTGTAACTTACCTTACACAACTCCAAATTGAGTGAATCCAACATTTTTTGAAAGCTAACACATGAGGGAACATCCCATAAAAATTTCAGATTTAGATTCATTGTCATTTATTCCTAGTACGTCAATGAATTTACCTTAAGTTTAACCTGGGTAATAATAGGGTAGTCTAGTAGGGTCAAGTTTCAGAGCTTATATCTCAAATTATACTTATTCAAATGATATGAAACTTATTTCATTTGAAAGCTTGTTCTATTAGCTTTACATAGATAGAAATTTCGCATAATTGAGATTTCTATTTTTAGTGAATTTTCCCTTATAATAGTGCAATTCTGGCTAGAAGTAGGATAAGTCTAGGATAAAACACAAACAACTTGAATTAATGTCAGAAGGTTATACTTGAGGTTGAACTCGAAAGGTATTACTTAAGGTTGAACTTGGAAGGTTATACTTAAAGTTAAACTTGGAAGGTTATACTTAAGGTTGAACTCGGAAGGTATTACTTAAGATTGAACTCAAAAGGTTATACTTAAGGTTAAACTCGGAAGGTTATACTTAAGGTTGAAGTAGGAAGAGTGTACTTAAGGTTGAACTTGGAAGGGTATAGTTAAAGTCAGAACTCAAAATTTAGGAAACATCCTCATAAAAATCTTAGAAGACCAAATGTAGACTAAGGTTGGAGATCGGGAATGATATAATCTAGGAGATCGAACATAACTCTGGAAGTCAGATTATATAATTTATCCGGAAGTCAGAAAATTATATAAGCTCAGAGATCGAACACAACTCGAGAAGTCAGAACTTTGGTAATCTCGAAACTTGGGCAAAATTCAAACTCAGGAATAGAAGCTTAAAGCTTGCAAGATAAATTAAGATTTAAGGTTTTAAAGCTTACACCTATTGATATTGTTATATTCTTGCTATGACTATAATATTATATATTGAGTTTATTGTTTGATTAAAGTTTTCTGATTTCCTGGCACTACTCATGTGAAAACAGATATGATCCATTATACTACCGAAATTACGGCAAAGATTACAATTAATATGAATTTACAAGTTATGCATGCGTTGGTCAAAGTATGAGACAAGTAATGCTACCCTTATAAGAATAAAGAAGGATTTCCATGTGACTTGGGCTAGCCCCTGGACAAAGTTAAGGGGAATAGATCAGTGGGGAAGTCGGGGAAAGCAAACCTGGCGACCCTGTATAGGAATGAGCTCGATCCTTAAAAGCAGACTACTACCCAGGAGTCTTATGGCCAATATACTCCCAAGGGACCAAGTATGGAAAAATATGAGTTAAAGTCAAGTGCATTATCATTTCTGCATATCTACAGTTTCTGTTACCATGTTTTGAGTTAATTGCACTATTATCTGCTATATATGCACTTTTCTTTACTTTACAGCTGCCACTTAATTATGTTAAAATATATGTCTTGTCACTTATTTTTCTATCTTATTTTCCTTTATCTCCTTAAGTAAAACCAAGTTGTGTTTCAGGCTATGATTTCTATAATTAATTGAGTAAAACATCCTGTTGATGTAACGTTTTCTTTTAATTAAAATCCGAGACACCTGGAATGGTGGCGATGACAGATATATATGCTTAGGATTTCCTACTAAGAAATCTTTATTTCTCACCCTACTATATATTTCTGCGTCATTCTCAGAGTATGGAGAACGCGACAACCGACGTCCTATATATTGAGTTTCTTAAGCTCCACATCCATCTTGATCCATTCATAGACTCCATGTACATATCCTTAGATGTCAGTTTCACCTATATTTCTTCTTCCAGAGAGATTTTGCTGTACCACTCATGCATCCGCTTTTTGACCCCTTCATCCCTTACATAGCCATCCCTCTCTATATGGCTGATCCCTTCCCACCTCCACCAGCAGCAGCAGCACCAGCTGTGGCTCTGCCAGTTGCTCCACCGTAGCTGATGCCCTCTGCCTCCATGTCTAAGGAGGATCCATAGGAGGCAGTGAGCTTGTCGTCCTCATCTTCTGCCTCGAGTATAGACCATATACCTGCTGATGCCGGCATGGCAAATGGATTCCTCTCTTCATAATCCATTTAGTTGGAGTACCCACCATAGCAGTAGTAGATGTATAGGGTGACCTTCTTTTGGCAGTTTGGGTCATGGGCATATGGGTAGGAGTTATTAGTTGTACACGCAATGTCCCATGGGGACCAGTTAGGGTGTTGTTCATATAAACAGGCCAATTTATTTTGTGTTAGCGGCCTTATTTTTTCTATCCTGTATTGTATTTTATTTCTTTTGATAACTTTGAAAACAAATGTATATGCATGTATATATATATATAGGATGCAGTTTGGTTATTTCAAAATCTTGTTTGTGTTACTTTATTTCCGGTACAACGATTGATTAGTGTTTATCCTACTACCAAACCGAAATTGATTAAAGTAAATAGATAATTCTTAGTCCACCACATGTAATAACTTATCAGGTAATATACTATGACTTAAGTATAGTATTTTGTCGGTAAGGTGTTATAGGGAAGCCTTCAAATTCTACTTAAATCACTTAATAAACATACTAAACACAAGTAGAATTAGCATACAAGCATATAGCATCACAATATAGGTTCTATACCTTCAAAATAACATTTTTGCACACTTAAAAAACTTGAATAATATGCTGGAATATTATAGTTAAAATAGGGCAACATATGATATTTTAATAAAAGTCACAAGTTTGATGACATAAATTGAAATCAATGAAGAATTAAGTTTCCATGGGATAAGACCAACATGTTAAAGGCATATTCTAGTATCTTTAAGCTTTCCAATACACATGAAACTCAAGAAACACCTTTAGCCTCACATGTGGCTATGGCATATATGAGATTTTTTGTTGAAGTTTTGCAAGCTTTTGAGTTATAATCATCAAAATTCAAACATATACTCAATTAGCTCTCAAATTGACATAATTGTGACTTCAAAAGTTAATGAAACAAACTAATCACCCTTAGCCCATGGCTTGGCTATGAGTTTCATATGAGAATAAGGGAAAGATTTTCAACTTAATTAATGAAAACTCATGTAAACTCAAGCGTCTACTTCAAGAGCTATCAACCGAACATAGATATTTTCATTAATATTCATCAAACCACATATTTCCTTCATGAACCCTAAAAGGGCCATGAGCTTCATATGAGGAAAAATGAAAGTTTCAATTCAAAACTCACAAAGAAACATGTATATAAGTTTAAGAATACATATTAGAACTTTAAAATTACAAGAGAAGCATTAGGTTCACAAAACTCACAAGGTTTCCAAAGAATCTTCATCATGGTCGTGTCATGTATTCATAAGAACATGAGGATAAAATTCACAAACATGTAAGAAAACATGTATATAGGCATCTAAACACAAGAACACAAGATTAAAGCTTCAAATCCTTAAAGGAAACTATTAAAACCCAATCCTTTCATGAACTTTTAAAGGCTTAAAAGATGAACACATATTCTAAAATTAGAGATTTAAAGCTTCAAATAACACAAAAATCACACAAACTACATGTATGAAGCCTAAAGAATGAAAAAGTAAACCCTACTTGGTTTAGAAGCTTGAAATTGAACACTTCAAGACTAGGACAGCAGCTTACTCAGGTTTTTAGCTTCCATTTGAAGGCTTGAACTCGAGCTTCAATAGTGGGAAATAATGGTGTTTAAAAGTGATAAAAAAAGGTGGGCGAAGGTTTGAAGGTGTTTTAATGGAGTTTCCTTTGTGTTTATGGGTGAAAATAGTGGAGGAAGATGAAGAAGAGTGCTTCAACCCCTCCAAGGTGATATGGCCAAGTTTCCTAAAATGTGAGGGTGTGTGGGGTGTGTTTCTATTTATAGAAGAATGGGTGATTAGTTATTAGTTAATTAAATAGTTAGTTTGTCTTAATTAGGTAGTTCTCTTGGTTAATTATCTCATCTTTGGTTAATTGCTTTAGGGACCTAACAAAACTTATCAAGAGTCACACTAAAACTCATCTTATGTGCCTAATGATAGGATAATTTAACTTTAACTAACTTGTGACTATCTTGTTAATTTTTGGTTAATTAATCAAGAAACCATTAAATATTTCTAATTCATCATCAATACTATGTTTATATATATAATACATGATAGTATATAATTTAGAGAACTTATTTTACTAATTATATGAATTTTAACATAATTAACCCTTAATTAGGCCAATTTGGGCCATTTAACAAAAGTTAATTATTTAATTTATCTTTTTCAGATTTCTAACTCATTTCATGATAACATTCATACACTTCCTAAGAGTCTAAAGTAGCTTTATGTGTCAAAGTAAAAGACTTGGCAAAAATTGATTAGATTTTATTAAAAGTTAATTAATGTAAGATTATTTTCTTTGACCAAATTTTCACTTTCATGAGTGTTCTCCATCTTTCTCTTATTTTCACTTAATTTTCTAATTTAGGGGGGAAAGAGCTCCAGCCATCACATGCCAATGGCCCATGGTTTGTGTTTTTTGTTAGTGTTGTTAGGTTTCTATAATGGATCTTAAGCCCTTTTGTGTAATTGAAATCTGTAATTAAATAAAAAGCCAAAACCAATTCCAGTAGTTGTTGAAGCCCAATCTCGTGGTCCAACAAACCCGAGTCCAAAACTCCATTGATTCATTGTTGTACTGCATGCCCATTCTGCACCTTGATAAGGTTATTTTTATTTAATTATGCAAATATTCTTCAAATTTGCTAAAAATTGGTATTTTCTTCAAAACTATATTAAAATATATTTATAATTTTTTTACAATTTTTTACGGTCTTTCAAGTAATTTTTGGCTTTTTGTAAGCCTTTTAGTATTATCTATCTATTTTCTATTAGAATTTCTACTATGTTTTCTATTTTCTATAACTAATGGCATTTCCATAATTATTAGCAAGTCCAAGGTTATCCCATATCATTTCACACTTAGATACCTCCATGGGTCAATCAATAGAGATTTGGGTTTCTATGGTTCTGCTATGCCACATGGTTCCTCTAAAACACCTTTTCTGCTAATTCTATTAGTGAAAAGACCTAAATATAATTTTCAAAAAGTTCAAAGGCCAAGGATAAATAGTTTCTAGGGTCTAAATGTAATTACTGAAAATACTAGGGCAATTTTATAACTAACAAAAAGTTTATACTACAAGGGCATTTTCATCTTTTCTTAATTTTTAGTATATGAGAATATCGTATTTTCAACGATAGTGTCAAACTACCCTATAGTTCTCAGTGTAAGGATCATCATGGCATGTCGCTACCTGAGAAATTCTCACACTACCTAAGTGAAATAAATCAAAATTCCTATTATGCTATGTTAAGAAAAATGGGGATGTTGCACCTTCCTCCTTCAACCTATCCAGGGAAATAACCATCCTTCTCAACGCCTTCAAGCCTCAGCAACATCAAGCTATAATACCATTAGAGACCATTGCCAACCTCGCACCTCCTTCCTTGTTGCAGCAGCCATCTCGCAATCACCTATCAAGGCCCAACCATCATAGACCCTTAACACCACACCATCACCATTGTATAGCATCCTCGATTTTGTTGCATTTTATAACTCTGCATTACAAATTAAATAAATAATATTATTTTAATTATTGAGGGACAAAAATAAATTTAGATTAAACTTAAATTATTTATAGGCAACAAATCTTAAATAAATAACTAGCAAAAAAAAATTTATTAACTTAATGCAATTAATAAATCAAATAGAGAGATAAAATAAAATAATAACAATACAATTGCATAGCTAAAATTCTATCAGAGATAGAAATTAAATAAATTATATTCTTAGTAAAAATATTTAGAAACAGTTTAGAATTACTGACAGAGCCCCTTAGAGCCCTTGTAACTATTTAATTTAAGAATTTAAAATACAATAGAATACTCACGGCATATCACAAAGTACAAATGAGTGATATAAAGTTTAAATCTATCACTTCAAACTTTTAATCAAAGGCCTTAGGCAAGCCACAAGTCTTGTCTCTGAATCTAAAGCTTAGAATTTAGGCACCCATTAACACTAATACCACTTAAACTCTCAAACTCTTTTTAAATATAACACAAGCACAAACATAACTCTCCCTCACCCTCTCTAGAACTCTCGGCCCTCCCTCTCCAAAAAACCTTCTCCATTTTCTCTCTTCCAACTCCACAACCAAGCACAAAGCTCTCTCAATCTCAAGCCTTCACCTTCCTCTTCTCACTTCATCTCTTCTACTCCAACTAAAGCACCAATCTCCCTTTTTCTTCCTCTTGAATCCATGGCTGCATCCCCTAAGGAGGCAAGAGATTTCTCTCTTGTGTAATGGTTCTTGAAGGTTGGAACTTGGATCTAGAAGGAGTCTTAAGCTAAGAAAAAGAAATAGGGATCTCTAACATCTTGTTCAAGTTTATGAGTTAATGTGCTTCTTACACTTGAGTTACTATTCTAGGGATCACAAGGTTACACATAGTGGTGTGTTTAGAGTTTAGAGTTTAGAGTTTAGATCTAGCTTATGTTAGCCTAGGTGAGTAGTCTAAAATGATTTTTGTGAGGTAAAACTCTTGGGAAGACAATTAACTAAGTTATGGCATAAACTAGCTTAGAGTAGGATTATTGTATCCAGACTTGAAAGCCCAAGAATTAATGTAAGATTAAGGTTTCTATAGGTTTAAATAATTTAGTTGACCTTAGAAATGAGTGTATTTATGAGCTAAACTTGTTAGGATCAACATCTTGAGCTTTGTCACAAAAGGGATAGTTGGAATCCTACACTAACAACTAGAAAAGGTAGGAATTTAACTCTTAAGCCAAAGGGATTAGTGCAAACTAATTGTACTCATTACAATACATGATAATATTGAGGCTTAAATTGTCCTTCAGTAGTTGGTTTGGTGAAGAAATGAGTAGAAATAATTTTGGACCTAAACTAGCTTCTTTAAGTCACTAGAAAGGTGAATTTCGGTTCCTATCTCTTAATGGATAGCAAAACTATTTTTAGGCATGATTATTTGGGTTATATAGACCTTAGAAATGTCTTTGAATGATTGGAATTGGTTTATGATGAATTATTGGAGAGTTGGGTGTTAACTAATCAAGTTTCATAGGTTTTCTACTGATTTTCGGCCATGTGCCTGGAGGCTAATCAAAACCATGTTTTAATTGAGTATTTGACATTATTATGGTCGTTTTAGGTGTCTTGGACCATATATAACGATGTGGAGTGAGTTTGAGAAAGTTTGGAGTTGATCTAATGGTGTTTACATCAAGAAAAAAGAGTGTTACCTAAGACTAGGAGGTAAACGGTATAGGAGTACCTAATTGATATGGATTAAGGCTTAGAATTGCAATTTAATTCTGACAAAAAAAAAATATTAATTAGATTGGAATGACCTCCTTTAAGTAAAATTATAATTTTGAGGTTGAGAAATCTCATGTGAAAGGGTTACGTTACTTCTAGTGTCTTGTTTCTTTTATTAAATATGGTATGCACAAGGTGGTGGAAAGCCTCTTGAGAATGAAATATTTGGTTGGTTTATGGCCATTGAGGCCAAAGTTGGAAACCAAGGCACGCGTTCTTATTCTTGAATCTTGGAATCTTGATGATTTACTTTGATGTATTCTATTCTATTACTTTGTGATGAAGACACTTGCAAATGAAGGAAATGATATTATTTGTTGGAAAGATTGTATTGGAATTGTGAGTTGATAAGTATTTATTGAATTGATGCTATGAATGGGAATTTCTGGCTATTTATTTATTATTTCAAATTTTCGGATTGCTCTTAGTACAGCAGTTATGCTGTTGGATCTTTGTTAGAAATTCTCATGTATTGCATCATAATGCATAAGTGCATAAGATTTGGGGAATTGTGTGATCATAATGATAATTCTTTTAAAAGAATCATATACGTTAATGTAACGCACAATTCTCTAATTAAGACTTTGGAAATGACCCATTGGTAAGGGAAGGCAATCTTAGAATCCTTTGTTAGCCCGAGTCTGATTTAGATAAAATTATGTAACGACAGTCACGAAATGAGCTTATATCTTAGAATAGTTTATCCAAGAGCAAGTAAGAACAAAAGCACGTGCTAAAAGAAGGCCTTAACAACAAAGAAGAAAGTACATAAGCATTCATTTATAAGAATTGCATGGCATTCATTGCATATGTGACAGTAAAGTGATGATTTTTATTTGTCATTAATATTATGCCCTAGAGCATTAATTTAAGTGATTGAATAAAAATGAACCCACTTCGAAGCTTATGCTTTCAAAATTATTAAAAGGAATCTTTAATCTATTTAAGCCTATTTGTTAAGGAAATCGAAGTGGCTAAGGCAATAATGACATTAGTTGTATGTTTAGTTAGAAATCCCGACTAAGAAATACTTTATTTCTCATCCTTGTGTATTCCTACTTCATCCTCAAATGAAACTAATGGCGTCTGTGGTGATTTTCCTGGAGGTGCTTAAGTGGACCTGGCACTATGATCCTACCTCAGACTCACTGGTTCTAGTAGCCCGCAGTAGTTTTAGAGTTTATATTTTCTTCAGCTGCCCATTTAACATACTTGTAGTTAGCTGGCACTTCAACCTTTGCCACTTGTTTGTTGACCTTCCATTGCACCTTGCTTACCCACCACACTTTCTGAAGCTTGCTCCTTCCACATCTTTAATGGAGACTAACCCTCTTAGGGGAGTTCGCCTTACTCTATCCTGCATGTAGCTGAGTCCAGTTCTTCCTCTACCAAGACTGAAGTTTTGTCGGAGATATAGCCAAAGGAGGATCCTGTGGAGCCTGTGTTAGAGAACGGATTTCACACCCCGTAGGCTTATGTTTATATTATGGGCTATGCTTTTTGTTATGTATATACTTATAGATCTTTAGATGATAAGCTAGTGAGTGCATGCATGTGCTGAGCTATTCAAATTATGGTTTGAATTTGTATATGTTAGGTACCATGATGACTTTATGCATGTTTGGTGGTGATCGCCTGATGACTATAGGAGTTAACTATGGTAGACTCACTCTTTTGGGATAATTGTATATATTTTGTCTAGCATAGTTTAGAACCTTGCTAACTTGACATACTTGGGTATATTTGAGATACTGTTATGTAAAGGTGTATGCCCAATATTTATATTCAGAGCTATATATAGAAATAGTCAGTTATCCATGTAATTTATATCGTCTCTTTATTTTACATTACTATTATGTGAATTATTTACGAACCCTAACGCTATACGTGGAAACGATATTATCGATTATATACATTTAAAGGCTCAGTTTTTTGAAACTAATATTTTCAAGAAGAAAAATTTATACATTATTTTAGTTACCGACATATTTCATAATAAAAAATGTTCCTCTACTTCAGCTGTAATGACTAATAAATACCTCAATATGACTTAAGCGTAGTGTAGCCTTATTAGGGTGTTATACATTGCAACCCCAACCTATGGCAAACCTCCACCGCCAAACACCACAACCACAAACCATCCTCTCAGCCACAATCCCTAACTGTTTAACCCCATTAGCCTTGCACCTAAAATGCAACCACTATCTACGCTCACCTCAAGAAAACAACAACCACAGACAATCCTTCCACCTCCATCAAAGACCACCGCCAACCGCACACCACCATCAATCTCCACGCTCTGCCTCAAGCCAAACCAGAACCCATTGCGACCTGCACAACCCCAGTTCCATCCATTGTCAAACTCGCTACCACATGACCACCTGCATAAAACTCATGACCTGTCTCTGCCCATGGCTGCCCCCACTACACTCTCAACAACCCTACCTCTTTCTCTTAAGCTACTAACTATTAGTTTAGGGTTTCTTTTGTTTTTTTTTTTTTTTTGGGGTCTTGCTTTTTGTTTTAGTTTAGTTATTTATGTTTTGTTTTGAACTCTTTTGGGCCAACCATGTTTTTGTTATGTGATGATTACTTTTAGCTAAGCTCTCTCTTTTTTTGTAATTTGTGGCTTGGGTGGGAGTTTGTGTTCCAGTCAAAGTTGTTTGGCAAAGGAAAAAGTTCTTTAATAAAATTTAAAAATATAAAGCACAAAAATAAAAGAAACAAAAGTGCTAAAATAAACAAAAAAAAAAATCGTTTGAATTGTTTTTATGGTAGGATATGTTAGCTTAAGTGTTTTTAGTTTAATTCTTTACTCATCTCACTAAATTATTTTATTCATCACAAAAAAAATCTTTTTTTTCCAAATGTTAGAAATCATTCTGTAATCTCTCCTAATCCATGCAACAGACTTACAATATTTATATATGGTTTGAACATCCTCAAGAATTATAAGAATTATAAAGGTTTATTATATAACTCCAGCTATTCTGAATCATGTGTAAGAGTGGATTTCCTTACTTGTAAAAATAAAATCTTTTCACAAATAAAATCAACCTAACACACAATTCTTTTCTACAAGAATGACATGCCTTTAAGTTTTTCATTGCACCAGAGGTTACGTAGAAGTATAAGTCAAGTCAAAATTAATTTTTAAGGTGAAAAATAAATATTATTAAAGTCACAAATTAATTTGCATAATAAGCTTTAGAGTAACAATTATAAAATGGATGTATAAGGGTATAGTATAATTAAGTTTCCAGCCTTCTCTATGCATAATTACACTTTTGAAGTCAATCTCATTCTTAGACCAATTTTTCCAAAAATAAAATATTTTTTTCATAAATAAAAATTAGTAGCGATTCCATTAAATTTTTTCAATATTTTTTGTTGTCTGTATCACAACACCCTCCACGCACATTGCGACAATTGTTATTCAAACAACCTTAGTTTATCAGTATCACTTTTTGCATAAAGCTTTCCAAATATAGACAAGTTATTTATCTCTCATGTGTTACACGAATTATGTAAGTCAACTATTCATAATTATAATTTTTATTAAATAAATTATCTATATATATATATATATGTATGTACGTATATATATTTCAATTTGTTTATTTTTATTAGAATATTTAAATAAAAATATTTAGTTAAGATTTTTAATTAAAGCAAAGTGAATTAAAGTAAATGAGAACTGATAGGGGAACGCACAAATAATGGACGCATACGCGACGCATAATGAAAAGTGAGAAAAACGACAAAAATGCTTAGATGATTGGTCCCATATAATCATTGTTATTTTTGTTTAAATTTTTTTTCAATTCAAAAACTTACCAGCATCTGCACTGTTCATGTTGGTAAGTTTTGTAAAAAAAAAAAAAAAACTACTAGCATGAACAGTATAGATGCTTTTGTGTAATATACACAAATTTGCCAACGTGTGCACTATTCACACTAGTAAATTTTGTAAAATTTTTTGCAGTATAAACAGTGTAGACACCGGTAAGTTTTGAGTAATATACGCAAAACTTACCAGTATGTGCATTATTCACGCTGCTAAGTTTTGTTAAAAAGAAAAAAACTTATTCCACAAAACTTACCAGCATATGCACTGTTCATGTAACATCCTCCTCTATACAGTACTATACTTAAGTCATAGTATCACACTCTGGAGTTGTTAGTATTACCTGAGCGGACCTTTTTCTAATAGTAATTTCAGCCATCTTCGAGACTTCTCAAGCTATCTGGAGATAATACGGAAGTAGGAATGAGAACTTTAAGTTCTCAGTAGGATCCACTAAGAAATTCCATGCTGTGTCTTCGTTATTATCTTAAGCTGCTTCAGTTTGTTGTAAAGAAGGTGATCATACCAAATAAATTGCTTAGTTTTATAGTTCGAAAATGTATTATCCGAAACAGAGTTAATTTTATTCGTACACTTGTCAGACAGAGTAAGGATTGCAAGCATAAGTACTACAATAATTCATAATAATAATATTGATAACAGGAGCCTACTTACAATATCATAATGATGATAATAGCAAACATTATTTGTGAGTATATACTGTCCATCATAAAATTATGCACATGCACTTATGCTTTTTTAACTTTCTTTAACTTCCTTTCCCTAGCATACCTAGACGTTACGTATCGCCGTCCCTAGGGTGTTTGCACATGTTTTAATCTTTAGTCTTTACTGCCCTTAGGTAGTCTGATTTAGAAGTGAACTCGTCAGTTCAACCCATGACTATCATCACACAGTACTGACTTACAAAGGGACCCACGTGCCTCTAGGTTGGAGGGACTCAGTTGGCCATCGGCCTCCAACATAAAGGGACCCAAAAGTTTTAGCTGCCTTCACGGGGAGGGATCCATTGTGCAACTGCCTCCATGTAAAGGGACCCATATCTTTATCTTTTAACTGCCTTCACCTGGAGGGACCAAAATAAATGCCTTCAAGGGAAGGGATCTCATACATTCTTTCTGTATTCATATGCAATATGCACATATGCATGCTCTCATAATACTAATTCATGATCATATTACCTTAACATATTCATAATTGTATAGTTGTTCATATCATAAATCTCTCGTAAAATAAACACTCATGATTTCTTAGGATTCTGCCGAAAATTTAGCAACATAACGGATCATGTCCGCTTCCCTCTAAATAGTGCCATTAACCAAGGAACTTTAATCAAACAGCAAGCCCCAATGTAGAACAATATAATCATACCATGAATATAACAATATCAATAGGTGCAAATTTTAAACTCATAAATCTTAATCTATCTTGCAAACTTTTAACTTCTAATGATGTTCTCGAGTTTGAGCTTAGGAATGACTTCCAAGTTCCAAGATCATGTAAGTTATGTACATCAGGTCAATGACTTGATTCCCGACTTCCGGGGTTAGGGTATTAGGTTTCCTATCTTGATACCTACTTCCAATCTCCAAATTAAGCTTCAATCATTCTTCCAACACCTTTACGAAACATGTTTCCTATGTTCCGAGTTCCGATATTAATTATACCTGATGTAGTTTTCTATTCTAAGTTCCGATTTTCGACATGAACCATAGTCAATCTGATTTTTATTCACTATGTTCCAAGTTCAACATTAGGTATACTCGATCTAGCTCTCTATCTACCAAGTTCTCGAGTTCAAATTTTAGTATACTATTTTCGAGTTCGACCTTAATTATACCTTTTCGAGTTCAAGCCTTACATATAACCTTTCGAGTTTAACCTTAAGTATACTCAACTTAGCTCTTTGTTTGCTAATTCCCGAGTTCCGATATTAACTAAACTTGATCTAGTTTTCATATATGTCTCTAGCCAAAATTGCACTCTTCTAAGAGAAAATTCACCAAAAATAGAAATCTGAACAAAATCTTGCAAAATTTATATCAACTTAAAGCTAACAAAACCAGCTTTCTAATGAAAGAAGTTACATATCATTTGAGCGGATATAACTCGAGATATAAGCCCCAAAACTTGACCTTCCTGAACTACCCTGTTCTAGCCTAGGTTAAACTTAAGTCAACTTCATTGTAGTGTTGGGAATAATCAACAATGGATCTAACTCGAAAATTTTTATAGGATGTTCTTCTATGTGTAAGCTTTCTAAGAAACTTAGTTTCATTCAATTCCATGTTGTATAGGGCAAGTTGTGCTCTAAACAACCTAGTCTGCCCAGAATCAAACTTAGAAACCTAAGTCAAACTTCCAAAATTCATATCTCTCTCAATACTAATCCAATGGCCTTATATGATATATGTATGGAAAGCCCTGAATGTCTAGTTTCACATAAAAATAATTTAATCAGGTTTGGGTGGCTATAAGTAGAGTCATACACTCCGCCAATATGGATACCGTAAGGTTTTCAAGGTTCCAGCTCCTGTTTTGCATCCCTCTTTGAATTCCCACCAAAGTTCTTATCCAAACTCAACATTTGTACATTTATCCAACCATAAGACTCCTTATAAACACCATGTATCATCAAACTAATGGAAAGAATAGGAATTCTACCCAGCCACAATAACATGAATAATAGAAGAAGTTGAACCATCCTACCTTATCTAGTTGAAACTTGGTTGATTTGGTGTCTTAGATGGAAGCAACTCTTGATGAGATTTGAGGAGATGTTGGAGATGGAGTAGAGAGGAGTATGAATGAAAGAGAAATAAAGGGGAGTCAGCTCCTTATCTTGACCGAACTTCACAAGGGCAAGGAAGGGATTGCACACAAACTTGTGGAGCAAGGAGTTGTATGATTGGTAGATTTCATCTTGGCTACAAATTTGGCTTGGCTTCCATCCTTCATGGCTGATCAAGGCACCACATAAGGAGATGGTTTGGCTAAATCCTAGCCATTCATCTTAGGGCACTCATCCTATAAGTTCTATTGATCCGAGTTTGACAGTTTAAAATACCGAAAACTTACTGATTTCTCTTAAATCGGCAAACTGGTCTTCAGAAAAATTCTGTGAGGTTTCCTATGTTCCTAATCTAATGCCATCAAGCCTAATCAATTCTAAATCACATGTGACTTTAAGTAAATGTTTAATTGAATTCTAATTAAACCCACTTATTCGATAAAAAATCGAACAACTCAGTTATTAACGATAAAGTTTTTCGGACGTTACATTTTTACCCCCCTAAAAAAAGTTTTGTCCTCAAAATTTAGTCATAGAACTAACTATTTATTACTATAAGAGTTTTAATAAAAAGTTCATATATGAACACATAGAAAGTCAATAATCATAGTCAAAAACAATACAATAAACCTAATTATATAATTTAACACAATACAGTCGGCAAGAAGTAAGCCCTTAACCCGAGTTAGTTCAAATTTTACATCAACCTCTCTAGGAGGGTAGCTAATGGCCAAGGCATTCTCTGACCATATGTCCTGGCTTTCCACACTTAAAGCATTCCTTCTGCCCAGCCAAACAAGGTCTTCCTCCATGATATTTTCCACATTTTGAACATTCTTGCTTCATGGTTGACCTTTGCGGCTGCTTACCTTCATTTTCATTTGGCTGAAACAGCTTCTTTAATGGCAGAATATGCAGAAACTCCTGGTCTTCAGGTGCCAGCCTCTTTCCACAAACATCCATCCTAGTATCAACGAGCTTCTTGTTATATTCTTTAACTAATCGGCTTTTGTTCGCTAATACAGCAAAATTTCTTATCTCTATTGGCCCCACCGAGGCCAATATGTCCGCTTTTAGTCTTCCTTCAAATTTGATACATTTCCAATTTTCATCAGGGTTGCGCTGATAGATGGTGGAAAATTTACAAAGTTCTTCGAACTTAGCAATATACTCTGAAACACTTATGTTTCCTTGCTAAAGCTTCATGAATTCCAATTCCTTAGCATTTCATACCGATGCAGGGAAATAATTTTGATCAAATGCCTCTTTAAATATGTCCCAAGTGATATCAACTTGGGGTTCCAACAGCCTTCTCATGCCGTTCCACCAAAACTTGGCATCTGCTTCCAATATATAAGTGGCAAAGGCCACTCTCTATTGATCAGTGCAGGTCAAGACAGAGAAGACCTTCTCCATCGCCTTGACTCACTCCTCGGCTTTATCTAGGTCGAACGCTCCTTGGAAGCTAGGCGGATTCAATTTCTTGAACTCAACAAATTTAAGGTAGTCCAGGTCTGCTCCTAGGCTATGTGGATTTCCCCCATGGCTGGCCTTGGGCCGCCTAGCCAACCGATCTATCATCTGATAAGCTACAGCAGCCTGTTCCCGCATTGCATGAGCCATTTGACGTATTGTGTCCATAAAATTAGCAGGATCTTTTGGGTGGCTACAGTTTGTGGCCTACCAGGCCCTTTGGAAGCCATTAACTCCTAATTACATATAACAAAACATTGAGTTGATCAGGCTCAACAATAAGTTAAGTGTGACAGCAACTAATAACATTCACAGTTAAGCGGTCATGCATATCTAATTCCCTATATCTTATCTGAACAGATAAGATTTGTTGCATGACAGTTTCCAAGGATCCCAGAGTGCTCTGGAAACATAGTCAGTCCAAATCCTCAGGTCCGAGGAGGATTGAACTGCTCTGATACCATTTGTAACATCCTCCTCTGTCTAGTACAATACTTTAGTCATAGTACCACACTCTGGAGTTGTTAGTATTACCTGAGCGCACCTTTTTTTGACAGTAATTTCAGCCATCTTCAAGACTTCTCGAGCTATCTGGAGATAATACGGAAATAGGAGTGAGAACTTTAAATTCTTAGTAGGATCCACTAAGAAATTCCATGTTGTGTCTTCATTATTATCTCCAGTTGCTTCGGTTTGTTGTAAAGAAGGTGATCATACCAAATAAATTGCTCAGTTTTATAGTTCGAAAATGTATTATCCAAAGCAGAGTTAATTTTATTCATGCACTTGTCAGACAAAGTAAGGATTGCAAGCATAAGTACTACAATAATTCATAATAATAATATTGATAACAGGAGCCTACTTGCAATATCATAATGATGATAATAGCAAACATTATTTGTGAGTATATACTGTCCATCATAAAATTATGCACATGCACTTATGCTTCTTTAACTTTCTTTATCTAGCACACTTAGTCGTTACATATCGCCATCCCTAGGGTGCTTGCACATGTTTTAATCTTTAGTCTTTACTGCCCTTGGGTAGTCTGATCTAGGAGTGAGCTCATCATCTCAACCCGTGACCATCGTCACATAATACTGACTTATAAGGGGACCACGTGCCTCTAGGTTGGAGGGACTCAGTTGGCCATCTGCCTCCAACATAGAGGGACCCAAAGGTTTTAGCTGCCTTCACAGGGAGGGATTCATTGTGCAATTGCCTCCATGTGAAGGGACCCACATCTTTATCTTTTAACTGCCTTCACCTGGAAGGACCAAAATAACTGCCTTCAAGAGAAGGGATCTCATACATTCTTTCTGTATTCGTACGCAATATGCACATATGCATGCTCTCATAATACTAATTCATGATCATATCACCGTAACATATTCATAATTGTATAGTTGTTCATATCATAAATCTCTCGTAAAATAAACACTCATGATTTCATAGGATTCTGTCGAAAATTTAGCAGCATAATGGATCATGTCTGCTTCCCTCTGAATAGTGCCATTAACCAAGGAACTTTAATCAAACAGCAACCCCCAATGTAGAACATCGTAATCATACCATGAATATAACAATATCAATAGGTGTAGGTTTTAAACTCATAAATCTTAATCTATCTTGCAAGCTTTTAACTTCTAATGATGTTCCCAAGTTTGAGCTTAGGAATGACTTCCGAGTTCCGAGATCATGTAAGTTATGTACATCAGGTCAATGACTTGATTCCCGACATCCGGTATTACGGTATAAGGTTTCATATCCTGATACCTACTTCCGATCTCCGAATTAAGCTTCAATCATTCTTCCAACACCTTTACGAAACATGTTTCCTATGTTCTGAGTTCCGACATTAATCATACCCGATCTAGTTTTCTATTCTATGCTCTGATTTTCAACATGAACCATAGTCGATCTGATTTCTATTCACTAAGTTCCAAGTTCAACATTCGGTATACTCGATCTAGCTCTCTATCTACCAAGTTCTCGAGTTCAACTTTTAGTATACTATTTCCGAGTTCAACCTTAATTATAACTCATATAACCTTCCGAGTTTAACCTTAAGTATACTCAATTTAGCTCTTTGTTTGCTAATTCCTGAGTTCTGATATTAACTAAACTTAATCTAGTTTTCATACATGTCTCTAGCTAGAATTGCACTCTTTTAAAAGAAAATTCACCAAAAATAGAAATCCAAACAAAATCATGCAAAATTTATATCAATTTAAAGCTAATAGAACCAGCTTTCTAGTTAAAGAAGTTGCATATCATTTGATGAATATAACTTGAGATGTAAGCCCCGAAACTTGACCTTCCTAAACTAACCTATTCCAGCCTAGGTTAAACTTAAGTCAACTTCATTGTAGTGTTGGGAATAATCGACAATGGATCTAACTCGAAAATTTTTATAGGATGTTATCCTATATGTAAGCTTTCTAACAAACTCAGTTTCATTCAATTCCATGTTGTATAGGGCGAGTTGTGCTCTAAACAATGTAGTCTGCCTAGAATCAAACTTAGAAACCTAGGTCAAAATTCCAAAATTCATATCTCTCCCAATACTAATCCAATGGCCTTATATGATATATGTATGGAAAGCCCTAAATGTCTAGTTTCACATAAAAATAATTTGATCAGGTTTTGATGACTGTAGGTAGAGCCGTACACTCCACCAGTACGGACACCGTAAGATTTTCAAGGTTCCAACTCCTGTTTTGCATCCCTCTTTGAATTCCCACCAAAGTTCTCATCCAAACTCAATGTTTATATATTTGTCCAACCATAAGAATCCTTATAAACACCATGTATCATCAAAACTAATGGAAAGAATAGGAATTCTACCCAGCCACAATAACATGAATAATAGAAGAAGTTGAAGCACCCTACCTTGTCTAGTTGAAACTTGGTTGATTTGCTGTCTTAGATGGAAGCAACTCTTGATCAGACTTGAAGAGAGGTTGGAGATGGAGTAGAGAGGAGTATGAATGGAAGAGAAATGAAGGGGAGTCTGCCCCTTATCTTGACCAAACTTCACAAGGGCAAGGAAAGGATTGCACACAAACTTGTGGAGCAAGGAGTTGTATGATTGGTGGATTTCATCTTGCCTTCAAATTTGGTTTGGCTTTCCATCCTTCATGGCTGATTATGGTGCCACATAAGGAGGTGGTTTGGCTAAATCCTAGCCATTCATCTTAGGGCACTCATCCTATAAGTTCTATTGATCCGGTTTCGATAGTTTAAAATACCGAAAGCTTATCAATTTCTCTTAAATCAGCAAACCGGCGTTCAGAAAAATTCTGTGAGTTCTCCTATGTTCCTAATCTAATGCCATCAAGCCTAATCACTTCTAAATCACATGTAATTGACTTTAAGTAAATGTTTAATTGAATTCTAATTAGACCCACTTATTCGATAAAAAATCGAACAACTTGGTTATTAACAATAAAGTTTTTCGGACGTTACAGTTCACGCTGGTAAGTTTTGTTAAAAAACTTACCAGCGTCTTTGTAGCATGAATAGTGCAGACACTAGTAAGTTTTGTAAACACTGGTAAGTTTTGTAAAAAAAAAAAACTTACCAATGTCTATGTAGCATGAAAAGTGCGGACGCTAGTAAATTTTATCAAAAAAAGGAAAAACACTTACAAGCATCTTTTGTAGTATCAATAGTGCAGATGCTAGTAAGTTTTGTATAATATATGCAAAACTTACCAGCTTTTATACAGCTTACGCTGGTAAGTTTCTAAATAAAAAAAGAAAAGATTAAATAAAAGTAGTAAGCATTATGTGGGACCCATTATCTAAACATTTTTGTTGTTTTCCTCTTCTTTCTTGTATGCGTTGCGTATGAGTCACAAAAAGTGCATCCCCCAAATATTTTTCAAAGTAAATATAGTCATAATATTTTAAAAAACAAAAGGTGTTTATATAAACTTTAATAGGCATTTGTCTGAATTTTTATTGTTTGTTTTGAATAATGTTTACATTTATTTTTGAAGTACATAAATAAATTAAATGAAATATTATTATATTTATTTTAATAATTTAAGTGAATTGTTTTATGATGTGAGAAAGTTTACAATTGTTATCTTTATTTTGTTTGTTTTACAAAACTTGATCTTAATTGTATTTTGGTAACACTTTTTATAAAATACATCTATATAAAATTCCAGCTTAACATATTATCTTAGATATATTTATAATAAAATTTCATACATTTTATACTAAATGGTTGTAGAAGATTAAAAGTTAAGAAAGAACTTTTGAGGGAAATGAAAGGTCAAAATAAATATAATTTATTGTAATTTAATTAAAATTAATTAGAGAGATGTGAAATAATAATTGTAATAGAGAAACGCTAACAAGATAAATTAAAAATTAAAAATAATTAGGTGAGTTTTTTATGAATGTAAAAATTCTTTACAATTGTATTTTATTATCGAGTAAAATTTTAGTTTATTATATGCATCTTATACTAAATGATTAAATAATTATAGAAGATGAGAAAGGAAGAAAGATTTATTGAGAGAAGTGAAAACGTCAAGAAAACATAATTTCAAATAAATCAAACTAATAGTAATTAAAATATACTCAAGATAAATATTACATAATAATTGTGACAGAAAAACATTAATGAAAGAAATGACAAATTAAAGAATAATTATAAAATATTCAAATAAAAAATATTTAGTCAAAACATTTATTTAACAAAAACTGCATTAATGTTAATATAGTTATAATATTTTAAGGTATAATAAAGTGTCTTATATGCGAACTTTAATAATTATTTGAATGAATATATTTTAGAATAATATCTATATTTATATCAAATTGATCCTAAGTATTAAATATTATAAAATATAAAAAATTACCTTTGTTGGTAATTTTATTATATAAAAATAATTTTTTTCATACAATCCAAACAAAATAAATTATCTTAAAATAATTTTTCAACTGACGTATCCAAACATATGTTGATTGTCATAGAAGCGATTATATAAAAAGAAAAATTACATAAATAAATGATTATTGAAATAATTTTAGGGTGTATTTGTTTTAGCTTTTTTAACAAAGAGTGATTTTTTAACTACTAAAAAGAAATATTTTTCACAAAAGCCACTTATTTCAGCTTTTACTCAGTAGCTAAAAACAATTTTTTTTTCAACTTTTGAGTAAAATTTAAAAGTGTGTTTGTTTCAACTTTTTTATGACATAGTGATTTTTCAAATACTAAAAAAGCCACTTTCACATAAATTATTCATTTCAGTTTTTACCCAAAAAATAAAAGTAGATTTTTTTTTATTTTTTTTGTTCAAATATGTTTTTCATCCCTATAAAATTAGCAAATTTTGATTTTAGTCCCTGTAAATTTTTTTTTTCGGGCTTTTGTATCAACTAGTTGACTTTTGGTCCATGCCATTAGTGAGATGATATTAACTTATGAGATGGCTAACGATAGTCGAACTCACTATTGCCACTTTATCTCTTCTCCCTATTCTTTTTCATTCCACCACCGTTATCACCTATCACCCTTCTCTAACCCCCAACCATCACCCCCATTCTCTCTAAACCCGCTACCCCTATTACCTTTTCCCCATTCCCCTCCCCACCAATCCGCCCCAAGCATCATCTCTTTATTTTCTTCTTTTTCACCCAAGCCCTATCTCTTTATTTTCTTCTTTTCCTACTCACCTATTGATGGGAACCACAGTGCAAGGGATCTAGTTGATTGGGCTACAAGGATCCAAGTTGGAGATATTTTAACATCCTTAATTTCTTGTCGTGCTAATTTACCTCAGTAACCCTGAGTAATTAGGCACGTAATGAGGAATTATGAGATTAAGGCTAAATTAAGGGATTAACGAAGTGTTTACGAGTTAACTCTGATGAGAAAAGTTAAGAGAATACTTAATCGAGATTAGATAATCTCTAATTAAGCAAGTTAGAGCCTTAATAGCTTAATTAAGCACTAATCACTCTTAATTAGCTTAATCGAGTTTAATTAAGGATAATTAAGCTTAATCGTAAGACTAATTTTTGTTAATCATGTTATTGTGTGTTAATCACTAATTCTTACTTAATGATTTTAATTAAGTTGCGAAAGCACTTAATTACATGATTAAATTCAAATTTAATCAACTAGACCATAAAGCATTGATGACATCACTAAAGTAAAAAAGTAGAAGACAATATTACTTTATGTAAGAAAAGCATTAGGGTTTGTCTAAAGTAAACCATTCAATTAACCATTTTGTCCCCTTAATTACAACAAAAGAAAAATATCTTCTCCCCCCTAAATAAAATAAGCCTACGGCCAAACACCCAAATGCACACAATTACTTCATTTTTTTTCAAACTCACAATATCTCTCTAACCTTCTTTCCTCCAAGAAGCTTTCATCTTCTTGTTCTTCTTCTGCGTCTTCTTCTTCATCTTCTTCTTCCTTTCTGCACCGCTATATACCCAAAAACTCTCACTAAGCCCTTCAAAGACCACATCTTTTGGTCTTTGGAGACAAGATCTACACACTACAACCTCCATTTTCATAAGATCTCAAGAGCTCTCACCTTCACTAAGCAAAACTGCCACCATCATCCACCAAAGAGCAGTCTTCATCTTCTTCTTCTTCTTCTCTTGCTAGGATGCCATGTTTCACTCTATGTGGTAATCTCTACTTTTCTCTTTTGTTTACTCAATAAAGCTTGAAGCTTGGTTTCTTCCATGATCAAGATCTTCAAGTGAAAGCTTGAGAAAGAATCTCATGCTCTTCATGAGCAAAAGTTTCCTTGTTTAGCAAAAAGTGTTCATATTCTTCTTTATGAAATGTTCTTGGTTATTTGAAAGTTTGTTTCTTGAATGCCTCTAAGTTTCTATTTTTCTTTCTTGATATATGAGATCTTGATGTTTCTTGTGAGTTGTTTGAAAAAGAATGATGTTCTTGGTGGTATTTTGTTTAAAGTTTGTTCCTTTTCTTATGATGAGCTTATGATTAGAAAAGTTTCATCTTTACATATTTTTCGTGGTTTGATAAGACTACGAACATCCTACAAGCTTAAACTTTAAAAAGTTTTCTTCTTGATGCTTAAAAAGTGGCGCTATTTTTATGGGTTTCACAAGTTTTAATTTTATTCTTCTTGTAGAAAAAAATATGTGTAAAATTCTAAACTTTTTGGAACATGAAGCTTTTTAAGTCATAAAAATGAGAACTTGTCACTTTATGTTTTAAAGATTGAATCTTGAAGACAAGACGTAACATCCGAAAAATTTTATCGTTAACAACTGAGTTGTTCGGTTTTATCGAATAAGTGAGTTTAATCAGAATTTGATTAAACATTTACTTAAAGCCAATTAAGTGTGATTTTAAAGGATTAGGCTTGATGGAATTAGATTAGGAGCATAGAAAACCTCACAGAAAATTTTCAAGCCAGTTTACCGATTTAAGGGAAATTGGTAAGATTTCGGTATTTCAAACTGTCGGAATCGGGCCAATAGAAATTTTTCTATGAGTGTCCTAGAATCAATGGCTAAGATTTAGCCAAGCAACCCCCTCAAGTGGCGCCTTGATCAGCCCTTGATGATGGGAAGCCAAGCTAAATTGGAGAAGGGAGTGAAATCCACCAATCACATGCATCTAGCTTCCAAATATCTCTACTTTTCCTTTCCTTCCCTCATCCAAATTTCGGCCACCCCTCTCAAATTGCTGAAGTTCTTCCCTTTCTCTCCCCTTTATTCTCATTTCCACTCCATTCTCAACCATTTCCAAGTCTCATCACAAGTTGCTCTTATCAAAGGCACAAAATCGACACAAATTGAATTAGGCAAGGTAGGAAATCCTACTTATCTTCTTGTTTTCTCTTATTTGGGGCTGCATGGTAAGCATGTATAATCTGAAATATTGATGTTATGTAGAGTGATGATGATGGTTTATGATTAATTTTGCATGTATGTTGTGATTAAAATTGGAATTGAGAGCAAATAGCTTGAAGGAGGGAGACAAATCCAGAAGCTGTTAGGGTTTTCCTCGAAGGTCCGTACGGCGGAGTGTACGGCTCCACCTACTACTGTTTAAATTGGATGAAACTATTTTTATATGAAACTAGACATCTAGGGCTTTCCATAAATATATCATATAAGGCCATTGGATTAGTATAGAATTAGTTATGAAATTTTGAAGTTTAACCTAGAAATCTGAGTCCTTATCCGGGCAATATGAGTTGAGAAGGGTATAACTCACCCTATACAACTCTGAATTGAGTGAACCCAAGTTTGTTTGAAAGATAACATGTAGAGGAATATCTCACAAAAATTTCAGAACCAGATTCATAGCCATTTGCTCCCAGTGCACCAAGGAAGTTGGCTTAAGTCTAAACCGGGCTGAACTAGGGTAGTTTAGTAGGGCCAAGTTTCGGGACTCATAAGTCAAAATATACTTATGCAAATGACATGAAACTTAATTCATTTGAAAGCTTGCTCTGATGGCTTTAATTTGATATAAATTTCATATGAATTCACCTAGTTTTCTATTTTTAATGAATTTTTACTTATAAGAACCCAATTCTGGCTAAGAATAGGGCAGCCTGAGGTAAATTGTATATATCTTGAGTTATACAAATCAAAATGAGATGGGACAAAAAGGATTAGAATCTAGACATATGAGGCTATGACATATTCAAAAGTTAGATTTAAATGAGTTGAAATTAATGAGAAATGGGGCATACCAAACTCGGGCAGAACAGGGGAGGATAAACTGAAACCCTATTGATGCTTGATTTGAAATTGTTGAATGATGCTATGAATGTATATATATATTTGCTGGTCCATATTGAATTTGCAAGTTGTACAATTGTACTGGTTGTCTGGCACTATTCATGGGGAAGCGGACTCGATCCGTTATGCTGCCGAAATTTTGATAAGAAGTTCATATGTTGTGAAATTTATAATAGCATGAATACATGATATTTGAATAATCAAGTTAGATGTGCATCCATTTCATGATATTATAAAGGATTCCATATCACTTAGGCTAGCCCTAGAATAAATTAAGGGGAATAGATCAGTGGGAAGGTCCGGGAAAGTAAACCCGGCCATCCTGTATAGGAACGAGCTCGGTCCTGAAAAGCGGACTATTACCTAGGAGTATATGGCTAATGACTCCCAGGGGACCAAAGATGGAAATAAGTTCTAATAGGCTAAAGACTTCAAGGATAAGATGCATTTTCTAATTGCACATTCATATATACAGTGTAATGCTTCTTAATTTATTATTCTAGATCCCTGTTTATTATTCTTAATATGCTATTGCTCCACCATGATTACTATTTGAGTACATTAGTGTATCTGTTAACTAAAATTGAATTTGTTTCGGTGTATGCTTTACAAACAAGTATTTAAGTTAAATATTATCATTGTATCGTACTATTTGAAAACTATTGCATAACCGAAATAATTGGGAATGACAGCGATGACAGATGTGTAGAAACTAGGAATTCCTACTGAGAAATATTTATTTCTCACTCTACTGTATATTCCGCGTCATTCTCAGACCATGGAGAGCGCAGCAACCGGAGTGCTATTTATTAAGTTCCCCGAGCTAAATATGCACCTTGACCCGTTCTTGGATTCTGTATATATATCCGGCAAATGTCAGTTCCGCCTCTATTTCTTTTTCCAGAGAGATTTCGCCGTCCCGCTTATGCACCCTCTTTTTGATCCTGCTGTCCCCTACATTGCCATACCCCTCCACGTGGCCCATCCATTTCCACCACCACCACCACCACCACCAACAGCGGCAACAGCTCCAGTTCCTATGGCCCCTCCTGCTTCACCACCGCAGCAGATGTTATCAACCTCGATCTCGGAGGAGGATCCGTCCGAGGCGACGAGTTCTTCTTCTCGTCCTCTGCTCCTAGTGTGGGTCACCCTCCAGCAGATGCCACCATGGCGAACGAATTCCTTTCTTTGAATTCCATTTAGATAGTGTGCATGCTGCAGTAGTAGTAGATGTACAGAATGACCCTCTTTTGACAGTCTGGGTCATGGACAGATGGGTAGATGTTAGGAGATGTACATGAAATGTCCGATGGGGACCATTTGGGATACTGGTCATAAAGACTGGCCGTTTTGTTTTGTATTAGCGGCCTCATTTTGTTACCCTGTATCATTTTGACAAACTTTAAAATCAAATGTCTATGTATATAATTATGATGCATTTTGCAGTAGTTCTATCTTTATTGTAATTTTTTTTTATGTTACGCTATTTACAATATACCGATTAACTAGTACTTATCCCGCCGTCAAGGAAAAAATTTTGTTATGCAAATAGGCATCTTTATGTGGGTAACTAGTAATGATATAGAAAATAGAATTTAACCAGTACTACACGTAATCACTTATCAGATAATTTATTATGATTTAAGCATAGTACTTTGTCTGGTAAGGTGTTACACAAGACCTTTTATAAAGTTTCAAACTTTAATTAAAAATGTAACTTTTAAGTTATATAGCTGTAGATTTGCACTTTACTCTTGTAAAAGTTGAACTTTGAGATGAAAATGTTAAGTAAAGTTCTAAGCTTTCTTCAAGAATGTCACTTTTTAATCATAAAAGTGTGGACTTGCAATTTCTAATTTATAAAGTCTGTATCTTGAGTCAAATTAATGTATAAAGTGTCAACTTTCACAAAGAATAAGACTTTCTAACTTTAAAGTTAATGTCTTGTATCATTATTTCATAAAGTAGAAATCTTTTAGACTTTAAGACAACTATAAGTCACAAAGTTGAGGCCTTGAGGGTCGTAGTATAATTAAAAGCATTAACTTTTGTAAAGAACAAGACTTTTTAGTTCTAAAGTTAATATCTTGCATCATTATTTCATAAAGAATGAATCTTTAAGACAATAGCATAGTTTCAAAGGCACATAATTTCTTAAAGAATGATAACTCTTACAACATTTAAGGTAAGATCTTGTTATGTTAATGATAAAAGCTTGAAACTTTGCAACTCGAATAAGTTAAAAATCACCCTTGGTGATCAGTGAACATGGTGTTGTTAGGTTCATAAGTGTGGTTATGCGTTATCATGACCCAAAGATTAGAGGGATCTCAAACTCCTTAGGAATAGAAGTATGATTAGGGCCTCTGAGTACACCATGAACCTAGATATCACTAAGTGCACTATCTCAGGAAAAGGGAATAATTATCTAACTTAGTTAATTTGAACAAGTGTTCCATAAGGCATGTACAAAAGTAAAGAGTAATTTCACATAAGGGGGAAGTAACTAAAAGGCTACATACACATTTATTTTAATTATGTGATTCTCTTATGGGTAACCATGGGAAATCATATGATAGCTCATAAGACTTTTCACAAAGAATAACACAACTATAAACACCCTTTAGGGTATAAATGTATGATGTCATTAGGCATGATGTATGATAACTTTGATTGAGCATTGTCTCATGATTGAATGATTAATATGATGATATGAGAATAAATATAGTTGATTGTTGGTTGGAATTTCATGATTGGCATTTTGGGGAAGCTCTGGTATAACTGTCATGTTGTCGGATTTCCGTAAAAATTATGGACTCAGTCATGCTATCGCATGTTTACATGTGTCTTGTTAATGATTGTAATGCATGTAAGATGTGGTCATAACAAATGAAAAGAAAGAATGGAATATGACCCTTCAATCACTTTTTAAGGGAAGTGAGAGGCGGTGATCCACAAAGACTCAAGAAACCTTTATGGGGGAGGCAAGGGTGACATGGGGGATCCTTCAACTTAGAGGTGACCATTATCGGCTTAGTCTGATTTGGTTAGTACTGATGGTCACGGAATGAGATCATGTCCAAAAGCAGTCTATTTCAAAGGAAAAGTAAAGAATGTTAAGCACGTGCTAAATATGAAAGTAAAGTTAAGAAAAGACTCTGGTCTAGTCTAATAAGTTATATGAACGTGCATACATCTTCATTCTCTTAGTTATATGGTCATGAATATTTATACTATTCTCTTACATGTATATGATATTATATTGTAGCTTTGAGTTTCTTTATATTATGTTTATATGAGGAAGATTAAAAGAAACTCGTTTCGGGAACCTATGTTTTCAAACCCTTTAAAAATAGAACTTATGCATGCTCACTATTTTCCTAATTAAACCCGAAGTGGCTAGGATGACGACGATGACATATTAATGGTCTAGTAGGAATCCTATTAAGAAATCTTGTATTTTTCACTCCTACATTTCTGTGTTATCTTTAGACGAAGTTAATGGCATCCTCGGCATCACTTTCGATGGTACCTGACTAGATAAGACGAAGAACTACCATGTTTCTTTACCTAACTAAGGAGGATCGAGACAGTAGCATAGCATTTTTACTTTCTTAAGAGCCCTAGTTGGGCAGTTTATATGTAATTAAGAGCATGTGGGAAGTCATGCTACTTGATTTAACCTATTACATATGTGATAATTATTAAGTGTAATGATGACTCTTGAGTATCTATGATTAAATTATTAGGTTAAGGTATCGTGTTATGTTATTTCAATTTCGTCATATGTTTTTCTAGCAGCTACGATATGAGGAACAACGTCCATGTGTATACGAGTAAGTATGTGCTTAAAGCCTCAGTTTTTAGGCATAAAGATTTTACAAAAATAAAAAAATTTACAAGCTATTTTTGTATATTACGCTAATTTCAACTATAAGAACTTCCACTATTTAAGAGTAACAACTAATAATGCCATAAAATGACTTAAGCATAGTATAGTATTATTAGGGTGTTACAGACATGAGTTGATTTGGAATGCTCTTATATTATTTGGGCCGATTTGGAAGACATTACTATCGTTAGTGTTTTGGCTCATTAATTAGAGATTATTGATCAAGATATTTTGAGATTTGATTTTATTATTTGGGCTTTTAATTAGGATTAGTTAAGCTCATATCTTTTAGTTTGCATCATATCTTTTGGTTAGGATCATATCTTTTATTTATGATTAAATCTTTTAAGATGGGATCAAATCTTTTGAGATGATATCAAATCTTTGGAGATGAGATCAAATCCTTCTAGATCAGATCAAATATTTTTAGGATTTTTAGTTTTTTATTATCATTCCTTGTTTATGTTTTAAATAGCCAAATTAGCCTATAGACAATTCAAAGTTTTGATGATCAATACATTTGTGAGGTTTATTCCTTTTTACTCTCATACTTTGTGGGTTATTGGTATGCTTGGTTCTTGATTCATTTATAAATAACAGGTCAAGAATCCTAATTCTTATCCCAAGGTTCTTCGTCATGAGTCGATTGAGGGTCATGGGCGGCATATCCTAAAGTTCTTATTCATAGGTTGAGTAAGGGTTGTGAGCACCATATGGTTCCAAATCTTTTGCGGCTATCGTGCTTCTACACGGGGTTCGTATCACTTGTTCATTCTATCTCACTTTCATCTTCTTCCTCCCTTTTCCCTTTCTTTCTTCCAGTCTTCCTCTCCTCCTCTTCCATGCCCTTGCTATCACCCTAAAAGAGCAATAAACAACAAGCCCAACAAAAATAACACTTTAGACTAACCAACACAAAATAAAACCCTAATCTTATGAATTGGGTTTCTAGAGTTTGAGGACAATTAGGGTTTAATGGCAAAATAGGGAAATAGGGAGAGGCTTTACTTTAGGGTGGTTGAACGAAGGCCATGCAGTAGCAAGAGTGCTAGCAGTGCAGTGAGCTGCTAGCGGCTATGAGCGACGGCCTCAGGTGGCTATGTGTTTTGAGATTCATAAAGGTGAAGTGTGAGGTGATGGCTTTAGGCTTGAGGGGCTTTGTTTCTAATTTTGTTTCACTCTTGGTTGGGGATTTGGATTTGTTCTCTATTTTAGGGGTTTTGACAGTGGAAGATTGTAACATCCCTAATTCTGCTGCATTTGTAACTTTACGTTACAAATTAAATAAACAATACTATGTTAATAATTAAAGGATAGAAATATATTCAAATTAAATTAAATCATTAAGAAGCAACAAATTTTTAATAAAGAACAAGCAAAGAAGTTAACTGACTTAATGCAGTTAATAAATTCAAACAGAAAAATAAAATAATAATATAACTGGACAGTTAAAATCCTATCAAAGACAAAATTAAATAATTTATAATTTCAATAAAGATGTTTAGGAACGATTTAGATGACTGACAAAGCCTCTTAAAGCCTTTGTAATTGTTTAGTTTAAGAATTAAAGTACAATAGAGTACTAATGGCATGTCATAAAATACACTTGAATCACATATAATGACATCCATCACTTCACACTTTTTAATCAAAGGTTTTGAACAAGCCACATGTCTTATTTTTGTATCCAACGGCTAGAAATTAGTCACCCATTAAAACTAATAATTCCTAAACTCTTAATTTCCCTTTTAAATACAACACCAAAACACTTAAACCCTCCTCACTCTTCTTTCAAACTAGTGGCCCTTCCTCCCCTAAACCACCATCCATTTTTCATCTTCTTCCTCTAAAATCTCAAGCTATCACCCACATCTTCTCTTCTAGTCCAAGCACCAAAAACTCCTCCCTTCTATCCTTCTTACCCTCAGCCTCTAGCATAAGGAGGAGAAGAAATTTCTTCTGTTGGGTAAAGGATCTTGAAAGCTTGAAACTTGGATCAAGGAAAAGCTCTAGCTTGGAAGAGAGGTATGGGATCTTTAACTTGTTTTCTTTATAGTTCTTGAATTAAAAAGTCTTCCATAGTAGTAGTACTATTCTGGGGTTTTAATGTTACATGTAGTGGCATGTTTGGAGCTTAGATTTAACTTGTGGTAGCCTAAGTGATACCTCTAAAATAGTTTTTGTGAATCAAAACTAAAGAGAAGTCATTTAACTAGCCTAAACATAAGCTAGCTCAAAAAGAAATTTGTGTTTAGGCTTGAAATCCTAAGAATGATTATGAGTTTGAGGCTCTTATAGATCTAAGTTAGATGACCTTTAAAATGGATATTGTCATGATCATAACCACATTAGGATCACTTGTAACACCGTCTCAAGTACGGTACTATGCTCAAGTCATAATACCTCAGTTAGGAGTTGTTACTGTCACTTAATCGGACCTTGTCTGGCAGCAACCTTCGGCCACCTTTAATCTTACTAGTCAACTCCGCCTCAGAAGACCTTCTTTGGAACCTCTAAACTATTTGGAGATAATATGAAAATAAATATAGGAGTGAAAATTATAAATTTTCAGTAGGATTCTCTAACTGTCATACATAATGTCATCATTGTCATCTCCAGTTGCTTCAGTTTATTATGAAAAAGGTGAACATGTTATACAACCAATTTAGTTTTATAGTTCAAAAAACATACTGTCCGAAGCAAAGTTTATTCTATCTATACACTTGTCATTTGAGTGAGCCAATAAAATCAATTCGTGAAAACTAAAATGTATTAAAATATAATAGCACCAATATATTGAAAACATAAAATCTGCACACACCTTTACTTGTACTTGAGTTTATGCCTATACACATAGTTTTATTTTCTTCCTTTATCTTCCTTTACTTGTTACACATATTCCAGAGTATGATCGCCATGTCATACTCCATCGGGGTGTGATCACCATGTTACATTCCTTAGGAATATGTTCTTCCGCCATGTCCCAGAGTATAATCGCCATGTCATACTCCATTGGAATATAATTGCCATGTCATACCCCATCAGAGCGTGATCGCCATGTCACGTTCCTTAGGAATATGGACTCATCACGGCATAAATAGATAGAACAAGCTCAGCATCAATAAAACATGGGATATAATTATGCAAATACTCATACTTGAATTCATACAAATGTACTGGTGTTCTTCTTTAACTTTCTTTACTTTCTTTTACTTGGCACACCTAGGCGTTGCGTATCGTCATCCCTAGGGTGCTTGCATATATTTTAATCTTTAGTCTTTACTACCCTTAGGTAGTCTGATTTAAGAGTGAGCTCGTCAGCTCAACTCGTGACCATCGTCACACAAATTAACCTACAAGGGGATTCACATGCCTCTAGTCTTTGAGGGATCTCATTTTGGCCACATGCCTCTAAATTAAAAGGATCTCTTCTGGTCACGTGCCTCAAGAATAGAGGAATTTCAGCTGACCACTTGCCTTCAATGTAGAGGGATCTCATCTGATCACATACTTCCAAGGTAGAAGGATCTCATAGTTTTATACTGCCTTCACAAGGAGGGATTCAATGTGCAACTACCTCTAAGTGAAATGACCCAATCTTATCTTATTTAACTGTCTTCATAAGGAGGGATCTCATAACTTTCTCCAGGTAAAGGGATCCACATTTAATATATTCATATCCTTTCTCATACATAATCATGCATAGACATGCTGAATGCACTTATACGTATGCTTCATCATTTGCTTTCATATATCCTTGCATATGGAATTTCTACGTACATATTCATTACATATAAATGCTCATAACTTCATTACTATTCTACTGAAAATTTGGCAGCACAACGAATCATGTCCGCTTTCCCATGAATAATGCCAGGAACCAAGAAATTTTAATCGAACAGTAACATCAATATAAAACATTATAATCATACCAAGAATATAACAATATTAATATGTGCAAGTTTTAAACTCTTAAGTCTTAATCTATCTTGCAAGCTTTTAATTTCTAATGATGTTCCCGAGTTCGAGCTTAGGACCGACTTCTAAGTCCCGAGATCATGTAAGTGATGTACATAAGCTCAATGTCCGACTTTTGAGATTATTATGAATGTCTTGATTCCTGACTTTCGGGATCATGTTTAGAATCGATCTCCGATATTAATTCTAGACCGAGTTTTGGAACTACGTGTATAAGAGTTTAAAGCATTCCAGTTCCTGACTTCCGAGATGCGGGTATAAGGTTTCATACTTTGGTACCAACTTCCAAAATTATGTTGAAGATCCTCGACTTCCAGGTTTAAGTATTTCATGTGCTATGTGATTCCGACCTATGATATTTAGCCACAATTGGTCTTCTAAAACTTTTAGGAATGTTTCCTAAGTTTCGAGTTCCGACATTAATCATACCCGATCTAGTTTTCTATTCACTAAGTTCCGGGTTCAACCTTAGGTATTCCCAATCTAGCTTTTTGTCCGCTAAGTTCCGAGCTTAACCTTAAGTATTCCCGATCTAGCTTTCTGTCTGCTAAGTTCTGAGCTCAACCCTAAGTATTCCCGATCTAGCTCTTTGTCTGCTAAGTTCTGAGTTCCAATATTAACTAAACTCAACCTAGTATTCATACACGTTTCTAGCCAAGATTGCACTCTTATGAGAGAAAATTTACCAAAAATAGAAATTTGGGTAAAATCATGCAAATTTTATATCAATGTAAAGCTAACAGAACAAGCTTTCAAATGGAAGAGGTTGCATATCATTTGGATAAGTATAATTTGAGATGTAAGCCTTGAAATTTGACCTTACTAGATTATCCTATTCCAACCCGGGTTGAACTTGAGGTAAATTTATTGATGTACTGAGGATAATTAGCAATGAATCTGACTCTGAAATTTGTATGGGATGCTCCATCATATGTTAGCTTTCAAATAACATTAGTTTGACTCAATTTAGAGTTGTGTAGGGTGAGTTACATCCTTCTCAACTCATACTGCCTAGATGAGAATCCAAATTTCTAGGTTAAATTTCAAAAATTCATATCTCTCTCAATACTAATCCAATGGCCTTATATTATATACGTATGGAAAGCCCTGAATGTCTACTTTCATATAAAAATAGTTTCATAAACTTTGAATGGCTGTAGATAGAGCCGTACACTCCACCACCATATGGACTACCAAGGAGTTTCTCACCTAGATAGCATCCTAATTCTCCACTCCTTCTAGTTTTCTCCTTCTAACTTTAATTCCAACTCAAGATTTCATGTTAATCCAACTATAAACCATCAAATACACCCAATATATCATCAAATAAGTGAAGGAGAGTGAAATTTCATGCAGCCTCAGTTTAGAGAAATTAAGAACAGGAATTGAATCCTACCTCCTTTGGGTGTGATCTTGCTAGATTTGAGTTTAATTTGATGGAACTCTAGCAAAGCTTGAAGGTTTGATGGAGTTGGTTGAGAAGAGAAGAGAATAAGAAGGCTGGAAGGGAAGAGGAAGGCGCAATCAGTATGAAAATGAGGAGAGGAAATCTAATTCAAGTATCAAGAGGGTAGTTAGCTAGGTAGGTTGTGATTGGATGATGGTTTGTGGCCAATTTTTCAGCCAAGTCTCCCTCTCTTTGTGGCCTTTGTGGCGCCACCAAGTGATGAGCAAGTGGTTGAGTAGTCAGCCCTAACACAATAGAATTTGGGTGTATAATTCTATTGATTCGGTTCTGACAGTTTAAAATATTGTAATCTTACCGATTTTCTTTGAATCGATAAATCGGTTTACGAAAAATTCCTATGAAATCTCTTATACTTCTAACCTAATTCCCTCATATCTAACTTAAATAAATTGCTAATTAATTGATCCTAAATAAATATTTAGTCGAATTTTAATTAATCTCAATTATTAGATAAAAATAGAATAACTACGCGAAAATGATAAGAAAAATTCGATGGATGTTACATTACTCCTTTGAATTTTGACAACAAAGGGAGCTTAGATGTAATATCCTCCAAACATATATGCCATGCTTGAGTCACGGAGCTATATCTAGAGATTGTTACTCCTACTATAAAAGACTTTTAAATAAGAAAATATTATACATATGGTCCTGAAACTACAAAATCCTTTATTGAATAAAGGTTTGAAGTTCCAAACATTCATACATATAAGGTAATGTAACTACAACTTAAAAGAAACTTAACTAATATTGTGTATAAATCTTGTCTTGGCCTGTTGTCGTCACTCCGTAGCCATTGATTACCTACTTTGGTCTCCTAGACTGGGTTCAGGTCCAAGTCTTGCGTCTCATAAGTATTTCGTGACATCTGTTGCAGACTTGAAGTCTATTTCATATATTGAAATATTTACGAAAAAATATACAAACAAGTTGTGAGGACTTTGGGTTCCTCAGTAAGAATGCTCAATCCACTAATTATATATTGTCATCATAAATATTTCAGCCGCTTCGGTTTCTTATGAAAATGTGATCAAATACATATAAGCACTGGTTCAATTTTAAGTTTAAAAACATATTTCTCAAAGCAAGATTATTTTTAGCATTCACTTGGCATATTTCATAACAAACATAACAATAGTAATAATATAGCATTTCAATCATAAATTATAATAACGTGATTTTTAATGAGATGCTTAAATATGCATATGCAACTCCTCATACTTAACATTATGCAAGTGAACTTCACTTTCGTATTTCTTTCTTTCTTTAACTTGCATCTTGTCCTTCTATACTTTGTCCCTCAGTGGTGAATAGCCTCTGTCATCCATGGGTAACAACATATTTCTTAGATTCGAGCTCATACCTATATATGAGTGACGAGTTTACTTTTCTCGACCCTCACACCGATCTATTCCTTTAAATCTGGTTAAGGGCTGGCCCAAGTTTTAGACAGTACTGCCCTGGTCCACTATTTGGTTTAGGCTCGACACGTCCCTTTGCAAGTTATTATAATCTTTCTTCATTTTTGCACATGATCACACTTGCACATGCTATATGCTCTTATGCATATGCTTCACATCATACTTTAATCATTCTTGCATATGTATATATACATACATATCTATGTATGTACATATATATATACATACATATCTATATATATACATACATATGTATACATATACATATATATACATACGTATGTACATGTATATACGTATGTATATATATGTATATATATGTACATACATACGTATGTATATATGTGTATATGTATGTATATTCATGTCTTAGCTAATATGCTGCAGAATTTCCGATATATATATATATATATATATATGTATATGTGTACATACATATATATATACATACATATATATATATATATATGTATGTATATATATGTATGTATATGTATATGTACACATATACATATTCATTTATGTGTTAGCTTTCTAATAAAATTAATTTCACTTAATTTGATATTGTATAAGGTGAGTTATGCTCTTTACATCACACTCTAGTCAGAATAGACAGTGATACTCAATAGCCAACTTCAAAAATTCATAACTAATTCAATTTAAACCCCCATCGTCTTATAATTTATATCCTCGATTGTTCTTGAAGTCTAGTTTCATCTAAAATTACTTTCATTCAAATTGGGGTTCTTTAGATAGTGATATGAGCTCCACCATATGGACATTGCTCTAAGGTTTACATCCAACAATTTTCTACTTTGATTCTATCTTGTTCTTTTGGCCTAATCTCTAACCTAAACCAAGATTTCTTATTTTAAATCACTAAAAAGATGTCATATAAGCATCATACAAGATTAATACATGATGACACAAAGAGGTAATATCAACCACATAATCACACAAAATATCAAATAATTAAATATTTGAGCTACCTACCTCAAAATTCTTGAAAAGGAAGCCAAGAAACAACTCTTAGCCTTCCTTCTTCACCGTGGCAGTAGCTCACAAGGAGGTGGAGGGACTCCACTTGATGGTTGATCCTCAAATTGATAAAGGGGTTTTATAGAGGAGAAAATGAGGATCAATTTTCATAAAATGAGCAAGTGGTTTTGAAGCCAAGAAGGCCACCAACTATGAGCTTGAAGCTCATAACCATGGAGGTGATGGAAAAAGAAGAAGAGGAAGATATGGTGGTGGTGGTGGTGACGCGAAAATGAAGGAGAAAAAGTTAAAACTATTGGCTTCTTTTGTAAGTTGGTGGCTCAACTTCTATTGGTGGATACAAGACAAAATTTAAATTCACTTAAGTTTGAGTTTTGGGTGGCCCTAGTTTGTCCACCTAGAGCATTAGTGTGACTTGTCTCTAGCCACATGCTCTAGCTATTCCCTTGCTAGGTCTATCTAGTCTTAAGAGGATTATTTCCTTGGATTTGTCATGCCTAAGGACAATATAGGACCCTTGAGAAGTAATTCAAGATATCCGACTAGTAATTCAGGTACATAGGGAAGATCTTTGTAGAAAAGGTGAAGGTGACTCACCAGCTAGGTGTGCGGTCCACATTGCACTGTGTGTTCCAATCGTGTGGCCCACTTTGGGGCCACATAGAATAAGTGTAACCTCCTGATAACTAAACCCTCTAATATCTTATGCCACTACCTGGTCAATTTTTACCTCCTAAGAAATTCTGGCTATACGCTGCTTCTGCTTGTATTTTAGATGTCTACCAGTGTTATGGGGTCCACATATTCCTAGAATCTAGATTTTTCTTCTAATGTCCCTCCTGACAATCAAACTCCCTTAATTACAACTTTGCCATTATGATCTAATATTTTGCCCTTGCCTCGGGCCCCAAGCTTTCTCCTATCCTGGTCTACCCCTAGAACCCAGGAAGTTACATTAGAAACCAACACTAACAATTAGGGAAAATAGAATTTTTAAACCTTAAGCTATAGGAATCAATGGAAACTATATTTATCCCTTAGAATACATGATAAATTGAAGTTAAAAATGTCATTGAGTGGTTGGTTTAGTGAAAGAGTAAGTAGAAATGATTTTGAACCAAAACTAGTTCTTTTAGGCCACCAGAAGTATGATTTTCGATTCTTTCCTTTCAAGGTTAGCAAAACTACTTTTAGGCATGATCATTTGAGTTATATGGATCTTAGAAATGTTCTTGAATGGTTGGAATTGGGTTAGGATGAATTGTTAGAGAGTTAGTATCAACTAGCTTAATTGCTTGAGTTTTCGGGTGAAATTTGGCCATATTCTTTGAGGCAACTAAAAACCGTGTTTGAATTGAGTATTTGATTTTATTATGGTGGTTTTAGGTCCCTTAGACCATAAGAGTTGATGTGGGACAAGTTTGAGAAAGTTTTGAGTAGTTTTAGTGGTGTTTGCACTAAGAAAAGTTGAAATTACTTGTGACTTGGAAGGAAATTGTGTTGAGTGCCAAATTGATATGAGTTAAGGCTTGGAGTTAGAATTTAAATGTGCCAAAGATATTAATTAGATTGGGATGGTCCCTTCGTATGTCAAATTCTAATTTTGAGGTTCAACGATCACCTATGAAAGTGTTATGCCAATTGTAATGTTTTGTATTTTAAATTGAATATGATATGTGAAATGTGGTGGTAAGCCACTTGAATGAGAAATTTGGTTGGTCTATAGCCATTTTGTCCAAGAGTGGAAGCTAAGGTATGTGTTTCTATTCCTTGAGTTTTGAGATATTGAGATTTTATTTTGATTGACTCTACATCATGACTACATGATGAAATTACTTATTCTTGAGGAATGATGGAATGATTTTTTTATTGGAATGATGATTGGAAATCTTGGATTGATGCATATATGTTGAATTAATGCCATGATTGGGAATTTTTGGTTATTTATTTCATGTTTTGAAATTTTGGATTACTCCTGGTATAGTCATTCTACTGCCAGATTTTTAGTAAATCCATTCTTGACTTAGCATTATTGAAATGCATGTTATGTCACATGGCTAAATTTTACATGCTAAGAACATGAGAAGATGAGATCCTTCCACTTGGAGATGGTTATATTAAGATATGTGATCCTTCTAATTGGAGGCAATTAACTAAAAGATAAGATCCTTACAATTAGAGGCATGTGAATCCCTTTGTCAATTTAAATCTAACTTAAGATCAGTATTGTGTGACAATGGCGGAATGAGCTCATATCCTAGAATAGTCTATCCAAGGGCAGTAAAGATTAAAAGCATGTGCTAAGTAAGAAAGTAAATAAGAGAAGTGCATCAAGTCATGCATTCATGAGTATGCATCTTGTTTACTTTATTTGATAGCATATTTTGTCATGACCAAGCATCATTATCAATTATGCAATTGTTGAAATGTTCGAATTAAATGTGTGATTTAAAAGTAAGACCACTTCAGAGAAATATGTTTTTAAACATTAAAAATGAATCTTTACCTCTGTATGAGCATGCTCATGATTCTTATAATAAACCGAAGTGGTTGAGGCGGTAACGATGATATTTAGTTATTAGTTAGGATTTCCTACTAGAAAATTATTATTTATTATCCCTGTGTATGCCCGTGTTATCCTTGGATGAAGCTGATGGCATCCACCATGATCTTCTTGGAGTTACTTGAGTAGATCTAGTATTATGATCCTGCCTTGGACTCACTGGTTCTTATAGCTCGTAGTAGCTTTAGGCTTTACATTTTCCTCAACTGCCCTTCTAGTGTACTAATGATTAGCTAGCATTTCCACCCTCGTCATGCTTTTATTGATTTCCCTCTTCATCTTGTTCACCCTTTGTACTTACTTGAGCCTACTCCTTCAGCATCTTCTATCGAGACTGACCTTTATAAGGAGAGCTTGCCTAGCACTATCCTGCTTGCAGCCAAGTCTGGTTCTTTCTCTATTAGGACAGACTCTGCTGCAGATGTAGTCGAAGAAGGATCCAAGGAAGCCTATATTAGAAAGCAAGTTCTACACCCCATAGATTAGGGTTTATGATTTGGATTGGGGCATTTTGCTTTTGTATATATTTATGGACTTAGGATGATGAGCTTGTGAGTGCATGCTTAGATTGATTTGTTTAATCTGTGGCTTGAAACTTGATATTTTGGATGCCATAGTATCTTATGGATGCTTGGTTGTGATCATTTAGTTGAAGTAGAAGCTGATTAGGATAGCTCTATACTTTTAGGATGACTATACATATTTTGTTTAGCATGGTCTAGAACCTTGGTAACTCGACATGACTGGGTACCTTTGGAAAACTTGAAAACTCGACATGACGGGGCACAGATGACGGCGACCATTAAGATGGACATGGCCCTAAATATGACTTTGTTATTTGCAAAGTCAATTTAGTTGCTTTAGACCGTATGTTTGATATTACTATTATTAATGACTAGTAGTATAAGGCACTCCTTTTTGTATTCAGGCTATGTATTTTGTAATGGTATTTATGCAACCCTTATACTACTCTAGTGATTATGATGCATGTTTTAGTACGTGATAATTACTTAAGCTGTGGGATATATAGACTAGTATGCTATAGAAATACTATCGCCATGTAAAGAGAAGTAAAATAAGTTAAAATACGTACCTGCAATCAGCGGAAAAAAATTTACCTTAAAAAAATTAAGAAAAAGAAGTTAGTAATATTTTACTGGTTAATTATTATTAAAGTAAAATAAATGGTAGGATAATAGTTAGCTAGTAGAGTTATGCACACTTATCCATGTAAATTAATTGTTGTCTGTGCTTTACTTTTATGCCATGCATTCACTTATACGTCTAGGTGATGCACATTGCAACGACATTAATAATTATACATGCTTAAAGGCTTAGATTTCATATTATCCTTTTCAAAAGAAAAAAAAGTTCTACACTATTTTCATTACTAGACTATTTTATAATTAAAGATGTTTTGCTAGTTCAGCTGTAATGACTAATAAACATCACTATACGGCTTAAGCGTAATGTGGTCTTATTAGGGTGTTACAAGGATTGCAAAGTTTGTTTTCAATTGCAATGTTCAATGAAAATTGAAAAATTTTGGTGAATCTTGAAGCTTGGTTTGGTTGTTGCTGCATGCTCGGTCTTGGTTTGTTTACTGTTTCACCAAAACTTGTTTCTCTGTTTTCTGATTTGGATTTTTTTCACTCTTGGTTTGAGAGTTTTGGATTTGTTTCACTCTATTTTGCAAATCTAATTGTCATCATAGCATGTGTTCCTAGAATAGAGGGTGATGGTCATCTGGATTGTTGACGATGTGTTGTTTTTGTTGTTGTTGTTGCTGGGATTGGAGGGATTGAATGAGGAAACGGCGAGTGGTGGTTGTGTAGCGGTGAGGCAGGGGAGGGAGGATTAGTGAGAAAATGGGTAGTGATGGTGATGATAATGAGAGAAAGGGGACCAAGGAGAAGGGATGGGATGAGTGATGTGGAAAAAACAAAAAAAGAGTGATGTGACAATTATGACATGGAGTTCCATGAGTTATATCAACAATTAATAGAGCCCTATTGATGGCAACAATTAGACCCAAACTTTTTATAAAAAATTTAATTGAAACCAATTTTTTTGTTTTTTACAAAGACTAAAATCAAAACTCACTAATTTTTCAAGAACCAAAATATATTTGAGCTTTTTTTTTAACTTTTAAGTAGAAATTAAGATAAATAACTTATATAAAAAGTGATTTTAGATGTATTTATTTGTGATTTTTTTAGCAAAAAAGTCACTTTTTTCACTGAATATTTTCATATATTTAGATAATTTTTTAAAAATAATCAAAATTAAAAAAAATATTTTCAACTTTTTTATAATAGTTGAAAAAAAGCAGTTTCTAAAAAAATCAATTTTCAGCCTTTTAAACTATATATAAGAATTTAAATTTTATAATTATTTTTTTCAAAAATTAAAATAAATGCACTCAAAATGAGTAGCTTCTATAAAAGTAATTTTTTTAATTTAAAAAATTATTTTTTCTATCAAAATAAACTGAACTTTGATTTTACAACTTTCTCAAATATATAATAGAAAAATAATAATGAAAGAAATGAGAAATTAAAAGAAAAAAGAATACAATTTAAAGAAATTTAAAAATTCCAAATTGAGAAAAAATGCCATGTTACATTAATAGTGGAAGAACTTATGTTACATCATAGAAGATTATAGCTTATAGATAAATTGTAGATAGATTATTTTACTACAAACATGCTTTTGTGTAAAATCAAGTTTATAAAATCAATTTCTTCTAAAATCCAGTCATAAAATTTGAACCAAATACATCAATTGAGTTAGCAAAATATGTGTTTTGGTTAATTTATTTGAGGTTAAAAAAAAGTTTATGATTAAAAATTTTTAAGACAACTTTTAAAATAAAAAATAATTATTTCTCTAAAAAATTTGTTATCAAACTTACTCTACTGTTGAAAACTCTTTTGTTTTTTTTTTTTTTTGAGAAAAATTATTTTTTTATTCATTATCCTTTTGGAGATGTTTTGATTTCATTCTAAAAGTTTTTTATTTATTTTAAATTTTGACTAACATGTTAAGGGTGGAAATAAATATGATGACCTCCTAAGTGCCTATAGCCTAACTTGGCTTATTTAAAAATAAAATTAGGTTTAAGCTTATTCCAAAACTTATTTTCTTTATCAGATCAAATCCATGCTCAATTTAAAATGTATAGACTCTAATAAGCTGGCTTGATATATAACCACTTTGCCACTACATCACTACTATCTTTTAGTAATAATATATATATAAATATATATATATATATATATATATATATATATATATATATATAATTTTATGTTTTATAGTATTATATTTAAAATAAAATAAATCCTAATATTTCTATTCTTCCTTCACTCTTTATAGCTCAGTACTATGTTTGGATGGATGACTAATAAGGGAGAGGCATGACAAGGGATAACAACTTTTATAAAATGTGTGTTTTGAAGTTTATATTCATGAGGGGAGGGAATGACCAAAGAGGGTGCAAAATTCCCTTTCTTGCTATTAAACTCATCAAATTTGTTGTTCCCCTCATTTGGGGGTTTAGAAGGGACACCACTCCAATTCTATTTCTAAATATAGCCAAGTTACTATTTTATCCTTATAAAATTTTAAACTTATCATCGTTCGTACTAAACAAAAGGATAAAATTAGAAAACAAACATATATCTCTTTCCCTTCTATTCTTTTATATTGTAATTAACAAACAAGAGTAAAAAGACACTGATTTGACCCTCTATTAATCTTCCGAATAAGAGAATGATATGTATCCATTCCATTCTTCACTTCTTTTATGTCATTCCATTATTACCCATTTTGTTTTCAGGTGCTTGTTGCAATGCACCCTACAAAAGTAAGGTGCATCATGGACCAATAGAGCATAGTTGCTCCCTCCACCATTTCTCTTTCCCCTCCCCCGTTTTCACCTTTCCCCCTCATCGCCAAACACTGCGTCACCATTTTTGCCTAGCACCACTGCTTCCACCACCTAGCACCACCGCTTCCGCCGCCCATCACCGTGCTGCCCAACTCCGGTAGCTCCAACCTTCCCATTGAGCTCCGCCACATCCGTGTCGCGCCACCGTCGGGGTTCTTGCCTACCTTCGTACTCCAGCCATCTCAACTTGTCGTGCCACCGTCCTTCCCCGCCCTCAGCCACTACCACACAACAGATATCTCTCTCTTTCTCTCTCTCTCTCTAGTCGCAATCTCCATTTGGGTCTTCAAATGTACGTCGTTTCATTCGCGTGTTTGGCACCAGTGGTCACGGAGGAAGCACGAAAATTTGGTGGTGCGATCTTGGATGGTTGCGGTTGCGACTGTTCTGTGATGGAGGATGAAGGTTGCGATTGTTCTATGACTGAGTCGAAGAGGGGCTGCACTTGAGTTGGGTCAGACGTGTCGGTGCGAACCATGATGGCTCACGGAAGTGTGGCGGCGGAGGTGGCGACGTTGTTTTTAGCTTACCGGAGGTGAAGGTCCTATGGATGAAGAGGTGGAGGCCTTTGTTGTTGTAGTCTTGCAGATGGTGGAGGAAAAGAGCATAAAGGGGAAGGGAGCCACGAGGTTGGAATCACTGCGAAGAGAAAGAGGTGATAAGGGTCATTTAGCCACTATCTTAAATTTAATTTAACCGCATTTATATGTTTGTTTAGTCACATCCTCTAATCAATTAGCCACACTTTCTGAACGCGGCTAAATGACAAGTGCATCCTACACAAGCAAATGCATGATGCGCCCATCTTTATGAGGTGCATTTGAGACAGAACCTTCTTTTCCTTCCTCTAAAATCTCCCAAACATACAGTAACGCCGCTTCATTCTTTTCTTCTCAAGTCCCATTTCTTGCCCAGTTGGCAGTCGCCCACCCCACCCTTCTTAAGCTCTCACCGCCAACCTGCACCCGCGATAGAGCTCGCCGGCCGCCGCGCAGATCACCTCGCTGCTGCTGCATCCGCTTCAGTCCAGACCGCGAAGGGCCTCGCCGCCGTCGCCGGAGCTGCCGCCCCCGTTTTGGATCTGTCTTAACATTGGGTATGTCTTAGCATTCAGTGTACTTTATATGCTGTTTCATGTACACTCTTTGAATCCTGTAGTGAGAGTGTGAGACTCAGTTTGACTGTTAACCCTTCTTTATAAGTTTGAGGTTGTTTCTGTGAATGCTGACTCCTATTTTATTCTTGCGCTGTCTTTGTCCCCTTAATGATCAATGACCTGTGAATACATTTGGGATTGATCTGTAACTCGTGAAAGTCTTTGCCCTCCTCGTTCTTAGCCGCTTTTCAGTAATTTATATAGTGAAGGGTTTGAACCATATTGTTCGCGGCGACGAATGGGACCATTCAGCAAGCTCACAGTGCATTGGCAACAAGTCTAGTGTGAGGTGGATTTGAATTTTTCTATTATTACTTGAAGTCGGTTGCTTGAGACTTGTGTTTGAGTTTCTGGGTATGTTTTAGATGAATTTAGTTGTTTAGTCATGGCGTATGGATCGAGAGTGATGTGTTGAACCTCATTTTCGTATGCTATACATGGTACAATATTGGGTGAATAACTTTGGCTTCACAACTCAAAATCACGCATCCTTTGTTTTGTTGGAAACCTAAAAGTCGGCTGGGTTTTAAATCTCAGCTGGAGCCAGCTTTGGTTTAAACATTGAAGTTGTGGCAGTTCTGCTTCTGCATAATCTCTGTTTGCGCTCACACACACACTTTAATGCATAACATGAGCTGCAAACACACACACTTCTAGTCCCTTTAGGATGCTAAGCTACAAGGGTTGTGGCTGAAAAAATCCCAGGCTTTATATTCTTTCCATTTGATGCCAGTTTACTGTCAAACCAGACCTGGTTCTGCTGTTTTCATTAGTCTGGCACCATGCAGTGCTTGGCTTATAACTCAGGCTGTCTACCTAGAAATCATTACCTGTATGTTTCCTTGGAATGCTAACATATATGGATTTTAATCATAAACATACAGATTCACATTAGTTTTTGTTCAATGCCTGTTTTCATTGAAATCGGTGTCTGATTTTGCATTTGATCATTGTCTGACGGCAGTTAGTGCTACAATTCACTTTGGGTAGTGGTGGCAAAATGATCCATAGGCATAGACCCATTACCCATCCAGTCTATCCAGAAATAAACACAATGTAATCCTTCCATTAATGTACTGGTTTTTAATGGACTGGATTTACTAAATCCAATTCTTGTATTGGATGGGTAATGGATCACCATTATCTATCAAGATCTACCTCTCAAAAAAAGGCAAAATGGAAATTTAAAAATATAATATAGTTTTAAATAAATAGGTCGGGTATCCGTCCATAAAATGTGATTAATGGATCAGTTGGATATTTATTTATTAAATGGGATCCTCTCAAATACGTTGAGCCATTGAAAAGCTTTTTTTAATTGATAGTTTTTTTGGATTGTTTGTTTTTGTTCTTGTAAAGAGGATCTCATGTCCTCCTACCTTTTTGTTTATTTCTTCTCTTTATCTCAATAAAATTCTTCTTTTGTCAAAAAAGAAAAAAAATTATTAGATCAGTCATGGATGGATTGGATTTTGTAAAACTTTTTTATTGAATCATAAATGGATTAATGGTTTGTTTTCGTCCCCATGCATTTGGGTCCAATTCAAAATCCATCCAACGCTTCTGTTTTTCACCCTTACTTTTGGGTTGAACATTTCATTAAAGCTCTCTATTTCCTTTTGGGATTCTGTAATGAGTTTTCTTAACAATATGTAAGTCTTCTGGTTTAAATTGGTGTATGTTTGGTTCTTTGGCTTCTTGCCATTTGATGCCAGTTTTCATTGAAATCAGGGTTGATTGTGCATGTGATACTTGTCTGACAACAGTTAGTGCTATAATTGACTTTTAGGGTTATTGAACTGTTAGCAAGAGCTCTTTATTTCTTCCTTGAGGCTCTGTAATGAGTGTTCTTAATAATTGTGTGAGTTTTGGTTTTATAGTGGTGTATATTTTAATGTTCAGTTACAATCTTAAATGCATGATTGTTCACAACCTGTTTGATAAAGGGCCGGATCCAAGCCTTGTGCTATTCTCGCCCCCCCCCCCCCCAAAAAAAAAAAAACCAATGCTTTCAATCCCATAGTCTCATTTCAGCTTATGGATCGAGCAAAATAGAATAACTTTTGTTACCCCTCTTGTGCTGTATATTGCCTTTCATCTTTTTGTTTTGTGTTGGAACAGAAACTTATTATGTGGACGATATTTTTCCAAAAAAGATCATCCGATTCATAATGGAGGACAGCTATTTTGTCTGGATTCCAGTTGAATTCTTACGGTTAGCTTTAAGAAAGTAATGACTAGTGTGGCTGGCCATGTTCAAATTGATTGATAACTGTTCATTCAACAGTCATGAAATTACGAAGCTTTTTACATGAAAACCTCTTGAAATTTGGTGTCTTTGATACAATTTTGATTGCTCATGACATCTGAGCGGATAAGTTTGAAATGATGAACTGATTTATCTTTCTTTTCGTGGTGCATGATGGCTTTCCCACTTCTTGATCTCTTGCTTTTGCTTTAGAGTTCAGTCTTTTCTTTTCAAGTTTACTGTTCATTTTTCCTGTCCTACTATTTATTCTCTGTCTTCTCTTTGTTAACTGTTAATTTATGCCATATTTGTCTTCTTGTTTGCTATTTTCTTGTTGAAATGAATAAATGAATGTTGGAAGGGAAGATGTGAGGTTGGAAATTCTGTTCTTTCTTTTTCACAGATTGCTTTGGTTTATGGTTGGTTGGTATTTTTGTGTGCGTGTGTGACGAGTGTATCTGTTTTTTGTTTTTTGTTTAAGTAAGGATTCTATTGGATGAATTGGTTGGAGCTTTCGTAACCAATTTAAGGGGAGATGATACTAAGATCTCATGTTTTTGGTTTCAGCAATGGTAGAAGAATTCTTAGGCAACTTTGTGTTATTAAAGGAATTAAGATTCAAGAGAAGTGGATTAGTGGATTTACGTATGTAAAGCCTATTAGTGCCCTAATTAAGCAGCAATCTTAGGAGATAATTTTGGTTCTAAGTAATATAATTGTGGATGAGTAATTAATACTCTAGTAGAAAATTATAAATGTACCTTTGTGTAGTCTGGCATAGACAAACAATTCAGTGTAATCTCTCTGTTTTTCATTTGCTTTGATATGGATGGATTGAGGAATGACTTTGACATAGTCTGAATTGGTTGTTTTATGCAAGGGATAGCATTCTTAAGATGGTAGTACTTCTAAGAATGGTAGAGTCGCCTCTTTGTTAGGGTGCTTAGTATTTAGAAGCCTATTTTCCCTAAACAATATGTGATATCTTGTAATAAGGGATGCTCTAGTGACAAACCATTCCATTTTGAGATTGTTGGTGGTCAAATGTTATGGGTAAGTTAGATATGTTTGTTCTCTGCCTGAGCTGATGCTGTCTTTGAATATTTTTCGTTTGCTTAATTCTGTGAAGTGTGCATACATGGAAAAGATGGGATTGGTACAAGTTGCCTATATTGTTTCTCAGAAAGATTCTTGAAATGTTTCTTTAATGTTGTGCTTCTGGTATTATTCTTATTCTGTTCAAGGTTTCTTTGTTTACTTTTCTCCTCTTTAGGGTTTAGGATTTAGGGTTTAAGATCTCACAAATAATAACTGTTTATTTGAATTATCTTAGGAAAGGAAGCTTCGCCTAACCCCAACATCACGCCAAGTTCAAGCCTCCTTTTTCATAGGTCTAATAGGTTCTCTAGAATATTCATAGATTTGGTGCTCTAATTTGGGACGCTTCTGATTCAAAAGGTGAGCCAGATCAAATAACAGTTCCATTTTGTTATGAATATTTCCAGCTTGTGCATTCCCTTTGAAACTGTGTGCTTCTTTTGTTGTTGTAGTTGAGGGTTCCATGGCCTCTAAAAACGAAAGCAGAAACTCAACTGATATGGACCAATCATTGTAAGTTTCCTGTTTTTTTTTTTTTCATCTTTTTGTCTTGTCTGTATTAGATTATTATAGCACCAGTTATTTTTCTTAAAAAAATAATGGATGCATTTGGTATTAGTTTAATAAGGTATGAATTGAAAAGTTAAGGGAGCTGCATTTGATGGTATAAAAATAAAGAGTCTAAGTCTATTTTTTAGTTGTGATTGGTTTCAATGGTGGCGGAGACGCAAAAATTCAGGCAGAAGTGGTAAAATTTTGGAAACATGTCAAAATTGATGGCAACCGCCATATACATTATACAGAGCCTGGTTGTTCAACAGAAATCTCTTCAAACCAAAAGGAGGTGGGCAGTGCTCACCAACTGCAAAGGCTCTTGCAAAAATTGGTAAGCCTAACCAAGAGGGCTTGGTCTGTTTGAACCATGCCAGAGTGATTGATCTCTTGTCCACTGATTTGCTGAAAGGTGAATATCAAACTCAGTATCATTGTTGCCATTGTCATTGTAGTGCAGGCACAGTAATTGTCATTGCCATTGCTGTTGACACTGTTGCCATTGCCACTGATGTTGTCAGCTGGTGAGTGGTGGGATTGAGAGAGTTATTGAGGGAATGTCCCAATTTTTCCTCCTTTATGTTAGCCACACCTTACCTCGGTGGTGGTAAGAGTTGTTCCCAAAATGGGAGGAAACATTGCTCCCATAAATTTTTCCCTTGTGTTACTGTACTACCAAACACACTTGTGTTTATGAATATTTTTCTCCCTTAAAAGTTTCACCACATATTACCCGTGAACCAAACATACCCAAGGAGAATAAGTGCTTGACTTCTGTTTGGACATCTTTAAGGGTTTTCCTAATAGATATGTTGAGGGATTGGGCAACGTTGCTTCATTGATATTTTCTATCTTTCTTCATTGTTTGGTGCTGTGCTCGTATCTTGAGGAGGATTCCTTAGTCTTGAAACTCGCTGTAGTTTTTCTCTCTTCATTTTCCTGAATTTCCTCTTTTATTTTTATTTTTTGAAAAAAAATCAGCAATTTTGGGATTTACACGATCTGTTTAGCTTTGTGTAATGTTTAGCTTTGTGGAATGGCTAATGGTTGTTGCATTTTCTTCAGGCCAAAGAATATATACAAAGATCCAGATGATGGACGACAGCGATTTTTGCTTGAATTGGAATTTGTCCAATGCCTTGCTAACCCCACCTACATCCACTGTATGATTTTCACTTTACCTGTATGCTTTGGGAGTCTGAGCTTTGAGAGTCTGTTACATTATTATTGTTATTATTATTATGTATTTAAAAGGTTTGATTGGAAACTAGGAATAAGTTCTGGAAAGAGGATATTGCAAGTAATTGGCATGCTTTATCATCTTTAAGGAGGTTCCTTTGATAACAGCTCTCTTGGCATAACATTAGGTGTTGAGCGTCTATTTGGTATAAAGTACATGGTCATTTTTAATGGGAGCTTTCCCTGACATTTGCTGAGGGATTGAGTAGCTTGCTCCAGTGATTTTTTTTTTTTTTTTTTTAACTTTCTTTTATCTCTTTTGCTTTGCATTTTGGTCTTGTTTAAAGAAGATTCCTTATCCTCCTAACTTTTTGTAATTTCTTTTCTTTGTCTTAATGAAATTTCTGTTTTTAAATAGAAAAAAGATATGGCATGCTTTGTCATTTGTATGTTTGTGTTAGCCACCTATGTAATGTTGTTTAACCTTATTCTTATATTATTTTGAACAGATTTGGCTCAGAACCGATATTTTGAGGATGAGGCTTTCATTGGATACTTGAAGTATCTTCAATATTGGCAACGCCCTGAATACATTAAATTTATTATGTGAGCATTATTTTCAAATTGTCCCATTGAAATCAGCAGAGAGGAATTTTTAGTCTCCCACATAGCATCTTTTTATCTATTTAGTGCTGCATATTTTAGTGATGTTTGTTTGAATCTAGCTAGGTTGTTTTCCTGATCCAGTTACTCATTTTCTATGAATGTTAGGTATCCTCATTGCCTCTATTTTCTAGAGCTTCTTCAGAATGCAAATTTTCGCAATGCAATGGCACATCCTAATAATAAGGTAAATAGCAGCATTTCTGTTTTTATCTTGCAATTAAATCATGCATTCTCCTTGTTATCATGTGGGATTGCTTCTGTCAGAAGTTATACCACTACCATGCCGTATTCCTTTTTGGATTGATCACTTTTTGATGTTCGCAGACGATTATATAATTTGGGTTGTATATAAATTGAGACAAAAATTGAGGTTGGTTCTTTTGTGTCAGTCTACTTGACTCACAATCTCTTTCTGGGGTAGTCGTGAATCTTTTGTTGCATTGTGAGGCTATAATATTGATAAAAGTAGTTTTAAGTTTTACCCTACTGTAACTATCTTATATCCCTAATGGGTGATTAGTCTAGTTGGTTTATTATGGACTGTGCTTGGCATGTCGTTGGAATCAATAAGTCTGAATAATTACTTTGCCATACTAGTGTATTGTTCAAATTCTATTTGTCTCTGTGTATTCTAGGAACTGGCACATAGACAACAATTCTACTTCTGGAAGAACTATAGGAACAATCGGCTAAAACACATTTTGCCTAGATCACTTCCCGAACCTACTGCCACACCTGTACCTCCTCCTGCTGCTGCTGCAACTCCAACTCAGCCACCTGTGCCTGCATTGCCACCAGCACCCGCAACAAATGTTGCTGTGACAGCATCATCTACCCAAGCTCCTTCTCCAATGCCATATGGTATACCCCCTGCATCTGCTCTTGCAAAAAATGACATGAGGAATCCTTCAATTGATAGAAGGAAGAGAAAGTGAGTTTTATATGGACATTAAACTTAATTGTAAAAAGTATTTGGATGAGGTGATCAGTTTATTTCTTACTTCTCTGTTGAGAGATTGAAGTGGTTACAATGATAGAACAAAGTTTTTATGCAATATAGTTAATTTTTATTACTATTATTGTTATTATTATTTTGCAATTGTCAGTTCGGCTAAACAAAATTCTGATTTGAAATCCAGTCAAAACTCTCTATATTTGCATAAATGAGTTGTAGACTGAGTTTACAATTCGCGACTTAGCTTTGATGGTTTGCTTTCCCTGAGATTGCTTTTATCTGAAGTTTTAAGTGATAAAAGGTAGAGAAAGACGATGACAATATCCAAATTAACAAGCTTTGGGTCACTCTATCCATTGAAGGTCACCTGACCTATACTTCTTGTACGGACTGTCGTGCAGTACAATGGATTAGGGGTGTTCAAATTCAATTCAATCTAATCAAAATCGTTAAATCAATCCAATCCAAACCAAAAATTGATCAAAATCGCAAAAGTTTGGATTGGATTAGATCTTATTTTTTGTAAACCGCTTGAATTGAATCGGATATCGGATTTAATTTTCAAAATCGATCCGATCCGATCCAATCTAAATCGAATAATACCATCTAATATAATTTTTACTTTTTAATTTTGGATTTTTACTTATAATAATTTTAATTTATCATATAATTTTTTATATTTGTATGTCATTTTTATTTAAGTATTATATTATGCATATTATATTAGTTATTTTATTTTTAGTTTTATTAATTTATTTTATTAATTTAAGTTATTTTATATTTATAATATTCTATACTTAAGATTTTCTTTTATAAAAAATTGACTAAATCGATTCAATCCAAATAACAAAAAATTAGTTCGGATTAGATCAGATTTATAATCTAAACTAAATCGATTCAATTTAAACCGCTATATATTTTATTTTTTGGATTAAATGAATTTTTTGCTTAAAATCGATCCAAAACACCCCTACAGTGGATCCACTTTCGTGCATCCTCCTCTAGTTTCTGATTGCTTTATACTCTAGTTGAAGCTTTTGATTGGCCAGTTCATTAGTCATAGTGTCATAAGTAGAAAGTTTTGGATTGTTAGAATAGGATAAAAAAGGAGTTTGCTAGCTCAGTCATTGCTTTCGTATATCTATGATGTTTACATATCGTCCTCAATTTTATATATCCTATTTGATTCAAGTGTGAAGTACACTTTACTCCTAAGTTCGATCTTGATTAACAAAATCCCTAAAGCAGCTTTTTCTTTTTACTTTTTTTTTTGCTTTTTGTTTTTCCTCTCTCCCAAGCCTCCTTGTACTTTGGTTATTGTTAAAACGAGACTTATTAAAGCTAAAATAAACGGTGGTTAAGGCTGTCCACGTTCATGACTCATCCTTGCTAGAGGAAATGCCTATTTTCTTAGCCAGAAAGAGATCATACCATCACTTATGCGAGAAATACTTGGGTGGTTATGGAGCACTATATCGCTATATTCACGGTCAACAATATCACAGTATTGGGGGGTGGGACTTACAAGTTAGTGGTGGGTATCATTCAAAATGCTATAATATTATTAGCTGTAAGCACAATCACGTAATACTTTAGGATCACCCAAATATTTCTCCCATCTACAACTCAAAAGTCTGAGTCTCTTGAATGAACCACTGAAAAATTCTAATAAACTCATACAGTAAGAGCTTTTTTTCCTCCACCGTATATTTTTATCCTCAGATGATGGTATGGGACCAATCTATAGGTATAGTCGTCAGAAATGTGATGGTGAGAAAAACTCATGGAGGTCCTTCAGGAATAAGAAAGAATCACTACCAAAAACACTCATACAATAATTATGTTTCAAGACTTATTTGGTATGCATAATAGGAAAAGACCTGGTAGTTAAAATGTAACGTCCGAAAAATTTTATTGTTACTAACCGAGTTGTTCAATTTTTATCGAATAAGTGGGTTTAATCGAAATTCAATTAAATATTTACTTAAAGCCGATTAAGTGTGATTTAGAAGTGATTAGGCTTGATAGAATTAGATTAGGAACATAGGAAATTTCACGGAATTTTTCTAAAATCGATTTACCGATTTAAGAAAAATCGGTAAGATTTCGGTAATCTTAAACTATTGAAACCGGACCAATAGAAGAATCATTATGAGAACCCTAGAATGAATGGCTAGGATTCAGCCACAACACTCCTATAGGTGGCACCATTTTCTGTAACATCTTCCTAAGTACAGTACTATGCTTAAGTCATAATACCTCACCTAGGAGTTGTTACTGTCACTTACTCGAACCTTGTCTGGCAACAACCTTCGACTGCCTTCGCCTCGAAGGGCTTTATTCGGAACCTTGAAACTATCTGGAGACAACATGGAAATAGGAGTGAGAATTTTAAAACTCTCAGTAGGCTTCATTAAACTACCATATACCGTGTCATCGTTGTTATCTTCAACTGCTTCGGTTTATTGTGAAAAATTTGATCATTCATAAGGTTCAGTTCTTAAGTTTTCGAAAACATGAATATCCGAAGCAGATTCAATTTTAACATATTCTCTGATCATTTATATTATAACATACATGGGCACAAGTATAATTACACGAAACATAGTTGGCCATACTATAAGCTTCTCTTAACTACTTCCCTTCAAGTGTTTGGACTGAAATCTATTTTCTTTTCGTAACTTAACTTTGCCTTACGTCTTTTTCTTTTCACCCACTAAATATAAATTTTCGGTATTTACACTAACTGGGTCTTGCCATGCCTAATGTGAGTTATGGGTGAGGGGAGCTTAATTTGGGTTCTTTTCTTTCTTTACTTCTTTTAATATTTATCTTTACTTTCTTCATTCGACACACCTAGGCATTACGTATCGTCATCCCTAGGGTGTTTGCATCTGCTTACATTTGAGCATTACAAATCGCCGTCCTCAAGTGCAGCGTTGTTCATCTTTCTTTACTTGGCACACCTAGGCATTACGTATCGCCATCCGTAGGTTGCTTGCATCTGCTTACACTAGCTGGGTCATGCCATGTCTCATGTAAGCGCTATCCCCTATACTCACACTAGCTGGGTCATGCCATGCCTCATGTGAGTTGTGGGTGAAGGGAGCTTAAATTAGGTCATCTTCCCTTTTGAAGGACCACACACTTTATTAAATCTCTTCTTATTAAAGCTTATGATGCAAAATATTTCCTAAGTCTACGATTTTTACAAAATTTCGGCAGCATAATGGCTAGACCAAAGCTTCCCAAAATTTTGCCAAACAGAGAAACCAATATCACATATCATTAAGCATCATATCATCAACATATCATATTCATACTATCATCATTCATCATCATCATAACATCATGCTTGCACATAAACATAGGCATATTCTCAACCAAAGTTTTATGTGCTTAGCTTAATAAATTTGGTGTAAGCTTTTAATTGAGATTGTCTCTTGTGTAAACTCTTTTATTAGGCATAGGGCCAATTTCATCTATTATCTCTTTTGAAACTCTTAAGTTGAATTATGAAGGTTTTCTAATACTTAAAGTGAGGGTCTTGATGTCTTAAAGCTTATTCCTCATTAACCTTTAACTTTTACCATAACCAGTTTTACTTTTACAGTGAGGCAATAACTTCAAAAATTTATCATAATTTCACCTTTTACTATTTTGCTTCGAATCTTGATAGGGTTATACTTCTCTGAGTCTATTTTTAAACAAAATAAACCCCACTCAAAAATTCATTTTGTAACTTGAGTTATGCACATTTTATTCTGACTGCTCAGCTTTTAAGTTTATTCTCGGTACAGTAATTTTTAAACTTTACTACGAGCTCCTCACAAGGAATCTGCCAAAACTGTTTTATGGGGATGTTCCTGTATGTCTTAACTTTCTACCAAACTTGGTCCCACTTAAAAATAATTTTTGTAGCTTCAGTTATAAGGCTTTTAGTGCGGACTGCCCAAACAGAAACCCATCCGGGAACAGCCCATTTTGAAAAATCATATCTCCCTCATTTTAAATCTAAATTTAATGTATTTTATATGTTTGAAAAGCTCTTTGAGTCTACTTTCACAAAAAATTTGTTTCATTACATTTTGAGTTTTTTAGGATGAGTTATATTGTACGAATTACAGACTGCTAGAATTCCAGCTTAACTAGTTTTTATGTTTTACATATCAAGCTTATGTAAAAGTTGTTATATCACTTCAAATCACCATTTTCATGTTTTATCTCACCATCATATTCAAGGTTTTAGTCACCAAATCAGTATTTAAAACAAAAATGAAGCAAGACACATAAGAACTATCATATCATAAAATCTCATTTTAAGACTACATTTTCAACAAGGCAAAAAAACTTATAGAGCAAGATATAGTCATGAGACTTTGAGCAAGTCCTAAAACCACCTAGCTATGAAGAGCTTAGGGGTTCTAGTGCTTGAAAAATACATGAAAAAGAAAGGTTAGAGTCACTACCAAAGAGAGCTTTCTTGAAGGATTTGGGATGAGGAGAAGGTTGAAGAGAGCCTTCCTACTTGAAAGTTTGGAAATGGGGCTTATGTATAAGTGGCCTTGTTTTTTCAAAGACCAAAAATGGTGGTCCTTGAAGGGATTATGAGTGTGGTGATGGAGATGAGGTAGGAAGTAGTAAGAAGGTTGGAAGAAGAACAAGGAAGGTTGGAAGAAGAAGAGAGTGGGTATGAGACTTGGAGAGAGGAGAGAGCCTTGTGTCTTAGTGAGAGAAATGAAAATGAAATGAGGGGGAGAGAGAGAGGGCTGATGGCGCAAATGAGGGGGAGAGGATGATGTGATTTTGCTTCTTACAACAAGCAAGAGAGTGAGAAAAACCTTAGGGCAAAAGAGGGAGTTGTGTTTCCTTTGAGTCTTGGCACTTGGGTAAAGACCATGTAGTGTTTTTCAAGTGGTTAAAAGCATGATCTCTCTTAGGATTTGGCTTGGATGGCTATGATCACTCCAAGTGTCACAATCTTGATGGAGGAGAGTACATCTCTTGTCTTGACTCAAGGAATACTACTAATATAGACTCTTGATCTAGTGGTGTATGATGAGAAGGCAAATGGATGGTTGGATATGACTCTTGCTTTGACCAAACTTTCAAACAATAATTAAAGGGAAGTTTCAACATTTTTACAATTGCTACAATTATCTAAATGTTAATTAATTTCATTGGTTCAATTATGCCTTAACACATTTTTATTGAAAAGGATTTTCCTCATTAATTATGTAAAGGGGGTGTGAGAGTTAATTTTTTATGTAATTAGGATGTGATGCTTGTCATGCTATTTGTTAATAAGGTTAGGTCACCTTGATTTTATATTCTAATTCATGAATTGACAATGATTGGGCGATTAGGCTTTTAATTGTACCCTTTAATGCATTATGTTTCAATTGCTGACTTTTCTAATTAGTCATTGACTTTCACTTATCTTGTTGACTTGCCTTAATTTACTAAGCCCTTGCTCTCGAGATTAATCGATTAATTTTTAATTGATCGCTAACCCCTCTAATTAGCCAGAGACACCGAGCTAATTAGCTTAGATGAAAACGGGGATGTTACAGGAAGTCCCATCTTATTGCATCCCAGAGCCATGGGGTGGTCTTCTATGATATCTGACATCATAATCAACATTAACCAACCATAAAATAGCGTCAACTCATAAGGATTTGCTCATACCCACCTCTAAGCACCGAAACCCCAATTTCCAAGCCCAAACTCACGCCCTTTTTTGCTTCAACACCAATATTCATGAAGAACTTAACAAATCCTTGAAATAAGAACACATAAAAGTTCAAAACTTACCTTTGGAAGCCAAAAAAGGAGCACAAGCAGAGAGTAGGTGATCAGTGGAGCTCCAAAATCGCTACCCCAAGGTCCCCAAAGCCATAAATTGCGCATCCTTTCACATAAGGAGCACTTGAACACCAAGAATGTCATGGGAAGGTGCCAAAATGTTAGAGAAATAAAGGTTAAAGATGGGGGATTTGAGGTGGATGAGTGGGAAAAGGAGAAGCACGTCTCCTGCAGCGCAGCAGCGCCTAGGCGCTAGCCTTGGGTGCCTAGCCGCCCGGTCTCTCTCTTTTTTTTTTTATCTCTTCTACACCTCTCAAAACATGGGAATTTCAACATGCCAGTGGGGCCTATCACAAGGGCGAGAATAAAGATGCTGAAAGAAAGCTTTAGGAACTTGACCAAGTCATTTGTGGAAGAGATGCATCAAGAATGGGTAAAGAAGAGAAGACAAAGCTAAATGGGCCAAATGTTGAAAGTGAGCAGCCCAAAACTCTAATCATGGCACAATGACAATAAAATGTATTACATCCATATCGGGCCAAGTTTTATTTATTGACTCTGTTAGTTTTTTGTTTAAAGACATGTAGTTATTTTGAGGTGTTAATTCAGCCCAATTGTTAGTTTAGTAAGTTTGGCCTTTTTCTAATAGGTTTAGGTTTATTTTAACCTAATATAAGAGCTATAAATACCTCATAAACAATTGCAGCAGCAGTTTTTGTTGAATGAGAATTTGATTTTTTTGGTTTCTTCTAAAGAAACTCCCAAGTGCTTGCAAGTGAGGAGTGATCATCTTTACTTGTTGCATAAGAAACTGAATAGGCTATTACTAAGATAAATTCTTTTGTGATATTCGTTCAGTTTCATCTTCTTCTATCCCAATTATCTATGTTTCTAAGAACGAGTTTCTCATGGATTTAGTAAGGAGGGTGTTTATCCTATTGCTTGTTTCCTATCAAAATATGTATCTAGGATTTCAAGATCATTATATCCTTGGAGTTCCTCATCAGCTAGTGTCATGGGGCTCACATATTCTTGGAATCGAGATTTTTCTGCCAATACCCATCCTAACAGTTGTAAACCTTTATTTACAACTTTGCCATTATAGTCTAACAATTACAATTCCACCCCCTATTTTACTACAATTTGCCTATTTATTATTTTGCCCTTACCTTGAGCCCGAGCTTCCTTTTATATGCTGCTATCCCTAGAGTTTGGCATGTTATAATTTTCCTAGAGTTGTCATGCCTAAGGACAATATAGGACTCTTGAGGATTAATTCAAGGTATCCGGCTATTAATATGAGTACCCTAAGGGTACCCGTATTAACACACACACACACACACACACACACACACACACACACACACACACATATATATATATATATATATATATATATATATAGTGTGAGTAATCTCACACTTTTAAAACCAAGTGTAGAAAATATTAGCTATGAGGTTATTACTTGTATTTAAGTTGTCAACTAGTGTTGTAAGGCCCACACATTCCCAGAATTGGGATTTTCCTGCTAATGCCCCTCTAATAGTCGTAAACTTTTATTTACATCTTTGCCATTTTGATATAATAATTATGATTTCGCTCCTTCTTTTACCACGATTTGCTTATGTACTATTTTGCCCTTGCCTCAGGTCTGAGCTTCCTTTGATACAAGGCTATCCCCAAAGTTATTTATGTTACAAGTAAGGGTCTGGCTGAAGCTGTCATGGCCTAGGCATAATTAAACAGAATGATTCTGCTGCGCATGCAAGAGACTCAAGACATGAACAATAATTATCATAGTGAAAGAAATGGGAACTTAGTAGAAGAAGCCCTTATAGCTAATCCTTGTTACCAAGGACTCTGAATTTAAAAAGGCCACACCACCCTCATTCCATGGAGATTACAACCCAATTTTAGCTGAAAAATGGGTCATGTAGTTAGAGAAGATCTTTACAATATGTGCAGATTCACAGAAGGTGGTCTTTGCCACCTATATGCGAGAAGGAGAGGCGAAACATTTGTAGAGAGGTGCCAAAAGTTTATTAAAATCTAGTGGAACTAAATTTACTTAGGAAGTGTTTTTAACTACCCTCTTTGACAAATATTTTCTTGATAGTGTTAAGAATGAAAAAAACGTTGAATTCATACAACTTAAGTAAGGAAGTACGACCATAGGTTAGTATTTAGCTAAATTTGATGAACTCTCTAAATTCTTTACCTATCTAAAAAATAATCCTGATAGTTGTTGGAAAGCGACAAAATTTGAGTGGGAGTTAAGGTCTGAGATAAGAGAGAAGATATCTACCCTAGAGATCAAGGATTTTGCCACTCTAATAAATAAGTGTAGGATAGCCAGAAAGAGTTACCTAGAGATGGAGTTTGAGAGGGAAAGGCAAAATTTTCTCAGGAGAAAGAGGATGGTAGAAATGCAGAAGAAAAATAATGTTAAGAGTAGAGTGAACCTAGGAAAGGGTTATAAGCAAATGCTAGCTAGGGAACCTCTACTTCGAGGCAATAAGTGTGGAAAATTTCATGACTCCAAACCTTGCCTTTTTGGCCAAAACATTCGCTACTGGTATGGGAAATCAAGACACTATGCCAAGGACTGCAACGTCGAGAAACCATTGAACAATTGTGTGCCTCGACCACCAACTAAAGGAAAAGAATTCACTCTAAGTGGAGAAGAGGCAACTCAGTCTCCTGACATGATCAAAGGTACATGTTTCCCTAAAAACACTCTCTTAATTGCATTGTTTGACTTAGGAGCTACACACTCCTTTATATCTATTGATTGTATGAAGAAGTTAAACTTGCCTTTATCTTTCTTGCCTTTTGATTATTTTTGTCTCTACTTACACAGGGGAAAAGTTTCTACTTCTCAATCCTATTTGAACTATCCCATTTTAGTTGAAGGAAAACATTTTGTTATTGACCTTGTTTGTTTGCCTTTGAATGGTATTGATATCATAATTGGAATGGAATGGTTATCTAGAAATGACATCATTCTAGATTATTCCAAAAGACTTGCCTATTTTCCTAATGAACCACTCAATAAACAAAAGCCTTCTGATTCCTTATTCCTTACTGCCACTTAAGCAGAGAAGTGCCTCTTAGAGGGAGTTTAAGGATTTATACTTTATTCTTTAAATTCAAAGGTTGAACAGGAAATAGACAGCATACTTATAATGAGAGAATTCCCAAGAGCATTTCCCAAGGAGATAGTAAACCTACTACCTAAAATAGAGGTTGAGTTTTCCACTTATTTCATATGAGGAACAGGACCTTTATCCTTTGTACCTTATAGGATGTCTCCTTTACAGTTGAATGAGCTTAAGAAACAAATTGAGGAATTGCTAGCCAAAAGGTTCATTAGGCCAAGTATGTCTTCCTTGGGTGCACTTGCTCTTTTAGTCAAGAAGAAATATGGGAGCATGAGATTATGTATAGACTACAGGCAGTTGAATAAAGTCACAATCAAGAATAAGTATCCACTCCCTAGGATATATGACTTGTTGGATCAGTTGCTAAGAGCCTCAGTTTTCTCTAAAATAGATTTGAGAGCAGGATACCATCAAATAAGAGTGAAACAAAAAGATATGCCTATGACAGCCTTCAAGACTAGGTATAGGCATTATGAACATCTTGTGATGCCTTTTGGACTTACCAATGCTCCTGCAATATTCATGAATTACATGAATAGAGGCTTTAGGCCTTATTTTGATCAATTTATGGTAGTTTTCATAAATGATATCCTCATTTATTCTAAGACTAGATAAGAGCATGAACAACACCTTAAAGTAGTGTTGCAAATCTTGAAGGAGAAGCAATTATACGCTAAGTTAGCAAAATATGAGTTTTGATTGAGTGAGTTAAGATTCTTAAGTCATATAATCACCAAGATTCTGAAAACCAGATCGGATATTAAACTGGATAAGTACTGGTTCAAAGATTTATTGGTTCAACTAGAGTTTAGCCGATTGAACTGGAATATATATATATATATATATATATATATATATATATATATATATAATTTTTTGTTTGTTATTTATAAAGTTTATTTTTTTATACAAGTTAAAAAGTCCATTATTGATAGAATAATACAATCATTTTAAAACCATTAGTATTTGTTTTTATCAACAGCCCATTAATATCCAATTTATATAGGAAAGAAGGCTTTAGATGGGCCCAAGAAATTAGCCCCAAAACCCAATAACCTCTCAAGTAAGAATAAACCTTAGCATTATTAAGTAGCTTCCCTCCTATCAATGACAAAATGGCGTTCTTTATCTCCCTCATTCTTGCCTCACCATCTTTCTCTCATCTCCTTCCTTCTCTTTCAATCTCTTTACACAAAACCAAATCGAACCAAAAACTATCACCTTCTCTCCCACAACGAAGTCAAACAATAGCAACAAAGCAATGGCTACCATGGCCAATCCTCATTGTGGTGGTTTGAGTGGCAGCATCTTCATTTCTCTTCAATATTTTTTTTCCTTACTAAATCACCAGATTGGTGAACTACCTCAGATTTGGGCAGTTTGCCGATTTTTCTCGATTTTGACTGGTTCTTAAATAGATGAATTTTTCCTGTTAACCGGACCAAAAAAGTGTTTGCTTCCCAGTTTAATTGGTCGAACTTGCCAGTCCAGTCCGGTTTTCAAAACATTAGTGATCACTCATGAAGGGGTAACAGTAGATCTAAGTAAGATTGAAGTTGTAGTTTATTGGAAAAGACCAAAGATAGTTACTGAAGTCAGAAGTTTTCTAGGATTAGTAGGTTATTAGAGGAGATTCATTAAATGATTTTCTCAACTAGTTTTACCTTTGACTAGATTAACTAAGAAGAATCGGTCTTTTGAGTGGAACTCAACTTGCGAAGCTAGATTTCAAGAGTTTAATAAACCCTAGTCTTAATAATTCCTAATCCTAGGAAAAACTTTGTGGTGTATTGTGATGCTTCCAAGAGAGGACTAGGTTGTAGAAGGGAGAGTTATGGCTTATGCCACTAGGCAACTTGGGTCTCATGAAGAAAACTATCCAACCCATGACATAAAGTTAGCTGCCATAGTGTTTTGCCTTGAAAATTCAGAGATATTATTTGTATGGGATGAAGTTTGAGGTATATAGTGACCATAAGAGTTTGAAATATCTCTTTGATCAAAAGGAATTAAATATGAGGCAACAGAGATAGACCGAACTTTTTAAGGACTATGATTTTAAATCAAAGTACCATGCTGGTAAGGCTAATGTGGTGGCTGATGCACTGAGCAGAAAATCCCTACATATGTCACTGATGATGATAGAGGAGCAAAAGATGTTGGAGGAATTTAGACATTTGAGTATTTTACTAAATATTATTGTATATAAGCAAGTGAACTTAGAATAAAGTGTAATTTGAGGGATCAAATAAGACAAGCCCAAGAAAGTGATGAATTTCTAAAATCTCTAAAGAGTAGGATTCAAACAAAGCAACTTGAGCATTTTTACATTGATGAAAAAGGAGCTGTGACATATAAGAGAAGACTATGTGCGCCCAATAATGAAGAACTAAGAAATAAGATCTTATCTAAGACACATTGAAATAAGTTCACTATACAACCTAGTACAAACAAGATGTATCAAGACCTTAGCAAGGTGTTTTGGTAGAATGGAATGAAGCGAGACATAGCTAATTTTGTAACTAAATATCTTACTTGTCAAAAGGTTAAGATAAAAGCATTAGAAACTTGCAAGACTCTTACAACCTTTGGATATTCTTGAATGGAAATGGGATAGTTTATCAATGGATTTTGTGGTAGGATTACCTAGGACTCCTTCGGGGTATAATGGAGCATGGGTGATAGTGTATAGATTGACCAAGTCAACTCACATCTTGCCAATAAGGATTAGTTGACTGTCATATAAGTTAGCTCAAGTTTACATCTATGAAATTGTAAGATTACATGGGGTACCAACTGTAACACCCTACCAGACAAAATACTATGCTTAAGTCATAATATATTACCTGATAAGTTATTACGTGTGGTGAACTAAGAGTTAACTATTTACTTCAATCAATTTCTATTTTGCAACGAAATAAACAGTAAACAGTCCTTGTACCGGAAGTAAAGTAACACAAATAAAAATATAAAAGAAACAGAACTTACTGAAATTGCATCATATATATGTGCATTCGTATACATTTGTTTTCAAAGTTGTCAAAAGATATGTAAGACAATACAGGGGAGTAAAAAAAAAATGAGGCCACCAACACAAAATAAATCAGCCTGTCTATATGAACAACCTCCCCTAACTAGTCCTCACGGGACATTTCATGTACAACTACTATCTCCTACCCATATGCTCATGACCCAAACTGCCAAAAGAGGTTCATCTTGTACACCTACTACTGCAACGATGGGTATTCCAACTAGATGGATTCCGAAGAAAGGAATCCATTCGCTATGCCGGCATCCGCAGGGGTGCAATCCATACTCGGAGTAGAGGACGAGGAGGATGAACTCTCAGCCTCAGATGGATCCTCCTCAGACATCAAGACCGAGGGTATCTGCTGCGGTGGTGAGGCTGGCGAAGCCATGGGAGCTACTGCTGCTGCCGGTGTTACTGCCACAGCATGTGGGGGTGGAAAGGGATGAGCCATATGGACAGGGATGGCTATGTAAGGGACGACAGGGTCAAAAAGCGGGTGCATGAGTGGCACTGCAAAATCTCTCTAGAAGAAGAAATAAAGGCAAAACTGACATCTACCGGATATGTACACGAAGTCTATGAAGAGATCAAGATGGATGTGGAGCTCAGAAAACTCAATAAACAGGATGCCGGTTGCCGCATTCTCCATGCTCTAAGAATCACGCGAAAATGTATCGTAGGGTAAGAAATAAAGATTTCTTAGTAGTAATCCTAAGTATATATATATATATATATATCTGCCATCGCCGCCATTCTCAGGTGTTTCGAATTTTAATTAAAAGAAAACGTTACATCAACAGGATGTTTTACTCAATTAACCTGAAACACAACTTGGTTTTACTTAAGGAGATAAAGGAAAATAAGATAGAAAATAAGCAATGAGACATATATTTTGACATAATTAAGTGGCAATTGTAAAGTAAACAAAAGTACATATATAGCAAATAATAGTGCAATTAACTCAAAACATGTTAACAGAAATTGTGGATATACAAAAATGATAATGCACTTGACTTTAACTCATATTTTTCCATACTTGATCCTCTGGGAGTATATTGGCCATAAGACTCCTGGGTAATAGTCTGCTTTTCTAGATCAAGCTCGTTCCAATACAGGGTCACCAAGTTTGCTTTCCCCGACTTTCCCACTGATCTATTCCCCTTAAATTTGTTTAGGGGCTGGCCCAAGTCACATGGAAATCCTTCCTCATTCTTATAAGGGTAGCATTACTTGTCTCATGTTTTGACCATTGCATGCATAACTTGTAAATTCATATTAATTGCAATCTTTGCTGAAATTTCAGCAATATAATGAATCATGTTTGCTTCCCATGAACAGTGCCACGAAATCAGGAAACTTTAATCAAATAGCAAACTTAATATATAACATTATAGTCATAGCAAGAATATAACAATATCAATAGGTACAAGCTTTAAAACCTTATGTCTTAATTTATCTTGCAAGCTTTTAACTTCTATTCCCGAGTTCGACTTCCGAGTTTAAAGTTGTGCCCGAGTTCCGATATTATCTAAGTTCCAACTTCCTAGGTTATGTTCGATCTCCGACTTTTATGAGGGTGTTTCCTAAATTCCAAGTTCTGACATTAACTATACCCGATCTAATTTACCATTCACTGAGCTTCCGAATTCAGCATTAATTATATCTGACCTAGCTCTTTGTCTACTAAGTTTCCGAATTCAACCTTAAGTATACCCTTCCGAGTTTAACCCTAAGTATACCTTCCCGAATTCAATATTAAGTATACTCTCCCAAGTTCCACCTTAAGTATACTCTCTCAAGTTCAACCTTAAATATACTCTCCTGAGTTCAACCTTAAGTATACTCTCCCGAGTTCAACCTTAAATATACTCTCCCGAGTTCAACCTTAAGTATACTCTATCTAGCTTTGTATTTGCTAAGTTCCGAGTTCACCTCAAGTATACCTGATCTAGTTCTATTCCTAGCCAAAATTACACTCTTATAAGAGAAAATTCATCAAAAATGGAAATCTAGGTGAAATCATACGAAATTTATATCAATGTAAAGCTAACAGAACAAGCTTTCAAATGAAATAAGTTGCATATCATTTGAGTGAGTATAAATCGAGATATAAGCTCTGAAACTTGACCTTACTGGACTACCCTATTCTAGCCTGGGTTAAACTTAAGGTAAATTCATTGATGTACTGGGGAAAGATGACAACGAATCTGAATCTAAACTTTTTATGGGATATTCCCTCATATGTTAGCTTTCAAACCGCATTGGATTCATTCAATTTGAAGTTGTGTAGGTGAGTTACACCCTTCTTAACTCGTACTGCCCGGATGAAGGTCCTAATTTCTAGGTCAAACTTCAAAAATTCATAACCACCACTATACTAATCCAATGGTCTTATATTATATATGTATACTCCATCATACAGACCGCCAAGAAAGAACCCTAACAACTTATTGAGTTTTCTCTTTTCTTCAAGTTCTTTCATACTAACTCCAATTCTAATCATAACATACATGCATAATCAATTATAATTCATCATCATCTCTTCAAATCTCATCAGTATCACAAGATACCCAAGGCCGCCATACAATCCCAAACCATGGAAAGTAAGAAGAGGAGTAGGATTCCAACCTTGTCTAGTTGGAATTTCGTTGATTTGGGGCCTTAGATGGGAGTTACTCTTGATGAGTTCTGAAGAGAAGTTGAAGATGGAGTAGAGAGGAGTGTGAATGGAAGAGAAATGAAGGAGAGTCAGCCCCTTATCTTGGCCAAACTTTACAAGGGCAAGGAAAGGATTGCACATAAACTTGTGGAGCAAGGAGTTGTGTGATTGGTGGATTTGAGCAAGTCATTTAACTTGGTTTGGCAGCCCATATGGAGGGCTGAGATGGCACCACTTGCATGGGTAAGTTGGCTAAATCTTGGCCATCCATCCTAGGGTTCTCACAGTATAATTTCTATTAATCTATTTCTGACAGTTTAAATTACCGAAGTCTTACCGATTTCTCTTAAATTGGTAAACTGGTTTTAGAAAAATTCTGTAAGATTTCCTGTGTTCCTAATCTAATTCCATCAAGCCTAATCACACTTAATTGGCCTTAATTAAATGCTTAATCAAATTCCAATTAAACCCACTTATTCGATGAAAACCGAATAACTCAATTATTAACGATAAAATTTTCTTTCGGACATTACATTACTACCCTCCTAAAAAAAATTTGTCCTCAAAATTTAGTACCTGAGAATAATTTAGGATACTCCCTCTTCATATCGGATTCTAATTCCCATGTACAATCTGCTGAGTCTTTGTGTCCCCATGCCACCTTAACTAGCTATACAGCTTTATTCCGAAGGTGTTTGATGCTCCTGTCCACTATCCATGCTGGAGGTACATGAAAGGTTAAGTCATCTCTTAACTGGATTGATTTAGGTTCCAAGAAATGAGTAAGTCAGGCTAGTATTTTCTGAGTTGAGAAACATGAAAGACATCATGAAGATTTGACAGATGTGGAGATAAGGCGACTCGATACGCAACTGGCCCGATTCGTTTCAAAATTTGAAAAGGACCTATAAAGTGAGAGCTTAACCTTCTAATTTTAATGGCTCTGCCTACTCCTGTTGTAGGTGTGATCTTTAGAAACACATGGTCTCCTTCTTGGAACTCCAATGGCTTTCTCCTAACGTCCGCGTAGCTCTTCTGACGGCTCTGAGCTGCAAGTATTTTGCTACACATCCTTTTGATTTGCTCTGTAGTTTGTCTGACTGATTTCGATCCCAACAGACTATGCTCTCCTGATTCATACCAACACAGAGGGGATTGACACTTCCGTCCATATAAAGCCTCATACGAAGCCATGTCAATGCTAGCATGGTAACTATTGTTGTACGCAAACTTAGCCAATGGTAAGTATCGATCCCAACTCCCACGCTGTTCCAGATTGTATGCTCGCAGCATATCTTCCAAATTTTGAATAGTTCGCTTGGTCTGGCCATTTGTTTGCGGATGGTACACAGTACTTAAACATAGCCTAGTACCGAATACCTTTTGGAGCAATTCCCAAAATCATGAGATGAATCTTGGATCTCGATCTGAAATAATTGTTGAAGGAATAACATGTAGCCGTACCACTTCTTGAATGTACAATTGAGCCAACTTCTCCAGAGGATAATTTGCTCGAATGGATAAAAAATGAGCGGACTTAGTTAGTCTATCCACTATGACCCATATAGCATCATATCTTTAGGGTATTCTTGGTAAGCCTATCACGAAATCCACGGAAATATTCTCCCATTTCCACTTCGGAATCTCTAAGGGTTGTAGAGTTCCTGTTGGTCTCTGATGTTCTATTTTAATCTTTTGGTAGGTTAAACATTTATTCACAAAATTTGCCATATCTGTCTTAAGGCTTGGCCACCAAAACATCTTCTTGAGATCTTGATACATCTTATTAATGCCAGGATGTATAGTAAACTCGCTCTTATGGGCTTCCTCCAAGATCTTCTTCCTAAGATTATCCTCCTCAGGTATGCATATTCTTCCCTGATATTGCCACATCCTTTCTACATCCTGAGTAAATCCAGTTAGCTTGCCAGATTGCACTTGTTGCACTGTATGCTAGAAGTCACCATTTCTTCATTGTGCTTGCTGGATTTGGTCTTTGAAATCACTGGTTATCTTAAGTTGATTTAACTGAATGTCATTGGGAGTCATAGAGATTCCCAAGTTAAGGTCTCGAAAACTTTCTATGAGTTCCGTCTCCTTGATTATCATCCATGCCACAGTTAAGGATTTCCTACTCAGGATGTCTGCCACCACGTTTGTTTTGCCAAGGTGGTACTTTAGCTCAAATTCGTAATCTTTAATAAACTCCATCCATCTTCGTTGCCTCATGTTCAATTCCTTATGATCAAAAAGGTGTTTCAAGCTTTTAAGATCAGAAAATACTTCAAACTTTACTCCATAAAGGTGGTGCCTCCATATCTTTAGAGCAAATGCCACCACCGCTAACTCTAGGTCATGCGTTGGATAATTCCTTTCGTGAGTTTTCAATTGCCTAGAAGTATACGCGACGATGTTCTTGTTCTGCATTAATACGCACCCTAATCCTTTCTTAGAAGCATCACAGTAGACTTCGAATGGTCCATGAGGATTCGGCAGAGTAAGTACTGGGGCCGTTGTCAACTTTTCTTTTAATTCTTGGAAATTCTACTCACACTTAGGTGTCCATTTGAACGGGGCATTTTTCCTGGTTAACTTCATTAATGGTAGGGCTATTTGAGAGAAATTCTTAACAAATCTCCTGTAATATCCTGCCAAATCTAAGAAACTTCTGACTTCCATAACTATTGTTGGTTATTCCCAGCTCAATACTGTTTCCACCTTACTAGGGTCCACAGAAATTCCTCCATGGGATACCACATGGCCAAGGAATTTTACTTTTTTCATCCAAAATTCAAATTTGGATAGCTTGGCGTAAAGTTTCTTCTCTCTTAGAACTTGCAGAACCAGTCGCAAATGGACTGCGTGCTCCTGCTCCGTCTTCGAGTAAACAAGTATGTCATCAATGAATACCACCACAAATTTGTCAAGATATGGTCGAAATATCCGATTCATGTAACCCATAAATATTGCCGGTGCATTAACATTACAGTGTATTCATAATGTCCATAATGAGTCCGAAACGCCATCTTTGGAACATCTTCTCGAACCCGAATCTGGTGATATCCAGACTGTAGATCAATTTTGGAAAATACAGTAGCTCCTTGTAGTTAGTCCATGAGATCATCAATCCTTGGCAATGGATACTTATTTTAATTGTCGCCTTATTCAGCTGCCTGTAATCCACACACAATCGCATGCCCCCTGTCTTTCTTCTTAACTAACAGAACTGGGGCTCCCCATGGTGATGCACTTGGCCTCATAAATTTTTTTTTTTCCAGGAGTTCTTCAATCTGCTTTTTAAGTTCGGTCAATTCCAAAGGTGACATTCGGTATGGCGCTATAGATATCAGCCCTGCTCCCGGTACCAATTCAATGTTGAACTCAATTTCCCTCTGGGGAAGAAAATCAGGAATATCTTCAGGGAACACATCGGGATATTCCCTAACAATTGGAATATTATCTAACTTCTGGTCAACCTCCGCTATACTGGTTGATAAGAGGATATACCCTTGACTTTTATCCCCACAATGGTTATGGCTAGGGAGCTTAAATAAAGACTTACAGGGATTACTAATTCAGAAGATGAAACGGAGGAAAGCACAATGGATTTATCAGAGCAATTTAACAAGGCCTGGTTGGCAGAGAGCTAATCCATACCTGAAATAATGTCAAGACCGGACAAAGGAAGACAAATTAAATTAGCTAAAAAAATTCGACCTCCTATTTGACAGGGGACATTCATACAAATATGATTGATCTTAACAAGCTCACTTATAGGAGTAAAAACTAGCAAGTCATAGGGTAATTCAGAAATAGGTAACTGCAAGACTGACATGTAGTCATGAGAGATGAAAGAGTGGGATGCACCTGAATTATATAAAATAGTCAAGGTTTTACCATTCACTTCACACGTATCTTGAATCAAATCTTCCGACTTATTAACCTCCTGTGCATCCATAGTAAAAACCCTTCCCTAGCGTTGTGGCTTAGGAGTCGGTTAAGGGTTTCTGGCAGGACATTCATAGATTTTGTGGCTTGGTTTGCCACATCCAAAATAGACATATTAACCTGCCAGGCGATTGCCATGATTCTTGTTGCACTGGCTGCATGTCTGATTCCCAAAAGGCCTTTGAGGTTGCTTGCCTTTGTTGCTCGCAGGCTGAAACTTTCTCTATTGCTGAAAGTTAGGCTTAAACCTTGGGCCTTGCCAAGCTAACCCCTTCTTAAATTTACTGCTGGTTGACTTGGTAGCAACCAACTTCTTGTTACAATTCTCCACTAGGCGGCACTTGTTCACCAATATAGGGAAGTCTCTGATCTCCATTGGTCCTACGGTGGTAAGGATGTCTTCTCTCAGCCCACTTTCGAACTTCATGCATTTCTAGGCTTCATCAGGGTTCTGTTGATAGATGGTGGAAAATTTGCACAACTCCTCAAATTTAGCAATGTATTCTGATACACTACTATTCCCTTGACAGAGGTGCATGAACTCCAACTCTTTAGCATTGCGGATGAAGACAGGGAAGTACTTATGATAAAATGCATCTCTGAATACATCCCAAGTAATATCTATTTGGGATCCTTCTAATAACCGGCGTGCACCATTCCACCAGAACTCTGTATCTACTTCCAGCATATAGGAAGGTCACTTTCTGACGATCTATGCAATCTAATGCGGAGAAGATCTTCTCCATAGCTTTAACCCACTCATCTGCCTTATCTGGGTTAAAGGCTCCCCTGAAGCTGGGTGGGTTGGCCTTTCTGAACTCAGCAAATTTGAGGTATTCTAGATCTACTCCAAGGCCATTATGATTCCCTCCAAGACCTACCTCTGGCTGCCTCCCTTCCCTAGTTGGCCCCTCATTTGTGTTGCTGCAGCTGCCTGCTCACACATAGCGTGTGCCATTTCTCACATTGTGTCTAGGAACTTTGTAGATTCCTCCTGGGCAAAAGAAGTTCACGGCCTACCTCGCCTTCCAGAAGCCATCAAGTTCTAAACACACAAAAAAAGAGTAATTGAGTTGATCAAGTTCAATACTAAGTTCAGTGTGCTAGTAATTAACAGCATATGGTTAGGCAATCCCCTCACATGCATCCTATCCATCTCGACAAGACTCAGTGCATGATAATATCTAAAGAATACAGAGCATATGCGAAGCATAGTCAGTCCAATCCTCAGACCTATTTTAGGACGAACTGCTCTAATACAAAAAATGTAACACCTTACCAGACAAAATACTATGCTTAAGTCATAATATATTACCTGATAAGTTATTACGTGTGGTGAACTAAGAGTTAACTATTTACTTTAGTCAATTTCTGTTTGGCAATGAAATAAACACTAAACAGTCCATATACCAGAAGTAAAGTAGCACAAATAAAAATATGAAAGAAACAGAACTTACTGAAACTACATCATATATATATATGCATTGGTATGCACTTGTTTTCAAAGTTGTCAAAAGATATGTAAGACAGTACAGGGGAGTAGAAAAAAAATGAGGCCACCAACACAAAATAAATCGGCCTGTCCAAATGAACAAACCCCAATCTGGTCCTTACGGGATATTTTATGTACAACTACTATCTCCTACCCATATGCTCATGACCCAAACTGCTAAAAGAGGGTCATCCTGTACACCTGCTGCTGCTACAATGGGTACTTCAACTAGATGGATTCCGAAGAAAGGAATCCATTTGCCATGCCGGCATCCACAGGGGTGTAATCCATACTCGGAGCAAAGGACGAGGAGGATGAACTCTCAGTCTCAGATGGATCCTCCTTAGACATCAAGACCGAGGGTATCTGTTGTGGTGATGAGGCTAGCGGAGCCATGGGAGCTACTGCTGCTGCCGATGGTACTGCTGCAGCATGTAGGGGTGGAAAGAGATGAGCCATACAGAGAGGGATAACTATGTAAGGGATGGCAGAGTCAAAAAGTAGGTGCATGAGTAGCACTGCAAAATCTCTCTGGAAGAAGAAATAAAGGCGAAACTGACATCTACCGGATATGGACACGGAGTCTATGAAGGGATCGAGATAGATGTGGAGCACAGGAAACTCAATAAACAGGACGCCAGTTGCCGCGTTCTCCATGTTCTGAGAATGACACGGAAATGAATGGTAGGGTGAAAAATAAAGATTTCTCAATAGTAATCCTAAGTGTATATATATCTGTTATCACCGCCTTTCTTAGGTGTTTCCGATTTTAATTAAAAGAAAACCTTACATCAACAGGATGTTTTACTCAATTAATTATAGAAATCATAGCCCGAAACACAACTTGGTTTTACTTAAGGAGATAAAGGAAAATAAGATAGAAAATAAGCAACAAGACATATATTTTGATATAATTAAGTGGCAACTATAAAGTAAGCAAAAGTACATATATAGTAGATAATAGTACAATTAACTCAAAACATGGTAACAGAAATTGTGGATATGCAAAAATGATAATGCACTTGACTTTAACTCATATTTCTCCATACTTGGTCCCCTGGGAGTATATTGGCCATAAGACTCCTGGGTAATAGTCCACTTTTCAGGATCGAGCTTGTTCTTATACAGGGTCGCCAAGTTTGCTTTCCCTGACTTCCCCACTGATCTATTCCCTTAAATTTGTTCAGTGGCTGGCCCAAGCTATATGGAAATCCTTCCTCATTCCTATAAGGATAGCATTACTTGTCTCATACTTTGACTATTGCATGCATAACTTGTAAATTCATATTAATTACAATCTTTACTGAAATTTCAACAGTATAACGGATCATGTTCGCTTCCTATGAACAATGCCAAGAAATTAGGAAACTTTAATCAAATAGCAAACTCAATATATAACATTATAGTCATAGCAAGAATATAACAATATCAATAGGTGCAAGCTTTAAAACCTTATGTCTTAATTTATCTTGCAAGCTTTTAACTTCTATTCCCGAGTTCGACTTCCGAGTTTGAAGTTGTGCCCGAGTTCCGATATTACCTAAGTTCCGACTTCCTAGGTTATGTTAGATCTCCGAGATTATATAATTTCCCGACTTCTGGGGTTATGTTCGATCTCCTAGATTATATAATTTCCCGATCTCCGACCTTAGTCTACATTTGGTCTCCCAAGACTTTTATGAGGGTGTTTCCTAAATTTCGAGTTCTGACATTAACTATACCCAGTCTAGTTTACCATTCACTAAGCTTCCGAATTCAATATCAATTATATCCGAACTAGCTCTCTGTCTACTAAGTTTCCGAATTCAACCTTAAGTATACCCTTCCGAGTTCGACCCTAAGTATACTTTCCCGAGTTCAATATTAAGTATACTCTCTCGAATTTCACTTAAGTATACTCTCTCGAGTTCAACCTTAAATATACTCTCCCGAGTTCAACCTTAAGTATACTTTATCTAGCACTGTGTTTGCTAAGTTTCGAGTTCACCTCAAGTATACCTGATCTAGTTCTATTCCTGGCCAGAATTATACTCTTATAAGAAAAAATTCATCAAAAATGGAAATCTAGGTGAAATCATACGAAATTTATATCAATGTAAAACTAACAGAACAAGCTTTCAAATGAAATAAGTTGCATATCATTTGAGTGAGTATAACTCGAGATATAAGCTCTGAAACTTGACCCTACTAAACTACCCTCTTCCAGCCTGGGTTAAACTTAAGGTAAATTCATTGATGTACTGGGGAAAGATAGCAACGAATTTGAATATGAAATTTTTATAGGATGTTTCCTGATATGTTAGCTTTCAAACAGCGTTGGATTCACTCAATTTGAAGTTGTGTAGGGTGAGTTATACCCTTCTCAACTTATACTGCCCAGATGAAGGTCCTAATTTCTAGGTCAAACTTCAAAAATTCATAACTACTACTATACTAATCCAATGGTCTTATATTATTTATGACGGAAAACTCTGAATGTCTAGTTTCATATAAAAATAGGTTCATCAACTTTAAATGGCTGTAGGTGGAGTTGTACACTCCGCCGTACAAACTGCCGAGGAAGAACCCTAAGAACTTATTGAGTTTTCTCTTTTCTTCAAGTTCTTTCATACCAACTCCAATTCCAATCATAACATACATGCATAATCAATTATAATTCATCATCATCTCTTCAAATCTCATCAGTAGCACAAGATACCCAAGGCCCCCATACAATCTCAAATCATAGAAAGTAAGAAGAGAAGTAGGATTCCTACCTTTTCTAGTTGGAATTTAGTTGATTTGGTGCCTTAGATGGGAGCTACTCTTGATGAGTTCTGAAGAGAAGTTGAAGATGGAGTAGTGAGGAGTGTGAATGGAAGAGAAATGAAGGGGAGTTAGCCCCTTATCTTGGCCAAACTTTACAAGGGCAAGGAAGGAATTGCACACAAACTTATGGAGCAAGGAGTTGTGTGATTGGTGGATTTGAGCAAGTTAATTAACTTGGTTTGGCAGCCCATATGGAGGGCTGAGATGATGCCACTTGCATGGGTAAGTTGCCTAAATCTTGGCCATCCATCCTAAGGTTCTCACAGTATAATTTCTATTGATCCATTTTCGACAGTTTAAATTACCGAAGTCTTACCGATTTCTCTTAAACCGGTAAACTGGTTTTAGAAAAATTCTGTGAGATTTCCTATGTTCCTAATCTAATTTCATTAAGCCTAATCACACTTAATTGGCCTTAATTAAATGCTTAATCAAATTCCAATTAAACCCACTTATTCAATGAAAATCAAATAACTCGATTATTAACGATAAAATTTTCTTTCAGACGTTACACCAACAAGCATAGTTTCAGACAAGGACTCATGGTTTTCCTATAAATTTTGGGTAGCCTTACAAGAAGCCTTAGATACTAAACTTCATTTTAGTACAACTTATCACCCTCAAATAGATGGCCAAATAGAGAGGACTATTTAGATCTTGGAGGGCATGCTTAGAGCTTGTGTGTAAGAATTTCAGGAAAGTTGGACACTCATCTACCATCGATAAAATTTGCCTATAACAATAGTTACCATTCTAGCATAGGTATGGCACCATTTGAAGTTCTGTATGGTAGAAAATATAGATCTCCCTTGTATTGGTTTGAAGCGGGAGAGAAAAGTTTGTTAGGACCTGATTTAATACAGTAGACCACAAAAAAAGATCAATTAAACAAGGAAAGATTACTCATTGCTCAAAATAAATAGAAAAGTTATGCTAATCATCGAAGGAGACCTCTAAAATTTAAAGAAAAAGACCATATTTTCCTCAAAGTCACTCTTATTATCGGGATTGGCAGAGTCCTCAAATCCAAAATTTCTTGGTCCATTCCAAATTCTCAAAAAAGTAGAGCTTGTTGCATATCAAATAGCAGTTCCCTATAATCTTTCAAACCTCCATAACGTCTTCCATGTCTCTCAGCTCAAAAATATTATTTTGACCCTTTACACATCATAGAATATAAAACGATGCAAGCAAAAGATAATTTAACTTATGAAACAAGCTGGTACAAATTATAGATAGATCTGTCAAAAACTTAAGAGGGAAAGAAATTACTTTAGTTAAAGTGATTTGGAGGGGGTTGTCACATGAGGAGGCAACATGGGAGCTAGAAGAAGTGAAAAAGTTCTATCTAGAGTTATGCCAAACAGGTAATAAATTTTGGGGACAGAATTTCTAAAAAGAGGGAAGAATTATAACATCTCATTTGTCATAAATATATTGTGTAGAGTAATTTTGATTCTCTTGGTTGATTTAAATATTTTATTGAGTTGATATATTAATTAATTAGGAATTGATTAACTAATTGTAAATATTTACTTTGGTAAGTAGGACAACAAATTAGTAATGGTAAGCTTCAAAATATATTGTGTCATAAATAATATCTACTGGGATAAAGTAATATTAAATTTTATAAAGAAATAATATTAACTATATAAGTGTCAGGTGTGTGACCGTGTTTCATACAAACTAATAATAACTAAGTTGCTAATAGCAACATATAGTAATAATATATGAAAGTACTAGGAAGAAAGAAGGAAGTTATATAGTCAAATTCTCAATTGACTTTGGAGATGGGAGGCTTAAGTCTTGGAAAGCTATAAATAGGGGTCACAAGGTGATGAAGCATTTCACATATAGAAAAAAAAATTACTACAAAGAGGAAGTAAGAAATAGAGAGTGGAAGGAAAGGAAAAACCATTTCAACAACGCAAAGACTTGGAAAAAAATGCATAATAATAAATGAAGAGTAATCATGAGTAATGTGGAAACATCAAGTCTGGAAGACATATACAAATGTGGATTGACAAATAAAACGGGAGGAAAAAATAAACTTTAAACAAAAGTAGATATAATAATAATTATTATGATAAGTTAAGTGCGCATGCACTAACATTACCATGTGCCTAATTTCCACATTACCTTGGCTATATAAAGGTGGGAAAGGATACTATTTTTTTACTGTAGTAAAACAAAGAAAGCACAGAGACATTAGCCATAGAAACAGAGTGAAAGAGAGAAGTTATGAGAGAGAGAATAAGAGGGAGGAGACGTTGAAGAAACATGCTTAGCTTTTATTCAATATCTACAGAGAATATCGAGGTAGATAATGAAATTATTTATGAAATAAAACTATGACTACATTTACTTATTACAAGTTATGTTATTATCGTTCTTCTGAAAATTGGACCGGACCAACAAGTTGAACCAAGAACCGACCAGGTATCTGGTCCGGCTATATCCAAAAAACCGTTCAATCCAAAAATCGAAATTGAACCAGCTAAACCGGCCGAAATCTAGTAAACCAGCCAAACCGGACCAGTTTTATCAGTTGGCCGATTTTTTTTTCTTGGAAAAAAATGTAAAAATTATTTTTTTGATTATCAATAAATTAACTACTTCATTATGATGAAAAAGGGTCAAAATTACGTTTTAGTTAGCTAAGCCAAAAATTACTACATCTCTTACTCTTTAGAAAAGAGCTTAGAGGTAATAACTATATTAAATATAAGAAAAAATAATATATGGGTACTATTTATAGAAGTCTTAAGAGTAAAAAACTTTTATTCTAAGTAATGTGGGACTTCTTGAATGCTTTATAATAGCTTTAAGAATAACAAATTCAAAATCTAAGCAATATAGGATTTAATACTTTACTTGTATTAGTTATATTAATATGACTTAATATAGTAATTATGATTTCTAAAACTATTTTTATCATATTAAAATTTTTTAATCATTTTTATTTATCTCATAATATATTATTAATCATATTTATATATAAATAAATAAATATATATATATATTTTTTATTACATCCCGGTTGAATCTCTGGTTAAACGAGTTGAACCATTGAACCTCTGAACCAGTAGCTTATTCGATTCAATACCCAATCCGATTTTCAGAACCTTGGTTATTATTACTCATTACTATCATAGTTTATATTCCAAGATACTTTATTAAATGTTATTTCATATTATTGCTTATTATTATTTATTAATTGCATGTCTATTTTATTGTACCTAGTTATTTTATTTATTGTTCCTTTATATTAAAGTTGCTTATTATTCTTTATTATTGTAGTTTATTTATCATTCCAAGTTATTTTATTTATCGATCCTTTGTATTAAAGCAGCTCACAACTACTTTTATTGCAATTTATTTCATTTATTGTTTCCTTATATTTACCTTGTCTATTATTTATTTCAAGCTATTTTATGTCCTATTCCTTTAGATTAAAGTCGCCCATTTATCTATTATTATAATTTATTTTATTTGTTGTTCCTTTATATTAATATTGCTCTCTATGTAATTGAAAGTTATTTTACTATTCCTTTATTTTATAGATGCTCATTATTATTCTTGCTATTGTTATTGTTATAATGACATATTTCTAGGGAACCAATATTAAGAGTAAAATATTATATCTAATCATAAGTAAAATTTATTGTACATGGACTTGAACTATTCAATTATCTATATCCTTACTTAAAAATTTTATACCTTCACTTATGGACAATCTAATGACTCTTAACTTATGATATTACTGTGACTTTATAGTGACTATTGCAAGGACATGATTTTTATGCGCTAAGGTGCCAAAATGACAAGGACAAACTCATGAACTATGATAAGAAAGTTTAAAAGAAATTAAAAATATATTCGGTCCCTTTAAAAATTAACATTTAGATTTAGCAACTCTATATTCTAAGAAATTTTATTGAGACATTATGTTATTTATTTTACTCAAGCTTATATTATTTCAGTTCTTTGCACTTGACTTTTTTTGAGTTTATAAATTAATTTATATCTTCTACATTTATTTAGTATATTTTATTACTTAATTTTATGTTCTATTATTTAATTTATTATCTGATGAATTTATTCAAGTTTATTGTTCATTTTATGTTATTTGAGTTTTATTTAAGTTTGATTTATTGCTTAAGTTTATATATCTCTATATTTACTATGAATCATATATAATGGCAAGCAAATATTTGTAAAAAAAAGACATTTAAGATTTGCCACTAACCGCTAAAAAGGCAAAGAGATAAAATGTAACATCCTTTTATTGTCTACTTTAGTTAATATATCATAAAGGCCTCGCTTTATCATCACTATGTTAAGGGTAATACCAGATATTGTGAATTCTCTAAGAGAAAGTTTTCGAATATATGTGAGACAAATAGATAAAGGAAAGTAGAAATTAAAATAAAGAGATCATAATTTTAAGGCTTGTTTCATTATGAATCGCATTAAATATGTCCTTTAAGTACCTATTGGATCATATTATTATGAGATGTTATTTTCCCGAGAGATGATTTGATGTGATTATAATATAGTAGCCTCGTGAATTTCCATGTTAAGAAACGACTGGAACTATCATAATTCAAATGCTTTAAAAATCTTCATTATCTACTGAGAATTTCCAATTCTCATTCTATTTCTGGTAGTTTCAGATTATTCAAGTAACGCTATAAAAGAAGACAATCTCCTCTAGCAGCTAGGAATATACCAGAGTTGTATATAAATTAATTGTTGTTTCTTTATCTAGCCTAAAAATGTTTAGCCTATGGCAAGACCTGCTTCCGAACACTTTATTGTATCTATGTATAATAATACCGAACATTAAACTTTCTATATAAATTTGTACTATTAGCTTTACTATGAATGGGTGTTACAACAAATGAGTGTTATTTCTAGTATAAGAGTGAAAGTACATTATGAACTTAGTTAACTCAGGTTTGGTAAAATTCAGGTTTGGTAAATTATTTTATGGAGAACTTCAACCATGTCAATACATGATTTCTTTAGGAACAAAGAAGCATCATAATTCCCTAGTACAAAAGTAGCACTATCATAGTAGTCCATCACCCTACATTTTACCTTATACCTAATTTGAAAATTACAAGTGTAAAAATAATTTAATATAAGGAAAAAGTAGGACAAATCTAATACTTATTTAATTATTGAATAAATCATATTGAAACTATTTAGTTATTAAAAGTAAATCAATGTTTGACCTAGTAACAACATTAATCATGTGAAAGAAACAACAATCACGATAATACATAGTAGAGTCAGGTGTAATAACTCTGTTACACCTGCAAGTAGTGCACCGCCAATCAGATGCATTAATAAGACTTTCGACAGTAGCAAGAACAATATAACAACCATTATGAAAAAAAGAAGAAGAAGAAAGAATATTAACTAAAATATCAAAATCCCTTTATAACTTAGGAAATTATCAAGTTATAAGTGGCAAAAAAACTAAATATATGCAAATAAAGAAATTTGATTTAATAGAAAATTGATCTTTGATCATTTAACTGCTCAATGTTCTTTCTAGCAATAATTCTCATGAAGTCATCTTCACTATTATGGTAAGGGACATCAAACAAAACAATTAAATTCTGAAAACTCTCAGTATCATGAACAAGTAACCTATAACAGATATAAAGGTCCATTTCAATTTTGAAAGAGGGATAAAATACAAATACCAATTATGGAATTCAATTACTTCAGGGATATCAGGATTAAACAATATCTTCTTATGAACGTGACACTATGCAAAACTATCTTCCTTAGACACAACATCGAATGTAACATTTCCTGAACTTTTTTATTGTGGACTTAAATTGTACTACAAATAATATTAACACTGATAAAAGAAATAGATAACAACTATAAACTAATCACCTTTGAAAGTCTTGATTTTTACAAATTAGAGGACAATTGTAGGCTAAAGAACATCATCACTAGCAATAAAAGTATTAAGCTTATCAAAACAAACACCAAACAATGCAACATCAAGTCGACATTAATTAAAATTCATATCAAAATAAAAACTAAAACTACTTAAAATAAATGAAAAACTCAGTAACAGAGTCAAATAATAAATAAAAATAACATTCAAATAAAAGCATATACTCATCAACATCAAGCTCTATAGCTATCATCCTGGTTTTCCTTCCATTCTTTTTCATATTCTCTCTATTCCTACAGCTGTAAGTAAATCCAATACATCTAGTGGTATTTTTAAAAAACCAAACGAAATTGAAAATTGAAAGGGAATAAAAGTTGCCAATATAAGAATTAATACTAAATTATTCATCATCATCACCATCATTATTATTATTATGCATAGAATATATACAATTAATAATGCATTTCAAGTTCAAAAGAAGGCAAGAACATTACTAACTAAGTAAGAAATTCAACATTAGTATGGAAAATTTCATCAAAAATGACAATATATAGCCCAAAGAGAGGAATAACGAAGCTTTGATAGCTAATATTTTGATATATTGGTTAACCCTATATTTAGTCCCTTGGACCTCTTTAATGTTTAATTGATTAACATTGGACATATTTTAAGAGTTTGGGCTTTAATTTGCCTTAATTGTATTTTTCAGTATTATTGAGATTTTACACTATTTTTGCATTTTGAGCATATCTTGGGTTATAGACATTTAAAAGTTATATATTTTATATAGTAGGGAAGCTAAAGAAGGCCCTACAACTTTGATGAGAAGTTGAAAGCTAATTCAAATTTCTAAAGGGTCAAAATGGACCAAGGAATTAGAATAGAGCTATTGTCACTGGAACTTGAGCAGTGTGCGATAATTGGGCCATAACTCGGCCAACAGGAGTCTAATTGAGATCAAACTAGCGCCAAATGAAAGCTAAGAGATTAGGCTACAACTTTTCTTTAGGTCATTAAGCCAAAAGACTACGTTTTGAGGGCCCTTGAATTGCTTGAAAATCATAGTTGTTGCAAAAGATATTAGTGGAGTATTTTTGGCATAAATCTCATATCAAATCTCCAATTAATACAAATCATATCTCCAATTAAAGCCAAGAGATAGAGGATCATGTGGAACCTCAAGACAATATTGGGTTTTACTGTAACACCTTACTAGTTAATTATTAACCTAACATTTTTTTAGTCATGATTAATAACTACTCTAGCATATATTACATTACTCAAGTACAAAATTTCATTTTTCTTATTTACTTTTATAATCGATCTTGTTAACTAACTAGTTATCACTATTTAAATTGGCTTTTTAATTACGCATACTAGTCGAAAGCAATGCATAATATATTAAATAACATCATCATATATAGCATATCATCATGGTCAACCAGTCTACAATCTATTCCCCCAAGGAGTCAAATATACAATTATCCAAAATGAAATAAAGTTTAGAATCTAGGATGTCATATGAGGTACAATCATCCATCAAGCGGATGCAAAAAAGGGTGAAAAAGGTCCTAAAGCTACATCAAGTGACAAGATAAAATAGGGGGCAAATGTCCTATAGCACTAGGACAACCTGACCCATAAGGGGTCAACTATGAAGGTCACCTCCATCTCAAAGATGATCATGATGCGAGCCATCTAAAAGTACAAAATAAAAATCATCATGAGAATTGAATCTCAGTAGAGGCAATGCTTCTAGAGGTCTGCTTGGCATCCAAAATCTCCCAAGTTAACACAAACAGATTTAAAATAAAAATAACATACGTCATACCATTATAGCACATACAAATAAAATTACCAGGTAATGAGATAGGTAAAAAGCGAATAAATAACATGCTAAATAATTATAATAAAAGAGATATAATAAGTGGATGCATAGATAAAATGAGCAGTAAATATGCTATGAGAGAATGATGTAATGTGCACATTTTCCCTTGTACTTTACAGGTCTTTCCATTTTTCAATAACTCCACGGAGGGAAACTAGAGGGAAAATCATGATCTAATGGGAGCTCTCCTTTCAGGGCATTGTACCCTTGCCTCGGTATCCATGATCATCCTCAACATCATAAATACAGGGCCCTTGCCTCGGTGCCACTACAACCCATGTAACCCTTGTCTCGGTATCACATGGTCATCCTCAAGCCAAAGCCTCATGTTTTCATAACTTCTCATGTCACTTTCTAATGCATGCAAATTCACATATTCATTATGCCATGCATTTAGATCTTTATTATATATCATGCATTTCACGTATATAATCATGCACCAATAATTTATGTCTCACACATCATATAAAGGTTGGATCACATGCATTTGTGAATGTTCATGCAAGTATATGTTGCACATACAAGCCCATAACAAAATAGAGAAAGACATTGGGAAATAGCATATTAATTTAGTTTCTATAAGCAAATCGGGTCAAGTCTTATAGACCACTAAGGTTTCTTTCATTCATTACCAATTGGGCATTAGTATTTCATTCATTATATATTATTTTTACTCTAGAATTATGTTCCCATGGGCTTAGGACACTATATGGGCCAAATATGGCAAAAGCATCAATTTCCATAATTTGGGCAAAGAGAGAGCAAGCACATACATCAATATACCACAAAAAACAAATACAAATAAAATAGTAAACCATCTGAAAAATTCATGAAAATTTGTCAGTTAGCGTGATGGGATGTTAAGGGTAATCTATAAAAGTTTCGAGTCAAAATTTGAAAGATAGCTAGGGTAATAAATTTTCACAACACATGTTATCCAAACTTTCCCTCTTAGTCAAACAGTTTCAAGTTCTCAAATTAATTTAAAATAACAAAAAAAATCCAAAAAAAAAAAAATTCTCAATCATATTTTCAGGTGTTATTCACATACTGTAAAAATATTAAGTAAAAACTCATAGATTTAGTGAATTAACAAAAATGGGCAATTTTAGTATTTCTAGAAATCCATCATAGGTTCAAAAATAGGGCAGTTTTGTCCTAAATTTTTTAAAATATCAAACCTTCACAAAAATTTACAGTCAGTCATATTAACATGTTAACTTCAATGTATAAAATTTTCAAATCGAAATAACAAGATTTATTGCGGTAGAAAAATTGTACAATCTCAGTAGTCCAATAACTTAGGGTAAATTCGAGCAACATAAGGAGTCAATAGATCAAAAGATAAGCATGTAAACATCACCAATTTATACATAACACAATCATATTCATGCAAAATCATACTAGAGGAAGAACTATAGAGATATCATGCAAGCAAGAACAAGAGAAATAATAACCTACAATCTAACCTTAGCAAATATATTTTAGCTTCACCTATGAAGCTACCCCAAGTAATCCTTTATAAAGTTAAGTAATCCCTTATTAAGTTACAAACCATCACTCTTTCTCACAACAAATTTCTTCACCAAATTTATATCATATTACATTCTCAATCATGATACAAAATAAAGAAAATTCCTCCTAAGAAGTAGTGTAACATCCTCCCAAGTACAGTACTATGCTTAAGTTATAATACCTCACCTAAGAGTTGTTGATGTTACTTAATCGGACCTTATCTGGCAGCAACCTTTGGCCACCTTTGCCTCGGAGGGCCTTCTTCGGAACTTTTGAACTATCTAGAGATAACACAGAAATAAACAAAGGAGTCAGAATTATAAATTCTCAGTAGAATTCCTTAAGAAACTTCATATCGGGTCATCATTATTATCACCAACTGCTTCGGTTTATTATAAAAAATGAATACATTATACGAACTGTTCTGTTTTGTAGTTTGAAAGCATAAAGTCTGAAGTAGAGTTCATTTTATTTCATGCACTTAAGTCACTTGGCAATATTTTATTATTTAGAATAAAAATTACTGCATAAATAGATAGAACAAGCATCAGCATCAGTAAAACATGGGATATAATTATGTAATTACTCATATTTAAATTCATAAAAATGCATTAGCATTCTTCTTTAACTTTCTTTACTTCCTTTTCTTAGCACACCAAGGCGTTACGTATCACCATCCCTAGGGTGCTTGCATAGGTTTTAATCTTTAATCTTTACTAGTTACTGCCCTTGGGTAGTCTGATCTAGGAGTGAGCTCGTCAGCTCAACCCGTGACCGTCGTTACGCAGTACTGACCCCCAAGGGGACCCAAGTGCCTTTAGTCTTGGAGGGATCTCATTTTGGCCATGTGCCTCTAAATTGAAGGGATCTCTTCTGGTCACATGCCTCAAGAATAAAGGATCTCAGCTAATCACTTGCCTTCAATGTAGAAGGATCTCATCTGACCACGTGCCTCTAAGGTAGAGAGATCTCATAGTTTTGTACTGCCTTCAAAGGGAGGGATTTAATGTGCAACTGCCTCCAAGTGAAGGGACCCAATCTTGTCTTATTTAACTACCTTCACAAGGAGGGATCTCATAACTGCCTCCAGGTGAAGGGATTCACATTTAATACATTCATATTCCTTCATTCTCTTGCATAATCATGCATAGACATGTTAAATGTACTCATTCATATGCTTCATCATTTACTTTCATATATCCTTGCATCTAGAATTTCGTATTCATATCATATAAATGCTCGTAACATCCTCACTATTTTACTGAAAATGCGGCAGCATAGCGGATCATGTCCGCTTCCCCATGAATAGTGCCAGTAACCAAGAAACTTTAATCAATCGGCAACCTCATTGTAGAACATTATATCCAAACCAAGAATATAACAATATCAATAAGTGCAAAGTTTAAACTCTTAAGCCTTAATCTATCTTGCAAGCTTTTAACTTCTAATGATGTTTCCGAGTTCGAGCTTAGTACTGGCTTCCGAGTTCCGGGATCATGTGAGTTATGTACATAAGGTCAATGACTTGATTCCCCACTTCCGGGATTATGAATGTCATGATTTCCGACTTTCGGGATCATGAATGTCTTGATTCCCGACTTACGGGATCATGTTTAGAACCAACCTCCAAGATTGATTCTGGATTGAGCTTTGGAACTACGTGTATAATAGTTTGAAGTGTCTAGTTCCCGATTTCCAATATGTGGGTATAAGGTTTCATATTCTGATACCAACTTCCGACTTCCGACATTATGCCACAATCGGTCCTCCAAGACCACAAAGGTATTTCCTATGTTCCGAGTTCCGATATTAACCTTACCCGATCTAGTTCTCCTATTTCACCATGTCCGAGTTCAACATTAAGTATACCCTTCCGAGTTCAACCTTAAGTGTACTCTTCCGAGTTCAACCTTAGCTATACACTTCTGAGTTCAAGCCTTTAGTATAACTTTCCGTTATTAACCTTAAATATACTCGATTTAACTCTCTGTTTGCTAAGTCCCGAGTTCCGACATTGACTAAACTTGATCTAGTTTTCATACATGTCTCTAGCCAGAATTGCACTTTTCTAAGAGAAAATTCACTAAAAATGGAAATCTAAACGAAATCATGCAAGATTTATATCAATTTAAAGCTAACAGAACCAGCTTTCTAGTGAAATAAGTTGCACATCCTTTCAATGAATATAACTCAAGATATAAGCCCCGAAACTTGACCTTCCTAAACTACCCTGTTCCAACTTAGGTTAAACTTAAGTCAACTTCATTGATGTGTTGGGGATAATCAACGATGGATCTAACTCAGAAATTTTTATAAGATGTTCTCCTATGTGTAAGCTTTCTATCAAAGTTCATTTCACTCAATTTGGAATTGTATAGAGCAAGTTATGCCCGGAACAACCTAGTCTGCCCATTATGAACCTCTAAAATCTAGGTCAAACTTCTAAAATTCATATCTCTCTCAATACTAATCTAATGGCCTTATATGATATATGAATGGAATGCCCTAAATGTCTACTTTCATATAAAATTAGTTTCATCAAATTTGAACGACTGTAGGCAGATCCGTACACTCTGCAATATGGACTACTGTGGGGTTTCTCACCTGGACAGTATCCTAAATCTCTACTTCTTCTAGTTTTCTCCTTCTAACTTTACTTCCAACTCAAGATTTCATATTAATCCAACCATAAACCATCAAATACATCCAATATATCATCAAATAAATGAAGACGAGTGAAATTTCATGCAGTCACAGATCAGAAAAGTTAAGAATAAAAATTGAATCCTACCTCCTTTGGGTGTGATCTTGCTAGATTTTGGAGCTTGGATTGATAAAACCTTGTTAAGCTTGGAGGTTTGATGGAGTTGGTGAGAGAAAAAGAGGATAAGGAGGCTGGAATCAGAGGAGAAGTGGCGAAATTAGCCGAGAATAAGGAGAGAAAATCTTATTCAAGTATAAAGAAGGGTAGGTGGAGTTATAGAGTTTGATTGGTTGGGATTTTGTGGCTAATTTCTAGCCATGCTTACTTCTTTCTATGGCTTTCCTTGTGCCACTTTTATGGGTTAAGTGGCTGAGTTCTCAGCCACTTGATATAGGGTTATGAGTATGAAATCCTATTAGTTCGGTTCCAACAGTTTAAAATACCGTAATTTTACTGATTTCTTTTAAATCGGTAAATCGGTTTAAGAAAATTTTTATGAAACCTTCTATACTTCTAGTTCGATTTTCTTATATCTAAACTCAATTAATTGCTAATTAATTGATTCTAAATAAATATGTAGTTGAATTTTAATTAATTTCAATTATTCGATAAAAACTGAATAGTTAGGCGAAAATGATAAGAAAAATTCCGGTAGACGTTATATTTTTATCATTTCCTATTACATTATATGGGAATGTTACAAGTAGTTCCAACCGCGACTAAGAAGGAGTATTAAGCCAAGATTTTTCAAGTCCCAACATCAATAAGAACAAGATATTAGAATCAACCAAAAATATTGGATCCATGGAAGAGCTAAAAAAAAAAAAACTACCTTTGATGAAGAAGAAAGGAGCTTGAAGAAGGTGTGGGATGATGAAAGTGGTTGCCTAAGAACTTGGAAAGGAGAACAAGAAGATTGAAATAAGTCTCACTAGTGTTTACTCTCAAGGTGTTCTTCTCCTCGAAGATAAAGAAGAAAAACTAAGTGACACACTCTCATACTCACAAACTCACTTCTCTGTTTCCCTTGCTCATTGCCGCAGCTTCTACTTCAAATGGAAGGGAAGAGTGTTTTCTTTTCTTCTTAATACACACTCATATAGTAACTCTCTTACACAATTTCACATAATGCATGATTTGTGCATTTTTTTAATATTTTCTCTATAAACTGGGTCACCAAGGTTAAATCTTGCTTGGACAAGTGTCCAAGATCAAGGGCTATGGTAATTCTAGAATTTATGTGAGTGGTATTTTATTTAGCCATTTTCTTGTAATTTTAGGGATTTAACTTATCTTAATTAAGTTAGATTTAGTTAATTAACTCGCCTTAACTTATAGTTGCTCACAAAATTATATTTAGTCCTCCTAATTATTCTTAGCATGTATCTAATTTTCAGAATTTTTTTCAATCATTTACCTATTTTAAAATTATTTTTCTTAATCCTACAATTTACTATTTACTATCCAAAAATTACAAAAAATTACAACAAGCTCTAAAAATTCTAATTTTTATTCTGTAAGCTATTATGATTCTAACTAACTTCCAAAAATATTTTCATAATTTTTTGGATATTATATCTATTTTTTCTAAATTTTTATCTAGTTTCAGGCACTAATAATTTAACTAAAATTCCCTAATTATTCAGAAAAATTCCAGTAAATTTTCTAGTGTATATTAACCTTGTTTAAATTTAAATTGGCAAGAAAAATTATTAATATGATTTTCCTATAATTATCTTACATTTTTGGTTCTTTAAATTAATAATAAATCACTACTTAATTTATATCTAAGCATAATTAATCAAAATATTTAACTAATAGCTATAGGGCATTTTACATTCTCCCCACCTTCCAAAAGTTCTATCCTCAAAATTTTAGATCTTATTATTTTGCAAACACAAGTCACCTAATTACTCTTATTTTAACTAATCCTTTAAACTTATTCCTACACATATACAATCAAATTTTCACAAGTAAAGCAATAACTCCTTTGAATTTAAAACCACATACACACATATACTCAAACCTTAAGCCAAATCCAATCAAATAGTTGTCAAGAACTATTAAAGTTCAAAAACATCATAATAACATTGATCATAGAAAAATCCAAGCACATACAAAGAAATGCATACCAAAAAGTATCAGACACAAGAGACCACCACAAAATAGAAATTATCACATAGTTCTCTTCCTTGGATTCTTTACTCATTTATTGCTAGTTCTAAGTTCATGACATCACTAACAGCAAGGATAAACATATCACAAGACAAACTAAAAAGTGCAAAACTAGAACTTATCATTTAGAATGTGCCTACTAGGAACAGAGTTTGACCCCAGAGTTGTCTCCACTCCGCTTAAGGCAAAGACCGTCCCTTAATCTGGGACTCTAAGTAGGACCCATGCTTTTTCTTTGGGGGCAGTCCTTTAAATAGTGCCCTTGCTGTCCACAAGCATAACATACCCTTTGTCCAGCCATGCAGGGTCAATTTCCGTGATTCTTCCCACATTTATTGCAAGTAGTGTCTACTCCCTTATCTGGAGTTGCTTTATTTCTCTCTAGGTCACCTCTGAATTTGGAATTGTGGCCTTATTCTCTTTCTAATTCCTGCTTTCTCTTAAATTGATTTTGGCATTCCCTTGCTACATTGGCCAAACTCTGTTCCATGATCCTGCACTTGTTATAAGTATTGCGTAATTGCGGATTTCTAGGGGTTCCACATCATGCTTGATTTCTGCCTTCAAGCCAGACTTTTACTTGATAGATTTCCATATTTTATCTAGATTGCCCATCAAGTATACGGAGAATTTCGCAAGCTCGTCAAACTTTTTGGTATATTGATCAACGGTCATGATCTTGTTTCAATTGAAGAAATTCCACTTCTTTCTAAAGCCTAACATTCTTGGGGAAATATTTCTCTAGGAATATGGCCTTAAAGTCATCCCATGTGAGTTGAACTACTTGTGCATGAAGTAGAGCCCTCGCTCCTCTCCATAGTGTTCAACCTTACCTTCCAGCATGTGTGACACCCTAATAGTCTCATTCTATGCTTAAGTCATATTGTGGAATTACTAGTCGTTACTTTTGCTCGTGGAACTAACATCACCTTTTTAGAAATTACTTTCTAACGAAAATATGGGTAATTTTTTTTTTTTAACAAGACGAGTAAACCGTTTTTGAAATCGAGAGCCATGAGCGCATCATGAACGTACGATACAAACGTCGCTATCTCATACATCCATCGTATTTAACATAAATAGAAGCAATAAGAATAACCACAATCTTAGATAAAGATAACATTCATTCCATAGCCATTCCATAGTTAATATAATAGTAGTAATAGCAGAAGTCATACACAAAGATAATAGTGGGTCCGATACCTACTGTCGGCCCTACAAAGTACCCTAACAAAATACATGATAGAAGAAAATACATAAGAAATCCCAATCTGCCCATACATGTCGAATGAAAATGATAACCCTTGCCACAACCAAAAAGGGGTTATCCTCATACTCAGCTCCGCATGTAAATCAACTTCTTACTCATCTGGTGGGAGGTAGTCGTTCTCAAATCCTCTGGGAGAAATATCATCACGTCCTCCTCCTCAAGCACGGCCACACCCATGAGACACGACACGAGTACGAATAAACCCGCGACCGCAAACCGGGGGTGGAGCATGACGAAGGCCTACTGAAGAAGAAGACGAATCGGATGATAAGCGAATCACAAACGGGAAAGAAGGCTCAGATGGGTCCGTCTCCATGTGGTAGCTCGGGTAGGACAGTTCGAAAGCGTCAGAATCCAACGAAACTGTCGGTGTCAGGCGGGTGTCGAAGTCAGAATCTCCATCAGTAGGGTATCTCAGAGGATGGAATGGCGGGCGAACGTCACCATAGTGATGTCCTCGAATGGCTCATGAGGGCAGAAAAATGGACTCATCACGGTGCATAGAACTGGCGGCTATGGAACATGTAGACCCGCATCACTGCCTGAGCAGTCATCACGGACGCATTTAGCACCAGGTCAAAGTGCCAATACATCACTAGGAACTCAACGAAAATCACTACCATGCCCGATGCCGGCATCCTCCGAAGATGACACGGAAACGTAGGAGTGAGAAATACTAAATTTCTCAGTAGGATTACGACTAGACAAACATAGTGTCATTGTCATCGTCCCAGCCACTTCGGGTTTAATATAAAAATAGTGGACAGATATCGGTTCAATTTTAATAGTTTCAGAAAACGTAAATCTCGAAGCAGGTTACTTTTAACTTTATCATCATATCCATAGTGTCATACATAGGCATACATGCTAATATACATAATAAACATTCACAATGCACATAAGGAATATAATAACATGCATGACTATGCAACTCATCAACTTGACCATGGTTCTACTTTGACTTTCATTTTTAGCGTGTGCTTAACATTGTTTTACTTTCCTTTGAAATAGACTGCTTTTGGATATGAGCTCATTCCGTGACCGTTGTCACGCAGTACTAAACCAAATCAGACTAAGCCGATATTGATTACCTCTAAGTTGGAAGGTCCTCCATGTCACCCTTACCTCCCTCATAGAGGTTCACTGTGGATCGCCGTCTCTCACTTTCCGGAAGTGATCGAAGGGTCATGTCCCATTCTTTCATTTCTTATTATTATACTTTGCATGCATAGTTCTTCTTTGATTAGATACATGCAATGATATGACTAAGTCCATAATTTTGACGGAAATCTAGCAGCATAACGGCTAAACCAAAGCTTCCCCAAAATGCAAATCATCAACTTTCAACCAACAGTTTATCATTTCCATATCATATCACCATACTCATCATTCAATCATGCCACATGGCATCACACATTCATACCCTAAAGGGGTTTATAGTTGCATTATTCTTTGTGAAGAATATTATGAATCATCATACGATTTCTCATGGTTACCCATAAGAGAATCATATAGTTAAGATATGTATACGTGGTCTTTTAATTACTTAGTTCTCATATGAAATTATTCTTTTATTTAGTTCATGTCTTGTGGAACACTTATTCAAATTAATTAAGTTAAATGATTGTTTCCTTTCCTTGAGATAGTACACTTAGTAATTTCTAGATTCATGATATGTTCAAAGACCCTAACCATACTTCTGTTTCCAAGGAATTCGAGATCCCTCTAATCCTTGGGTTATGACAACGCATAACCACATCATGAACCCAACAACACCATGTTCACTAATCACCAAGGGTGATTTTTAACTTACTCGACTTACAAAGTTTTAAGCTTTTATTAATAACATATCCAGCTTTTACCTTAAGCATTATTACAGTTATCATTCGTTATAAAGTAGTCATAAAGTTTTATTCTTTATGAAAGTAAGTGCCTTTAACATTAAGCTCTTATCTTAAATAATAGGTCTTTACGAAATAATGATACAAGTCACTAGCTTTTAAATAAAAAGTCTTGTTCTTTATAAAAGTTGACCCTTTTAATTATCCTAAGACCATCAAGGTCTCAACTTTATGACTTAAAGTTGTCTCTACATTAAAAAGGTTCCTACTTTATCAACTAGTGATATGAAACAATAATTTCAAGGTTAAAAATTCTTGATCTTCGCAAAAGTTAACACCCTTTTAGCATTGTTTTGGTTCAAGATCTAAACTTTATGAATTGAGTGTTACAAAACAACACTTTTATGACTTAAAGGTCTCATTCTTGATTAAAGTTTGAAACTTTATGAAAGGTCTTTTCTTTATGGTTTAATTTCTAAGACATAAAGTGACAAGATATCATTTTATAACTAGAAAAAAGGCTTGTTATTCTAAAAAGCTTAGAGTTTTATATGTATTTTTGTCTTCAAACAAAATAAAAGAAGACTTTAAGATGGCCTAAAACTTGCGCCACTTTTTGTGTATCAAGAAGCAAACTTTTAAAGTTTGAAGCTTTTAGAATGTTCATAGTCTTATCAAATCATGAAAAACATAAAAAGGTAAGGCTTTTCTAATCATCAACTCATCATAAGAAAAGGAAGAACTTTAAACAAGATACCATCAAGAACACTCCATAATAAGAACATATTTTTCCAAAAGTAGAAACATCAAGAACACTTGAAGAACATCAAGAACATATTTTTCTAAAAGTAGAAACTTAAGAACACTTGAAGTACATCAAGAACATATTTTGCCAAAAAGGGAAACTTTTGCTCTTAAAGAGCATGAAGGATTTTCTCACGTTCTCACCTAGAGATCTTGGTCATGAAAGAACCAAGCTCCAAGCTTTCTTGAGTAAACAAAATGAGAAAGATGAAGATCATTACCTTTTCTTGAAGATGGCGCAAAAACAAGAGAAGAGGAAGAAGAAGATGATGGCTCCTCTTGATGATGATGGTGGCAGTTTGGCAAGAAGGAAGGAGAAGTTCTTAAGATCTTATGAAAATGGAGGTTGTAGTGTTTAGACCTTGTCTCCAAAGACCAAAAGATGTGATCTTTGAAGGGCTTAGTGAGGAAGGTGTGGTTATGGAGGTGGAGAATAATGAAGAAGATGAAGAAGAAGAAGAGGAATGTAGAGAGGTTAGAAAGTTTGAGGACTTTAAAGAAAGAATGAGAAGTTGAAAATAAAGTGAATGTGTGTGTGTGTGTGTGTGTGTGTATGTGTGTGTGAAGTGGCCGTGAGTTACAAGTGGGTGGGGGGAGACGTTTTTGTGTTATTTTGTGTTAATTAAGGTTTAGGGGGATAAAATGGATGATGGGGGAACAAAGCATGTACTAACTCTTACATAAAGCACTCTTGTCGAATGCTTTATACTTTAATGACATCACTTTTTACTTTAGTGCCTAGTTGACTAAATTTGAATTTAATCATGTGATTAAGTGCTCATACAACTTAATTAAGATGATTAAGCAAAGATTAGTGATTAACACACAAGAACACGATTAATAAAAATTAACCTTGCAATTAAGCTTAATTAACCTTAATTAAACTCGATTGAGCTAATTAAGGGCGATTAGAGTTTAATTAAGCTATAAAGGCTCTGACTTGCTCCATTAGAGATTATCTAATCTCGATTAAGCATTCTTTTGACTTTTCTCATCCGAGTTAACCCCTCAACTCTTCGTTAACCCCTTATTTAAGCCTTAATCTCATAATCTCTCATTAAGTGCCTAATTACTCAAGGTTACTGAGGTAATTTAGCACGACATGAAATTGAGGATGTTACAGCATGTAGGTGGCATATGTAATCTTCTGATTATCAGTGCAATTGAGGACTTCAAAAATATTTTCTATCTTCATCAGCTAATTCTCAACAATAGTGGGATTATATTCCCCGTGAAATGATGGTGGTTGTATTCGCTGGAATTCAGAGAGTCCTTGAAATTGCAGATTAACTGCTAGAACATTAGCTACTACATTGCCATGTGCCCCCATTTGCTATAATGTTCAGTTGATGAGAGCTACTTGCTCTCTGATAGCAGTAGCCATATCCTCCAAGGCCTCTCTGTTGCCGATCTCATGGGTCGGTTCAACATCTCTCTGACTAGCACTCATGATTTTGTAGATATAATTAAAATAGTTAAGTATTGAGATGATCAAGCTCAATAAATACTATCCTATCTACTAGACTCATTTTACATAGGCAGTTAAGCACAAGTTCTTAATCTCTTGACTCATGCAACCCTAGAGAAGAGTCACAGAGGTAGTGCCATTATTACCCATAAAATGGTTGCCAAGGTCAACTGCTCTAATACCATAAACATAATATCCTACTAGTTAATTATTAACCTAACTCTTTTTGGTCATGATTAATAAATAATCTAGCATATATTACCTTATCCAACTACAAAATTTCGCTCTTCTAATTTACTTTTATTACCAATCTTGTTAACTAACTAGTTATCACTATTTAAATCAATTTTTTAGTTACGCATACTAGTCAGAAGCAAGGCATAATATATTGAATAACACCATTATATATAGCATATCATCATGGTCTACCAGTCTACAGCCTACTCCCCGAAGGAGTCAAATATACAATTATCCAAAATGAAAATAAATTCTAGGGCCTAAGATGCCATATGAGGTACAATCATCTATCAAGCGAATGTAAAAGGGGTGAAAAGGTCCTAAAGCTACATCAAGTGACAAGATAAAATAAGGGACGAATGCCTGCAGCACTAGGACAACCTAACCCATAAGGGATCAACTACGAAGGTCATCTCCACCTCTAAGATGGTCATGATGCAAGCCATCTAAAAGCACCAAAGAAAAATCATCATGAGAATTGAATCTTACTCAGGGCGGTGGTTCTAAGGGTCTACCAGACACCCAAAACTCTCAGGTTTATACGAGCATATTTAAAATAAAAATAACATATATCATACCATTACAGCACGCACAAATAAAATTAGCAATTAATGAGTTAGGTAATAAGCATATAAATAACATGCTAAATAATTATAATAAAAGAGATATAATAAGCAGATGCATAGATAGAATGAGCAGTAAATATGCTATGAGAGAATGATGTCAAGTGCACCTTTTCCCTTATACTTTGTGGGTCTTTCTCCTTTTCCTTAACTCGACAAGAGGGAAACTAGAGGGAAATCATGATATGATGAAAGCTCTCCTTTCCAGGCATCTCTTGACTCAGATCCAATACCATAATTTTAGGGCCTTTGCATCGGTACCACTATAGCCTATGGACCCTTGCCTTAATATCCATGGTCATCCTGAACATCATAAATGTAGGGTCCTTGCCTCGGTACCACTATGGCCCATGTGACCTTTGCCTCAGTATCACACGATCATCCTTAAGCCAAAGCCTCATGTTTTGATAACTTCTCATGTCACTTTCTAATGCATGCATATTCACACATTCACTATGCCATGCATTTAGATCTTTATTATATATCATGCATTTCACACATATGCCCATGCATCAATAATTTATATGTCACACATCATATGAAAGTTGGTTCACATGCATTTTTGATACAAGCATATGATCTTGCATGAATGATCATACGGGTCTATATTGCACATAGAAGCCCATAACAAAATAGAGCAAGACATTGGGAAATAGCATATTAATTTAGTTTCTTTAAGTAAATCGAGTCAAGTCTTATAATCTATTTAGGTTTCTTTTATTCATTACCAATTGGGCTATTAATAGTTCACTCATTATGTATTATTTTTACTCTAGAATTATGTTCTCATGGGCTTAGGACACTGCATGGGCCAAACTTTAACAAAAGGCATCAATTTCCATAATTTAGGCAAAGAGACAACAAGCATATACACCAGGATAGCTAAGAAAACAAATACAAATAAAATAGTAAACCATCTCAAAAATTAATGAAAATTTATTAGTTGGCCTATTGGGATGTTAAGGGTAATTTTTAAAGTTTTGGGTCAAAATTTCAAAAATAGCTACGATAATAAAATTTCATAACACAAGTTGTCCAAATTTCCCCTCTTAGTCAGGCAGCTTCTGTAACACCCTCCCAAGTACAGTACTATGCTTAAGTCATAGCACCACACTCAAGAGTTGTTACAGTTACCTGAGCGGACCTTATTTCACAGCAACTTCAGCCATCTTCGAAATCCATCGAGCTATCTGGAGATAACACAGAAAATAAGAGTGAGAATTATAAATTTTCAGTAGGATTCTCTAAACTATCACACATAGTGTCATATTATTATCTCTAGCTACTTCGGTTTATTATGAAAAATGTGAACATGTTATATAAACTGTTTAATTTTATCGTTTGAAAAAATATTGTCCGAAGCAGAGTTCATTTCATTCACGCACTAGGGTCACATTGACAATATTTCATATTAGAGAATAATCACAAGATAATGAGATAGAATGTTTCAAACATCAATAAAATATGGGATGTCATTATGCAAATTCTCATTTTTGAATTCATGCAAATGCACTGATGCCTTTCTTTAACTTTCTTTGCTCTGTAATGAGTTAATGTCATGGATGTTACCACCATACCTTTTCATTGCTTACACTAGCTAGGTCATGCCATACCTCATGTAAGCCCTACCCCCTATACTCACACTAACTGGGTCATGTCATACCTCATGTGAGCGAGGGTTACTTATCACACATATTCCAGAGTATGATCGCCATATCATACTCCATTGGGATGTGATCGTCCTGTCACATTCCTTAGGAATATGTTCTTCCTGCCAGGTCCCAGAGTATGATCTCTATATCATACTTCATCAGAATGTGATCGCCATGTCATATTCCTTAGGGTGTGGGATCATCCTGCTACATTCCAGAGTATGATCACCATGTCATACCCCATCAGAGCGTGATCGCCATGTGACTCGCGCGTCGTAACACGAGCAAATTAAACCGAATAGCGACTATAGTATAGTAGCCAACTCGGATCGTTTCCCAAAGATGAACACACTATTTGATCAGAAAATTCAGGGGGGTTTTTATAACAAACACTTAAAATGCAATACTGAATTCTAAAGCAAACAGAAAACGAAAAGGCTAAACCGAATTAAAATTCTAATCCAAGACACACAAGAAGAGAGAAATCAACACTCAATCATTGGATTCAAATGTACATGCACACTCCAATTTGATGATTCATTTTAGATTTAATTGAAACCTCAAATCAAACCTAGCATTCACATGAAAATCTCCATGCATTCAACTAATCACTCAAGCCATTCGGTTTAGAGACCTCTAAAACCGAATTGATTTTGGATTAGCTTCCAAACCAATGCTCTTATCTCATATTCAGAACTGAAATATGAATCACACTCTTGAACAATCGAATCACATATATCAACCGAATTATACATGATTTGATTGACTCTTAATCAACATGCATGAATGAAAACCTCCAATTCAATTACGAGATTAAGAAGAAGAGAAGAGGAGTGAAACCGAAATTGGAATTTCCATGTCTTGATGCACCAATCCTCAAGAGCTTGAGTGCTTCTCTTGATGCCTTGGATCAGAGGAGGATCACCCCTCCATTAATGGAGGAAAACGCAAAAGAGAGGAAGAGAGGAAGAGAGAAAGAGAGAAAGAGTTTTCTATTTCCAAAGAAGGTCCAATTTACAAAATGAGAAAAAGAAGGTCCAAAGTCCCTGAAGCATAATCAGAATTTCTATATATACCTCTAATTAAAAGTCACTAATTACTTAATTAAAATAATCCTCTTTTCCTAAGCTAAATTTGGATAGCTCAATTGCCCAATTTGGATGCTTAGAGAGAAAGTTGTGCCCAAAACAAGTTGAGTGGGTTCTCTTAGACTCAGCAGCGACTTCCAACACGTTTTTGGGCCTCATAACGGTTCTTCTTGGCTTAGTGTTCTGAACATAAAATGAAGCCCGGGATGTTAGCTTTCCAATGCCACTGGAATGGGCTCAATTGAGTCCCTGTAGCCCAAGATATGGTCCAATCATTGAAGGCTGCTCAGAAACCGCGCCCAAACGCTTCAGTTCAGTTCCGAGCCCAATTTCGGCTTTAAGATCTCAGAGTTAGCCCTTGCCCTCTTCATAGAAATTGTAGCTCTATCTCTTAGCTTTCCTACAAATCAAGAAGCATAATAAAATGAGGTATAGAGCTCAAGATATGATCTAAACACTGAAGCAGGTCAAACTAACCGAAATGTTGCAAAAATTAACTAAGTCTCACTAAGATCCAAAGAAAGGAAAATGATCTAAACTCAACCAATTAAGTGCAAAGGAGGATTAATGAGACAAGTATGAAGGATAAAAATAATATAAAAATCCAATTCATCACCATGTCACATTCCTTAGGAATATGGGGCCTTCATTATACCTTACTGCCTTCACGGGGAGGGATTCAAAGTGCAACTGCCTCCAGGTGAAGGGATCCACATTTAATATATTCATATCCTTTCATTCTCCTACATAATCATACTGAGTGCATTCATACATATGGTTCATCATTTACTTTCACATATTCTTGCATACATGAATTCCACATATATATTCATAACATATAAATGCTTATAACCTTCTTACAATTTTGCCGAAAATTCGACAGCATAACAAATCAGATCTGCTTCCCCATGAATAGTGCCAAGCTACCAATAAAACCAATCAGGCAAAAGTTCAATGTAGAGCAGCAAACATATCACAATAATGTCAATCATGTAGGGATTGAACCCTTATATATCATATTAATATCAATCATGTAGGGATTATACCCTTATATTTAATTCTGGTCATTATATCAATTCTGCCCGATTCTTAGAAATGAAGCCCCAAATTCATCTTAGCTTATTTAGAGTTGAATTTTGGATATGTTGAAGTGTTATATGTCTATTTTCTAACCTCTTTGGTCCTATCTAATTTTGATAAGCATAGCTCAAGTTATTTAGGTCTTATCTTGGCCTGCCCTGTGGCTGGCCAAAATTACACACTTAAAAGTAAAAATCCACTAAAAATAGAAAACTGATTCAAATCATACGAAATTGGTCTCATATCAAAGCTAACAGGGCAAAGTTTCATTCACAAAAAGTTCTACTCCATTTGACTTAGTAGGGCTCAAGTTATAAGCCCTAAATTCTTACCTTCCTGAACTGTCCTGTTCTGGCCCAGTTGAAATTTAGGGCAATTTTCTTGGATCACTGGGAGCAAACGGGACCTTATCTAATTCTGAAATTTTTACAAGACATTCTCCTATGTGTAAGCTTTCTAAAAAAGTTGGTTTCATTCATTTTCAAGTAGTATAGGGCGAGTTCCACCTTGAAAAACCTAGTCTGCCCAGAATCAAAGTCAAAAACCTAGGTCGAAATTCAAAATTTCATAACTCTCTCAATACTAATCCAAAAGCCTTATATGATATATGTATGGAAAGCTCTATATGTCTAGTTTCATATAAAAATGGTTTTATTGAATTTAATTAGCGGTAGGCAGAGCCGTACACTCCGCCGTACAGACTGCCGAGGGTTTTTGGTTCTCCAGCCCTTTAGCTTTTCCTAATTTCATTCTTTCTTGCTTCCAATTCAGTTTTAACCAAACAAACAGCCAATAACCAACTATATATCATCATAATCACTCAATCAATATATCAAAAATTGAGAGAACAAACCACCGCCAGCCACCCAAGTTTAGAGAATCAAGACAAGAATTGGAATCCTGCCTTTATTTTGATATAACAACTAGCTAGTCTTGAGTTCTAGTGAAGGATTTGGATGCAAGAAGCTTGAGGGAGGCTGAAAGTGGAAGAATGAGATGAAGAGGATGAAGAAAAGAGGAAAGGAAGGCTGCTGGAAGAGAGAGCTCGAAAATTGGGTGGAGAAAGAAGGAAAAAATCTGATTTAATGATGGTGGGAGTTGGCTTCTTGCAATGTGATTGGTTGGAGCACAAGAGGCCGAAATTCAGCCAAGCTTCCTCCTTTCTTGTGGCCTTATTTGCGCCACTTTTAGGGGTTAAGTGGCTAAGTTCTCAGCAACTTAAAGTAGGGTTTATGAGTTGAAATTCTATTGGTTCAGTTCCGATAGTTTAAAATATCGTAATCTTACCGATTTCCTTCAAATCGATAAAACGGTTTTGAAGAAATTTGTGAAGTTTTATATGTTTCTATTCTAATTATCTCTAATCTAACATCTAATTAACTCATGATCAACCTTTAATTAATTTCTAATCAAGCTTAAAGATTCAATAAAATCAAATAAATCGATTAACAATTTAAATTAAACGTTTTGCAAGTTGAGGGCCTTTCTGGTTTTTGTTGTTTATGGCTAATGGCATTTTCGTAATTATGGGTAAGTCTAGGGGCATCCCATGTCATTTCACATATGGATACCTCCGTGGCTCAATCAGCCGAGGTTTAAGTTTCTATGTTTTCACTACGCGATTCTGTTTTGTTTAAAACCTTATTCCGCTAATTCAATTGATATAAGGACATAAAGGTCATTTTCTAAAAAGTTCAGGGGTAAGATTGTGAATAATAAAAGTTTATTTTTATTATTTCCTATTACGTTATATGGGGATGTTACAGCTTCAAGTTCTCAAATTCATTTAAAATAAATAAAAAATTATAAAAACACCAAAAAAATTTCTCAATCATGTGTTATTCACATAATATAAGAATATTAAGTCAAAAATCATAGATGTGGTGAATTAACAAAAAATTGTCAATTTTAGTGTTTCTAGAAATCTATTATAGGTTCAAAAACAGGGCAGTTTTGTCTTGAATTTTTAACCTTCACAAAAATTCATGAAAATTTACAAACAGACATATTAAATGTTAAATTCAACATATAAAAATTTTAGATCAAAATAACAAGATTTACGTAGAAAAATCATACAATCTTAGTAGTCCAATAATTAAAGGTAAATTCTAGCAACATAAGGAGTTGCAACAACATAAGGATTTAACAAATCAAAAGATAAGCATGTAAACATCACCAATCACACATAACACAAGCATATTCATGCAAAATCATTCTAAAGGCAGAACTATAGAGATATCATGCAGGCAAGAACAAGAGAAATAACAATCTACAATATACTATTAGCAAGTATAGTTTAGCTTCACCCATGAAGCTACTCTAAATAACCATTTATTAAGTTACAAACCATCACTCCTCCTTACAACAATTTCCTCACCAAATTTACATCCTACTACACTCTCAATCATGATACAAAATAAAGAAAATTCCTCCCCAGAAGCATGTTCCACTCATGACCAAGAAGGAGCATTAAGCCAAGATTTTTCAAGTCCCAACATCAACAAGAACAAGATATTAGAATCAACCAAAAATATTGGATCGATGGGAGAGTTAGAAAACCCCCTACCTTTGATGAAGAAGAAAGGAGCTTGAAGAAGGTGTGGGGTGATGAAGATGGTGGGCTTGGAAGGGAGAACAAGAAAATTGAAATAAGTCTCACAAGTGTTTACTTTCAAGGTGTTCTTCTCCTTGAAGGTGAAGAAGAAGAACTAAGTGACACACTCTCACACTCACAAACTTGCTTCTCCTTTTCCCTTGCTCACTATCGTGGCTTTTGCTTAAAATGGAAGGGAAGAGTGTTTTCTTTTCTTGTTAATACACACTCACATAGTAACTCTCTTACACAATTTCACATAATGTACTATTCATGCATTTCTTTAATATTTTCCCTATAAATTTGGTCACCAAGGTTAACTCTTGCTTGGACAAGTGTCGAAGATCAAGGGTTGTGATAATTCCAAAATTTATGTGAGTGATATTTTATTTAGCCAGTTTCTTGTAATTAGGGATTTAACTTATGTTAATTAAGTTAGATTTAGTTAATTAACTCACCCTAACTTATAGTTACTCACAAAATTATATTTAGTCCTTCTAATTATTCTAAGCATGTCTCTAATTTTTCAAAATTTTTCTCAATCATTTACCTATTTTTAAATTATTTTTGTTAATCCTATAATTTACTAATTAATATCCAAAAATTACAGAAAATTATAACAAGCTCTAAAAATTATAATTTTTATTCTGTAAGTTATTATGACCCTAATTAACTTCTAAAAAAATTTTCATAATTTTTGGAAATTATTTCTATTTTTTATAAATTTTTATCTAGTTTGAGATAGTAATAATTTAACTGATAATTCCCTAATTATTTAGAAAAATTCTAGTATTTATTCACCTTGTTTAGAGTTAAATTAGCAGGAAAAATTATTAATATGATTTTCCTATAATTATCTCAAATTTTTGTTTTTTTAAAATTGATAATAAATCACTACTTAATTTATATCTAAGCATAATTAATCAAAATATTTAACTAATAGCTATAGGGGATGTTATTAGGTTTTATTTTTAAGGAAAGAGAGAAAAATGGAAAAAAGAAGAAGAGACACACATGCTTTTTCTCTCTTATATTTAGGAATCCTTGTGTTTCTTCTCTTCCTCTCTTTCTTTCTTTTACTCTCAAGATTTTATTTTAACGTCTTCCATGGCCATGGAAGACTAAGCTTTTGTGATTAACTCAAGAATCTTGAAGAATATTTAGTCTGATCTTGAGATCTTTATTCTATAATGCATTTATTATTTCAATTTCGTCTCTCTTTTCCTTCTTCTTCCCAATTTTGATTTTTAAGAATGAGCCTTCTCCTTGTGTTGATTTAAATTGAGTTTTGTTATAAAATTTGGGTTGCTTAATCTTCATTTTATCATTTGAAAATAGAGACTTGGGTTACGGCTTCATGCTCTTGGGTTTTTCATATTCTAGTTTTTAAACTAGTCTTGATCCTCATGAATTTTATGGTTTTGTAAATTTATGTATCTTTGATCAATTGAATTCTAGGAGCTTCCCTAGTTGAGAATACCAGGTTGAGATTGAGCTTTCGATTCAACTTGGGAAAACCATGAAACTGGGATAAAAATATCTTGTTGATCTATGATAGACCATAACTAAATATTTCGGACAGTTCTTGGGTTGGTTGTTCTGATTTATTGATTTTCTTCATAATTTTCTCACATTATTTTAGTATTTTTTTCAAACAAGCAAAACCCCCTTTTCTTCTTAACTGTCAACAATTTAATAATAATATTATTTAAGGTCCTTTGAAAGATGATCTGGATTGCACCTATTCTACAAGTGTTATTTTGATAATTTAATTTTGGAGCTTGGCACTTGCATTAAGCTTTCACAAGGTTTAGCTATAATTCTTAGATGGAAATTCAGACTATACTCATGTCTAGATATTCAAAAAAAAAAACCCAGTATTACTATACATAAATTTTATTGTGGGTTATTAGGGGTGTGAACCTATACACCAAGATCTTTTTCAATAGATACATGAATCTTGGTACGTTACAAGAATACAGAAGGAAATGGGTTAGAAAATGTTAAAATTAGGATTACAAATTAAAAATTATATAAAAAAAATAATTGCAATACAAAAGCAAATGAACAAAATTTAAATGAAGGTTGATGATTAAGTACTCACGAATTCATCGATCAGAACCATCTCGATGTTATTAATAGTATCAAGATTTTTGAAACTTGGAATGCACCACAACCGAACAACCCTAACCTTTACTCTCCATCATTCTCTAATTGGGCTGATTATTTCTAATGGATCAAAGTAAGTTGACATTTTCAAGCAGAAGAGAAAAGGTTAAAGATGAGTTGGTGATCGATAAATTAGAGATATCACAAAGCAAAAAAAGAAATAAGAAAAAATTAAAATACTTTAAATATATGCACATTTTTCAATACAAATTGCAGGCATGTAAGACATTAAATTTATGATTATTGAACATCTTTATTCATGCGCATTGGTTGATCATCCCAATAAGCATCTAAAATGAAAATCCTAGCTGCCCAAATTGTTATACAACCAACCACTTTTCATTGATAAACTAATATCAAGGGGAAAATTAAAGACATTAAGAGAAAATAGGAATATAATATTAAATAGTAAATATAAATAAATCTAGAAATCTAGAAAAAGAATAATAAGGAGAAATATTTGCAACGTCCTGAATATTCAAAACATTTAATTTACGCTGTTAATCAATTTATTTGGTTTTAATGGTTATGTAAGAGTAGTTAGAAGTTAATTAAAGAGATTAGGGGTATGAGAAATTGAAATAACCATGCAAAAAATTCTAGGAGTTTACCAGTAATGCTTTACCAGTTTGAAGGAAACCGGTTGAGATTCGGTATTTTGTCTTGCACGAACCTAATCTTTAGAATTTCATACTATAAAATCCTAAATTGGGTGACTGAAAATTTAGCCACCTCTACCCCATATGCAGCCAAAATGAGGGAGACTTGGCCAAACATCAACCACCCAAGGCCTTTACCAATCATATGCTTCAAGTCTTTATCACTTGTGTTATAAACTCTCATAATTCCTCCTTACTCCCTCAAAAGTTTCAGTCCTTATTTTGCAGAATTCCCTCCCCTTTCTTCTTCTACTTCACTTCATCCTCCTTCTATCTTCAAGCTTCATCCATTTGCTCCAACTTATCTGATGATATACTATATTCATATGAGTTCTTATGCTTGGATTAGTATGTATATGTTGGGTTTGGATTGAAACTTTAGTGAAAAGTCCTAAGAGGAACTAACTAGAATCTGATTCAATAGAAAAACCCTAAACTGTCCGTACTGCGAAGTGTACGGCTTCGCCTACGGCCATCAAAATTTAATGAAACCAATTTTAGATAAACTAGATATCTAGAGCTTTCCAACCATGTAAATTATAAGGCCATTGGATCTGCAATGAGTGAGATATGAATTTTTGAAGTTAACCTTAGAATTTTGTCCGCTATTTTGACCAGTATGGGTTGTGATGGACATAACTCGCCCTATACAACTTCAATTTGAGTGCAACTAATTTTTTTAGAAAGCTAACACATAGATGTTTATGCCATAAAAATTTCATATTTAAACTCTAAGTAGTTTGCTCCCAATAATTCACCAAAATTGTCTTATGTCCTAGCTAGATAGTAACAGGACAGGCCAAGTCAACCAACTTTGAGAGCTCATAATTTGAGCTCTGTCCATACAAATGAAACAAAACTTGTGGGGAATTAAAGCTGGTTCTGTTAGCTTTAAAATGATATAAGTTTCAAGGAAATCGAATGGTAAATACTCCAATTCTATCTAATAGTAGGGTAGACCTAGGTTAAATTTCAATAACTTAATTTATACTTATCAAAACTTAATGGGATCAAAGAGATTAAAAATTAGACAAACAATACTTCAATATAGGAAAAATTCAGAATTTAATAGGTTAGGTAGAAATTGTGGCATGAATAACAAAATAGGGCAGAATTTAATGATGTAATTAAAATTGCCAAAATTGGGGGTTTAGGCATCTTAATACATATATAAGTTTCAATTAAGATATGAATGTTGCAAATCTATGGCGATGCTGAAAGATTTGTATATTGTATTGTCTTTGCTACTATGGCTGATTATCTATTTAAGTTGGCACTATTCACAGGAAGCAGATCTGATCCGTTATGCTGTCAAAATTTCAGCTGAACTTATGCATATGATATGTTATACATGTAAATACATATGTTATCCAAGATGATTTACCCATGATTACAACTTGTAACACCATCCTAAGTACAGTACTATACTTAAGTCATAGCACCACACTCAAGAGTTGTTACTATTACCTAAGCGGACCTTATTTCACAGCAACTTCAGCCGTCTTCAAAACCTTTCGAGCTACCTGGAGATAACATGGAAATAGGAGTGAGAATTTTAAATTCGTAGTATGATTCTCTAAACTGTCACACATAGTGCCATCGTCATTATCTCCAGCTGCTTCGATTTATTATGAAAAAGGTGATCATGCCAAATAAATTGTTCAGTTTTATAATTTGAAAATATATTGTCTGAAGTAGATTTCCTTTTATTCATACACTTAAGGTATAAGAGTTATTATAAAATAAATTTACAACTCATAACTTAAATAATAGTTGCAGTATATTCAAATATAATAATTATAATATAATGAAGAAGTAGAACAGATCATGCATATGCAAATAGGTTCACTTGAGTTCATGCAAAATGCACTTGTGTTTCTTTAACTTTCTTTGACCTCCTTTCCTTTGCACACCTAAGCATTACGTATCGCCATCCCTAGGGTGTGAGCTTAGACATGCCTCTAATTTGAGGGATCTCATTTTGACCATGTGCCTTTAATTCGGAGGGACCTCATCTGGCTACATGCCTCCGAGGTAGAGGGATCTCGTCTGGCCACGTGCCTCCCAATAGAGGGATCTCATTGTCATGCTAATCCTAGAGTATGATCGCCATGTCATATCTCATTGGGGTCTGATAACCATGTCACACTCGTTAGGATGTGCAATCATCATCATGTCCTTAATCATAGAGTTCGTGGATGTATATGCTTCATACCTTATTTTTAAACATCTCATACTTGCATGATAGCCATGTACTCATCATGTGAACATCCCTAGCTCTCACATATTTCTACTGAAAATTTGGCAACATAATGGATCAGATCCATTTTCTCATAAATAGTGCCAGTTTCAACAGGCAGTCAGTCACAATAAGAGAACAAACATAATGCATTAATCTTTCAAACACCAATATGGAATTGCAATACTTAGACTTTAATTGAACTCACATATGCATTAAGGTGCCAAATCCTTTAATTTTGGAAATCCTGCTCATATTCTTCAACTCTGCCCATTTTTAGAAATTAAGCCTTAAATTCATTTTAACTCATTTAGACCTGAATTTTGTTTATGTTGAAGTATTATGGGTCTAGTTTCTAACCTCTTTAGTCCCATCAAGTTTTGATATATGTATCTCATGTTATTAACATTTTACCTGAGTATGTCCAGTTACTAGGCAGATTTGCCTATCAAAAACTAAAAATAGAAAATTGGTTGAAACTATACGAAATCTACATTATTGTAAACCTAACTGACCTAGCTTTTATTTCCAATAAGTTTCATCTCATTTGAGCAAGTGGAGCTCGAGTTATAAGCCCACAAATTTGGGTAACCTTCACTGCCCTATTCTAGTCTGGCTGGGACTTAGGGCAACTTTCATGAATTACTGGGAATAATAGGGATTGAGTTAAGTTCTAAAATTTTTATGACATGTTAATATATATCTTAACTTTTTAAAAAAATTGGTTTCACTCAATTTAAAAGAGTATAGTGCAAGTTATACCCCTCAAAATCCAGTCTGCTCAGAATCAGGGTCGGAATCCTAAGGTAAACTTCAAAAATTTATATCTCACTCAATACTAATCCAATGGCCTTATATTAAATATGGTTGTAAATCTCTAAATGTCTAGTTTTACATAAAAATAGGTTCATAAAGTTTCGGTGGCCGTAGGAGGAGCCGTACACTCCGTCAATACGAATGCCGTAAGGTTTTTTAGGTTTCAGATTCTAGTTCACTATCTATCTTGTTTTTCATGTAAGATTCAATCTCAATCCTATCAAATATTTGATAAACTAGCCATAATTCATCACATAACCATCATATATCATCAATTACATAAATAGAGAAGAACTTTCCAACAGCCATCAACTTAATAAACTCAGGCAAAGAAGCTAAATCCTACCTCAAATTTGGAGTTTGAATAAGAAATATGGAAGCTTTGGATGTAAAAACCGATTTAGGGTGAAGAAGCAAGGAGGAAAGAATGAAATGGAAGACAAAAATGAAGGAGGGAGGTCTAAGATGATGACCGAATTATGGGGGAAAGAATGGAGATATTTGTGGCTTATGTCATAATGAATGAAAGTTACTCATGGTAGTTGATTGGTGGATGCCTTAAATGGTTGGAAATCAACCAAGTCTCCCCCATTGTGTAGCTGAAGGTGGCGCCATTTGTGGGGGTAGAGGTGGCTGAATTCTTAGCCATCTAATTTAGGGCTTGCAGTATAAAATTCTATTGATTCGGTTCTGGTAATTTAAAACACCGAATCTTTGCCGATTTCCTCCAAACCAGTGAAACGTTACTAAATAACTTTGTAAGATTTTCTATATGTCTGTTCTAATTTTCTTAAGCCTAATATCTCTAATTAATATCCAATTAACTCCTAATTATCCTTTAATTACTTTCTAGTTAACCTCACTTAGTTAATAAAAATTGAATAAATCGACTAACGACGTAAATTAAATGTTTTGCAAATTTAGAACCTTTCTATTTTCTGTATTCCATTGCTAATGGCATTTTTGTGATTTTAAACAAGTCTGGGGCATCCCAATTCATTTCACATGCGGGCACCTTCGTGGCGCAATTGGCTAAGAATTTAGTTTCTATGTTTTCGCTATATGATTCTGCTTCGTTTAAAATCCTATTCTACTAATTCTATTGATCTAGGGACCAAAATACCATTTTCTAAAAAATTCAAGGGCAAGGTTGTGAATAATAAAAGTTTGCCCAAGGACGTTTTTATCATTTCTTATTACGTTATATGGTGATGTTACACACTTCCCCCCTCAAAAGAATTTTGCTCTTAAAATTCCCTTGTTCTTAGTAAGCCAGCTGAATGTCATAGTTTCCTCCCTACACTAAACTTCATATTGAGGTAATCAGGCTCAATATATCGTCAAGTGCAACAAATAAGCTACAACATACAACAAGGCTGCCATGCGTAGATATCTATGTCCTTGGCATATAAGGACATAAAGCGTGGCTTTTCTAACCCTTAGAGTATGCTTTCTCAGAAGCACAATCAACCCATCCCAAGTCCGGCTAGGACGAACTGCTCTGATACCATTTAATGTAACATCTCCAAAGTATAGTACTATGCTTAAGTCATAGCACCACACTCAAGAGTTGTTACTGTTACCTAAGCGGACCTTATTTCACAGCAACTTCAGCCGTCTTCGAAACCTTTCGAGCTATCTGGAGATAACATGGAAATAGAAGTGAGAATTTTAAATTCTTAGTACAATTCTCTAAACTATCACACGTAGTGTCATCGTTATTATCTCAAGCTGCTTTGATTTATTATGAAGAAGGTGATCATGCCAAATAAATTGTTCAGTTTTATAGTTTGAAAATATATTGTCCGAAGCAGATTTCCTTTTATTCATACACTTAAGATATAAGAGTTATTATAAAATAAATTTACAACTCATAACTTAAATAATAGTTGCAGTATATTCAAATATAATAATTCCAGTATAATGAAGAAGTAGAACAGATCATGCATATGCAAATAGATTCACTTGAGTTCATGCAAAATGTACTTGTGTTTCTTTAACTTTCTTTGACCTCCTTTCCTTTGCACACCTAGGCGTTACATATCGTCGTCCCTAGGGTGTGAGCTTAGACGTGCCTTTAATTTGAGGGATCTCATTTTGACCACGTGCCTCTAATTCGGAGGGATCTCATCTGGCTACGTGCCTCCGAGGTAGAGGGATCTCATCTGGCCATATGCCTCCGAGGTAAAGGGATCTCATTGTCATGTCACATGTTAGAGTATGATCGTTATGTCATACTCTTTAGGATGTGCAATCATCATCATGTCCTTAATCATAGGGTTCATGGATGCATATGCTTCATATCTTATTTTTAAACATCTCATACTTGCATGATAGCCATGTATTCATCATGTGAACATCCCTAACTCTCACATACTTCTACCGAAAATTTGGCAACATAATGGATCAGATCCATTTCCACATGAATAGTGCAGTTTCAACAAGCAGTCAGTCACATTAAGAGAACAAATATAATGCATTAATCTTTCAAACACCAACATGGAATTGCAACGCTTAGACTTTAATTGAACTCACATATGCGTTAAGGTGCCAAATCCTTTAATTTTGGAAATCCTGCTCATATTCTTCAACTCTACCCATTTTTAGAAATTAAGTCTTAAATTCATTTTAACTCATTTAGACTTGAATTTTGTATATGTTGAAGTATTATGTATCTAGTTTCTAACCTCTTTAATCCCATCAAGTTTTGATATATGTATCTCATGTTATTAACATTTTACCTAGGTATGTCCAGTTACTAGGCAGATTTGCCTATCAAAAACTAAAAAGTTACTAAAAATAGAAAATTGGTTGAAACTATATGAAATCTACATTAATCTAACTGACCTAGCTTTTATTTCCAACAAGTTTCATCTCATTTGACAAGTGGAGCTCGAGTTATGCACCCACGAATTTGGGCAACCTTCACTGCCCTGTTCTAGCCTGGCTGGGACTTAGGGCAATTTTTATGAACTATTGGGAACAACAGGGATTGAGTTAAGTTCTAAAATTTTTGCAACATGTTACTCTATATCTTAACTTTCTATAAAAATTCATTTCACTCAATTTAAAAGAGTATAGGGCAAGTTATGCCCCTCGAAATCCATCTGCTCAGAATCAGGGTCGGAATCCTAAGGTAAACTTCAAAAATTCATATCTCACTCAATACTAATCCAATGGCCTTGTATTATATATAATTGGAAAGCTCTAAATGTCTAGTTTTACATAAAAATAGGTTCATAAAGTTTTGGTGGCCGTAGGCAGAGCTGTACACTCCGCTAATACAGATGTCGTAAGATTTTTTAGCTTTCAGATTCTAGTTTGCTATCTATCTTGTTTTTCATGCAAGATTCAATCTTAATCCTATCAAATATTTGATAAACCAGCCATAATTCATCATATAACCATCATATATCATCAAATATATGAATAGAGAAAAACTTCCCAACAACCATTAACTCAATAAACTCTGGCAAAGAAGCTAAATCCTACCTCAAATTTGGAGTTTGATCTAGAAATATGGAAGCTTTGGATGTAGAAACCTATATAGGGTGAAGAAGTAAGGTGAAAAGAATGAAATGGAAGACAAAAATAAGGGAGGGAGGTCTGAGATGATGACCGAATTATGGAGGAGAGAATGGAGATATTTGTGGCTTGTGTTATAATGAATGAAAGTGATTCATGGTAGTTGATTGGTGGATGCCTCAAGTGGTTGGAAATCAACCAAGTCTCCCCCATTGTGTGGCTGAAGGTGGCGCCATTTGTGGGGGTAGAGGTGGCTGAATTCTTAGCCACCTAATTTAAGGCTTGGAGTATAAAATTCTATTGATTCGGTTCTAGTAGTTTAAAACACCGAATCTTTATCGATTTCCTCCAAACCAGTGAAACGTTACTAAATAACTTTGTAAAATTTTCTATATGTCTATTCTAATTTTCTTAAGCCTAATATCTCTAATTAATATCAAATTAACTCCTAATTATCCTTTAATTACTTTTTAATTAACCTTACTTAGTTAATAAAAATTGAATAAATTGACTAACGACGTATATTAAACGTTTTGCAAATTTAAAACCTTTCTATTTTCTATTTTCCAAAGCTAATGGCATTTCTATAATTTTAAACAAGTCTGGGGCATCCCAATTCATTTCACATGCGGGCACCTTCATGGTGCAATTGGCTAAGAATTTAGTTTCTACGTTTCTGCTATGTGATTCTGCTTCGTTTAAAACCCTATTTTGCTAATTCTGTTTATCTAGGGACCTAAATATCATTTTCTAAAAAGTTCAGGGGCAAGGTTGTGAATAACAAAAGTTTGCCCAAGGACGTTTTTATCATTTCCTATTACATTATATGGGGATATTACACATACTCCATAAAAACTATATAAATTCCATTTACTTAGGCCAGCCTCGGAATAAAGTTAAGGGGAATAGATTGGTGGGAGAGTCGAGGAAAGTAAATACGGCAATTCTGTATAGGAGCGAGCTCGATCTTGAAAAGTAGACAATTACCCAAGAGTCGTACCAATTATAGGAGACTTATGACGTACAAGTTTAAGAGCCAGTGAGTACGAAGTGCATTCTAATTTCATGCATTAATGCATTTATGTAGATTAGATGGTTGATTGTGGTTTAATTGCTTTATATATATACATAGGTATTCCTTTATGATTGCTATCATTTAATTGCACTGTGTTTTAAATTATATGATATTTTATTTGATGATTATTCTGCCTTTTATTACCTTAAGTAAAATTGAACCTTGCTTCGAGCTATATTTTCAAACGATGAAAAATGGATCTATTTAGTTTGGTATTCACCTTTTGATAAACAAAAACTGAAGCAATTAGGAGTGATTGTGACGTCATTATAGCATAGTTGAGAATCCTACTAAGAATTTTCAAAAAAATTCTCATCCTATTGTGGGTCCGCGTCATTCTTAGATCATGGACATGGTGGCAATGATCGTCCTTTTTGTTGAGCTACTAGAGTTCTAGCTGCACTATGACCACATGATAGACTCGCTGTATATTATCGCTACTTGCAGATTCTGTTTATATATCTTCTTTGATCGTGATTTTGCAGTCCCTTTTTTTAGTCCCTTGTTTGATCCTACATCACCTTTCTTCGTTATTCCTTTACACATGGCCCATCCAGCCACACCTCTAGCAGCACCACCAATATCACCACTTGCCTCGCCACCCTAGATAGTTCCTTTTCTCCCTTCTAATGATGACCCCTTTCGAGGTAGTAGACTCATCCTTCTCCTCGTCCTTCATACCCAACGACTGCTATGCTCCAGCTGATCTTGGCATGGTAAATGGATTCTTTCCCTCGAAATCCATTTAGGGCAGTCATCCCGCCAGTAGACTACAGTGTACAATGTGGCTCCTTTTTTGCCACTTTTATAACCTTGTTCCATGGGCATAGTTTCTTTTTGCTTTTTTAGGCAGTGACATTAATTGAAATGTCCTTTTAAGGTGCAACATCCATCAAAATTTTTTTTTTTTATCGTTTTTCACCTAGCTATTCGGTTTTTATTGAATAATTAAGGTTAATTAAAATTCGACTAAATATTTATTTAGGATCAATTAATTAGCAATTAATTGAGTTTAGATGTAAGGGAATTAGGTTAGAAGCATAGAAGATTCCATAGAAATTTTCTTAAAACCAATTTACCGATTTAAAGGAAATCGGTAAGATTTCGGTATTTTAAACTGTCGGAACCAAATCAATAGAATTATATACCCAAAACCCTATGACTCAAAGGCTGAATACTTAGCCACTTACTCTTCCTTTGGTGGCACCACAAAGGCCACAAAGAAAGGGAGACATAGCTGAAAAATTGGCAACAAAATTTCAGCCAATGACAACACACATAGCCAACTACCCTTTCAATGCTTGAATCAGATTTTTCTCCCTTTATTCCATGCTGACTTCGCCCTTCCTCTCCTCTTCCAGCCTCCATATTCTCTTCTCTTTTCAACCTACTCCATCACACCTTCAAGCCTTGACAAGGTTCCATTAATCTAAACTCAATTTAGCAAGATCACACCTAAGGGAGGTAGAAATTCAACTTGTTTCTTGTCTTCTGGGTTATGGGTGACTGATTGGGGCTTTTTTTTTCTCATTTCTTGATGTGGTGTTTGGATGTATATGATGATTATTGGCTGGTTTGATGGCTGTTTTTGTGTTTAAAATCAAATAAGAAATAGAAAAGGATGGCAATAGAAAGAAGTGAAAAGCTGGAAGATCAAAATCCCATGGTGGTCCTACAACGGAGTGTACGGCTCTACCTACAACTATTTAAATTTGATAAAACTATTTTTATAAAAAACTAGACATTCAGGGGCTTTCCATACATATATAATATAAGGTCATTGGATTAGTATTGAGAGAGATATGAGTTTTGGAACTTTGACCTAAGCTTTTGAGTTTGATTCTAGGTAGACTAGGTTATTTAGGGCAAAACTTGCTCTATACAACTTGGAATTGAATGAAACTAACTTTGTTAGAAAGATTACACATAGGAGAATATCCCATAAAAATTTCAGAGTTAGACCGTTTGCTTCTAGTGGTTCGAGAAAGTTGCCCTATATCCAAATCGGGCCAAAACAAGGCAATTCAGGAAGGTCAAATTTCGGGGCTTATAACTCAAGCTCTACTAAAGCAAATGAAATGGAACTTGTTGCAAATGAAAACTTGTCTTGTTAGATTTAATATGATGCCAATTTCATATGATTTGAGCTAGTTTTCGATTTTTAGTGGATTTTTACTTTTAAGTGTGTAATTTTGGCTAGTTACAGGGTAAGTCGAGATAAAACTTAAATAACTTGAGCTATATTTATCAAAATTAGATGGGACCAAAGAGATTAAGAAATAGATACATAACACTCTAACACATCCAAAATTTAGATCTAGAGGAGTTAGATAGAAATTATGGCCTGATTTACAAAAATCAGGTTGAATGAAAGTGTTAAGACAGCAACCATGCTTTAAATGCAACAATTGTGCCCATGAATTTGATGTTTGAATTGTGAATGAAGTGTTATGATTTCTCTAAAAAATTATTTTCCTGAGTACTGGCACTATTCCTGGGGAAGTGGACATGTTTTGTTATGCTATCGAAATTTTGATAAAGCCTATGCATAAGTTATAATATACATTCAGATACATGTGCATTTTCAAGAAATTCATAAAGGTTATGTTATGATGAAAGTTCCATAATACTTGAGCCAGCCCCAAATTAATGTTAAGGGGAATAGATCGGTGGGAAGATCGGGAAAAGAAAACCTGGCATTCCTATATAGGAACGAGCTTGATCTTGAAAAGCAGACTATTACCTAGGAGTTGAATGGCCAAGAACTCCCAGGAGACCAAGTAACGAAAAAGATTATGATGCTAAGTTTAAGAATGAGTCATTGCATGGTCGCATGGCATGGTCATCACAAGTTGTTTACAGTTGACTGTTATGTTTACTTGCTGTTGTTTGTTTATTTATTCTACTCATTATTTTGTGTAATATTATTTAATAGTTTATTTTGTTTCCTCTGCTGTCTTAAGTAAAACTGAACCTTGCTTCGGACCAAATATTTACTTAAACTTATTAAATGTGGATAGTTCGGTTTGATGCCATTTTTTTCAATTAAATGAAAACCGAGGCAACTGAGAATGAATATGATGTCAGTTTAGTACCATACTCGAATTCTATTGAAAATTTCTTTAAATTCTCACCTTGTTTTGTGTTTCCACATTATTCTTAGACCTTGGTGATGGACACGATAGCCACCCTATTTATTGAGATCCCGGACCTACAGCTGCACCATGACCTCATGGTGGACTCGTTGTACGAGGTCAACTTCTGCCATTTCCTTCTCTATCTTTTTAGTAATAGGAATTTTGCTGTTCCTTTTATTTCACCCTGCATTCGACCCTGTTGCTCAGTATTTCGCGGTCCCATTACATATAGCACACTTTCCTCCAGCACCCGCAGCACCTGCAGCCCTTGCCAGCCCTCCGCCAGAGTCACCTCCGCAGGTGGTTCCAGATATTCCACTCAGTCTTGAGAGTGATCATTCTGAGGCTACCAGCTCATTATCCTCCTCTTTGGGACCTAGTGTTACTACTCCCCAGCCAGGCCTGGTATGGCCAATGGCTACATGACCGAGTAGGTTCCAGCCGCAGGTGACATTGTACAGTATGGCCCTCTTTTGGCAATGTGCAGCATTGGGCCATAGACTTAGCCGTATGCATATTAGCTAGTTCAAAATGTTCTATGAGAACCTTGTAGGACCGTTTTGACTGACACGTGTCTTATGTCTTTTTGGTACACCGGCCCCACTTATGTATCTTCGTTTGAACCTATATATAAACTGAAGTGTTGGCTTCCAACATATATATATGTATGTATACAACTGATGATATATTACATGTCTTTATCTTTTCTGTTGTGTTTTTTATTAAATTTTGTTACGTTTGCGATGCTGATCATGTTTATTATATACAGTACGTCGTTTCTTCTGTTTACATATATCTAGGTGATCTCTGTGCCTCGAGATGTGTTTCGTCAAATATATAAATATACATATCAAAGAAAAAGAGAATATAATATAATGAATATAGCTATAAATGGAATAGTAACGGTAACGCAACCTACTCAATTTCATGCTATAACTTAGGCATAACATTAAATTGGTAGGGTGTTATATAAGGACCATATAAGGATGCATCTCATGAGCACGGATTGGTTTATTTTGTTTGATGGTCCAATCTTCTTCAATCACTGCCCTTTGGATGTACATGTATATATGAGACTATGTTGTATAAACATATAGATATATCAAAGGTGATATATATATATATATATATATATATATATATATATATATATATATATATGAATTAATGCATAATTAATAAACCGCATTTCAATTTAAGAGGTTACTTGACTAAGTTAATGAATTAAGACAAATTAAAATGCAAGTCATTCACGAGTAACAAACTATCGGGTAGAGTATTATGACTTAAGCATAGTATTATATCTAGCAGTGTGTTACAATATTCGCTTGGAATAAGTAAAAATGAAGCAAAGATTTCGATCTTCTCTCGGATCAATTATTGGCGATCCTGAAAGATGGAGATACCACCAAACCTGAAACAATACCCATGTTCAATGAATACAATATATAAGAGTAACATTGAAAAAACAAGAGAAAGAAGAAAAATAATTGGACATTAGGTTTCCAACATGAAGAATCAAAGTGTCAATGGGAAGGAGAAGTACCACCATCTGTATCAATTCAATCACAACCTCAAATTTGTGGAGAGAAGAAATTAAAGAAGAGTGTGAAAGAAGACTTCCTATTGGAAAATAGGGTTAACGCACGAGGATAAAATAGGAGAAGGAAGGTTGAGTAAGCACTAAGTACATTGTGAAATCAATAATGCAATAATAAGATATCAATATTTATACCACTCAATTGTAAACCATTTAAAAAATTAATTTAATTTAAATCTTTATTAAATCAGTAAAATATTCTTTTAGAAAACGAAAAATGTTCTTTTTCTTGGTTAAACTCTTGATAGAGTGCCACTTGGCAATGTTTTTCAGAAAATGTTTCAGGATTATAAAATGTATAGATTTATTTTGTATAGCATATATTATATATGTTTAAAAATATTTTTGGTCCCTAAAAATATTACAAATTCTGGCTGTAGTCCTTATAAAAAATTTTGGTTTAGATCCAAATATTTTAAAAAATATTTATTTTAAGTCCCTACCATTATTTTGTTTAGTTTTTGATCCATTTATTAAAGTACTATATTTGTTTTAGTCCCTAAAAAATTATGATAATTTGGTATAAGTTCTTTAAAATAGTAGTTTGAGCTTCTTGGAGCCAAATTATCATAATTTTTAAGAGACTAAAATCAAATATTTTTGGAAATGTTTGGATCTATATCAAAATGAAATTTTTACAGGAATTAAAGCCAAATATTTTTAAAAATGTTTAGACCTAAACCAAATTTTTTTTATAGGAACAAAACCAAAATTTGTAATATTTACAAGGACCAAAAATATATTTAAGTTTATTATATATTATCCAATTATAATTAATCTAAGCTATACACTATACTTAAGTTCTACCACATTTGTCAAATGTATGATGATGTTAGTAAAAATAAAAAATAAAAATTCTTATGTGCTTTTAGAAAAGAAAGTTTCCTAACAAAATTTTACTATTAGGGTGTATTTGATTGGACGTAAAAATTGAGATAAAAATTTCATGAATAAACTTCATATATAAAATTTTTTTCCCTATTTTTACCACAAACTAAACATACCTTCGGATGTCATTTTTTTTTCCAATCAATCAATTAGATGATACTTAAGATGTAACTCTCAGACGTACATATATGAAGGATCCAAAAGTACAAATAAACTTCTCGTTTAATCCTTGGCAGCTTTCTTTTTTTACAAGATTAGGCTCATCTAAACTTTCAAAAGTGTGATAAATTTTATTCAATAAAATGCATAATCTTAATTTGAGAAAATTAGTGATTAATATCATTACGTATAAATAATTTATTACATTAGTATTTATATATTATAAAATTTTAAATCATTAATTTTTTATCAATAATTGAGATCATATTTTTTAGTTTTTAAAATGCTCTTGGATTTTAGGTATTATCTATCTTTATATTGGTTGATGAAATGTACACACAATATATTTAATTAATATAAAAATAAATAATCATTGTCTTTTAATTTTATAAGAAAATTCATTTGAAATTTTACAGATATCATATAAAAATTTTATATGTATGCCCATTCAAAAAATTTTACCTCCTATTTTTATCCATACTTAACACGCCATGAGTTAAAATTTTGGAAGAAAAGAAAGAAAAAAAGAAGAATTTAAAAAGTAATTATAAATTTATTTTACTTTTTAAAATTTTTTTTTTTAAAATCTTAACTCATAAATACACCTAATCCTTTCAATTTTCATATGGCAAAGCAAATACTTAACTAGCCTACTTAACTGAGGTCAAAATGTTTTTAACCACAGTCAAGTTCATTTATGACCAAAATGACAGTGGGTTCCGCATGACTCAAATGCAAACCTCAGTACAGCCGTTTCTCATTTTCCCAGCGAACGCCGAAATCCTACTTATACCCCACGAGCCCACGACAGTCCAAGCATGAAAACCGAGAGTCAACAAGGGCATTAAGGTCATTTCATCAGAAAAACTCGCCCGCACCGTCCCCAAGAGCAGTGCAAATGCAAATCACAACAAATTTTCCAATTTTTGTTGCAAACGGAAAATTCGCTTCATGCAAACACAAACAAAACACACAAAATTTCTCACTCTCTCACTCACACTCTCAGTCTCACTCACTCACTCTCGCTCATTTCGTTCTCCTTTTCAGAGCCCTTTCACGCGCTGACGGAGATAGAAAGAAGAGAATCGAATACTCGCAGCTGCAGCAATTTGGTATTTCCGATTTCCTCTTCTTGCAGCGTTGGTGGTGCTACATTTTCGTTTCATGCAAAAACACTTCACTTTATTTCGCGTTTCGGCACCGATTTTGGTTTCACTCTTTTTGTTTTTCTTTGTCATTTCTTTAGGGTTTTGCGTTCAGCTCCGTGAGACGCGCACAGCGCACACACTTTTCCGCTTCTCAGGTGAGTTTCGATGACAAAGAGTTTGAAAACTCAAATGCCTTTTTTTTTTTTTTTTTTAATCATGGTAGAATTTTAATTTGGCTAACTCCATTTTCTTCGAAGGTCCACATTGTGGGGAAGCTTTTCAACTCGATGTTCATTTTTTTTTTTTTTTTTTTTTTGTCTCTGTTCTTTTTTTTTAGCTTTCTCCAGCGCCAACCAGCTCCTCGTTTTTTTTTTTAATTTATTTTTTTAAACTGTTAATTTACAACACTTTTTTTTTTCTTTTTTGGGAGTTCATGTAACGTGTGAAATGCAAGGGAAGATGATTGAGCTTTTATTTTTATAGAGGGAGCTTTCTTCACTCATTTAAGGAGGTGTGTTAGATGTTTTAAATTTGCGATTGCATGCTTGTGGTTGAGGTATTGGTAGAGGAATTCTTAGGTGAACTTGTCTTTTTATAGGGACTGAATTAGTGGATTTATGTCTATATGTGTAGAGCCTGTAAGTGCCCTGTGCTCAATTAAGGATCAATCCGTGGAAATAAGTGCTTTTGTAAATATGGTTGTGAGTAATTAATATTTTTGAGTACGATGCAATCATGCAAAATTATTAATATGCCTTTTGTGTATCTGCTTGCAGGGGCTGTAGATTTTACCTTGGAACTATGGAAGCAGTGGAGGATATTGCTCCTTCAAGTGTTTCAGAAGGAGAGATTGTTGGGATCAGATTTGCTATGGCTAAGCGCCAGGAAATTGTAAGCACGTAATGGATTTATTTATTATTTTTTTCAGTTAAATTGTATGACTACTCCCAGAGCAGTTGAGCTCTTTGTGGTGTTCAGCTGAACAAAAACACCGGCTCTTTTGGGAAATGAATATTGATTTTTGGATAATGTTATGATGATTTGTGCCAAAAGTAACTATTGATTGCATGCTTGGATCCTAGGAAATCCTTGCTAGAATTTTTGTCAGCATTTTCTGCTAGTTTCCTTTGAGGACCTTGTTTTTGAGTATTTATTTTGTTTTTGACATTTCTTGAAACTTGTTCATGTCGTTATAAATGTGTGGTCTGACTTTGTTTTCTTTTTGGTAAAAATCTTTTGAGATGAACTTAAAATATAGGATGAAGCACCTATCTTCTGGGTATATACATGGATGGCTGCATGGATCAAACACTTATTTTTGTCCGGTTGAAAATTCTCAATGTGTTGCTTAAAGTGGAAATTGTTTCTGGCTTTCTGCCTAAAGTATTTGTCACTAAACATTTTTAATGATGTCATGGCCTATTCATTCAGCATTTGACTTTTTTTCTATCAATTGGGAAATTTTCTGTTCTTGTATTGATAGTGTACAGCATCCATTAGTGACTCTGCGATTAGTCATGCTAGTCAGTTGTCAAATCCATTCCTTGGGCTACCCCTTGAATTTGGCAGATGTGAATCTTGTGGTACTTCTGAAGCAGGAAAATGCGAAGGTATGTATTGTATTTGGTGATTTTCTGTATTTTCGTTTTTATCAAAAAGACGAAGTATTTCCAGTGAACTGACATTGTTTGAATATTACTTTTCAGGTCACTTTGGATATATTGAGCTACCGGTTCCAATATACCATCCCAGTCATGTTAGTGAATTGAAGCGGATGCTGAGCTTGATCTGCTTAAACTGCTTAAAAATGAAGAAAACAAAGGTATTGCCAAATGGAATATATTCCTAAGCTTTTCACTATGTCTATATATTCCAATCGGTGAAGGAGCTTTGTTGGCTTGTTGTGGTTTTGTCTTTCACTTGTTCAAAAATTTTTTATTTTGAAGGCTAACAAAAGGCTAACAAAAGGTTATTTGCCATTATGATCTTCACTTTTGATTATCTATTTTACCATTGCCTGTCATCATTTTTGACCACCACACTCAAATATTATGTCATCTTCAACTTGCTGGCTGTAATAAGCATTTTGAATGAGGGTGACTCTAATCAAGTGTCTCACTCATTCTTATGCTCTAGTTAATATCATCTATTAGTTTTTATCAAAAAATAACCATCTATTAGTGAAAGTTGATGACTTATATATAACAATGAAGCTATAAAATTTCATACATAAGTAGTCAATAATTGATTTAGTTGTTAATTTATCAATTGGTTTTAAACAGGTGCTTTTGGTGCCTAAACATTTTTCATAGGATTTGTCTAGCTAAGATCTTGTGGCACTCCTCAGTTTTTGCTGTGCTTAGGCATATTTAATTGGAAAACAATGCTAGAATTTTTAATGACTCTTTTTTGACTGTTGACTTGATTTGGGATAGAATTATTTTTTTGGCATCCCTTTCCTTTTGGTGTTTTGCTCTTGTTTTGTTTAATGATGGTGTTTGTTTGGTTGATATTCAAAGGGATTAGCATGCTTTGTTGCATGGTATGTCCATATAGGACCTAGTTGTTATTTTTGTAGAGGATATCTTATCCTCTTTTGTACTATTTTCTACTCTTCTAATAAAATTTCTTTTGTCCATAATTTTTTTTGATAGCATTGCATATTTTACAATTTTTCTCGGTTTGAAATAATTTAGTTGCATACAATTTTGTTAGTTTTCCTTTTACTGCAAGAGTTATATACGAGTAGTTGTAATTAAGTCAAAATGAATGTTGATAATCTCAAAATAGCCATAGTTGCTAAATTTTTTGGGCCTTTAGGGTACTTTTGACTTGATGGTGTAAGAAACATTTAAAATTATTTTTTTATTGTAATAATAAAATAGTATTTGAGACGTGAATTAAACTAATTTAGTGAAATTGGTGACTGACTGTAGAAATATATGGATTATTAAAATATGTTTTGTGACAAATTTGTTATGATTTTATGAAAACTGATATTATCATATAGTCAATTTCAAGTAAATATTGTCATATCATATTCTGAAGTGACAAGTGATCTTAGTTTTAGAGAAGCAGTTGTAACTAAAAAGGAGTGTGGACAGACACTGATATATGAAAGGTTTGAAATGAAAAGAAGTTTGACTTCTTTAAGTGAAGCTAATTAAGGGTGATTGAGGAAATAAAACTCGAAAATTTTGTAAGTGAGTAGATGCAGAAAGAACAGTGCTAATAACCCCACCTTTTAAATGAAAGGATCCAAAATATGGTCATATTTTGTATTGCAATTGACATCTCTGATTTGATAAATACAGATCTACTAGGAAACATTTCGATTATAAAGTTATGGAAATTTTGTCGTACAGGTCATATTTTCTCCTTTTTTCATGATCTCATTTTGAAGGTAGGATTAGGAATGCCCGACTAAGATTTGGTTTGACAATTTTTTGTCTTAATTTGTATTGTAATATTGGGGGTTGAGCCTTGGTGCAACCTTAAGGTTGCTACCTTGTGACCTAGAGGTCATGGTTTTAAATGCTGAAACAGTCTTTCTACTTACGGGGGTTAAGGTTATGTACATCTATCCTCCCCTGACACTACTAGGTGGGAGCCTTGTACACTGGGCTGCCTTTTTTACGTGTTGTAATACTGCTATCTTGCACTTTGTGTGTTAGATTTAGATACAAGGATACACACCTTCTTCTTATGCCACTTTTTTGCTTGATCTCACTGGCTCACAACCTTTCAGTTTCCAGCTTCAAGCAGTGGCTTGGCGCAGAGATTATTATCTTCATGTTGTCAGGTTAGTATGAAATAATATCTTTTTTTTTCTATTGATTCATTCTTGACATGTAATTTTCTATTTGATTTTGTGTTAAAATTAAGACTTTTTAAAACTATCTGATATGTCAAGAGTGTTTGAATAGCATCTGAGAACTGTCAAATGAATATATATGTGTTATTAATTTGAAAGAGTTCCAGTTGATAGTGTTCAAATGTTTTGTGTAGTTTGGCTTGTGCCCAAGACAAAGGCCGCTATCTTGGAGGGTTTTCTTTTTAATATACACATGAACATAAATGCTGATGGGTAAAATTGTAAATAATTTTCCTGCTTTAGATCATGGTAACATAATCAGATACAAATGCACAGGATGTAGTGGCTATTGAGATGGTTGTAAAATTTTTTATGTCTAGTCAGCCAGAAGCTGTCAAGTACTTTGTTGAATTGCTACAAAAATAGAAGAGATGGAGATTTGAAGGTGAAAAACTATATGTGGATCTGGTCTTAAGCTCAATACTTGAGTGATATTTTTTATATTTTTTACATTCTTCCTCCTCTTTTCGTCTTTACCGACGTGTCATCATCTATCTTTTCTTTCTCTTTCTTGCACATAACACATCTTTTCTCCTCAATGTATCGTTTTCTTCCTACATTAGAAGAGAAAAAAATTGTATGGGCTCCACATGAGGTTTTCTCTTCTCCCCTATTTCTCTTGCATACCAAACAAGAGAAAATAAGACAATCAATCCATTTTCTCTCCTCGCCTTTTCTTTCCTCTTTTTTTAGCCCTATCCAAGCAACCACTGATCATTTCCACTGCGATACTAATCACATGGCTAGATACATTTAGTGATGTGCTTTATTCTTAACATACTTCAATAAACCTCTTTTATATCAAAACGATTTGAATGTTCTGGCAGATGTTCCATTGAAGTAGAGACATTTGCTTTAATGATTTTTTTTTTTTTTTTGGCTTCCCCCCTTCTCTTTTGTAGAGGGAATACTTTATCCACCTTTTTGGTAATTTTGTTTTGGCAATAATTTTCTGCATTTACCCCTGAAAGTTGTGAGGTACATAGGTTGTATACAATATCTATATGCTCTCTCTCACTGTTGTGAGCATTTACCAATATGTCATTTTTGTTTAATGTTATATCTGTGATTTTATTTAATTGCATTTTTATAGAAAATGATTGACAATCTTACTAACGTCTCATATGATGAATATTTTTTGTCCAATAAAAATAGGTGATAAAAAAACCTACAATTTTATTGCTCATCTAGCCATTCATTCACAACTTTTTTTTTAATATTATTTTATTCATTTGCTTAGTGCCTCTTGCCACCTTTCATGTTTGAGCTTGTATTAATTTTTTTTCTTTTTTGAAATTGTTTTGATGGATGAAGAAAATTATTAATTTGAAGACTAAGAATGAAGGAATTGCAAAGAGTGAGGAGGATAAGGAATCCTCCTAAACTAAAAAGGAAGACAAAATTATACTTGAAAAAGATAAAGATCAGTGTAACAAAGCTTTCCAGTTTCCATATATCATTTCGAGAAACCCTGGAGATAAGCCATGAGGTTTGCACCAAATTGGTGCTAGCTGCTGAATCTTATCCCAAATGAAGTGATGTGTCAAAGAAACCTCCTTGAAGATATGAGAGTTCCACAATTGCTATTACACCACATTGTAGCATAGATTCCCCATTTCCATGAAAGTTAAGCATCTTTTTCAATTTTTTGGATAAAAGAACTTTATTAAGATGAGGAGAAGAATAATACAAATAGAAAGGAGGACAAGAGATCCTCTTACATGAACAAGAACAAAAAATTGAAAAAAATTATTAGTGAAGCAGAGTTTTCCAATCACTCAACGTATTTGAGGGGGAAATCCCTTTAAAAAGATCATATGCTTTAAACCAAGAAAAAGCTAAACGCCTAATCTTGTCTCACAAAACTTGCTTGCCTTAAAATCTACTATTAAAGATGTGAGAATTATGCTCCAAACAAATACACCAAACAGTGGAATGGATAGCACACTGCAACAAAGATTTGGCTTCCTTGTTTTTGCCAAAACCATCAAAACTTGACAACAAAAGGGTGCAGGGCACACCTAACGCTCACCAAAGATACTAATTGTCATAGTTGTCAAATGTGGATAGCGGTGTGTAGCGGCCGACTCCAAAAACGCTATAGCGGGATAGCGGATAGTGTTCCGGCTGCTATTTGATAAAAATGTATATAATTATTATGCAAATTATATAACATATATACATGTTAAATTATTCACAATTAAACTCATTCACATCAAGTCATCAATAATGAAAATTCATAATCTATTCCATGTTCTAAAAACATGCAATCACCATCAATCAAATACATAAACATCAAGTTCTAAGGGCAATAAAACCAAAAAAACAGCACCATCAAGTCGTAGAAGAAAAACAAAATATAAAAAGCAACAATCTCAATTCTCTAAAGCTAATAACATTCTACAAATCATTCATCATCATCATCATCATCATCCTCCACCACTGCCAAATTGTCCTCTCCATCACTTTCTTCACTACTAGACTTATATATCTCTTCTTGCCCCTCTTCTGAGTCTTCTTCATCATCAAATTCTTCTTCCTCTTGAATACCTCCTTCCCTCTTCTTGAACTAGAATGCTTTGATACTTTCTTCTTCAATCTTGTAGCAAGCCTAGTGTGTCTTGGAGGCTCCTCATTTCAACAAGTGTAAACATCTCCCCAAGTCAATCCATCATCACTAAAAACAAATTCTTCTTCAGCATCTTCTGTGTTAGCACCCATTTCTCCTAGCAACCATTCATTGCTATCATCAATACCGTTTAGGAGAATAGGATCAATCTCATCTTGGCTATCAAAGCGCTCTTTAAGGGTTCGGTTATACTTGACAAATACCAAGTCTTGCAACTTTTGATGCTCAAGCTTGCTCCTTTTCTTAGAATGAATCTATGATATTCATATTATAAATTAGACAAAAATGTTAGTTTTAAAATTATTAAATAAAAGCATAAAACTATCCAAAGAAAAAGTATTTTCATGTGCTTACATGCTCAAAAGTGCTCCAATTACGTTCACATCCCGTTGAGCTACAAGTTAAGCTCAACACTTTGACTGCAAATTGTTGCAAGCTAGGAGTGGATGCTCCATATTTCCTCCACCATTCAGCTATGATTCAATAATCAGAAAATCACCATTACTAAGAAACATTATGAAACTAAATTTATCAAGAATTAAGTACATATTTCTTAATTCTTACCAGGAGCTACAGTGTTCTTTTGTTTGATTGCTATCCTGTTTCCAAATATACCTCCAACCCTCTTAAATATTTCAATCTCACTTGTAATCTTCTCGGCCAAGTCTTCATCTGGAATCAACCTATCAATAGTCTTATAAAGTCCATCTATTACTTCATGATCACTCTTAATCTTTGTTGCATTAGGATAGTAAAACTCAGGATTCAGGAAATAGCCAGCTGCATGCAATGGATGATGAAGTTGTGAGTCCCATCTCCTATCAATAATAGCAAAAGCATCTTTGTACTTGGCTTCATTATGCTTGAAGGAATTTTGAATGGCTTCCTTGGCTCTATCCATTGCTTCATAAATGTATCCCATTGCAGGCTTTTTCTCATTATCAACAAGCCTAAGGACATGCACAAGAGGCCCCATAAGTTTAATAGAGTACACAACATCATTCCAAAATGTTGTGCTGAGCACAATATCACCAGCCTTCTTCCCCTTAGGTTCATTAGCCGTCTTGGAGCTCAACCACTCATCTGAAGTGAACATCCTTCTAAGGTTATTCTTCTGTTTGTACAACATTTGCAATGTAAGGAAGGTTGTAGCAAACTTTGTCACTTCATGCCTAACCAACTCCATTTTGTTGGTAAATTTCCTCATTGTATTCAATGCCAAAGTGTGGTTGTAAATAAAGCCCACAAGACTAATGCCTCTCTGTATTGCCTTCTTAACTCGAGGAAGCTTTCCAATGCCCTCCAACATTAAATCTACACAATGTGCAGCACATGGAGTCCAAAAGAGGTTATTCCTCTTAGCTTGAAGTAGTTTGCCTAAGAAGAGCCAAATTAAATAAAATTAGATGAGTAGCCAAATATTAAAGGAAGTAATAAGAAATTTAAGCAGTTCATAGTTTCTTACCTGCCAAGACATAATTACTTCCATTGTCAGTCACTACTTGAATAACATTTTATTCTCCAATCTCCTCTACAAAACTATCCAATAGCTCATATACTTTCTCCCCTGTCTTCATATATGCAGAAGCATCAACACTCTTCACAAACATTGTCCTAGCTGGACAATTTACCATGAAATTAATCAATGTCCTATTCTTCCTATCTGTCCAACCATCTGACATAATTGAGCATCCATATCTCACCCTTTCCTCCTTATGATCCTTCAACATATCCTTTGTTAATTCCAACTCTTTTTTAAGAAGTGGAACTCTCAACTCATGATAACTTGGAGCTTTAAGGTGCGGACCATAATTTCCAACAGCTTCAAGCATCAACTTAAAGCTTTTTGATTTAGCAACGTTGAAAGCAATCCCATTCATATAAAAGAATCGGGCTATGTATTGAATGGTTCTATCCCTTGCTTCCTTATCACAAGCATCATTAATGCTTGTTTGCCGATGAGGCTTCCCCAATTTAATAGTAGCTTCAGGATTTTTCAAGAACATCAAATCCAAAGGACCTTTTATGTTCTTTGCTTTCTTGGGCTGCTTAAGAATAGTTGAAGGAATAGAGTTACTCCCACTTGATGTTGATGAAGCTCTTTTCCCTCTTCTCATTTGTAGGATTTCTTCCAACTCTTCTTGGTCATCATCATCTTCTCCAATTGCACCAAAATTTAATTCCTTCTCCGCATTTTTCTTCTCAAAAGCTTCCTTGAGAAGTTGCTTAACTTCATGTGGGACTCTTGTACAAGATTTTGCATCTCCTGTCACACCCATTTGATGTCTCTTTGCTCTAGTTATTCCACCATTGGTTGTTTTGCCACAAAAATCACATGTTACACTCTTCCTATTATTGATATCTTTTAAGCTATTCCATTGCCATGCTATATCAATGTTGTCACCAGTGGGCTTTACCAAACCACAAGAAGAGGGAGCAACACTAGAAGCTTGAGTTGATGATGTTGCCATTTGTTGAACTAGAAAGCAGAAAAAAAGGGAAAATAGAGGGACAAATAAACAGGACCAGCAAGGAAAAAAAGATGGAGCAAGGAAGCAAGTGAAAAGAAGGAGAAAAGATAAAACAAGCCAACAAAAAAATAAAACACAAAAATATTAAATGAGGAAATAAAGAAAGAAAGAAACAGAACAGAAAGGAAGGAAAGAAATGCGCAGAGAGTGAGATGGAGGAAGGAGAGGGACCAACCGCCGCTGTCGCCGCCAGAAACTGCCGCCGGTCTCGAAAACGCAAGCCGCCGCTGCCGTCGGAGGTTGAACCACTGCAGGAGAGTCAAAGGGGTGGTGGGGGAGAGAGATCGGTTGAGAGGGAAAGCAAACGGGATGAAAATCCCTAACAAATGGAGGCAGACACCGAAGAAAGGAGGGGGGAAGGTGAAATGACCTTCCAGCCCCTCCACAGTGTTTAAAACGGTCCAAAACAGGGGGTTTATTGTCTTTTTGGACGCCATGGCAATAGCGGCCGCAACAGCCGAGATAGCGGCCGCGACAGCCGTGACGACGAAATGCGACGCTCCTACCTCGTCCGTTGCGCTCCCCGTCCGCTCCGCCTCGCTCCGCCGCGATAGCGGCGCTATCGGGCGCGATTAACAAGCTTGCTAATTGTGAAGAGTAAAAGTTTAGCATCTTTATTTCTCCCAATTGTGTTTTGTCATTGTTGTTTCCTTTACTCTATTTTATGAAAGGTCTTGTCTGATGGACATTTAAAGCGTATTAAGGATTGTTTTTCTTTCTGATGTACTTTTTTTTTTCTTTTTAAATATTATTATTATTTGGTCTTATCCTTGGTTTAATTAACTGTTCCTTATCCTTTGCTTTGGTTTTTCTGCGTACAGAATTTAGGCTTCAATTTGTCCTTCCTTATCGGATTTGGCTGAATTTGGTTTTACTATTTATGCCAATTTTTTATTCATGGGAACATGCTGTTTCCATGAATATTGAATATTCATTTCAAAGGTTCTTGATATTTACGTTTCTTCCTTTGTAGGATGCTAATGCTCAACAAGTTTCTATTCGGGAGGTCAAAACAACAGATGGGGCTTGTTACTTGGCGCTGAAGGTTTCTAAGTCTAAGATGCATGATGGTTTTTGGAGCTTTTTGGAAAAATATGGCTATCACTATGAGGGTGATCATACTCGAGCTTTGCTTCCTTGTGAGGTTTGGTTTCTGCTGCCTTCCCTTTTTACCATGCTGCTTAAAATGACTAGTTCCTTTACTTGCCTGGATTATGTTGCCATACTATGTTTTGAATTTCCATTTTTTTTGTGTTGCATCCTTCATTTTATGTAGGCTTCTATGTGCTTAATTTCTTATAATTCTGTCTTTTTTTTTTTTTTTTTCCTCGATGACTATTTATGTTCCAAGTATAGGCATCCTTCAAAGGAAAACATCGTATTTCTGCTATTTTTGGATCTGGCATTTCATTGCCTTGGACATCTTTTTTCTGTTCATTTTTGAGGATATCCTGTATAGTGATTATTAGTATTACTTGTATCTTCCTAGGGATGAACAATTCCTCCTTTCAAATCCCCAAGCTTTGTAGTAGTGTATATTTGTATAGTGACCATTGTAATATCTGGCTTCATCACATACCTGGAATGTCATTTGTCATTTGCATGTTCCATGTGATTGGAATTTCTGCTCAAAGTATTTTGTGATTGACTCTTACAGAGGTCTATAATTGAGTGTTATAGTTATAGGCTAATTGTGATTATATATATATATATGAATGAAACTTTACATTGTGTTTTCATTTATATTTGACTGATCAAACTTTAATATCTAATAGGTGATGGAAATTATCAAGAAAATTCCTCCAGAGACCAAAAAGAAGCTTGCTGGGAAAGCATATTTTCCCCAGGATGGATATGTTTTGAAGTATCTTCCTGTACCACCAAACTGCTTGTCTGTGCCAGTGGTTTCAGATGGTGTCAGTGTCATGTCTTCGGTGAGTAAATGATAATGGCATAATGTGGTTGGTGGCTTAATACTAAAGCTCTTTTGTAGTGCATTGCTAAGTTACATCCTTTCTTGCTTTGCAGGATCCTTCCATGACAATTCTTAGAAAATTGCTCAGAAAGGTTGAAATCATCAGAGGTTCTAGATCTGGTGAACCAAACTTTGAGTCTCATCAGGTGGAAGCAAATGACTTGCAGTCAGTGGTTGATCAGTATCTTCAAGTTAGGGGTACTTCTAAGCCAGCACGTGATATTGAAACTCATTTTGGTGTCAATAAAGATCTCAATGATTCTTCTACAAAAGCATGGCTTGAGAAAATGAGGACTTTATTTATAAGAAAGGGTTCAGGTTTTTCTTCACGCAATGTGATAACAGGAGATGGTTATAAGAGAATAAATGAAATAGGGATTCCTCTTGAAGTTGCGCAGAGGATAACATTTGAGGAGAGAGTTAACATCCATAATATGAGCTATTTACAGAAGTTAGTAGATGAAAATTTGTGTCTGACTTACAGGGAAGGTGTGTCAACATATTCACTGAGGGAGGGCTCAAAGGGGCACATATATCTTAAGCCTGGTCAGATAGTGCACCGAAGGATTATGGATGGTGATATTGTCTTCATCAACAGGCCACCAACGACACACAAACACTCATTGCAAGCACTTGCTGTCTACATTCATGATGACCACACGGTGAAGATAAATCCTCTCATTTGTGGGCCCCTAGGGGCAGATTTTGATGGCGACTGTGTCCATCTGTTTTATCCACAGTCTCTTGCTGCTAAAGCGGAGGTACTAGAGCTATTCTCTGTGGAGAAACAACTTCTCAGTTCTCACAGCGGGAATCTAAACCTCCAGCTGACCTCTGATTCATTGTTGTCATTGAAGACTTTGGTGAAGAAATGTTTTTTGGATAGAGCAGCGGCACATCAATTGGGGATGTTTCTTGCACTGCCTTTGCCACAGCCTGCTTTGCTCAAGGGCAGTTCTGGTAATTCTTACTGGTCTGCCCTGCAAATGTTGCAGTGTGCTTTGCCGCCATCTTTTGATTGCACTGGGGGTAGATATTTGATCAGGCAGAGTGAAATTGTAGCATTTGATTTCAATAGGGATGTTCTGCCAACAATGATCAATGAAATTGCAGCCTCAATTTTCTTTGGGAAGGGTCCTAAGGAGGCACTGAATTTCTTTGATCTAATTCAGCCCTTTTTAATGGAAAGTTTATTTGCTGATGGGTTTAGTTTTGGATTACAAGATTTTTCAATATCCAGGGCAGCCAAAAGAGGCATAAATAGAAACATTGGGAAAGTTAATCCATTGTTGGAGCAGCTCAGGTCAATATACAATGAGCTGGTTGCGCAGCAACTGGATAAACACATTCAAGATGTTGATCGACCTGTTATTAATTTTGCTCTAAAGTCAAGTAAACTTGGAGATTTGATTGACTCAAAGAGTAAGTCGGCCATAGACAAGGTAGTTCAGCAAATTGGCTTTTTAGGCCAGCAACTGTTTGAGCGGGGAAGATTCTATTCAAAGGGCTTGGTTGAGGATGTGGCATCTCATTTCCGTTTCAAGTGTTATTATGATGAGGATGGCTATCCCTCTGCTGAGTATGGATTACTCAAAGGGTGCTTTTTCCATGGTTTGGATCCATATGAAGAGATGGTGCATTCAATTTCCACAAGAGAAATAATCGTGCGTTCATCAAGAGGATTATCTGAACCTGGAACGCTGTTTAAAAACTTGATGGCCATTCTCCGGGATGTTGTGATTTGTTATGACGGGACTGTTAGAAATGTTTGTAGCAATTCCATCATTCAGTTTGATTATGGGAAGCAAGCTGGAGATGCAACCCAACACTTATTCCCTGCTGGTGAGCCTGTAGGTGTCTTAGCTGCAACTTCTATGTCAAATCCTGCTTATAAGGCAGTCCTTGATGCTAGTCCTAGCAGCACATCTTCTTGGGAATTGATGAAGGTAATAATTTCTGCGTGGCAAATAATGGCCATCTATTTTGAATATCATGGAAATTGATTTTCCTTATTTTTTATATTCATTTTATCTTCAGGAAATATTACTGTGCAAGGTCAATTTTAGGAATGAACCAATTGATCGTCGTGTAATTTTGTACTTGACTGACTGTGGCTGTGGGAGGACTTATTGCCGAGAAAATGCAGCTTATTTAGTTAAAAATCAATTGGGCAAAGTCAGTCTCAAGGATGCAGCAGTGGAATTCATTATTGAGTAAGTTTGGTCTTCTGGTTATTCTTTGTTGCTGAACTTGCTGTATTCTGCATATATGTATTTGTTAAGGAAATTTTCATGTTGCTTATAAGGCATGGATCAACCAAGGTTAATTGGTTACTTGAGTTGTCTTTGTCAATGTTGTCATTGTGCTTGTTTCTGTCAATGCGTGCTTACTTGCATATCAAATGTAGTTATGTACCAGGCAATGCCCTCATACTTTGGAATACTTTCAATCATGTGCACTCTTTTTTCTTTATGTGGTTTGGTGGATGGGGGTGGGGGGTTGGTGCATATGTTGCCTTCTCCAAGGGGTTGTCTAAGTTGAACTTGGAGAGGAGCTAGAAATCACATTTGTGATGGTAATTTTATCTGTCTAAGGACCAATTTTCTTAAAGGCTTAAGCTTTTAGATGGAGGCCAATGAATGGCTTTATATCTCTAATATTTCCCCTAATGCAATAGCCCTTTGGCTTACAGAAAATGCGTCTAGCTTTCTCTTTTTTCTAATTATTTTTTTGTTTTAAAAATCTTTTTACTTTTGCTGTTCAACTTAATTATGAATGATGGGGGCATCAGCGGTCAAATTCCTGAACGCTTGTTATTGCAGCTCTAATGCCATTCCAAGGACCAACTCTTGTAACATCTATTGCTGTAGAGTTCTAGACATATGGAACTTCTATAGCATCTTTTTCTTCTACACTATTATCAGTTTTGATCTGTTTGTGTTCTTGTGTGTAAATTTTCATGATTTTGAAACTCAGATTTTGAGCTTTCAAGATCACTATTAGTGGCACAAGGTGATTCTTTTGTACTGTGATTCAAGACTAATCTAAATAATGTAGTCAAGATATGTAATATGCCTTTCCTCTATCTTTCGAGCTTCTTTTTTCTGTCTTGGCCCTAAAATCTGGAGACTTTAACTGCTGCATTTCATGTTATGTGTGCATTAAATTTAGGACAAGGATTGTTTTACTTTTTTGCGAACTATATGTAGTTGCAAAAACATTTATTCCTTTGTTATATGGATTCCTCTACAGTTAATGGTTTCTGTGAATATGCATGTAAAATGAATAGTTACATAATATATTTATTTAGGCAAATAGATGCAGAACGCATATGGGTAAAATCTACCAAAATATAGGTGCTGAAATCCCAGACAAGGGCAGGAGAGAAGAAATTTAAGAATCTAGAAAAATATAAAATTCCTGAATGTTGCTGGTAAAAGGAGTGGAATCTGGATTGTCATTTGTATACTAGGCTATTCCATTTCCTCTTTACACCTTTCCTGCATTCACAGTATTTACATCCCTCAAGAATTAACTTTAGGTTTCCTTTGGGCTTTGGTAATTTTGAGTCCAAGAACAAGGCAGTGGTAGCCAAATGGCTTTGGCATTTTCCTCTACAACCTAACTCTTTATGACATAATGTCATTCAAAGTAAGTATGGGTAGCATGGGTCGGACACCAATTCTGCATGTAGAGGGACTCATAATAGTCGTCCAAAATTCATCCCTCAGGTTTACTTCCTTTTAGTTCTCTTTTCCTTACATGTGGATTATGATTCTCGTGTTAAATTTTGGGAGGATATTTGAGTTGGTTTTGCTCCCCTCTCCAAAACTTCTCCTCAGTTTTTTGCCTATCTTCTTTGCATAATATCTTAGTTTGTCAATTTTTTTTCAAGATGACCTCTCTTGGAACTATTTTATTCAAGACTCGAATGATAGAGAGGTTAATGAATTAGAGTCCCTTCTTCCTGTATTCAATTCTTTTCATCTTTCCAATATTACTGAGACAAGAAAATCGACTCTTGATTCGTCCGGTGTTTTCTCTTGTATAACTTATTTTCAATACTTGACCTCCTCTTCTTTATTTATTTATTTATTTTTTTTAAAAGTTCTTGACCTTCTCTCCTAACATTGAAATATTTCTCCTGGATAAACCCTCTTAAGATTATGGGCTTAACTCCACCCAAAAAGCTAACTGAAGGTGGGGATAGATGCCCAAGTGTTTTATAAAGGCTATTTTGGCCATATCTTTAGGCAATGTGGGGCTTAACAAACCCATTTGGAGCTGTTAATCTCCCTCAAAGCTCAGAGCTTTTATTTGGACTGCTAGTCTTAACAGGATTAACACAAATGACATGTTCCAGAAGTGCAAGCCTCTCACCGCTATGTCCGCAAGTATGTGTTTATTGTGAGGTTTAGATTTTGAATCGAGGGCTCATCTTTTTCTGCATTCCCTATGGCAAGATCTCTTTGAAACAAGCTTTTTGGAATCTTTGGAGAGTTGTGGGTTTGCCCTATGGGTTTACACTAGTTTCTACTAACTAAATTTAGAGGTTTTGGGTCTCGTAAAGAAGCAAAGATCCTTTGGCAATCCTCAGTTTTTACTGTGCTTGGCATCCTTTTGGTATTCTGCACATCATTTGTTTAATGGTGTTCTTTTAGCTAATAGTCAAAGGGATTGGCATGCATTGTTGCATGGTTTATCCTTATTGGACTTGATTGTTATTTTATATCTTTGTGAGGATCTCTTATGCTCTTGTACTATTTTCTTCCCTTGTAATAAAATTTTTCTTTCTATCCAAAAAAAAAAAAAAATCAACTTTTAGGTTAAATTATTGTGTTGGTCCTTATACTATTTGGAAGAATTCAAAGAGATTCATATATTTTAAAAGTTTGTGATCGGGTTCTTATAGTTTAAAGTAGAGGAAAAATGTATTATACTCTCGAGTTATGGGTCATAGAGGCACTTTGGTTCCTGAACTTAGAAATGGTACAACTCGATTCCTAAACTTACTAGTAATTTAGGCTTTTGTTAAGTATTTTTTGTCTAATTCTTAACTATGTGCTGACCATACCGTGATCTGGTGTATTTTGTTGGTGCTTAGTTTTTGAATTCTTGATCAGAAGTCTATGTGTAGATTTACTATGATTAGGCTTATTTTCATGGGTTCTATTTTTTGCTAAGCTTCCCCCCCCCCCCCCAAAAGCTGCCATGCTTGCATTATTGTATGATGAGATTGTGTTTTTTTTTTTTTTTTAACATGGCTTATGTTTTTGTCTTTCCAATCTGGAGAAATTGTTCTGTGCAGTTTGTCTAATCTCTTTTTGATTTAACTCCTTATTTTGCTCGGGGTAAAAGATATTTTTGCATTAATTGAGCAAGTTGTGATATTTTGTATTGTTAAAATGGTGTTTATGTTCAACTTTTCGGGGGACTTGTTTCTCATCTGCAGATACCAACAACAGCGACTTCGCAAGGAAAGCTCAGGAACTGATGCCGGCCTTATTGGTCATATTCATCTGAATGAGGTAGTTAGATTTCTTGCATATCCAATTTGAGCATTTTACATGTTGCTACCAACCTGACCTTGGACTTTGCTGTAGCCATGTCCCTGGGTCATGGTAACTATGTTGTAAAATTTTCATCCTCTATTTTATTTTTTTGATAAAAGAAGAATATTATTAAGAAGAAGAGAAGAATAACATAAGAAGATGGGAGGACAACAAATCCTTCTAAAGCAAACAAAAGAAAAAACTATCTATGAAGTTTAGCTTTTCAATCTCTTAACATGTCTGAGAGGGAAATTCCTCCAAATGATCATGAGTTTTACACCAAATAGAGGCTAAATGCCTAACCCTATCCCACAAAACACGTTTGTCTGAAAATCTCTCATTGAAGGTGTGAGAATTATGCTCATACTCCAAACAACGGCATATATAGCTAATTTTCGTCCTCTATATAAACTTCAATGAACTAACATGACCAAACAATTTTTCTTTTCTCTTGGATTTTTGCTCATGCTTCCTATCATGAATCATCTCTTTCAAAATCTTAAGCTGTTGGGTAGAGGCACATGAATGATTTTATATCTTAACACGCCCCCTCACGCAAAAGCCTCTTTGGGCATAAAGCGTGGATTTTGCACAAGTCCACCCTACCTTATGCTGAAATTTAACTTTTATTTAGAAATGGGGGCAAATAAGGATCGAATTCTAGACCTATTGTTCATAGAGGCTTTGATACCGTATCAGAACCATCTCTCCCAAAATTTTAAGCTGATGGGTTGAGTAATAAAGTTTGAGAGAGTGAGAGAAAGTCAGAGAAAGAGAGAGAATCTGAAGAGTTTAGAAGTGCAAAACTGAATTATGAGGAAATTGAATGTACTATCGGGTTTATATATGCCTAGAGGCTAGGTACATTTGGCGGGAAAGTTAGTTATCACTAATTGCCAGCTGTCACCTGCTGAATAAATCGTCTACAATAGTCTATGCTACTCTATTTACACTATTGTCTAACAATTACACTATCATGCCCCCTCAATCCCAGCTGGGGTGTTCTTTCCCTTCTGATCCTGTTGAAGATCCTGAACCTTTAATTTTCCCTTAAGCCATAGGAACTTTCCTTTTTTGATAGCCTTGGTTAGTAAGTTTGTAGGTTGCTCATTGGTGGGAACATGAGCTTATGAGTGATTTCCTTTGCATAACCTTCTTCCTTACAAAAAACAAGCTCAGTTCCATGTGTTTGGTTCTAGAGTGAAGCATTGGGTTGTGAGAAAGCATCACGGTGCTCAAGTTGTCACAGTATACCACTGGCCGAACGCCGAACCACAGGGACCTTCAGTTCTTCAAGAAGAGATTGGAGCCACGTAATTTTTGCTGATGACATAATTTTTGCTGTTGCATCAGCTAGGCTTCAATATTCTGCCTCAATACAAGAACGCGCTACTAGAGGCTGTTTCTTGGACCACCAAGGGACAAGATTGGGTCCAAGAAACACACAAGCTCCTGATGTAGATCTTCTGTCATCCACATCTGCTGCCCAGTCAGCATCATAGAATCCCCTCAAACCCAAAGGTTGAAGTGAAGGACACAAGCAAGCCATGGTGTAGGAACTAGCCAGATATATGAGAATTTGCTTAACTGCTTTCCAATGACTCTCAAGAGGGTTGGACATGAACTGACATGCTTTATTGACTGAGAATGAGATCTCTAGTCTTGTCACAATAGCATATTGAAGTGCCCCAACAACCAACCTGTACAGTGTGGGATCTGACATCGTGTAAATCCCTAGTTTAGAGAGTATAAGACCTGAGACCATAGGCGTTGCTTTGCTTTTTGCCTTGTCCATTTTACTTTTGGGTAGCAAGTCTTTGATGTATTTTTGTTGAGAGAGGAGAGACCCATCATGCAGCTTATGAACCACAATCCCTAGGAAATAATGCAGGGGACCAAAGTCCTTGAGAGCAAACTCAACATTCAACTTGGAGATGAGGGAGTCAATAAATTTTGATGAATTCCCTGTGATGATGATGTCATCTACATAGACAAGAACATAAATTGTAGTGTCCCCTTGAGAGTAGACAAACAATGAGGGATCACTCTTGCTAAAAACCAAATTTGTGTAGAGCTACTACTAATCATTCAAACCACACCATTGGAGCCTGTTTGAGCCCATAGAGCGCCTAGTGAAGCTTGCAAACTAGAGCTGACCTAGTAGAAAACCGCTTAGGCTGTGTCATATAAACCTCTTCATTGAGAACACCATTAAGAAAAGCATTGTTCATGTCTAGTTGTCAAATAACTCAATGATTTGTCAAGGCCAAGGTGAGGATAACTTGAATAGTAGCAGGTTTTATAATCGGAGAGAAGGTTGCTGAGTAATCAAACCCAATTTGTTGTTGGAAACCCTTGGCCATCAATCGAGCCTTAAGCTTGTGAATTGAGCCATCTGGGTTTTGTTTTACTCGAAGGACCCATTTGCAGCCAATAGGCCGCCGCCTTAGGGGAAGTGGAACTAAGGACTAAGTACCATTCTGTTTGAGTGCCTCAAACTCTTCTGCCATGATTGCAAGCCATTGAGGTGAGGCTAGAGCTTCACTTACTGAATTCGATTTAGAGGTGACTAGTAAGGCTTGGTGAGGAGTTGGGTTGACACGATTTTTGGCTTGGGTGTGCATAGGGTCAGATGGAAGAGTGGGTGGAGAAGGTAGGGATGAAATGGAGGAAGGAGTGTATTCACTTGGTGAGGTACTTGGTGATTCTGATGAGGGAGAAGCTGAGGAATGAGTTGTGGGTGGTGTAGGCAATATAGGTGAGGTAGGAGGAGGAGTGGGGAAAAAATGGTGAGGATGGGCTATGATGTGGTAGGGAGGAAAGAGTAAAGGGTGAGGGTGACATATATGGAGTTGGTGAGGGAAAAGGTTGCAAAATAGTGAGAGGATGGGGGAGGGCACTAGGATAAGGCTAAGCCTTGCTCCTTAAGGGGAAACTTTCTCTCATTGAAGACAACATATTTGGAAATGTAGAGTCTACCATCAGTAGCTAAACACCTATAACCTTTATGATGGGAATTGTATCTTAAAAATACACATTCGGAGGAGTGATAGTCAAATTTATGTTCATTATAAGGCTTGAGAAAGGGGTAGCAAGCGCAGCCAAACACCTGAAATGATGAGTAAGGAGGTGGTTTTTGGAACAACACCTCAAAGGGAGATGGAGTTGCGGGGAGGAAGGAGGAAGTCAGATTGGTCAGATTTGATTAGTACACCAAGTTGGAGTTCTATCATTGCTTTAAATTGTAAGAAGGCTGGAAAAGCCTCAAATTTTGATTTTAGAAAATAGACCCATGTAAATTTTGAGAACGCATCAATGAAAGCTATATAAAATCGATACCCTTATGATGAAAGGACAGGGGATGGTCCCCACAGGTCAGTGTAGATGAGTTCAAGAGGGAAATGATAAGAATTGGGAGAGGGGACAGAGGGTAGCGATGAGCCTTCCACAAGCAAAAGGCTTGACAAACACCAATTGTCATTTTATTCGCAAAAGAGATATCACAATGTTGCAGAATATTAGAGACAACATGCTTGGAAGCATGACCTAATCTGTTGTGCCATAATTTGAATACATTGGGCATAGTATTATTGAAAGCTACATGAGTGTTTATTACATGAGGTCCTATTGAGGAGCTAGGAAAGCCAGAAATAGATACATGACAATTGAAAGTAGTTGAGAGGTTGGAGCGTCCATGACCAGGTGTAGGAGAGGATGGTTGCAAATGTTGTAGCTTGAAGCTATTGAACTTGTATAACCCATCCTTGCCTAGAACACCTTGCAATAGGACTTCTTTAGTTGCCTGTGATTTGACAAAATAGGAATAAGGATGAAATTTGAATAAAACTGAGTTTTCATGAGCAAATTTACTAACGCTGACTAGATTTTTGGTAATTGAAGGTACAAAAGGTAAATTATTTAGATGTAAAAGATTAGAAGAAGAGGAACAAGAAACAACATTTGAATGTCCTCTATGAGAAATGCAGAGACCTTGACCATTACCTACGTGGAGCTGATTAGCTCCATGGTAGGGTAATGCATGCATAAGATTGTTGAATTCAAGAGTAACATGATTGGAGGCACTCGAAGCAGGATACCATGCTGCATCATTGACAGATTCAGGTGTTGCAACAGTAAAGGATATGGTAAAGGTTAAGTTACCAGGGAAGGAGGATAGGCGGCAATGAAGTGTGCGTAGGGAGGTGGTGGTGGAGGAGAGGGTTGAAAGTTCTGGTCAAACCAATGCCAGCAGTTAAAACTCGTGTGGCCAAATTTGTGGCATAATTGGCAGATGAGAGAGCTGCGCCCTGAGGAGCGGCCTCGACCTTGTGTTCCATGGCCGCCTAAGTGGCCGCCTCGGCCTCCGCGTCCATCACGACCATCGTGGAAACCATGAAACACTTGTTGTGGCTGTGCAGGTGCAGATCCAAAGTGATCATTCGCAGAAGGCACATTTTCACGATTAGCCACGTGCTTGCATCCACTGAGAGCTAGTATGCAAAGAAGCTTTCTTGATCTGAGCTTCTTGCACCATCAAGTGAGCTTCAACCTCAACCACAGAATACGGATTTGAACGCATTGTGATGGAGGTGGCAAATGCATCATAATTGGTGGAGAGTCACCAAGGATCACTTCAATGTGTTCTTGCTCTAAATTGCACATCCAATGGAAACCAGCGAATTCACTAGCACCTTGATGCGAAGAAGAGACTCAGCCACTGATTGTGCACCCTTGGAAGTATTTTGAAGCTCGATTTTCAACTGCTGAACACGACCTTTGGTGTGAGAGGCGAAATATGTTTGGATCTTCTCCCAAACTTGCCACGTAAAGTCACAATCAACAACCAGAGTGAGAATAGAATCTGACATTGACGCCATTAACCATGACAGGATCAATTGATCCTGTTGCTCCCATAGCCGGAATTCTTTTGAAACATGGTTGTTCAAGGCGTCTTTTGGAGACTCAAATTGAGGAGTCTTCGCAGTGCGATAAAAAAAGTGGCCAAGATTGTGGCCTTTCACCGCCGCTAGAACTTGGCGACACCATAGGAGTTAATTTTTGTCCTCGAGCTTGATGGCAAGAGGATGATTGAAGGAGACTCAATGAATAGGAGGCAGAGAGGATTGAGAATTCACCGGTGGATCTTCATGGCGTGGTTGCGAGGCAGAAGAAGGAGATTGAATCGGAGATTGATTCACAGGATCCAAGGCCATTGAGCTTTCTAGGCTCTGGATATCATAATAGAGTTTGAGAGAGTGAGAGAAAGTGTGAGAAAGAGAGAATCTGAAGAGTATAGAATTGTGAATTTGAATTATGAGGAAACTGAATGTACAGTAGGGTTTATATATGCCTAGAGGCTAGGTACATTTGGCGGGAAAGTTAGTTATCACTAACTGACAATGACAGCTGGCACAACTGTCACCTGAGGAATAAATGCTTTACATCGGAGTCTATGCTACCAAGGGTATTAAAATTGAGATCCTACATAGGATCGGAAAGGGGATATAAAATCGTAAATCGTGGGATTGTAACACGGATCGTAAGATCCTACCAAAAATAATTACACCCATAAAAATATATATATATATATGCATATAACATATCATAAATAAGCAAAATAACCACAATTAACATAATTAAACTTCAAATAAACATGGACAAAGTTTCATAACCGATAATCCAAGCATCAAATAACTACAAGTCTATAAGACCACAAATCACAACACAAAATATAATAGCCACAAGTTTTTGACATAACAAGAACTAAATCATTGAAAGGTAATAACACAACTAGTTACTAGGCAACTACTAAAAATAGAATAACATCTAAAGCAAGTCATTTAGGCCATGGTCATCATATTCTTCATCTTCTATATGATCTATATCTTCATTGTCGTCCTTTTGAATGAGTTCATCAAAATCATCATCATCAAGATCAGGAATTGCCAAATCATCTTTAGAGGCAACACTTCCACTACCACCTTCTCCTTGGGCCATAAAATTATTTGGAATGTCCAAATCTTCTAAATTTTCCATCACATCTTCTTCATCAATAATCCACTCTTAATTAGAATCCAACTCATCAAGGCTATACTCAAAATCATGAGGTTTTCTATCTTGCTTCTTCTCGGCCAATCTTGAGTTGGCCATCACGAACACAACATCATTCATTGTTTTCTGCTTCAAACGATTTCTCGTCTTTGTATGGACCTTAAAAAAATAGAGAAGCAATCATCAAGAACACAACAATTGGCAACTAATTCTAAAATTGAAATACAAATCAGATTAAACATTTACCATCTCAAAGGCATTCCAATTGCGCTCACATCTAGATGAGCTGCATGTCAAGCTCAACACATGAATTGCAAATCTTTGAAGCTCTGGATGCTTATCCCCCATAAGAATCCCACAATTGATCTAAGGTTTTTCTTGGCGATTTTTCTACCAAAAAACTTTGCACAATCCTTGAAATCCTCAAGTTGAGCATCAATCTTAGTAATCTCCTCTGTGTTTCCCACAATCCTTTCCATACAATCATAAAGTCCTTTTTTGACTTCATAATCAATCTTGAACCTAGGAGCATAATGTAATTGAGGGTTCAAGTAATAGCCTGCAGCATGCAAGGGCCTATGAAGTTGATTATCTCATCTTTCATCAATAATGTCCCATAAAGGCCTATAACTAAAAAAACAAAATTGGATTAGCTACTAAACAAACACTAGAATATTCTAATTTAAACTAAACTTGATTATGCATTAATGATAAAGAATAGCTTATCTCTTCTGGACACCTTGGAAGGCACGTTGAATTTTCTTCTTTGCACGATCCATCTCTTCATAAATATACCCCATGGCTGGCTTCTCATCCAAATCAACCATACGAAACACATGAAGAAGAGGATAAGCACCCCTCAAGCATATCACAATATCTCTCCAAAACAGCATATCCAACACCACATTTTCAATCAACTTCCCATCCTTTGTCTTTGCAAACTTACTAGATTTCCATTGATCGGAAGTGAACATTCTTATCAATGCCCCTTTTTTCTCATGGAGGCAACCTAAAGTAAGGTAGGATGTTGCAAAGCGAGTCATACCCGGTTTCACCAAATCTTTTCCTTTGGTGTGGTGTTGCAATAGTGAAATGATAGATGTCCTAGAATAGATGAAAGTAGTAATTTTTCTTCCCTTATAAATTTTGTCTTTATGAAGATCCAATTTTTTCTCAAAGTCCTTCAACATTAAGTCAATATAATGTGCTACACAAAGGGTCTAATAAAGCTTCTTCCTTTTTTCCATTAACATATCTCCAACAGCTTTGTAGTTAGCTGCAATATCTATGACAACTTGTACAACATTCTCCTCACCAACCTCCTCAACCACATCATCTATCATCTTAAACAGCTTATAAGCTATTTTAGAAATATGGGAGGCATCAATAGACTTTAAAAAAACAATCCCCTTAGGGCTATTAACTACGAAATTCAATATGGTTCGCCTTCTCTTATTCGTCCAACCATTTGTCATAATTGTGCATCCCATTTTCTTCTAATAAGTTCTATGTTCTTCCAATGATTCCACAGTCAAATCTACCTTTTGCTTCAAATATTTCACTCTCAATTCATGGTAGGATGGTGGCTTAAATTCTAATCCATGCCTTACAGCCTTTTCAAACATCCTAGTACATTCTTCACTCCTTGAGACATTGAAGGGAATGGCATTGTTGTAAAAAAATGAAGCAATTTTTTGGCATGCTTCCTCCCTCAAATTCTTCTTAAACATGTTGTTGATGGTTGCTTGAGAGCTAACACACCTTTTCTTGAAAATGTTTCCTAGCGTCTCCACTTCTTTTCCATTTCTTTTTTCACCAACTGAAGAAGCATCTTCACTGGTTTGTCCTCCTTCTTGAAACCTCTTTTGTTTTCTTGATCAGGTTTTGTTGCAATCCAACTACAATATCCTACATTTTCTTCTTAACCTCTTCACTAACACCCTTATAAGCCCCAATATCCATTTGTGTTCCAGCGAAGTGATGCTTCAATCTATAAACTCCCCCTGTTATGATCTTCTCACAATATTTACCTTTTATTTTTCTTGGATCTCCATCAATGGAAATCCCATGGCTCCATCCCATATCACTTCTATTTCTTGCAGAATTTTTAGATTGTTTTTTCCTACCCCCACTTTGACTCCCAAGCCCAACAAACTACCACTTTTAGATTGAGAAGGAGGCCTACTGTTACCCTCACTAGCAGCTCCACTTGATTCCATTTTTCCACCCAAATATTATCTAACCACAGACCAACAAATACAAGCTTCAAAGAATAATAAATTTTTTTTTTTAAAAGGAAGGTCTAATTCAAGAATCAGGACCTAACAGGACCAATAATAAGCTCACTGCTCACCTCACTTCATAGACGAATAGCAACATGAGAAAGAGCCGGCGATCAACGGTGCAACCGCGTAAAGGGCAGCCGATGGCGAGCGAACAACTAGCAACTAGCAACCAGGCGTTGCCTTGCACTTGCACGAATGATAGAGAGAGAGACAGACAGAGTGTTCGTGAGAAAGGAGAGTTTGAACTTCGAACAGAGTAGAGGAGAATGGAGATAGAGAGATTGATGGAGAGTTCGAGAGAGATAGAGAGGGCAGTTGAGAAAGAGTAAGGTCGAAAATGGAAGCACCTCATTTGAGCGAGGGTAAGGTCGAAAATGGGCCAGGTTGAGCTCCAATGGGCAGCGTTGCCATCCGCCACAGGGATCGCAAAAACCGCTGATCGCACTAATTCCATGAGTTTGCGCGGCGATCCCACAACAATCCGAGCTCACTGCGTTCCAAAGTGAGATCGGGATCAGAGATGTGGTGTAAGATCATAAAATCGTGCAATTTTACGATCTAAATTGCAATTTTAACTACCTTGTATGCTACTCTATTTACACTATAGTATAACAATTGCACTATCATAGATACACATGAATGGTTTTATATCTTAACACTTTCTTTATCAGATATGCAGTGGGGTTGGAAAGCTCTTTCAAGCCAATGTTGCTAATTCTTTTGCTGTAATTATTTGCTTTTTGTAAACTTGTATAAAGTTGTAATGAACTGAGTTTAGCCTAATTTTACATACGATTGTTTAACATTTTGTTCACTTCGTTGAAAAGTATGTAATTTCTTATTTTTAATATGTTATAATGTTTTTTTTTTTTCTTTTGATATTTGAATTTGAATGTAAATACTTCTTTTTCCTTTTTTTTTTTTTTTCCTTCCAGCATATAAGAACATATATTTGTGTGAGTATAAATTCTAAAATTTTAGAGCAGTTTATTTATATCTTTTCCACATCCACACTAGTAACGCCTTTATTAAATATCAGTAACTAAAGAAAGAAAAAACACAAAGCTAGTTATCTTTAGAATACTAGGGCCTCTATAAGCCTGTCAAATCAAGCATAAATGCACAACAAATTAAATGGATAGATAACTGGTTTGACGAAGGGTTCAATAGCTTGGTTTATAAGTTTATTCATGATTTATTGGGTTTGACCAAGTCCTGCTGGTCTAAACTTGATTAACCTATTGTAGGTTCTCAATTGCTGTGTTTTAGCTAGAATTATTTGATAATCGTGGGTGTTCCTGTCTTTTAACTTTTTTTCCTATTGCCCTATTATTATCGTTATTATTGCCAGGCTATGAGAATATTGTGGTGGATGGATGAGTGGACGAACAAGTAAAGCTATGATTTAGAACAACTAATGTCAGACATAGTTGTCAATAGCGCCCGATCGTGCCGCTATCGCGCCATAGCAGTGCGGAGCGGGGGTCCACCGCTATGGATCTTGAGGAGCGTCGCATTTTGGTGTCGCGGCCACTATTGCTGTCGTTGTGCAAAAGACAGTTTTGACCTTGTGTTTGGGCCGTTCTGCACTGTTTGAAGGGGCTGTAAGGTCATTTCGTCCTTCCACCCCTTCTGTTCTTCAATCTGCCCTTCAATCTTAGGGCTTTTCTCTTCATCTTTGCTTCATCCTTCACTCCTTCTCACTTGATCCTCTCTCCCATCACCCTTTCACTCTCCGGCGAGCCTTAAACCTCTAGTGGCGGCGATAATGGTGGCTGCGAGACCGGCGGCAGCAGTAGTTGGTTGTGGTCCTCCTTGTTCGTTCCTCTAGTTGGTCTTCCTTCTTCCTCTATCTCTTCTATCTTTTGTCTTCTATCTTCTATTTTCTATTTGCTATTGGTCTCTTGTATCTTCTATCTTGCTATTGGTCTCCCACTCTCCCCTCTGTTCACTGTTTTTCTATTTTTTTTTTCTCGTTTTCTGGAGAGAACAATGTTGGAGGATGATGATGATGAATGATTTGTAGAATGTTTTGTTAACTTTACAGAGTAAAGACTTAGATTTAATTAGGATTTGTTGTTGTCTTTTATATTTTGCTGTCCTTATATTACTTGGTGGTGCTGCCCTTAGAACTTGATGTTTATGCATTGGATTGATGGTGATTGCGTGTTTTTAGACTATGGAATGGATTATGAATTTTTATCATTGATGTGAATGAGTTTAATTGTAAATGATTTTTTATTTTTGAGCATTTATGTATTTTATATAATTTGCATGATAATTATATATATTTTTATCAAATAATTGCCGGAGCGCTATCCGCTATCCCGTTATAGCGTTTTTGGGGTCGGCCGCTACGCACCGCTATCCACGTTTGACAACTATGATGTCAGTAAAAAATTGGAGTGTCACTGATTGAGGAGAGTATGACAGAAATTTTTCTACGGTGGTTCCTTCATATGAGGAGAATAACAAGACAAAACCATTGATAAAACTGGATCAAATGGAAGATTGTATGATTAAAGAGAGTAGTGAAGACCGAACATCACTTTTTAGGAGAAACCACACTATATAAGAACTTAATCTGGTCGGTTTATTAAGTTGTGGTTTTTGATAGAGTGCAGTGGTGTTTGACCTATGTTGCTGAACCCATTGAGTGGGATAAGGCTTAGTTATTGTTAGATAATACTTATTTATGTTTTAATAATTAACCATATCGTTTTTGAACAGATAATGTTAAAGAAGCTGAAGATCAATATGGATGAAGTTTTCCAGAGATGCCAAGATAGACTTAAGTCCTTTTATCGGAAGAAGAAAGTTAATCAAATTTTCAAGAAGACTGAACTGGACGTCAGGTTAATCTTTAGTTCTTTCCACATGTACTTGATTAACTGCTATACGATTCATGCTTGGGTGATGTACTTGGTTGCTGATAGCAAGTTCTCTACCTTGTTTATCTAATTGGAGAAGAAGCTCAAGCTTTGTTTGAAAGAAATGAGAGAAAGTTCAATGGATGGAGGATAGGAAATCCTCCTAATCATTGCAGGCAAAGGTAAGAGGGAACTGGGTGAAAAAAAGGGGTTGCAAAGCTGCCCAACCCCTGTACATCTTTCAAAAGGCAACTCCCTTGACGCAACCATTAGCACAACCCCACAAAATGGCCGTATGGATTATGGACAATCCTAACCCATGATAAGTTGATGAGTGAAGTGCTCGACCTTGTTATATATAAGATTTAAGATCATTAAGTATTTATTGGTTTTGCATGAATGATTTTTCACTTCTTTTGGGAAGTTAAAAGTTGTCTTATTCTGCACTCCAAGTATCCATATGCTTGATATGTGAAGGGGAGTATTTGCCTTCCTTTTGTTAAAATTGGGAATTCCAGTGCATTCCTACGATTGTAAGCTGTCAGCACATTCAATGCATCATTATATCATGATGTATCCAAAGATTAAACTATCTTATCTACTGTGTATGCCAATTCAATATTACTGAGATGCAACCCGTTAAGTTTTCTCTCAAAACTTCTTGGCATTAAACTTGGAGAAACTATTGCTGTTTCAATCTTTCTCTTCTGATCATTGCAGCTTTTGATACTTAAACAGCAACATAGTCTAATTTTTTGGAGTTAAAAAACTAACTTCTGATCTATTATGTTCCTTTCTGGCAGTGGGTCTTGCCCTTTTTCACATTCTTCTGCACCATGTGTAATGTTCCTTTGGCAAGATGGTGACGTGAATGATTTAGACAAAACTGCAAACATCCTGGCTGACATAATCTGTCCAGTTTTGCTTGAAACAATAATCAAAGGTATTTTCAGTCTAATTTATTTTTAATGAAGTACTGTATTTGTTTCATCATTAAATTATTATGTATAACTTGGAATTATAGGGTTTAATTAGAAAATGAGGAAAAGATGAAAAGGATGCTCTGAATAATGTAGGATTTTGTTTATATTTTGATGTGATCCTATTCAACTTAATGCACCTATTATACTAATATTTAGGTCAAGTACCCATACTAATAGTGCAATCAAACTTATACAATAAGAATCCTTATTCAATATTCTAAAATTTCTCTTTATGCTAAGGGTTACTAAGCTTAAGCTGGTCACAAGTAGCATACCACAGACAGAAAACATTGTACCCTCGAATCTAAAGTAAGCAAATCTCAAATGATGAAATTAGGCAACAATTACTCTTCCTGAAAATCAAAACCTTGTCTGGGTCATTGGTAGATAACTTTTAGAAGTCTTTGGCCTCTCTCCTCAGGCACTGGAATTACCACTGGTTAACACAAGATCGGCCTTCATGGAAGGCACAAAAAGGTTGTTGCAAATTTTCATACGCTCTGTAGCATTCTCATGTCTCCATTTCATACACTATTATGTCAAACCCAAAGTGCCTAAGCACAAAGCCAACAGTAGTAACAGAACACTCACCATCCCCCCAAAACATATCCCAAAGAAGAAACAACTGGATAACAGCTTAAGAAAAAGGCCCATAGGAAACACCCTATGAAAGTTTTCAAGATGGACCCAAACAACTTAGAATTCAGAGGATACTCTAAAATAGAAAAAGAATGCTCTGACTGAGGCGATATTTGATTCATACTTTAATGCAATTCAATACACTAACTAATGCTTCATTTGATACTAATTATTTGTCAAGTACTAGTGTTACTAGTATAAGCCTGGGCCACCAATAAAATAATATCATAGCTTGATTTCTGAATGAGTGACTTTGAGAGAAAACTATCTCAAATAATAAACTAAGTATATTCCATGAAAGAAAAGGCCTAGATCTGCTGCATGGGACTGTGTGTTGGGCAGTAAAAAGCCAACGAGCACAAGCTCAAAGTTGTAAATATGAGGATGTTGCGTTGTATGAGCGGACACACTAGACTAAGACAAGATAGGATTAGGAATGAATGCATTAGAGAGAAAGCTGGGGAAGCGCCTATTGTGGAAAAAAAATGATAAGAATCTCACCTTAGGTCGTTTGGCCGTGTGTGGAGAAGGCTTGTAGAAGTCCCTATAAGAAGAGTACATTAGATGGAGGGTAGTCTAATAACTAGAGGTAGTGGGGCACTTAGAAAAACCATAGATGAAACTTTTAAAAAAGATTTAGATTTTAATAGCTTAAATATAAACATGATTTATGACATGACATTCTAGCATCGTTTGTTTCATGTAGCCAACTCACATAAAGGGACAAGGTTTAGTTGTTGTTGTCTGTCATGTGTTGCTTTAATATGTACGTGCATTACTTACTCTTTTGAGCGATCTTTCTAATTTTCTCTCACCCAAAAAAAAAAAAAAAAAAAAATAGGAGACCCCCGTATTTGTTCTGCAAACATAATCTGGGTTAATCCGGACACAAACACGTGGGTCCGAAACCCTTGCAAATCTCCAAATGGTGAATTGGCTCTAGACATCATTCTTGAGAAGGCAGCTATTAAACAAAGTGGTGATGCTTGGAGGATTGTTCTTGACTCCTGCCTTCCTGTTCTTCATTTGGTTGATACCAGGCGTTCCATCCCTTATGCTATCAAGCAAATTCAGGAATTATTTGGGATATCATGTACTTTTGATCAAGCAATTCAGGTAGATTTCTGAAGACTATGTTGAATAATATAATGTTACATGTCTGCTGTCTGCTCTTCTTCTTTTTCTGATTATTCACCTTAAGCATGCATTTACCTTGTAAATAGCCACTGCATTCAGTTTCAAATAGATACTGAAAATCAACTAGTTGGCTGCATTGAAAAGAGCTGTTGCATTAGTTTGAAATCGGTAATGAAAATCAACTAGGTATAATTTCCTCGCATATCTTCATTGAGTTAGCTCCTTGTTTCCTCATACATTAATATTCAAAAGTGCCTATATTTTTACCTTATGTGATCTAGAGACATTATCATCAGTGAGTCAGAGTTGGCTGCTGATATTATCGTCTCCTGATGTTCTAAAATTTTAGTTCTGCAGCCATTTCCACCTTCATGCCTGTGAGCAGCATAAATGTAACTTATTCATGCCTGGAGTTACTATTCATAAAAATTTATTAGTAGATATAGGAATTCTAGGCATATTTTTAGTGGGATGCTCAAGAGGAAACTACTGTATTTGAATATGCGTGTATGTATGTATGACTGTTCAAAAGCATATTTGGACTCGAAATTTTTGAGAATTTAAGATTCAAGCATTTGAATTGGTTAAAATTGTTGGACGAATGTTGTCTCACTTTCTTCAGCTGCCAAACTGTTGGGGTTACTGTTGATGGCTGTATTGACAGTTCTGTGATGCTCAGTTTTACCACATTTGTGGTTAATTCTAAACCCACTATTAAAATAGCATAAACCTTATCATTTACTTCAGTGTCCGGGCATCCTACGTCACTTTTTTTTTTTTTTAAATGGGAATCTGTTTCCTTTGTAGTGCATGTGTCCTTTTCTACTGAGTCAGTTAATTATTCATTTGTCCAAACCTTAGTTGTCAATCGTGCACGATAGCGGTGGAACGGACAGAGGATGTGACAGAGCTGCCTGAGCATCGCGTTTCTTCGTCGCTGCTGCTACATGGGCCGTCGTGGCTGCTATTTGATGTCAACAGCCAAACACTGGTTTTACCCCTCATTTCAAAGCTTCCCCCCTCTTTTTTTCGATCTGAACATTGGTTTAGGGTTATTCTCTGTTCTCTTCCTCTCTAATCCATCTGTCTCTCTCCCCCCTCACCCCTCTTGCTCCGATGATCCTCCAACCTCCAACGGCGGTGAGATCGGTGGCTGCGAGGCTTGCAGCGGTAGCGGTTTGAGTTTCTGGCAGCGGCAGTTTGTCCTTCTTGCACTCTCTTTGTTTAGTTTTCTTCTATCTTCCTCAGATCGGGAAAGAGGGAGAGAGCAAGAAATTTAGAGAGATAAGAGATGGTAACACTCACAGTGAAGAATCTTGGAGAAGGAAAAGAGGGGGGCTTAGGGTGGACCACCTCACTTAAAGTGTTGGTGGTCCTTACCCCTTCTCTCTTCTTTTTTTTTTTAATATTTTTTAGCAATGGTATGTTTGTTTTGTTGTTCTGTTTTAGCAATGATGATGATGATGATGATTAATTTATTAGAATGTTTTGTTAGTTTTAGAGAGTAGAGACTTAGGTTTAATTAGGATTTGGTATTGTCTTTTATATTTTGCTGCCCTTATACTAGTTGATAGTGCTATTTTTTCTGTTTTACTGCCCTTAGGACTTGATGTTTATGCATTGGATTTAATGGTAATTGCGTGTTTTTAGAGCATGGAATTGATTATGAATTTTCATTATTGATGTGAATCAGTTTAATTGTAGATGATTTCTTATTTTTGAACATTTATATATGTTACATGAATTGCATGATAATTATATATTTTTTATCAAATAGCGTTTTTGGGGTCGGCCGCTATGCGCTGCTATCTGCGTTAGTCAACTATGGTCCAAACTGAACAGAAAACGAAAAAATTTAGGTGTTGATATTGAATATCTGAATTCTAACTGATGGTCACTGCTGGAGTCAAATCTTGTTATTCTTCTTATATTTATTTATAATTTCTATGATTAGTTGGGGATTGCGTTGTAAGTTTAATGAGCCAACAGAAAATAATGTAGATAATAAAGAAATGTATGTATTGGAGCCTGTTTTGAGTCTCATTTCGATAACTACATATATGTGATTATTTCCAGTAAGCTCTAGATATCTTGCCGTTTCCAGCTTCTTTTTCTCTTTTCATGTGTGTTAAGAAAGTTATTGAGTTCCTTCTTTAGTCTGCTCATGTCTTCTTTAAGAATGTTGCTGTCTAATATTTGGAGAGATTCCTGCATTCTTAGTCCCCCCTGGGTCCTTTTTTCCCCTTCTCTTTCTTTTGTAATTGCATTTAGTCTTTAATATGTTTAGGAGGGTTTCTTATCCGTCCCGTACTTCTTTTTTTTTCTTTAATGAAATTCTTCTATAGAAAGCAAAGTAGTTGTGACTTGTAAACTGTTTATGACTGCGCTACTGATGGAAGAATGATATCAGCAATCATTGAGTCTTATTTGATCATGGTCTGCTCTATAGTAGTCCCATATTCGTGCTCTACATTTTCTTTTATCTTAACTCTTGTAGCTGCTTGCAGCGTCTTGCAACATCAGTGAAAATGGTGGCAAAAGGTGTTCTCAGAGAGCATCTTGTTCTTTTAGCTAGCAGTATGACTTGTGGTGGGAATTTGGTTGGATTTAATACAAGTGGATATAAAGCACTGGCTCGTCAATTAAATATTCAAGTACCATTTACTGATGCAACACTTTTTGTAAGTCTCTGCCTTGATTGTTTAAATCATGAGATTTATCATACCATCATTTTTTGCATACCATCATTTTTTGCTTACCTTGTACATCTGATTATGCAGACACCTAGAAAATGTTTTGAGCGAGCTGCTGAGAAATGCCATACAGACTCTTTGTCAAGCATAGTTGCTTCCTGTTCCTGGGGTAAACATGTCGCAGTTGGTACAGGATCAAGATTTGATCTCCTACTGAATGCAAAAGAAGTAATTTGATTATACTCAGATTTAATGGACTTGATGAGCCACATTACTGGTTGGAGTTCTGTATGCGTTATTTTAATATTGAATTTTTCTTTTGCAGATAAAATCAAATGAGATTGGAGGGATGGATGTTTACAATTTTCTTCACATGGTGAAAAGCCTTTCCAATGGGGAAGAAGAAAACAATGCTTGTTTGGGTGAAGATATTGACGATTTGCTAGAAGAGGAAGATGTGGATGTTGGCATGTCCCCACAGCATAACTCTGGTTTTGATGCTGTCTTCGAAGAGAATTTTGAAGTATTGAATGGTTCAACATCCAATGGTTGGGATGCAAAAGCAGCTGAAACAAAAGATGGTGGATCGGAGAGTGCCCGTGAGGATTCTTGGAGCTCTCGCACGTGGAAAGCTGATGTCGTCCAAGAAGATGCTAAGTCCGATGCTTGGAATGCTAACCCAGATCAAACAAAAGAAAAATCGAATGACTGGTCAGCATGGGGGAGCAACAAATCTAGAGAACAAGATGGTGGATCTGAAAAAGCCCTCGGGGATTCTTGGAGATCTCGGAAATCTGATGTTATCCAAGAAGACTTTTCCAAATCTAGTGCTTGGGAGACAAACACAGAACAAATAAAAACACAGTCAAATGATTGGTCAGCATGGGGTGGAAATAAATCTGGAATACAAGATGGTGGATCTGAAAGAGCCGTAGAGGAGTCTTGGAGTCAGAAGTTGAAATCTGATGTTATCCAAGATGACTTTCCTAAGTCCAGTGCTTGGGATGCAAACAAAAAACAGGCTAAAATGCAGTCAAATGATTGGTCATCTGGGAGAGAACATAACTCTGAAATACAGTATGGTGGTTCTGAAAGGGGCCAAGACGATTCTTGGAGTTCACTTACGCGGAAAACTGATAATATCAAGGAAGATTCTTCAAGGTCCAATGCTTGGACTGCAAACACAGATGAGACAAAATCAAAATCAAGTGATTGGTCAAATTTGGGTCGAAACAAATCTGAAATTCAAGATGGTTCTCAGAAGTCCAGTGCTTGGGACATAAAAACAGATCAGAGTAAAACAGTTTCAAATGATCGGTCAGCTTGGGCAAGAAATAAATCAGAAGTACGAGACAGTTGGTCTGAAAAGGCCCAAGACGATTCTTGGAGCTCTCAGAAGTCCAGTCCTTGGGACGTAAATACAGCTTCAACAAAAACAAGGTCAAATGATTGGTTAACTTGGGGAAGTAGTAAAGACAAAATCCAAGATGACGGGTTGGAAAGGGCCCACGAGGATTCTTGGAGCTCTGGTATGCGGAAAGCTGAACCGAAGGTTGGAGCCGATGTTATGCAGGAAGACTCCAATGCTTGGGAGCGTAATTCTGACAATGTGAAGGTTGACAATAGCCCTTGGGGGAAACCCAAGTCTCCAGAAGACCAACCTTGGAATTCCCAGAATCAGTCAAATCAAGCTGCAAGTTCGCATGGATGGGAATCGCAAATTGCTTCAGCTAATTCTGACAGCGATAGAAGTTTTCAGTGGGGAAAACGAGGTAGAGAATCATTCAAGAAAAACCGTGAAGGTTCCCAAGGTTGGGGTTCAAATGCAGGTGACAGGAAAAACAAGAGCCGCCCTGCCAGAGCACCTGGACAGAGATTGGATATATACACTTCTGAGGAACAGGATGTTCTGAAGGATATTGAACCTGTTATGCAGTCAATCAGACGGATCATGCAACAAGAAGGGTAAGTTCTCGATGACTATAATAAGCGCAAATGTTCCAATATAGTGAGTTTACATGTCCAACAGTATTGTGATATCTTTTTGGCTTTTCGTAAGGTTATGTCATCCCTAGGCTTAGTTTACAGCCAGCCTTTTAGTTGTTGCACTGATTTAACCTACATTGATTGCAAGGTGCATACTATGCAACTGCTAGTGTCATTACTACCATTTTTTTGGGAACCTTTGCCTATGTGGTTGACAGTTCTACTTCTTGCTTCCATAATTTTGCATATTTTTGCTGCGAGCAAGCTGCTAGTAGCAATGACAGCTGTTCCAACTTTGTTTCCTCATGATTTAAGCTTACATTATTACTCAATTTCCGGTGTTTTTCCCTTTTACTGTACTCTATCCAAGCCTGAATCTTCCTTCTTTTCCTTTTTCACGGCATTCTCTATGAAATTTGTTTCATACGCTGCTGCTATTTCATCTTAATTTTCTAATAATAAATTCACATGTGAAGGTACACTGATGGGGATCCACTGGCAGCAGATGATCAACTTTTTGTACTAGAGAATGTGTTTGAACACCATCCAGATAAAGAAAGTAAAATGGGTCCTGGAGTTGATCATGTCATGGTATCCTAACACTTCCCTTTTGTCGCCTTTTTAGCTTTCAGTTTTATAATTTATTTCATCGTAGTTGCCCTGGCTGAATGAGTTCGTTGCCAAAACTTCTAGGATGTGAACTGAATGATTGTTTGTTTCTCTCCTTAAATAGCTTTATCAGTATTACGCATTTGCTATGCATCCATGTATACATTTGTGCGTAATGAATTGTGTTGACACGAGACAGTACTAATGTGTGCCTGTTTATGCTTTCCTGTATTTAATATTGAGACTTGTTTTGCAGATTAGCAGACACAGCAGTTTTCAGGAAAGCAGATGCTTTTATGTGGTTTTGAAGGATGGTCGAAGAGAAGACTTTTCCTATCGCAAGTGCCTTGATAACTTAGTAAAGAAGAAGTATCCGGATGTTGCTGAATCGTTTATCAGCAAGTATTTCTGGAAACCTCGTCCAAGGGGGGACCAGGCCGGAACTCCAGGGTTGACAGAACAGGCCTCAACTCCAGGGTTAACGGAACAGGCCCCAACTCCAGGTTTAACAGAACAGGCCCCAACTCCGGGGTTGCCAGAAACAAATGAGTAGAAAACGAGGACTGTCATTAATGTTGTACAGAGAAGTCACAGTTGAGGCCATTGGATAGTTTGATCACAGCAGACAAAAATTCCTGTAAGAAACAGCGTTTTCTTTTCGTTGACTGTCTTGACGCCTAAAGATGTTAAATTTTTTTAGCACGTGAATGATGATAGCAGACATACTCAGGTGTGAATATTTTAATGTTTGAATGCTAACAGCGCGTGATGTGCGTGGCAAGCTGTATCTTGCTCATCATTTTATCTGACCCTCAATTTCATCTGAAAGTCCAGTCGTTCAGTAAGCCACTGGTACCAGGATGGCAACCTTCTTATTACTGTCTCATGTATCTGTTCCTTGATATTATTCGTTTAATAGGCTTCTCAGCAGTCAGGGTTATATGTATACTTTGGTAAACTTGGCTGGAGTTCTCTCTTTTCTGTCTTATATGTATAGATAACAAGCCTAGTTGCAATGGTTCAGAATCTTAATCTTACTCTAAAGAGGTCTTGCAAGTGCTATAAAGTATCAAGTGCGCTATGCTCTAACGCGGGGGCAAGTATTCTTGAATTCCTGGTGAATGCCACTCGTCTAAAATGCTGCACAATGTGTTGCAGATTTTAAGCTAAGACAGGTTTGGAAATCAGTGTGGGTAATCTGCCCGGTAATTTATATGTAGGATCTTAACGTGTTTAAATTGTTTTATAAAATCCTGCTATGGATGTCCCGATGGAGGAAAGGGGAGGCAATAGAACACAGTAAACCTCCCTCTTTTTAGATGACCTGAGGATAATGGAGTTGTAACAGTGTAATTAATCGCAGCAAGCTTGAGAACATCGTAAAAGAGACATCAATCACCAAACAAGTTCACTATATAACTCGAGGGTCAATTAGGATAAAATGCTGGAAAGGAAAATAGTCTCCTATGAAACTTGAGTTAACAGACTCAGAATAAGCCAATCAACTACTGCTCCAGTTGATTCCTTCACTGCACACCTGCCATTGAAGAGAGTCAAGAGGGTCAATGAGATGATCAGGTCCGAGAGATGGAAAGAAGACTGAGAGGTTCACAGAGAGAAGAGAATCCAGTACCACATGCCTAACTTCTTTCTGCCTTCTATTTATCTTCGTATATCCCACTCATTTCATAGTCCCAAGCCTTGAGTTGGTTATTCTTTTCCCTTGGCCTCTCCCTCGATCCTGAATTCTTGGATCAACTGCCACGTGTCTTTCTTCCTTAACTAACTCCAGCTCAGCCTCCCACTCATACCTTGTTTGATGATCTGTCCTCCATGTGTACATTTTGTTGCATAACAATTCCTTCCGCTTTCAAATCAACCTTGTCCCCATGGTTGAGAGTGGGATAAAGTTGTTGAATGAGGCTAGTGTCCTCCCAAGTGGCTTCTGCGACCGTCAACCCTTCCCATTGCAATAGAATTTGACACACATCCACACATGCCTTAGAAATCACCCTGTGTTAAATTGCAACTGGTTGTAGGATTTTTCCTTGGTCATATGTGAGTAATGAAAGGGGCACATATTGACCTGTATGGCTGCCTTGAAAATAAAAGCCTTTAATCAGGAAATATGGAAGACTGGGTGGATTTTTGTTTAATCCGGTAATCGGAGTTCGTATGCAACCTGGACAATTTTTTGCAATATGGGGAAGGGGCAAAAATATTTGGAGTTTTTATGCAACTTGAGGTCATGATGTAATGAGGTTTGCTTGTATGACTCCAGCTTGACTAGTACCAAGTCACCCTCATTAAATTCCTTGTGCACCCTCTTTTTATTGGCTTGATTTTTCATCCTTTTTGGATCCATTTCGAACTTTAGCTCCTGCAGCATTAGATCTTTCTGGTAACAGCTGCTGCATCTATGGGGGATCAGTGTCAGCCATTTTGTACTTGGTCAAGTTAGGAGGCGGTCGACCATAAACAACCTGAAATGATGTCATTCCTATGCTTGTATGGAAGGAGTTATATAAATAATTCTGCCCATCGAAGTCCTTTGAACCCAGTTTTTGGATTTTCAAAAGTGTAACATCTCAAAAACATTTCTAAGCACTTGACTGCTTCTGATTGTCTATCAGTTTGAGAGTGGTATGATAAAGGCATGGCTGTCCCCTGAAGTCTGCAAAGGTGCTGCCAAAATAAGCTCGTGAAAACTCATCCCTATGAAAAGCTATGGATTTAGGTAGACCATGTAGTTTGACCACAATGTTGAAAAATGCCTCTACAACCCGTTTTGTTGTGTAATCCGATTTCATTGGTATAAAGTAGGCATATTTTGACAAATGATCCACAACCACCAACATCACCTTGTAACCAAAAGGAAGAGGAAGGTTAATAATAAAATCCATTGAAATATCATCTGAAATACCTCTTGGAATTGGTACAGGTTATAATAGCCCTGCATGGCTTGTGTGTAGAGATTTTGCCTTATGGCATATTTCAGCTTGATTAATATTTTGCTTAATGTCTGCCTATATCCCTTGCGAAGAAAACTGGCCACAAATACTTGTAGTGGTCGTCTTGATACCTGCTTAATGTCCTTTTGATACCTCACAGTTATATGTCTTTATGTTACATGGTTGCTTCCATCTTATGAGGGCAATTACGAAAAGACATGGATTGATAGAGAAAGGAAGAGACTAAATGGGAAAATCATGATATTTTGGGGGCCAAAAGAAAAATTGTAATATTTTAGACGATGAAACAGAAAAAATGTGATATTTTAGACCAAAAGATTTTACATAAGGATTTTAAATAGTCAGCTACAAGGACCAAGGCGATCCACTCAATTTTCTCAAAACACTACTAGGCGTGTTTCACGCGTCCTCTCTTAGGCCATTAGAGCCAGGTTCTCATTATATATACCTCTCTTTGTACATGCAAACCCATAATCTAATTACATCAAAATCACTCAAAGCCATCAATAAACAATTCAACATTATCAATAAAAGAATTCTTCATGTATTTTCTACTACAATCTTTGGCATTGGTCTGGTTAATGCAACTCTTTCCAACACATGACTCCACTGTTCGCACCCGATTTCCCGTAAGCTTCATTTCTCAAGCCTAAAAATGACATTTGAGGAGCCCCTTCGATCCTATATAGAACTTTTAAGAGCCAAAACGCTTGTCACTTGGAGTGGAGCCTGTCCTCTTATTTTTACAGCTCGTAAAATGCAGGCTATTTTAAAGCAAAAATTGAGTATCCTGTGACATCAACTATCTCGGTGCAGGATTGGTTACTGTTACTTCATTAACAGAGTTATGATTGGAATTTTTCGACGTCGATTCATTTTCACTGAACATTCTTCCAACTGAAAATGCTGGTTGCTTGGGTTTGGGAAGGGCCATTGTGTCACTCCCCAGCATGAGAACAACAGTGGACATGGTTGGTCGATCTGCTGCATTTTCTTGCACACATAACAAACTAATGTGTATGCACTTCATGACTTCACTTGCTATGTATGACTTTTCCAGCACTGGATCGATCAATTCCAAACTTCCTCCTTCACACCAAAGTCTCCAAGTCTGCAACAAGATATGCATATTTTAGAAAGTCCAGTTGAAACATTTGTTTTTCTTACTAATATCAATTTCTTGACGAGATGGGATCAGCAAAACTCACATATAATAGAAGACCTTGCCCATCTTCTGAAAGATAGAATTGACCATTCCTTTTCCCACAAATGATCTCAAGTAGAAGAACTCCAAAGCTAAAAACATCAGATTTTACTGAAAATAACCCTGCCATAGCATATTCTGGAGCCATGTATCCGCTGTTTAAAATCAACAAAACATAGTCAATTATGAAACTTATTTGATAGTTTCTAATCAATTTTAGATTAATACATTCATTAACGATGGAGGTTACAATAACACATACTAGGTACCAATAATTCTTTTCGTCCTTGTTTGAGTATGGCCTTTTTCAAATGTCCTTGCCAATCCAAAGTCTGATATTTTTGGGTTCATCTCATGATCCAAAAGAACATTGCTGGCTTTTAGATCTCTATGAATTACTCTTAGTCGAGAATCCTCATGAAGGTAGAGCAATCCTTTGGCAATTCCATTGATAATGCTTAATCGTAATTTCCAATCTAGTTGCTTTCGTTTTTCCTCATCTGACAGATAAATCAACATTGCATACTTGTTATTGAAGAAAATATCACAAACGGAGACAACTATTCACTCTTTACGTGGAAGGTCTCACTGGATATGTTATTTCACTTTATCTTTCAAAACACAGAATGTGTCAATTTATCCGTATATCCTATGAAGTTCTAATTCTGCATCATCCTATACACTGCTCTTTTAAAGACACAGATAATAGAATTGTTTCTTCCTGACAGTTCAATTTTGGCTATGAAGTTATTATACCTCCCAACTCTTTTACCACATGGCAGTACCACCTCTGCTACTAGGACATATAAAAACTTTTATTGGCACTAAACTTGGAGCCAGAAAATGAGCCAGAAAAAGGAAATAAAAGTAGGAAAGGAAATGGGAACAACAGGCACTTGTAAGAACATACTGAATAGGTGAAAGTCGAGGCCAGAATTTGGCATGTACTCATATACAAGCAACTTCTCGTTTTCCTCAATGCAGCAACCCAAGAGTCTCACAAGGTTTCTATGCTGCAATTTAGCTATGAAGATTACTTCATTCTTGAACTCCTCTAAACCTTGACCGGATGTTTCTGAGAGCCTTTTGACAGCAACTTCTGTCCCATCTGGTAATGTACCCTGCCAAAAATGTTGGCAAGTAAGAAGAAGAGAACAGAGGATTTTATCAATATCAAGCCAAAGCAAAACCATATCTAGCTTGGTTTCCATATCCAATTCATTAGTACCTTGTAAACAGGGCCAAATCCTCCTTCTCCTAATTTACATGACTCTGAAAAGTGATTAGTTGTCTGTTGAATCACACTTAAAGGTATTGTAGGAAGGTCTGCATTCAATGAATCATCTCCTTGAACATGATCATGGAGAGATACAGTCATGTTCTTGAACAATGATCCACCTGCGAAGGAAGCTAGTAAGTTTGTAAATAGTGATACTGTGATAGGCGAGTTTTGTGAAATGATCTCAGAGAAGTGAGCATAACTGTAACCAATGATTATTATTACCTTTAAATAATCCAATCCTGCCCCAGGAATAGTAGACACAGCAACTTAGAAGAGCTACTGCTACCAACACACTTACTATGATGATGATTAAGGTTTTAGAATTACTTCCTCCGTCCTGCTTGCCTACAACAATATCATAGGTTAAACATGTTGCATTTCTTTTCTCTTATATACCGAATTCATCTATGTTGGGACACAAATATTCTGGAAAGTCCCAATTTTCCTAATGCATTATATATAAAAGACACGGAAGATTTATATAATTAAAGAATTATTAGAAAAACTAATAAGTATATTTTGCAAAGGCCATGTTAGTTGAAATTGAGTATCTCCTAACTTCTGATTACTCATATATTGGACCTTCCTATGTCAGCCTGTATCAACTCTTCAATAACGTCTCTGGGGTTTCTATTACACGAACCCTCACGTTTCATTAAATTCCGATGCTTCTGACTGGGGCCAAAAAAAAAAAAAAAAAAACTGATGCTTGCTGAAATTTTTTAGTTATACTCGGTATTTCTGCTGAGAAGGTCATCGCCATGTTCAATGTATGTTGGAATTTGAGGAACAAACACAATTAAGTTGAGAAAAAAAAAATATTAGAAAATATGTTCTAAACATGCCTAGGACTTAGAAGCCTGTTCATCTTAATCACAAATATGCGAATACAAAAAAATTCCCTTATTTTAACAGTTCATCAAAATTAAATTATTACTAGTATTTCAACAATAATCATCAATAATATATTTTTCTCTCTAAATTGTACTCCTCATTCAAATCAGCTCTTACAAAAACAAACAAACAAGATAACACAAAACTACTTTTCCAATTCCCAGGTTAGTAGATCACCCACACCGACAATCCAATCAAAGATTTGCCTCATCGCAGCCAGCTGAATTCGGCCACAAACCGAAGCAAAATTATTTTCCTCTTATAGAATTTAGATTTATTTGCGCATAAACATGACAACTTTGTTAATGTTAACTCAATTTGCAGTTTAGCACACTTTCAGCGACAAGTTAAGCACAAACAAGAAACCCAATAATTAAAAAAGGTCCATCAAAGTTACCTGGACTTGGATTAGGAGGAGAAGACGACCCCGTTTGGTAGAACATAGTATCATCGAACTTCATCCCACAGCTTGGAGACATAATGGCCCATCCTACCTTTGTCCCACAACATTTCGGAACCAAGTCTAACAGGCCGTCCAAACACTGTCCACACCCATCACTGTTAAGGTCTCTGCCACATTGCACCAACCCATACCTTTTCTCATTGGCACTCCAATCAAACTCACCCCTTTCCCACAACTGATTAGTCCTCACTGCTTTCATTACCAAACCATGCATAGAATCCAAAGCCTTCCCAAGGTCTGTTGGATCCTTTATCGTTTCTGATCTCGTGTTGTTCCATGCTGGAGTTAAACTAACCTTGTCATCGAAGGAGAGCACGTATCGTTGGTTAGTTCATAACGTAAAAAGTATTTATTTCTTATTAAATTTGGATCTAATATATCTTTTTCGATTTATAAGTACGTTCGGCTTAGTCAACAAAAAAAAAAACTAACCTTGCCATAGAAACTCTGGTTGGAGTAACGGATGATGCAAATATCATACCATATAACAGCAGAGACAGAGTTGGGACAGCGCTGACGGAGTTCTTGGATGGCAGTGTTGAGACAGAACTGGCAGAAGTAACCGTCGATGTCGCCGCGGCATTCGTAGAATCCGTAAACAGCATCATCACCGTTGCTGTTGGTGCTTATTGTGGTGTGGTTATATCCGTTGCCTACGATTGAATCATTGATTATCCATGAGGTGAGGTTGTTAAGGTTGGTTTTGTATGTTGCGCTAGGAGAATTTCCTGTTGAGTTTGGGCAAAAACTGAACATGTAAAGTGGGGATTGTGCAGTTGTTGCGGAGAAGAAGAGCATGAAGCTAAGCAACCAAGGAAGGGTCATGGTGGGCATTGAAGTTCCAAGGTTACGTGAGTTCTTTCTTTTTTTATTCCATTGTGTTTGGGGTAGGCAATGACAATATGTTCAAGATGATCATCACGAACTTTTTGACTCTGAAGATTTAATTTTAGGACTGATTGGTCCGTAGGTGGTAAACTATGGCAAGCTAAAGAGCCGTCGAGTTTGAATCAGGATTATTTATTTTGGACATGCCATGCATGCGGGTTGATTAATTCAGCGGAAAAGTCTTGTGCACAGATTTTTTATTGTGATGATAAACAATGTGGCGTCCTTTTGTTTGCGCAGCCATTTTTTATGTGTTGTTTGCTCGGGCATTTGATAATGATTTTGTGTATTTTGTATATCTACTTGTTTCGCGTGAAATTCCTGTACCCATCTTTTTAATGAAAAATATATGATCTGGTGTAAAATTGAACATATTTATTTGATTCTAACTGGATTTGTTTGGACTTTTAGCGATTTTAGTGTAAACATCTAAATTTATCCGTATCAAAAAAAAAATTAAAAAAATAAAGATCAAAAGATAGTAAAAAAAATGAAAAATATAAAAACCATAGTACTTGAGCGGCCGAATTTTTATTAAACTCATTTTGCAAATTATTAAAACCTATCCTTAATTTATTGTTTAGGTCAATTTTTCATGTTCAATACGCTTACAATAAAAGAAGAGGAAAGAAAAGAGGCAACATATATTGGCTTTTGTAAGTGTATTCGACACGAAAAATTGACATTTTCTTATGTTACCCTGTTCTTACGCACTCCTTAATGAGCACAGTGATGTTCGAGAGCTCTTACACGAGACCTTCAAAGGCAACATATATTGTCTTTTGAAGTTTCAATATATTTACAAGGTATTTACAATAGTGCCACCGTATTTTCAAGTTTTCCCTTTTTGTTTTCACAATTTTCATTGGAAACAAGGATTTAGTGTTTTCATATTATCACGAGTTTTAGGAAACATTTCCAGAAAATGTTTATAATATATTTTAACCAAATATATTTTGATCCCCATTTTCTATTTTTAGTGAAAATGAAAATAGAAAACACTTAAACCAAACACACCCCTAGATTTTGGTCTTTTGGATTCTACTTTTATATATTGCTATTAGCCCTCTAGGTATTAATTCAAGTAGCTTTCATTTTTATTTAAGATATCGTAGCACAATTATAACAAGAATCTGGTTTGTTTCTTGGTTGATTTCCCTAAAGTTGGCGCATTACCCTAGTAAGTTCATCATATCTCCCAGTTTTACTTTTGTGGGATCTAACCATCTTTTCTTCTTAGGTAAAATTTTCCTATCTTTTATGATAGGAGCCCCAGGTTTGGGAAGGTGTATGTTAGGAAGAAAAAGAGAGAAAATGGGATGTTGTGGGCCCAAAGTGATAGTGGGACAAAATGAGAGTTTGTTATACTGAGTAGGATAGAGAAAAAGAGTGTATCAGAGAGAATTTGTTGTAGTGGGGGAACGGTATATATTCGATGGACAGATTAGGATGGGATCATTCAGATATTTTGAGAGAAAATATTGAGAGATTGAAGGACTCTTCTATGTCTAAGATATTTTCTTTGTTATTTCCTATTATTGTTCTTGTTCTTTTCTTTTTTTTTTTTTGAATATACAGAATTTGAACTGAGTTTTTCATACTAAAGCTCAATCTCTGTATTTCATATTTTTCTAGTTTCCCTACTTCACTACTACATTGATACCAATTTTAACAACTGGTATCAGAGTCTATCGATCAAAGAGGGCTCTGTGATGGCTTCTCCGCTTGCTACAATGGAGGCTACGATGGAGGAAATGGAGCACGACCTTTCCTTTATTGAAAGGCATTAAGAGAAGAAAGGAAAGGTAGTAGAACTCATTGCTCAACAGTTGGGTCAACTACTCAAGGAGAGGTGCGTGAGCCCACCACCAATGGACCTATCCCGATGCCAGAATATGGAGAACGAGTTTTCCCTAGAGCAAGTGCGAATACCATCTCAGGATAACAACTGCGACTAACCCAGAAGAAACCCATGATGTCAGGAGCAGCTAAACGACCTGTGGGAGCCAGAGCAGACCCCACAGAGGTAGGAACTAGGCCACAAAATCAAGCTTCCCCTGTTTTCTGGGGGAGATGCATATGGGTGGTTAGCTAGGGTGGAACGCTTCTTCAGGCTCAATGATGTGGAAAACTATGATAAAATGGAGTTAGTGATGGTGGCTATGGAGGATGGGGCTCTTATTTGGTATCAATGGTGGGAGGACCAAATTCCCTTCCCACATGGAAAGAATTCAAGCAGGATTTGTAACGTCCTCCTCTGTACAATATTATGCTTAAGTCATAGTACCATACTCTGGAATTGTTACTGTTATATGAGCAGATCTTATCTGACAGTAACTTCAGCTATCGTTGAATCTTCTCTAACTATCTGAAGATAACACGGAAACAAGAGTGAGAATTCTAAATTCTCAGTAGGATTCACTAAGAAATTTCATATTGTGTTATCGTTATTATTTTCAACTGCTTCGATTTATCTTGAAAAAGGTGGACATGCTATATAAACTGTTTAATTTTATAGTTTGAAAACATCTTGTTTGAAGCAGAGTCAATTTTATTCATACACTTGTCATTTGAGTGAGCCAATACAAAATCAATTCATGAATTATACTATGAATAATAACTGAAACGTATTAAAATATAATAATGCCAATATACTGAAAACATAAAATCCATGAATGCCCTTATTTGTACTTGAATTTATGCAGATACACATAATTTTCTTTTCTTTCTTTATTTTCCTTTACTTGTTACATATATTCCAGAGTACAATCGCCAGTCATACTCTATCGAGGTGTGATCACCATATCACACTCCTTAGGAATATGTTCATCCTGCTACATCCCAGAGTATGATCTCCATGTCATACTCCATTGAGGTGTGATCGCCATGTCACATTCCTTAAGGTGTGGAATCATTATGCTACATTCCATAATATGATCGCCTTGTCATACCCTATCAGAGTGTGATCGTCATGTCATGTTCCTTAGAAATATGAACTCATCATCATATCTTTCATCATAGATTCATAAATACATAGGAGTCGTACCTTATTCTCAAATGATAATACTTGCATGATATTCATACACGTCGCATAATAATAATAACACACTAACATTTAGAATTATCACTAATTCCTGCTGGAGATTTGGCAGCATGACGGATCATGTTTGCTTTCTCGTGAATAGTGCCAGCACTCAGAAAACCAATTGTACAAAGAAATCATAACACTTCATTTACAATTTAATCATCAAATTCATAGGCACAATTGTTACATTTAAAACACAGCTGCTGTCTTAACACTTTCATCAACCCGATTTTTATAAATCAAGTTACAATTTCTATCTAACTCATCTGGACCTAAATTTTGGGTATTTTAGAGTGTTATGTGTTTATTTTCTAACCTCTTTGGTTCCATATAATTTTGATAAATATCGCTCAAGTTGTTTAAGTTTTATCTCGACCTGCCCTATAGCTGGCCAGAATTACACACTTAAAAGTAAAAATCCACTAAAAATCGAAAACCAGTTCAAATCATATAAAATAGGTGTCATATTAAAGCTAACATGACAAGCTTTCATTTGCAATAAGTTCCATTCCATTTGCTTTAGTAGTGCTTGAGTTATAAGCCCAGAAATTTGACCTTTCTGAACTTCCCTGTTTTGACCCGGTTTGGATATAGGGTAACTTCCTCAAACCACTGGGAACAAACGGGATCGTATCTAACTTTGAAATTTTTATGGATATTCTCCTATGTGTAAGCTTTCTAAAAAAGTTAGTTTCATTCATTTCCAAATTGTATAGGGCACGTTTTTCCCTAAACAACCTAGTCTGCCCAGAATTAAACTCAAAAACCTAGGTCAAACTTCCAAAATTCATATATCTCTTAATACTAATCTAATGACCTTATATTATATTATATTATACGTATATATATATATATATATATATATATATATATATATATATATATATATATATATATATATATATATATATATATATATATATAGAAAGCCTTGAATGTCTAGTTTCATATAAAAATGGACTCAGTAAATTTAAACGATTGTAGGCAGAGCCGTACACTCCTCCGTATAGACTGCCGAAGGATTCTACTCTTCCAGCCCCTCCCTGCATCCTACTCTTACTCCTTTTCACTTCTTAATCGATTTTAAACACAAAATAGCCATCAAACCAACCAATAATCATCATATATATTCAAATACCACATCAAGAAATGAGAAAACAAAGACTCCAATCAACCACCCATATCCAAGAAGACAAGTACAAAGTTGAATCTCTACCTCCTTGTATGTGATCTTGTTAGATTTTGGAGTTTATTGGGTAGAATCTTGTCAAGACTTGAAGGATGTTGGAGCAGATTGAAAGGAAAAGAGATGAAGAAGGCTGGAAGGAGAAGAGAGTGGCGCAAGTTTGCTTGAATGAGAAGAGAAAAAAAAAATCTGATCCAACATTTAATAAGTGGTTGGATAAGTGTGTTATGATTGGCTGAAATTTTGTGGCCAATTTTCAGCCATGCTTCTTTCTCCTTGTGGCCTTGGTGGCGCCATCCATAGAGGGCTAAATGGCTGAGTATTCAGCCTAGACACAATAGAATTTGGGTATATATTTCTATTGATTCGATTCCAACAGTTTAAAGTACTGAAATCTTACCGATTTCTTTTAAATCGGTATATCGGTTTTAAGAAAATTTCTATGGAATCTTCTATGCTTCTAACCTAATTCCCTTACATCTAAATTCAATCAATTGCTAATTAATTGATCCTAAATAAATATTTAGTCGAATTTTAATTAACCTCAATTATTCGATAAAAATCGAACAACTAAACGAAAAATGGTAAAATTCTATGGATGTTACATTACCACCCTCCTAAAAAAAAATTTTGTCCTGAAAATTTGATTATAAAACTAACTAGTTGTAGTCATAATAGTTTAAATAAAGTTTATACATAAGCACATAGTAGATATAAAATCACTTAGCATTATAAGATCGACTAAAACTAAATTAGCTAATTCCTTATTCTGGTTTATCCTTAATTCTCGCTCTAGCTCCTCTAGGGTGTAGTCCCCTCCTCATTTATAGTGAAAACTCTTCCCGAACATTGCGGTTTAGGAGTTGGTGGTTGGTTCTCAGGGCATTCTCTGATCATATGTCCTGGCTTGCCACATTTAAAACGCACATACTGTTTAACCAGGGAAGGCTTATTTTCATGATTCTTCCCACACTTCAGACATCATTGCTTAACCATCGATTCTTGCAGCTGCTTGCCCTCATATTCGCTAAGATGAAATTGCTTCTTTGGTGGTGAGGCATATTTAAGTTCCTAGTTTTCAAGTGCTGGCCTCTTTTCATAAGCATCAGACTGGGCAATCTCAAATTTTTTATTATAGTCTTTCACAAGTTTACACTTGTTTACCAAGGTAGGAAAATCCCTTATCTCCATAAAGCCTATTGCTGCAGGGATATTTTCCCTCAATTCGTCTTCAAATTTGACACACTTCCATGCCTCACCTGGATTCTGCTGATAGATTGTGAAAAACTTGTATAGCTCCTCAAACTTAGCGATGTACTTTGACATGCTATTACTTCCTTGGCAGAGTTGCATAAATTCCAACTTCTTGGCATTCCGAGCTGATGGCAGAAAGTATTTCTAGTAAAAAGTGTCCTTGAACACAACTCAGGTGATCTCCGTCTGCGACTCTTCTAATAGTCGTTTTACACCATTCCACTAGAATTCTGCGTCTGCTTCGAGCATATAAGTTGCAAAGGCCACTTTTTGGTAGTCAGTGCAGTCTAGAATGGAGAAGACCTTCTCTATTGTCTTAATGCACTTGTCAGCCTTATCAGGATGAAAAACTCCTCTAAAACTGGGCGGGTTCACCTTTCGGAATTCTGCGAACTTGAGATATTTTAGGTCCAATCTTGAGCTATTCGGGTTTCCACCGTGACCAGGTGCAGGTTGTCTTCCCAGCTGATCCATCATTTGGTGTGATGCAGTAGCTTGTTTGTGCATGACATTTGCCATCTCTCATAAAGTGTCCATGAAATTAGTGGGATCTTCTAAAGTAGATGCAGTTTGTGGCCTACCACGCCTTCTAGAAGCCATTAGTTCCTAATCACACACAACAAAATATTGAGTTGATCAGGCTCAATAATAAGTTAAGTGTGACAGTAACTAATAGCAATCACAGTTAGGCGGTCATGCATATCTAATTTCCTATATCTTATCTGAACAGATAAGATTTATCACATGACAATTTCTAAGGATTCCAAAGTGCAATGGAAGCATAGTCAGTTAGCCCTCAGGTCTAGTTAGGACCGAACTGCTCTGCTACCATTTTATAACATCTTCCTCTATACAGTACTATACTTAAGTCATAGTACCACACTCTGGAGTTGTTACTGTTACTTGAGCAAATATTATCTGACAGCAACTTCAGCCGTGGTTGAATCTTCTCGAATTATCTGGAGATAACATGGAAACAAGAGTGACAATTCTAAATTCTTAGTATGATTCACTAAGAAATTTCATATCATGTCATCGTTATTATCTTCAGCTGCTTTGATTTATCTTGAAAAAGGTGGACATATTATATAAAATATTTAATTTTATAGTTTGAAAACATATTGTTCGAAGCAAAGTCCATTTTATTCATACACTTGTCATGTAGGTAAGCCAATACAAAATCAATTCATGAATTATACTATAAATAATAACTGAAACGTATTAAAATATAATAACACCAATATACTGAAAATATAAAATCCATGAATGCCTTTACTTGTACTTGAATTTATGCAGATACACATAATTTTCTTTTCTTCCTTTATCTTCCTTTACTTGTAACACATATTCCAGAGTACGATCGCCATGTCATACTCCATCGGGATGTGATCACCATGTCACTCCTTAAGAATATGTTCATCCTGCCATATCCCAGAGTATGATCTCCATGTCATACTCTATGGGGGTGTGATTGCTATATCACATTCCTTGGGGTGTGGGATCATTATGCTAGATTCCAGAGTATAATTACCTTGTCATACCCCATCAGAGCATGATCGTCATGTCATGTTTCATAGGAATATGAACACATCATCATATCCTTCATCATAGATTCATAAATACATAGGCTTCGTACCTTATTCTCAAATGATAATACTTGCACGGTATTCATACACATCGCATAACAATATTAACACACCAATATTTAGAACTATCTCTAATTCCTGTCGGAGCTTCGGCAGCATGACGGATTATGTCCGCTTTCCCATGAATAGTGCCAATACTCAGAAAACCAATTGTACAGAGAAATCATAACACTTCATTAACAATTCAATCATCAAATTCATGGGCATAATTGTTACATTTAAAACATGGTTGCAATCTTAACACTTTTATTGACCCGATTTTTTTAAATCAAGCCATAATTTTTATTTAACTCATTTGGACTTAAATTTTGAATATGTTATAGTGTTATGTGTCTATTTTCTAACCTCTTTTGTCCCATCTAATTTTGATCTCAAGTTGTTTAAGTTTTATCTCAGCCTACCCTATAGCTGGCCAGAATCACACACTTAAAAATAAAAATCCACTAAAAATCAAAAACCAGTTCAAATCATGCGAAATTGGAGTCATATTAAATCTAACAGAACAAGCTTTCATTTGCAATAAGTTCCATTCCATTTTCTTTAGCAAAGCTTGAGTTATAAGCCCCGAAATTTGACCTTTCTGAACTATCCTGTTTTGGTCTAGTTTGGACATAGGGAAATTTCCTTAAACCACTGAGAACAAATAGCACCGTATCTAACTCTGAAATTTTTATGAGATATTCTCCTATGTGTAAACTTTTTAAAAAAGTTAGTTTCATTTAATTCTTTCATTTAATTCAAGTTGTATAGGGCAAGTTTTGCCCTGAACAACATAGTCTACCCAGAATCAAACTCAAAAACTTAGGTCAAATTTCCAAAATTCATATCTTTCTCAATACTAATCTAATGGCCTTATATTATATATGTTTGGAAAGCCCTAAATATCTAGTTTTATATAAAAATGGACTCATTAAATTTAAACGACCGAAGGCGGATCTATACACTCCACCGTATGGACTACCAAAGGGTATTACTCTTCTAGCCTCTCCCTACATCCTACTCTTACTACTTTTCACTTCTTAATCGATTTTAAACACAAAATAGCCACCAAACCAGCCAATAATCATCATATACATTCAAATACCATATCAAGAAATAAAAAAACAAAAATCCCAATCAGCCACCCGTACCCAAGAAGACAACAACAAAGTTGAATCTCTACCTCCTCATATGTGATCTTGTTAGATTTTGGAGTTTGGTAGATGGAATCTTATCAAGACTTGAAGGTTGTCGGAGTAGATTGAAGGGAGAAGAGATGAAGAAGGCTGGATGAAGAAGAGAGTAGCGCAAGTCTGCTTGAATCAGAAGAGGAAAAAAAAAAAATCTGATCCAACAGTTAATAAGTGGTTGGCTTGGTGTGTTATGATTAGCTGAAATTTTGTGGCCAATTTTCAACCATGCTTTCTTCTCCTTGTGGCCTTGGTGGCACCACCCATAGAGGGTCAAATGGCTGAGTATTTAGCCTAGACATAATAGAATTTAGGTATATAATTCTATTGATTCGGTTTCAATAGTTTAAAATACCAAAATCTTACTGATTTTCTTTAAATCGGTAAATCGGTTTTAAGAAAATTTCTATAGAATCTTCTATGCTTCTAACCTAATTCCCTTACATCCAAACTCAATCAATTGCTAATTAATTGATCCTAAATAAATATTTAGTCGAATTTTAATTAACCTCAATTATTCGATAAAAACCGAACAACTAGGCAAAAACGGTAAAATTCTATGGATGTTATGGGTTCTCATTAAAAGGTTCCAACCAAAGGTGGCTAGGAACCCAATGGGACCCTTGTTGAACCTGAGACAAACTAGTTCGATTCTCCAATATCGAAGGAGATTTGAGAAAGATGCAAGTGCAAAGAAGGATTTAGACCCGGAGGTGATGATGTGCATTTTTTTGAGTGGTCTAAAGAAGAGATTCAGGCAAAATTAAAGGTGGGTCAATTTCAGACCTTATCTACTATGATGGACAAGGCATTGGAGTTGGAGAGAAGGAATGGAGCTTGAAAAGAAGGATGGGTGAGTAACTTTGTTTGAGGGGAAGGAAGCTCTTGGACTTTACAATTATACAAAACCCCAATGATAGCCAGAAGTGGTGGAGGAACAGCCTCTGGTGCTTATAGGGAACGAGAAAGTGGTGGAAATAGAAAAGTTGGGGGTGATAGAAGGTAAAATAAACCTAGGAAATTGTCTCAAGAAGAATGGAAAAGAGACAAAGAAGAGGGTTGTGTTTTAAGTATGAGAACCCTTGGAGTAGAGAGCATGTATGCCCTATGAGAAGAATGCTATTGATGTAGGTGGAAAGTAAGGGAAGTGAGTGTGAAGAAGAGGAAGAGAAAGGAATGAGGGTAGAAAGGGAAGAAGAGGAGTAGGAAGGAGACTTAAGGGTGAGGAATATGAAGATTTCTCTCCAAAGTTTAGCTAGGCTTTTCTCTAATAAGTCCTTTAAAGTGGAGGGAGAAATAGGAGGAAGGAGAGTGTTGGTATTGGTTAATAGTGGTGCCTCAGGAAATTTTTTAGCCACTAAAGTAGCGAAGGAACTAAAATTGAAGGTGAAGAGGATTCCTTCTTTCACTATTGAGGTGGGCAATGGACAAAAGGAAAAAGGGGAAGGAGTATATTACGGGGTAGAGCTGAAGGTGCAAGGAGTGAATATCATTTAGAATTTTTTTTCTAATGGAGTTAGGTGGTATGGAGATAGTATTGGGTATAGATTGGCTTTCTACCCTCGGGAAGATTGAGGCTGACTTCCAAGAAATGACCTTACAAAGGAAGGCTGGAGGGAAAATTTGGAAGATGGTGCGGGATCCATCTTTATATAGGGCTCAAGCTTCATGGAAAACCACCATGAAGGCCTTGAAAGAGGATGGAGAAGGGTACTACATTGCCGTAACAATGCAGCAGCCATTGCAAGATGAGGCTAAAGGAGTTCCAAAAAAGATAAAAAGAGTACTACAGGAATTTCCATAGGTTTTCCAACTTTCAAAAGGGTTGCCACCAAAAAGGGAGCAAGATCATGCCATAAATCTTAAGAAACATGCTGAGATTCCCAATATCCACCCATATAGGTACCCTCATTATCAGAAAAATGAGATTGAGAAGATTGTGAATGAAATGATGCATGCTAAATTTATACAACATAGTATTAGTCCTTCTTGTCGCCCAGTTATCTTGGTTAGGAAGAAAGATGAGGGGTGGAGGTTTTGTGTAGACCATAGAGCTCTTAATAAGGTGACAATACCTAATAAGTTCCCAATCCCGATGATAAAGGAGTTGCTTGATGAATTGGGAAGTGTTAAGGTTTTTACTAAATTGGACTTGAAATCTAGGTATCACCAGATTAGAAAGCCTAAAGATATGCTTAAAACTACCTTCCGAACACATGAGGACATTATGAACTTTTAGTCATGTCTTTTGGCATGATAAATGCGCCCTCAATATTTTAAGCCCTAATGAACTAGATATTGAGGCCATTTTTGAGGAAATTCATCCTAGTGTTCTTTGATGACATCCTTGTATATAGCCCTGATGTCGAGCAATATATAGAGCACAGCACTTAAGGCAGGTGTTGCGAACCCTCAAACAACATCAGCTCTACATAAATGGTAAGAAATGCAATTTTGAGAAATTGAAATTGGAGTATCTTGGCCATATAATATCAGGATCTGGTGTGGCTACCGATCCCAAGAAAGTTGCTGCCATGTTGGAGTGGCCAATTCCTAAGGACCGTAAGAGCTTAAGGGGATTCTTAGGATTAACTGGGTATTATCGGGGATTCGTGAGGAATTATGGCAAGATGGCTATTCCTTTGACTTAACTAATAAAGAAGATAGTTTCAAGTGGGAGAAAAAAGCTCAAGCAGCTTTTGAGCAACTAAAAGCTGCCACGATCAGTTTGCCCATTTTGGTAGTCCCTAGCTTTGATAAGACGTTCATTATTGAGTTCGACGCTTCTAAAAAAAGGGTAGGAGCAATTTTGATGCAAGAAGGGAGGCCCCTTGCTTATATGAGCAATGCATTATCTAAGAATGCCCAAAAAAAGTCAGTTTATGTAAGAGAATTGACGGCCATTGTCTTGGCTATTCAGAAATGGAGACCTTATTTACTAGGAAGACACTTTGAAGTTAACACTGATCAAAGAAGCTTAAAATTCTTAATTGATCAAAGACTCATGGTGGAGGAGCAGCAGAAATGGGTTTCCAAGCTAATGGGGTATGATTTTAAGGTGAAATATAAGCTCGGAAAGCATAACTCAACAACTGATGCCTTGTCTAGAAGGCTGCAATTTCTTCAGTCCAATTCTTTGAGTGGGAAGGTATTGAAGAAGAGTTACTTACTGATTAGAAATCCAAGAAATTGATGTAGGAATTGCTGTACCAACTTGATTCCCACCCAGGATTTGAGCTGAAACAAGGAAAATTATAGTACAAGGGCAGACTAGTTTTAGCCAAGGGATCTACCCGAATTCCTTCGATACTAAAGGAATTCCATGACTCGGTTTCAGGGGGCCATTCAAAATTCTTCCGGACTTACAAGAAAATATCTACTATCTTGTTTTAGGAAAGGATAGAAGAAAGATATCCATAAGTACATGCAAGAGTATGAAGTCTGCCAGAGGAATAAATATGAGACACTACCTCCTCTAAGGCTATTACAACCGTTACCTATACCCACAAGTACATGGATCGATTTGTCCATGGACTTTCTAGGGCTGACTAAAGCTAAGGGATTGGACACTATTTTTTGTAGTAGTGGACAGACCAACGAAATATGCGCATTTTTTGGCTTTATCTCATCCCTACTCCGCAAAGGATGTGACCGGGATATTTGTTAAAAAAGTGATTACGTTGCATGGCTTTCCTAAAACAATAGTCTCTGATAAGGACAGACTCTTCATGAGCAATTTTTGGAGAGAGATCTTATAATTATTTTTTCTTCTATTATTTACTTTTCAAGGTGCATAAATTCCTAATACCACATGACATCCTTTTTTCTTGTTGCAAACAACGGTTTGGAAATTTAGTCTAAAGTTCTAAAAATTCAATTTGATATGTAAGCTCTTGTTCAACTACAATGTTAGTTGCTTTGTCAATCTCATATGAACTTATGTACAGTTTTATTGGATCTTTAATTATGTAAAAGATATAATAATTTATTTCTTCAACAATGTCCTTTAAGGAGTGAGTATTGCTATTTTTTCAACATATTCTGTATTATGCTTGTATTGTTGTAAATTTTGGATATATGCTATCAACAATTTGTTTCATTATATCACCAATTGACTTAAGTAAATATTGTCTTAATATTTTAATCCACGTTGGAATGCCTATTGACACTGTAGTATTTATATTGTCTAATTGTGAATATTAGTATACATACAATTTTGTATTATAAAATAGCCATTAATAAATAAATTGTATTAATGAAAGCTATATTAATTGAAATCAATATATACGATTTTATTCGTATAAAATAATATTATTCAATGAAACATTTATTGTGTTTAAAAAATTATTTGAATAATATAAGTCATTAAATAATTTATTTTAAATTTTATAATTAAATATAATTTGTTTTGACCTGTTTTTCTGGTTTCCAATGATGTCATCACTAGTCCGAGCTCTTCATGAATCCATAGCACTGGTAGGGGACATGCAAGAGATGTCGACGCTCTAGTCAAAACTTATTCCATTTATTTCCAAGTGAAAAACGATCAATCATTTACTTTGGCTTTTAACGAGACCCTTTATTTATAATCAAGTCAGGTCCCAAAAAATTAGATGAGGTTACAATTGCTTTCTCCCTCCTCCTCTCCATTTTTAAGGAGATTCTCTGCTTCGAGTTTGAATGTGCTCGGTAGTTGAGATTTTCATGAGATCCTCCTTCAATTCATCCCTTTTAGATCACAGTTAGATATGCTCATTGGATCGAGCTACGAGGCCTACAAAATTAGTTCAATACATCATTATTGTTATAGAACTTGAGTAGCCGAATACTTATTATAATTTTTAACTATTGTAATAGATATGAGATATGATGAATACTTATTACACTTATTTTCATGTAATATAAATTTTTAATTACACATTACAATTAATGCAACTCTCAAGTGAATTTTACTATATATATGGATAGATAGATTCATAGATTTGCCATTGTGTTTCCTGAGTGTTCCTTAATATTCAGGCTTTTCATTGAAAATTATCTAAGCAAGCCATATGTGGGTGCCTAAGTCTTTAGAGCTTTTTTTTTTAAGCTATCTGAGTGGGTTGGTTGTGGGTGGCTATGCTTTTAGGGCTTTTCTTGTGAGTTATCCAAATAGGTAAAACATGGTGCTTTAGGATTTCAGGCTTTTTCTTAAGGTAGCATTTGGTACATTATCTACTAAGATTGACAATAATGTAGATTACCATGTAGAAAGATTACTAAATTTTAAATTGCTGGATGGTATGCATAGGTAATCTAACTGATAATTCACATTACCCCGTTTGATATATCAAAAAAGTTACTAGATAAGAAATATGTCTTTTACCAATAAAAATAATTATTAATAATAATAATTATGATAATTAATAATTACTAATTACTAATAATGTTAATTTTTAATAGTAATAATTATAATAATAATAAGATTGCCAAATTGATGATAATCCAAATAGTCACCCCCATGGGGGCAATCCACATTCCTTTGGAAATCTGGATTGCCAAAAATGTTGTTCAGTCAAATAAGATAATATTGTGAATCTAAGCAATTTAATCAAATATTGCTAGTAATCCAGATGGATTACCTAAACAAAATGCTACCTAAATGTTATCTGAGGGAGTTAGATGTGGGACTTGAGATTTTAGGGCTTTCTATCATAGAATACATAGTGTGCTGAATCATAGAATACATAGACGTAATATCAATTAGTGACTGAGAGGTTCAAATATCTCTTACTTTCATACTCCTTTTTCTTGTGAGAGTTTCAGCAATTTCTTCCTCGGTGGCACCAAGTTCTTCCCAATAGTTTTCTCCACCACGACACAACATATTGTCGTTAGGGCTATTGGTTACCTTGGCAATGTTAGAAGGTAGAACTTCAAGTTCGAAACTTCCAACAATGCTCCTGAGTAAAGTGTTGTCTTCATTAGAGACGACAAGAGTACTGTAAAAAAACAAGAACCACCCTGGTGTAAATGTCCTCTGAAATCCTCAGGAAATCATTCCACTCTTGAAATTTAAAAATGTTGAAAACTTCAGGAAGAGAAATGAAGTTCTCAAGGTAAAAACTTCTTCCTCTGGCTATGGGTCTCCTGAAGAAATTGTTTTGGAAGATTGCTTGCATTTCTTCATCTACAAAAATATTGGGAACATTTTGATAGCCTTTGTCAGCCATTTGAGAGTACAAAAGTTGGAGCTTGAAAGAAATAGGGAATGTGTTTGGATTGATGTTAAAGGCGAAGGTAGAGAGGTGTTTAAAAGTTCAAAACTTTGAGGGAAGATGAACAGTGATGAATAGTATAGGGGGTTTCTATAACTTGAGGAAAAAAGGTTTACAAGAGTAAGTGAATGAGTTCGGTGGATAAAACAAATAACCAAGGGTCATGGAAACATGAAGGGTTTAAGTTTAAAATGATAACATTTTGTGAAGGGCTATATTATGATTTTCCTGTTCGTTAGCATGTGGCAACATCGCATAGTGGGAAGTTATAAAACCAACCCACATTCTAGAAACTTCCTTGACTTTTCATATTCTTCTTTCTTATTAGAAGCTCAAGCCAACTTTCTGAGGGAAATCTTCTTTCTGAACTCAAAATCTGAAACATCTTTCTAATTTGCTCTTTCTGAATCAACATTCTGACCACACCTTTCTAAACACATTTTGTATACCATTATGAACTAATTTTTCTGAACAACTCTTGAGATGCTTTCTTTAGAAGGAAACAAACTTGACTACTATAATCTCAGTTTTAAGTTCTTTTAGAAGCTTAGCGGGATAGGATCCATGTATTATGAATGTATGCTCAGAAACTAATCATATGCTAAAGGTTCTTAATATAATAAAAATGATCTTTAGCTAGAGATTTTGTAAATATATCAGCTATTTGATCTTCTATATTTACAAAAGTTAGCTCAATATCTCTTTTCTGAACATGATCTTGAATAAAATGATGCTTAATGTCTATATGCTTTAGTCTAGAGTATTGAATAGGATTTTTAGTGAGGTTAATAGTACTAGTGTTATCACACAGAATAGGGATTTTGGTATATCTCAATTTGAAAATTTCCAACTGATGCTTAATCCATAGAATCTGAGCACAACAATTTGCTGCAGATACATATTCAACTTTAGCGGTGAAGAGAGCAATTGTATTTTGCTTCTTGCTTGACCATATTATCAATGATTTTCCAAGAAATCAACAACAGCCACTTGTGCTCTTTCTCTCAACTGTCTCCAGCAAAATCAACATTACAGTAACTTGTAATATCATAGAAAGTGCCTTTCTCGTACTAGAGACCAAATTAGTAGTATCTACAAAGTATTTCAGAATTCTCTTGACAATATTTAAGTGTGCTTTGGGTTAGATTGAAATCTAGCATTTAAGTAATTGATAGACTAGTGAATAGACAATCGTCCTAGAGGAATTGATGTGATCAGCTACCAATTGCCAAATCCAAATGCAATCTAGGTGCTTGATTCAAGATCAAAGACTCAAATTCAAAATTAACAAGCAAATAAAATCAAATCAAACTAACTAGTGTGCAAGGAAAGGTTGCAGTTCAGAAGAATCAAACTGGAATAGGCATTAGGGTTATTTTCACCTTGTTTTTCATAGAAATGATTGAGTTTCAAATCAAATGAAGATCTATCTATTCAATTGACGAGAAGGTTTCCTATTCTAAACAATATCCAATTCCTCGACATTTTAATTCTCTTTAATCCTTAAAATCTAGTTAATTCCTTAACTTGAATCTTAACATTAAGGATTTTACCATTTTATAAAATCCCTAATTAAGCTCTACATGATTATTAATCTCTACTTGTAACACCCTACTAATTTTATGTTATACTTAAGTCATAGCATGAAACTAGTCAGGTCGTGTCACCGTGTTGATACTTTATTTACCTTTCTTGTTTTTCCTTTCTCTTTAAATCGTCTCTATTGACGAAATGGCGTGCTATTATATTAAAAGTGAAACGAACCGAACAAAATATCACCAAGATAAGTATAGTACAATAATGTTACTGCATACGTGTAAACATATATATATATATATATATATATATATATCAGAAGCCACGGTTTTAGTTTATGTACAAAGTTTTAAAGTAGAACACATACGGGCTGATGTATCAGGAAGATCATAATGCCCTCATCTGCCAAAATACCCTATGGTCCTCAAAGGACATTTCGTAACCTACTGCTAACCCTACAGTCAAATCCCTGACCCAAAGCTACATGCTGTCCAAAAGAGGGTCATGCTGTACAACATCTCCTACCACTAAGCTACTCCGTCAGTGGCAGTCATAGCCATGCCAGGCTCAGGTGTATAGTTCTGCTGGTCCCGAGGAGGAAGAGGGCGACGAGCGGTGGCCTCGGAGGATCACTCTGAACTCAACGGGATGTCGGGACCGCCATGCGGTGGTGACTCGAAGCGTGGTCAGCGGGTGCTGCGGGTGCAGGAGGTGCAGGATGGGGGTGCGCCATATGTAGAGGGATGGCAATATAAGGGGTAGCATGGTCGAAGAGGGGATGGTGTAAAGGAACATCAAAGTTCCTGTCGCTGAAGAGGTATAAACGGAAGTTGCACGAACCAGCTATGTACAAAGAGTCCAACTCTGGATCATGGTGGAGCTGTAACGCAGGAATCTCAATAAAAAGGGTAGCTGTGGAGTCCATCGCCAGTGTCTGAGAATGATGCGGGAGACACAAAACGGGGTGAGAATTTCAAGAAAATTCTCAGTAGGGTTCGGTTATACTTGTACTGACGTCACATACATTCTCAGTTGCCTCGGGTTTCATTTAATTATAAAATATGTGTTCAAACTAAAAAGTCCACTTTCATGAGTTTAAGAAAATATCTGGTCCGAGGCAAGGTTCAGTTTTACTTTACTTGACATAAGAAACAAAATAAATTACTAATACGGATACATAGAATGGTAATCGAAATAATTAAATGCATAGCAGTGAGCAATTATAACATACAATTGTAAACATCTTGATGTAACTATTTCATGTATTCATGCATGCATGTAATCATGTAGACTCGTTCTTGAACTTTCCTTCATAAACTTTTTCGTTACTTTCTATCATTTTTCCATCTCTTGGTCCCCTGGGAGTTCTTGGCCATTTAGACTCCTGGGTAATAGTCTGCTTATCAGGATCGAGCTCGTTCCTATACAAAAATGCCGGGTTTACTTTCCCCGACCTTCCCACCGATCTATTCCCATTAACTTCTTATCCGGGGCTGGCCCAAGTAGTATGGAACTTGCATAATAACATAATTCTTTTCATAACTTTCATGGCTTTCTTAAGAATGCATATGTCTTAACATGTAATTCATAATTTGTACATGGGTTCTACCGAAAATTTGGCAGCATAACGGAATGTGTCTGCTTCCCCATGAATAGTGCCAGCTAATCAATACATCAATTTATCACAAGGAACACAAATTCACATTTATATTCCAACATAGAACTCAAATCCATATCAAATTCATTAAGGCAGAAATCCTGCCTCAGCTTATTCAACCAACCCGGTTTTTGTAATTCATGCCACAATTTCATTTTAACTCATTTGGACCTCAAATTTAAGTATGTTACAGTGTTATGTGTCTATTTTCTAACCTCTTTGGTCCCATCTAATTTCGGTATCTATAACTCAAGATATCTAAATTTTATCTCGGCCTGCCCATTGGCTAGCCAGAATCAGGCAACTAAAAGTAAAAATTCACTAAAAATCGAAAACTAACTCAAATCATACGAAATTGGTCTCATGTTAAAGCTAACAGAACAAAGTTTCGTTTAGAAAAAGTTCCACTTGATTTGGCTTAGCAGGGCTCGAGTTACAAGCCCCGAATTCGGACCTTCCTACACTGCCCTGTTCTAGCCCGGTTTGGACATAGGGCGAATTGCGTGGAGAACTGGGAGCAATTGGGACCTTATTAAATTCTTAAATTTTTATGAGATATTCTCCTATGTGTAAGATTTCTAAAAAAGTTAGTTTCACTTATTTTCATGTAGTATAGGTCGAGTTCTACCCTAAAGAACCTAATCTGCCCAGAACCAGAGTCAAAACCCTAGGTCGAGATTCAAAAATTCATATCTTCCTCAATCCTGTTCCAAAATCCTTATATGATATGTCTATGGAAAGCCCTAGATGTCTAGTTTCATCTAAAAATATTTCATCGGATTTGACCAACTGTAGACGGCGCCGTATGCTCCGCCATACAGACTGCCGTGGACTCTCCACCAAGACAGCACCCTCATCCATTTACTTCTCTTAGTTTTCTTCTTCTAATTCTACTTCCAACTCAAAATCTTCTATTAATCCAAGCATAATTATTTAATCCACACATCAAATAAGGTGAAAATAATTCAGCCCAGTCAGCCAAGTGCATGGATTTGATGCAAGAAATCAGAACTCCTACCTTTGATTTAAGTGTTTTGTGTTGAATTCTTGGAGTTTGGATGAACACGGCTGGAACTTGGCTTGAGTTTTGGGTGTGTGAGCAAGAGAGAAATAGAGCTGAAGGAGAAGAGGAAAGCAACGTGAATGAGGGTCTGAATCAAAGGAGGAGGGTGTGTTATATAGGCATGAGTGGGAGTTAACTTGGAAAGTTTTGATTGGCCTCTAAACATAAGGCCAAGTTTCAGCCGACCTTGCTCTCCACGTTGCCTTCTTTGTGTGGTAGAATCACTCTCCACGTCGCCTAAAGTGGGACTAGTTTCCAGTATATTCTGGAAACGAAATCGGAACTCGTGAACACCATGCATATGAAGTCGGAACTCGGAAAAATCCAGTTTAGTCAAAACTTGAAAGCAGAGCCTGGTGTGAAGCCAAGCACTTAAATCGGAAATCGTGAATTATAGAATCTCGATCTCGGAACTCGAAAAGATATAGAAATGAGAGCTACTAACATTGAACTCGAGATCGGATCTCGTACATTTGCGAATCATAATGTCGGAATTCGGAATATAGCCAGTTCATTTGAACCTTAGAGACGAAGTCGGGAATCGAACATTTTGATCTTTGATCGCCAAGGTCGGAAGTCGTAAATTGTGCTGAAGTCGAAGACGAACTCGTAAGTTGGAAGCATCAGACACTTCATTTCAGCTCCTGAAATCGGAAATCGGAATTCATATTGATGAGGTCAAAATTTATACACGCTTACACAAGGTCGGAAATCGTAGGATACATGCATTAAATTCGGAAATCGTTGGCTGCATGCACAAGGTCGGAAATCGGAAGAAATCCCTTGTAAGCCTTGGAACGAAGTCGGAAGTCGAAACTAATATTGAGATCGGAAGCGAAATTATAAGACAAACTCGGAAATCGTAAATCCTTGTCTGTCCAGCCTTGAAGATGAATTTGGAGGTTGGGAATATTATGAGATCGGAAGTCGGAAGTCGTGGATGTTACACTACTCCTAGACAATCAATAATTATTATTTCTATCCCTAGGTCTAAGCTATGTATCAATTTTCCAATTGGCATAACTCATGGCATCAGTTCATAGGTGGTTAAACCAAAACATAAAGCACAAAGATAGAAACTCAATTAAAAAGAGGAACATTCATTAGATTAAAGGAAAAACTCAATATCTCATCATCTCGACATCGGTTACATCATAACCATCACATACAAATAATTTAACTACTAAACGTGTTCAATTTATTTGATTCTAACAAAGGAAAGAAACATAATTGATATAGATCAAGAGAAGGAGGGAATGATAGATGAGTTAAAAAGCTCAAATCTTCTTTTTCGGATTTAGCCACTAAACCCTAGTAGAGCTCTTCTTACTAAGTATAGAAAAGATCCTAATCCTATTCTAAATGGTCTTTCAATACTACTTTGTCTCAATAGGCCCTAATTGTTCCCTACTTTCCTTGTTTTGGGCTTAATAAAGCCTTAATTGTCAATACCAAACCCACAAATAGGTAGTGGCACATCCAATAAGCCTGAAATTTATCAGATCACTAATCCTCATGTGTGACTGCATGATGTGGTGCTTAGTGAGAAAAGGTGGTCCTATGATGTTCTGCCACGGTACAACTTGGTTGCTTCTTAAGTCTATGATGCGACTTAGCTTGGACTTGTAAGCAAAATTTGTAGCTCATTCCAGTACCTTTGGAACCACCTCAATGGGATTCCTAAAGCTCAAGATGGGTGATTTAGTGCAGCAAATTCAACATTTCATTATCAAGGGTAGATTGTAGTCTTACCTTATTTCCACTTTTTCTTTTAGAAGGCTTGAGAATTTAGAGAAGTATCCAACACTGAGTTGTAAAGCTCTCTCCTTCTTTCCAAATCTCCTTAAATCACCCATTTTTAGACTTCTAAAGAAAAAATGATGGAGATACCCTCAAAATCTATTATGGTTCCATGCAAGCAAAGCACTCAAACAATTCCAATTTTACTTTCTTAATATCCAATTGTCAAGATTGTGCAAATTTGACCTCAAATCCTGAGAATGCATATGGAAATCATCAAATAAACATAAAACTTAAGAAGAGAACCAATTTTTAACAAATCAAATAATTAATGGCTAAATCTATTACAAAAAAAAAAAACCTCAAACAATGTCAAAACTAGCAATGGATTTATGTCTTTTCATACATATTAGCTATATAATGTGTAAGGTTGTTAAATATTATAGGGTAAAATCTCATTTATATCCCTTATATTTAGCTAAGATTTCAATTTTGCCTCTAAAGGTTTTTTTTTTTTAAATTCTATTTATGTTTCTAACGTTTCACAAATATTTCAATATTGTCATTCTTATAGACAATGTCTAAATGCTGATGAAAATGATGATGTGTCCATTTGTTAAACATTAAGGACATAAATAAAATATTAGGGTTTTCTTCCATTAGGGATATAAATAAAATATTAAGATTTTCTTTCCCAACTTTCTTCTTTTTCTTCATCTTCTTCCTATTTTCCTTTCTCTATTACTCTTCAACTACGACCATGCCTCTTCTCCTCTCAACTACCTAACCACCCTTACTCCCTTCAACTCCCACCCCATCCTCTCCATCAGCCAAAATCATATCCCACAACAAAAAATCAGCTTGTGAACCCAAACCAGAATCCAAATCACCCACCATCATCTACACTAAGTTCACCAACTAGAGAAATAACAAAAAACAAAACCCAATCTCAACATCCAAAAGTCAGAAAAAACACAAAGCCACTACTATTAGCCAGCTTTGCGACCAGCCACCACCACCTTCATCCCTCATCATTTTGCTCCACTATTACCATCAAGAGTCGTCGCCGGAAATCACCCCACTATCGCGCAACCACTGTCGTTCTTTGACATCACAAGGTCATGCTAGTCTCATTACACAACCTTCATGCCCCACCTACAACAATCATCGCCACTCTCTAACCACGGCTTTGCGACATCGCCTTGAGCCATTAACCTCAGCCACAATCCTAATTGTGCCTCTACCTCATTAAAAACCCATTGCCACCAAGCAAATCATCCGTTGTCGCAAGCCCACCGTCATCTCATTGCCTAGCCATTACTGCTTGGACTTCTGCATGGAACCATCTTAGCTCCACTTGCCTTTGCTATGGGGTATCGTTGCTAAACGCCCAACACCAAGAAAAACACATGGATTGTTGTGGTGGTGGTACGACATTGAATAGAGTAAAGGAGGTTATGTAGCCAAGAGTAGAAGAGGCATAGTGGTGGTGGAAGAGTAGTAGAGAAGAGAGCATAGGAAAAAGAAGAAGATGGGAATTAAGGAAAAAGATAATTAAGAGAAGAAAATCCTAGTGATCTATTTATATCTCTAATAGAAAAAAACTCTAATATTCTATTTATATCCCTAATATGTCACAAATGTTCCAATGTTGCCACTCTCATAGACATGTCATCAGTTTCCATTAGCAATTTAGATGACATTTAACGGAAGGGCAACATTGAAATGTTTATGAAATGTTAGGTACAAAATTGAAATTTTTGCTAAATATAAGAGATATAAATGAGACTTTATCCAATATCATAAAGAAATATATTAAAAATCAAAGGGTTGAAAGATTAAGGGTGTCAATGGATATCCATGAAGGTGGGGACTTGCTCTTCGCCTCCTGTCCTCATTTAGAATCTTGCCCCCCATCTCCATCCCCATCTGTGTTACGAGTCCTCATTCTCCATTCCCAACAGGGATTTAAATTCCCATGGATATATGCGAGTTTATATAAAAATTTTTTTAAAAAAATCTTAAAAAAAAGATAAATCTAAATAAAATACCCTTAAACCTAAATAAAACATTTATAAATATCTATAATTCATTATAATATTATCCAACATAACACAATACAAATTAAAAATAAAATACATAATGCAAATTTATCAAAAGACGATTAGAAATATCCAAATCACAAAGATACTAATATCATGAACAGGATTTTTTTATTATGTATTTATATATGCAAGGGCTTTTAAATAAATTCATATTAATGAGGATTTAGTGAGTCCCCAAGGGGTGGGGACCTCATCCCTTGTCCCTATCCCATTTACTAAATGGGGAATTCCCCCTATCCCCATGGGGATTAAACTGTGTCCATCCCTTGTAATGCCTTACTAGATATAATACTATACTTAAGTCATAATATTTTACCCACTAGTCTATTATGTGAACTAAATCATAAACTTGCTTTTCATTAATGTCGGAGTGAATAATAAATGTGAAACGCAGTCAATAAGTTGGTATCATAACAAAGAGGTCAGTAAAATGGACCAAAAACTGCATCTTTAACTTTTAACTATATAAATATATACATCTCATCGAAGTTTGCTACAACATAAGTACATAAATAGTAAAAAGGTACAAAGATGGGGCCAGTAAAAACAATGAATCGGCTTGTCCACATGAAGCATAGCCTAGATCGTCATCACAGGACGTTGCATGTACTAACAAAACTAAATCTGTGGCCCAAATGCCAAAAAAGGGCCATATTGTACAATATTATCCACTAGCTGATACTCCCCCATATAGATTCCGAAGAAAGGAATCTATTCACCATGCTGGCGTCTGCTGGAGCATATCCACCATTTGGTGTTGAGGATGAGGAGGATGAGCCCGTAGCATCCGAGGAGCCATCATCGTCGTCGGCAGAGATAGAGGGGGCCTACTGGGGTGGTGAGTTTGGTGGTGTGGCTGGAGTTACTGCTACTGTTGGAGGTGGGAATGAGTGTACCATATATAATAGGATAGCAATGTAGGGAGTAGAGGGATCAAACTATGGATGAGCGAGAGGAATAGCGAAGTCTCAGCAGAAGAAGTAGTAAAAATGGAATTGGTAGGTGCCAGAGATTTATGCAGAGTCTAGGAAAAGGTCTAGGTGGAAGTAAAGGTCGGGAAACTCAATGAAAAAGACTCCGGTTGCCACCTGGTCCATGGTCTGAAAAGGACGCAAGTATACATAGTAGGGTGAGAATTTGAAGAAATTCTCAGTAGGATTCCTATAACTATAATACAATGTCATCGCATTTGTTCCCAATTGCTTCGATTTTTATTTATTTATAAAAAAGGTGAATAACAAAATACATTATCCTTTTTCATTAAATTTCAGAAAACATAAACCGAAGTAAGGGTCAATTTTACTTAACACAGTAAAGGCAGAACAAGCATCAATATAGCACTATGTAATGAACTAAGATGCAAAATAAATAGGGAAAATGTATGCAAAGGAGTATAACATTCGACTCACAAGTAAACATTATGTCTGTGTGATGCAATAATGCATGTACTTAGACTTGCATTGCTTCATTAATCTTTACATTATATATCATAAACTTTTTCTTACTTGGTCCCCTGAGATTTTTTGGCTAGATAACTCTTGGGTAATAGTCTACATTTTAGGATTGAGCTCATTGCTATATAGGAATGTCGAGTTTGCTTTCCCTGACCTTCCTACCGATCTATTCCCTTGAACTGTATTTTGGGGTTGGCCCAAGTAATATGAAATTTCTCATAAGCTTTATAAGTCTCATTATGAATAACATCTTGACTTGAATATATAAGCATATGCAATACTCTATGTCTTATACGAGGTTTTCTGCCAAAATTTTGGCAGTATAATAGATCAAGTCCGCTTTTCTGTGAATAGTGCTAGCCAGTCAAACAGTCATTTATATAGAAAACCAACATAATACATCCACCATTTCAATACTTATACAAAACTAGCAACCTTGGCATTTAAATTGGATTTTTTTCCAATTTCTTCAATTTTGCCCATTTTTAGAAATTTAGCAATAATTTCTATGTAATTCATTTAAACCTAAATTTTGGATATGTTGGAGTGTTGGGTGTCTAGTTTATAACCTCTATAGTCCAATCAAGTTTTGATGAATATAACTCATGTTATTAACAATTTACCTAGGTCTATCCTATTAATAGGCAGATTTGCCTATCAAAAATTAAAAACTCACTAAAAATAGAAAACTAGTTGGAACTCCTCGAAACTATGTTGTTTTAAAGATGACTGACCCAACTTTTATTTTCAACAAGTTTCATCTCATTTGAGTATGTAGAACTTGAGTTATGAGCTCTTGAATTTGGGCAACCTACGCTGCCCTATTTTAGTCCTATTGGGATTTAGGGAAACTTTTATGAATTATTGGGAATAACTGGGATTGAATTAAAGTCTGAACTCTATGTCTTAAATTTCTAACAAAATTGTTTGCACTTAATTTAATGGAGTATAGGGCCAGTTATACCTTCTCGACTCACTTTGGTCAAAATTCGAGACAAAAAACTATGACAAACTTCAAAAATTCATATATCTTTCAATACTAATCCAATGACCTTATAACTTATATGGTTGGAAATTCCTAGATGTCTAGTTTAATCTAAAATTAGTTTCATCTCATTTTGGTGTCTATAGACTAGTCCATATAATACGAAAGTGCAGACGTTGTAGGGATTTCAAGGAATCCAGATTCTATTTTGTTGCTTTTTGGGTTTTTCATTCAATATTCAATCTAAACCAAGCAAACATATACTAAACCAGCCATAAAATCGGCATATAACCATCATATAATACTATAATAGAGAGAGGAGTAGAATAAATAAATCAGCCATCAAGCCTCATAACCAAGCCAACATAAGGAATCCTACCTTAAGTTTGAAGTAGTAACTTAAATAGTTTTTTGTTTTGAAGGGTAAATTAGTAAGAGTTGAAGATGGTGGGAGAAAGAAGCAGGTTGAAAGAAAGTTGAAGGCAGAGAGAGAGTAGCAGATGGTGTCCAAATAGGGGACCAAAGAGAGTTATTGTGAAGCTTTTACAAAGCTCAAGGTAGTTGGCAAACTAGCATATGATTGGAGGAAGAGTGGGTGGTTAACATTGCACCAAGAGTAGCTGGCACTATTTTGAGCGGTGGGAGCGGCAAAATTTCTGCCACACACATTAGGATTTTGAAGATGGAAGTTGATTGGTTCAGTTCTAACATTGTAGAATATCGATTTTCCATCAAACTGGCTACATGTCACTAGCAGTTCATGGAATTTTTTGCATGATCATTTTAAATTCTCTCAATCCTCATCTCGTCAATTTCTAATTAACTCCTAGTAAACCTTTAATTAGCTTCTAAATACCTTGACATGTCCAATGGAACCAAATAAATCAGTTAACAATGTAATATAAACTTATTACCAAATTTTCGAATATTACATCCCCGTCCCTGTTGTTGTTAATTCTCGCGGATAACCGCTTTGATGGATTTTTTTTGTTCTCCCTATGCTAGATATATTAAAAGGCTTATATGTATTCAATTTTTTTATTCCTATTGCCTCATTGGAACCTTTATAGGACAATAAACTCAACTGGAAAAAAAATCTTCATAGAGGAAAAAGTTCACCTTTTACGCTACAACATACATCTATAAGGGCAATCAACTAAAGTACTGTTTGAGCCTCTTCCTATTTCATGTATGTTGAATTTCTAGTTTGTTTAATTTTTCAAATCCATAAGCACCCTTTCTAATAATTAAAGATTGATACATGGGACTTTTGTCACTCGTAACATAAGATACGTGATTTACTACACCCTATAAAACTTGAATATGACAAAATCAACACAAAACTCAATATTCAAACAGGAACCAATTCGCCTGACGCGAAATATAATAAGGACGAGTTTTGGGGTTTTGTTTTATTATTATTATTATTATTATTATTAGTTCAATTCTGTTTTAAGTTGACATATACTAATTACTTGAGTCGACTCAGACGAATTTCATTGATTTGGTAATGTATTTTCCGATGATTGAGTCCATGTTGGATAAATCAGCCTTTCTTTAAAGTCGAAACTGGACTGAATTGGCCAGACAGTACATGAGAAAAGAGTGTATACTGTACAGCAAGCAGCGATCATGGAAGGTCGCCGACCACGGAATCGAAATCTTTCTTCTTCTTCTTTTTCAAGCTATCGTGGCTCTTACACCCAGAAATTGCCTTCCAATGCGACCCATCATAAATCCGAAGTTTCAACTTCTGCTCAAAGGGGAACTCCTTCGGCCTCTGATTCCAACGTCCCTAAGGTTGGCTTCAGTAACGCGCAAGACGATGCTGATGCACATGCACAAGGCTCTTCCGATTTTGAGCCTTTACTTGGAACTTGTCCTTATATGTGCCCAGGTAAAAAATTACAAAAAAAAAAAAAAAGAAAAGAAATGAAATTCCTGGTGGTTATTATGGTGTTATTGATACAATCATATCTTGAGGCTAGTAGAGTAGCAATTTTGGATTTTATATGATAGGGTGTCTTTTGTTTTCTTAATTTAGATCACATTGTGTCAATGCTTTAAGTGAGAAGGAAATTCTGTTAAATGGTTTCCTTTTGGGAGCTAAAGCTTTTGGTTTGGTTAGAATGATTATTAGAATTAATTAATTAATTAATAATAATAAAAGAGAATGATAATTACAGGTTGTAGCTAATGACTTTGGGTTTACACGAACATATTTGAAGACTGCACTTACTTTTGTGAATAAGTGGATCTCGGGTCTCTTATATGCTCTGCTAAATTGTGTTGAGTTCATTATATAACATCTTGCACTTGCTGTCTGTGTGTCTTTTGCTTTTGTTGATGGTTGTGTAGTATTAGTCTATGTATATTATAGGTCCATACAGGTCGAGCTCAGCAGCACCTCTTAATGGCCTTAAAAAGTGGCCTTGAAGAGAGGGTGGAGTTGGGTACAGCCTAACTCAAATTTTTGACAAAGGAAAGGAAAGCCAATTGAAACGTGAGCTCATGAAAACACAGACAGACATTTCCCCTATGAGGATGATCCACATTTAAGATCTTTGTGGATTTCTTTTTCTTTCTAATCTACATTGAGATTAGTAAGAGGTTACAGTATTTGAGATTGTGAAGTTAAGGCTCAAAAAATGGAAAGAAAATGACGCAAATTAGTTGCACTTGAATGCTGACAAGAAACTGTCTTTTGAAGATTATGGTGGTATTGCTATAGATTGCATTGCTGAGATGTTGCAGTTTAAGGATACTTATTTACTGAAAAGGAGTAAGGGTGACCCCTTCTTCATCCATTGGGTATAATGGTTTTATTTTGTGTTTAGCTTATAAAATTCCAGCTTCTTAGTATTAGGTTAGACTAAAGTAATATGAGAATTGGAAGGAAAAGAAAACACAGCAACAAAAGGATTGCCTTGTGTATTGGCATGCTCTCAGCATTGCCTAGAGTTTGACATGATCTATGTGGCTTACAGAGTGGTTTCAGTGTGATTTTGCTTGTCCCTTTTGAGTTTGTTGATTTATGTGTGTGCCTTAGATGCTGGATTAAGAGCGCTATGTGTTTTTCTTTTGATGCTTTGTGTTTGTCTATGTCTCTAGAGAGTTTTATGTGTTTTATTGGATGGGTCTGTGCTGTACTAGGCTTGGCTCCTCTCTTTTGAGAGTTTTGAGTGCTTTTTAATTATCCAAAATAAAAAAGGATTGCCCTGAGTAAATTAATAGGTGTGTGTTTATGTTAATAGGTTATTCTTGATTCTTCACAATCAGGAATCGGGCTTACCTTTAATAGCTAGATAATTTTGTTATTCCGACTTTGGAAACAGAAGTGCTATTGATTTGTTTTTATGTTCTGATTACCATATGCCTTCATTTATACTTTATACCCTAAAGGCGGTACAACTATGTATGTTAGCACAAAGTGCTTCAAATTGTAAGGCTTGAACTTTTCGATTGCAGCTTCCATCTTTCAGAAATGTTGACAGTGATAATTCAAATTCTTCTCCTTGAGGCTCTGATTTAATGTTTCTTTGTAATCTGCAAAAGGACATGCATCTGTATGATAATAGTTTGAATTATCAATGCCAATTTCCCAATGCTTAAGAAACAAATATACTACCTATGAGAGCAACTATCTTATTGGCCTTGTCATGCAGCTCAGCATGCTAATCTTTTCCAGAATACGAACTCTTTGGTGGCTTTGTGATGCATGACTTTTTTACATTAACTAGGCCTTTGAAGACAACCTGCAAACTGTAACTATTTCCTTTGATAAGGTTTAGGGAAAATGAGTGGAAGGAAGGTACAGTATTTCTCAAAACAACAACAACCAAGCCTTGTCCTACTAGGTGGGGTTGACTATATGGATCTAACAAAACTATAATGCCATATTGTAAACCATGTCTACAGACAAACTATTAAAATCTGAATATGATCTAAACTGATGAAATCAAACTAACATAATGGAGAAATGAGACTATGGATTTTCATTTAGGTTTATTAGGAGTCCATTGCACCCTTCATATGCACTTAAGACATGGCTAAAGTAGGACTAGTGGTTGACAATTGCCACCTACTCTAGGTAGTTCAGAGGTTAAGGCCCATGTTAATGGGCATTTCGAAAATCTGAAATAAGTGAAACAAATTGAAAAGTAAATTGAAAAACCGAGATTTGAAGCCCATGTAGAGACATGGCAAACACATGCCTAACTACGTTATCATATCAGAAGGTCACGTACCACCCTTGATAGAATAAATGAAAACAATATCCAACATCTTACACTATGTCAGCTTTTCACTGTTACCGAATTATGATATTAACACTTGAATTTGGCTTGCCCTTGTTATGTAATATGTCCCTTACCTCCATGACTGACAGTTTGCATTAGTCTGTCTACATTTACTGTCTGTTTGAAGCTATACTTTGTATATTTTAAAGATATATTATTGTATATTGAGGTTTCTTAGTTCAACTTTATTGTCATGGTTTATTTTCTTTGTCAATTCTTGTTAGCCAAAACTTTTCTGCATACTAAATGTTAAGACACTTTCAATTGCTATTATTATTCTTCATACGGAGTTTGTATGAAGTATATCTGCCTGAAACTTATATTTTCAAAGGTTTTCACTCTGTCTACAGAACGAGAGAGGATCCAGCGTGAAAAACTCCATGATTTGGCAGTCTTTGAGAGGCTAAATGGAAATCCTGGAAAATCATCCCCAGCCCTTGCTGTTAAAAAGGTAAGTCTGACCTATTCTCTTATTGTTTCTGGTTTTACCTTATTAAGTATACTTGTGTCTGCTTTAGGAAGGATCTACTGTCAAGAATCATGCCGAATTTACTTTTTCAGCTATTTTTTAAGATTAGCTGTTAAGGGTTCTGTGAAACTTCTATTCTGTGAATCAAATTGATGATACCAATGTGTTAGCAAACCACCAATTAAAGAGGTGTCTGTTAGGAAGAATAAGGATAAGCATAGGAGTAACTGCTAACTGTCAGAATAACTACCTAATGAACAATTAACTGACTGCCAAGAATAGTTACATATAAGAGATGAGCTGTCAGTTGAGGGGGTTCACGTCAGTTTTGGTGTGACACTAGGACCGTTGATTGTCCTAAACAGTGAATGTACGACAGTGTTTCTATTTCTTCTATTCTTTGTAATTCTTGCATTTCGTGCTCTTTTTATTCCACTAGAATGGAAGTGTCATTGGAACCCCTAGAGAGGGAAATTGAAGCATGGAAGAAGGAGATGCAGGAGGATAATGAATAGTGGAGAGGGATAGGGAGCTCTAAGAAGCCACATTGAAGAAGGTTGAGGATCGTATTGAGAACCTGATGTGATCTGCCCAAACAAGATTGATTGGGAGAGATGTGTCTTATGCTTCAGAGAATGAAGAGTCGAGAAATAAGCTGATGGGAGAGATGCAAATTGAAGTAGGAGAAGATTGCTAGAGGAAGTTGGAAATCCTTCTAATTAGGGAATTTCAGAAAGGGAATGATTACAAGCCATGATGGTAGCTATGGAGTGTAGAGCTCTGAGTTCGATTCAATGGTGGAAGTCGTGTTCCTTGAACCTTAATTCCAACATCTCTTCATCCAACACATCTCTTTTGATAATTTCCTAATCCCTTTTGCCACGTCATTTCACATATCATTAGCACTTCCCTGTGCCTCCCAAATCCCTTCTTGCAAAACCCTAATCTAAAAGTTCCTTTGTTTTCACACTATGATTACCACCACTTGATCCTCGGAACCCTATCTTGTTCATTTCTTCTTACTGTCATCTTAATCCATACATCCATAACCAAGAGCATGTGTTAAGTAGTCAAGCTCTCTCTAGGTATGACCGTGCAATACATGCAAAGCCAATTTTGTTATAAACAAGAAATCAATTTGACAGCATTGAACCCCACTTTTGTATGTGATAAGGTGCTCTTCTTGCATCTTAAAACAAGTATTAGCTATTGTAAAATGGAAAGCTGACAAAAAGTCCAAAATAGCCTTACTCTCTTTATTTGTTTCTCTTACACCATATCCACGATGCAAATACTTCTACCCTCTATATTCACTCTTCACATGACCTTTTAGATCATTGCTTAACAAAATCTTTTCTTCTAATGGTATTCCCTGAACTAAACCTTCTAAATTCTCCCAAAACTTTATCTTAATGTACTTTTCTAGTCCTACATGCAGTGTAAATGAACTGAATGATAACATTATAAGTGTCTCATTTCACTACAAACTTTATTGCTAGGATCCTTTCTTATAACCTTACATTGGCCACATTATTCTTCCAATTTTATTGTACTATTATGATTGGTATTTTCAGATTTTACCTTGCCGGTGTTCCAAAACTTAAAACTTGAAGATTTAATTCCTTTGCCTTTTCTCCCACCCAATTATTTTCTTGTTGGCACAGAAAATTAATCCTCCTCTTAATCACGGTGTCTAATGTTTTCATTGATTTAGGTGTAAGTGTGCCTATACCCCAAGTTCCAACTTCCAAAGCAAATCTTTCTCTTGTGAATTAGCTTCTTTACCAACAACCTTTCATGAACATGTGATTTCACAATGCCTGGTGTTGATGCAATGGGTCTTGCTCATTTGATATTGTATTCAAGCTATACATGGCGTTGCTTATGGGCAACAACCTAGCATTAACTCAATCACATCATTGATCCATGTCCATGAAGATCCAATAAAGTTTATGTTGACTATCAACTACCTAACATTGCCTTCCTCTTTTATCTGGGCTTGTCCAACTATGTAAAGATTTGCAAAAAAGCTCAACACTGTCAGAGTTATTTCTAACATATGTTAGTTTCCCTAAAATTTGAAATATTCTAGCTAGGATTTCCAGTACCTTGATTCTTCCAGTTTTTCATTGTCCCCTGTTTATTCTTTATTAACTTCTAGCTAAATGCCTAGTTCATGCTAGCAAGTTGCGAGTATGTGTTTGTAAGAGATATAGCATGGTGCATTAGGATTATCACATAAAACTTCATAAAGATTGTGATTTTCCCTCTTATTTCTCTTTTTATTGTTCTTTAAAGTCATATTTTCTGTATATGTCATTATTGGTTTTGTAGCATATAAATGGCCTTTATACAGGCTTATCCTGTCTGTTATTCAATATCGATTGGTTTTGCAGCTTTTCATCTTCCATTTTGCTTTTCAGTTTTGCAGAACAATATCCACCAAATGTGTCCAAGCATCTGATGTGCGGCCTCTTTCTGTATTGGAAGATACTTTAAATTACCTTTTGAGCTTGCTGGACTCCAAAGAGCATCCTTTTGAAGTGGTTCATGACTTTGTCTTTGATAGGACAAGGTCCATACGTCAAGATCTTACCATGCAAAATATTGTTAACAAGAAAGCAGTTTACATGTATGAGCAAATGGTATAGATTTCTCCTTTGAATTTCTTTGACTTATGTACTTTATTCATTTCATCATTTTTTCAGGCCAACTTTTCTCCAACAACCACATTACAGTAGATGATTTAAGTTACATATCTGATACTACCTTCGTTAGGAAATAATTTTCATGTTCTAAATGAGCATATAAATTAAGGAAATGATTGAAGAAGCCTCAATATTAGAGAAATTTAGGTGCATTTTACAAAATTATCCTTATTTAATCCTCGCTCTTTCTTAATTATCTCTTTCCACTCCCTCTTTGTCCTCCATTTAATATAGGGGTATAGCTGAAAGAAAGTAATTTTGTCTAAATTTCCTAAAATGACAGTTATTTGTGGAAAAGTAAAATTTTAAAAATGGACAATTATTTCAAGATGGAGGGAGTATGTGATTTTGCAACTTTAGGTTTAGCAAAACTCTAAAGGTTCATGTTTCTCAGATGCAGAAATTACATTTTAACTTTACACACATTCAATGAATATGTGTAAAGAAGTTGTTGTTCAATGCATGTACTTTATTCCAAATACAAGTGCTAGACCCCAAACTTGGTGACTGAAAATAAGAGGAGTGTATCCAATATGAGTTCAGCTCATGAATTTATATAGAATAAAATAAACTGGCTGTTCAAATCAGTTCAGGATAGTACAAAGGACTTGAATACACTTAAGTACAATAAATTCATGCTTAATACAAACTTTTAGCAGGGACTAATTGCGTCTTCTGTCCCTTGAGAATCTGGGAGAGCAAGTTGATCAATTCAATGTGTTATGTGTGATGCTTGCTCAGAATCAGTTCTGCATCTATACTTACATTGTTTTGCCACTGTTTCTGTATGGAATTCATTATCTGGTACTCTTTTTCTTTTTTTTAAATCTGGATATATGGCTTGCTGACTGCCTTATATACAATAATTCAGAAATACAACCAAGAAACTATTTCCATTAAATAGGTTGCAGCTACCTATGTACATCAACCTTTAGTTACTTGAATTATTTTATTAATATCTAATCCTGTTTCCAACGTTTGAAATTGAGGTAAAACCTCTGCCCAATGGCTCTCTCTTACCTAATCAATCCAAATATGTTTGTGTCTTGGTGCAATGATAAGGTTGCTACCTAGGTGCAATGGCAAGGTTGTTGCCTTGTGACTTAGAGGTCACAGGTTCAAATCTGGAAAACAGCCTCTCTGCTTGTGGCAATATAGCTGCATCTGCCCTCCTTAGACCCTACTAGGTGAGAGTCTTGTTTACTGGGCTGCTTTTTATAAGGCTTGTTGAGTGCCAAAAGAATTCCAGCAATTCTCATCAAACAATTCTCAGTCTTATCTAACCCATTTCTGATTCTGTTCTCAAATTATTGTCAGAGTGGGCACAGTCCCACGTCTGCTCACCTCTTGGTCTGTTTTGCTTCTGATCAGCAGAACCAAGACTTCTTTGTCTTCCTTAATATAGACATCATATTCACTCACCATTTTCGCCCTATCCTCATTTTCACCCAAAACCAAATATCACCTTTGCCCAGACACCATTTTTCCTTTTTGTCTCCCCCCCCCCCTCTCTCACCCTAACATAGGGGGTCTCAATACCACTACCTAGCATTTGACCCATCACCAAAAGGGGTCGCCATCTAGTCCAGCATCCTTCGGCCAGCGTACCACTGAAGCGACGTTGCTGGAAAACACTCCAAGTGTTACCATTTGCAGCTTCTATCGTTGACACGTGTTGGTCACATGCTGCCTTCCCTGCATCAGGTTGCACTTGGACCAGTTCTGTTCAAATTACCGGCCTCTCCTCTTGGTGATTATTTGTCGGGAAAGCTGCCCAGCTTTTGTGCGTTTTTTGAAGCTCTTTGTGTGCTTTGTTTTCCTATTCGGTTACCCAAAGTAGCTTAGCACAGACATCCTCTATAGATGGAATAGGAGCACCAACATATAAATGTTGGTGAACAAAATCAAACTAAGGAGTCTAACTGGCCAATGTTAAAAGCATGAAGAACTTGTCATAATTTTCTTCTTGCTGTGCAGTATCAAGAGTACCAAGGAGGAGGTTGGAGGACATCGACCAAAGATCTTGAATATGCCCCAAATTAGTAGATTGATTCTCTTTTCCCAAACTTCGTAACAAGTCAAATAAGGCCAAAACAGGTCAACAGTAGAATGATCAATAGAATTTCACATAAGAGTGCACGATTGAGTTTCAATGGCTTGCCACTCCTTCTTTCCAAGTGAGCAGAATACTGATGGCCCTTAAACCAGATCTCAACAGCTGATGCCCACTGCATATCCGTTGAGTAGCATGGAGGTGATGACTGACAAGCTTGAAATAACATAGTTGAAGATGGTAGTCTTAGCAGGAGGTGAGGCAGTGGAAGAGTGAGACATGGATGGTAGCCTCAAATGTTTAGAAAATCAAAATAAGAAAAAACTGATTGAAAATCAAACCAAAAACACAGCAACAGTGGTGGAGCTTGAGTGGGCAGACAGTTCTGGTGACAGACAAAGGCAGTGGCAGTGAGCAAAGTGGCATTGGGTTGGATGAACAAGAACAGGTTGCAAAAGACTTGGCAATGGCGGCATTTGAAGTCATGGCTGGTGGGGAATTGGGACGCGTTGTCATGTGCTGCAGGTAGCGAAGTGTGCAAGTAGACATGTAGAAGGGCAGAAACGTGCATGAAGGCACATGACAAGACTGTTGGGGATGTGGCTTTGGGGTTTGGATGCAAAAATCGAGGTGACCACACTGTTGTGGCAGCTGGCTGGAAATGTTGATAAAAAGTCACCGGCACTGACAATTGGAATGAGAGGCTATCGCAGCTGATATTGGGAAACAGCTGCAAAAAGCTGTAGGGGTCCACTGAGCAAGCTCTGATATAGGGTTGCCTTGCCTGTCTTTGGGCTCTAAATTCCATGTGAAGAGTGTAAAAGAAGAATAACAGTGGAACCGAAGAACAACTGAACTTGTTGAATGTATTCACTTATCGTAGAAATATTTATATGCAAGAACTAACACTATTTACAAGAAGACTTAATGACCTTATTATCTATAAGGGTACTCTATCATGCATCCAAGCTAACTAATTAATATTCATAACATGACCATTTGTCAGGGGCTTCATTTAGCCACTTTTGGCATCTGTGGAGTCTCGTCCTTCAAATTTCATAAAAGGAAAATTCAATTTTCATCTCTATAGAGGCTTCATTCCTCTCAATATCATTGACGAGATAGTGTATCACACATCCCTAAGGGCTTAATTCCTGAATTCCTAGTTCTTGAATTCCTAATCTCCCGACTGATACCTCTCTCCTTTCATAGTACCCTTTTATACATTTTTGTTACTAACTCTAATCTGTAACTACTGGGCTCCATTATTGAGGGCTGGATCCTTTGACGTTGCCTCTTTTGGTGACAGTTAGCCTAACAAGATTCTTGTATGTTGACACAATATGTGTTCATGTCTGGATTTCATGCTGAGATGAACACAAGGTCTTGAGCATGACGGAGAGCACGACGGAGGGTTGTTACTGAGCTGCGTACATGTAAATGGCACTTTGTTGCCCAAGTTAGAGCACTATTCAAGGTAGGCTAGTATTTAGGGCTGCATATTGTATGTAGGAGGTGTTGCTCCCTATTTATGCTGTGCCAGTCTAGAGATGTTCTCTTTATTTACACATTCAAGCTGGATGGTGATGTCATGCCCAGTGGATAGGGATGGGCCCTTAGATGAGCTGCATTTATGTTCTTCTGAATATATATACTCCCACAGCCTTTCATACTGTGGAATTCAGATAATGAGCTGAACAATGTATTTAATCATGCAATAATGCAGGTGAAATTTCATGTTATATCGCATTACAAGCTCCGATGTTCTATGAGTGATCCAAACATTGCATCAATTCATCATCTCAACTTGGAGCAGCTCACAAAGACATTGGCATCTTTATTCAACCTGTATGAAGCAAATCGAAATTCAAATTATGTGCATGAGAATGAAGCTGAGTTCCATTCATTATATGTGCTTCTTCATCTTGGTTCTTACAGCCAACCAATGGTTAATCTCTACATCATTGGTGTGATAATTTTTTTTTCACATTCGATTGTTAATTTCAGCCTTGTAGGGTCCTAAGTTATTGTAGCTATTTCTGATCCTCAGGGTGAGCCACTTTCTTTGTGGCTTTGTCGTGTACCAACCCCAGTATTGAAGTCAAAAGAAATGCGGTTTGCTAGGAGAATCTTACGGTAACATTTCCCCTAATGATTGACTTTCTTGTGTTACTTTAAAAGGATGTTCTTTTCGATCAACCAAAAAAAAAAAAAAAAAAAGTAAATGGATTTTCTGTTGGTTTTTCCCTTAAGCCAATTTCTTATATTTAAAGATAAATGAATTCATGTCCATTATGAATGCTCTCTTTCCTCTTGACAGATCTTTCCGTCTTGGTAATTATAAGGATTTCTTCTGCACGGCAGCAGCTCAGGCATCATATCTGCAGTACTGCGTTATGGAGCCTTACATCAATGAAGTAATTACTTTAACTAGAGAATGCATTCTTTTCGATATATTCTGTCACATATTTATCCAGGTGTGCCTTCTCTGTTTGACTGATGCATGCCTGCATGCCTGCTTGCCTTGTGCCTGTTATTTTCTTTGTATGTATTTTATTTTTATTTTGACACAAAACATTTTGTCATTGTAATAGCCTTCTTTGAGAATACCCTTAAAAGGCTAGTTAATGATGGCTAAAATATTAAAGATCTACAGAATAGATGAAGCGCAGTGTAAAGACATGGCACAAGATATAGGAAACATCAATTTTTTACCAAAATTTTACCCCTCTGGGTCTTCCTATTTATCCTATATTCCAATTGAACCAGATGAAAATGCCTAAAACTCAGCTCTTTCTGATGCTAACATCTCAACAAATCTCAGCATCTCAAAATTTCTAAACCAGATTTTGTGTGTCCACATGCAAAATTGCAGCTGCCACTATTGTAAGAATTTCCTTTCGCATGTATACTCTCACATGGAAGTCCATGATAAAGGGGCTTTATGTTGATGGACTTGATCATGGAAAATAGCACTTCAAAAAATAAATACCAGCACCTTGTACAACTTTGTCGGAAAGTTTCACCTTTGGTTTATAATTTAGGGTACTTAGTGTAGTTGGCTACATAGATCTATTGATGCCATTGGGTTCTATTAAATCCAATTCTTCAATAGATCAATTGAGAATGAGAGAAAATCTTCTCAGTCCACCCTGATATATATCACCTGATTATATAATTAAATCCCTTAATTACAGGGATTGAATACACCTATTTACTGCAAGTATGTATTAACTTCAATCCAAAGGAAATACTGCCAACAATCCATGTCCTTAGTTTTGTACTGTAGAACAAGTGTTGTTTAGACCCTTAATACCATCATGATTATTACCTGTAATGACAATATCATCTACATATACCACAAGATAGATACTTTGCCACTGCCTCACTATGAACCATGGTAGATTGTTGTACGACTTCAATAAATCTTCCAAATCATGCCCAGGTTCATGTAGAGATCGATGTAACATGCAAACATGACCTGAACAAATCCAAGTGGCTGCTCCATAAAAACTCCCTCCTTCTAATCCCCATGTGGAATGGCCTTTCTAATGTCTAGCTGATGTAGAGATCAATTATTCATGGCAGCAATCAACAAGAATAGACAAGCAGACGTCATTTTAGCAACGGGGGAGTAAGCATCCCCACAATCAAGCCCAAACACCTAAGTATATCCTTTAACCACAAGTTGTGTTTTCAATCAGCTTATCTGATCAGCAGGGTCCACTTGGACAGTAAATGCCCATAAACGCCCAACTACATACTTCCTAGAAGGGTAACAAACAAGCCTTTATGTGTGATTGGAATCTAAGGTTGTCATCTCATAAATCATCATCTAATGCCATGACATGGATGGAAAAGCGCTTCCTAGATAGTTTTGAAAATAGAAATGAGCCTTAGAGAAGATGAGGATAAACAATGATAGCTCAAAAGATTTTAGATGGTATGATGATTTCCGGTCGAGTGCATACCTTTCGGAGGTTGACACTAATGAGTGATAAGTTGATGTTGCAGGGAATTTATTGGCTGAGCGCTGCCTCTTGCAAATGGGATATAGGAGGAGCTGGAGGAGAGATAGGTGGATCAAGATAGGGAACCTATATAAGTTGAGAGACAAAGTCAAGTTCTACTGGTGAAGTAAAGTAAGGAGTATCCTCAAACAAAGTAATCAATGCAAACATATAAAAGCAATGGGTAGAAGGACAATAACATTGATGTCCTTTTTGAACCTAAGAATAGCCGAGAAAAATACACTTAAAAGCACGGGCAAACAATTTATCAAGACCTGGGTAAAAATTATGTATAAAATAGGTAGAACCTAAAATACAACGAGGAATAATGTACAGAGAGTCCTTATGGAGCAAAAGGGAATAAGGTACTTCAAAAGCAAATGATGGCATGTGATTTATAAATTAGCTCACGGTCAGAACGGTATCAACCCAAAATTTTTTAGGTACATTAACAAGTAATAAAAGAGTAGGAGTTGTCAGAATAACAGATGATGTCTATACCATTTTATTGTGGAGTGTGTGGCCATGTGGACTAATGAATCATGCCATGTGATGCCATAAAAGAACTAAAAGGAGTAGAAGACAATCTTTTGCATTATCACTATGCTTAGTGCAAATATTGTGTCCAAATTGAGTCTGAACTTCATTTTAAATTTTCAAAAAAGTACTGAATAGTTTCTAGACATTCTTTCATTAAAAATATACCAGTACACCTTGAAAAAAAAAAAGTCATCTATGAAAGAAACAAAGTACCTATGCCCTAGCATAGAAATCGCATAATTAGGACCCCAAACATCAGTATAATATCAGAAGGAAACTCTGCTCTATTGTTGACTTCGCATGGAAATGTTGTTGGAACAAGGATGTTGGAACATGTTTCCCAAGCTAACACAGCTCACTCTAAGGATTGCAAATGGAAAGGTGAGGAACCATCTTCAGCCTTTTGTGAGACCCAAATGATGATGAAGGAGACTAGGAGACCTGGTGATAGCACAAACAGTTGAAGCTGGAAGCTAGAGATAGTTAAGCTAGGGATGGTAGTTTCTTCCCGTATTTGGGAATCCCTATAGGGACTGCCCCATTTAGGGCTCCAAATTCAAGGATTATTTCCCCGAGGGATTGGGGACAAAAATCCCCCCCAGGCAAATTAAGAAACAGAAGTGGGGATCACACTTTCCTCCAGAGGGTCTTCATTTATATAAAATTACAAAAATACCTTTCTTAATATATTTTATATGTATAAAGGTGTATTTTTTAGTCACTTTAACAGTACATTACAACAACAAACAACAACAAAGCCTTTCCCACTATGTGCAGTTAGCTATATAGATACGATGCCATTGCCTCCTATCATAAACTGTGTCTACAGAAAAGCCATTCAAATTTAAGTCATTTTTAACGGCTTTGTCAATACTTTTTCTTGATCTTCCTCTACCCCTACCTATTGGGCTACTCTCCATCTGATCTACTCTTCCTACTAGGGCTTTTACAAGTCTTCTCATCACATGACCAAACCACCTAAGGCACCTTCTTTTCCACAATAGGTGCCATCCCAACCTTCCCTTTAATGCATTCATTCAATTGTTCCTAAATCCTAATTTAATTCTGTCTTGTTTGTCCACTCATTCATTGCAGGATCCTCATCTCTGCAACATTGAGCTTATTCTCCTGTTTCTATACCAGTCCAACATTTAGTTCCATACAATATTACAAGCCTTATAGTTGTATGGTAAAATATTCCCTTAAGCTTGAGTGGCATTTTCCTATTGCGAATAACACCCAAAGTACTCTTGCATCATGTTCAGTTGTGTCTTTTGTATGTATCATGTGTGAAATAATGATGAATAAACAATTCTTTTCTGTCTCTTTTCTTCTTATAGTTGTTTTTGGGAGACGGATTCTATTATATGTAAACATATCAATTCTTTTCATGATATCTATTTCTATATTTAATGATAAGGGTTTTGCTTGTAATTATTTTTTATTGTTAAAAGGTTCGTGCACTGGCTTTATCTTGCATAAATTTTGGTGGCTACAAGCTTCATCCATATCCTCTATTCAACCTTTCAAAACACTTGATGATAAAGGTATGAATTTTGTTCCTTGCTATAGGGTGCACAATGTTGTCTGATGTACTAGACTTTGCAAGCGCATGCATTGATGTGTACTAGCGTCCCATAAGATTGTGTTAACTTTCATGCCATGTACTAGCCAATTGCTCCTTGAAGTTTAACGAAGAAAACAAATAATTGGGATCCAACTAAACTAGAAAAATAAAGCAAACTCACTTGAAGCAAACTATATCAATAAGCAAGAGATTAAAGATTGAAGCAATGAATTAGAGCCTATAATCCATTACCCCTTACTACTACATTTAAATCTGTTAAATATATATAATAAAGGTCGTTTTTGTGTCGTTGCCAAATAGCTTAAGCTTTTGGCAGAGATATTTCTAGACATGGTATTAGAGGCTTTTTGACCAATTAGTCTAGAGTTCAAACCTTGCAACCACTATTCTTCTAAATAAAAGTTGAATTTCAAGCAAGGTAAGGTAAATGGCCTGTATATCATCCATGTTTCAATCCTAAAGGGTTGTTGCATAAGAGGTGATGTTAGAGATAATAGAAGCCCTTCATGCATGTACCTTTACTTAGGGGCTTATGCTTTTGGGAGAGCTAATTGTTCACAAATCTATTTGCCCTTCATTCCAATGTATCAATGAGTTGGTTTTGTTAATCAAGACACATAACTACTTACATGCCTATGCCTCGCTTATATAAACGTGTTTCACTTGCCTAACAAACTATATTTCAAAGTGAATTGGCTGAAGACCAGAAATTAAGAACAATCCTCAAACATTGACTATGCATGGATAATAGATATGTCTCTATCCTACTAGAAAGTCAACTTACCTATACAATTAGATGAAATTGAACATGCTTATCCAAAGCCATGATTAAATACCCAATTCTCTATGCCTAGATCGTTAGGATTCCCATATCAAATTGCATTTCTCTAGCTCTCTGGTATGACAGAATAACTTGGCTGGGACTTGGGTGTCGCAGCCATGAACATGGGCTTGCTTGCCAAATTTGACTTTCCAAAACTTGGAATCGGACTTTGGGATCTGCATCAAAGTTGTAAAATTTTCTTAGATTTTCAATACAATGGGAGTCATCCATTCCAATGTTTGAAGCTCAATTTATGCTCAAATTACCGTGCAAGGTGAGTAGGTCCGTTGGCCAAAGTCATGTAATTTGGCCCAAAATTCCATTAAAGCTTATAGACTTAACTGAGCAGAATTGAGAAAACTGGTCTGCGTAGAAGTTGTACATTTATCTCCTAACATTACAAGGCCACTAGATTCATGTTTAATTGCACCCTTGGCCATTGACTGCAACAGGTTTGGCAGCAAATAACACTGGAGGTTCTTAACATCATATAGTTCCTCCTTATAATTTTACCTTTGAAAATCAAAACTGAGAAACCAAATTAGTTAGAAACTCTAATAAAGAATCCGAATTTCGAAAAATCTCCAACCAAAGTCATAAACTCAAATAAAGAGGACTGCTTGAAAACCAAGCTAAAAAATAATAATTCTAAGCCAACTCTTGAAGCTTTAATCTTTGAAGGTTTTCTTCATGATGAGATTTATCAATCTAGTAGTGATCTTTTCCCAAAAGTTCTTCCTTAATGCATTATTCGAAGGAGCAAAATTAGTTATTGCAGAAGTAGTTATGTTATTATCATGTCAGTGTCAGTTGATCTGTACACACATTCTAGCTATATTATATTTTCAACTCTGTATGACAGGAATCAGAATTGGAATCCTTTTGCAATTCTTGTGGTCTCGAGACTTGTACAGATGAATCTGGAAATAAGTTACTTCCCACAAAGCAAACTACCTTCAGTCATCCCAAAGGCGGGTTCCAGCACTATAGTTTCTTGGGCTTGCAAGACTATGAAAGTCAGTTTTAGGAGAAATTATTGAGTGGTCAAGAAGCACCAGGTTGTACTGTGCTCTATCCAATGATAAAGTAACATTTTTATTTAGGATTCATCAATAACTTAGACTTTTATCTATAATGTGACTTTATTATTGGGCTGAGTACGATCCATCTGTTACTCCATGAACATTCAATAATTTCTCCCGTTTTAGGGCTTGCAGTTCTTGTATGTGGGCATGTTGGGAGACAGGAATAACCATAATCAATAATGATTGCAGTTGTCTTCATCAATTCTCCTAGCCTCCTATGTGTCAGGATAATAATGCGTAATTCAATGTGTACGTATGACTAGTAGGAGCATCGTTGCAGATATATATATATATATATGCACTTGTATCTTTTGTTGTGCTTTTGGAAAACGAGGGAACAATTTGTACTATACACAGCTATTTTTTACGCCTGTGCTTGTGAATTTTGAGCTTTGAGTGTACATTTGATGCACAACTAATGTAAAATATCTGTTATTTATGACAAGGGCTACAATGTGAGGTTTTTTAAGTTTTAACTTGCAGTAACAGAACAACAATTTAATTCGGTAGCATTTCATGGTTTCCTGATAGTATAAGTTCTGTATCAGTAGGTCAAAATCAAATCCTATTCATTTTACGAACGTCATGTTTATTTCTATTTTGCATCTGACTGAAAAAAAGAAAAAAGAAAAATCACATCTAACGTTTCCAAGCATGCATATCAACCTTTAGAATGACTATGACAGTATGACCGCATTCGTACATTTTTTGGGTTTTATTCAACTTTTCAATAGTATTAACGGTGAGCTAGATAGAAGTAGAAATGGTTTTGAAGGTGTCTAGACGCTATCTGCTTTGATATATCATTTTGCCACATTAATTAAGAACCAGCAATCTAGAGAATATGATGACGATATTTCATACTTATTTAATCACGTTGTATGTGAGATTAGTTTTCAATGCTGAATTTGGAGGAAAATAAAAGAGAGAGAAGCGAAGGTGAAACAACTGTGTGGATTAGGCTTTTAGGTTCAGTGCTGAATGCTTTTCATGTTCCTAATTACAAAATAAAGAAAATGCTGAATGCTTTTTATGTTCATAAAATATTAAATGTATTTAATTTTTCATTTAATACTTTCTTTATTAAGTATTAGAAGGATTAGTGGAATGATATTTTAGTAGAATATAACAAAATTTGAAAATAAATAAATACATAGTATATTTCAAGACACAGGAATTAATGATTAGCTATTTCCTAATAGCCTGATATCTCCAATGCCAAATTAATCACATGGCAGTAACATATTCCCATGCCATGTGCGTTAATAACATGATAGCTATACATTCCAGTAGCATACATGTTAAAGAAAAATACTTATATGGTCTAGGAGCATCACGTGACTATATTCTCGGCCAATCATGTAAGTGCATTTTATATGAGATTATGTGTTAGTAGTGGGTCTCGTGTAAAATATACTTACATATGCTCCCAGACCATGTAAGTATTTATCTATCATGTACATCATTTCTAACATTCCCCCTCAACTTAAAGCTTATTAAGCTTTAAACTTGTTACAAATTAATCCCTTAACAATAATAAAACATAAAGAAGATACTATAAAACATGAATGACAAGGCAATAGATACTAGAATGATCTTTGGTTTGATTTGGTTCCATCTTAAAATGATCCAATTGTCAGAACTGATCCGAACCAATTCTATTGATTTAGTTTAAATTTTTTAGTTCATTGAATCAATTTGATCCAATTACACCGCTAATTAAATCTTTCAATTAGATCTTTAAACTTTCATTCACTTACAAATAGTCACTATTAACTATTAAATTTTTCCATTGCATTCTTAAACTTTAGTTCACTTGTAAATAACTACTACCAATTATAAATCTTCTAATTAAATTCTTAAATTACAATAATTCTCATGGCTACATCTTCTATTCATTTTAATTGAGCTCAATAATAGAGCGATGCTAGTTAATATATAACATGATAAGATCTATCAGTATCACATGCCAAAATTTTCACGATTAGCTTCTTCTTTTTTTTTTTCCCTTCATATTTTCATATTACTAGAAAAACATGTTAATATATTTAAAACATTAAAATACATTTTAAAAGCTAGATTTAATCTGATATCTAAATAAATGATTTCTCTAAATATATTTACAGAATATATTTTACTTTTTCAATATGTAGAAAAAAAATGGTGAAGATTTCGCCATGTGGTGCTCATTGATCTTGTTATGTCATTGATTAACAGGAATTTGTTAGTGAGTTCAGGAAAATTGAATAGAAGGCCTGATTGTGAGAATTACGGTAATTGAAGGATTTACTTGAAATATTTAATAAGTGGTGGTAACTATTTGTAAGTGAATAAAAATTTAGGATATGTTTGGATATTTAGTGATGAATGGATTGAAATGAAATGTGATAGAATGGTATAGAGTGAAACAGAATGGAATGGAATAAACATTTCATTCCATTGTTTGAATATTAAAAGATGAAACAGAAAAAAATTTTCACTACATTATTTGGAAACACAATGGAAGAAGAGGGAGTGCTAAGCGAAAGAGCATTGAATGGAATGAGATGGAATGGACTCCTGTTAACATTCAAAAATTGCGTCAACTGAGGACAAGTAGCTATAACCAGGAGTAGTTAGCCAAGAAAACAAATTTAATCAACAAATAAGAGTAGTTTGCCAAAGAATGACTTTAGTTGATGGTTGTCAATCGATACTTGATAGGTGACAACTAGTGGCTGACGCAAAACATGCTGATGAAGAATATTTGGCCAAAATTAGTCGAAAGAAGTTCAAACGCCTAGCCTAGCTTTAATTGGCTATAAGTAAAGATCCAAGTGTTAGAATAACTATTATTATATATCAACAAAAAACCCAAGTTGAGAGCATTGACATGTCATTTCAGGTCTAAAAAATGTTGTTTCAATACTATTTTGGCCACTATTCCATATTTTGCCTTCTTAGAGTTAGATGCATATATAATGAGGGCTCTTGTTTTCCATAATTAGGGCTCTAATGAGGTTTAACCATCTATATGAACCTTTGTTTACAGACATTGAAGCTTGACAATTGATGGCCGATAGCTGACAGTCAAATAATGACGTTAGCCATTAGCTAAGGGAATAAGCCTCTTATTGGGCCTTTGGAATTATGATGCCTTATAATCCATGAATCAGTTCTCGGCATTGGTTAAATAAGAAACATGCTTTAATCATAGAGGAGAGCTTAACTAAGTCCATAACCACTTCCCAAAAAATAGGAGCAGTTAAGCAAGGTGGTTTTTTATTCATAAAGTAAGGAAAATAGTTGAGATGCAGTAGTAGAAAGTTACATTGTAATAGAGAGCGAGAACTAATATATTAAAATTCTAATATAAGTTATTATTCTAAAAGTATAAGAGCTCTTGTTCAACTCAAATCACTCAAAATCTTTTTATATTTTTAGAAAGAGAGAAATTCAATATATATATATATATATATATATATATTATTTTTTTATATTTTTAGAAAGAGAGAAATTCAATTGTAATAAATCAAATATTGCAAAGCCCTGATATCTATTACTGGTCAAAATTAGACCACAATGGAATTTTGCTTTGTACAAAATAGGATGCATGGTTAAGCCGTCAGCTATCAATTGCATTGAATCTAGACACAACTACAAATCAAGTTAGCTGAGGTAGGTGTTAATGAGTATAAAATGCTATTGGCCATTAAGCTGAACATATGCACTCAGTATAGGAATATGGCTAGTGGGATTTAGTGTTGAATAACTTTTATTTTTGTTTTGGTGGTTTCTATGGTATCCACCTTAAATTAAAGGATTTAGAACCTTGTTCAGCTAGTCCAATATAATTTTGCCATGTGTTAAATATGACATGTCACTATTTCAAAATTTATATTTAGATCTCTTTTATTCTTATAATTTACCCAAGGTTTATTTTGAAAATTAAAAACTTCTTATTTCAAAACATTGAACCAGAGTTAGCTATCCTAATATCCAAATATCTAAAGATTTACATATTATAATTCTGAATCATCTAAATAAATTTTTTTTTTTTCTGAAAGATGAACCCTAAACCCCAAAATAAGTAAAGCCCTAACCCAAAACATTTTGAAGAGTCTGATACTTGGATAGTTGGATTGATTGATTGATACATATTCTTGTATTTGAATTATATGTTTTGCCTCTACATTGGTATCAATGGAAATCAATGAGTACAGATATGTTTAGACAACTTAGTAGGCATATATGTGACACAAAAATGTTAGTGACTCATGTTATAATTCTTCCTTGAGTGAGTGATGGCACAACTTAGATGTGCATAGTGATGAAGTTTCAACGAAACTCCCCCGTGAATCTACCCCATGTACATGAGAATCATAGCATATGCTTACAAAATTTCCATTGTATCATCAAATACAAGATATATATCAATGAATCCAAGTCTCAGACTCTTCAAAATATTTTGGGCTTTAGGGTTCATCTTTTTGGGGGAGAAAAAAAACTTGTTTGGATGATTCAGAATAATGGGTTGATCTTTAGATGTTTGAATATCAAGATACCTAACTCTGGTTTGATGTTTTGGAATTAAAAAGTTTTAATTTCCAAAATAGACCATGGGGTCAAATTATAAGAATAAAACATTAAGCGGATCTAAATATAAATTTTGAAAGAGTGACATGCCATTATCTAGCTAAGCAAATATTTAACATGTGGCCAAGTTATATTGGATCAACTAAGAAGGGTTCTAAACCCTTTAATTTAAGGTGGATACTATAGAAATTACCTTTTTTGTATCTACAAACAGCCGTGTAGATTGCTTGCAAAGACATATCCAACACATCAATCAAACACAAATCTATTAATTTTATATTTATCTACACAATCTCTGCATTTTATTTTGTAGCCTTTACATTTTAGTCTTTATATTCCAGTCTTTCCCTTTTAACTTGTATTTTCCTATCTTTTACATTCATTGCCTTTATGTTTCAGCACTTTACAACTTTTCATTACCACATTTCATTTACAGCTTTATTTTACCTTTTTTATTTTTTATTTTCATCAATCCATCTCATTAGTCTTCAAGTCCATTTAGCCAAGTCTATTTTAGCCAGGTGTTCCCTTTATCCTGTCCTCGCCTAATGCTTGGGATCGTTAGTGTCACAAACCCATCCAGGTTGTGATCGGTGTATATGAGATATGTCCCCTAGCAAACCTTTACTTGACATTTTCTAAAAAAAAGTTCGGCAGAGTTTCTTTTATATTCAGGACTATTCTTAAATACGGATTCTCTACCTGCACAAACAATTCAAACACAAAACTATTAGGAGTCCAAATATTCTCATAATGCACCTCACAGTACACAATATAAAGATTTAAAACATATCCACAATGGTGAAATTTTATATACATTTATATTTAAGAAACTATCCCAATCATATAGCCCTCCCAAGAGTCATAGGGTCCAAACTTAGAGCTTTTATGGGATCCGACAGAATAAGATATCACTGTTCATACAACTTTCGACTTGGGTGTTACATTTTTCCCCCTTAAGAAATTTGGTCCCTAAATTTCAAAAAGGGATTCTATTAAGGGATACATTAACATTTCCTTTCTAGGCACATCTTGACTGGATCAAGAGATGCAAATCTTATATTATATCGACCCCAACATGGAGATGAAAATCCAACTAGAGGTTATTGCTTTTGAGGCACCTTTATTAGCTAAGGATTCCTTGAGCCATTTCATCATCACTAGCTAACCATCTCCACCTACCTTACTTGCCATAGAACAAGGGCCATCCATTTGAATTCGAATTCTTCTTAACATGGGTCTAACTCCTCCTATAGTTCTTACTTGATGCCTTCTACTTACTATACAACTATAAGTCTTCATAGCTTAAATAAATCTCAAATTTGTTCTTCAATTTCATAAATTATTCTTTCTAAATTACCTCTATTGGTGTAACTATATAAATGGTAATGTTACCCCTTTGGTACCCATACTAGGCAAGCTTTTGCCGAACACCTAATTAACCCTTCTTTTCCTCAAAGCATTATGTCTTCATTTATTTTTATTCTCCATTAACTTTAAAACATAAATATAAATCAGGAAATACTCTCTATTTGAATCCAATAAAAATATTGAAAAAATCAAACTCCTTATGAATCAAAATTCATCTTTTAGATTTTAGTATAAATTTCCTGAAACTCGCATTTTCTTAAACTTTTGGACTAAAAATGAAAGGGTTAATAACTTCCAAAAATTCATTAAAAATTACTTTTCAATTCTTGGATATCTAAGGAAAAATTACTAGGATTTTTGATCATATGAGAATGTCCCAATCATATAGCCCTTCAAGGAGGCATAGAGTCCAGACTTAGAGCTTTTACGGGATCCGACAGGATGAGGTATCACTATTCATACAACTTTCGACTTGGGTGTTATAGTCAGTGCTTTGCAATAGTTGAACACTGGTTCAGCTAATTCTTGGAATAGTTTTTTGACATGCTTGTATATACCTCATTAGCCGGCAGCCAAAAATTTAAGCAAAACAACTCCATTCAATACTATACCATTCTATTATAGTTTACAATATCCAAACAGTAGAATATAACATCATTCTATTCCATTTTACTTCTTTTTTTTTTTTTTTCGATAGGCATAATGCTCAACCTCATAACACGGGAGCAGCAAAGAAGGCCATACAACAACATAGGTTCTAGTAATAAAGTTCAGACTAAAAGGCGGCAGAAAAGCTAGCCAACAAGGAAAAGAAGAAAAACACATGGCCAAAAACTAGAGCAAAACTAAAACGAGCATCAGATGCAATCTGCATCAACTACCAAGCAAAGCAAGACAATGCTCTGCAACCAAGCGCCAGTAGAAGCAGTAGAACCTGTAGATACAGCTACACCAAGCACCAGCAAAAACAAGAAAACGGCTTACCAATTGCGGCAAGCATTAGATGGCAAATCTCCTTATTTTAGTATTTCCACGCCACTTCCAGATCTGATCTAAATTAGTGGCAAATTGTTCTGATGAGAAAGGGAGATCCTGGCACCACTCTCTAGCCTAATAACCAAGCCTAGTCTTGATCAAATGAACTTTCTATCAACTGAGATATTTCATTTTACTTCATTCCATCAATTTCTATCAATTCAAATATAGCTTTAAGGATTTAATTAAAAAAATTTAATAATTAGCAATGATTACTCGTATGTCATTAAAAGTTTAGGGTGTTCGATGATTTTCTCGTAAAAATAACTAAACTAAAGCAACATAGAAGGTTATATATATGAGAAATTATTAGATATTCACAGAATATGGTTCGATTTTGCTCATATCTAATAATCAATTATAATATATCAAAGTTAAGACCCAAGTTATGGTGCTAACAACTCACAAGTAAAAAATTTTAAATAGTTGTCATATTAGCATATCATTTGAGTTATCATTCCAATATTGAGTTCTTTATTTCTTATGTAGATAAATATTCATTCTACTATTATAATTGCCCATTTATGTACAAATTTTAGTAATGGATAAATCCTCTATCTTTTAACTATATAATTAATTTCTTAGCTTCTATTCTCATCACTTAATTATAATATGAAGTATTCAACCACCAGCATTAACACGTTATAATAACATTTAATTATCCTAAATTTAATTTAAGAATAAAAAATAACTACAAAATCATTAAAAATTTAATAAAAGCAACTATAATACAATATCTATTAAATATCATTATGACATATCCACACACTCACAAATATATATAATTATAGGTTTACAAAATTGTACATGATCTTTACAATTATTATTAGATGAACCGACACATACTCTTTTCAATTATTATAGCTTTATTTATCTTTAATATTATATTTTATATTCTTGCAGTATCTTACTGCAACAAATTACAACTAAATATTTAAATATCATATAAACTTTAAAAATAATATAAAATAATTTTACACTTTTAACTAATAAAAACTCAAGAATTGCCAAATCATGGTGGAAAGTTATCACGATATTAAAAATTAGTATTAAAAATTATAAAATTAATATTAATTTAAATCATATTATTTGAATTCTTAATATTCTATTAAGCCATAAAATATTGTAATTTATACTTCTTTTACTTTATTTTAAACTTTCACTCTATTATACATATTTTAAATTACTAAATTATATATCCTAAATTTCCAACTCAAAATTATTAAAATTTTTTTATTCTCCAACTTCAAATTTCAAATCATTCTTCATTCAAATATTAATTTAAAACATTAACAAACAAATTTCAAAAATATCATTTCTATTAATCACTAAGACAACATCTACTTAATAATTTTTATATTCATCCAATTAATATCATTTATATCTCTTTCTTAATAGTAAAACATATCTTCATATTAGTTCCCATACAATGCACAAATCTAAATCTAGTAAAATGATATTTTCGGATAAGATCTATTATTAACTTATATTTTTATCTAAAATATCACTGTCCTAATATGCACCTTGTCTTGTCTTGCTTCTGCCGAACGTACTTCAATTTTCATCTCTTTTTGCTCATATTTGACTTCTAATCCTTTTGTTATGTGATCAAGGAAATGAACCTTCATATCAAAAGCGGAACGGTTCACCCGATGCATGTAAGCATTTTCCTATGTACGTCGATATATTCAAGAAAAATGAACCTTTATCTTAGAAGTGGAATGATTCATTAAATCGTTTTCACAGTTTATTCTGTAGTTATATGATTCAGACAAGAGAAACTACAATTTATCATAAAGGTGAACCTAGACCATTATCATGAATGTATTCATGGTAGCATGTCCGTCGTTTAATTATTATACTTGTTCACATAAAAGAGAAATCATGGTTATGACAACGTTATTTTGTCATTTTTTATTGCCGTACTAGTAGAAAATTTCTCGTTAAAAATAACTTTAGGTCATTTTAATTTTTTAAGTCACCGATAAATTATCGAATATGACAACCATTTTAAAACGGTTTAAAGACATCCAGTCTTGTTATACCAGATGAAGACTATTATCTGTCCTAAGCAAATAAAAGGCTTAATTAATTCCACTTGAATTTTGTTATTTTAGTTAATTAGATACTTGAGTAATGCCTCTTTAAATGAAGGGATTTTTTTTTAATTTTTAATATTTTAATTTAGATGCACTGATAATATAAAATATTTTTATACGGCCAATCAATCATATTTTTCTATTTGCATGACATTCAAAAAATGGGTATAAAATTTTTTTTACATTATTAGTGTATCCAAATTAAATTCTCTTTCTAAATCTTTGATAAGGGTATTCTTGCATTGTTGTGAGATTAACCTATCAAGTACGGTAGTAACCTTCTAACAATTGTCTTTTCAAGATTTAAATTTTAATTATTTATTTGAGATTTCAGCTCACTTAATACTGCTGCTTATAATTATAAAACTAATTTACTAATCTTTTAATAATTCTTTAATTAATACATAAGGATAGCCACATATTTCTTTTTGCGTTACTATTAACGTGCACATTTTTTTTCGTTACTTTCAATTAATTATTTGGCTAAAGTGCATTAAGATGGCAAATTTTAAAAAAATATTTTTATAATTTAAAACTAACAGCACAACTCTACCAACAGATTAAGTTTAGTGACAGTGGCAAGTTTTCCACAACGTGGCAAACCACAACTCGAATTCTAAGGAAAGGTATTCATATTTAATGTCTAACTCTGTTGCAAACAACAATACCTCTAGTGAAGAATACCTGTAAAAAATATATTAAAAAAAACTAACAATTCAACTTTGTGTAATATTTATTATGTAAGTTAATATAAATTTAACCCATCGTATACGTCCAAATGAAATTAAGTGTTAATAATCCACAACACACATTTTATATAAAATTTGTAAGGTGTATTTTGAATATATATAGTTATTAAGTTCTTTTACTCAATGAGTGTGGCATATATCTTTTTTTATTATATTTGGATTTTTTCATTAATAAAAAATTAGGAATTGATTGGAAAAGGAAGAAAAGAAATGGAACAAAGTCATATTTACCTTTATTTGAGTGATTAACAAGGGAATCAAAACAATCATATGTTTTTGAATTATAAGTTTTAGTTCCGTTCATTCTACCTTAATTCTGGTAAAAATAAAAATCGATCTTTCGGGAAAAAAGAGGGAGAATAGATTCTTTCAGCTCCTTTTGTTTCCTATATGTTTATAAACTTTCAAACAAGAAAACTTATTCTCTTTATTATTATTTTTTTCTTTCTTTTACCCTCATTGTCTATCATCCAACTATAGTATAAAAGTCTAAGAAGAAGAGATGTTGTTTCATAGTCTCTTATAAATAATTTCTGTTTAATAACGGATTGTCAACAAAAGTTAAATCCATAATTTTTTTAAATTCTACCATTTAGCTCATTAATATAATTTCGACTTGGATACAAATGAAAATTACCACTCTCTTTTTCATAAAATAATCTTTTACCTCCTTACAAAAGTGGGACGTTATTTCAAATTCAATTATTACAGGCAAAATTTTGTTGGAATCACAGTTCATTTTCACCGCGATCAATCACTTTTGGGTTAGAAGTAATTACATTAAAAAACACAAACTAATAAAAAATTCATAAAAATGGTTAATAAAATTCTATTCTCGTACCATTTAAGGATCATTGACCATTTCAGTGGGAGACATTCTGGAATCAGGAGCATTACTGATCGCTGAGACTGTACTGATTTTGAGAGTATAAATATCTTTTTCCTATCTAAATCCTTAATTTGTCCCTTGTTTCTGTTTCTGGCCTACTTATCTGGTTGTGGAACCTCTATCAGTTTCTTTATTTATTTATCTTTCACTAGTTATTCACATTCCAATGAACCTGCATAGCTGTCCACTCTAGATTTTGCAACTGGTTGGTTTTGGGCTCTTCTCATTTTGTAACATCAATTACTGGAATATACACCAATCAAGGACATCAAGTTACACAATAAGGGAGGGAAAATAAAGGGCAAAGTGACAAAATTCTATTGCATAGCACTGAAAACCATAAGAACAGTTTTGGAGCAATATAGTGCACTGAAAATTGAAGTGGACTTAAACCAGAGTGTTTGATCATGTCTGAAGAATCACAGAGAGTTGTGGTGATCCAGAATGCATCAAGAGGCTTCAGCACAGGTGCCATTAAATGGGCCCTGCATGGCCTATCACTTGAGCCTGAGGATGAGCTTACACTCGTTGCAATTCTTCGCCATGTTAACAGTCCTAATAGGATTCCCTTCTTTGCACCTGCCAGACTGCGTGAGTGTCCCAGGCCTTGTTTTTTTTCCTTCTTTTCAATTCATTTTGGTGTTGTGTATTATCTATTAGCTAAGAGAAGGGACAATTACTATGTAACATGTGCATAAACTTTCGTTACCCCTTTCATATAAAGTGGTTATGTCATACCAAAAAATGCAGAGGTGGTTGAATTGTAGTATTGTTTTCTTAAACAATCCTTCTTTCCAGATATTTTTTCTTTTTTCACATTTTTCAGTCTTTTTTTTTTTCCCGAAATGTGATTAAGATTGCTGACATCACATTTTGGTATTCCTAACAAATTTCTTATGGATACGTTGGCCTTGTTTTCAGGGGGATTATTTGAGACTGACCCGAAAATTGCGAAGGAAGAGGTCGCCAAGACGAAAGGAGAGTTGCATGATAATGCAAGCATCAGGAAAATCTCTGAACAGTGTGAAACAGACAAGGTTAGACAGTAACTTGCAGCTAGAAGATCAACCCATGCTAAAGCAGTAGTCCTTTATCAGGATGATGATACTTTAACTGCTATAGCTTATCCATTATTTTGTTTTTCCACGTGTATATTATATATTGATTGTAGAATAAGTGGCCAAAATTATATCAGATTAATCTATCCCAAGGGAATTCAATAGTGAAATATCTAAGAACAGCAGAGAGAGTAACAAATGAAGGAATCTGATAGGATTTTCTCATCCTTCCAAATGTACAAGAAGATGGCTATATATGCAAGTTGAGGAGAGCAATAGAAATGTCCTACACCTAGATGCACCATAGTGCAGCTCATGTAACCGAAAATAATAGAAAACAGAAAATTAGCTGTCACAACTAACTAACAAACTTGTGCTCCAAGTTAGATGCCTAATAAGAATCAGGTTCTGTAGCATAGTTGTTGATTGCTCTATTACCCCCCCATAAGCTAGTGGGTGGTAGATATCCACCAAGCCAAGCTTGGGAAGAAAATTGGCAAAGCTTGTGAAGGTTAAAGCTTTAGTAAAAATATGAGCACACTGGTTTTGAGAACTGATAGGCAGCAGTTGCATCAGACCAGCATTAACCTTCTCTCTTACGATGTGACAATCAATGTCCAAGTGCTTTGTTCTCTCATGGAACACAAGATTAGCTGCTATGTGAAAAGCACTTTGATTGTCACAATAAAGCATTGCAGGTTTAGAGCAATGAACTGATAGGTCATGAAGGAGGAAGAAAAGACACTGTAACTCACAAGCGGTAGAACCAAGAGCACGATATTCAGCCTCGGAGGAAGATCTAGAGACTGTTTGCTATTTCTTAGCCTTCAATGACACCAAGGAGGAGCCAAGAAAGAAGCAAAAATCGGAGATGGAGCATCTAGTGTCGGGACATCCTCCCCAATCCGTGTCACTAAATCCAAAGAGTTGGAGAGAGGTGTCTCGAGGGAAGAATAAGCCTCTTCCTGGATTGCCCTTCAAATGCAGCAGCACCCTCATGGCTGCCTTGTAATGGACAGTGGTAGGCTAAGCAAGAAACTGGGTTAATTGTTGAGTGGCAAAGGCTATATCAGGGTGAGTGGTGGTGAGTTACAAAAGCCTGCCAATAAGACGACGATAAGCTGCAACAACATCAGAGAAAGGACTACTATTGTCTTGATGCAGCCGATAAGCACAGTCAATTGGAGTGGATGCAGGCTTAGAATTAGTGAGTCCTAAATCTGATAATAACTCCAAGCAATACTTCCTTTGAGATAGTGAAATGCCCCTCTTGGAGTGAGCAATCTCTAAGCCAAGAAAGTACTTATTAGTGTGGCCAAGATCCTTGATCTTGAAGTTAGTGTCTAAAATCTGTTTCATGTGTGCAAACTCCATCAAACAATCTCCTGCTAGAATGATGTCGTCTACATAGACCAAAAGGGTTGTGAAAGATGAAGCAGTGTGCTTAGTAAAGAGTAAAGGATCAGATGGAGCTTGAGTGTAACCACTGGCGAGGAGGAGACTCGAGAGTTTGGCAAACCATTGGCGACTTGCCTACTTAAGTCCATATAATGATTTGAGAAGCTTGCACACCTTGTTTGGTCCAGGGGAATGAAAACCAAGTGGGAGATGCATATAAACCTCTTCATGCAAATCACCATGAAGAAAGGCATTGTTGACATCCAATTGGTGGAGATGCCACTCCATGATGGAAGCAACAACCAGTAGAAGTCGTATGGTAGTCATCTTGGAAACCGGAGAGAAGGTATCAAAATAGTCAATGCCTTCAACCTGAGTGTACCCTTTTGCCACTAAGCGAGCTTTGTACCGCTCAATAGAACCATCGGCCTTTCTCTTTATCTTGTAAACCCACTTGTTTTCGATAGGTGCAACACCAGAAAGAAGATCAACAATAGTCCATGTCTTTGTTTGCTCTAGAGCAAAAATTTCAGTCTGCATAGCCTTGTTCCAGCGCTCAAATTTACAAGCCTCAGCATAGGACTTGGGTTCAATGTCAGCAGAAATGGTAAGGATAAAGGCCTTATGTGTGTCAGACAGATTGGAATAAGAAATGTATTGACTCCTAGGATATGAGGGAGATGAACAACAAGGATTGGTACCGTGTGTGTTGGTGACACTATTGCATTGGTAATCAGCCAAGTAGCTAGGTGGCCTTTTCACTCGAGATGAAACTCGGACTCCATCATTAGCAGGAGGATTAGGTGAATGTTGAGGCATAGGAGGGTGCAAAGGTGTTGAATCTAGGGCATCAGAATCAAGTTCTAGAGGAAGCTCAGGCTGTGAAGAAGGATTGGCACACGTTGATCAAGTGTGTCAAGTGGTGAGGGTGAGCAAGAAGAAGTTTTTGTGACTATGTCAGTTGCTGCAGAAGGAATTTTATATGGTAATATGTGATCATAAAATACAACATTTCGGGACACAAAGACTTGATTGGTTGACATATCTAAAAGTACAAAACCTTTAACACCATTTCTCAAACCCAAAAAAACACATTTCCTTGCCTTGGGATCAAATTTTGTTCGGTTGGCATTTAATGTCGAGGCAAAACAGAGACCACCAAAAATTTTCAAAATGGACAAATCTGGTTTAGAGTCATAGAGGAGTTCATATGGGGAGTGATTTTGTAGAATGGGCGTTGGCACTCAATTAATCAAAAAAATAGCATGGATCACTGAGTATGACCAAAAACGTTTAGAGAGGTTGGATTGAAATAAAAAAGCACTGGCCACACTCAAAATGTGTTAATGCTTCCTCTCGACCCGCCCATTCTACTGAGGGGTCTCAAGATAGCTTCTTTAATGGATGATACCATGAGACAAATAGAAATCTGACATAAGGAACTCGGCCCCATTGTCACTTTTGATAATTTTCACTTTAGTATTGAATTAGGTTTTAACAAAGTGGACAAAATTCTTAACACTATGCTGCACTTCAGACTTTGATTTTAATAGTATAACCCAAGTAAACTGAGTAAAATCGTCAACAAAAATTAAAAAGAATTTATGGCCATGGATACTATGAGTAGAAAAGGGGCCCAAATGTCCAAATGAAGCAACTCAAATTTATTTGATGCTCTACTATTACAAACAGCATATGAAAGTTTCTTTTGTCTAGCAAAATGACATATGTCACAGGGTCCAACCTTATGGAATTTTACAAATGGAAATTCTTGGCTAATTAGGGACTTTCACTGGGAAGAGGGATGGCCTAATTTGTGATGCCACAAAGTGTCTTGGGGAATACTGCTGACATGGTTGACTCGAGGGAGTGAGAAGGGATTTTGACAACCAGCTTCTTAGTTGATTATCAAGTAGTAGAGACCACCAACCATACTAGCCGAACCAATCATCCTTCTACACTTCATATCCTACATTTTGACAACCTAGAAAAGATGAGTGAATATTGTTGGTTAGATGTAAGTTGAGATATAAAAATGAGATTGAAGCTAAAATTAGGGACATATAGAACATTAGTGAGAGTCAGAGTATTAGGGAAGGAAACGGTTCCTGCAATGTTGGCTAAGACATAATGGTTATTTGGTAATCGAACCTGTATGGGCTTGATTGGGCAATGTAAGGTGAACCAAGACAGTGAATTACAAACATGATCAGTGGCTCCTAAATCTAATATCTAGGAGCTACCAAGTGAAGGTGAGATACAAGTAAAGGCAAAATGAGGATTAACTGAAGGATTGAATAAGGAACTGCTCACTTGAGACACACTGACTGAAGTACCTTGAGTTGAATCTTGAGTATTTTTGTGCTGAAGTAAGGCCAAAATGCTTTTATACTGCTCAGGAGTGAAACTTGGAGACGAACTAGTTGTTGAATCGGCCTTAGATGGTGAAACTGAATCAACTATTTCTTTAGTTTCTTCTACCGATACATTATGTGCTGCACTTTGATTTTTAAACTTGAAGTTTGGTAGGAATCCATGTTTGCGATAGCAAACCTCTATGGTGTGTCCTGTTTTTCCACAGAATGTGCACACTTTCCTTGAACTTTGTTCTCTACCTCTACCATAGGAACAAGGTCCATAACCAGTGTTGGCAGCATTAATCAGAATTCAAGATTCATCTTTAACATCAGGTGCAACCAGATCTGCTTCTTGTTGAGAAACTAGTGTAAAAATGCGATTAAGAGGTGGAAGTGTTTTCTTCATCAAAATTTGAGTGCAAACCTGAGAGTACTTATCATCTAGACCATCAAGAAACCTAAGAGCATAGTCTTGCTATCTAAAAGGCTTATTGTTCTGTGTGGCAACACAAGAACATTTAACTGGACACACATACTCTGATACAGGTCAAAAATTTTCCAAATCTTCCCACATTGATTTCAACTATGTGAAGTACTCTATAACAGAGAGATTACCTTGCTTGAAGATGTACAATTTGTGTTGCAGTTTTGTTAATCGGAGGAAATCTCCTTGTGAGAATCGCTCCTTCAGATCTCTCCAAACTGTAGTAGCATCCTCAATTGAATCAATGCTTCTTGCAATCGCTGGTGAGATCGAATGCATTAACCATGAATGCATAGTGGTGTTGTAGCACTCCAAGCTTCGTACAACAGATCAAATGGATCTGGCTCCGTGATTGTGCCATCCAAGAACTTGAACTTGTTCTTGGAGACCAATGTGTGTCGCATCGATCACGACCATACATGGTAGTTTGGTCTCGTGAGAACCTTCGGAACAAGAATCAAAGATGGAGTTTCACTGGCATGAATATGATAGGGATTCGAAGGATTCAACGAAGGATCACCATGGACATCGGTGTTCGAAGATCCAGAAGCAGCATTTACTGCAGCACGATTTGAGTTCTTCGTCATAGTAGCGTGATGCGTAGCAGAGCCTTAAGCTGCTGATACCATCTAAGAACAATAGAGAGAGTAACAAATGAAGGAATTTGATAGAATTTTCTCATCCTTCCAAATGTACAAGAAGATGGCTATATATACAAGTTGAGGAGAGCAATAGAAATGTCCTACACCTAGATGCACCATAGTGCAGCTCATGTAACTAAAAATAACAGAAAACAGAAAATTAACTGTCACAACTAACTAACAAACTTGCAATACAAGTTAGACGCCTAATCAGAATCAGGTTCTGCAGCAGCAATTGTTGATTGCTCTTTTAAAATACAAAAAGCACGAATTAGTTTTCGTGCTATAAATAATTTTTCTTCTATTATTTAGTAGTTACTAGTTACTAGTTTGGGTTATCTAGAACTCTGGCTTTTGATAAATTGTCTAATAGAATCCTCTTATGAATGAAATTACACAGATTCTATTTCGGATAGAAGTGCATGCAGGCAACTTGCCAGATGTTGCTGTAAATGCTGCCATCAATTTGAAGGCAACATCAGTTATACTTGATAGGTCAGTCTAGCTCTCAGACATTTTTTTTCCCCTATTTCCACAAATCGTAATTTGAGAAACTGCACGAGAAAGCCATTTTCCTTTTACCCTCCAAATTCAAATGAAAGTCAAACTTACCACAAAAAGAAGACTTCATGGTTGTAAATGTACTTTTCATGATAATTGTCAATTCTCCATCATTTGTGCCTTTCAAATAGTGTTTTTATTTTTCCAAAATTTTTTTCAATAGTCATTTATGTCTATGCTTTTGATTTCGAAAGCATAGAAGTATCAACTATCATTCGTTAAAGTTTATCCTTTTTGAATAGTTGTTTCCGTGGCATAAATATGTCAAATTTTTGGTGTTTCATTCAAAAATTTAAATATGTCACAAAACAAAGAAACATGCAAACTTCGAAATCTAATAATCTAGCATGTTGGTCTAGATTGAACTACCGATATCCGGATCCTATTACCAGGAATTCGATTAATCTGTCCCGACCCGATTGTAGGCCCTCTTGTAGGGGGTAGAGATCTCCAAGTGAAGAATTTTTCCATTCCTAGAATTTAAACTCGTGACCACTGGTTGAGGGATCAAGGCCTGCACCACCTTTACCAAACCTATGTTAATTAGAAGTGGACTATTGATACATGAAACTCAGTGGCTTGATTAAGCTCTACAACTTGTCATTTATTGATACTTGATGCCTTTAGTGCTATCTGGATTCTGGACTAGAGGAGAAATTATTTTTATTTGGTAATTTAATAATACTTTATTTTATAATTTAATTATACTCCATCATGATATTCATGTTCATTCTTAATGAAATTGACGTTAAATTTTAGGTCTCCATTAATTTCATTGGTATTGTTAAAACAGCCGATCTATGTCCCTATTTGCCTTCATATCTTAATGAGATATAGGGCTTTTGCATGTGACATTGTTGATGTGCAGGGAGATGAAGAAATATAAGAAGGATTTCATGCAGAGCCTCTCTTGTACTTTGCTAATCATGAAAAGTGATAACTCCATTCACCACTTGAGGGGGCCAAGGGAAATGGAGCTTTATTTTAGACGCAATGGCAATGCAAGTTGTGTAAGATGTAAGGAAATGAACCAAAATAGTTATCTTGATATCCTTGATTTTCGAATCATTTACTCTTGTTCTTCTGCTAGTTATCATTTTATAGATCATCCACGCTTACATAAAATCTCGATAGATTTACAACTTCAGACTCAAAGCATTCAGTGCAGATAGATACATATATTATTCAATTTCATCAACAAAAACCAAAGGAGTAGCTCTTTTTTTTTTTTTCTTTTTTTTCTGTTTTTTGTTTCTAATCTACAAGATTGTCAAAATTAGTTCATTTGGGTAAGCTAGTTCCTAAAGCCAATTCAGGAAAAATAGCAATTTTGATAAGAGTTCCGAGTTACTTTTAGAACTTTCGAGTTTACGAAACTCCTTTTCCGTTAGTCACCTTCCAATTCCAGAATCAATATATTCTCTCAACTAGCTGCATTTTGTTGCAAAGGTTTCAAGAGATACTTTCTCATGGTTCTGTTTCACCTTCTTCCGGGAAAGTCATCAGAATGATTCCTTTGAAGGAAGTATTATGGTCAAAAACTTATACAACCTCAAATGCTTTTCGAGTATAACCAACTTCATTCAAAATTTGAAATAATTTTATAGGATACTTTAAGGATATTTCATGCTGATGCAACAGTGTATGAAGCAGGTTCTACATCCTCACCAAGAAAGAAACATGTGGCAAATTCAGGTTTCTGGTTCAATTCCAGCTCTTCAATTTCTACTTCAACAAAGGTTGCGTGTCCCCAACTTCATTCTCAGATAAAACAAAGCCCGGAAAATATAGAACAAGACATGGCAAGAGGGTATTGCCTATTACCCATTCCTGATACTCAAAGGGCTAGTCATACTGAATTATGTCACAAGGAGGCAATTGTTGAGCATAGCAAAAACCATGAAGCACATCAGAGAGTTGAACAATTTAAAAATTCTGTTTGCTCTGTGTGCAAGAACACAAGACCAAAATTTGAATCGATGAAAGAATTCACATATGCGGAGCTGCATGCTGCAACACAGGGTTTTTCCCCAAAGAACTATCTGTCAGAAGGCGGATTCGGTTCTGTCTACAGCGGGGAGCTGCAAGGACTCAAGGTTGCTGTTAAGCAACATAAGTGTGCAAGCTTCCAAGGAGAGAAGGAATTCAAGTCTGAAGTTATTGCGCTCAGCAAAGCAAAACATGAAAATGTGGTCATGCTGCTGGGATATAGTTCAGAGGGAAACAACAGACTTCTTGTTTATGAATTTGTTTGCAATGGTTCACTAGACCAACATCTATCACGTAAGAGAAAACTGAACAAAAAACATCGATACTACTTTGAACAAAGATGACTGAATGATTGCTCTGATATGATTATTACAGATAGGAGAGACTAACTTTGTCTACAATGATGCAGAACACTCTCGTAAACCTCTTAGCTGGCCAGACAGGATCAAAGTAGCAACTGGTGTTGCCAAAGGCTTATTGCACTTGCATGAGAGCAATATCATACACAGAGACATGAGACCGAGTAACATCCTTGTCACACATGATTATGAAGCAATGGTAATAAAGCACATAGTGATCTTAAAATACACGCACTGAAATGTAGAAAACTCATTGAGTTGTGTAAAATGCTAGTCTAAACAAATACCTGGGATTGAATTTGAATCATAGATTAGTATTGTTGCTTCAGTAGGTTAACAATGACTTTTATCTATTTAAATCAGGTGGGAGATTTTGGTTTGGCAAGAACTGAACAAATAGACTCCATATACTCAACAGATGTTGTTGGAACTCTAGGGTATTTGGCACCAGAATATGCAGAATCTGGTAAGGTGTCAACCAAGACAGACGTCTATTCTTTTGGGGTGGTTCTTCTTCAGCTAATAACAGGAATGAGGACCGTAGACAAACGGCTTGGAGACAAAAGTCTTGTGGGATGGGTAACAATCTAAATACAATTATTAAATTATAAATATAGCATGCATTATTTTTTCCCCTTACACTCCTCTACCTAAATCTTATGAGTTGAACTTTAATGGATACGTTTCTTTTTTTGTTTTTGTTTGTTTTTTTTTCAACTTAGCATTGTGGTCTTCTTGTTTTATTGTGGTTCAAATCCTTGTGTCCTTCCTTCTTCAATTCTTATGTTTTTTTATTATGGCTTCATGGGATCCAGTGTTCATGAATAGCCTTACATATTCTATGCCCATTCTTGGTTGTTTTTCTTTAATTTCGTTACAATCTATTTTCATGCAATACGTATTAAGTTGATATACTTTAGGGGTTATGCAATCAATATCCAAGTATTAGCATGCAATACTTCCATTGCATTCTTGTTTTTCTTTGAACTTTAAAGAGCAGGTAATAATAAGTCATGTAATCAGGATAGAAAAATGACAAGGAAAATGTAGTATTAGGATGAATGATAGTACCAAATTAAAATTCAGGATAAAACAAAATTTCTGACAGACTAACGGTGAAAGAAGAAAAAATGAACCTCCCAAATTTCATCTTGCAAACCTTAATTTGTTACTGTAATGTGCAGGTTCTTTTCCAATTTTGACCTCTTGCTTTCTTGCAGGCGAGGCCACTATTGAAAGAAAGGAACTATCCAGATCTAATTGACGAAAGGATGATGGATAGACATGATTGCCATCAGCTTTTTTGGATGATTCGTCTTGCAGAAAAATGTCTCAGCAGGGATCCTCAGAAGCGATTACCTATGGATACAGTAAGTCTGCATCAGGGAGCTTCCTTATAAACAACAAATTCCTCCAGTTTTAAACTATAACCAACAACAATTATAATATTCAGATGCTTCTTTAGAAACATATAGAGCCATTATGATGCAATCTATGCCTTACAATATTATTGAAATGGAACTGATTCAGTTGTGTTGTTATTTGATAATGTGACTCGAGTCGTATATACTAATAATGTAGAGATAAGAAGTGAACAAATAAATATAAATAATAGAGCAAAATTACAATTTAATCCCTCAAACATTGGTGGTGTAATAAATAGAAAACATATACAATTTATCTCTAAATTTACTCAGATTCTGACAAATTTAGTAAAAATGTGATCCCTAAATTTAATAAAATGATTTCCTAAAAGAATTAACTTGTTTAGTTGTTCTAACATGAATAAATTCAGGGACCAAATTATATATATTTTCTAATTCAAGAGTAAATTTGTTACATCCCTTATGACTAAAATATAGTTTTTCTCTAAATAGTATTAATAATATAAGAAATATCCATTTTGACTCATGGATTGAGTTGTCCTCCAATTCAAGACACTTAATTGTTTTTTTTTTTTGTTATGGGGCCGCCTCGGGGCGGTTGTTGAAACTAAATATGAAATAAATTGTATTAATTCATTGTTACAAATGACTTCAGGTGGTCAGTGCCTTAACCCATATATTAGAAGGAAGCACATGTAGTTTTGTACTAAGAGACTGCTCCCCAGCACAATCAGATTCATCCTATGACATGTCAGACTATGATAAATCAGAGGACTGTCTGGAATTAGAGGGTGAAGATGAAAGCATCTATGCAGGATATACTCCAATTAATTTGAGACCCCCACCATCTCCCCCAATGGGAAGCACTCATCAAGTACATCGAGCCTGTTCATGGTGCTGAGTGATACTCCTCTTGATGATCTAACTAAAAATAAGAGGGGGTGAAATGTTAGCTTGTCAAAATTGGCTAAGGACAAGACTTGTATCAGGTTATTTGTATCTATTTCAATTAATTATCAAATTAAAGAATGATAAATGGATATTTTAATTGGAATGAATAACTTAAAAGTTAAAACTATACACTCTTTAAAGAAAAAAGTCCGCTTATCATTATTTGGTTTGAAAATTAGTTGAAATAGAAACAAGGAACTTCATCTAGGTTTTTTTTTTTTTTTTTATGTTAAAGCATTGTGATCTTTTGAGTACTCAAAAGGATAAATAAACAATATGAATAGACTGTGTCATGTAGAAATTTCATTTAAACTTGTCACGTAAAGAAATAAAAGACACAGGCACGATAGAGTTTCACTATATAACATCATTGTGTTTATTTTTCTTCTTAATTTTACATGACAAATCATATGGGTCATTTGGTTAAAATTCTAGAAAAAGCACTTTTTTAGAAGTAGAAGCAAAATTAGAATCAGAAATAGAAGCAAAAAATTGTTTTGTATTTGGATTTAATTGTAAAAGTATTTTTAATCTTAAACGACTAGCTAAGTTATTTCCTTTATTTCTAAAAGACAAAGGAGTATATTATAGGTATTAGTAGGGAGAATAAGTAAAAAAGAATCTAACTCACAAATAACGTCCCCCTCAGAGATTGCCATCCAAAAACCCATATCTTTAACTTTAAAATTATCCATCCCAGAATCCTGTGTAAAAACCATTTCTTCTAAAATAGAAAATCTTATAGAATATTCCTATATCCTTGAAGATGCCCAGATAGAAAGCTCTATCCCTACTCTTCTTAGTCCTTATAATATTTTTAGTAGAGAAAAGGGCCATTTATTTGGCTCTGCAAAAAGCTCATCTCAACTCCTATAGACCTGGTATAAAGGAGTATATCCAACTACTACGATGGATGAATATGCTCTTCAAGCCACCAGTGCTGAACAGTATATTGATATGGAAACCAATCCTACTCTCATTAGGCTTTGGCAGAGAGAATATCAGCCTTCACCTTGGGGCTATTAGGCTAGCCTTCTTTCTTCATGGGAGAAAAGGACTTTCTATTACCGCCAAGGTAAGCCTACTAGACACTACCTTCCATAATCTTGAACATGTAACCATCGAAATTGTTTTAACTACAATAAATACAGGCAGTGTTATTTTAACCATGTTCCCTAACTTTAATATCCATCTTAGAGACCCTACTCTGACCAGAAGATTCAAGGTACAGGTCTAACTCATAGGGTCTCCACAAGATGGAGTTGCTTTGGCTGCCTCATTATAGCATCAACTCATCTATAGACTTCAAGATCATTGTTTTGATCTACCTACTCCAAAAGGCTTTAATGAAAATGCATTGATGGTTCTCGCTACTTCAAATGATGAGACACCTTTTATTGTCCAAATCCCAAGGCAGATTTCAAAAAAGGAGCTTTTATAGCTTATGCCACTTAAGTGGATAAGTAACTATGAAAACTTTAAGAAAAATAGCACTTTTGCTATAGCCAGTGAAGCAACTTTTCAGAGATCTGCTGATGGAACTGTTAGAAGTATTTTTAAAAGGCTAGATTAGAAGAACCCTCTAGTCGATCTTTCACACAATGATGATTACTCTTGGAGCAGCCGAAAAAAAGCTGCCAATCCATGCTATTGAGCCAAACGGACAGATCATTTATTTTGACAAAATTAATGGCCACTTCTTATGGTATATTCCTGGATCAGGAAAGTTTGAACCAGGCTACAATTACGACTCGTGGTTTTATCCCATGCCAAGAAGTGATGAATGGCGAAGGGCATGCATTGGAACTTGTAAGCATCCTGCTACTCCTTGCAAGCCCCCTCTTAAGCCATAGAGGAAATTTGATCCAGATAATAGTCCTTGGGTTGGAATCCGAAAAAGAAAGGAACCCTTGCCGATCTATGAAGAAGCCCTCAAAATATTATAAGAAAAAAGATATCCTCCTCTTCCTAAAGATCCACATCTCATCACTTGGCCACCACCACCATAGAATGTTTCAAATTCTTTTTTGTGCAAAGACTCAATACCAATACTTTCTGTCCCTTTGACACTAGAAATCCCATGCATGATGTTTGCCTCCTCTTTAGCTACTTACGAAGCTGACTTTCTAGCTCTGGAAAGAAAATCCAATCCTACCACCCAGACATGCACCAAGTCATTTGTCCAGCCTACTGAGGTCCAACCAAATGGCAACTTAAAACCTCTGACTTAAGCTGAAGAAGTTCTAAACTGGAAAATAGAAAATTCTCTGTCTCAAAATAGCCTACTGACAAAGATCAATCAAAAGGTCGATAGTCTCATGCCTGCCACAGAACAACGTCTAGGGATATTGTCAGAAAAATTGTAGAAATATTACAACGAGACAAAAGCCAGAATTGAAATCTTGGAAATAAAAATCCAACAACTTCCTGTTCGGCATATCCATGGCCGGGCTTTTGATCAAAGAGAAAGAGAATTTCAGAAGCTTAGCCATTGTATTGAAGAACTTTATGAATACACCAAAAGCCTCTAAAGATAGCCAGAGTCAGATCTTTTTTTTACTCTACACCTAAAATATTTCCCAGTTTGCTGCCATCCTCACAACCACTTAAGCCTCCACTACTATTATCACCAGTCCTACCACCAAAGACAACATTCTTTGGAGAAAGGTCTTAGCCCTCTAGAAAAAATCTAAAATGAAAATAGGTTGTTGAATCAGCCTTTGTTTCTCCTAACCAACCTCTCAAACATCGTAACTCTCCTGAACTGTATCCAAAAAAATTCAAACCTTAGAATTTAATCTAGATACAGCACCTTTATCTCAAACCATGATGACCTCACATACTTACCAAGAACAAGCAGATAACGATGACCAGAGTGTCGAAGCATCTGTAGAAACTCCCAGTGATGATGAATGCACTGATGTCACTAGGATTCTCATGGCCACATCCATAGAAGCTGAAGCATCCATCATAGGCATCATCCTTAAATCCCCAGGAAATCAATACTCCTCCTCCTTTGGGGCGACCATTGTTCGCCATAGATGATATCCTTCCATCTCAGTGGAGGAAAAGATTCCTAGATTTTAAGGCATATATGGATACTAAGATGATTATAGCAGATGTTGACTGATACAGAGTCATTGAAGAATTATGTGCACATATGACTGGTGTCCTTGAAGAATGGTATTGTAGCCTTAATCTTATAAAGCAAGATGAGCTGCACAAATTAGACAATATAGAAACTATCATTAAAGCACTCCACCAGGAATTTCTTGGTGATCATATCTTGATCAAAAGGAGATCAGAAAAGAGTACTTTAACATGAAGTGTTGTTCCTTGTAAAAGTCAGATCTAGAATGTCATTTCAAAAGAGTGACTTAGAGATTTTATCACTTGAATGACTATAATGATCCTAGCCTCAAAAACACTTATGTCAGTTCTCTTCCTAAAGAACTTCAAGCAAAAAATACCGGATGGTTACTGCCATGTAAAGAGATGTTATAATTGGCTCTCAGAGAAATCCGCCAAACTTGCTTGTTTGCATTGGACAAATTATGTAGTCAACAAGTTCTCTTTGAGAACATTCTCAAAGACAGGAAAAAGTATACCACGGCCTATAAAAAAAACTACCTGGAGATCAAGTGCAAAGAAAAAGATTGTAATTACCACTATAAACTGTCTACAAAAAACAAAACCAAGTTTTCCTGAAAAGGAAAGGGAAAAAGAAAAAAAATCAAATTTTTCAAAAGAAAGCCTTGTTGAGGGAAGGATGGCAAAAGATGTTTTATTTGTGGCAAGAAAGGGCATTTTCCAAAAAATTGCCCATATAAAAAGAAAAAGGCCTTTAAGCTAATCCATTCTCTTGACCTAGCAGCAGATGAAGATATTGAGTCATGGTATGATGAACAAGATCAACTAAATACCTCCACTGTCTTCGAACTTGAGTACACAAACTCTAGTTATAGCAGTGAGTCGGATTCCTCTAATTCTGAAGAACATCTTCCTGTCATGTAAGTAGAAGAAATTTCAAAACCCTCAAATCCAGGAATTAGTTCACTTGATCTTGTTCCACCATTGCCAAATATAGAGGTCCACATTCTTTCCTCCAAATATGATGTACCAATCAAAGTCATTACTCTCATGGATATAGGCGCACAAAAGACATTGATGAATCTAGTAATCCTCCTATCTTCCATCTGGGAACCTAGTATTCATTTCTTTAAAGCTACAGATGGAAAAATCTTTCAGATAGATCTAATTACCCAACACAAGATTGGCATTAAATTCTTCCTAGGATATATTATCTAGACCAAATTCATTGGGACATATTTGCCCAACAAAGATCTTGTTATTGGCATGGACGTCTATACTCAAAATCATAGACTTCAAATCCTTTCTCGAGGTATGATAACTCTCCAATGAGTGTTATAAATTGTTAGTGTTTTTTTAAAGTTTTTAGGACTTGCATGCATATTAGGTAATAGTCTAGTACTAATTTAGCATTATATTAGGGATTTTGTTATGTGATAGTTTAATATTAAAATTTACATACCTTCTAGTGCATTTTCAATTATTATTGGTCATTTGTGATTGAAGGTATGAAGATCTAGCTCAAAGAAAATGAAATGTCAAGTTTTAAGACCCACGCTCGAGCGCACGACCCCATGCTCGAGCGTGGGTTGGTATAGGGCCTCAAGAAATTGGACAAGGGCCACGCTCGAGCGCAGCCCATAAAGGGAGGACACTACAAGGCTTAGGGAGGCACGCTCGAGCGCAGACATTCATGCTCGAGTGTGGCCTCGATAAATAAGGAAAATATGTTATTTCGAACCAATTGTTTGGGAGAAAATCTTGGGACATATTTAAATGATTGAAATGCTGTTTTGAAGTCATCCAGAGCCACTTAGCAACCTAATCCTTGTGAAGAACTTGGGAAGCATTGGAGGTGAAGATTGAAGGTTCTTATAACCTAACGGAAGCCTGAGAGATCTGAGTCAACCTGTTTTCTACACTTCTTTTGTTATCCATGGATTCTTCCTTGTGCTTTTCACTTTTCTTTTCATCCTTTGTCTTTATTTTCATCATGAACTAAGTCCCTCTTGTTAAGGCATTGATGTAGCCACTCATTAACAATGTTAAACTTGTTTTAATGTTATCCAAGTTTCTTTTCTTTGTGATTTAGTGTTATGACTGTATTGAATGCTTTTAAGTGCTTGATCACTACTTGAATGATCTGAGGCTTTGCAATCAATCAAGAGAGAAGTTGTGAAGAGAGCTCCAAGTCATAATCACCATAAGTTAAGCAAAAACTAGAGATAGATAAACGTGACTTGTGTGGCCTTTAGGGGTAATCCACAGAGCCTATCCTCTCTTAATCTGGGATGTGCTAAGAGATTAGGCAATCATATTAAATAGGAAAGAATTACCTGATCTTGAGAGAGACTTGTAATTAAAATAAGGAATCCAGCTGTAAATCTATAGGATTAGAAAGTGGATAACTGATTTACAAGGATAACAACGTTAAAGAGTAGGTGAAATCAATAGCCTTAACATCTTTGATTGATCAAATTCAATTTAACAATTCTTCTGTTTGGTTCTTGAATTGATCATTTTGAGTTTCTTTTATTTACTATTATTATTCGTCCTCTCTACTCAACTTGATGCTCAATTAGTTAACTTCGGTACTTGAGCTATCATTGTGGGAACGATATCCTTTTCACTACTTTATTACTTGTACTACCCGGTATACTTGCTGGAGCTACATCAAGTTTTTGGCAACATTGCTGGGGATAGTTCAATATCACTTTTTGGCTAGTTGAGTTCTAGATTGAGCCAATTTTTTTCCTAAATTTAGTTACTATTATTTTTATTTTTATTTTTATTTTTTTTATCTTTTATCACTTATTTCTTTTTCTCTTGGTTGCATAGTTAATGCGAAGGAGTTGCTCAGAGGGTTAACTCATTTTCGATCTAGAAATTGAACATACCTTGAAACAGCTGAGAAAAGGAAGAAGAATGCATGAAGAAGATCAAGCAAGCAACATGGATGAAGAAAATAACCAGAATCGAAGAGCCATGAAGGATTACTTGGCACCTTCTCTGGATGGGTGTGCTTCAAGCATAGTGAGACCTCTAGTTCAAGCCAACAATTTTGAGTTGAAGACCTCACTAATTCAGCTTATTTAGAATAATTGCCAATTCTCGGGCTTGCCAATCGAAGATCCCAATGAGTACATTAGTACATTCCTAGAGATTTGTGCCACGGTTAAGGTGAATGCAGCCATTGATGATGCTATCCGACTGAGGTTGTTTCAGTTTTCTTTGAAGGACAAGGCTAGAGTATGGTTAAAGTCTTTACCCCCAAGGAATACTCACTACCTGGGACATGGTAGCTAGGAAATTTCTGGAGAAGTATTTCCCACCTGCCAAGTCAGCAAAAGTGAGGAATGATATCACCTCTTTTGCTCAATTAGAAGAGGAGTTTTTCTATGAAGCATGGGAGAGATACAAGGACTTGTTGGCAAGATGTTCTCATCATGGCATCTCTCTTTGGATGCAGATTCAAACATTTTATAATGGTTTGTTGATTTCCACACAAGTCATGGTAGATATGGTTGCTGGTGGCTCATTGAACAATAAGTCACCAGAATAATCCTAAGAGCTGTTTGAATTGATAGCCAGCAACAACTACCAGAAGCCTAGTGAGAGGGTTCAAAAGAGAAGAGTCTTGGAAATTGATACCATCATGACCCTCCTTGCTCAAATGCATGCTCTTGCTGTTCAAAATTTTACGATTTAGAAAAAGTTCGGTATACTTCCAAATCCACCATCTGCTCAAGTATTGAGGTGTGATTTTTGTTAGGGTGATTATCCTAATGGGGAATGCCATGTGGAACCATCCTCTAAAAAGCAAGTGAATTACATGAATTCTTAGAGGCATAACTTCAATTCCCATCAATACACGCTTGGACACAGAGAGCATAACAACTCGGGGTATTACCGTGGTAATCAAGGTCCTCCTAGAAACTCATACAACTAACTTGCCTAAGAGAAGAAATCAAACTTGGAAGATATGTTTCAGCAGTTCATGCAGACTTACTCCAATGTTGTGGATAGAACTGAAGCATAGTTTAAGCAATATGATGCACAGTTCAAGAACATAGAAGCTTCTATCAGAAATATAGAAAACCAACTAGGTCAGATATCTCAACAACTGGCTGACAGACCACAAGGCTCTTTTCTAAGCAACACCGTTGCCAACCAAAGAAACGAGCATGTAAAGGCAATCACCTTGAGGAGTGGTAAGGAATTAGCAGAACCTGAGCAGTTCAAGGAGGTACCATCTAGTGAAGTGGAGGTACAAAAAGGGCAAAAATATGAAATCCCTATGAGGCAGAATAGTGATGAGAAAAATAAAGACAAGACTCTTGCATCAGCAGTACCCTTTGCTTATCGCCTTCCTATTCCTTACCCACAGAGAGTGAGACAGTAGAAGAAAGAACAAGATAAACAATTTGCCAAGTTTCTGGAAGTCTTCAAAAAGCTGCACATCAATATACCTTTTGTGGAGGCTCTTACTCAAATGCCCAGCAATGCAAAATTCATGAAGGAGATCCTCTCTCAAAAGAGGAAGATCAAAGATGATGAGACAGTCATGCTTACGGAGGAGCGTAGTGCCATATTACAGAACAAATTACCTCCTAAGCTAAAGGATCCAGGGAGTTTTTCTATACCTTGTGTTATTGGTGATGTTTATTTTAATAAAGTTCTCTGTGATTTAAGTGCTAGCATAAATCTAAGCCTCTTTCTATTTTCAAGAAACTTGGATTTAGGAAGTAAAACCAACCATGGTATCACTACAGCTAGTAGATCAGTCCATCAAGCATCCTAGAGGCATCATTGAGGACATTCTTGTGAAGGTGGACAAGCTGATTTTCCCATAGATTTCATTGTACTAGACATGGAAGAAGATAGAGAGGTCCCTCTTATTTTGGGAAGACCTTTCTTAGCCACCAGGAGAGCCTTAATAGATGTCCAAGAAGGTAAACTTGAGCTGCGGCTTCAAGATGAGAAGGTTACTTTTAATGTATTTGTGGTAACCAAGTTCCCCACAGAAGCTGATTAATGTTTCAAGGTGAAGGCTATTGAGGATTCAATAGCTACTGCATTCCAAGTCAATTCCCTCACTACTCCCTTGGAGTTTTTTTTTTTATGAATCCCATGATAGTGGAAAAATGGGATGACAATAGTATGGAGCTATGCTATTAACTAATGGAAGCCTAATCTCCCAGGCTTAAGTCATACATAGAAGCCCTTGGATGAAGAGGAGTTCAAACCAACCAAGGATGAACCACCCAAAGTGGAACTCAAGTAGCTACCATCTCACCTAAGGTATGCATTTCTGGGAGAAAAGAACACATACCCCGTCATTGTCAATGCTTCATTAAGTGAAGTAGAAGAGGGGAAATTGCTTAGAGTCCTTAGACACTACAAAAGGGTAATTGGGTGGCAGATTTTTGATTTGAGGGGCATTAGCCCAACATTCTGCATGCACAAGATCTTTATGGAGGATGACTGTAAACCCCTTGTGCAGCCATAAAGAAGGTTGAACCCTACAATAGACTGCCAAGGAAGAATCTTAACAGCTTCTTGAGTTTTCTCTTCTCTCTAAGTCCTTTCATACAAATCCCAATTCTAATCATGACACATATGCAAAATTAGCCATAAACCATCATCATCATTTCACATAACATCAGTATCATACGATATACAAAACCCATACACAACGCTAAACCAATGAAAATAAGAAGAGAAGTAGGACTCCTACCTTTGTTAGGTATGATTCTTGTTGAATTTGTGGTTGGAGTTGAAGAAGTCTGGTGATGGCTTGAACGTTTGTCGGAAAGGAAGATGATATGAGTAGAGATGAGATGAGATGATGGAGAAAAATGGAGAGGGGTCAGCATAGATAAGGGCCGAAAATATGCAAGGGTAGAAAAGGAAAAATTTGAAAACTTCTAAAGCAAGTTACAAGTTATTGGTGGATTTGAATAGATTATGTAACTTGGTTTGGCAGCCCATTTGGGGGGCTGAGATGGCACTACTTGCATGGGTAAGTTGGCTAAATCGTGGCCATCCATCCTAGGATTCTCACAGTATAATTTTTATTGATCTGGTTTCGATAGTTTAAATTACAGAAATCTTACTGATTTCTCTTAAATCGGTAAACTGGTTTTACAAAAATTTTTGTGAGGTTTCCTATGTTCCTAATCTTATTCCATCAAGTCTAATCACTCTTAGATCACACTTAATTGGCTTTAATTAGATGCTTAATCGTATTCCAATTAAACCCATTTACTCGATGAAAACCGGACAACTCAGTTATTAATGATAAAATTTTCTTTTGGAATTTATATTACTACCCTCCTAAAAAACATTTTGTCCTCAAAATTTGGTGCCTGAGAATAATTCAGGATACTCTCTCGTCATATCGGATTCTAATTCCCATATACAATCCGCTGAGTCTTCGTGTCCTCATGCCACCTTTTCTAGCTGTATGGCTTTGATTCGAAGGTGTTTGATGCTCCTGTCCACTATTCATGCCGGACGCACATGAAAAGTTAAGTCATCCCTTAACTAGATTGATTCGGGTTCCAAGAAATGAGTAGGGTTAGGTTGGTATTTTTTGAGTTGAGAAACATGGAAAGCATCATGAAGATTTGACAGATGTGGAGGTAAAACGACTCGATACGCCACTGGCCCAATTCGTTTTAAAATTTGAAAAGGACCTATAAACCGAGGGCTTAGCTTTCTAATTTTAATGGCTTTGCCTACTCCAGTTGTGGGTGTGATTTTTAGAAACACATGGTCTTCTTCTTTGAATTCCAATGGCTTTCTCCTGACATCCGTGTAACTTTTCTGATGACTTTCAGCTACAAATATCTTGCTACGGATCCTTTTGATTTGCTCTATAGTTTGTCTGACTAATTCTAGTCCTAACAGACTCTGTTCTCCTGATTCATACCAACACAGAGGAGATTGACACTTCCATCCATATAAAGTCTCATACGGAGCCATGTTAATGCTAGCATGGTAACTGTTGTTGTACGCAAACTCAACCAATGGTAAGTATCGATCCCAGCTCCCACGCTGTTCCAGAATGTATGCTTGTAGCATATCTTCCAAACTTTGAATAGTTTGCTTACTCTGGTCATCTGTTTACAGATGGTACGCAGTACTTAAACACAGCCTAGTACTGAACGCCTTCTGGAGTGCTCCCCAAAATCATGAGGTGAATCTTGGATCTCGATCTGAAATTATTATTGAAGGAATGCCATGTAACCGTACCATTTCTTAAATGTACAATTGAGCCAACTTCTCTAGAGAATAATTTGCTCAAATAGGTAAAAAGTGAGCGGATTTGGTTAGCCTATCCACTATGACCTATATAGCATCATATCCTAAGGGCGTCCATGGTAAGCCTTTCATGAAATCTATGGAAACACTCTCCCATTTCCACTCCGGAATCTCTAAGGGCTGCAGAGTTCCTACTAGTCTCTGATGCTCTATTTTTACCTTTTGCCAGGTTAAACATTTATTCACAAAATTTGCCATATCTATTTTAAGGCCTGGCCACCAAAACATCTTTTTGAGATCTTCATACATCTTGTTAATGCCAGGATGTATAGTAAACTAGCTCTTATGGGCTTCCTCCAGAATCTTCTTCCTGAGATTATCCTCCTCAAGTATGCATATTTTCCCCTGATATGCCATATTCCTTCTACATCCCATGTAAATCCTGTTAGCTTGCCAGATTGTACTTGTTGCACTATATATTGGAAGTCATCATTCCTTTGCTGTGCTTACTGGATTTTATCTTTGAAATCACTGGTTATCTTAAGTTGGTTTAACTAAATGGCATTGGGGTCCATAGAGATTCCGAAGTTGAGGTCTCGGAAACTCTCTATGAGTTCTGTCTCCTTGATTATCATCCATGCCATAGTTAAGGATTTCCTACTCAGGGCATCCACTACCACGTGTGCTTTGCCAGGGTGGTACTTTAGCTCAAATTCATAATCTTTAAGAAACTTCTATCTTCGCTGCTTTAGGTTCAATTCCTTCTAATCAAAAAGATATTTCAAGCTTTTGTGATCAGAAAATACTTCAATCTTTACTCCGTAGAGATGGTGCCTCCATATCTTAAGAGCAAATACTACTACCGCTAACTCTAGGTCATGCATTGGATAATTTCTTTCGTGAATCTTCAATTGCCTGGAAGCATATGCGATGACGTTTCTGTTTTGCATTAACACGCACCCTAATCCTTTCTTAGAAGCATCACAGTAGACTTTGAACAGTCCATGAGGATTCGGCAGAGTTAGTATTGGGCTGTCGTCAACTTTTCTTTTAATTCTTGGAAACTCTACTCACACTCAGGTGTCCATTTGAATAGGGCATTCTTTCTAGTTAGTTTTTTGTTAGGGGCAGGGCTATTTGAGAGAAGTTTTTAACAAATCACCTGTAATATCCTGTCAACCCTAAGAAGCTTCTGACTTCTATAACTGTCATTGGCCGTTCCTAGTTTACCACTACTTTTACCTTACTAGGGTCCACTGAAATTCCCCCATCGGATACCACATGGCCAAGAAATTTTACTTGCTCTATCCAAAATTTGTATTTGGATATGTTGGCATAAAGTTTCTTCTCTTTTAGAATTTGCAGAACTAGTCGCAAATGTTCTGCGTGCTCTTGCTCCCTTTTTGAGTAAACAAGTATATCATCAATGAATGCCACCACAAATTTGTCAAGATATGGTCGGAATATCCGATTCATGTAATCCATGAATATTGCTAGTGCATTCATCAATCCGAAGGACATCACAGTGTATTCATAATGTCCATAATGAGTTCGAAACACCGTCTTAGGAATATCTTCTTCTCGAACTCAAATTTGGTGATATCCAGATCGTAGATCAATTTTGGAAAATACAATAGCCCCTTGCAATTGATCCATGAGGTCATCGATCCTTGGCAATGGATACTTATACTTGATCGTCGCTTATTCAATTGCCTATAATCCACACATAATCGCGTGCCCCCATCTTTCTTCTTAACTAACAGAACTAGGGCCCCCTATGATGATGCACTTGGCCTAATAAATTTCTTTTCCAGGAGTTCTTCAATCTGCTTCTTAAGTTCGGTTAATTCCAAGGGTGACATTCGGTATGACACTATAGATATTGGTCCTGCTTCCGGTACCAATTCAACAGCGAACTCAATTTCCCTCTCAGGAGGAAAATCAAGAATATCTTTAGGAAACACATTGGGATATTTCCTAATAACTGGAATATTATCCAACTTCTGATCAACCTCCATTACACTGGTTGATAAGAGAATATACCCTTAACTTTTATCTCCACAGTGGTGTATGGTTAAGGAGCTTAAATAAAGACTTACAGGGATTACTGATTTAGAAGATGAAATAAAAGGAAGCACAATGGATTTATTAGAGCAATTTAACAGGGCTTGGTTGGCAAAGAGCTAATCCATACCCAGAATGATGTCGAGGCTGGACAAGGGAAGACAAATTAAATTAGCTAAAAAAATTCGACCTCCTATTTGATAGGGGACATTCATACAGATATGATTGGTCTTAACAGGCTCATTTGTAGGAGTAGAAACTAGCAAGTCATAGAGTAATTCAGAAATAGGCAATTGTAAAGCTGACATACAATCATGAGAGATGAGAGAATGAGATGCACCTGAATCATACAAAACAGTCAAGGTCTTACCATTCACTTCACATGTATCTTGAATTAAATCTTCTGACTTATTAACTTCCTACGCATCCATAGTGAAAACCCTTCCCTGGCGTTGTGACTTAGGAATCGGTTGAGGGTTCCTGGCAGGACATTCATAAATTTTGTGGCCTGGTTTGCCACATCCAAAACAAACATATTGAACTCCCAAGCAGGGGCGGTTGCCATGATTCCTGCCATCTAGTTCCCAAAAGGCCTTTGTGGTTACTTGCCTTTGTCCCCCACAAGCTGAAACTTTTGCTGTTGCTGAAAGTTGGGCTTGAACCTTGGGCCTTGCCGGGCTAGCCCCTTCTTAAAGTTACTGCCGGTGGATCTAGTAGCAACCAACCTCTTATTACAATCCTCTACTAAGTGGCACTTGTTCTCCAAGGTAAGGAAGTCTTTGATCTCCATTGATCCTATGGTGGTAAGGATGTCTTCTCTCAATCTACCTTCAAACTTCATGCATTTTCGGGCTTCATCGGGGTTCTGCTGATAAATGGTGGAAAATTTGCACAACTCCTCAAACTAAGCAATGTATTCTGATACACTACTATTCCCTTAATGGAGGTGCATGAACTCCAACTCTTTAGCATTGCGAACAGAGGCAGGGAAGTACTTCTGGTAAAATGCATCTCTAAATACGTCCCAAGTAATATCTGTTTGGGATTCCTCCAATAACTGTTGTGCTCCGTTCCACTAGAACTTTGCATCTGCCTCCAGCATATAGGTGGCAAAGGTCACCTTCTGACGATCTATGCAATCCAATATGGAGAAGACCTTCTCCATAGCTTTAACCCACTTATCTGCCTTATTTGGGTTAAAGGCTCCCCTGAAACTGGGTGGGTTGGCCTTTCTGAATTCAGCAAATTTGAGGTATTCTAGATCCATTCCAGGGCCGTTATGATTCCCTCGAAGACCTACCTCTGGCTGCCTCCCTAGTTGGCCCATCATTTATGTCGCTGCAACTGCCTCCTCGCGCATAGCGTGTACCATTTCTCGCATTGTATCCAAGAACTCAGTAGATTCCTCCTATGCTGGATTCATTCATGGCCTACCTCACCTTCTGGAAGCCATCAAGTTTTGAACACATAAAACAAGAGTAATTGAGTTGATTGAGCTCAATACTAAGTTCGGTGTGCTAGTAAATAATAGCATACGGTTAGGCAACCCTCTCACATGCATCTTATCCATATGGACAAGATTCCATGCATGATAATATCTAAAGAATATAGAGCATATGCGGAGCATAGTCAGTCCAATCCTCAGGCTTATATTAGGACGAACTGCTTTGATACCAAAATATAACACCTTACCAGACAAAATACTATGCTTAAGTCATAGTATATTACCTGATAAGTTATTACGTGTGGTGAACTAAGAATTATCTATTTACTTTAATCAATTTTGGTTTGGTAGCGAGATAAACACTAATCAGTCATTGTACCGGAAATAAAGTAACACAAACAAGATTTCGAAATAACCAAACTGCATCATATATACATACATATACATTTGTTTTCAAAGTTGTTAAAAGAAATAAAATACAGTACAGGGTAGAAAAATGAGGCCGCTAACACAAAATAAATCAGCCTGTTTATATGAATAGTACCCTAACTGGTCCCCATAGGACATTGCATATACAACTAATAACTCCCACCCATATGCCTTTGACCCAAACTGTCGAAAGAAGGTCATCCTATACATCTACTACTGCTACGGCGGGTACTCCAACTAAATGGATTTCGAAGAAAGGAATCCATTTGCCATACTAGCATCAGCAGGATTATAGTCATTACTCGGGGCAGAAGATGAGGACAACAAGCTCACTGCCTCCGATGGATCCTCCTCAGACATGGAGGCAGAGCGGATCAGCTACGGTGGAGCGACGAGAGGAGCCACGGCTGGTGCTACTACTGCTGCGGGTGGATGTGGAACGGGATGAGCCACGTGGAGAGGGATGGCGATGTAAGGGACGATAGGGTCAAAAAGCGGGTGCATAATGGGTATAGCAAAATCTCTCTGGAAAAAGAAGTAAAGGTGAAACTGGCATCTATCGGATATGTACACAGAGTCTATGAACGGATCGAGATGGATGTGGAGCTCTGGAAACTCAATGAGCAGGACGCCGGTAGCCACATTCTGCATGCTCTGAGAATGACGCGAAAGTTTATAATAGGGTGAGAAATAAGGATTTCTCAATAGGAATTCCTAAGTCTATATATATCTGGCATTGCTATCATTCTTAGGTGTTTTGGATTTTTAGTTAATTAAGAGCAAATATCACATCAACAGGATATTCTACTAAATTAGTTACAGAAATCATGGTCTAAAACATAGTTTAGTTTTACTTGGGGAAAATAAAGGAAATTAAACAGAAGAATAAGCAGTCAGACTTGTATTCTTGGCATAGTAAAGTGACAGCTATAAAGTGACAAAAATATATACAATACCCAATAGTGTAATTAACTCCACGCATGACAACAAAAATTGTAGATATGCAAAGTAATGATGCATGTAACCTTGACTCTTATTTTCCACACTTGGTCCCTTGAGGGTATATTGGCCATAAGACTCTTGGGTAATAGTTTGCCTTTCAGGATTGAGCTCGTTCCTATATAGGGTCGCCAGGTTTGCTTTTCTCGACTTTCCCACTAATCTATTCCCTTTAACTTTGTTCAGGGGCTGGCCCAAGTTACATGGAAATCCTTCCTCATTCTTATAAGGGTAGCATTACTTGTCTCATGCTTTGACCAATGCATGCATAACTTGTAAATTCATGTTAATTGCAGTCTTTGCCGAATCTCGGCAGTATAATGGATCATGTCCGCTTCCCATGAATAATGCCATACAACCAGAAAATTTTAATCATATAGCAAACTCAATACACAACATCATATTCATACTAAGAATATAACAATATCAATAAGTGAAAGATTTAGAATCTTAAGATCAATCTATCTTGCAAGCTTTTAATTTCTACTAAGGTTCCCGAGTTCGACTTCCAAGGTTAAATGAATTCCGAGTTCCAAGGTTATATAATTTCCAACCGCTGGGGTTAGGTTTGATCTCTGAAATTGATTCTAGGTCGAGTTTCGGAATTACGTGTATAAGGGTTTTGTGTGCCTATGGTCCCGATCTCTGACCTAAACACAAAATTGGTCTTTTCCAGAACTTTATGAGTGTTTCCTAAATTCTATGTTTCCAATATTGACTATATTCGATTGTAATTTCCTATTCACTAAGTTCCTAGTTCAACCTTAAGTACACTATCCTGAGTTCAACCTTAAGTATAACTTTTCGAGTTCAACCTTAAGTATGACCTTCTGAATTCAACCGTAAGTACACTCTTCCAAGTTCAACCTTAAGTACACTCTTCCGAGTTCAACCTTAAATATTCCTGACCTAATTTTCTGTTTTACTAAGTCCCAAATTCAACCTCAAAGATTTCTGACCTAGTCCCTTATTTACTAAGTTTAGAGTTCAATTTTATGTGTACCGACCTAGCTCTCTATTTACTAAGTCCCAACTTCCGACATTAACTCAAGTTGTTTGTATCTTATACCAGACTTGTCTTATTTCTAGCCAGAATTGCACTCTTATAAGGGAAAATTCACTAAAAATAGAAATCTGGGTGAAATTATGTGAAATTTATATCCATGTAAAGCTAATAGAACAAGCTTTCAAATGGAAGAAGTTTCATATCATTTGAATGAGTATAATTCGAGATATAAGCTCTGAAATTTGACCCTAGTGGACTACCCTATTCTAGCCCGAGTTGAACTTAAGGAAAATTCATTGATATACTAGAAATATATGACAATGAATCTGAATCTGAAATTTTTATGGGATGTTCCTTCATGTGTTAGCTTTCAAACACGTTGGATTCACTCAATTTAGAGTTGTGTAGGGTGAGTTACACCCTTCTCAACTCACACTGCCTGGATGAAGGTCCTAATTTCTAGGTCAAACTTCAAAAATTCATATCTACCTATACTGATCCAATGGCCTTATATTATATATGTATAGAAAGCGCTGAATGTCTAGTTTCATATAAAAATAGATTCATGGAGTTTAAATAGCTGTAGGCGGAGCCTTACACTCTGCCGTAAGGACTGCTGAGGAAGAACCTTAACAGCTTCTTGAGTTTTCTCTTCTCTCCATGTCCTTTCATGCAAATCCCAATTTTAATCATGACATACATGCAAAATCAGCCATAAATTGTCATCATCATTTCACATAACATCAGTATCACACGGTATACAAAACCCACACACAACTCCAAACCAATGAAAATAAGAAGAGAAGTAGGATTCCCGCTTTTGCTAGGTATGATTCTTGTTGAAGTTGTGGTTGGAGTTGAAGAAATCTGGTAATGGCTTGAAGGTTTGTGGGAAAGGAAGATGATATGAGTTGAGATGAGATGAGATGATGGAGAAAAATGGAGAGGGGTCAGCATAGATAAGGGCCGAAAATGTGCAACGGTAGAAAAGGAAAATTTTGAAAACTTCTAAAGCAAGTTACATGCGATTGGTGGATTTGAATAGATTATGTAACTTGGTTTGGCAGCCCATTCGGAGGGTTGAGATGGCACCACTTGCATGGGTAAGTTGGCTAAATCTTGGTCATCCATCCTAGGGTTCTCATAGTATAATTTTTATTGATCTGGTTTCGACATTTTAAATTACAGAAATCTTATTGATTTCTTTTAAATTGGCAAACTGGTTTTAGAAAAATTTCTATGAGGTTTCCTATGTTCTTAATCTTATTCCATCAAGTCTATTCACTTCTAAATCACACTTAATTGGCTTTAATTAGGCTTAATCGCATTTCAATTAAACCCACTTATTCGATGAAAACCGAACAACTCGGTTATTAATGATAAAATTTTCTTTCGGACGTTACACAATGCACCTGCAACTTTTTAGAGGTGCTCATTGGCAATTTTTCATGACATGGTGGAAAGGTTCATTGAGGTTTTTATGGATGATTTTTCTATTTTCCGTTCTAGTTTTGATGATTGTTTATCAAATTTATCTTTGGTTTTGACAAGGTGTCAAGAAACTAACCTTGTTTTAAATTGGGAGAAGTGTCACTTTATGGTGCAAGAAGGAATTGAGCTTGCGCACTGGATCTCAGCTAAAGGCATTGAAGTAGATAGAGCCAAGATAGAAGTCATTGCAAATTTGCCTCCACTAACCAATATTAAGGGAGTTGGAAGTTTCTTAGGGCATGCTAGATTTTGCAGGAGATTTAATAGGGATTTCTCTAAAATTTCTAAACCTTTAAGTACCTTGTTGATTAGAGATGTTCCTTTTAATTTCAATGATGAGTGTTTGCATGCCTTTAAACTTCTAAAAAATAAATTGATTTTTGCCCCTATTCTTGTTGCACTTGATTGGAATTCACCGTTTGAACTTATGTGTGATGCTAGTAATTATGCCATAGGTGCTGTTTGGGGCAAAGGAAAGATAAATTGTTGCATGTGATTTATTATTCTAATAGAACCTTGAATGAAGCATAGCTAAATTATGCTACAACTGAAAAAGAACTTTTGGCTGTTGTGTTTGCTTTTGACAAGTTTCGTTCTTATGGGATAGGTGCGAAGGTCATTGTTAATACAGATCATGCGTCTCTCATGTTCTTGTTAGAGAAAAAGATGCTAAGTCCAGGCTCCTTAGATGGATTTTGCTTCTTCAAGAATTTGATTTAGATATTAAAGATAAGAAAGGAGCAAAGAATCTAGTAGCAGACCACCTCTCTCGACTACCCATTACTAACCCAAGGAAAAAAGAAGAAATAAGGGAGGCCTTTCCTGATGAACAACTCTTTGCAGTCCACGCAATAGCATGGTTTGCCAATTTTGCTAATTACTTGGTGAAGAAAATCCTACCGGAAGGTCTATCCTACTCCCAGAAGAAGAAGTTTTTCTCTGATCTTAAGTATTATTTTTGGGAGGAGCCTTTTCTCTATAGACATTGTGTTGATCGGATCATTAGAAGATGTGTCCCTCAAGAGGAATTGACCAATATTCTTTATCATTGTCATACATCACCAGTTGGGGGACATTTCGAAGCTACTTGCACAGCAGCCAGGATCTTTTAGTGTGGTTTCTATTGGCCAACAATCTTTAAGGATGCTGATCACTATGTGCGAAGTTACAATGAATGCCAAAGAGCAGGAAATATCTCAAAGAAACATGAGATGCCACTGAACAACATTCTAGTCTGTGAAATATTTGATGTTTGGGGCATTGATTTCATGTGACCTTTCCCTATGTCTTTTGGTAACAAGTATATCTTGTTCACTATGAATTATGTATCCAAATGGGTAGAAACTGTAGCCTCACCTACTAATGATGCTAGAGTGGTTACCAAGTTTCTCAAGAAGAATATCTTTCCAAGGTTTGGTACCCTAAGAGCAATCATTGATGACAGTGGAGCACATTTTTGCCTTACAAGGTTGCCATTCCGTATCATCCACAAACAAGTGGCCAAGTGAAAGTCTCTAATATGGAACTAAAGAGAATACTTGAGAAGACAGTAAATACCTTAAGAAAGGATTGGTCAACAAAGCTTGATGATGCTCTTTGGGCCTATAGGACAGCCTTCGAAACCCCTATTGGGATGTCCCCTTATAGGCTGATTTTTGGAAAGACATGTCATTTACTAGTTGCGCTAAAGCATAGAGCATATTAGGCCACCAAGTTGTTCAATTTCGATTTGAAGGAAGTTGGGGAAAAGAGGATGCTGCAACTCAATCAGTTAGATGAATTCAAACAAAAGGCCTATGAGAATGCCAAGCTATACAAAGAGAGAACCAAGCAGTGGCATGATAAGCATATTATAAGGAGATAGTTTCATGTAGGCCAAAAAATGGTTATATTCAACTCCAAGTTGAAACTTTTCCCTGGTAAGCTAAGGTCAAGGTGGTCTAGACTATTTGAAGTCACTAAGGTGCTACCATTTGGGGCTATAGAAGTCACACATCCAACCAAGGGGACTTTCAAGGTCAATGGCCAAAGATTGAAGCCTTACATTGATAGAAACTTTGACAAGCTCAAGACTTCAATCCCACTGCAAGATCCTCAGTAACTTATGAGTCATGTCCAACTCAGGGATATTAAATCAAAGTGCTGGTTGGGAGACAACCCAACATTCTTTCTTTTAGTTCTTTTTGTTAAAATTTATTCATATCATTAATTAGGACGCATTTAGGGTAGTTTCATTCATTATAATATTCTTACATTATTTTTAATTTTATTTTAATTTTATAGGTGAAAAGAGGCAATGCAAGCAAAAAGATCAAAAAGGGAATGGAGTAACTTCACATTATGCAGAAAAACAGAAGATGCAGACTTAAGGATACACGCTCAAGCACAGCCTCACATGCTCGAGCATGGTCCTTAAATGTTACAAGGAGTATTTCTTTTATTTCCACGCTCGAGTGTGTGACCCCGTGCTCAAGCGTAGGTTGGTACAGAGGGCACTGAATCTCAATCATGGATTTAAGATGGACACGCTCGAGGGTGCAATACCGCACTCGAGCATGGGTTAATTACGAACAAAAGTTTTAACCTTCAATGGAGCATGCTAGAGCGCAGCCTTGAACGCTTGAGCGTGGAACCACGAGCAGCTTGCAAACATTTTAAAAAAGCCTCACACCCTTGAGCCCTACTCTCCCTCTCACACCCACTTACTCCTTCCTTCGTTACTTGAAAAAATTGACCCTCTCACCACACCTTCTCCCTTTCATACTCGCTTTTCATCACCATACCATCTCTCACCTTGCATTCACCTAATTCACGATTTGGGAAAGGGAGGCTTTTATGAGCTAAATTTTCTTGATCTAAAAGGGGGTTCTGGTTGCTCATACTTTTTCAAGGGGCAAGTATGCACTTTGGACTTTTGATTCTTGCTCTAAGATGAGTTCTTTTAGCTTTTTGATGGTTGCATATGCACTACCCATGAATTTGCAGTTTTTACACTTTATTTTGTGTAATTTGGTAGTTATAATGGGAAAAGGCAGTTGTTGAATTCATGAAGTGCTTGAAAAGTAGATATTTCACATTTTCTTATCCATGTTTTCTTTTATGCATGCAATGAGATGTCAATGGCTGAGAGCTACACATGGTTCATTTTGTGTGTTTTTGAGTTAGAATGAGGTTACATTTCAAGTTGGGGGTGTTGTATTTGTTACTCCTAGTTAACCCAAACTCTAAACTGTTTCTATGCGCTAGATTATTCCCGGATATCAAACGTTTATTGTGTTCCTTTTGAATTTTAGGCAAGATGGTGCCAAAACTACACAATAAGGTGTTGCTTCGACGACACGTCGTGGTACTGGAAGGGGTGAATCGTCATCCTGCTAGCAACCTGCTGCTCAGTCTCTGCCTGCAAACCCCAGATAGCAAACTGAGGATTTTGACCAGAATTGTTTCTTCAGTGCTAAAGCCCACAACTGGTACGGGATGTCATTCAACTCCCATAATATAGTGATGGAGAGAGCCATAAAGTTCACTACCCCAGATTATGGGCACTTTGAAGACGAACTTGAGAGGAGGCAATGGCTCAGATTGGCCGCTGATCCAGCGCCAGCCCACACCGCCTTGTGGAGGAATTCTACTCCAACCTCCGTTACACCATAGGCAGCAGAGTCTTTCTTAGAAGGCATCGAATTGATTTCATTTCTGCAGCCACCAACCATTTCTACCAGGCCCCTGAGGTAGAAAATGATGCTTTCACTCGAATACTGGATGGCAAAGTAAATTGGAAGGAGGTATTGGACATCCTGGGGGCCATTGAACATATCATGCCCAACCTTCAACCAAACCTCGATATGTAGAAAACAAATATTTGAACAGAGATACACGAGTTTGGTTACAGATTATACTCAATAGGCTTAGATCGGTGACCCATATACATTCCATCACTCGTGAATAGTGCATTGTCCTTCATTGCCTAGTAACCAGGCAGGATATTGATTTGGGAAAGGCCATGAGGCAGCATATGCTACACATAGCAAACTTTACAGCTGCATTAGCTTTCCTTTGCACCATTACATTACAGCCATGGCACTACAAGCCGAAGTTCCAGTTGATGATGATGAGGACCTAGCACACCCAGATAATCTATTGAACAATACAGTCCTTCAATATGTGTTTAGGCAAGTTCCACAACCCCCTCAGATCCCAGCAGTTGAAGAGCCTCAACAAATGGTTGAAGCACCACCTCCACCTCCATTGAAGCCCGAATCTGCACCTGCTGCTGCTGCTGAACCACCTCAATAGAATGTGCAGCCTATTTTCCATAACTCGGAATATTGAGACAGGAGCTGTGCCGAATAGAGTAAGCTCAAAACCGCGATCGGAATCACAATAACCGAGAATTTTGGGCCCTTTCTAAGCAACTAACTTCGGTTGCCACTGATATGCGGACTTTGGAGGAAATCATGCGAATGCAAGCACCTCCAGATTTACTACTGCAGCTGCCTCGTCTACCACCAATGCCACCAGCAGATGATGATGAGGAGATAGAACCCTAGGACCCTGAGGATGAAGATAGTGACTAGTGGAGTCTTCTCACACCTTCTCTTTATAATTTATGTTAGTGCATTGGGGACAATGCTACATTCTAAGTTAGGACTGTGATGAAAGGACATGCATATGCTTTTCTTTGTTTTAATTTTTTTTTTTTTTGTATTGTTTGAGTCTATGTTAGGTTGTTTCTGTTTTATGTCTTGTTAATTCTCTAGTTTTCTTAAAAAAAAAACCAAAAAGATTTTCTATTTTAGGCATCTTAGAGTAGTAGTTTATAGTGTGCATTGTTGCCTGAACAATCTCTCCTAGGTTTTTGATCTCATTCCTATGATATGATGAGTTGCTCTTCACTCTAACCTATTAGTGACTACCAATCTTGTTTTAGATGTATTAAAATTCTCTTGTGCTCTTATCATTATTAGGAAGGAGTCACATGTTTTGCACTTTTCGTGGATAAGTGACTTAGAGATAATGATCACCATGCTTTAATGCTTTCATTAAGATTGAGACATGTACCTTTTGCATTTGAAATTCTTTTGAGAGAAATACGAGTGGATTCTATCTTCAGAAAGGATTTAGGCCATGATTGTGAACCCATATTGAGACTTATAGCCTACCATACTTCATTTAACCCTTGTTACCCCTTTTGAGCCTAATAGCCTTTGTTCTTGATAGAACTATACATTAAGCCTAATATCTTATCCTTCTTATTCCACTTTGATCCCTTAATTACCCTCAAGCCTAAACTTTTCATCCATTCGAATAGGGTATTATTTCCATCACTCAAAACCTCATGTTTTTCAAGAGTGAATGTTAAAAAAGAAAAAAAAGAGAAGTAGAAAAAGAAGGAAAAAGAAAGAAAGAAAAAGCGAAAAGTTGAGGTTCAACAAGAAAAGCATGATGGTTACCAAGCAATTAAGTTGGGGATAACCCAAGGAGAATAGATAGAAGTAAGGGTTCTTTAAGTTGAGGGTAGAAACTCAAGCTTAAAAGACTTCTCACTATACCCCAACCTTGGCCTCACATTACATGCTTAAAGAAAGACCTATTGATCCTTAGTTAGTGAACACTTGTATGGATGTAGGAGGGATGAATAACGCGTTATGGTTTATTGTTGTCTCCTTCTTAATCATGGCATTGGCATGGGGTGAATTAAGTCTTTGTTACTTGACATACACACACACACTTGGTTACTTCCCCTTAATAATTAGAATTACACAATTGAATGGTTTCTAGTTTGAACCTTGATTAAGTTGTCACTTCCGACTTAGAGTGAGAGAGTGCAATGATGAGGACTACATGAGTCAAAGGTTTGGGAGTGTAATGTTTTGGGTGTCTTTGGTTGTTTCCTTGTTTAGTAGTTTAGTTTAAATTCTTGCTTGGGGACAAGCAAGAGGTTAAGTTGGGGGGTGTTTGATAACTCTCTAATGAGAATTATAAATTGTTAATGTTTTTATATAGTTTTTAGGACTTGCATGCATATTAGGTAATAGTCTAACATTGCTTTAGCATTATATTAGGGATTTTGTTATGTGATAGCTTAATATTAAAATTTACATATCTTCTGGTGCATTTTCACTTATTATTGTCCATTTGTGATTAAAGGTATGAAGACTTGGCTCAAAGAAAATGAAATGTCAAGTTTTAAGACCCACGCTCAAGCACGTGACCCCATGCTCGAGCATGGGTTAGTATAGGGAGCTCAAGAAATTGGACAAGGGCCACGCTTGAGTGCAGCCCTACACGCTCAAGCGTGGCCTTAATAAATAAGGAAAATCTGTTATTTCGAACCAATCATTTGGGAGAAAATCTTGGGACATATTGAAACAATTAGAATGTCGTTTTGAAGTCATCCAAAGCCACTTAGCAACCCTAATCCTTGTGAAGAACTTGGGAAGCATTGGAGGTAAAGATTGAAGATTCCTATAACCTAACGGAAGCTGGAGAGATCCGAGTCAACCTGTTTTCCACACTTCTTTTGTTATCCATGGATTCTTCCTTGTGCTTTTCACTTTTCTTTTCATCCTTTGTCTTTATTTTCATCGTGAACTAAGTCCCTTTAGTTAGGGCATTGATGTAGCCACTTATTAACAATGTTAAACTTGTTTTAATGTTATCCAAGTTTCTTTTCTTTGTGATTTAGTGTTATGACTATATTTAATGCTTTTAAGTGCTTGATCACTACTTGAATGATTTGAGGCTTGGCAATTGATCGAGAGAGAAGTTGTGAAGACAGCTCCAAGTCATAATCACCAAAAGTTGAGCGAAAACTAGTGATAGATAAACGCGACTTGTGTGGCCTTTAAGGGTAATCCACGGAGCCTATCTTCTCTTAATCTAGGATATACTATGAGATTAGGCAATCATATCAAGTAAGAGAGAATAACCTGATCTTGAGAGAAACTTGTAATTAAAATAGGGAATCTAGCCATAAATCTATAGGATTAGAAAGTAGATAACTGATTTACAAGGATAACAAATAAAGAGTAGGTGAAATTAATAGACCTAACATCTTTGATTAATCAGATTCAAATTAAAACAATTCTTCTGTCTGGTTCTTCAATTGCTCATTTTGAGTTTCTTTTATTTACTATTATTCTTTATCCTCTCTACTCAACTTGACACTTAATTAGTTAACTTCGGTACTTAAGTTATCCTCATGGGAATGATATCTTTTTCACTACTTTATTACTTGTACAGCCCAGTATACTTGCCGAAGTTGTATCAAGGTATCAAATTCAAAAGAGAGTTTAAGCCTTATTCTATTATCCCAAAACTATTCGCCCTTGCAAATGCACCTCCAAGATATGAAGAAATAAGAGACAAACTCCTCAAAATGAGTACTGATAGTCATGATCTTTTGAACATCCTAGACCACTTTGGAAAAATGAAAAATTCTTTATAGAATTACCCATTCAAGTTGAATGAAGACATAAATCCAACAAAAGCGGTTCATCCCATAATGTCATCATTTGACAGAGTAGCAACATTTGGAAAATGTCAACAATTGTTGAGACAAGGATTGATTGAACCAACTAAGTTTGATTAGGTATAGCAAGTTTTCTATGTGAATAAGAAATCTAAACAAGTTTGAGGAAAGAAAAGACTTGTCATTGAATTCCTTAAAGATAATAAGTTTCCTCTTCCAAAAATTTACTCTTTTTATTCTTATATCCAGAATGCCCACATCTTTTCAAAGTTTGATTTCAAGTCAGAAGTTTGGCAATTGGGCCATGACCCAAAAGATAGGGCAAAAACTGCATTATGTATTCCTGGTGCCTATTATCAATGAACTGTCCTACCTTTTGGACTCAAAGTTACCCCATCACTGTTTCAAAAGGCTATGACCAGAGTTTTTGACTCACTCCTAGATAGTTCCCTCATTTACATTGATGACATACTCCACTTTTCATCAAACAAAAATAGTCACAAAACATACTCATCTTTTCTTTATCCTTGTATCCCACAACCTCACATCTTCATCGTTCATCAACTTCCTTCACCCCAAGACTTGATTTCTTATCAACTCAAGCTTGAAAACTAGGTAGGATTTATGAACTCTACTTGCTTTTAGTGTTATTGTGGTTGATTAGGGCTTCTATTCTACTCTTTATTATGATGATACATGATGGTTTTATGACTTGTTATGATTGAACAAACATGAAACTTTAGGTTTAGATTGGAAAACTTGCAAGAAACTCGAGAAGACCAAAATAGAATTGCTGAAAGTGAAACCTTAGGAGGTATCTATATGGCAGAGTATACAGCTTCGCTTGTAGTTGTCCAAATTTGATGAAAATATTTTTAAAAGAAACTATACATTCAGAGCTTTCCAACCATATAAATTATTAGGCTATTGGATCTGAGATGAGAAAGATATGAATTTTTGAAATAGACCCTTAAATCTTGTCCTCTCTTCTGACTACTGGGGATTGAGAAGAGCATAACTCGCCTATTACAACTTCAAATTGAATACAACAAAATTTTTTTTAGGAAGCTAACACATAGAATAATAATTTTGTAAAAATTTCAAAGTTAAATTCTTTCTCTATTGTTCTCAGAAATTCTCCAAAGTTGCCTTATGTCCTATTTGGACTAGAACAGGCCAGACTATTTTAGCCAAATTTGAGAACTTATAATTTGGGCTCTACTCACCCAAACAAAATGAAATATGGGAATGAAATATGGTTCAATTAGCTTTAAATAGATATAAATTTCGGATAAAACTAATAAGGATTCTATTTTTGGTATGCTTAACTCTACCCAACAGCAAGGCAACCTTGGGTCAAATTTCAATAACTCAATTTATACTCATCAAAATTTAGTAGGACCAAAGAGGAATGAAAATAGACTCATAATGCCACCACATATTAAAATTTCAAACTAAAGGAGTTAAGATGAAATTAGGGCACAATTTCTAAAACAGGGCAGAGTTAGGAGATTTAGGTACAAATTGCCAAGCTTAAGTGATTGAACACTCTTAGATCATGAATGGCCTATAATTGAGGTTTAAATGATGCAATTCTCTATATTGCTACTAAAATGTCAATGTGATAATTATGTTGATTTTGGTATCTTGACTGGCTGTCTGATTAGATGTGCACTATTCATGAGAAAGTGTATATTAAGCTGTTATGCTGCCAAACTTTCGGCAGAATGTATATAAATGATGAATTCGTAGTTCCAATCTTTCAAGTCGATTATTCATCAATGCATGAAGTATGAGATACATAGTGTGAGACATATGCATAAATGCACAAAGCGTCTGTATGTGTGATAAAGTATGGAAAAGAAAAGATGATAAAACCTTGCAAAGGGATGTACCAAGCCTTCACCTCGTAATGGGCTAGGGCGGTACTGTCTAAGGCTTAGGCCAACCCCTGACCAAATTTAACAAGAATAAACCAGTGTGAGGATCGGGGAAAGTAAGCCTGTCACTCATATATAGGTATGAGCTCGAACTTGAGAAGTAGGCTATTACCTAGGGGTGAGAAAGGTCATTCACCTCTGTAGGATCAAATATAGAGAAGCAAGATACAAGTAAAAGAACAATAAGTAAAGAATGCACTTTAGGGATGGCGATACATAACGCCTAGTTATGCCAAGAAAAGAAAGTAGAGAACGGTAAAGAAAGACAAGTGCACTTGCATTAAGAAGTCATTTTCATTCATCATGCATGTTATTTAATTGTTCCTTATTTTATTGTGAATCGATGAACTTATTCAATTGTCCTTCATATTATTATGTTAATGTTTGAATTCTTTCTTTGTTTGACAGGTGTATGAATAAAATGAACTCTACTTCAAACAATATGTTTTCAAGCTATAAAATTGGAAAGTTTATATGACATGTTCTGTGTTATCTCCAGATATATCAGGAGAGCTAGAAGTTGAACATATTGGCAGAGTTAGGAAGATTGAAGACAACCAAAGAGCGATGTCATACAAAGTCCGTTTAAGTAATAGTAACAACTCCTAGGGAAGGTATTATAACATAAGCATAGTATTGTATCTGGGAGAGAAATACTTACATGGTCCTGGAACACCATGTGACTGTGCTCCCAGACCAATCATATTTTATATGGGACCTATCAATAACACAATTCCATGCAAAATACACTTACATAATTGGCCGGAAGTAGTCACATGGTACTTCCCAGACCATGCAAGTATTTCTCATATCTGGGAGGGAGTTATAGGTTTAGCTCGGAATTTGGTAACTCGAAACTTGAAACACGATTCCCAGATATAAATAAGGGAGGTCGGTGTAATATAACTAAATAAAGGAGTGCTAGGTGTAATTATATTGAATCACAGGGGAGGTTAGTGTAATTCATCCTTTTTTAATTTTATCATTTTTTATTTTTTATTTTTTATTTTTTCCATACTTTTTCGAATACTTTAATTATCTCTTCTTTTTTCTTCATGTTTTGACTTATAAAGAAGACTTCAGAAAGGAACTTCACCTAAAACAAGAAAAAAAATCTAGATTATTTCCTAGACTAATTGGTTTGAACTACTCAACTAAATTGGAATGAAAACTAACACAGATATAATCAAGTCACAAACTTACTCTTAGTTCTTTTTTTTTTTTTTTGTCAATCTAAAGTTTACTACTCTAGAAAAATCAATCATTCCACAAAAAGCAAATCCCCAAGAATTTTGTTCTTTTAACAAAGAGAGAGGCCAGAAAAAAAAAAGAAAAGAATCCAAACAACACAAAAGAAAATAATAAAAAGGCCCATCTAGTTTCCTTCAAACTTGCAACCCAAGGTTAAAAAAAAAAAACAAGGGTCTAACTTAACAAAACTTGATTAAGCAAAACAACTCTAAATTGCCCAATAGATAAATTACTTTGAAAGAGGTTAAATTTTTATTTTTGAAATAGTAGTAAACTATCCAAAAAGGCCAACAATTTTTGGTTTTTTCCTTTCTCATAGAAGGGCACTTCTCTAACAAAAAAAATTACAAAAACACACATTTGCAAACCTAGGCATGAACTTGGTTCTTAGGATAGTTGTAATGCAAGCATAGAATAAAGACCTGAAAAACATGTAATGTCCCATTTGGCATATGGAATTAGGCATTGAATTAGAGTTTGGAATTTAAATTGGGCTCCTGAATTCCAAATTTTATGTTTACAATAACATATAGAATTTGTTCCGGACTGGAGTAGGCAAGCCCAACTTAGCCCAATAGCTAAGCCCAATTAGAGGTCGGATTCATCCCTGTCCAATGCACAATTCGAACCCATGAGCAAATTGAGGCACAAATTCGGATCAAGCGTAGCAGAGTTCCCTAGTATGGTGGAACAGTACTCACCTCACATGTTGCCGATAAACTCGGACCCATCCATTACCCTCTAGTTGATGAACGTCTTGAGTTATCTCCGATAATGGCGAAACCAGACCCCTATCTTCTCAACTACGTACCCATATATATACAAGTCTAGTTATGGACCTCAGGTACTTCTTTTTCTACCCTCTCATACATTCACCTGCACTCATTGACTTGAATGTTGGAGTCCTTGTAGGTACGAGCAATATGAGGTCCTAATTGTCATTCGGATTTCCTTTCAGGTAACCCACTTCCAAACATTGGCGCCGTTTGTGGGGACTCAAATGCTTCTTACCATCATACCACAGCAGCAATCATACCGATCTCTTCACACCCAAGATAGGATAACACGGTGACACATGACCCCGCGAGTAACCACCAACCACTTGTGGACAGCCGGATAGCTTCCAATTCAACTTCGAACGCCAGAGTCTACTACCGTGAGCAAAACTCAACTGCTTATCGCTCTCTTATCCAGGCCATAGGAAACGTGGTTGCCTCCAGGGTGGAAATCCTCCCTCAGGCTAACACTGACCCGCTCGCCGAGATGTTAACCCTGATGTGGGAGCAAGCCACTCGCATTCAAAAGTTGGAACAGAATTTGGACTGCATGAAAGGAGCTGACCACAGATGACATCGGGAATGACATCGACGACATGATAGAAGTCCAGAGCACTATGGAGGCCAAAGCCCAAGAGAATGAAGCTACAGCACTAAACATCGACATCGTGGAAACTCACCACGTGAAGTATCGCCGACAATCACAAAGAACCTCTGAGTAGAAAATACTAGACACCATCTCGAACTTTCCAAATCTCGACCTCTATTTGGGTATGGTGATAGCATTCGAGGCACGACTAGGAGCATTACAAGGACCCCAAGGAGGTCGATGATACACCGTTCTCTGACTATATTATGGGAACTTAGCCACCCAAAGGTTTCAAGCCCTCCTTTGACATGGAGCCTTATGATAAGAGTACTGACCCCTAGGAGCACATGGATGCTTTCAAGTCAAGGATGGTGCTGGCTAGAGTCTACGATGCCGTCAGATGCCGAGCGTTCCTAATTACTCTGAAAAAAGCTACAGTCAAATGGTTCAACTTTCTCCTACTCAAGTTGTAACATCCCCAATTTTGTCTAAACTAATTAGCTCAGTGGCCCTGACTAATTAGAGAGATTAACGATTAACTAAGGACTAATCGGCTAATCTCGATGAGTAAGAGCTTAGTAAATTGAGAAAAGTCAACAGTTAAATCATAACGCACTAAACGTTTTAATTAAAGCCTAATTATTCAAACCTCATTAATTCGTAACTTAGAAATATAATTAAGCTAATATAATCTTATTAATTAAATACACGGCAATTGTTTTACCTTAATCAATTATGCTAAATTAATCCTTACACCCTAAATACATAATTCATAAGAACAATTCTTTTGGAGGAAAAACGTCTTAAAAGTGTAATTAAATTAATCGAAGTTGACTAAAGAGCGATTAAACTAATCAAATTAATTAACAACCTAGATAATTCTAATAGCATTAAAAACTCAAAGCTTCTCCTTAATTATTGCATGAAAATTTCGGCCAAGGAAGAGCAAAATCCAACCCTCCATTTGCCTCCTAAATTTTGCACCCTTGGATCTAAGCTTGTGTTAGTAGCATCACCTTAAGCAAGACCAAAGAAAGGCTATCCACTACTTGGATCATGCCACATGGATAAATCATACTCCATCAAGTAAATCCCAAAAGTGGTGCATTCCTTTAACCCCTTGAGAAAACACAAAATGGTCATTCCTGTGCACCAAGACTCAAAGAAAACACAACTACTTCTTTTACCCCAAGATTCTTAACCCTCTTGCTTGTTGAAGGAGGAAAAAATCACCTCCTACCTACCCCTAGTAAGGACACCCTCTTGCCCTTCTCTCTCTCTCCTCCATTTGCAAGCTTTCATCCTCTCACTTCAAGCCAAAAATTTCTTACTTCTCTCTAAGCCTTATTTTAACTCTTCTACTCTTTCAAATTTTCCTTGTTCTTCTTCCCACTTTCTTACGATATTCTACCCCATTTCCTTTCACCATCCTCACAAGCCCTTCAAGGACTACCTTCTTTGGTTTTTGGAGAAAGAAAGCAAACACATACTAGCCCTATTTTTCCAAGCTTTAAGGAGGGAGGTTATCTCCAATACTCTTTACCCTTCAAGCTCTCCAAGAAGCCGTTATGGTAATGACTCTAATCCTTTTCTTTTTATGTGTTCTTAAGCTCTAGAACTCCTAAGCTCTCCATAGCTAGGTGGTTCTAGAACTTACTCTAAGGCTTCATGGCCATGTTCCTTGATATGAATTGTTTTCTTGTGATATGGCTCTTCTCTTGCAATATATTTCTAGTTATATACATGTATTGCTTGAACCCAACTTTTTAGAACTCCAAATATTGCTTTATCATTAAGATCTCAAAGTACAAAAGTGGTTTGGAAGAGAAAAGTTGTACTTGAGAAAAAGACTTAATATTTTTACAAGAAAACTAATTGAAACAAAAACTGTTGAAGTTGAAGATTCTAGCAGTCTATATTGTGTGACCAACAACTCATTCAATACAACTCAAAATGCATTGAAACTAATTTTAGACGAAAAAGACTTGTAGAGCTTTTTATACATATAAAATACATGCATTTTGGCCTTAAAACGAGGGAGATATAAATTTTTAAAATGGGTTGTCCTGAGATGTGTTTCTATTTGGGCAATCTGTACAAAAATCTTAACAACTCAAGCTATACAAAACATTTTTGAGTGGGACCAAGTTTGTTAAAAAGCTAAGACATAGAGGAACAACCAATAAAACAGTTTTGGCATATTCCTTGTGAGAATCTCCTAGTAAAGTTTACAATTCACTGTTTCGAAATGAATCCAAGAGACCGAGCAGTCAAATTTAGACATGCATATCTCCAGTTATAAAATAAATTTTTTAGTGTGGCTTATTTTGTTTAAAAATAGAGTTAGGGAAGTATATCACCAAAATTCAAGTGAAAAAAAGTAAATCTAGTTATGGTTAAGAGTAAAGGTTAAAGGGAAACAAGCTTGAATACACCAAAACCCTCAAATTAAAATGTTGGAAAACTTCATAATCCAACTTAAAAGCCTCAAAAAGGATAATATATAAAATTGGCCTTATGCCTAATAAAAGAATTATTACAAGAGGAAAATTTAATTAAAAGTTTGCACCAAATTTATTAAGTTAAGCTCATAAGACTTTGGGTGTTATGTATATCTCTATGTGCCAACATGATGACGATGATATGATGATGATAATGACGCTTAACAATATGTAAGACTGAACTCTCTATTTGACAATTTTGAGGAAGCTCTAGTCTAGCCATTATACTGCTGGAATTTCACAAAATTTATTGACTTTAAATAATTTTGCATCATCAGCCTTAATTAGAAGAGATTGAATTAAGGGTATAATCCTTCAAAAAGGATGGTGGCCCGTAATAAGCAACCCCCTCCACCCACAGACTTGCATGAGGCATGGCAATGGACCCAGTTAGTATGAGTATCAGGGAAGGGCTTGCATGAGGCATAGCAAAGGACTCAGCTAGTGTAAGTACCAGAAACTTTTGTTGGCGACAGCACAGTATGAGCTCATTACTGACTATGTTTAGTGGGTGGTAAATAAAAGAATTATAATAGAGTTAAGTCTAATGAAAGAAAGGGACTTTGGTACAACGCAAGTAAAGAATGAAACTCTCAAGATGCTCATGCATGATACGAATTATAATATAAGCTCTTATATACACCATGATGTTATTGTTACAATGAGAATACGTACTTAAAATCAAATCCACTTTGGATATTCATGTTTCGAAAACCTAATAATTGGACCTTTGAATGCTCACTATTTTACATTAATAAAATCGAAGTGGCTGGGACGATAACGATGACACTTTCGTGTCGGGTTTGAGTCCTATTGAGAAATATTATTTCTCACCCTAGCTATTTTTCCCTATTGTCACCATATCCCGTGGCACATCTGGTGGAGTGGAGTTTGGATCCAGCACACTATGAGTTAACGTATGATGAAAGATGTCAAACTATGCAGTTTTAGACTTGTAGTTACTGTCGCTCTGCACCTTCATGTATTCATTTTTGTGACAAACCTTGTCATTTAAATTTGTATTTGGTATCTAGTATTTGGGTCGTGGCACGACCGTGAGCCTCGTTCGATGTATTTTTTTTTATATATATTATGAACCTATATGGATGGAATGACTAGCTGTATAATGCGATGCATTGTTATTACTATTTATTTATCATCCTCATGTTTTATAATATCGTGATATGAATTAAACATGACATGCTCTCTTGACATCTATACTCTTGGTCAAGGCTTCATTTTTCAAAATGCTGCAAAGCAATGAATCATTTCAAAAAAAAAATTGACCTTACTTTCCATGCAAGTTAATTTAAAAAGTGATAAAATACCATAATATGACTTAAGCGTAATATGGGTTTATTAGGGTGTTACATTTTGGTATTGGAATAGTTCATCTTGATAAGGCTAAGGTTGGACTGACTATGCTTCCAAGCATAATTCTCCGTGCACTATGATTAAGTCATGCTTCAGATCTTATCTATATAATAGGATGTATGACTTAGAATGCATGACCGTCATGTGAGATTGCCTTTAGTTGTTGTTGTTCTTACGCTTAATATTGGGCCTGATAAACTTGATATCTTTGTTTGTTGTGTTCAGGAAATAATGGCAACTCGTAGACGTACCTCCAACAAGAGCGGTGACAGTGTGAACCTCGCTGAGTTGATGAGAACCTTCCAGCAGATGGCAAATGCAATGCAAGCTCAAGTTATAGCTGCTGAGCACATGATGGGCTAACTAAACTAAAGGTCCAAATAGTCCGTTGGTAGAAATGGAGCTAATGCCGAGTATCATCAGTTCTCAGAATTTTGAAAAGCAAACCCGCCTAGTTTCAAGGGGGCTTTTGACCCTGAGGAGGCCGACGAGTAGTTCAAAGAGATTGAGAAGATCTACTCCATGCTAGCTTGCTCAGAAAACCAAAAGGTGGCCTTTGCCACTTACATGTTGAAGGCGGACGCCGAGTTATAGTGGAAGGGAGCGATGAACTTAATAGAAAGTGACCAAAGGGAAATCACCTGGGATGTATTCAAGGAAGCCTTCTATGAGAAGTATTTTTCGATGTCTGTAAGGAACGCAAAAGAGATGGAGTTCTTGAGGCATTACCAAGGAGGTATGAGTATTGCGAAATACACAGTAAAGTTTGAGATGCTGTGTAAGTTTTTCACACTCTATCAGCGAAGCCTTGACGAGCATTAGAAATGCAAGAAGTATAAGGGAGGACTACGAGCCAACATTCTGGCATCAGTGGGCCGCATTGGAGATAAACACTATCCGGTGCTTGTTAATAAAAGCTGCATAGTAGAAGAATGTAACCGGAAGCTGGCCATTCAGAGATCGGAGGCTCACAAAAGAAGACAAGCATCTCAATGTCAATACCCGAAGTAGCCCCCACAAAAGAAGCCCTACGATGGTGAAGGGTCTAAGGGCAAACAGCCATAAAAGCTCTCCAGCAATTCTCCTAGACCTGCCCCCCATCCCCCGAAGCCTATCACGAATTTCGCCTACCCAAAATGTGGGAAGCAACACAAAGGGATTTGCTATGCTAGATAAAATATCTGCTTCAAATATGGACAGCTTGGCCATTTTGCCAAGAATTGAATCAAGGACACGCCTGCCCCCAAGCCACAATGCCAAGGGAGAGTCTTCACTATGAATATTGAGGAGACCATGGAGTCTGATGATCTCATCTGAGGTATGTGCCAAGTAAATGGTAACATCTTAACTGTACTATACGACTCTGGTGCTACGCACTCTTTTATTTCTCATGATTGCATAAGTAGGCTAGGATTGTCTGTGTCTAAAATGCCTTATATACTGCTTGTTTCTACTCCCATTGCGAAACCAGTTAGAACTTGCCTGTGTTGTTTAAAATGTCGATTTCATATTGATGATAGAACCTATGAGTCTAACTTAATCTGTCTTCTTTTATCTGGTTTGGACCTAATCTTAGGCATGGATTGGCTTTCGGCTAAGCATGTTATATTAAACTATGCTGCAAAATCTATTGTGTTCTTTCTGCACCTGTTAAACCTGTTAGTTTAGGTTTGAAACATGTCGTGTTGTATTGTTGTAAGACTGAGAATCAAGAATGCGTTCTCCTATCAGCAAGTGAGATTGACCTCGAGCAACCTTTGAGTAAGATTCCTATAGTTAAGGATTACATCGAAGTTTTTTCGAAGGATATCCCCTAGTTTCCCCCTGAGAGAGAGAGAGATAGAGTTCTCCATAGAGTTAATGCGAGGAATGGGACCCACATCTGTAGCACCTTATAAAATGTCCCTATTGGAGCTAATGAAGATAAAGACCCAATTAGAGGAGCTACTAGAAAAGAAGTTTGTGAGACCTAGTGCCTCACCTTGGGGAGCTCTAGTGTTGTTTGTCAAGAAGAAAAATGGAAACTTGAGACTACGTGTTGATCATCTTCAATTAAACAAGGTCACTAGGAAGAATAAATACCCCTTGCCTAGGATAGATGACTTGATGGACTAACTGAGAGGAGCAAAGGTGTTTTCAAATGTTGATCTAAGGTCCGAATACCATCATATTAAAGTAAAAGAGGAAGATATTCCTAAGACGACCTTAGGACGAGGTATGGGCATTATGTGTTTAAAGTTATGTCATTTGGATTGACTAACGCTCCAGCTGTGTTCATGGGTTACATGAATAGAATCTTTAGGCCGTATTTGGGTAAGTTTATAGTCATCTTAATAGATGAAATCCTCATCTATTTGAAGACAAAGGCTCATCCATTCGAAGATAAAGGCGGAACATGAAGAGCACCTCAAGATGGTATTGGAGATTGTAAGAGACAAAAAGCTTTATGCTAAGTTATTGAAGTGTGAGTTTTGGATGGAGAAAGTAAAGTTTTTGGGCCATGTGGTGTCAAGAGGAGGAATTTTAGTGGATCCAAGTAAGGTAGAGGCTGTGATGAATTGGAAGAGACCAACAATGGTGACAGAAGTCAGGAGCTTTCTTGGTTTAGCCGAATACTATCGAAGGTTTATAAAGAGATTTTCTCAAATGTCACTATCTTTGACCTAGCTAACTAGGAAGAATGCTACCTTATAGACTGTAGAGTGTGAAAAGAGCTTCCGAGAGTTGAGGGAGAAGTTGACCTCAACACTCATACTAGTTCTACCTAACCCTAACGGAGCTTTTAAGGTTTACTGTGATGCCTGTAGGAGAGGTTTAGGTTATGTTTTGATGTAAGACCGCAATGTGATAGTCTATGCCTCTAGGCAACTGAAACCTCATGAAGTTAATTACCCAACCCATGATTTGGAGCTGGCATCCTGGTATTTGCATTAAAGATATGGAGACACCATTTATGTGGAGTTAGGTTGAGGTACTCTCATATCATAAGAGTCTAAAGTATCTATTTGATCAGAAAGAGCTTAATATGAGGTAGAGAAGGTGGATGGAGTTCTTGAAGGACTACGATTTACTACCACCCTGGTAAGGCCAATGTGGTTGCTGATGCGTTGAGTCACAAATCATTGGACATGTCATGGATGATGGTTAAGGAGATCGAGCTAGTTGAAAGTTCTAGAGACCTTAACCTCGGAGTCACCCTAACCCCATACAGCATAAGGTTGAACCAAATAAAAGTGAGGAGCGATTTTAAGAACCAAATTGCTTGAAGCCAGAGGGAAGATGAAGAATTTTTTAGGATAGTAGCCCAAGTGAAAGAGGGAAAACTCAAATTGTGTGCTCAAGATGTTAAAAGGATGTGGAGGTATCAAAGGAGAATCTGTGTGCTTGTGAGGGATAACTTGAGGAATATAATTGTAGAAAAAGCTCACAAGGGTCATTTCACCATGTATCCTAGTATGACGAAGATGTACCAAGACCTCAAAAGAATGTTTTGGTGGCCAGGCATGAAAAAGGATGTGGCAAACATGGTGAATAAGTGCTTAATTTGTCAAAAGGTGAAATTTGAGCATCAAAAACCCTCGAGTATGTTGTAGCCCTTGAAAATCCCTAAATGGAAGTGGGATGGAATCTCCATGGACTTTGTGATGGATTTGCCCTATACACAGGTTGGGTTTGATACCATATGGGTCATCGTGGATAGATTGATAAAATCTGCTCACTTTTTATCTATAAGAGCAAATTATCCATTGGATAAGATAGCCCACCTATACATCCAAGAGATTATATGACTCCATAGAGTACATGCAACCATTGCATCTGATAGAGATCCAAGGTTTAACTCTAGATTTTAGGGAGCCTTGCAAAAGGCATTTGGGATGAGACTATCTCTAAGCACAGCATACCAGCCCCAGATTGATGGATAATCAAAGAAAATCATACAAACCCTAGAGGACAAGCTGAGAGCATGCATAATAGATTGACCCGGAGGTTGGGACAAACACCTACTCCTCATAGAGTTCGCCTACAACAATAGCTTCTACGCTAGCATCAAGATAGCGCCTTATGAAGTCTTGTATAGTAGAAAGTGCTAATCTCCATTTTGTTGGTATGAACCTGGGGAGCAAAGCCTCTTAGGACCTGATTTGGTTAAGCAAACCATTGAGAAAATAAAGAAAATAAGAGAGAGGATTCTTCCTGCTCAAAGCTGTCAAAAGAGTTATGCTAATAAGAGGAGAAAACTAATCGAGTTCCAAGAAGGACAAAACATATTCTTGAAAACTACTCTGACAATAAGCATAGGTAGAGCCCTTAGAGTCACGAAGCTGAGCCCTCGTTTTCTCGATCCCTCCCAAATTTTGAAAAGAATAGGGATAGTTACCTACCAAATAACCCTACCACCCCCATTATTGAGCCTTCACAATGTCTTCCATGTCTCCCAATTGAGAAAACACAACTCTGACTCTAGTCACCTTCTTGAGCCAGAAAGTGTACAGTTAAGAGAAGACCTAACATTCGACCTACCAACTATGAGAATCATTGATAAGAAGGTCAAATAGCTTAGGAGCAAGTATGTGCCCTTGGTCAAAGGGGCTTGGGGAAAAGGAAGCTTGGAGGAGCACACTTAGGAGCTCGAGTTAGAGATGAAAAGAGATCACCCTAACCTATTTGCATGTAACGAATTTTAAGGGCAAAATTCTTTTTAAAGAGGGGAGAAATATAATATCCCCAATTTTGTGTAAGTTAATTAGCTCAATGTACTTGACTAATTAGAAGAGTTAGCGATTAACTGAGGACTAATTGGCTAATCTTGATGATCAAGAGCTTCGTAAATTAAGAAAAGTCAACAGTTGAATCATAATACACTAAACATTTTCATTAATGCCTAATTATTTGAATCTCATTAATTCATAACTTAGAAATATAATTAAGCTAATATAATCTTATTAATTAAGTACATAACAATTATTTTACCTTAATCAATTGTGATAAATTAATCCTTACACCTTAAATGCATAATTCATAAGAACAATTCTTTCAGAGGAAAAATGTCTTAAAAGTGTAATTAACCAAAATTAACTAAAGAGCAGTTAAACTGATCAAATTAATTAACAACTTAGATAAATCTAATAGCATTGAAAATTCAAAATTTCCCCTTAATTATTGTATGAAAATTTCAGCCAAGGAAGAGCCAAATCCAACCCTCCATTTGTCTCCTAAATCTTGCACCCTTGGATCTCAGTTTGTGTTAGTAGCATCACCTTAGGCAAGACCAAAAAAAGGCTATCCACCACTTGGATCATGCCACATGGGTAAATTATACTCCCTCAAATAAATCCCAAGAGTGGTGACTTCCTTTAACCCCTTGAGAAAACACAAAATGGTCATTCCTATGCACCAAGACTCAAAGAAAACACAACTATCTCTTTTATCCCAAAGTTCTTAACCTTCTTGCTTGTTGAAGGAGGCAAAAAACACCTCCTACCTACCCCTTGTAAGGACGCCCTCTTGTCCCTCCCTCTCATCCATTTGCAAGCTTTCATCATCTCACTTTAAGGCAAAAAGCTCTCACTTCTCTCCAAGCCTCATTCTAACTCTTTTACTCTTCCAAATTTTCCTTCTTCTTCCTAATTTCTTACCATATTCTACCCTATTTCCTTTCACCACCCTCACAAGCCCTTCAAAGACCACCTTTTTTGGTCTTTAGAGAAAGAAAACAAAACACACTAGCCCCATTTTTCCAAGCTTTAAGGAAGGAAGTCATCTCCAACACTCTTTACCCTTCAAGCTCTCCAAGAAGCCTTTGTGGTAGTGACTCTAATCCTTTTTCTTTTTATATTTTCTTAAGCTCTAGAACTCCTAAGCTCTCCATAGCTAGGTGGTTCTAGAACTTACTCTAAGGCTTCATGGCCATGTTACTTGATATGAAGTGTTTTCTTCTAATATGGCTCTTCTCTTGCAATATGTTTCTAGTTATGTACATTTATTGCTTGAACCAACTTTTAGAACTCAAAATATTGATTTATCATCAAGATCTCAAAGTATAAAAGTGGTTCGGAAGAGAAAAGTAGACACTTGGGGAAAAGACTTAATGTTTTTACAAGAAAACTAATTGAAACAAAAACTGTTGAAGCTGAAAATTCTGGCAGTCTGTATTGCGCACCAACAACTCATTCAATACAACTCAAAATGGAATGAAACTGATTTGAAGTGAAAATAGACTCATAGAGCTTTTTATACAAATAAAATACGTGTATTTTGGCCTTAAAATGAGGGAGATATGAATTTTTAAATTGGGTTGTCCCTAGATGTGTTTCTATTCAGGCAGCTGTACAACAATCTTAATAACTCGAGCTATACAAAACATTTTTGAGTGAGACTAAGTTTGTTGGAAAGCTAAGACATAGAGGAACAACCCCATAAAACAGTTTTGGCAGATTCCTTGTGAGGAGCTCTCAGTAAAGTTTACAAGTCATTGTTTTGAAATGAAACCAAGAGACTGAGTAGTCAGATTTAAACGTGCATATCTCTAGTTATAAAATGAATTTTTGAGTGGGGCTTAGTTTGTTTAAAAATAGACTTAGAGAAGTATAATCATATCAAAATTCAAGTGAAAATAATAAAAGATCAAATTATGGTAAATTTTTGAAGTTACTACCCCACTATAAAAGTAAATATAATTATGATTAAGTTCAAAGGTTAATGAAAAACAAGCTTGTATACACCAAGACTCTCAAATTAAGATATTGAAAAACTTCATAAGTCAACTTAAAAGCCTCCAAAAGGATAGTAGATGAAATTGACCCTAATCCTAATAAAAGAATCATCACAAAAGGCAAATTCAATTAAAAGCTTGCACCAAATTTACTAAGTTAAACTCATAAGACTTTGTGTGTTATACATGCCTTTATGTGCCAACATGATGATGATGATGATAATGCTGATATGATAATGATGCTTAATGCTATGTGAGATTAAACTCTCTGTTTGGCAATTTTAGAGAAGCTCCAGTCTAGCCATTATGCTGCCAAAATTTCACAAAATTTATGGACTTAGAATAATTTTGCATCATCAGCCTTAATAAGAAGAGATTGAACTAAGGGCATAATCCTTAGAAAAAGAAAGTGGCCCGTAATAAGAAACCCCCTCCACCCACGGACTCACATGAGACATGGCAATAGACCTAACTAGTGTGAGTACCGGGGAAGGGCTTACATGAGGCATGACAAAGGACCCAGCTAGTGTAATTACCAGAAACTTATGGTGGCGACGACCATGATATGAGCTCATTGCCAATTATGTTTAGTGGGTGGTTAATAAAAGAATTATAATAGAGTCAAGTCTAATGAAAGAAAGGGACTTCGGTCTGACCTAAGTAAAGAATGAAACTCTCAATATGTTCATATATAATCTGAATTGTTATATAAACTCTTATGTACACTATGATATTATTGTTACAATGAGAATATGTACTTAAGATCGAATCTGCTTCGGATATTCATGTTTCAAAAACCTAATAATTGGACCTTATGAATGCTTACTACTTTTCATTAATAAAACCGAAGTGGCTGGCACGATGACGATGACACTTCCATGTCAAGTTCAAGTCCTACTAAAAATATTATTTTTCACCCTAGCTATTTTTCTATATTTTCACCAGATCCTGATAGCACATCTGGTGGAGTGGAGCTTGGATCCACCATACTGTGAGTAGACATGTGATGAAGGATGCCAAACTATACTGCTTTGGACTTGTAGTTACTGTCACTCTACACCTTCATGTATTTCTTTCTGTGATGAACCTTGTCATTTACGTGTAATAAAATGCCATAATGTGACTTAAGCCTAGTATGAGTTTGTTAGGGTGTTAAATAGGTTGATCAATCGATTTTCCAACCTCGTTTCACTATTCTTAACCCACTCCACTACTAAGAGGTTCAAACATAAGCCGATCTCTAGCCTCCTCGGCTTACATCAATGGCAAAACGAGTCACTCCAAGATTTTCTCTAGCGATATAACGTCGAAACTTCGCTCATTGATGAGGTGCAGACTCAACCGGTGATTCTAACATTGCTAAATGGACTATGACCTAGGCTATTCAAAACTTCACCGTCAAAAAGGCCACCACAATCCCTAGAGGAAATACAGATGAGAGCTGAGAAATATATCTTCCTCGAGGAAATGAAGATAGCCACATCCAACCCGAGAAGGCACCAATCCAATAAGAAGGCTGGCGGCCAAGATGAACACCCAAGGAAGGACATACGTTCAAGGGCCAGTAAATATAACGAGTATGCCCCTTTAACGTATCCCTCTCCAAGCTGTTCCGAGATGTCAGTCAGGTTGAAAGGTTCCCGAAGTCAAAAATTCTCAAAATGAAGGCTAATACAAATAAGTCCTTGTTTTGCGAATACCACAACAGCTTCAGGCACAGAACCACGGATTGCTACGACCTCTGAGACACTGTAGAACAATTGATAAAGGAAGGCAAATTGACCAAGTACATGGCTTCCCAAAGAAGTTCACGAAGAAGACGAGCGTCTGATTTGGGGGATAAAGAAAGGCAGAATCTTAGGAGCTAAAGAACCTCAGAACCAGAAGGGAATCAAGGCAATGACGAGGAATAACTAATTACTAGAACTATCAACCTTATCGCCAGAGCCTTTGCCAGTGGAGGAATTACGAAGTCATCCGGGAAAAAGCACTTGCAAGAGGTATTCAACATGTTCTCAGGAAGATAAAAAAGTCGGCGTCAACATTACAGCAAACACTGGAGATAATCTTTTCCAGCTCGGATTTGGAAGGCATGATTCCCGAACATGACGACCCTATGGCAATTTTTGCTGCAATGGTCAATGCTGAAGTAAAAAGGGTATTGTCGACCAAGGAGCTCGGCGAATATTTTATTCTGAGACGTTTTCGATAAGCTCGGCCAGAATAACGCTAACCTCCAAACACACAAGGAAGAGTTGATCGGCTATTTCGGGGAGAAAGTCCACCCCTAGGGGTTCGTCACCCTCCACCTAACTCTGAGGTCTAGACCTAAAACTCGGAACATTAAAGTCAATTTCCCAGTTGTCAACTGCCACTTAGCATACAACGTTATACTCGGGAAGTCGATGTTGAATAAGATAGGTGTTGTTATCTCGATGGCATCCCTAACAATGAAGTTTTTTATTGACAAAGGAAAAATTGCCACAATAAAGGAAGATCAAGTTACGGCTCGGCGATGCTACAACGCCAACCTCAAAATTCAAAGGCAGCAGAAGGAGGTGTCCCAAGTCAATTCTTGGCCCCTTAATCCCTCAAAAGTAATGATGGAAGACCTCAATACAAGGAAAGTCGAAGAAGGAAAACCGAAGCTAGATGGTGAATTAGAAGAAATTATGAAAGTAGGCAGACAACTTGGATCAACAAAAACCCCCCCAACTGTGTTGAAACAAGATCTAGTCACTTTCCTGAGTCCAACGTAGATTTATTCACTTGGACAGCGACAGATATGTCTGAAATTAACCCAGAGTTTATGTCCCACCAACTCTCTATTTTCCCCGATTCAAAATTGGTAGCTCAAAAGAGAAGAAGAATGAGCCTAGATAGAGCTATCGCAGTCCAGGAGCAAGTCCAAAGTCTCCTGGACACTGGTTTCATACGCAAGGTTGTATATTTGACTTGGTTATCTAACGTCATGATGGTCAAAAAGGCCAATGGGAAATGGCGTATGTGTGTCAATTACACCAACCTGAACAAAGCCTGCCTAAAAGACCCATATCCCTTACCAAGCATGGACGGGTTAGTAGGTGCCGCCTCCGGTTTTCGACTGCTCACCTTCATGGATGCCTACTCGGGATATAACCAAATCCCGATATGTCATATCGACGAAGAGTAAATGGCATTCATAACTCCAATAGCTAACTATTGTTACAAAGTCATGACGTTCGGTTTAAAGAACACGGGAGCCATGTGTCAAAGGCTTATAACCAAGGTATTCGCAGATCTCATCGGAGATTTGATGGAGGTTTACATCGATGACATGTTAATCAAGACCAGGGATGAAGGAAGTCTCCTATCCAACCTTGAGGCCATAGTCAGTCACCTCTAACAACAAAACATGAGATTAAACACGCACAAGTGTGCGTTTGCTTTGGAAGCCAAAAAATTCCTAGGATTCATGCTCACGCATCGGGGAATCGAAGCAAACCCTGACAAATGACTAGCCATACTTGAAATGAAAAGTTTGACAATAGTGAAAGAAATACAATGTCTTACGGGAAGAATTGCCTCCCTCTCGAGATTCATGGCCGTGTCTGCCCAAAAAGCCATTCCCCTTTTTTATCTCTTAAAAAAGGGGAATACCTTTGAGTGGACGCCAGAGTGTGAAGCTATATTTTCTGACTTCAAGGAGTATCTCTTCTGCCCTCTGATACTAAGTAAGCCAGAAGTCAAGAAACCCCTGTTCTTGTATGTGTCAATTAGCAACGCGGACATAGCAGGGGCACTAGTCCGGGAAGATTCTCGATAGCGGCAGCTCGTATACTTCATCAGCAAAGTACTACAAGGCCCCGAGATTAGATATCAGAAAATTGAGAAAGTCACCGCGGCCTTGGTCGTAGCAGCACGTAGGCTCCACCAATATTTTCAAGCTCATACGATCGTTGTCCGAACCGACCAGCTAATTTGGCAAATCCTCCAAAAATTGGACTTGGCGGGCAGGATGGTATCATGATCCGTAGAACTTTCAGAATTCAACATCCATTATGAACCAAGGATGGCCATTAAAGCGCAAGCATTAGCAAATTTCTTAGCAAAAATGGTGGACGATATAAATACCCTAGATTCGGGATGGATACTACATGTGGATGGAGCCTCCAGCTGTAAAGGAAGCGGAACCAAAGCGATACCTGAAGAAGCCGAAATAGTCATCAAGCTCTCCATAAAGTTTGACTTCCCGATTTCAAATAACCAGGCCGAATACGAAGCCCTCATAATTGGCTTGAAGTTAGTTAAAGACGTCCGAGTATCCCGACTTTTGATATGCAGTGACTCTCAAATCGTGACCTCTCAAGCAATCGAGACATATCAAGCTAAGGATGCTTTACTGCAAAAATATCTTCTAAAAGTAAGAGAGCTCACAAAGGAGTTCTCGGATGTCGACTTCCGAGATGTTCTTAGGGAGAATGTCAAGGCCAACATCCCCTCTATGCTAGCAAGCACTAAGCCCAGAGGAAACAACCAAAACTTAATCCAAGAGATATTGAAATTCTCATCGATAACGGAAGCTCTTCCAACCTTATCCATCGATGGAGTTTCAAATTGGATAACTCCGATTGTCCAATACCTACATAACGGGACCTGACCAGAAGATTCCATGGATGCAATGAGGCTAACTGAGAGGCCTCTTACTACACCATCATCAATGAACAATTATTCAGAAGAGAACTGGCCAGCCATTACTAAAGTGTGTTGGACTAGATCGGATTCCCACCATTCTTAAGGAAGTCCACAAAGGTTCTTGTGGTCACTATCTTGAAGGAAAATCACCCACATTGAAAGTATTGCAAGCTGATTTCTATTAGCCTTCGATGATCAAAGACTCGGTCAAGTATGTAAGAAAATACTCTAGCTGCCAAAAACACACCACTTTTCAGCTCACCCATTCCGATGAGCTAACCTCAATCATGTCCCCCTAGCCTTTCAATAAATAGGGACTCGACCACCTTGGTCCCTTCTCACTCACCTCGAGATAAGTGAAGTACCTAATTGTGGCCATAGATTACTTTTCCAAGTGGATAAAGGCAGAGCCGCTCACCACCATTACTACCGCACAAGGTCAAAAGTTTGTATGGAAGAACATTTTCACCCACTTCAGAATACCCGACTCTGTAGTTATTGATAACGGAACCCCGTTCATAGATCAAAAGATCTAAGGATTCCTTACGAGCTATAAGGTCAAACTTCACTTCACTTCGATCGAGCACCCACAAGAAAACGATCAAACCAAAACTGCCAACAAAGTCATATTACAAGGGGTTGAAAAAGAGACTCAACGAGGCAAATGGGGCATGGGTCGACGAGCTCAGGAGCATTCTATGATCCTACTGAACTACCTTGCATTCGACGATGGGGGAAACTCTTTTAAGTTGACTTATGGGGAGTATGCGATGATACCAATAGAAGTTGAAGAATTCAGCATACGCGTCATGTTTTGACCTACGTACCAGTAAGTACTTCGGAAAGAATTCAACCTATCTAACGAGGCAAGGGAAATGGCTCATTTGCAGGAGAAGCAGCTAAAACACTGAATCTCACAAAGATACAACACCAAAGTGATACCTCGCATGTTCGACAAAGGTGAATTGGTTCTCCAAAATATTGACATCAGAAAGCCTCCCATTGGTCGCTAGAAATTGGCTATTGGGAAGGCCCATACAGAGTTTTTGACATCTTAGGAAAAGGGGCATACAACACTATCAGACTCAGGAATTTCAAAAATTTTTCATCTAAGTGTGAACCACGTGAAGTAGCCTTTTTCTTACCTTAGGTTTTGTCCCAATGGGTTTTCCGGATAAGATTTTAATGAGGCGGAACTCCGTGGGTCGAGCAGTATCTACTAAATTCTTCTCAGTTTCCTACTTTTATATATTATCTTTGCTACAATTTGATCCCTTGTTACATTCATTATTTCGATTGCTCGTTATCACTTTCACATTTTTATTCCTTGTTACATCTATTATGCTTATTATTCATATTTAATGCTCTCAACCCACTTTAGTTCTCCTAAGGGATTAATCACCCCTTAGTCGAGAAAAATGACTCCCAGTCTAACAACTCGAATACATGCGCACAAAGTCCCAGAGTAAACAAACTCGAACATACATGAAAAATCCAACGTTATACCTTGGATCAGTCGTGCCTTTTGCGCTAACTTAAGCGAATGAAAGAAACCCTTAAATTCTAGCCTACAAGGGAAACCCAACTCGGATAACTTCCGGTCCGATGAAACAATAAGGTGCCACCAATATTCTCTTCAAGTTACAACTTAGGCTAAAAACACAGGCGCATCAATCGGCCCAATTGGCAAAAAATAAAACCATAAATTACAGGAAGTTTTATTACAGGAGCCCGAAACCCGAGAAAATAATCATTACAATGAGAGCCCATGATAAGACAAACCAAAATAAAAATATTACAACACACCATGGGTCCGACATCGGATTCGCCGGATCAGCTTCGGGTCCTCGGTGCCTCTACCATCTTTATCCGGAGCTACCTTAATGTGACTATTAGCCATAATTTTATCCAACCCGACCTCACTAAAATCAGCATCGGGACAAATGATCTGGCACTGCTCTAGGAGAGACTCTTTTATCTATTCGGCCGACTTTGCCCACAGCTGCTCCACTCAAGCCACTTCATCCTTTGCTCTGGCAGCAGCCTCAGAAGAATTGGCACAAGCCCTCTCGAGTTCCAATACCCGAGAACGGGAATTCTCTAACTACTTGTCCTTTGATTAAAGTATCTCCTTTAACCCGTCAGTCTCGACCTGCTTAACTTTCTCTAAAGCCGACTTGTCATCTTGAAAAAGGGAGAGTTTCTCCTCCAACACTTTGACCTCCTCCATAGCTCGAATGCTAGAAGTAATGACTGGCTCCAAATAGCGGAGTAAGGCCACCGACTTCAGCATAGCACGCCTGACCCATTGGATCTTGCTAGCCAAGTTCTCATCATCCCCTTGTAGGCGCTCGACGAGGGCGAGGACCATTAGGTCCTTATCCATGAAATCGGGATAAGGAAAATTCTTTTCCATCGCATAAAATTCTAACCTATCCCTCAACGCCGAAAGACCTTCGCGATTGGTAACCACAACCTTCTCTTTGGCCGCCTTTTTTTATTTTTGTTTCTTCGGAGGCTGAGCCATGGGAGCTGCCTCATTAGGAGCAGAAGTAAACACCAGTTCTCCAGACCCCATCGATCTAGGACTGTTGCTCCCATCCCCCTCGTGAGGCCTCTTCAAGCTCCTAAGATGGAGCTCAGCAAGGGCAGACTTCGGAGCCATTTCGTTTACAAAATAGAAATCAATAATAAGTATACAATAAATAAAGTAGGATGAAAAAGTGCAACAGCAAGAGAAAAAGATGATAACCTAAATATCGCCTAGCCTCCTCAGGCTCTACGCCAACTATGTTTTTCAAGTTCAAATAGCTTTTCCCAAATCTTTCAAGAAGGAAGTCGACAACAGCCTTCTCCTTAGGCTTAAGGAACTCTCCTCTATCCAAGGAGCACCAAAGTGCTTGCATCAGAAAACGTTAAATTGAAGCTCTCCTTCCAAAGTCTCCCAGAAAGGAATCAAATTTGGACATCCAAATACTTTAAAGTAAACAGGCTTAAAATTGTGGAAGGATTCCTCAAAGAGAAGGAAAACCTTCTAATTGACACGAGCTCAGAAGGACAACCATCTTGAGGGCAATCCACTGCCGGTAGGTCAGCTCAAAGTAAAGAGAAAAAAGAACGCTTCTGGAGATGGTGTTATTCTGAGATATTCATGAATGATCTCAAACCTTCATATCATCACCCAGTTATATGGGTGTAGTTGGGAAGGAGCGGCCTCAGTCCGATTCACAATCTCCACTTGGAAATGAGTAAATGAAATCCGAACTCCTAATATAGCGATGAGGATGTTGTAAAACCGCATCTACCGAGGAAACCCTTCAAGATTGAGATCGCTCACTCTCTCGCTCGAGCCGGGAGCCTCCAGATAATACTCTTCCTCGTACTCGCCCTTTGACGAGATTAAGTTCTCCTCTCTAAAACAAGTCAGCAATTCCGAGGTTACGACTGAGGGGGTCCGAAGGACTTCAGGATCGACCCACGAGTAGATGAAGTTGATCTTGGGAGGAAATGTTAGAGCCCTCTATTTTTTTACCATTTTGAGATCCTAAATAACCTAAAAGGAAACCACCCCCTATGTCACAAACTCGGGAAAAACCTAAGTTGGAAACTTTCAAAAATAGAATGGAAACTGAAAAGGCAGAGCCCTTACCGTGGTTTCCCTCTAAACATAAAGTCACCAGTGGGTGGCGGAAGTAAGGGAATATAGCAAAATAGGGGTTAAAACCACCCCAAGTAGTGTAAGAAAAGGGACTCAATGGTGGAAGATACCCAAACTACTACCAATATCACATTTCATCCTACGAAACAGCACTACAAATACTAGAAACAGGAAATGAAAAGAAAGGGCATACCTGTTACGAGAAATAAGTGCTTGAATATGGTGGATTGCATTATTGTGATACGAAGCACCTACTTCTTCACTACAGAGGTTTAGGCAAGCAAAGAAATGAAGGAAAGAACATGCAAACAGACATTTATAGACATAAAGATGCCCCGTTACCGTGTATACCAAACGTCACCAAGGGCATGGTATGACTTTTTGCATGAAAGAGTTGAGGACAAAAGTGAAAAAAGAACCCTAATTCAAATGATGAAGGCGCTCGAATCAAGGCACCAAAACAACACATGTCCGCTTTGAGCAACGAGACGCGACTTACAAGGTGAAAAGACGTCGCCACTTCCCGAAGATATAGGACATTCCCACAAGCAAACGTCAAATCACTTGAAAAATGATCTACTATTCTTGGAACAGGAATCATGACGTTGGACAATAATGAAGAACTCGACACCCGATGAAATCATCTCGGTTACTGAGTTAGGGATACTGTTATGGACTAGACTTGGCGAGCCCAACTCAGCCCAATAGCTAAGCCCAATTAGAGGTCAGATTCATCCCTATCCAATGCACAGATCAGATCCACGAGCAAATTGAGGCCCAAATGGATCAAGTGTAATAGAGTTCCCTAATATGGCAGAATGGTACTCACCTCATGTGTTGCCGATAAACTCGAACCCATCTGTTATCTTTTAGCTGATGGACGTGCCGAGTTATCCCTTACAATGGCGGAACCAAACCTCTACCTTCTTAACTACCTACCCATATATATACGAGTCTAGTTATAGACCTTAGGTACTTCTTTTCCTACCCTCTCATACACACACCTGCACTCACTAACTTGAGCAACGGAGTCCTCGCAGGTACCCCTACTGCCGTGGAACTTCAGCTTCATCAGTTCGTTAATGACATCACGAGCAGTTTGAGGTCCTAATTGTTGCTCGGATTTCCTTTCAAGTAACCCACTTCCGAACAGAATTGGAATTATAATTCCACATTCCACATTCCAATTCCATGGAATTAAAAAATAGTCAAGATGAGCTCTTCCTAATTTCTAATCCATATTATATGAATTATTAATTCTAAGACTTATTAAATGTGTCTCTTCTCATTAAAGTCGGTATAATTCTCTTCCTTTTTTCTATTTACATGTTATTTATCATATTTATTAAAATATAATATTTTTATAAAAAATAATAATATAAAAATTTTTCTAAATCTTAACTTATTATTTTATATATCCAAATCCAAAAAAAAATTATTATTTACTATATAAATAATTTTCATAAAAATTACTGTTTATTAGTATTTATTAATTTTAAATTCTGAATCATACATTTAAATAATAAAACTAAAATTAAACTTACAATTAAGATTTATGCTCTAATTCTTTAGTGAACCTAAATATAAAATTTAAAATTCTAAGTCAATTCCAATTCTAGCATCCAAATAGATCGTAAGAGTTAAATCTAGTTGCTTATCACATAGTAATTCTTTGACCCCCTCCCTCAAAAAAAAGAAAAAAAAATCACATGGTAATTCATAAAGGTTTCTACGGTTTAGAATCATAGTTGAAAAAGATATATAGCATGACGAACAGCAAAAGACCTAAAATTTGTAAGTAATATTGCCTGAAACATGAGGTCTTTATCCATATTTAAAATATGTCGATGCTTCCTCTCTACTACTCCACTTTGTTGCGGGAGTACATACAAGAAGTTTGATCATGTTCACTAAAAAACTTGGTCATCATAAACCTAGATCTATTATCACTGCAAATAGATAGTTTTGATGTTAATTCCATATTGTGTATGAAACCTGTTAATAAATGACACGATATGTCTTCTTGTTTGAGAATTTTGGTCGACTCATGGGAAAAACCCAAGTGCACTTGAGAAATCGTCCACAATAGTTAAAAGAATATGTGACCAAACATACAAGAAACCGAAAAGGGACTCGTGGCTACATGAACTAACTCACTGTTAATAGAACAGGGCTAAGGCTGTTGTGCACCGAGAAAAGACAGGTGCACCACAAACCGGTTTGATCTTTAGTTGAGATATATGGAATATCCATATACCTTGATGGAGCGGACTATCCTATCTCCTTCCGCCATCAAATAACACAGTCGCCTCTGCCTTGCCGCCCACCTGCTTCCGCCATCATGCCGTGTCAGCTGCCGGAGCACCTGCCAGCCACCAAGTCCCACCATGCCGCCTTCCTTGTGTAGTCGTGACTTTCAACTACTGGCACCACCACGTCGTCGACTCAACTCAAATTGCCGCCCCTTCCGCTTGCCGCCCAAACCACCACACACTCGCATCGTCATAAGTGTATTTGTTGTAATTATATGTTGCTTGGGCTTAGTGACTTTAGTGGCTGGAAAAATGTGTGCGCAAGGCTTTTTTTTTTTTTTTCGGTCTACAAGTGCAAGCATTTTTATTCAGATAATTGTTGGTTTCTCATTTTTGAAACCGAAGTTGTTGGCGTCGTTATGTTCCAAGATGTCTTCCTTGTTGCTGGTGTAGGATTTTTAAGAGCAAATAGCTTTGGTTGGAAGGTAAAACAATATGATTATCAAGTTTTCCACTTTGCTTGAGTAGAAAACTGCAAGTTTTGGTCACTGTTTGGACGGCGCCGCCGCAAATCGGGGGAGGTTAGTGTGACTAGAAAAGAGAGGGAGAGTAAGACCTATTAAAGTGCTTCGCATGTCATCAGTTGTATCAGTACAACACAATAGATTATTCAGTGTGTGGTACACCCGAACATACCCGGTGCACCAGGGGCAGAATCAATAGGATAATGTAACCTATGCTACTTACCAAAGTGACAGATATCTCATGGTGTAACATTTATACAGGGAATGAAGGGAAACTGAGAATGAAGAGTTCTTATTCCATTATATGAAACGGAAATGCCACAGAGAATCATCAGGAACAATAGTATCAACACTATCACAATCTTTGAGCAGTAAAATTGACAACGCCACAAGAAAGTTGGTACTATAAATCACACCCATATTAAATCTCCCTCAGAGTAGGAGATATTAACGCCCAACTACCAAGTTTAAAAAAATCAACATGAATGTAATTAAGTTTCAAATTACACATCTCAGCAGTTTCCTTAACCAAGATCAGATACTTGGCAGAAAGCAGGCATGTTGTGCCATGCATAAGAACCAAACCCCCATACCAGATTCGACTGCGAAGTTTCAGCAGTTGTATGCTTGTAGTCAGTGGCTAAATCATCTCCTAGAAGGGTTGACATATCATCACTCATGATGCCTTGCTTCTTGCCACGCCCTGAACCCTGCTCAAGCCAATCTGAAGCAAGCAAGAAGTCTGGCCGAGAAATTTTCAACACAGACATGGTTTGATTTTCACTGTTAGGGTTCCAAACCTGGTCGACAGGCTCCAATTTCACAATGTTGGCTGCAGGAAATTCAAATAAACTCTCAACTTCTCAAAGAATAACAAAATAGATTTTAGCAACTGGCAAAGTTAATACAAGAACTAAGGGTGAAACCTAGAACCCGTATTTTCATAAAAATTGATAAAAGTGAAATTTTGTGATATTAAGGATGTGCATGATGGGTTACTATGCTTTCTGAACTACAGAAAGAGTTTCATAAAGTTGTTTTTGATAGAAAAATTCATCAATTATTTTGAAACACATGTTTTAGGAATATATTTGGCAAATAATAAAAAAATAAACTACCAAATAAAACAGGAAAACTCTAAAAATAATTGACAAGTTTCAGATTGTACCAAAGATGAATGTGAAAATGTGTGAATGTGTTTTCAACAACTATCCTTCATATCACACACCGAAAGGTACTAACCATTAAAGGACTGAACGGTTGGCCGTTCATCCAATGAATTTGCACTGGCACTAGCAGCAGGGCACTCATTCATTATTGAATTTGTAGCAAACGGAGATATGGGGTCAGCATAGTCTTCCCAATCTGTCTCATAGATATTCAAACTGGAGCTGACAGCTCTGTCAGCAGGAGTTGCAGTAGATGAATTCGAACTCTTGTCAGAATAATGGTTCTTTGAACTGCTCAAAGTCTTTGCCTGATAAAGTAAAGCATCCAGCAAGCCACTATTCTGTGGGGAGGAACAATCAGACTCCAGTGCGCTAATTGGTGTAGGAGATTGAATGAAATCATCAACTGACTCAAGCAAAGGAGGTGGGGGAGATGTACTCCAGCTACCTAAATCAATTTCTGGATATTGGAGTGAAGGGAGCTCCAACTTCACAGCCTCAGAAGTTGGCTTAGAAGTAGAGGAATTGCCATTCCAAAGTGAATGACTGTAACAAATTGAGCTGTGTGAGGAGGGACCAAGATCAAGGGGACAATGCATGCCAAATGATTGCGCAATCTTGTCAGATGTATTATCCCGAATTTGATCAAAATGATAAAATCCATTTCTGTTCATACCACTGGATCCAATAAAAGGTGTTGTTGACTCTCGAAGATGCTTGTGGTTAGGTGATGTTGATGTTGCAAAATTGCAATACTGAGAGGAATCAAAACCGTTCAGCACATTGCTAGAAGCAGAAATATCAGGAAGCGCAGGCATATAAGGTAAGGTTCCCTGATTATTCTTCAGATTGTCAACTATTGCACCACGTATCTCATAATTTTTCTGCAAGAAATCATGATGCACTTTGTTGCCACCATTAGTTCCACCAGTGTTTTGGCTGTGCTGACTCTCTTGCAATGCTTGCAAGCACACTTCAGAAGGATAAAGTGGCAAGCCAGCCCGTTGACGCCTCTTGATCCGGGTGTTCCAGTAGTTCTTTATTTCATTATCTGTACGACCAGGCAACTGCAAGCAAAAGAAATAAAACGATACAATGGATAAATAAAATACGCACAAAATATTGGAAATTAAAAAAAAAAATTGTACAAGAGACTCATTGCCACAATAACAAAATCTTGTGTGCAACACATGATGGCCATAACCAGAATATTTTGAATTAAAAGTGGTAAGACATTAGCTTATAAATTATGATCAGCTGCTTGAATAATTTAAACCCCTTAAATTATAAAAATATATCAAAGAAGAACATCCTTGAGTTTCTTTACAATTAATTCAATCTTAAAAGATTGTTATTCAAAATTCTATATACATCACTATAATTGCCATAGATACTGAAATTTGCATACTTGTCCATTACCAACTTAATATGTTTTATAATCGAAATAATTGTCGTTTCCCTATTTTGGCATAGTCATTTTTTGTACTAGTCAAGGGACACAAGTGCACAACATCCAACACAATGTGACATAGGCAACCTGCTAGACATCAACAGTTACCATGATGGTTCCACTGTCTACTTTGTAAGATTATGGCTAAGCTAATTTGGCATTGAAGTTATCTGTCACAATGTCTGAGTGTAGAATTACGATATTTGAAATCAAAGAAAAAATTCAAAACTGCACTGAAATGAATGTGACGATATTGCATAAAAGTTGACACACAAATATATTGCAGAACTGAATGAAGCATACAGAATAAGTGACTTTATTTAGTTATCTAACAAAAGAGAAGTAAACTGTGTTCCACCGCATTGGTTAGTGAGGTTCTATACATCAGCTTATCAGCTATAAGAATATACCCATGTCCATATGATGATTTAATGGTTGTCTTCCATATGATGTTTTATGGCATCAAGAAATACATAATCTAACTAGCTTGTTCCATACTTTTAGGGAGAAGTCAACAAGAAAACAGGGATATCAGATAGTATTTCTTTTCTACAATATACAAGGAAGACATAACAACACTGACATCACTAGTGGCAAATAGAATTCATAGATTTCACAAAGCCCAAAAAAATAAAATTAAAAACATTATAACTAAATATGTATGGCAAAGACAAAAGCACAATATGCTTACGTGTGCTGCCATGCGCGCCCATTTGTTTCCCATTTTTGCATGAAGTTCAGCAATCAACCGCTCTTCTTCTGTAGTAAATGTTCCTTTCCTTAAATTTGGCCTTAGGTGATTAGCCCACCGCAGTCGGCAACTTTTTCCACATCGTGACAGGCCCGAGTGCTTCTGAACAGCATTCCAGTTCCCCTCCCCATGCTTCTTCACATAATCCACCAAAATAGCATCTTCAGAAGATGTCCACGGCCCTTTCTTCAGAACAACACTGGTACTTCCTCCATTACCCTCATCATTCAACTGTAACCCAATCTGATCATTTGGAAGCACCTCATCTTCAATCTCATTACTAATTCTTCTCATTGTATATTATATAGTTTCTGCCAAGCAATTCACAACCACAGAGAAAAGCCTTACCTTAACATAAAAACTAGGATAAAGACAAGAAAGGTCCTAAATTTGCTATCGCAGCCACTTAATTTTATTTTATGCTTTTATTTTTAGACATCTCTTTTGTGTAGGGGACAGAGCTGCAAACCACATCAAGATAATAAAAGCAAAGTGATAGTAAGTGATTCAGACAATAAAGAAGAAAATAAGTGACCTTTAATAGAAACAGAATTACCACAACACTTAAATAGAAATGAAAATAATTGTAAGCATCATGATGGCCGTGCACCTCTATGCTCTCATAAAGATGACAGATGGTAAGTAAGTGAAGCAGTAAACATAACAATTCCATAGCAATGTTTCTGCTTCAAAATCTCTGACTCTCTTGAGTAATTAATGATGCTCTCTTCTGAACCAGGAAAGCACGAACTTTCCAGACCCAAAAAAGAAAGATAGCATAATATACCATTACAGTATCAAATTAATCATACTTACCCAATCCGGACATATATTAAGATTTACCACACGGCTATTGTCCACGTAAAAATAAAAAACAAAATCTTCATCACTGAAAAACAACGAAGGTCAAGCATAAACCCGTAGCACAGACTTAATTTTTCCCCACCAGCCCACAATAACCAACACCGCCCAGTACTGTCAGCGTAATTTTATACTGATATTCATGTTAAAAGTGGCTAAATTCTGTACCCCAAAAGAAAAAAAAAAAAAATGTGTCTACATACGATGAGTATATATATAGATTAACTATCACCATCACAATTGAACCAAAATTTCCACCAAATAAATTTAATAGCAGCAACGAAACAAGAAGGAAAAACAAAGAGCGCTACAAGACGCTACCTGAACAGGACGCGACAATAAAATCCAAAAACGATTGGTTTGCGGGCCGCGAAATCGGAACGATCTCGAATCAAAAGCTCAATTGAGCTAGAAACTGATGTAAACACTGTAAACTGTGTACCTCAAAATTGGTGGGGGGGGGGGAGAATAAAAATCACAAATCAGTTTCAAGCTGTTGCAAACAAAAAGGAGCTCAAGAAAGTGCGAATTCACAAGGAAAACCTCAAAAACGAAGAGTCTTATCAACTTTTAACCCTAATTTGGAAACAGGAGGAAACTGAAGGAAGAACGATTTGGAGAAAGGAAAATTGAAATTCAGTAATGAAAATTTAACATACGAGTTCTTTGATTTGGGAATTGGAAAATGGGATTGCGAACCGCAGGGTCCTTAGAGGAGCTGAAGGAGGATCAGGAAGGAGCGAGAGAGCGGAACATGATGGAAAATTCACACCAACAACACTCGTATCTCCGGAGAGAGAATGATGAAGAGATTTAGAGAGAGAGAGAGAGAGAGAGAGAGAGAGAGAGTGTGTGTGTGTGTTTTGGAGGGGAGAGTGATGGCAGGTGAAGGAACGAAGTAGGAGAGAGAAATGCGAGACCGGACCACCCCTCCCTCGCTTCTTAAACAAACTATAAATTGATGCTCTTTTTTGTTTTTTGATACATCTATATATTAATGCTTCAACCAATCAATCCACATGTACTCTTTGTCAATTCATTATTGGCCTTCGTCTCATGTTATTATTAATTATTAATTTTTTCTTCTTACATTAACGCTAGCGAGGTTTGAAATTCTAATCTCAATACATTCTACTCAAATTTATCACCATTAAATCATTTTTAATAACTTTATAAATTAAATGAAAAATATAATGAAAGTAACACTTCCCATAAAAAGAAATAAAATGATAAAATGAAGGGGTTTTTTAAAAAATTATTAATTTTAATATGTTATTAATATAAAAAAATTTTATATTATTATTTAATTATATATTTTTATTTATAAAATTTTTAAAATATTAAGTGACTCATCTCAACCAAAAATAAATAAATCAATAAATAAATAAAGTATTGAATAAGTGAGCGAAAAATTTTTATTAATGGATAATACATTGATTAAATGTTTGTATGAATTTATTTTTACATTGATAGTTTATCAAAATTAAATTCTTTTAAAAAATATTTCTTCTTTTTGTTTGAATCATTTGTATATAAAATCTTGTCGACTTTAACATAAGTCTTGTAGGCATATTAAAGCTTTTCAAGTGCTGATTTTTTTTATTGATAATACTCAAACATAATTCCTTATTTAACAAAAAAAAATATTAAATCACTTGAACTAACTAAATATTAATTAAAAGATTTAATTTCATATACTATTAATATAAAAATATTTTATACAAATATTAATTATGTATTGTCATGTTATTAGAAATGTTTAACTTTTCTAATAAATATTTCAAATATCATACATATGATGTTATATGATTAATTGATAATATAAAAATATTTCAAATTAATAGTGCCTTAAATTATTTTTTAAATTATTTAGACAATATTTTATAAACATCTAAGATATAAATATAATTGCAAATATTATATACTCCCAGTTCCTAACTTATTTACAATTAGTAAAGATTTTGGTGACGAGATAAAATGATAACTAAAACTTCTCTAATCTCATCCCATGTGACACGTTCTAAATATGCAATTTGCATAACTTTAAAAAATCTCTCAAATACACTATTTTGAAAAATTAGAGTTGGATGCAACATACTAAAATAGTGTGTTTGGGTATTTTTTAATATTTTTAAGTTATGTAAAACTTACTATCAAAGGGTGCCACATGAGATAATATTAGAAAAGTCATAATTTTACCTCCAATATTAGACTCTTTATTAGTCGCAAGTGAGCCAGGGATAATAGCTTTCTAATTTTTGTAATTATCAAAAGTCATGTAACCAATTATTTTTTATCAAGGATTAATATATTGATCGAAGATATTGGCACAGACTAATTTGAGAGTTTATCCTCTTACCGCTTAAGATATTGTATAGTCATTGTTGTGAGATTCAATTCTCACATATTGTTATAATATTAAAACACAGTCACCAAAAGGTACTTGAAACGCTATTATTCTGTTAATATTTCTCACTCTTATTAATTTGAGGAGTAAAATTTAGTATTTTATTGACTTTTGAAAATGACGCAAAATGAAATAATTTTTTTTTACAAAGAAAAATAAAATAAAACGGAAGGAGAAAGTGAAGTTGTTAAGATGATATATTATTAGTCTATCTAGTAACTTGTATATGAATTTAAAGAGAATTTATGAGAATAAAGTTTATGTAAGCAGTGCTATTACTAATACCTTGTAAACTATATGCTGGTAAATTAAGCTTTTTTTCATTCAGTTAGTAAAATTAATATTAAAATGAGAGATATATATGGTTTATGAAATGAAGTTAAAATAAAGTCTTAAGCCAATAGCCCAAGTCTCGTGCGAAGGTGATGAACGGAAAAGAACAAAATTGATATATTTTATATGAGGCACTGCTATATAGAAAGTATAATATAATACAAATTTTGTTTGAGCGCTTTTCCTTCATTTCTGCCATTAGGAATGTAGGATGCATATTTTGAGGGAAAGGAGTCCAATCTTACAACTTATACATAGAACTATAGTATATTTTGAGTGCCATGTCAATAGAAAACCACGCGTAATTTTATACAGATTGTAGCACATGCACTGAAAATACGAATTTTACTTTTTAAATTTTTTAATTTCATACAGTATGTTATTAAAAAATTATATAAAAATTTTTGAAGATTTTAATGTATTAGCTTAAAAGACTCAATTTCTCTTTAGCCTTTTTGTATCTGTTTAAAAAAAGAGAAAATTTTAAAATCTCAATTAATACACAAAAATGTCTAAAATTTTACACAACAATCTGGGTTTATAATAAGCAGCAAAACATTTTATTTGAAGAGAGAAAAAATTTTAAATTATCGTTTGATATACTTCAATCTTCAAAATTTAGTATCACATCTTTCTTTGATACTTCCAGATATATTTTTCAGTACCATAGACTCCCTCTTGTCAAGAAAATAGAAAAAGTGGCAAAACAAAAAAAGTCAGCTTCATATGGGGTCTGTGTTTGAGGTAATGGGATTTGGAACGAAATTAAGGAAAATTGGTGGTGTGGTGTTTTGATGTTTTTGGAAAGAATGGACAAAGATATGCAAGTTTATATAATATATAAATAAAGAGAAATAATAAAAAATATATTTTATCTCACTGAATTATACATTCTATATGCTTTAGTTTTTATATTTTTAAAAGGTGTAAATCAATTCCCCAACTTTCCTTAAACGTACAAAATGACCCTTCTATAAATTTGTCTATCAATTGTTAATGAAAATAGTGCATATTTAAAAAGATTTAAGGTATCAAACTGCATATTTATAAAAATTAAAATTATTATTTTGTATATGATGTAAAGTCTAAAGAGTATATTACATTTATTTTAACTAAAATACATATTTTAAAAAATTAAAGGAATTGATTTACATATTTTTAAAATATAAGAACTAAAATATAAAAGAACTCTAATTTAAAGAGGATAAATTAAAGTATATTTTTTTCTAATAATAATAATAATAATAATAATAGAAGGAGAAGTAAAAGATACGTAGCTGGGAAAAAATGGAGAAAAAGGAAAGAGCGAAGAATATAAAAAATAATGATATGAGACGGGATAGAGTATGGTCAGAAATGCGGCATCCAGTGGGCATGCAAATGCACATGTATATGCGTGCGACTTTATGGGTGTACCTGTTCAATTCAACCATTTTGGTAACCAGGCAGCGTTTCCCACGCGGTTGAGTTGAGTTTCCGCGATTGCTGTCTACTAGTCTACATGAAATTCGGGGTCCGGACGCGGGGAATCGAATGAAGAAAAAGCATCAGGGGATGTTGGTTTGTTCGAAATTTGTATTTCTAGTTTGTATTTTTGTATTGAGAAATTTGAATGAAGAAAAAATATTAGGAGATGTTCGATTTGTTTAATATTTTTATTTTTAAATTGAGAAAAAATCACCCCAGTTCAACATTAAGGTTATGGGTGCAAGTAAAAAATTGATTAAATAATCTGATTCTATTAGATTAGATAATATATATGAATTAGAATTTAAAAAAAAATTGATTCAAACAACGACATTCTTTCTATTTTCTTTTACTTTTCCTCATGTGAACCCACTTATATTCTTAGATTGTTCTTCTTCTAGTTTCCTGATGAATGGTCTCCATTATCTTGTTTATCAACAGCCTAACACGCTTATGTCCATGCATATCGATCCATTGCTTGAGGAAATCTACTTTCGGCCATGAAGACTTAAGAGTGACTTAGCCCTTTGCCTCTTGGTCGACCAAATAATATTGGATATAAGTCCTTTATCTTATAACTGCTCTAAATTAGTTTATTAATATGTTTTCTATAGAGTGGTGTTTGATGCACTGATTAGCTAGCAAATTGACTTGCCGCATCAGGTGTCAAAATTTTTATGAATATGTTCCATTGGGTATGCCAATTTGTTTGTTGTTAATTCTAGCGTCAAAAAAATATTCGATGGATCAGTTTTAATTTCATATCTCAATTTTGGAAAAAGAATCACTTTTTTTTAAAAGGATGCAGGATTTATATGAAGTGAAAATTCGGTATAGGAGTATTACATGGTCGTCGAAAATATTCTTAAATCAAGGATTGTAATTGAGATATCTGATTGAACAGAAATGTAAATGTAAATGTTAATTACAAGAATTGAAATGAAAATGAATACTAAAATGAGGAGGAAATGAAACAACTGAAAGCAAGTAAATTAATTGAAAGAAAATAAAATAAAAAAGCAAACCAGACAAAGGCAATGGTGTTGTATTTAGCATTTTCCTATGGTTCTATTATCATGGTGACGTGCAAATTGTGGTACTTTGTGAGTGTTCAACCATCCTCTTCTGAATGGCCCAAAGGTATTATTTGTAAATAAAATTCTACTTAATTCCCAAACAATTACTCTAATATGTGGCAAAATTCTGACTCTTGAAAGTGAATTAATCTTTTGATATCTCTGTCATTGGTTTTTCCCACATTCTAACTGGCTTGGATAATCACCCCGACATTTTGACGTGTTGATTTAGACTTAACAACAACTAGTAACCACTCTTGAAATCTCGGACACATTCAATCGTGGTTTGTGCTCTCTTTTTCAACTCAACAACATACAATTTATTGATCAAAGTCAACACCTTCCTTGACCATATATTTTTCATAAAATTCACTAAGTGTTAATATGACCTTATCTCCTAGTCCGTATTGAAGTCGAACCATTTGCTATCGAAAACATAACTCATTCCTTCATGCAATCATCATATGCCCTGTAAACTTCCGTACTCAACGATGAGTAAATCATAATAAGAGGCAAACTTTCGATTATCAAATATTGATACATATTTTTAACAAAGGCATCCAATACATCTATTGTCAAATAAAATTCATACCAAGATTAATGAACAAGCATTTCACTCCATTAGTAGAAATATTCTTTTTGACTACCCAACAAGTGGTTTCTTGGGATTCAAGAAAAATCTCATGAAAAACTTTCTTGATGGCTATAGACTCAAGAAAGTTGTTGACAACTTGAAAAAGTTCAATCTTAACATGAAAAAGTCTGAAGACATGATGAGAACATTTGTGGATTAGCTGAGAAAGTTGAAAAATAATGTTATTTATACTATTTATACTAGCGTTTAAGGTTGTCCGTAGTAACATCTTTTTGTAGCATTTAATATTTCCATTTTCTTTTATACTATTATCATTATTATTGTTATTATTGTTGTTGTTGTTGATGATTTATTAAAAATATTAAAAACTATTTATTTAATGTTTGTGAAAAGAGATTTATTATATTTTAAAAAATATCTATTACTATTAACATTTTAAAATTATTTTATAGTTTATAAATTTTGAGCATATGCATCAATAAAGAAATTAATATTTTTATTTTTATTATATATTAGAGTTTTATTTAAAAATATGTATAATTATTGCAAGAAAATGTTTTAAATATAACAAAGAGAAAATTTTAAATTTAACATATTGTTTAGTCAAATTAATTATTTTGCAGCTATCAATTCTCACCCAATCACATTTGTTGATAAAAAAAGTTACACATGTTGTCATTTATGCATATAACATGATAGCATATTCTTTGAAAATTTAGATAATTTAAATTGAAATTGGTATTATTGATTTTTAATATCATCTTATTCTTGTAGTAGATCCCACCTAGCTAATAGGATAAGCTTTGATATTTACTAAAAAATTAATTATAGAAAATTTTTAAAAAATTATTGGTATTTAAATTAATTATTTTATAAATAATTAAGAGTGTATTTACTTTTGACTCTTGGAAACCCCCTCATAAAGGCATTAGCAGGGGAAAGGGAAGGGAATGGGCATCTATTCCTTTACCCAGACGACATTAGCCCCCCTCCTCAAAGGAGGTGTCACTTGATTTATACTAGCTGAAATCAAAAGTGTATTTTATTCTCACCTAATATTAACTTATAATGACACAAATTATAACTATTATCAGTTTAGAGTTCCACATGACAACATATCTTTTTAGTTTCGAAAATAAACTATCTCTTTATATATTATATAAATGAATTAAAAGATATAATTTTTACTTTTTATTAATCAGCAATACTTTAAATTAGGGCACAATAATATATATAAATTATCTTACTCCCCTAAAAATTTTATTGAAAATAATCTTCTAAAGAAAGAAAGAAAAGAAAAGAATCTTCAAAATGTTTGTTAATAAAACAAAGAATAATTTTAATTTAATTTTTTTTATCTTTTATATGACTTTTGAAATAATTAAAGTAACAGTTAACATTTCTTTAATGATGTAATTATATATAATTAAACAATTGTATAAAAGTATTTGGTAAAATAGGTTTTTGGATTCCTTTTATTTATTTATTTATTTAATTCGACCCTTTATCTTTATTTTTTTCAATTTGGTTCCTTATTTTAAATTGTTTTGCAATTCAGTCCTTTAATTATGCTTCAAATCATCCTTAATTTGATCCACAGTCACTTTTTCGTCACATAACTAACGAAAAATACTGACATGATACAATCCATGTCAGATCTATGTGTACATCACGTCAACTCCATTTGCGTCATATAAGTATTTTCATTAATTATGTGACAGAAAAGTGACCAAGAACCAAATTGTAAATGATCTAAAACATAAGGGAGCAAATTGAAAAAAAAAATTAAAGATAAGGGATCAAATTGAAAGACAAATAAAGAGAAGGGATAAAAAAACCCTTTTGACAATATTATTTTTTGTTGAGAATATATTAAAATTAAATATTAAAACAAAACATGATATTCTTTGTGAAAAATAATATTTTAACTATCTACCAAATTTTCAAGTATGATCACTTCATGTTTTTTGACATCTCATAAGCAAATTGAAAGAAATTTGCAAGTGGTTAACACACGGAATTTTATGTTGGTATATTGTTGTACAACTTATTATGTAATGTGTTACAACTCACTAGTTAGTTATATCTCCTAGTTAGTTAGTTATGTTCTTTAGTTAGTTCTTAGGTCTATAAATAAGGAGATTAGCTTCATTTTAAATCATTGTAGAGTAATGAGATAAGTGAATTCTTGTGGAATTCTTGTCAAGCTTGGGAACTAGGCTCAAACTTAGTTTCATCTTGGCATTTTCATTGAGAGCCTTCTATAGTAGAAGGAACTCAATAGTTCGTTCAAGATCATGGCCAGTAGAATTGGGAGAGCAACTTACTCTCAAAGAAGAGGGCTTGCCTGGACAAAATTAAAAGTCAACTTCATGAAATGAGGAAGGAGCATCTAGCTCTCTAAGAATACCTTCAATCTGAATTGGGTAAGATACTCAAGATGTTAAAAAAACAGAATAAGATTCTTGATGCTAAAATTCCAAAATCAACAATGGCAACAATAGAATCAACTACGGAGGTGTTAACATCAGCCTCTCAAGAATTATTGGAGAAAGAAGGAACCAAGAATAACACAAGGTTGATGCATCGTGCACTTGATATTAGTGGTCTAGAAACAAAATCAGTGTAAGATCCAACAATAAATTAGGAATCAACATCTATGGAGGATTCAACAACAACAAATGAAGAATCACAAATTTTTTATTCTAAGGATCAAGAAATCACTGCAAGTGATGCGCAGGGAATTAAGTATGAAAAAGAAGAGGAAGATCCAGATGCGACGAGGAACTAAGCAGAGACAACAATACAGGCACCACTTTCTAGTGGAGGATCTGCTCTAACCAATGGCGTTGCGTCCATGTTGCAAACTAGTTTTGAGGCAGAGAGGGTGGTTATGGGTGAGTTCATGGAGGTAAGGTAGCAAAAAGGGCAACAGTCAAGCAAACAAAGGTGCAAAGTGTGACCCTACCATCGACTATGGCGCAAACAAATGTGGACACCACCATGGTTGCAAGCAATGTTACCCCTGCGGCAAATTAGGTGGAAGTAACGCCAGCATCATGGTTTGCTGGCTGCGGCCAAAGGTGAGCGACAGTCATGGTTAGTCTGGCAAAGGCACATGAGCAGCATCACAGTGGTAGTGGAGAAAAGATTTGACATCGCGACAGGGTAGCACCCTCGTTAGTCCTCACCGGTGGAGGAAGAGCATGCAGTAGTCGGTGAGGCCCTCAGCTGATGGTAGTTAGAGAAGCCATCTATAAAGAGCAAATAGTGACAACTAGGGCAAGTAAGAAGTCAAGGTTGTGTGTTGCTGTACTAAGCCAGGCCCAAACTTGATTCAGAAAGGAAAAAGTTTAGGTTAATGTCATGAGCCCAACTCAACTAAGTAGTGGCACCAAAAGGAGCTCTAAAAGCACCAAAGCTAGACTCAAACTTAGGCTTAAATAATGAGACCTACTCAAAAATAAGAGAGGAATCATGTTTAAGTTTTAGATAATGGGATCTTGGTGGATAATTATTTATAAAAGTTTTTTTTCAAAAAAAAAAAAAAAAAGAGTTCACTTGCTAGGAAAATTAGTGGTTGTAATTAGGAATAAAGAGTTGTTGTTTCTTTTTCTTTCTCAACGTTAGGGACAAGATTGATTTGAATGGGAGGGTAATTCTACAACTCATTAGTTACTTAGGTCACCTAGCTAGTTAGTTAGATTCATTAGTTAGTTCTTAGGGCTATAAATAAAGAGATTACCTTCATTGTAAATTATTGTTGAATAATAAGATAAATGAGTTCTTGTAGAATTCTTATAGAAGCATATAAATATAGGATGAGGATTTCGACCACGGGATGGAATTTTTACTTGTGTAAGCCTTCCCAGAAGTCAAAGTCATGACCACATTGACATTCAAGAGTCACAAAGAACTTAAGTAATTTTCTTTTATTTCTTTTCATTTCATTTCTTTCATTTCGTTTGTTTCTTCTTTCATGTCCAATTTCCTTTTGTTTTTCTATTCTTGCTAGTTTCTTCAGTCTAGTTCTTAGTTCTTTACTTTTCAATTTCTGATTCATTTACTTTTCTTTTTACATCTTCGTTCCTTTTATTTTGAATCAGTCCTATAACAAATTGATAATTTAAACTTTATATCTAGATTCAAGTTTCAATTCTAGAACTCTATGTATTTCTCCATTTAATTGTGGCAGAGCATGCATTTGAGTTGAGTAATAAGACTCAAATTGGCCAAATGAGTGACAAACATTGAGGTTGACAAAAACTTTTAACTTGACAACTCATCAAAGGAGTAACTTCAACTCCCCAATTCAAGATCTTGAAGCGATTGGTTTGTCATCATAGTCGTTATTTGTCACCGACTATAAAACCAATAAAACAAATTTGCATGCCTAGTAGGACCAAGTTTGGAAAATTAGTCAAGTTTGGTCTCATTTTGACATCTTATGTGTAACATCCGAAAATTTTAAAAATGTCTCAATTTGCGTTATTAATTGATTTATTCGACTTTATAACATAAGTAAGGTTAATTAGAAACTAATTAGAGGTTAATTAGGAGTTAATTAAGTGTCAATTAGAGATATTAGGATTAGAAATAATTAAAATAGAAACATATAAAACCTCACAAAATTCTTCAAAACCATTTTACTGATTTGAAGGAAATCGGTAGAATTTTGATATTTTCAACTGTCAAAACCCAAATCAACCAAATTTAACCTATTAAACCCTACTTCAAGTGGCTAGAATTTAGCCACATCCCTCATCGAAGTGGCGCCACCCATGCCACAAAGAGTGAGCATGGTTGGCTCACTTATGAGCCACTTGACCTCTCCACCAATTAGAACCACTTCTTCCACCCACCACCTCTATATCAAATTCATATAATCTTTTCTTATTTCCTTCAAAATTTCAACCTTCCTCTCTCCCTTACAGATCTCCCATCATTCCCTCTCATCTTCCTTCCTTTTCACTTCATTTCTCTTCCATTTTCAAGCTTCAAGCACCTCCAACATCAACACTCTTCATCTAGTCATGCTATCTTTCAATCTAGAGGTAGGATTCAACTTTTGTTCTTGATTTCTATGGATTGTAGCTGTTTGAAATTCTACTTTGCTTCATTCATTTGGTGATATATTGGATGTATTTGATAGTTTATGGTTGAATTATCATGAAATTTTGAGTTGGAATTGAAGTTAGAAGGAGAAAAATAGAAGAAGTGGAGAATCAAGATGCTATCTAAGTGAGAAACCCTATGGCAATTTGTATGATGGAGTGTACGGCTCTGGCTATAGCTGTTTAAATATAATGAAACTATTTTTATATGAAACTATACATCTAGGGCTTTCCAACCATATAAATTATAAGGCCATTGGATTAGTATTGAGTGAGATACCAATTGTTTAAGTTTACCCTAGAATTCTGACCACAATTCTAAGTAAACTGCAATTCAAAGGCATAACTTGCCTTATACTACTTCAAATTAAGTGAAACCAATTTTATTAGAAAGCTAAGACATAGATAAAAGTCCCATAAAAATTTCAAAGTCGTATTCTATTTCAATCACTCGCAGTAATTCAATGAAGTTGCCCTAAGTTAGGACCAAGCTAAAACAGGACAGTATAGGTTACCCAAACTCAAGAGCTTATAAATCAAGTTCTACATATTCAAATGAGGTCAAACTTATTGGAAATAAAATCATCAGTTAGCTTTAATATGATACAAGTTTAGTATAATTCCAAAAAGGTTTCTATTTTTAGTGAATTTTTACTTTCCAGTGTGCAAATCTACCTAGTAACAGGATAGACCTAGGTAAAATGTTAATGACTTGAGTTGTATATATCAAAACTTAATGGAATTAAAAAGGTTAGAAACTAGACAAATAACAATTTAATATATCCAAAATTTAGGTCTAAATGAATTAAATAAAATTTATGGTTGAATTTACAAATTTGAGCAGAATTGAGGAACATAAGCAGAATTTCCAAATTGAAGAACTAGGCAACCTAATACATATATAAGTTCAATTGAAGTCTAAGGTTTGCAATTCCATGTTGATGTTAGAAAGATTAATGTACTATACTTGATCTGTTACTGTGACTAATTATCTATTGAAATTGGCACTATTCATGAGGAAATGAATTTGATCCATTATGCTGCCGAGTTTTTGGTAGAATTGTAAGGAGGTTATGAGTATTTATATGTTAAGAATATGTATGTGGAAATCATGTATGCAAGGATATATGAAAGTAAATGATGAAGCATATCATGAGTGCATTCAACATGTCTATGCATGACTATGTATGAGAATGAAAGGATATAAACATTTTAAATGTGAATCCCTTCACCTGAAGGCAGTTATGAGATCCTTCCTTGTGAAGGCAGTTAAAAGATAAAGATGTGGGTCCCTTCACTCGGAAACAGTTGCACATTGGGTCCTTCCTTGTGAAGGTAGCTAAAACTATGGGGTCCCTCTATGTTGGAGGCAGTTGGCCAACTGAGTTCCTCCAATCTAGAGGCATGTGCGTCCCTTTCTGGATTAGTAATGTGTAGGAGACGGCCATCGGTGAGCTCAATCCTAAATTAGACTACCTAAGGGCAGTAAAGACTAAAGATTGAAACATATGCAAGTACCCTAGGAATAACGATACGTAACGTTTAGGTGTGCCAAGGAAAGGAAGTCAAAGAAAGTTAAAGAAGCACAAGTGAATTTTGCATGAACTCAAGTGAATGCATTTGCATATGCATGATCTGTTCTATTTCTTCATTATATTGGAATCATTCTATTTGAACATATTGCAACTATTATTTGAGTTATGAGTTGTAAATTTATGTTATAATAACTCTTATATTTTAAGTGTATGAATAAAAAGAACTCTACTTCGGACAATATATTTTCAAACTATAAAACTGAACAATTTATTTGGCATGATCACCTTCTTCATAATAAACCGAAGCAGCTGGAGATAATAACGATGATACTGCGTGTGATAGTTTAAAGAATCCTACTGAGAATTTATAATTCTCACTATATTTCCGTATTATCTCCAGATAGTACACAAAATATTAGGGATAGCCAGAGATTGCTATCAGACAAGGTTCGTTTAGGTAAAAATAACAACTCTTGAGTATGGTGCTATGACCTAAGCATAGTACAATACCAAGGAGGATGTTACATTATGATATTGAGAAGTGTCACCATAGTGTTAAATATGTCAAGAGCCACCTCTTCAAGTAAGGAAGGACAAAATGAGGGAGAGAATAATCTTCCCAATCCTTTTCTACCACAAACTACAAAACTTGTACTTGTACAGGTTTATGAAAGAAATACATCGACCAAGCCTTCTCCAAGGCCTAATGTTGCAAATGTTCACAATAACATGCCAATGTATGGATTACCTCTTGGTTTTATGCCGCCTATTACTTCTCAGGTACCTATATCAGTAGGAAATATTTCTGGAATATGCCAATACCCACTTTATAATCAAATAATAATGTCAAATATGCCACAAATATGGCCCAAATTGGACCATCGATTTGACTAGGGATAGGGCCAAGCATGACAAACGCTGGAGGCCTAATATTTCCTAATATGCCTAGGTCAATGCCCTATAATACACCCTCAAATACACTTGACTCACTTGCTACATTTAGATAGCAAATAGATGAGAGTCATCACAATTTGGTCAATATGCTGACATAGCAAATAACAACAGTGCTAAATCCTCTAATCGAATATAATAACACTCAACATGAGCAACTTATTTGACAAGTCAATAGGATTATTGGAATAATAAATTTAGAGCGTTCACAAAACATAAATGGCCAAATAATTCCCCTACATCACGATAATTTGCCAAATGATGACATTTATTTTGTTGGTCAAGGGAAAAATGTTGAAAATATTCTTCAACAACTTAGACAAAACAACATAGGGGACATCATAATGTTGCTTGAGTTATTGAGCAAGCATTGAGCCGTTTTGGTTTTAATGTGGGATATAGAAATTGACCTTATTTCGCCTCTGCTTTCCCTGACTTTATTCTTTAGGTTGAAATGCCTAAAAGGTGGAAAACTCCAAAATCTTTGACTAAATTCTCAGGAAAAAGTGGAGAATCAACTGTCGAGTACATAGCCCGATACACTTTGGAAATAGAAGAAATAGCAACAAATGAATACTTAAAAATAAGGTTCTTTCCTTTGTCCTTGACAAAGAATGCTTTTACATGGTTTTCGAATCTTCGACCAAATTCCATTCTGTCATGGATGCAACTGGAGAGTTTATTCCATTAGCAATTTTTTTGTGGAGAGATAAAGGCGAACTTGACCGATTTATTTAATGTGAGAAGGTATCATGGTGAGTCGATAGATGACTATTTGGCCAGGTTTAGAGTCATGAAGAACAAGTGTTTTACACCAATTCTAGAGGAGGAAATGATTAAAATTGTTATCAATGTGCTAGATTATAATATAAGAAAGAAGTTGGTCAACTAACAATTTCTGGATTTGGCCTAAGTTGCTGACAAGGTTAGATAAATTGAGCAACTTAAAATCGAAAAAGAGAGGATTGAGAGAGAAAAACTTCTAAAAGGCATAAGCAAGGAAAAATAGCTTTTGTCCAAAAGAATGAAGAAGAGGAGGACAAAACAATTCAAATGAAGCTTTCATGGCCAAACTAAAGTCGGGGCCACCATATATGTGTAGTAAAAGGAAAAGAGAAATCCTCCTCTTCAAATAACAACACCTATTCTTTTGACATAATAAAAGTTCAGCAAATGTTCGATGTTATTTTAAAAGACAAACAGATTGTGTTGCCAAAGGGCAAGAAAATGCATTTGAAAGATGAGATTAAATGGTAGAAATTTTGTATGTTTCATTTGATTCCTAGTCACTAGACTAATAATTGTGTACGTTTTAGGGATTTCATTCAGAGGGCTATGAAGGATAGGAGACTCAAGTTCAAAGACAAACTTGTTGCCTAGATGGCTGTCAACAAAGATCCATTCCCTTTGAGCTCCATATTTGTTGAGCCAGTTCTCATGCTGATAAATGTTGTAGGGTTTGGGGAAGTTGGTAAGAAAGAAATGCAGGACCATGTGGATTTAGATGTGTTCAAGAACATCGAGAAGCCAATCTATCTAAAGCTAAGGGAAGATTTGCTAGATTTTCTGCTAAAACAACGAGACAATAGGGGAAGTATTGCCATTTGTCCGAGATGTAATGTAATGTTTGATCAGACTACAACAAAAACTTATGCAAAAGAGAAAAACTTAAGGCACAATAGTTTAATGAAAAAGAAGAGAGAGTAAAGCCAAGTAGTTCAAAGGCGGTTGAAATAAACCCAATTAAGCAACAACTGAAAATAGTAGTAATGGTCGATGGGTTGCCTAATGGTTGGAAATCGAAAACTCATGTCCCTCCAGCTAATGTGATCAACAATAAATGGATCTAGAATGTGAAGATCATGAAGGAAGATCAAAAAGCTTGTGCTTAGCACAGTTAGGTTTTCAGGAATGGCAGAGGATTGACATAAGGCCCAATTTTGGACATGTGATAAGGCCACTACTGACAACAAGGAATTTAAGAAATCCAGAACCATTTTGAAGATACAAGTTTCGATCACCCACTAAAACTCCAAAGAAGCATATCTTTCTACCACGCCAAATGTTGGTAAGAAATTAGGAGGAAAGAATGACACAAAAGCTGGGGAATTGTTAAAGGATTTCCTTTGGACCCTTTGCTCAACATAAATTGTATAACATCGACCCAAAACAAAGGTCAAGGTTTATTGAAAATGACAATCAAAGGAGGCAAGAACAAGTGCCGGAGTATAATCTACTACCTAATTACAGTCTGAAACCAACAACCCAACTCCTCAATATAGTCCTTTGTCAGATGATGAAGGTCAAGCAATTCAAATATCCTTGAAGCAGTCAGGTACTACTTAGAATAAAGAAGTAAGATCAAAGGTTAAGAAAGAGGCTGGTGAAGATGATATGTTGACTGACACATTCAAGTTAGGATTCAAGGATAGCTTGGAAGAAATTTTCAAGACTTTTACTGGAGTGATGTCAATTTTATCCTCTAAATTCAGAAAAGTCCAGGAGCTAGAGTATACTAAAGAAGATTATTATGATGCCTTCCCAGGTCAAGAATGCTTATTTTTGGATGATGAGTTTAGTAACCGTGTTCTGTTTGAAAGACCTGATGAAGTTATGAGAAGCCATATGTACCCTTTACATATAAACGTGAATGTCGAAGGTCGACTAGTAAATAGGGTGTTAATTGACGGTGGAGCCACAATTATTTTGTTGCCAGAGACCATGTTTGTTAAGTTAAGGAGGGAGAAAGAGATTTGGTTAAGCCAAATGTGGTAGTAACTGACTTTAGTGGAAGGACATTGACAATGAAAGGAATATTGAAGTTGTGTCTCAAAGTAGGAACTGTTGAGAGGCCCATAGCTTTTGCAGTTATTCCATCAAAGGCAACCTACGATATTCTTCATAGTAGGGATTGGACTCATAGCGTTGGAGCTATATGTAACATCTTACCAGACAAAATACTATGCTTAAGTCATAATATATTACCTGATAAGTTATTACGTGTGACTAACTGATTAAATTCCATTCTCTAATTTACTATTCTTACCCATTGCTTTTTGCAATTTCAATTTGACGATGAAATAAATACTAAATAATCGTTGTACCAGAAGTAAGGTAATATAAATAAAAATGCAAAATAGACAGAACTACTGAAAACTACATCATTTATATATATACATCTGTTTTCAAGTTGGCCATGATATGATAAACGATATAGGGTAGTAAAATAAGGCCGCTAATACAAAAATAAATTGGCATGTCTATATGAACGATACCTTATCTGGTTCCAATGGGATATTTCATGTACAAATCCTGACTCCTGCCTACATGCCAATGACCCAGACTACCAAAAAAAGGTCATCCTGTATACCTACTGCTGCCACAGTGGGTACTCTAACTAGATAGATTCCGAAGAAAGGAATCCGTTCGCCATGCCATTATCAGCAGGAGTATAGTCCACATTCGGAGCAGAGGACGAGGAAGATGAACTCTCTGCCTCAGACGGATCCTCCTCAGACATCGAGACCGAGGGCATTTGCTGTGGTGGTGAGGCTAGCAAAGCCATGGCTGGAGCTACTATTGGTACTGCTGCTGCTGGTGGAGGTGGAAAGGGATGAGCCATATGAAGAGGGATGGCAATATAAGGGACAACAGGATCAAAAAGCGGGTGCAAAAGTGTATAGCAAAATCTCTCTGGAAGAAGAGATAAAGATGAAACTAACATCTACCAGATATATACACGGAGTCTATGAATGGATCGAGATGGATGTGGAGCTCAGGAAACTCAATAAATAGGACGCCGGTTGCCACATTCTCCATGCTCTGAGAATGACGCAGAAATGTATAGTAGGGTGAGAAATAAAGATTTCTCAGTAGGAATCCTAAGTATATATATCTATTTTCACCGCCATTCTCAAGTGTTTTGGATTTTGGTTAATTGAAATAAAACGTTACATCAACAAGATGTTTTACTCAATTAATTACAGAAATCATAGCCCGAAACACAACTTGGTTTTACTTAAGAAGATAAAGGAAAATTAAAGAGAGAAATAAGCAGTAAGACATATATTTTGACATAATTAAGTGGCAGCTGTAAAGTAAACAAAAGTACATATATATAGCAGATAATAGTGCAATTAACTCAAAACATGGTAACAGAAACTGTGGATATGCAGAAATGATAATGCACTTGACTTTAACTCATATTTTTTCCATACTTGGTCCCCTGGAAGTATATTGGCCATAAGACTCCTGGATAATAGTCCGCTTTTCAGGATCGAGCTCGTTCCTATATAGGGTTGTCAGGTTTACTTTCCCCGACTTCCCCACTGATCTATTCCCTTTAACTTTGTTCAGGGGCTGGCCCAAGTCACATGGAAATCTTTCCTCATTCTTATGAGGGTAGCGTTACTTGTCTCATGCTTTGACCAATGCATGCATAACTCGTAGATTCATATTAATTGCAATCCTTGCCGAAATTTCGGCAGCATAACGGATCATGCCTGCTTCCCCATGAATAGTGCTAGACAACTAGGAATTTTAATCAAACAGCAAATTTGATACAAAACATCATATTAATACTAAGAGTATAACAATATCAATAGAGGCAAGTTTTAAAATCTTAAGTCTTAATCGATCTTGCAAGCTTTTAATTCCTATTGATATTCCCAAGTTCGACTTCCAAGATTAACTAGGGTCCGAGTTCCAATCTTATATGAGTTCCGACTTCCGGATATGTTCGACCTCCGAGATTGGTTGATCCCGATCTCCGACCTTAGTCTACATTGGTTTTCCAAGACTTTTATGAGGGTGTTTCCTAAATTTCAAGTTCTGACATTAACTATACCCGATCTAGTTTACTATTCACTAAGTTCCGACTTCAACATTGAGTATATCTGACCTAGCTCTATGTTTGCTATGTTCCGAGTTCAACCTTAAGTATATTTGATCTAGCTCTATGTTTGCTAAGTTCTGAGTTCACCCTTAAGTATACTTGACCAAGCTCTATGTTTGCTGTGTTCTGAGTTCAACTTTAAGTATATCCCAATCTAGCTCTATGTTTGCTAAGTTTCGAGTTCACCCTTAAGTATACCCGATCTAGCTCTATGTTTGCTAAGTTCCGAATTCACCCTTAAGTATACCTGATCTAGCTCTATATTTACTACGTTCCGGGTTCACCCTAAAGTATACCCGATCTAGTTCTATGTTTGCTAGGTTCCAAGTTCACCCTTAAGTATACCTGTTCCGAGTTCAACCTTAAGTATATCCGATCTAGCCTATTATTAGCCAGAATTACACTCTTATAAGAGAAAATTCACCAAAAATAGAAATCTAGGTGAAATCATGCGAAATTTATATCAATGTAAAGCTAACAGAGCAAGCTTTCACATGAAATAAGTTGCATATCATTTGAATAATTATAATTCAAGATATAAGCCCTAAAACTTGACTCTACTGGACTACCTTGTTCCAGCCCAAGTTGAACTTAAGATGAATTCATTGATGTGCTGGGAATAGTTGCAATGAATCCGATTCTAAAATTTTTATGGGATGTTCCCTTATATGTTAGCTTTCAAACAACGTTGGATTCAATGAATTGGGAGTTGTGTAGGGTGAGTTACACTCTTCTTAACCCATATTGCCTAGATGAAAGTTCTAATTTCTAGGTCAAATTTCATAAATTCATAACTACCTCTATACTGATTCAATGACCTTATATTATATATGTATGGAAAGCCCTGAATGTCTAGTTTCATATAAAAATAGATTCATGAAATTTAAATGATTATAGTTAGAGCCGTACACTCCGCTGTATGGACCACTGAGGAAAATCATAGCAACTTCTTGAGTTTTCTCTTTTCTTCAAGTTCTTTCATACCAATTCCAATTCTAATCACAACACACATGCAAATTTAATCATAAACCATCATCATCACTCCAAATCACATGAATATCATGAGGATAACAAGATCCCCACATAGCCCAATTTAATAAAAATAAGAAGAGAGGTTAGATTCTTACCTTTCCTATGTGTGATTCTTGTTAGATTTGTGGTTAGAGTTGAAGAAATCTTGTTGTGGCTTGAAAGTTGGTGGGAGAGGAGGATGATATGAGTTGAGATGAGATGAGACAGTGGAGAAAAGAATGGAGAGGGGTCAGCATATATGGATCGAATCTTTGCAAGGGCAGAAAAGGAAAAATATAAAAACTTCTAAAACAAGTTACATGTGATTGGTGGATTTGAGCAAGTTATTTAACTTGATTTGGCAGCCCATATAGAGGGCTAAAATGACGCCACTTGCATGGGTAAGTTGGCTAAATCTCGGCCATCTATCCTAGGGTTCTCACAGTATATTTTCTATTGATCCGATTTCAACAGTTTAAATTACCGAAATCTTACCGATTTCTCTTAAATCGGTAAACCGGTTTTAGAAAAATTCTGTGAGATTTCCTATATTCCTAATCTAATTCCATCAAGCCTAATCACTTCTAAATCCCACTTAATTGGCTTTAATTAAATGCTTAATCGAATTCTAATTAAACCCATTTATTCAATGAAAATCGAACAACTCGGTTATTAATGATAAAATTTTCTTTTGGACGTTAAATTACTACCCTCCTAAAAAACAATTTTGTCCTCAAAATTTAGTACCTAAGAATAATTCAGGATACTCCCTCTTCATATTGGATTCTAATTCCCACGTACAGTCCATTGAGTCTTCGTGCCCCCATGCCACTTTTACTAACTGTATGGCTTTGTTTCGAAGGTGCTTGATGCTCCTATCCACTATCCGTACTGGGAGTACATGAAAGGTTAAGTCATCCTTTAACTGGACTGATTTAGGTTCCAAGAAATGAGTAGGGTCAGGTGGTATTTTCTGAGTTGAGAAATAAGAAAGACGTCATGAAGATTTGATAGATGTGGAGGTAAGGCAACTTGATACGCAGCTGGCCTGATTCGTTTCAAAATTTGAAAAGAACCTATAAAGCGAGGGCTTAACTTTCTAGTTTTAATGGCTCTGCCTACTCCAGTTGTGGGTGTGATCTTTAGAAACACATGGTCTCCTTCTTGGAACTCCAATGTTTTTCTCCTGACATCCGCGCAGCTCTTCCGATGACTTTGAGTTGCAAGTATCTTGCTATGGATCCTTTTGATTTGCTCTGTAGTTTGTCTGACTAATTCCGGTCCCAACAAACTCTGTTCTCCTGATTCATACCAACACAGAGGAGATTGACACTTTTGTCCATATAAAGCCTCATATAGAGCCATGTCGATGCTAGCATGGTAATTGTTGTTGTACACAAACTCAGCCAACAGTAAGTATCGATCCTAGCTTCTACACTGTTCCAGAATATACGCTCGTAGCATATCTTCCAAAATTTGAATAGTTCACTTGGTCTGGCCATCTGTTTGTGGATGGTACACAGTACTTAAACATAACCTAGTACTGAACGCCTTCTAGAGCGCTCCATAAAATCATGAGGTGAATCTTGGATCTCGATCTAAAATGATTGTTGAAGGAATACCATGTAGCCGTACCACTTCTTGAATGTATAATTGAGCCAACTTCTCTAGAGGATAATTTGCTTGAATGGGTAAAAAGTGAGCAAACTTGGTTAGCCTATCCACTATGACCCATATAACATCATATCCTGAAGGCATCCTTGGTAAGCCTATCACGAAATCCATGGAAATACTCTCCCATTTCCACTCTGGAATCTTTAAGGGTTGTAGAGTTCCTGCTGGTCTCTGATATTCTATTTTTACCTTCTGGCAGGTTAAACATTTGTTCACAAAATTTTCCACATCTATCTTAAGGTCTGGCCACCAAAACATCCTCTTAAGATCTTGGTACATTTTGTTAATGCTAGGATGTATAGTAAACTCACTCTTATGGGCTTCCTCCAATATCTTCTTCCTGAGATTATCCTCCTCAGGTATGCATATTCTTCCCTAATATCGCCATATTCCTTCTGTATCCTGAATAAATCCCGTTAGCTTGCCAGATTGCACTTGTTGCATTGTATGCTGGAAGTCATCATTTCTTCATTATGCTTGCTGGATTTGGTCTTTGAAATAACTGGTTATCTTAAGTTTGTTTAACTGAATGGCATTGGGGTTCATAAAGATTTCCAAGTTGAGGTCTCGAAAATTCTCCTTGATTATTGTAACAACCTCTATCATATAAGTCATGCTTGAGTCAAGGAGTTATATTAAAAAGTTGTCACTGTGCTAAGAAATCTTTAAAATATGGATTCCTATTCACTAAGTCTGAGTTCAATCATTCAGTAAACCCCCCCAAGTTCAACCTTAAGTATACACTTCTGGGTTCATCCTTACATACTCCCGACCTAGTTTTCTGTTTTACTAAAGTGGAGATGTTACATTCTACCCTCCTTAAAAGAATTTTGTCCTCAAAATTCTAGGATTAAGAAGGGTCAAGGAAAAATTCCTTGTAACTCATAGAGATATTCCTCTTTTTGAGTTGGCATCTTGTCTTGAGATTATTTGCCGATAGCTATGAGGTAATGTCTTAATACGTACAAAGGATCCATAAGGGTTATGTTGGTATCCGAGCTTGCCTTGTCCTTATGATGCTCTGAATCATCGTTCAGTTTATTGGAGACTCTTACTCATCTCCCTTGCTCTATATCCCTCTAGTCCTGCTTTGTGGTAACTACTAAATATTCTGCCACTTATACGTGAGACCCCAGATATTCAACTCATGAAGATTTGCGGTTACCACAAAGCAGGACTAGAGGGGTATAGAGCAAGGGAGATGAATAAGAGTCTCCAATAAACTGAACGATGATTCAGAGCGTCATAAGGACAAGGCAAGCTTGGATACCAACATAACCCTTATGGATCCTTTGTATGTATTAAGACATTACCTCATAGCTATCGGCAAATAATCTCAAGACAAGATGCTAACTCAAAAAGAGGAATATCTGTACGAGTTAAAAGGAATTTTTCCTTGACCCTTCTTAATCCTAGAATTTTGAGGAAAAAATTCTTTTAAGGAAGGTAGAATGTAACATCCCCACTTTAGTAAAACAGAAAACTAGGTCGGGAGTATGTAAGGATGAACCTAGAAGTGTATACTTAAGGTTGAACTTGGGGGGTTTACTGAATGATTGAACCTCTATCATATAAGCCATGCTCGAGTCAAGGAGTTATGTTAAAAGGTTGTCATTGTGCTAAGAAATCTTTAAAATATCAATTCTTATTCACTAAGTCTGAGTTCAATCATTTAGTAAACCCCCCAAGTTCAACTTTAAGTATACACTTCTGGGTTCATCCTTACATACTCCTAACCTAGTTTTCTGTTTTACTAAAGTGGGGATGTTACAATTATCATCCATGCCACTGTTAAGGATTTCCTACTTAGGGCATCTGCCACCACATTTGTTTTGCCAGGGTGGTACTTTACTTCAAATTCGTACTATTTAAGAAACTCTATCCACTTTTGCTGCCTCATGTTTAATTCCTTCTGATCAAAAAGGTATTTCAAGCTTTTGTGATCAGAAAATACTTCAAACTTTACTTCGTAGAGATGGTGTCTTCATACCTTCAGAGTAAATACCACTACCGCTAACTCTAAGTCATGCATTGGATAATTTCTTTCGTGAGCTTTCAATTGCTGGAAGCATATGCGATGACGTTCTTGTTTTGTATTAATACGCACCCTAATCCTTTCTGAGAAGCATCACAGTAGACTTCGAATGTTCCATGAGGATTCGGTAGAGTAAGTACTAGGGCTGTCGTCAACTTTTCTTTTAATTCTTGGAAACTCTGCTCGCATTCGGGTGTCCATTCGAACGGGGCATTCTTCCTGGTTAACTTCGTTAATGGTATGGCTATTTGAGAGAAATTCTTAACAAATCTCCTATAATATCCTGCCAAACCTAAGAAACTTCTGACTTCTGTAACTGTTGTTAGCCATTCCCAGCTTAATACCGCTTCCACCTTACTAGGATCCACAGAAATTCCTCCATGGGATACCACATGGCCAAGAAATTTTACTCCTTTCATCCAGAATTCATATTTGGATAGCTTGGCGTAAAGTTTCTTCTCTCTTAGAACTTACAGAATCAGTCGCAAATGTTCTGCATGCTCCTGCTCCGTCTTCAAGTAAATAAGTCTGTCATCAATGAATACCACCACAAATTTGTCAAGATATGGTCAGAATATCCGATTCATGTAATCCATAACTATTGATGGTGCATTCGTCAACCGAAAGGACATCACAGTGTATTCATAATATCCATAACGAGTTCGAAACGCCGTCCTCGGAATATCTTCTTCTCGAACCCGAATCTGGTGATATCCAGACCATAGATCAATCTTGGAAAATACAGTAGCCTTTTGTAGTTGGTCCATGAGATCATCAATCCTTGGTAATGGGTACTTATTTTTTATCGTTGCCTTGTTCAGCAGCCTGTAATCCACACATAGTCGCATGCCTCCGTCTTTCTTCTTAACCAATAAAACTGGGGCTCCTCATGCATTTGGCCTAATAAATTTCTTTTCCAGGAGTTCTTCAATTTGCTTCTTGAGTTTGGTCAAATCCAATAGTGATATTCGGTATGGTGCTATAGATATTGGTGCTGCTCCCAGTACCAATTCAATGGCAAACTCAATTTCCCTCTCGGGAGGAAAATCAAGAATATCTTCAAGGGACACATTGGCATATTCCCTAACAACTGGAATATTATTTAACTTCTGATTAACTTTTGCTATACTCGTTGATAAGAAAATATACCCTTGACTTTTATCCCCACAGTGGTGTATGACTAAGGAACTTAAATAAAGGCCTATAGGGATTACTAATTTAGAGGATGAAACAGAGGGAAGCATAATGGATTTATCAGGGCAATTTAATAGGGCTTGGTTGGCAGAGAGCCAATCCATACCCAGAATGATGTCGAGGCCGGACAAAGGAAGACAAATTAAATTAGCTAAAGAAATTCGACCTCCTATTTGACAAGGAACATTTATACAAATATGATTGGTCTTAGCAGGCTCACTTATAGGAGTAGAAACTAGCAAGTCATAGGGTAATTTAAAAATAGGTAACTGCAAGGCTGACATGCAATCATGAGAGATGAAAGAGTGAAATGCACCTGAATCATATAAAACAGTCAAGGACATATCATTCACTTCACACATGTCTTGAATCAAATCTTCCGACTTGTTGACCTTCTGTGCATCCATAGTGAAAACTCTTCCATGTCGTTGTGGCTTAGGAGTTGGCTGAGGGTTTTTGGTAGGACATTCATAGATTTTGTGGCCTAGTTTGCCACATCCAAAACAGACATTTTGACCTGCCAAGTAGGGATAGTTGCCATGATTCCTACTACACTGGCTGCAGGTCTGGTTCCTAAAAGACCTCTGAGGTTACTTGCCTCTGTTGGCCACCAACTGAAACTTTCTCTGCTGCTGAAAGTTAGGCTTGAACCTTGGGTCTTGCCAAGCTAACCCCTTCTTAAAGCTACTGCCAGTTGACCTAGCAACAACTAACTTTTTATTACAATCCTCCACTAGGTGGCACTTATTCACTAAAGTAGGCAAATCTCTGATCTCCATTGGTCCTTTGGTGGTAAGGATGTCTTTTCTCAGCCCACCTTCGAACTTCACGCATTTCCATACTTCATCGGGGTTCCGTTGATAGATGGTGGAAAATTTGCACAACTCCGTTTAGCAATGTATTCTGATATACTACTATTCCCTTGATGGAGGTGCATAAACTCCAACTCCTTAGCATTTCAGACAAAAGCAGGGAAGTAATTCTGATAAAACGCTTCTCTGAATACATCCCAAGTAATATCTATTTGGGATCCCTCTAATAATCGGGCATACACCATTCCACTAGAACTCTGTATCTGCTTCCAGCATATAGGTGGCAAAGGTCACCTTCTGACGATTTGTGCAATCTAATACGGAGAAGACCTTCTCCATAGCTTTAACCTACTCATTTGCCTTATTTGGGTTAAAGGCTCCCCTGAAGCTGGGTGGGTTGGCCTTCCTGAACTCAGCAAATTTGAGGTATTCCAGGTCCACTCTAGGGCCATTATGATTCCCTCCAAGACTTACCTCTGGCTGCCTTCCTAGTTGGCCCATCATTTGAGTCGCCGCAGCTGCCTGTTCATGCATATCGTGCGCCATTTCTCGCATTGTATCCAAGAACTCAATAGATTCCTCCTGGGCTAGGGAAGTTCATAGCCAACCTTGCCTTCCAGAAGCCATCAAGTTCTGAACATACAAAACAAGAGTAATTGAGTTGATCAAGCTCAATACTAAGCTCAGTGTGCTAGTAAATAATAGCATATGGTTAGGCAATCCTCTCACATGCATCCTATCCATATGGACAAGATTCAATACATGATAATATCTAAAGAATACAGAGCATATGCGAAGCATAGTCAATCCAATCCTCAGGCCTATATTAGGATGAATTGCTCTGATACCAAAAATGTAACACCTTACCAGACAAAATATCATGCTTAAGCCATAATATATTACCTGATAAGTTATTATGTGTGACTAACTGATTAAATTCCATTCTCTACTTCACTATTCTTACCCATTGCTTTTTGCAATTTCTGTTTGACGATGAAATAACTAGATAATCGTTGTACTGAAAGTAAGATAATATAAATAAAAATGCGAAATAGACAGAACTACTGAAAACTGCATCATTTATATATATATACATCTATTTTCAAGTTTGACCATGATACAATAGATGGTATAGGGTAGTAAAATAAGGCTACTAATACAAAAATAAATCAGCTTGTTTATATGAACAGTACCCTATCTGGTCCCCATGGGACATTTCATGTACAAATCCTGACTCCTACCCACATGCCCATGACCCAGATTACCAAAAGAGGGTCATCTTGTACCCTACTACTGCTACGGCAGGTACTCTAACTAGATGGATTTCGAAGAAAGGAATCCGTTCGCCATGCCATCATCGGCAGGAGTGTAGTCCACGCTCGGAGTAGAGGATGAAGAAGATGAATTCTTTGCCTCAGACGAATCCTCCTCAAACAACGAGACCGAGGGCATCTACTGCGGTGGTGAGGCTGGCGGAGCCATGGTTGGTGCTGCTGCTACGGGTAGAGGTGGAAAGGGATGGGCCACATGAAGAAGGATGACAATATGAGGGACAGCAGGATCGAAAAGTAGTGCAAAAATGGTACAGCAAAATCTCTCTGGAAGAAGAAATAAATGCGAAGCTAACGTTTACCGGAATATGTACACGGAGTCTATGAATGGATCGAGATGGATGTGAAGCTCAGGGAACTCAATAAACAGGACATCAATTGTTGCATTCTCGATGCACTGAGAATAATGTGGAAATGTATAGTAGGGTGAGAAATAAAGATTTCTCAGTAGGAATCCTAAGATCGCTGCCATTTTTAGGTGTTTCAGATTTTGGTTAATTAAAAGAAAACGTTACATCAATAGGAGTTTTACTCAATTAATTATAGAAATTATAGCCCGAAACACAACTTGGTTTTACTTAAGGAAATAAAGGAAAATTAAACAGAGAAATAAGCAGCAAAACATATATTTTGACATAATTAAGTGGCAGCTGTAAAGTAAACAAAAGTACATATATAGCAAATAATAGTGCAATTAACTCAAAACATGGTAACAAAAACTGTGGATATGTAGAAATGATAATGCACTTGATTTTAACTCATATTTTTTCCATACTTGATCCCTTGGGAGTATATTGGCCATAAGACTACTGGGTAATAGTCTGCGTTTCAGGATCGAGCTCGTTCCTATATAGGGTTGCCGGGTTTACTTTCCCTGACTTCCCCACTGATCTATTCCCTTTAACTTTGTTTAGGGGCTAGCTCAAGTCACATGAAAATCCTTCCTCATTCTTATAAGGGTAGCATTATTTGTCTCATGCTTTGACCAATGCATGCATAACTCGTAAATTCATATTAATTGTAATCTTTGCCGAAATTTCGGCAGCATAACGGATCATGTCTGCTTCCCCATGAATAGTGCCAGACAACCACGAAATTTTAATCAAACAACAAATCCAATACAAAACATCATATTCATACCAAGAGTGTAACAATATCAATAGAGGCAAGTTTTAAAATCTTAAGTCTTAATCTATCTTGCAACCTTTTAAATCCTATTGATATTCCTGAGTTCGACTTCTAAGATTAAATGGGGTCCGAGTTCTGATCTTATATGGGTTCTGACTTCCGGGTATGTTCGACTTTTGAGATTGGTTGATCCCAATCTCCGATCTTAGTCTACATTTGGTCTTCCAAGACTTTTATGAAGGTGTTTCCTAAATTTCCAGTTCTGACATTAACTATACCCGATCTAGTTTACTATTCACTAAATTCCGAACTCAACATTGAGTATGCTCGATCTAGCTCCATGTTTGCTATGTTTCGAGTTCAACTTTAAGCATACCCGATCTAGCTTTATGTTTGCTAAGTTCCAAGTTCACCCTTAAATATACCCGATCTAGCTCTATGTTTGCTATGTTCTGAGTTCACTCTTAAATATACCCGATCTAGCTCTATGTTTGCTATGTTCCGAGTTCAATCTTAAATATACTCGATCTAGCTCTATGTTTGCTAAGTTCTGAGTTCAACCTGAAGTATACCCGATCTAGCTCTATGTTTGCTATGTTCCGAGTTCAACTGAAGTATATCCGAGTTCACCCTTAAGTATACCTGTTCTGAGTTTAACCTTACATATACCCTGCCTAGCTCTATTTCTAGCTAGAATTACACCTTTATAAGAGAAAATTCACCAAAAAGAGAAATCTAGGTGAAATCATGCAAAATTTATATCAATGCAAAGCTAGCAAAGCAAGCTTTCAAATGAAATAAGTTGTATATCATTTGAATAAGTATAATTCAAGATATAAGCCCTGAAACTTGACCTACTAGACTTCCTCGTTCTAGCCCGGGTTGAAATTAAGATGAATTCATTGATGTACTGGGGATAGTTGGCAACGAATCTGATTCTGAAATTTTTATGGGATCTCATATGTTAGCTTTCAAACAACGTTGGATTCAATCAATTTGGAGTTGTGTAGGGTGAGTTACACTCTTCTCAACCCACACTGCCTGGATGAAAGTCTTGATTTCTAGGTCAAACTTCAAAAATTCGTAACTACCTCTATACTAATCCAATGACCTTATATTGTATATGTATGGAAAGCCCTAAATGTCTAGTTTCATATAAAAATAGATTCATGAAATTTAAATGGTTGTAGGTGGAGATGTACACTCCACCGTGCGGATCACCGAGGAAAATCCTAGCAGCTTCTTGAGTTTTCTCTCTTCTTCAAGTTCTTTCATACCAATTCCAATTCTATTCACAACACACATGAAAATTTAATCATAAACCATCATCATCACTCCAAGTCACATGAACATTATGAGGACAGCAAGATCCCCACATAGCCTAATTCAATAAAAATAATAAGAGAGGTTGGAGTCCTACCTTTCCTATGTGTGATTCTTGTTAGATTTGTGGTTGGAATTGAAGAAATCTTGTTGTGAGTTGAAGTTGGTGGGAGAGGAGGATGATATGAGTTGAGATGAGATGAGACGGTGGAGAAAAGAATGGAGAAGGGTCAACATATATGGACCGAATCTTTGCAAGGGCAGGAAAGGAAAAATATAAAAACTTCTAAAGTAAGTTACATGTGATTAGTGGATTTGAGCAAGTTATGTAACTTGGTTTGGCAGCCCATATGGAAGGCTGAGATGGCACCACTTGCATGGGTAAGTTGGCTAAATCTTGGCCATCTATCCTAGGGTTCTCACAGTATATTTTCTATTGATCCGGTTTCGACAGTTTAAATTACCGAAATTTTATCGATTTCTCTTAAATCGGTAAACCGATTTTAGAAAAATTTTGTGAGATTTCCTATATTCCTAATCTAATTCCATCAAGCCTAATCACTTCTAAATCATATTTAATTAGCTTTAATTACATGCTTAATCGAATTCCAATTAAACCCACTTATTCGATGAAAACCGAACAACTCGGTTATTAACGATAAAATTTTCTTTCGAACGTTACACTATACCTCGACTTTACACCAAAAGATGATCTTGTAGAATGATGATGGAATGCTAGAGAATATTAGCATTGATGACAATGTTTGCTACTACTAACAGCTCCATGCCGATTTCAAAGTCTATAACCCAAATGTTGAGCCATTGAAGATTGATCGAAGCATCTTTGACCCAAAACACATCAAATGATGCTTCGTTGGACCTAATGGACTAGACATTAGGCCTAAAGCCAATAAAGAATCAGCTTTTGCAAAAGTTTAAATTATGGACTTGTTGAGCCACGCGACTCGTTTGTTGGCCTACGTGGTTTACAAAGACTTAGGGGCCCATGACAGTGCCTAATTAGATTGTCTATATGACGTAGATCCTTTAGGATTTGAATAATCTATTTCTAATAATTGTAATGATAAAAAAGTAAAAGTATAGGACCCTTTAAAGGAAGTCAATATAAGCTTAGAAAATAAGAATCGACTAACTTATATTAATGCCTTATTGTATAATATTTCAGGAATGAGTTGGTCGAGCTGCTCAAAGAGAATTGAGATTGTTTCTCTCAGGAGTACAAAGAGATGCCCGGATTAAGTCTAGACCTTGTAGAGCATCGACTTCCATTAAGAGTTAATGCTTGACCTGTGAAGCAAGCTCCTTGAAAGTTTTCCCCTAAGGTAATACATAAAATTAAAGATGAAATTCATCGTTTATTGAAAGCAAAATTTGTTAGAATTGCTAGATATGTTGACTGGGTGTCTAATATTGTGCCAGTCATGAAGAAGAATGGTAAATTGAGAATATGCATTAATTTCAGAAATTTAAATAGTGCTACTCTCAAGGACGAATATCCCATGCCTATTGCTGACATGTTAGTTGATGTTGCTTCAGGCCATAATATTCTATGTTTTATGGATGAGTGCTCAGGTTATAATCAAATTTTTATAGTCAAAGAGGATGTTTCAAAAATAGCATTCAAATGTCCAAGTGCTTAAGGCACTTATGAATGAGGGACTGAAGAATGCTAGAGCCACATACCAAAAGGCTATGAATTCAATTTTTCATGAGTTTATTGGAAAATTTATGGATATGAATATATAGATGATGCAGTGGTTAAATCTAACACTAAGCAAACATACCTTGAGCACTTGAAAAAAGCATTCGCTCGAATACAGAAGAATAATTTAAAGATGAATCCATTGAAATGTGCTTTTGGTGTCTCTGCAGGAAACTTCTTAAGGTTCTTGGCTCAAAAGAGGGGATAAAGATCAATAAGAACAAAGCAAAAGCAATTTTAGAAGCGGCACTTCTATTAACCAAGAAATAATTTCAAATGTTGCTCGGCAAAGTCAACTACCTTTGGTGCTTTATTGCAAACTTGTTGGCAAAAACAAAGGTGTTTGCTTCCCTAATCAAGTTGAAGAAAAAAGAAGATTTCCTCCAGAACCAAGAATATCAAAAAGCCTTTGAGCAAATCATGGAATAATTGACAAACCCATGCATAATGTCTCCTCCAAAGCTAAGCAAACCATTAAAGTTGTATATTTCTACATTTGATCGACCATTGGTAGCATGCTGAGCCAAGAGGATGAAAATGGGCTCAAAAAAGTCATTTATTATTTGAATCGAACTCTAAATGATACAGAGACAAGATATAGCTTGATCGAAAAGTTGTGTTTGGCCTTATATTTCTCTTGTATTAAACTTAAATATTACATGATACCTTGTGATGTATATTTTATTTCCCAAAAAAAAATTATTAAATATATGCTTTCTTCTCCCATTGTTCACAATCAAGTAGAAAAGTGATTGTTAGCATTAACGGAGTTTTCTTTGCACCATGTCCTTGTGAGAGCAATAAAAGGACAAGTGTTAGCTAACTTTTTACTCGACCATCCTTGCATTGAGGTCAAAGAGGCCAATATAGATATAGTCGAATTAAAATCTCAGAAGTTATATTTTGATTGGTTGAGACATCAAAAGGAGTCAACGTATGTATTTTTATTTTGTCACCTAGTAAAGAGCCAACAAAGTTCAAGTTTAAACTTAAACTAGCTTGTTCAAATGATGAGGTTGATTACCAAGCCTTAATTGCTAGGCTTGAAATTATGCTCTAAAATGGAGTAACAAATATCAAAGTCATTGGTGATTCCTAGTTAGTAATTAAACAAGTCATAGCTGAATATAAGTGTATAAGTGAAAATTTGGCAAAATATTTGTCAATGGCAACACAGTTATTGGCCAAACTTGATAACATCATAGTTAAACATGTGCCTAGAGAAGCAAAATTTGTAACAAATGAATTAGCTTAAATTGCTTCAGGATATAGAATACAGTCTGCGACATTGAGATAGTTGGTCGAAGTAAGACCAACATTTGTTTCTTTTGATCAAAGGGAAATATGCTTTATCTACCAATTAGATCTTTCCAACTAGGGGAAACTAATAGTTGATTTCATTAAAGATCCCAATATAATGGTCAATAGAAAAATAAAGCAAAGGGCCTTAAATTATGTTATATTAGGTAATACTTTGTTTAGTAAATGGGTCAATGGCAATTTGTTGACTTGTTTAAATGAGAAAGAGGCTTATACTGCTTTGGCAGAAGTGCATGAAGGAATTTGCAGAGCCCACCAAGCAGGTGAGAAAATTAGATAGGTGCTATATCATCGAAGATTATTTTGGTTGATGATGGTGAAGAAATGTATGGAGCATGTGAAATCTTGCCAAGAGTGTCAAAGGCACAGTGGAATTCAACATTTGCCAACATCAAAGTTGCATATGATAGTGAAACCTTGGCCTTTTCGAGGCTGGGCACTTGACTTAATTAGGCAAATTCATCCTTCATCATCAAAAGGACATATGTTTGTTTTGGTTAGTGTCGACTACTTTATGAAATGGTTTGAGGTAGTACCTTTAAAGGAGATAACCCAAAATGAGATTATTAATTTCATTGAAGAAAATATTATACACCATTTTGGGATTCCTCAAACCCTAACTATCGACCAAGGGACTATGTTTACTGGTTGAAAGGTTTTTAGAGTATGCTAGCTCAAGAGATATTAGGATGATTACCTCGGCTCCTTATTATGCTCAAGCAAACGAGTAAGTTGAGGCTATGAATAAAATTATTATTTCATTGATTAAAAAGCATAATTGTCGACATCTAAGGAATTGCCATAATACTTTAAGCCAAGTTTTGTGGGCTTATCATAACTTGCCTAGAGGATTAACAGGTAAAAAGCTGTATAAGTTGGTTTACGAACATGATACTATTTTGCCAATAGATATAAACTTACAGTGTATTACCATGGCTAAATAGGATGTATTACTAGTCGACGATTATTAGAATGCCATGTACGATGAGTTAAATGAACTTGAAGACAAAAAGAAGCTATGTCTAAAGTATATAATTGTTGACTCAAGATTAAGACTATTAGCCTAGGTGATTTAGTTTGGAAAACTATTTTGCCTATTGACAGGAAGTTTAGGGTTCTTGGCAAATGGTCTCCTAGTTAGGAAAGACCATTCAAAATTGACGCAGTATTTTTAGGTAACGTATATGCCTTAATTGATGTCAATACCAGAATTAGAATTGCGTTGATTAATGGAAAATGTTTGAAAATATATAAACCCGAAATGCTTGAAGTCAAGATAAATTAAGTGCCACATAAATCCTTATGGGTCGAAAGGGAAATATAAAGAAATATCAATAAAAAGCTCGACATAGCGAGCAAACCAAATCCTGAAGTTAGGCTCAACACAGCAAGCAAAAGAAAATTTGTAAGCAAAAAGCTTGGTGTAGTGAGCAAGTTAAAATTCTATGACAAGAATAGAAGAAAGCTAGTTGAGAAAAATCCTAATTGACAACTACAAATTATTTTGATCTTCAATGATTTTACTCCTAGTCAATTGAGCTTTGTTGAGCTTTTCTTGAATCTCTCGAAGGGATTTTTGTAACACCTTCCCAAGTACAATACTATACTTAAGTCATAATACCTCCCGCAAGAGCTGTTACTGTTACTTAAACGAATCTTGTATGACAGCTCTCTTTAGCCATCTCCAATCTTCCTAACTCCACCCGGTATGATCATTTTCTAGCTTGCTTGAGATATTTGAAGATAACACAGAAATATCATAGTAGTGAGAATTATGAATTCTTAGTAAATTTCCTTAGAATATTTCATACCGTGCCATCGTTATTATCTCCAGTTGCTTTGGTTTATTATGAAAAAGATGAACATATTATATAAACTTTCTAGTTTTATAGTTTAAAAACATATTTTTCAAAACAGAGTTCATTTTATTCATATACTTGTTAAATAGAGAAAGAATCCAAACATTAACATAATAATATGCAGGACAATTAAATAAGATGCATTGATTCATAATAAAATAAGGAATAATTGAATAATGTGTATGAAGGAATGCAAATGAATTCTTAATACGAGGCATTCATTTCTCTGTAGGGATTTTTTATTTTCTTTCCTTGGCACACCTAGGTGTTACGTATCACCATTCCTAGGGTGCATTCTTTACTTATCTTTACTTTACTTGCATCTTGTTTATCTGTGTTTGGTCCTTTGGAGGTGAATGACTTCTCTCATCTCTAGGTAATAACCTACTTCTCAGGTCCAAGCTCGTACCTATACAAAGTGACAGGTTTGCTTTTTCCGACCCTCATATTGGTTTATTCCCCTTAAATATGTTCAGGGGCTGGCCCAAGTCTTAGACAATATTGCCCTGACCTACTACAAGGTGGAGGCTCGGTACGTCCTCTTTGCAAGTTCTTATATCTTTCTTTTTTCTTGATATCATCGTGTATGCATCATGCATATGTCTCATATTTTGAATTCAAATATTCATGCTTGCATGATGTTCATGTAAATAACATAAAAACATTCATGACTCTCACATATTTCTGCCAGAATTTTGGCAACATAACGGCTAAGATGTGGAAACTCCCCAATATACAAACAATTAATGAGTTCTAGTAACCAGAGCTTAATAACCTTAATATATCAATATCTCATCATTTTGGGATAAGAATTTCATATATAATTCAGCCCTTTGGCTCTTTACAGTTCATTAAGCTTCTAATCCTTAAAGCTGCCAAGTTGTTTCAATTTCCTCAAATCTGCCTGGTTTTGTAAATTATGCCATAAATTCATATTAGCTTATTTAAGCTTGAAATTTTAATATATTATAGTATTATGTGTCTATTATTAATTTTGTCTAGTTCCATTAAGTTTTGATAAGTATAGCTTAAGTTATTGAGGTTTAACCTAAATTTTCTCTACTATTAGGTAGAATTAGTTACTAACAAGTAAAAATTCACTAAAAATAAAAATCTTATTGGATTTTCGTGGAACCTATGTCATTTTAAATCTAATTGAACTAGCTTTTTATTTCTAACAAGTTTCATTTCATTTGTTTGGTAGAGCTCAAGTTATAAGTTCTTAAAGTTGACTAAAGTTGTTTGCTCTGTTTTAGTCTAGTCAGGACATCTTTGGAGTTACTAGGAAAAATAAGGAAAGATATAACCCTAAAATTTTCATGGAATGTTACTCCATGTGTTAAATTTCTGAAAAAATTTGTTACACTCTATTTAGAGTTATGTAGGGTGAGTTATGCCTTTCATATTCTTGTCTGGTCAAGTCTAGGGATAAAATCCTAGGGTTAATTTCAAAATTTCATATCTCACTCATTATAGATCCAATAGTCTTATAATTTATAAGGTTGAAAAGCTATAGATGTCTAGTTTCTTTTAAAATTAGTTCCTTCAAAATTTTGATGGTTGTAGGCACAACCATACACTTTGCAGTATAGATACATTCAGGGTATTTCAATTCAATCAATTCTGGTTAGCTACTCTTTTGGTTTTTCACAAATGTTTCAATCCAAACCTAGCATATACATACTAATCCAACCATAAGAACTCATATGAGCTTAATAGATCATCCAACAAGTGGGTAGAAATGAAGTTCTACATAGTCACTAGATCACAAATAACAAGTAAAAATATGGAATCCTACCTCAAAATTGATGCATAAGCTAACTAGATTCAAGTTCTTGATGGAGGAAGTGGATGAAGCTTGAAGATAAAAGGAAGATGAAGTGAAATAGAAGAAGAAAAGAAGGAGAACTCAATAGAAATGGGCCAAAAATTTGAAGGGAGTTAGGAGGAATTATTCAAGTTTTATAACTTAAGTGATAATGACTTGAAGTATATGGTTGGTGGATGTCATGGGTGGTGGAAATTTTAGCCATATCTCACCACCTTGTGACTGTATATGGGGCTGTAATGTAGGAGTAGAGGTGGCTGAATCTCAACCACCCCATTAAGGTTTTCATAGTATAAAATTTTTATTGGTCTAGTTCTTACATTATACAATACCAAAATCTAACCGATTTCTCTTAAGTTATCAAAACATAACTAATGATCTTCATCAATTTTCTACATAACCAACTCAAATTTTTCTAACACTAACATTCACATTTCAATCCTAATAGCTCTTATTTCTCTAATGGAACAAATTAAATTAATTAGTAGTGCTAATTAGTCGCACCATTTCTTTAGGATGTTACCATTTTTCCTTGTCCTTTTGTCTTTCTAGAGAGAATTCTGCTTGTTGGTGGCTTTGGATAGTTCAGATCGACCTTTGGCTAGGCCTTTGTCAAAATGAGCTTTTTAAGTTTGGACTTCATCAAGTTGTTTTGAAGCTCCTTTATTTTCACTTCCAAATATTTTGTTTCCCTTGACAATTAGCTACACTAGCTTCACCTTTTTTGACATACTCAATAATCTTATCCCTAGTGGCCTTATTCTTTTTCAGGTCTATTTCAAGGCTGGCCATTGAAGAAGAAATGGTTTGTCGGGTTAGCTCAAATTGCTTGCTTTCTGGGATTACATCTATGACTTGGCCCACAAAATTTTGGAGAATGTAAAGGAATTGTTGCAGATTTAAGGTGAGAATGACTTGGTTTAGATTCGACACTACCTCCAGTAAATGTTGTGCCAAAGCCTCGAGTAGGTTGTTCAGAAGTGAAGAATATCATTCAATAAATTCATGGGCACATCGACAACAGCGGAAGATGTGGCTTCGAACTCCTAAGCCTATTTGTTTGATTGTTCTTTTTCTTGTTCTTGAGGATTTTTGGTGCGAAGATCAGAAGCTAAAGTGGTGGATTGGTCCAACTTGATATGGCTCTCAGAAAGCCCTTTTTCTATATCTTCCATGAGCTTACATCAAGCTGATCATCAAGTTCTGCATCCATGTTCATTACGTCGGCCGTTGGTAAGGCAATGGTAGTTTTTGCCGCAATCAAAGTTAAGTCTGAAATAAGAATGGGATCTTTCGGAATTGGTCGTTGTTTGAAGATCCATCATGAAAGGGGAGCCTCATCTTCATCTTCTTCATCATCGACAAGAATAGTATCCTTGTCTTGATGAAGGGAGTAGATAGATTCGACTTCACGAGGGTCGACCAAGGATTGGCCCTAAGCAGTGTCTTGAATGTCTTCAATAGTCTTTGAAAGAGATTACTGGAGAAAGTTAAAATTCAAAAACAAATCAACAATAACAAAGGTATAGCAAATATGGTAAAAAGTCGTTACCTTAGAAATGGTTATGAGGGTTGAGTTTGTTCTGATGGATTAATGGAAGGAGAGTTGCTTGCCTTGTTGGTTGACTACAGAAGTTGAAGAGAACAAGGTGAGTGTTATTGCATAAATAAGTAATTGCAGGAAATAGAAAAGTTACCTTGGCTGAAAGAGCTCTAATGGGAAGATTAGTTTTGACTTTCGACTTTTTGCCATGGTCTTTGAAGTTTCCTTCACTAGTTGTTTCCTTTTCTTGCCATGAGAGTTAGTCTTTGGTGGCTCTTCTTTTTTCTCTTCCTCTTCATTATCGTCATTTAACCAATCTTCCTCTTTGTAGTCAGAAGCGATGTTGGAGATGTCGATAGCCTCAGATGTTGTATGCAAAAATAAGCAGAGGAAGAAACAAAGTAATGTGTCTGAACTAAACTAAGGAAAAAGTTACCTGAGAAATGTTCCCAAGGACCTTTGTTTTAGTTTGGACAATGGATTTTGTAATTGGAGAAAGGAAAAAAAACCAATAAATTGCACTTGTAAAACTTTTGGATTTAAGTAGAAAATAATAAGGGCTCCTCGAAGAGGATTAGGAAAATGATTAGCCAATCCAAAAGGTGCATTTGGTAATGGAGGAAATTTAAAAGGGGTCATGAAAGTCTCATGTCAAGAAAAAGGATTTTGGGCTTTTGCTCTTTCATAAGCATGCCAATATTGACATTCATGGTCTTCTTTCATTGGTTTGAAAGTGTCACCCGCATCCCTAACCATTCTTTGAACAACTCAAGGGTTCCATTTTACTTTAAAAAAAATTTCAAATTGAATAATCTCTTTCATATACATACCTTTTGTCTTTGAGTCTAGCTCACTTGTTTGTACAGAAGGAAAATCAACACTCATGTAGAATTATAGCTCTTGAAAGGTAGACTTTAGGACTCATAATAGTTGAGCCACTATTTAGCAAATAATTGTGAAACATAAAAGCTAGGCTCGACAAGGATGGGTAAGTAGTGAGCTTTTCTTTTCTAATTCTCTTCAAGAAGCATTGCAAGGTATTTAAAAGATTTGGCTTGGCCTTCATAGACTTGATGGTTGGGGTCGAAGGAAATAGGAATAAGAATGGCTTAGGAGAAACCAAATTGGTGGGCTACAAAGTTTGGAGCACGGAGTACAACACCTAGAGTTTTGTCTCCTAGAAGGCTTGAAGTAAAAACCTAACAACATAAAAAAATCACCCAAATCTGATCATTGATCTCTTGGGTGGTTGGATTGGGAACTATGATTGGTCGGGTGAACTAATTTGGATCGGCATGACGAGAGGCAAATGCCAATAAGTTAACTTGCCTTGGAGTTTTCATTCTTATTTGCTGGAACTATCGGAAAAAGTGTCTAATTTCGTTGACCTTGGATGTCTTTCTTGGAACTCATGGTGTAGATGGTAGAGACTTGGGCCTTCAATGCCTCAGTAGAAACTTTAATTTGGTTTGAAGGTCAATTGAGGTTCAAGAATGGTGTTTAGCCATAATTGTAAAAGCCAAAAGGGGTCACTAGGGTTGGAAGATGGCTTATTTGCTTTAATATCTTTGATTGGGCTACTGATGGCATCATAGAGATGGGCAATGCTTAGTTTAGCCAAACATAAATTTTGCCCTTCATGTAGGAGAATGGCCAAAGGCAAATAATAGCCTTGCATTTGCACCAACTTGGAATAAAAAATAACCCTATTCAACTAGTAGAAGAGGAAGCCCACGTAATCATCATCAGTAATGGGGTTAGAATCTTAATTCATATTGGCTTTAATGAATATAGAGTATGAAAGTTCTTTGAGGTCGATCATGTACTGTCTATCGGAGGGGGTCATATTCGACAAAATGGTCTCTCTAAGAGGCGAGAGCCTTATAATTGCTGCTACATCAAACAAGATCAATCCAGCCATACCATATGAAAAATAGAAATTGTTTGTGGTCAAATTCGAGAAGTAAAAGGAAGCTATAACCATAATGTTATTGAAAGAAAAGGGTTCTCTAGCCAACTGGAGGATGTAGAAGATACCAATCAACTTCCAGAAAGCACCTTTAGATGGTCGAACTTGATCCATTCACTTTATAAAGCCTTCAGTATTTTTTAAATTACTCCTAAAAACTCTGGGTTTATTAATGAACGATATAGGGATGGGTGTTCGCCCAGCTAAAATCACAAACTTCTCAAGAGTACGGAAGAAAGATTTCATGCTCATAGCATCAATAAAAGACATTAAAGGTCCTTTGAAACCATGGGCGGAAGAACCGATGTTGAAGGGAACCACTACTTAGTTAGTCCAAAGTTCTTGATGCTCTGGTTGAGGATTAGGAGCCATGCTATGTCCCCCTTCTTGAATGAGTGCATCAATAGTGGTCACAACAATGGTGACATTTGGGTTGGACGAAGATGCCATAACTATGCTTGAAGAAAATGGGGAAACCTTGCAAATAAAAGGAAAAAGGCACTAATTGCACAAAAAAGGAAAGTCTTTCTTTTGCTATTACGAGCAATATTTACAAGAGCAGAAGAAGGTTGAAAGAGCAATAGCAAGGTTTAGAAATGGAGGGAGGAGAGCGATATTTGCAGAAAATGAAAACGAAGGGTTTTTAGCTAGCACAAAAGAAGGAGGAAAATAGATATGAATCATGGCGAATAAGCTTTTATAGATGAAAGGGAGTAAAGGGGGGAGAGAAAGAGAGAGAGAGGGAGAGCAGTTGAAGGGACATGGTGATGAACATGGCAATGATGGTTATAGCATTGGGAAGCCGCAAAAATCTTAGAAAGGTACTTTTTAGAAAACTATTCAGTGAATTAATGAAATGTTAAAAAAAAAAAAGTGTGGAATAGATGCACTAATAGTAGAAAGCATGAATGCTTTGGCTAACAACTTAATAGTCTTTCTTCTATTTGTTCTTCAACCACATAAGAAAGAATAATGGGGGGCATCATGTTATGTTGAAATCTATAACACCTTCTAATATATACGCCATGCTCGAGTCATGAGGTTATATCTAGAGGTTATTACTGTATTATGCTACTTTTTCAAATAAAATAATATAGTATATATCCCTTAGAATCTTATACTTTATGTTAAATACAAACTTACAATTCCAAGTGATCGATAGATATATATAATGTAAAAATACAAGTTGGAAAAAATTCACTAATGTGATACACTAAACATGTATGGTTTTGCATTCTTTACTCCTGCCATAAGCCTTGATGCTCAAGTAGGAGTCTACGAATTGTGCTTTAGCCCGTGTTCCTGGTCTATAGTAATCCCAATACTTTGCTGCAGACTTGAAGACCAGTCTATGTACTAGAATATTTACGGAAACATACAAACAGGTAGTAAGAATCTAAGATTATCAGTACGTATACTAAATCCACCAAGCACATGGAGTGTCATCATAAACATTCCAGTCACTTTAGTTTCTTGCAAAAATGTGGATATATATACATAGGTACTAGTTCAATTTTAAGTTTGAAAACATATTTCTCAAAGCGTTGTTTTTAACAATCACTTGTCATATTTCATGACAAGCATGATAACAACAATAAGATAAAATTTCAACTACAATTATAATAGCATTGCAACATAATAAAATACTTAAATATGCATATGCTAATGCATATACTTGAATTATGCAAGTGCACTTAACTTTTTTATCCTTTTCTTTAACTTGTACTTTAGCATATGTACTTAGTCCCCTGGAGGTGCATGGCCTCTCTCACCTTTGGATAATAGCCTGTTTCTCAGGATAAAGCTCGTTCCTATACATAATTGTTGAGTTTACTTTTCCCGACTCTTACATCGGTATATTCCCCTTTAAATCTGTTCAAGGGCTAATCCAAGTGATTATCTTTGATAGTATCACCCTAACCCACTATCAGGTGGAGGCTGGATACGTATCTTTGCAAGTTGTTATCATCTTCCTCATTCTTATATATCGGCATGCATGAATATGCCATAACTTATGCACATGCTTCATAGCTTACTTTCAAATATTCTTGCATGTATATAATTTCCATGAACATAACACATAAATATTCAAAGCTTCATATATTTCTACCAAAAATTTGGAGGCATAACAATTGACATATGAGGCTTCCTAATATATACAGATAGTATAATTACAGCCAACCGGTTGCAGTAACTAGAATCATCATATCAATATATCAATATATCAATATCATATAATTTTTTATAACAATTCCACATATGATTCTACCTTTTTGCTCTTTCTGGTCTATGGAGCTTTTAAACCTTGAAGCTTATCAAGGTATCTTACATCGTCAAATATGCCCTGTATGTCTAAATTGCATCAAAATTCCATTTTAATTCTTTTTAATTTAGAAATTTTATAAACTGTAACTTTGTTTGTTTATTTTTAAACCACTTTAGAAAGTTTGAGGCATATAACTTGAGTTATTATGATTTTACTCAAGGATGTCCTATTTCAGGACAGACTTATATACTTAGACTTAAAAAATCACTAGAAATCCAATTTTCATAATTTTGATCCAAAAATTGTACCATATATTTGAACCTTTTTCAATTCTAACAAGTTAATTTGACGTTATATAGGGTGAGTTATGCCCTTCACATCACACTCTGGTCAGGATCGAGAATGAAATCCAGTAGCCAACTTTTAAAAATCATAATTATTTTATTTTGAATCCAATGGAACTATAATTTATATAGTTGGATTGATCTTTAAGTCTAGTTTCATCTAAAATTAGTTTTATTTGAATTTGAGCTCCACAGGTTAAGTTACAAGCTTCATTGTACAAATAGCATCTTAGGGTTTCTTCCAACAACTTTTCTATTTTGTGCTTTCTTAGTCTTTTGACCTAATCTTGAGCCTAACCCAATGTTTTCCTATCTTAAATTACTAGAAAGGGATCATATTAACATCATACAAGATTTAATAGAGGGTGACATAAAGAAACCATATCAGCCATATTATCCCACAAGACATTAAGTGGGGAGACTCCATTTGATGCTTGATTATCAAATTGATAAAGGGGGTTTGTATAGGAGAAGGTGAGAATTGATTTTCATAAAAAGGAGCAAATTCTTTTAAGGCCAAAAAGGCCATCAACCATGAGCTTGAAGCTCATGGCTGTGGAGGTGGAGAGAAAAAAAAAATGAAAAGAGAACGATGATGATGAAGGTGGTGCAAAAATGAGAGGAGATGAAGGGGATAAGGTGTCTTGATATTTTAATGAGCGGTAGTGATAAATCCCCAAACTGGGGCCAGTGTGGCTTCCGCGCATCCACTCGTTTACCCCACTTGAGATGTGGCTCATCTCTGGCCACTTAACTTGGCTACTCTCCTGACAAGTTTATCAAATTTTTGTAAGATTATTTCATTGGATTTGTTCAATCCAAAAACAACATAAGACCATTGAGGATTAATTTTGGGTGTCTGGGCAATAATTCGGGTATCTTGAGTTACTCGAGATATTATATTTGTGTGAGTAATCCGATAATTTGTATTTAAAATCAGGTGTAGAAAATATCAATTATAAGGTTATTACATATATATTAGTTATATATTAGTGTCGTGAGGTCCACAAAATTCTAGAATTGAGATTTTTTTGCTACTGCCTCTCCCAACAACCATAAATCCTTAATTACAACTTTGTCATTATAAGTTAAAAATTTCAATTTTGCCCCCTCTTTTACTATAGCTCACCTATTTACTCTTTTAACCTTGCTTGAGGCCTGAATTTCTTTCTATCTTGGTCTACTCGTCGAGTTCGGGATTTTACAAATTTAGTTGAACAAATCAAAACAAAGAGAACAGTTTTTAAAGAATGGTCGACAGGTGAGGATATGCTTGGTGTTGGTCAGCTTCAAAGGGATAGTAAAAATACAAATGAGGGAATTCTTAAGAAACGGTTGATAGATGACAATTGACTCTTTGGGGGCAATTGTTCAAAGGCAGATCATTTAAAAATTTGAATTTGCTTATATAATTGTCAAAGACAGCAAGAAGTGGTCAAAGGTGTGGTTATAGGATGAGAGTTGATGTTGAGGAAAACAAAATAATTGTCATAAGACACTTGTCAAGCATGCAAACATGGAATGAAGCCTAAAAATATGGGAAGAGGATTTAGACCAAGGGATGGAATTTTCACTTGTGAAAACTTTCCCAAAACTCAAAGTTACGACTACATTGATATTCAAGAGTCACGAAGAACTGAAGTAATTTTCCTTCATTTCTTTTCATTTTGTTTGTTTCTTCTTTTGTGTGCAATTTCATTTTCTTTTTCTTTTCTTACTAGTTTCTTCAATCTAGTTCTTAATTCGTTAGTTTTCAGTTTCTGATTCATTTACTTTTCTTTTTACATCTTCATTCCTTTTATTTCGAATCACTCTTGTAATAAATTGATGATTTAAAGTTTATATCCAAATTCCAATTTCAATTCTAGAACTTTGCGTATTTTTCCATTTAACTGTGGCAAAGCATGCATTTGAGTTGAGTAATAAGACTCAAATTGGCCAAATGAGTGACAAATATTGAGGTTGATAAAAGTTTTTAATTTGAGAACTCATCAAAAAGAGTAACTTTAATTTCCTAATTCAAGATATTGAAGTAATTGATTTGTAATCGCCGTCGTTATTTGTCACCGACCGTAAAACTAGTAAAATATGTTATAAGAAGATAATAATTCATGGAACGTCTGTAATCGTTATTTTAAATTGCAAACATATTGGACAAAGAGCCACGAAGGATAAAGTGCGTCATTGATTAAGGATTTTTCTCAATGGGATATGCCTAGGGTAGCTCACCGAACTGGAAACAGGCATTACATCATCAAGCTCTTTATTAATGGTAAGCCACCAAAGACGATGTTATTTTCTCTGTATGTCTAACGCGTTTGGACATAACACGTAATTCTGAAATCCCACTTTGCCAAGCTGGGGATTGGGGCGAAGGGATGATGTCATCAAAGCCCAAAAAACTTGCTTTCTTTTAAGAATAATGCACTCCATTTGCAACCTTTCTTCTTTGTGTCTTTTTTTTGTTTTTTATGATAAAAGTTTAAGTTGAGAGAAGCATGGCCAATTCAGAATCAGGATACGTCTTCTCCATTTGCACCTTTCTGATTCTCTACGTCTCTTTATCTTCTTTCCCCATTTGAGAAAAAAAAAATTGCTCAAATATATCCTCTTCTTTAGGCTATAGTTTTCCCTTAATATATAGATAAAATATCTATTTTAGCCTCTACAAAAATTTTAGAAGATAAATTAATCTTTTAAAATTTAAAAATCTTTCAATAATCTATCACTATTCAAAAAGATGGATACATTAATTTTTTTGTACATATTTATATTATTAAAAAAATTCTGCACTGAGGGACTAACATGTCATCTTTATTGAATAGTGAGAAACTATTCAAAAAATTTTAAATTTTGATGAACTAATTTGCCCCCTAAAATTTTTGTCAGAAATCAAAATAGATATTTACTCTAATATATACGTATGCAAGCAAGGCTTCCAAGTTCCACTAGTATGTTTCGATAATTGAATAGATGCTTAGTGAATAAAACTTAACTTCGTCTTCAGAAATAATCCATGAATTTAGGCATAAATATATTTACTTATCGTATATTAAATCGGCGTCCTGAAAGTTTTATACATAGTTGGGGGTTGCAAAGAAAGACAAATGTCTCTCTTATTACAATTAGACTGTGGTCATCGATCGCCATTCTAAATATTGTTCAGAATTTTCATTTTGTCCATTCTACTTTTGATTATTCACACATTAGTTGCACTTTTCATTAACTTTTAGCTCCAATAGTATTTTTGTGAATTATTTATATAACGTCTACACTGTATCTCCTATTGAGTAAATTAATATGCCTGTTGAATAAGTTTATCATACTTGTAATAGGGAGTGGCTATTGCCACTCTTTTATGTCTATTGCCACTCCAACTTAGTTAGTTTTTTAGTTAGTTTTACTAAAATGCCATTATTCTATTTTAATCAAAAGAAGAGTTAATATTAATTATTAGTTATTAATTGGTCATTCTAATATTATCAAAAGTTATTATTATTAACTTAATTAAAAATTAATTTAAGTATTTAAAAACATTCAATGCTTTCTCATTTTTAATTTTTATATAGTCACTAGATTGATAGCTAATTTATTTAATGTAGTTATTTAAATCTAAATATTAAATTATTTTTCAATTTTTCAATACAAAAATTATATAAATAATATCACATTGAGTATTTTTTAAAAAATAATAAATAAAAATAAATAACAATGAAGATATACTAATAAATCATGATATACAACTATATACCTTATTCTGTAACATCTAGTGTTTATGTTTATATAATTGAAAACTATTAAATAAACATATGATACTACTATTTATTACTATTGAACATTAGTTTTTACTATAGTTTTCTTTTTCTTTCTTTGTTATTCATATTCTTAAAAATTAAGGTAATTTGATATATTAAATTAATTACTTGCGCACATCAAAAGGAGTTTAAAAAAGGTAAAAGTTTTTCTTTTATCAACACCCACACAGTTCGAAGGCTAAATTATTTACTTTATATTAGATAAATAATACTTTATATAATTCTAAATAAAAATTACAAATTACAAATTGACAAGCATATATGTGTCTTTTAATACACCATTAATGGTAGTACATACCAACTAAATATGTAACTAATTTAACACATCAAATTGTCTTAATTTTTAATAGAAATAATGAACAAAATAGTTATAGTAATAAATAAGTGACTGCCAACAAATCCTGGTATTATATGATAAAATGCAACTATGTGTAATGAGTTTCGCACTAACAGTATAAAATATTTTTATACTATTGTCCAATAGAAATGCAAAAAATTGTCGTATCATATTTTTAAATTTTAAATTCATGTAACTACTCATGATAACATAGTAGTTTTTTGCATTCTTATTGGATGCTAATGTAGAAATGCTATATACTGTCAATAAATAGAAATTAAACTCTATTTCAATTTAGTAATATAAATATAAATAATTATATTAAGTATGCTAATCTTAAATACTTGTAAAATCTAGTAACTATACAAAAATAAAAGATTAGATAAATATTAAATATTTGCAAATAATTAAATTAACAATAATAACTTTTGATAACATTAGGATGACTAATAAATAATTAATATTAACTATTCTTTTGATAAGATAGAAGGGTATTTTGGTAAAATTAACTACAAAAGCTAAGTAAATGGGAGTGACAATAGACATAGAGGAGTGTGAATAGTTATATCATTCCTTTCCTTTTGGAAGGGCTTGAGCCTTGATTAATAATTATCTAAAAAAATAAAAATTTAAATATGTTTTTAGTCCCTAGAAATATATATGAGTCATTTTGTAACACCCTCCTAGGTATAGTATTATGCTTAAGTCATAATACCTCATCTAGGAGTTGTTACTGTGACTTAATCGGACCTTGTTTGGCAGCAACCTTCGGCCACCTTCGCCTCAGAGGGCCTTCTTTGAAACTTTTGAACTATCTAGAGATAACACAGAAATAAACATAGGAGTGAGAATTATAAATTTTTAGTAGGATTCATTAAGAAACTTCATACCTTGTCATCGTTATTATCTCCAACTACTTCGGTTTATTATGAATTAGATGAACATATTATACAAACTGTTTAATTTTATAGTTCAAAAATATACTGTCCGAAGCAAGGTTCATTTTATTCATACACTTGGGTCCCATTGACAATATTTCATATTTAGAATAAAAATTACTACATAAATAGATAGAACAAGCTCAATCTCAATAAAACATGGGATATAATAATAGTGAGTATTCATAAGGTTTAGTTTCCTAGGTTTTCGAAAACATGATTATCCGATACGGATTCAATTTTAACATATCCTCTGATCATTTATATTATAATGAGCATAGGTACAATTATAATTACATAAAACATGTATGGCTGTGCTATAAACTTTTCTTAACTCGTCACCCCCATAACTTCTCGATACTTACACTAGTTGGATCATGCCATGCCTCATGTAAGCCCTATCCCTTATACTCACGCTAGCTGGGTCATGCCATGCCTCATGTGAGTCGTGGGTGAGGGAAGTTTACTTTGGGTCACCTTCCCTTTTGAAGGATCATACCCTTAGTTTACTTTCTTTATGTTCTTTTCTTGGTACACCTAGGCGTTACGTATCGCCGTCCCTAGGGTGCTTGCATATATCTTAATCTTTAGTCTTTATTGCCTTGGGTAGTCTGATCTAGGAGTGAACTCATCAGCTCAACTCGTCAGCTCAACTCGTGACCGTCGTCACACAGACTAACCCACAACAGGACCTACATGCCTCTAGTCTTTGAGGGATTTCATTTTGGCCATGTGCCTCTAAATTGAAGGGATCTCTTCTGGTCACGTGCCTCAAGAATAGAAGGATCTCAGCCGACCACTTGCCTTCACAGAGAGAGATTCAATGTGCAACTACCTCCAAATGAATGGACTCCATCTTATCTTATTTAGCTGCCTTCACAAGGAGGGATCTCATAACTGCCTACAAGTGAAGGGATTCACATTTAATATATTCGTATCCTTTCATTCTCATACATAATCATGCATAGACATGCTGAATGCACTCTAACATATGCTTCGTCATTTGTTTTCATATATCTTTGCATATGGAATTTCTCTCTCTCTCTCTCTCTCTCTCTCTCTCTCTCTATATATATATATATATATATATATATATATTCTTAACACATAAATGCTCATAACCTTCTTTATAATTCTACCGAAAATTCAGCAGCATAACGGAACGTATCCGCTTCCCCGTGAATAATACCAATACATTCAGACAGTCAATTGTAGAGAAATCATAACATTTAATTTGTACTTCAATCCCCAATCTCATAGGAATAAATGTTGCATGTAAAATATATTTGTTGTCTCAACATTTACATTCAACCCGGTTTTTGTAAATCGGGCCACAATTTCTATTTAACTCATCTGGACCTCAAATTTAGATATGTTAGACTGTTATGTGTCTATTTTCTAACCTCTTTAGTCCCATCTAATTTTGATAAGTATAGTTCAAATTATTTAAGTTTTATCCCGGTCTGCCCTGAGACTGGCCAGAATTAGACACTTAAAAGTAAAAATTCATTAAAACTCAAAAACTAGCTCAAATCATATGAAATTGGATCATATTAAAGCTAACAGGACAAGATTTCATTTGCAACAAGTTCCATTTCATTTGCTTTAGCAGAGCTCGAGTTATAAGTCCTGAAATTGGACCTTCTGGAACTATCCTTTCTTGGCCCAGTTTGGACATAGGGCAATTTCTTCGAACCACTGAGAGCTAATAGGACTGTACCAAACTTGAAATTTTATTATGGAATATTCTTCTACATGTAAGCTTTCCAACAAGGTTGGTTTCACTCAATTTGGAGTTGTGTAAGGTGAGTTACACCTTTCTCAAGTCATACTACCCCAATGAAAGTCCTGATTTCTAGGTCAAACTTCAAAAATTCATATATCTTTCAATACTAATCCAATGACCTTATATGATATATGTATGGAAAGCCCTGAGTTTCAAATAAAAATGGTTCCATTGAATTTGAATGGCTATAGGTAGAGCCATATACTTCTTAATACGGATTGTTGTGGCGCTTCTCACTTAGACAACATCCCAATCCTCCACTTCTCCTAGTTTTCTTCTTCTAACCTTAATTCCAACTCAAGATCTCATATTAATCCAACCATAATCCATCATATACATCCAATATATTATCAAATACATGAAGAAGAGTGAAATTTCATATAGCCATAGTTTAGAGAAATTAAAGATAGAAATTAAATCCTACCTCCTTTAGGTGTGATCTTGATGAATTTGAGTTTAGATTAATGGAACCTTGTGAAGCCTAAAGGTTTGATAGAGATGGTTGAGAGAAGGAGAGATAGAGAAGGCTGAAATTATAGGAGAATGAGACACAAGTAAGTAGGGAGAAGAGAAAAATCTAATTTAAGCATTGAAGAGGTAGTTGGCTTCATGAGTTTTGATTAGTTGAAATCTTTGTAGGTAAAGTTCTGCTATGTCTTCCTCTTTTGTGGCTATGTTATTCTCCACGTCACCTAAAAGTGGAACTCGCTTCCATTGTATCTTAAATCGGAACTTGTCTCCATTCTGTTTGAAGTCGGAACTCGAAACTCAGGAAATACATAAAAGTTTTGAAATACTCATTATGGCTTAAGGTCGGAGATCAGAAATCACACAGCAAACAAATCACCTTATACCCGCATCTCGGAAGTCGAAAACTAGGATGCTTGATAACTCTCGTTACATGTAATTCTAAAACTCGGTCCATGATCAAACTCGAAGATCGATTCTGGTCATAACATTAGAAATCGGGAATCAAAACATTAACCTTATGTGCGGGGAAATCGGAACATATATAATCTCGGAAGTCCTAATTCAATCTCGGAAGTTGGTAATAGGCCAAACTCGGGAACACCAATGGAAATGGAAAGCTCTTGGAATAAATTCGGAGGTTGGAACTCGTGTATAACTTGGAAATCAATTTCGGAGGTCAGAAATTATAAGATGAAGTCAGAAATTGGAAATAATGTCCATTTTATGTGCAATTCGAAGATGAAGTCGGAAGTCAGAAATCATGGAAACTTGAAGGTGAAGTCAGAATTCATGGTGGATGTTACATTACTTTCCTCCTTAAAAAAATTTTGTCATCAAAATTTAGTCACAAAACTAACTATTTATTATCGTAAGAGTTGTGAAAAAAAGTTCACACATAAACACACTGAAGTTGTAAAAACATAGTCAAAGAAAACATAGTAAACCTAGTTATATAATTTATCATAACACAGTTAGCAAAAAGTGAATCCTTATCCTAGGGTATTCCTAATTTCACTTCAGTTCCTTTGGGAAAATAGCCTCTTCAACAGTCAAGGTGAAGACTCGTCTTGGTCATTGCAGTTTAGGGGTAGACAGTTGATGCGTATGTAAGCAGTCTCTGATCGTGTGGCCCGGCTTTCCACACCTGAAACATATGTTTTGTCCAGCTAAACAAGGTCTATCTCCATGAGCCTTTCCACACTTAGGGCATACTTGCCCTACGCTTGGCCCCTGAAATTGTTTATCCTCACGTCCATTATATTGACGTAGCTTCTTTGGTGGTGAGGCGTATTCGAGTTCCTGGTTTTCAGGTGCTAGCCTCTTTCCATAAACATCAGACTGGGCAATCTCCAACTTCTTATTATAGTCTTCCACAAGTCTGCACTTGTTTACCAAAATAGGAAAATCCCTTATCTCCACAGGGCCTATTGCTGCGAGGATATCTTCCCTCAATCCGCCTTCAAATTTGACACATTTCCACACTTCGTTTGGATTCCGCTGATAGATTGTGAAAAACTTGCATAGCTCCTCAAACTTAGCGATGTACTCTAACATGCTGCTACTTCCCTAGCAGAGTTCCATAAATTCCAACTCCTTGGCATTCCGAACTGATGGAGGAAAGTATTTCTGGTAAAAAGCTTCTTTGAACACAACCCAAGTGATCTCTATCTGGGATTCTTCTAATAGCCACTTCACACCATTCCACCAGAATTCTGTGTTTGCTTCTAGCATATAGGTAGCAAAGGCTACTTTCTGGTGACTCGAACAATCCAAAACAGAAAAAATCTTTTACATTGCCTTAATCCATTCATTAGCCTTGTCAGGGTTGAAAGCTCCTCGGAAGCTAGGCAGATTCGCCTTTCTGAACTCAGCAAACTTAAGATAGTTCAGGTCTGCTCCTAGGCCATGTGGATTTCCCCCATGACCGGCCTCGAGCCACCTACCCAATTGGTTCATCATTTGATGAGCTGCAGCAGCCTGTTCCCGCATTGCATGAGCCATTTCACGCATTGTGTCCATAAAATTAGCAGGATCCTCTCGAATGGGTATAGTTTGTGGCCTACCACGCCCCTTGGAAGCCATTAGTTCCTAATCACATATAACAAAACATTGAGTTGATTAGGCCCAATAATAAGTTAAGTGTGATAGCAACTAATAACATTCACAGTTAGGTGGTCATGCATATCTAATTTCCTATATCTTATCCGAGCAGATAAGATTTGTCGCATGACATTTTCTAAAGATTCCAGAGTGCACTGGAAATGTAGTCAGTTCAAATCCTCAAGTCCGGGGAGGATCGAATTGCTGTGATACCATTAATATAACACCCTCCCAAGTACAGTACTATGCTTAAGTCATAATACCTCACCTAGGAGTTGTTGCTATCACTTAATTGGACTTTGTCTGGCAGCAACCTTCAGCCACCTCTGCCTCGGAGGGCCTTCTTTGGAACTTTTGAACTATCTGGAGATAACATGGAAATAAACATAGGAGTGAGAATTGTAAATTCTCAGTAGGATTCATTAAGAAACTTCATACCGTGTCATCATTATTTCCAGCTGCTTCAGTTTATTATGAAGAAGATGAACATGTTATACAAACTGTTTAATTTTATAGTTCGAAAATATATTGTTCGAAGCAAAGTTCATTTTATTCATACACTTGGGTCCCATTGACAATATTTTGTATTTAGAATAAAAATCATTGCACAAATAGATAGAACAAGCTCAGCCTCAATAAAACATGGGATACAATAATAGTGAGCATTCATAAGGTTCAGTTTCTTAGGTTTTCGAAAACATGATTATCTGACGCGGATTCAATTTTAACATATCCTCTGATCATTTATATTATAATAAGCATAGGTACAATTATAATTACATAAAACATGTATGGCTGTGCTATAAGCTTCTCTTAACTCATCGCCCCCATAACTTCTTGGTACTTACACTAGCTGGGTCATGCCATGTCTCATGTGAATCGTGGGTGAGGGCAGCTTACTTTGGGTCATCTTCCCTTTTGAAGGATCACACCCTTAGTTTACTTTCTTTACTTTCTTTTCTTGGCACACCTAGGCGTTACGTATCGCCGTCCCTAGGTTGCTTGCATATGTCTTAACCTTTAGTCTTTACTGCCCTTGGGTAGTTTGATCTAAGAGTGAGCTCGTCAGCTTAACTCGTGACCGTCGTCACATAGACTAACCCATAAGGGGACCCACGTGCCTCTAGTCTTGGAAGGATTTCATTTTGGCCACGTGCCTCAAGAATAGAGGGATCTTAGCTAACCACTTGCCTTTAATGTAGAGGGATCTCATATGACCATGTACCTCCAAGGTAGAAGGATCTCATAGTTTTATACTGCTTTCACAGGGAGGGATTCAATGTGCAACTACTTCCAAGTGAAGGTATCTAATCTTATCTTATTTAGCTGCCTTCATAAAGAGGGATCTCATAACTGCCTCCAGGTAAAGGGATTCACATTTAACATATTCGTATCCTTTCATTCTCATACATAATCATGCATAGACATGCTGAATGTACTCTTACATATGCTTCGTCATTTGTTTTCATGTATCCTTGCATATAGAATTTCTACATATATATTCTTAACACATAAATGCTCATAACCTTCTTTATAATTCTACCGAAAATTCGACATTATAACGGAACGTGTTCGCTTCCCCATGAATAGTACCAGCACATTTAGAAGGTCAATTGTAGAGAAATCATAACATTTCATTTGTACTTCAATCCCCAATCTCATAGGAATAAATGTTGCATGTAAAATATATTTTCTATCTCAACATTTACATTCAACCTGGTTTTTCGAAATCGGGCCACAATTTCTATTTAACTCATCTGGACCTCAAATTTAGATATGTTAGATTGTTATGTGTCTATTTTTTAACCTCTTTAGTTCCATCTAATTTTGATAAGTATAGTTCAAGTTATTTAAATTTTATCCCAGCCTGCCTTGAGACTAGCCAGAATTACATACTTAAAAGTAAAAATTCACTAAAAATCGAAAACTAGCTCAAATCATACAAATTGGATCATATTAAAGCTAATAGGACAAGATTTCATTTGCAATAAGTTCCATTTCATTTGCTTTAGCAAAACTCGAGTTATAAGTCCCGAAATTGGACCTTTTGAACTATCCTTTCTTGGCCCAATTTAGACATAGGGCAACTTTTTCGAACCACTGAGAGCTAATAGGACTGTACCAAACTTGAAATTTTATTATGAATATTCTCCTACATGTAAGCTTTCCAACAAAGTTAGTTTCACTCAATTTGGAGTTGTGTAGGGTGAGTTACACCTTTTTCAAGTCACACTGCCTCAATGAAAGTCCTGATTTCTAGGTCAAACTTCAAAAATTCATATCTCTTTCGATACTAATCCAATGACCTTATATGATATATGTATGGAAAGTCCTGAGTTTCAAATAAAAATGGTTCCATCGAATTTGAATGGCTGTAGGCAGAGCCATACACTCTTTAATATGGATTGCCGTGGGGCTTCTCACTTAGACAACATCCCAATCCTCCACTTCTCCTAGTTTTCTTCTTCTAACCTTAATTCCAACTCAAGATTTCATATTAATCCAACCATAATCCATCATATACATCCAATATATTATCAAATACATGAAGAAGAGTGAAATTTCATATAGCCACAGTTTAGAGAAATTAAAGACAGAAGTTGAATCCTACCACCTTTAGGTGTGATCTTGATGAATTTGAGTTTGGATTGATCGAACCTTGTGAAACTTGAAGGTTTGATAGAGATGGTTGAGAGAAGGAGAGAAAGATAAGGCTAAAATTAGAGGAGAATGACATGCAAGTAAGCAGGGAGAAGAGAAAAATCTAATTTAAGCATTGAAGAGGTAGTTGGCTTTGTGAGTTTTGATTGGTTGAAATCTTTGTGGGTAAAGTTCAGCTATGTCTTTCTCTTTTGTGGCTATGTTATTCTCTACGTCACCTAAAAGTGGAACTCGCTTCCATTGTATCTTAAATCGGAACTCGTCTCCATTCTGCTTGAAGTCGGAACTCGGAACTTAGAAAATACATAAAAGTTTTGGAAGACTCATTATGGCTTAAGGTTGGAGATCAGAAATCACATAGCGAACAAATCACCTTATACCCACATCTCAGAAGTCGAGAACTAGGACGCTTGATAACTCTCATTACACGTAATTCTAAAATTTGATCCATGATCAAACTCGGAGATCGATTCTAGGCATAACAACAGAAATCGGGAATCAAAACATTAATCTTATATGCCGGGAAATTGGAACATATATAATCTCGGAAGTCCCAATTCAATCTCGGCAATCGGTAATAGGCCAAACTCGGGAACACTAATAGAAATGGAAAGCTCTTGGAATAAACTCGGAGATCGAAACTCGCGTATAACTTGGAAATCAATTTCGGAGGTCAGAAATTATAAGATGAAGTCGGAAATCGGAAATAATGTTCATTTTATGTGAAATTTGAAGATGAAGTCGGAAGTTGGAAATCATGGAAAGTTGATGGTGAAGTTGGAACTCGTGGTGGATGTTACATATTTTAGTTTTGGCTCATCTAAAATTTTTACTTTAGTTTCACTATCTCTTATTCTCATCATTAGGTTTTTGGTTTCTCTTGTTTATACTTAGTATTAAGTGGTGATATTTTTAACAATCAAAAAGAGATTGTTAAAATATTTATAAGGACTAAAAACAAAATTTATAAAATTTGTAAGAATCAAACGCATATTCTAAAATACTTGTACGAACCAAAATTTAAAATGATGAGAACGAAAAATAGTAAAAGGAAAAAAAGAGGGACCAAAATTAAAACAAAAATTTTAGAATAATCAAAATCAAAATAACCTACATTTATAAGGGTTAAAAATATATTTAAATCTAAAATAAAAAAGTAAGTTGCTTATTTATATTTTGTTTGCTACATAAACTACATAGTTTTGTTATGTTGACTATTGTTGAAACACTCTGAAGTGCTCTTTAGAAGAAGAGCTTTTCCACCTTCAGAAAATGTCATCACCAAAAATAATTTTTATATAACCCACTTATAAATACAAAATATAGAGATCTGATAGTTATTTCTTCCTCCAAAACTACTAAAGACTCCTGTTGAGATTGATTTTAATTGTCTTGCACATCAAACTTAACATTTTTCACACACATACAAATTCATAGAGTTAATTATCACTTTGGTCTCTGAAGTTGTAAGCACGCTTCACTTTAGTCCTTGTCTAACATCCCAAAACACGGTGCATCTAATTAAACATTGTTAATTAATTTATTGTGTTACATTAGAGATACACGAGTATTTAATGTTGAGATATGAATGTTAGGGTTAGAAGAATTTAAATTGCCATGTAGAAAAAAAAATTGATCAAGACTATTAGCAAAACATTGTTAATTTAAGGAAAATCAGTTTAATGTCAGTATTAAGTAACACAAGAACCGAATCAATAGAAATTTTATACTGTCGAATGACATGAATACCAATTTAAGCCCTAGAATGAGTGGCTAAAATTTAGCCATCCACACCTCTCTTGTTGACACAAGAGTAGCCACACAAAAGAGGAAGCTTAATGAAATTCAAGCTTAATTAAAATCCACCAATTACAACATATGAGTCATCTTCATTTTTATGACTTAAAACACATTATTTCCAATCTTCTTCTCACAAATTTCAGCCCTCCAACATCAGGCCCCTTTCTCTCATTTTCTTTCTCAACTTCATTTCTTCATTCTTATTTCTTCACCCACCTCCACACCTTCACCTAAAACTTGCTTCTTTTTAGCTTGATCTTAAGACTTGAGGTTCAATTCTTGAATTTTTTGGAATTTTAGGGTGTAGGAAATCTACTAGGTCTCTTGTGGTTTCTTTTATATGATGTGATTGATGATTATATGATTTGTTTCTAATGAATTAAGATGGAAATTCTTGGTTTAGGTAGGAAATTTGATCATAAGCTCAAAGAAACATTCAAATATCGTTGCTAGAAATGAAACCCTAGGACTTGTCCATACCACGAATGGTGTATCTCGACCTACAGAAGTCAAAATTTAGTAAATTATTTTTATATGAAACTAGACTTCTAGGGTTTCCAACCATATATAAGATCATTGGACCTAAAATGAGATAGTTATGAATTTTTGAATTAGCCTCTTGGATCCTATCCACTATTTTGACCAATATGGGTTGTGAGGGGCATAACTTGCCTTATACAACTTCAAATTGAGTGTAACAAATTTTTTTTGAAAGTTAAAACATAGAGTATTATGTCATAAAAATTTCAGGTTTATATCACAAATGCATTGTTCCCAATAATTCTCTAAATTTGACCTATGCTTTGTTTGAATGAAACATGGTAGTCCACTTTGATCTATTTTAGGAGCTTATAACTTGAGCTCTCCTTATGTAATCAGAGTAAAACTTTTGGAAAATTAAAGATGGTTCAATTAGCTTTATTTAGATATAGATTTCAAATAGAAATGAGGAGAATTGGATTTTTTGTGATTTTCTAAATATAAGTGCTCAAGTCTATCTTAAAACAAAACAGCCTTGGGTAAAACCTTAATAACTCAACTTATAAACCTCAAAACTTAACGGGATTAAAGAGGTTTAAAAGTTGAATAATGCTATAACATACTAAATTTTCAGAGTATGAAATTATGGTGCAATTTATAAAATAGGACAAATTTGAGAACTTTAAGGTGCTTTGGCAACTTCAAGTATTAGGAGCATTATAAGCCGTGAGTGGCCAATGATTGAATTCTTGATGAACTTTACTATCATAATGTTATAATATTGATGTATGATTATGATATTGTTATATTTTAATTGGCTAGCTAGAATTACTCGGTTTGCATTTTGGGAAAGCATTATGTTTCAGCCGCTATACGGTCAAATTTTCGGCAGAAGGCATATGAATGATATACCCTAATTGTAAGTCCTTCAAGTTTGATTATTCATGAACACCTAATTTATGATGAAAGTAAGGATTCTATATCACCTGGGCTAGCCCTGGAATAAATTAAGAGGAGCAGATCAGTGGAAGAGTTGAGAAAAGTAAACCCGGTAATCTTATATAGGAACGATCTCGATCCTAAGAAGCAGACTATTACCTAGGAGTTATATGGCCTAAAACTCCTACAGGATACAAGTTAAGATTAGGAGAAATCAAGTGCATATGCATTAAGACTTATTGGCATTTTTTTATGTGTATTATGTGTTTAACTGTATACCTTGTCCGATTATGATTAATTCTTTGTTTTATTCTTTTCCACTCATTATATATTTTAATATTTGCCTATTAATTTTATGAGTAAAAATGAAATTTCTTCGAACACTATAGTTTCGACACCTATAAAATTAGGAATTTTACTTCATTGTTCATAATTTCACCTATTTACATTAATCCGAAGCAATTGAGAATGATTGTAATTTCACAAGATGATAGCCTAGGAAAATCCTACTAAGAATTTTATAAATTCTTATTCTATTTGTATGTCCGTGTCATTCTCAGACAACAGTGATGGCGCCCAAAATATTATTCAATGGGGTGCCAGTGTGGCAATGGCACTATGGCCAATTCATGGATTCCTTATATCTGACTGCTACCTCCTAAGTCCGCCTGTATATATTTTTTGACGGGCTTTTGCTCTACCCGTCTTTAGTGCCCTTTTTGATTCAACTGCTCCTTTCTTGGGAGTTCCACTATACATAGCTCACCTAGACCCTATGCCACCTCACTAGGTACAACCACTTGTTGCACCACCCCAATATGCACCTCAGGAGTCCTCGGAGAGTGATCCATCAGAAATGATGGATTCCAAATCTTTTTCATCTTCAGCCACAGATGATAGTCAGGCACAAGTGACCCCAAGTACATGAGGGTCCATAAGGGTCAGGGGACTCATTGGCATTTTTTAATGTATATTATGTGTTTAACTGTATATCTTGTTCGATCATGATTAATTCTCTATTTTATTCTTTTTCACTCATTATATGTTTTAATATTTGTCTATTAATTTTATGAGTAAAGATGAAACTGCTTCGAACACTACAGTTTTGACACCTATAAAATCGGGAATTTTACTTTATTGCTTATATTTTCACCTACTTACATTAATCCGAAGCAACTGAGAATGATTGCAATGTCATAAGCTGATAGCCTAGGAAAATCCTACTAAGAATTTTATAAATTCTCATTCTATTTATATGTCTGTGTCATTCTTAGATGACAGTGATGGTGGCCATGATATTCTTCACTGAGGTGCCAGAGTGGCAATGCACTATGACCAGTTCATGGATTCCTTATATCTGACTACTACCTCTCGAGTCCGCTTGTATATATTTTTCTACGAGCTTTTGTTTTACCTATCTTTAGTGCCCTTTTTGATCCAGTTGCTCTTTTCCTAGGAGTTCCACTAGACATGACTTACCTAAACCTTGTGCCACCTCACTAGGCACAGCCATCCATTGCATGACCCTAGTATGTACCTCAAGAGTCCTCAAAGAGTGATCCGTTAAAAATGACCTATTCCTCGTCTTCTTCATCTTCAGCCCCAAATGACCTCGGGTCCATGAGTGTCATGGCAAACGAATTCCTTTCTTCGGAATCTGCTTAGTGGAGCTTACTAGATCCTAGAGATTGTAGGACTGTATAGCGTGGCCCTCTTTTGGTGTCTTTTATATGATATTGGGCCACAGACATAGTTCCTGTTTCTTTTTGGTACTCTCATGTATTCCTACCGATTTGTGATGTCCCTAGGAGGACCTATACTAAGATGATGATTACAGTCTTAGGCCAAGTATGTGTTTTGATGGTCCTTTATAATGCACTCAAAAGTTATGAATCAATGCATGAGATTGTACATAGTTTGTACATGTTGTGCAAATACTTGCTGAAACGTATACTTTTGCTTTTTTTTTTTTTTATATTCTCACCCCTCGACGTATGATGTTTTATCTTGCAAACTTAACAGTGCCCATTTATTCCACGAACAAATCAATAATTAATTCTATAAAACTTCTAAATGTTTCACACTGTAATTTATTATGGATAAATAGATAACAGTAAATTAGAGTAAGTAGCATGCTCCGAATTTTAATATTATGACTGAAGCATAGTATTATACTTAGGAGGTCATTACACTTGACTTTACAAAATTATCAAATTAGTCCCCGAGTTTGTAAAACTTGAGTCATGTTAGTCCCTCCTGCCAACTCCGTCAATCCGCCGTCACTATTCTGTTGATGTGTCATGTTAAGTGGTTGAACACGGAACTTGGCGGAGAACAAGGAATAAGAGAATGAGATGAACTCAGAACTTGGAAACATAAGGACAACAAAGAAGTGAACTTGGAACTTGGAAACTGTGAAATTATGGTTGAATTCATAAAGTTCAAAAGAAAATTACTACAAAATTACGATGGACTAATGGAGTTAGGAGAAGGGATTAACGTCACTCATGTTTTACAAATTCGAGGACTAATTTGACAATTTCGTAAAGTCAGGGACTAAAGTGAAGTGCGCTTACAATTTCAGGGACCAAAGTGATACTTAACTCCAAATATATAATTATGAAGGCGAAGGAGCCTTTGTTTTAGATAGTTGAGTACAAAGTTAGACCCACATAGTGGGGAAAGAAGACACAAAAGGACAAGATAGCAACCATAAAAGAGAATCACCGTAGTGCTAAAAGAATACACCAAAGCTAACATGCACCAACCGCAAAAGACTCTTAGCAGAAAAGCAAAACTAACTCCAGCACCTTTCAGATTCAAAGCTTCCTTAATGGTAAAGAATGAGAATTAACACACTAGTCTTATTTTAGGAAAAAATTTCTTGTGAACTTCAATTCCCAACCAATTTGTATGTCACCTTTGAACTATGAAGCAATAAGTGATGATTGAGTTTAAATTTCTATATCCTGTTTAGAGCAACCAAAATTCCTCAAGTGCAGAACTCCTTAAGAGTAAACTAAATTGACACCACCAAAGCTGTTACATGAGCCCCCTACTTTATTTCTTGCCGTGATGAGTTGCACCCAGCTCCACCCAAACCAGCTCTTATATTCTCGAACTGATGTTACAGCTAGACCCAACATTTGATCCCTTTGTTCTGCAATACCCGTTCTACTAATACCCTTACTATTCCAATGCTTAATCTTCATTTAGAGCAAGTTCCTCACCTTGACTGATGGCTTTCCTCTTCTTCTTTTTCTTCCCTTCTGTCATTGTTTATTGCAATTTAATTCTCTAGAAAGTCCTCTAATAGTGCATGAAAGGCTACTTCATCATCGTTAATCACTAGCCCCAAACTTTTTCGAATCTTCCAAGCTTTGCGTACTTTAGTTAGGGACATATTATCACTATCATCACCAGATGATTTCTTCAATTTCACCTTCAGAAGGGAAAAAAACATCACTATAACCATTTATCTTTTTTATCCGACTACACTCGAGCTGCTTTTTTTTTTCTTACCCTTTAGGGGGTGTTTGGTATGGGAGCATATTTATTTATGTCCACGAATATGAAAACATTTCCATATATGGTAGGAGATTTGAAGCAACATTCCTAGGAATATTATATTCATGACATGAAAAATCAACTAAAAAGCATTCCTATCCCCCTATATGAATCCAATATCCCAATGGGAAGGGAATATGTGCCACGGTGAAAAGACCAAAATAACCTTGTCACCACCCAAAGCCACCTACTATAAATCATCATCTGCCACCACCACCGCTGGCCACCATCCATCGCTGTCGCTGTCACTGGCCACCAGTCGCCACCTCCATCAAGGGTATTTTGGAAATTCACCAAATATTCTCGAGAATTTAATTTACATAGAAAACACACCTAAAATATCATACCCAAAAAAGTTATTTCCAGAAATAGCATTCTTGAAATCCTATTCTTAAGAATAAAAATTTATTTCGTATGCCAAATGTCCCCTCAAAAATAATTCCCTTGCATGCATCGCCTCATCTTGAATGCAGGCCTAGTTATTCTCCATCCTTTGAGTTTTAGCCATAAATGAGACATGAGATTCTATTTGATTAGGCTTAAAACCAGGGGGATATAATGGCCCAGAGGACACTGAGTCATTCACCAGCATATTGGGCTTCACCTTTTCATTTATTTTACCCAAATCACCATTTATCTTAGACATACCATTACCATCAATACGACCCACTACCATAGATTGCAACATGTCATTTGTAACTCTATCGTCATCAATGGGTCTTGTGTTAGTTCTACTTTCATTGTTAGTCACCCCTATAAATTCTCCATCACTAACCGCTTCATATGCACCACCATCTTGAACTTTGTCCCCACTTTCATTTTTTACTTCAATTTCTGATGCATATTCATTAAGAGAATTAATTTCTTTATCTTCCTTATTTCTGCTAGCATGGCATGTGTCATCATCACTTGGTCTACCCTGGCAGTCTTTGTCCATACCATGTTGCACTTGACATTCAATTTTCGACCTTTCACCGTCTACCCTGTCTTTCTGCATCGATTTCTTGCTAGCAAGATTCATGGAATGCATATTATTTCTACCAATCTCTTTTACATACATACCAAATCCCATACCATCGACTGAAAAATATAATCATCCTTGTCTTAGTGGGAAGAAGCAAATGTCTATCAAGATTTTGCAAAGCTAAAGTCTTTGCCTTCTATTGTTTTGTCATCAAGGCACACAATAGTACCCTAGACCTCTCCAATCTTCTCCAGCTTATCAGAAGACCACATATATGGAGGTAGCCCTAGGCATTCAATCCAAACTCTTCTTGTTTAACTGCATTCCTCCATTATCCGTCTATCCAAAATGATTTAACAAATAGTCAGAAGCGAAGGCTTCTTCCATGTCTTGTTTGTTACCAAAAGTAATCACTATTTTAGAAGCCCCCACCTATTTAACATTAACAATTATGAACCAATCCTTGTATAATTTTTCAACTATGTCCTCAAAAGTCAATGGGAATAGAGATTCTCCAATTAAACTTCTTGACAACTCCACCATATCTTCATTCACCTCTCCAAATACTACTATTGTATTTTTCACCTTCACTTCCTCTTGTTTCTGACTTGGATTAGCCTTGATCTTTGTGGGTAGATCGATAGTCATTCCTTTTCCAGGTTTATCAGACTGAGCAACTACATCTCTAAACATCTTGCCATCAACACACTTCTCATGCTTCCCCCCTTTAACTATGTTGTATTGTGATTTACTTTGACCTCATCACCACCTTTTGGGATCTTTTCTGACCTTCTATACTTTGCCTCCTTAACTTCCAAAATACACCGTTTGACCTTAAGGCCATTTCAATTTCTAATTGCCTTCAAAGTGTCTTGCTTATTGGCGAATCATACAAAGGCAAAATGTTAAGGTTTAGCAACTCTCTTTTCTGTAATAACCACGTATAGAAATACATAAATTGTGATGCGCTGCCCTATCAGACCCCGCGAATTTCCAAGTCTGGACCCTAGGCCTCCTTGGAGGGCTATATGATTTGGATATTTTCAATGGATCAAAAGTTCCGATAATTGTTCCTTAAGTATCTAATAATCGAAGAGTGATTTTTAACGAATTTTTGGAAGTTATTGACCCTTTCATTTTCAAGCTTGAAGTTTAAGAAAATGCAATTTTTTGGAAGTTTGTATTAAAATCCAAAAGTTGGATTTTGATTCTTAAGGAGTTTGCTTTTTCCAATATTTTTATTGGATTCAAATGGGAAGTATTCTCCTATTTACATTTATATTTTATAGTTAATGGAGAGTAAAATAAATGAGGATATTAACTAAATAAGTATAGGAGGATATTTGAGAGGTGTAGATGAAGAAAAAAAAAAAAAACTGGACGAGGTGCCTAGGCTCCCAAGGCCAGCGCCCAGGCGTCTGCTGGATGAGATTAAAAGAAGAATCTCGTTCCTTTTTCCCCTATTTTCACCATCTCTCTCTCTCTCTCCCTCTCTCTCTCTTCCTTCTCTCTCATCCTTTTCTCCTCCAACATGATTTCTATCAATCTTTCATCAATTTTCACCCAATTCCACCACCCAATCCATTTCATTCTCATCATCATTGTAACATCCCCACTTTCGTAAACAGAACGTAATGAAAACTTTGAATTATTTCCCTTAGGCAGTGTGAGAATTTCTCAAGCAACATTATGCCTTAACGATCTTTACGTCAGAATTATAAGGCAGTGTAATACTACCGTTGAAAATATAGCACTGCCATATGTTAAAAATTAAGAAATAACAAAAGTGCCCCTATAAACTTTTGTTAATTATAGTAATACCCAGAATTTTTAGAAATTATATTTTGACCCCAAAGACTTATTCCCATAATAACCTTAGAACTTTTCATGAAATGATCTTTATATCCCCACATTTGTAGAATTAGCAAAATGGGATTTTAAACAGAGTAAAATCGCGTGGTGAAACCGTAGAAGTTTAAATCTCTGCCGATTGGGCCATAGAGGCAGTCTGGTGCAAAATGGCATGGGGTGTCCCTAGAGTTGCTCAAAATTATAGAAATGTCATTAGTTATAGAAAATAAAAAACAAAAAGACTCTGAATTTGCAAAAATATCTAATTTACACCGTTAATCTATTTATTCGGTTTCAATAGTTATGTAAGGGCAATTAGAAGTTAATTAAATATTAATTAGGAGTTAATCAGATGTTAATTAAAGAGATCGGGATTAAGAAAAGATTAAAGTAGACATGCAGCAAATTTCAAGTTACCAGTAATATTTTGTCGAATTGAAGGAAATCAGCAATGATTCAGTGTTTTATACTATGAGAACTGAACCAGTAGAATTTTCTACTGAAAGTGGCTGAAATTTAGCCACCCCTCCCACATATGAATGGCGCCAAGTGGTTGTTAAAATATCACCTGCTTCGAGAAATATGTTTCAACTTAAAAATGAACCACTGTTTGCGTTGTGCTCGTATTTTCTTAAGAAACCAAAGCAGTTAGAATGTTTATGATAATACTATAAGAGTGATGATTCAAGATTACCTACTGAGAACCTTAGGTTCTCACTACCTGCTTGTATGTTTTTCTTTTCCATAAACATTCCAACACCTAAGTTGGAAATCAAGTGTGAAATGGAATACTGAGACATTCACTAAGCAAGACTCGGGCACAAACCAGACCAAGAGACAAGTGAAGCTAGCTAGCGACTAGTCGAAAGTAAGTTCTGTGTATTATGTCAGTCACAATTTCTTTTAAATTGCAAATATTTTATTCTCTATGTATCAGAGATGATGAAATTTATGAAGTATTATTTAGTAATAAAGTGTGCAGTTAAAGGGTCATGTATTGTATTTTTCGTATTTTAAGGATTCGCTTAGCACAATGACAATCTCTTAATATAACTTCATGACTTGAGCATGGCTTATATGATAGAGGGTGTTACAATCATCGTCCTTCTAATTGGGATTTTCTTTCTTGGAGCTTTCTCTCTCCTCCTGTAGTGAGAGAAAATCATGGAAAGAGGAGACGTATCACTCTCCTCGCATTCCATCACCTTCCTCCACTCTCTAAGGTAAATTTTGAGCTTAATCCTCATTATTATACCATGGATTAGTTAGTTTATCTATGAAATCAAGATTTGAGCTCATGAGAAAGGGGTTAGGTTCTATAATTGAGGGGTTTTGTCCTAGAAGACTAATCCTAGTAACTCCTCACAATAGTTAAATTGTGGGAATCTAATTTATATATTTCTCATGATAGATTCTCTTTGGAATCCCTTGGTGGCTCTAAGGCATCGTAGAGCTTGAGCTTCTTCCTTCCCAAGCTTAGACTATGAGTTGATAATATATTTATAGCATATTTTAAGTGTATGTATGATTTTAGAAATATTATGTTTATGATTTGAGCTGTTCAATGTTGAAAGTTGAGATAGTATGATATTGAATACCCCATGAGACTTTTAAAAGGCAACATGTAGTATTCTTATATGTATGTATGTTTATCTAAATCTTGAAAACAAGTATGTTAGTTAAGTATATCTATGAATATATGCGTTTATGTGTAGTTGTGAAACAAGCTACCTTGAAAGTTGATTTCCAATATTTGAATGATTTGATCGAAAGAGAAGAAGTTTTCATGTTACTAGAAATTATAATATTCTTAAAGCTAATGTTTGAGTGACTTGATTTCAGGTGATAGTTTAAATTTAGTATTTTATGGAAAAACTCTAGATGCTTAAAGGATTTGAAAGCATTACTGTAACACCCTCTATTATATAAGCCATGCTCGAGTCACGAAATTATATTAAGAGGTTGTCACTGTACTAAAAGAACATTTAAAATGCGAAAATATAATACATGACCCTTCAACCGTACACTTTATTACTAGAATATAGCTCATAAATTTCGTCGTCTCGGGTATATAGAGAATAAAATAAAATAATTGCAATTTAAAAGAAATTTGTGACTAACATGTCACATAGAACTTGCCCCCGCTGGTCGTCAGCTAGCTTCAGTAGTCTCTTGATTTAGTTTGCTTTTGAGTCTTGCTCTGTGAACATCCCAATATTCCTCCTCACACTTGATTTCCAACTTAGGTACTGGAATGTTTACAGAAAAGGAAAGCATACAAGCATGCAGTGAGAACTTATGGTTCCCAGTAGATAAATTCCAACCATACAGTGTCATCATAAACATTCCAGCCACTTCGGTTTCTTATAAAAATGTGAGCACGTGTATACAACTAGTGGTTCAGTCTTAAGTTGAAAACATCTTTCTCGAAGTGGGTTATATTTTAGCAATCACTTGCCATGTTATATGACAGTCACAAAAATATGAACACTAGAATATGCTATAACAAGAAACATAATAACATTATGACTTTAACAAGATAATTGAAAATCCACATGAAGATGCTTATGCTTGATTGTGTACAAGTGCACTTGACTTAATTCATATCTTTCTTTAACTTGCAACTTGTTCTTCATAAACTTTTCCATTACTTGGTCCCCTGGGAGTTCTTGGCCATCTTAGACTCCAGGGTAATAGTCTGTTTTTTTAGGATCGAGCTCGTTCCTATATAGGAATGCTGGGTTTACTTTCCCCGATCTTTCCACCGATCTATTCCCCTTAACCCTTTATCCGGGGCTGGCCCAAGTATCATGGAACTTTCATCATCACATATTCCTTAGGTTCATTATAACATAACATTCATAACTTTCTTGAAAATGCACATGTATTAACATGTATATCATAACTCATGCATAGACTTTACCGAAATTTTGGTGGCATAACAGAACGTGTTCGCTTCCCCATGAATAGTGCCAGTACATCAGAACAACAATTTCTCATAGAGGTCACAGCATTGCATTCATAATTTAACATTGAACTCATAGAAATATTAGTCTCATTAAGGCAGAGTTACTACCTCAGCATAATCATTCAACCCGTCTTTTGTAAATCAAGCCATAATTTCTACTTAACTCATTTGGATCTCAATTTGGGATATGTTAAAGTTTTATGTGTCTATTTTCTAACCTCTTTGGTCCCATCTAATTTTGATAACATAGCTCAAGTTATTTAGGTTGTATCCCGGCCTGCCCAGTGACTGGCCAGAATCAGATACCTAAAAGTAAAAATCCACTAAAAATCGAAAACTAATTCAAATCATACGAAATTGGTCTCATATTAAAGCTAACAGGACAAACTTTCATTTACAAAAAGATCCATTCCATTTGACTTAGTAATGCTCGAGTTATAAGCCCCGAGATTCGACCTTCCTAAACTGCCCTGCTTTAGCCTGATTAGGATGTAAGGTAAATTCTTTGAACTACTGGGAGCATATGGGACTATAACAAACTCGAAATTTCATTGTGAGATATTCTCTTACATGTAAGCTTTCTAACAAAATTAGTTTCACTCAATTTGAAGTTGTATAGAGTGAGTTACACCCTTCTCAAGTCATACTGCTCGGATAAGAGTGCTGATTCCTAGGTCAAATTTTAAAAATTTATATCTCTCCCAATACTAATCCAATAACCTTATATATATATATATATATATATATATATATATATATATATATATATATATATATATATATATATATATATATATATATGTATGTATGTATGGAAAGCCCTGGAAGTCTAATTTCACAAAAAAATAGTCTCATCAAATTTAATCAGCTGTAGGCAGAGCTGTACACTATGTCGTACGGACTACCGAGGAATTTTGGTTCCCCAGCCCTTCACACCTCCTTATTCTCACCCTTTTCTACTTCTTAATCAATCTGATTTTAAACACACGAATAGCCAACAACTAGTCAAACATCAACATATTCAGTCACTGATCAATTAAAGAGTAAGAAAATAAAGCCAAGAATCAGTCATCCAAGATAAGAATTTCAAGAACAATATTAAGCCTCTACCTCTTTGTGTGTTGTCTTGCTAAGTGTTGAACGTTGATTTTGAGAGGAGAAGGAATGAGAAGAGGAAAGTGAGACTGAAGCAGAATGAGAAAGAAGTGTGTAAATCAACTCAATGAAGAATGAAAAATCTAATTTAAACATAAAGAAGATAGTTGGGATTGTGAATGTTGATTGGTTGAAATTCTTGTGGCTGATTTCCAGCCGTGCTTCCTTTCTTTTGCGGTTTAATGTGGCTTATTTATTTTCTACGCAAAAAGAGGGGATTCACTTACACTCTGTATAAACTCGGAACTCGTAACCATTCTACGTAAGGTCGGAACTCGTCTTAAGAACATAAAGTCTGAGATCGTAAATCACAGCACACCATTTACCTTAAAATCGGCGTCCAAGACAAGATCATGGGACATAAATGACTTAAACTCAGAAGTCGGGGATGTTACACAAACTTGGAAGTTAGTATCAGGACATAAATCCTTAGGTACCAGGAAATCAGAACGTATATAATCTCGAAAGTTGATCACAAATTCAAACTCGAGTGTAAATGGAAATTAGAACGCTCTTGAGTTAAGTTCGGATATCGGTAAATAGATAAACTCGGACATCAAATCATGTCAATTTGGTTAGGACCTTGAAGGACAAGTCGGAAATCAGAAAATGTACCCGTTTTATTGGAAACTCAAAGATAAAGTCGGGAGTAATGTCCATTGTACTTGAAACTGGAAGATTAGGTCGGAAATCGTGTAAGTTGTGGTCGAACTTGGAGATTAGCTCAGTGATCTGAACTCGGGTCCATCCTATTTAGAATCAATGAGAAGGTCGGAAATCGTATAAACTTCACAATTTAGTTGAAACTTAAAGTCGGAATTCATGACTATTTCATTCGAATTAGAGATTAGGTCGGAGATCGGAAACCCGATTCATTCTACTTGAACCTCGGAAATAAAGTCGGAATAAGGTCGGAAGTCGGATCTCGTGGGGGATGTTACAATTACACTTTGAACCTATGTTGATAGTATAGTTATTTTGAATATCTGGAAAGTCTGATAATTATGCTTGCTAAGAATATGGAAAATTCTTGAATCTTATTATGGATTTTTACTTATGAGTAAGATGTATATGCTTTAAGCTAAAGAAAAGTTTTAGTGTCAAGAATTTAGAAAGTAGCAAAGGTTTTCCTAAGGGAAGGAAACTAAAACAGAAACTATTTGCTAATGGTAGTAGCATTAGCGTAGTGCACCTCAAATAGCTCAGCTAGCAGGGCTTACACAAGGCATGGTGAAAACCCAGCAACTGTGAGTACCTTCTAAGATATAGACACACCCAAATGTGAGATTAGTTATTTACTGCTGGGGACAGGTTGTCGAGGCCGCCTAGTCAAGCAGCTATTTTCTGAAATAGGATCCTTCCTTAGGCTCATTTATTGTATTGAAATAAGTATTTGTTTTCTATGTTATAAGAAAGTATTTCTAGCCTTTTGCACAGTAAATTGTAAATGTAGTATGCTTATATATATTTACAAGGAGTTTATATCTATTTGAATTTAAAAGGGTGATTTTAACGAGTTAAAGATGTTTTAAAGGCAGATTATATATATATATATATATATATATATATATATATATATATATATATATATATATATTTATATCAGTTATGTTTTACAGGAAATGTTTATGGTATTTCATATATAGACAATGCGTTTGAACTATGAAATGAGGTATAAGGTTTTAACGAGGTTTTGTAAAGTTATACTTTTGCTAAAAGTTAATGTTAAAGTTTGTTCCACTCTTGTATTATCTCTTACTGAGTCTGTATAACTCACTCTTCTTTCTCTCCATATTTTTAGACAGGTACAAAGTTATGCCTATGTGCCTCCAGCCTGCTAAAGTTATTGGATTTTTAGAAATTCCACACCCTTGTTTGTGTGGCTTTCAAAGCGTATCCATGTTGAGAGTTATGTATATTGTATTCCCAATAGTGCTCTATTAGTCCACAGGCAGGGTCTTCCCTATGTCAACTATAATTTGTAGTAAAAGTATATTGTTTTTAGTTATGCCAAGTTGCATTTTAACGATTATGCATTAAATTTCATGATGGATATATATATATATATATATATATATATATATATATAGACACCAGAGACTCGAGTGTGGTGAGCGGAAGAAAAAAGATCACAGGGGTAACAAGTAGAGAGGAGACGGACTCCTAAAACATGCAAATGATATGATATGATATGCAGTATAAAATTGAAATAAATTTACAGAAAATAAAAGAAAGCCAGAGCGTGGTAGTCTGTCGAGACTGGCACACAGAGAGAGAGAGAGAGAGAGAGAGAGAGCTCAATAAAATACAAGATTTTATTAAAAGAAGGAAAGCTTACAAACAGAACTCAAAGCACTCCTAAAACTCTCCTACTTCGAAGGATGCCTTTCAATAAAGATAAACAATCCTTATATAGACACTGAGTTTGCTGTTACAACAGTACAGGTTACAAGATTGAAACTATTACAATAGTGTTTGAAAAGAAATAAAGTTTGTTCTGACACCTGAAATGACTCAAAGGTGACTAAAGTTGAAAGGGCTTTTGTCAGAGACTCATAATGCTCTGTCGAAAGTGGATTCCATTTGCTGGCTAACTAGAAAGAAGATTCCTTATGTCTAGCTAGGTTTGTCATTTGTACCGACTCAACAGTCTTCATCTAAGTTGATTCTATAATAGTCATCTTCATTCTAGTAGAATTCTGATGAGGTTATAGAGGAAAAAGAGGACGATGGTAATTGTTGTTTGGCTGAAGACTCTGCCTCATCTATTTGGAGCAGCCTTAGGATATCCTTTAGTTTTTGAGCAAAAGATTCTTTGCTGGTGGATGCTCCTAATGCTGATACAATTTGAGACCTTTGATTCAAGAACTTGCATGACTCTGGATCAAAGGCTGAAGTTGTTCGGGATTCTTCTTGAACCATTCTTTGACACTGTAGGAATTAGCCCAAGAAGTATCAAATTCTCCTCACCATTTGACATAAGCTTGTCTTTGAAGATAGGGCATCAAGTTTGTATACTCATGCTTGCCAAATACATATTGCCAGGAGAAAAACCAAGCTAATGAAAATTTGGAATAAAAGTGGAGATCTACTGGGAAAGGATCTCCTGATAAATTTATCATTTTTCAAAAAGTTTGAAATCCTTCTGAAGCCTTAGCCGAAAAGATTTGGTTGATTGGTCCAAAGAAATTCCACCACTAAGAAAACCAATAAGGAAATTTATATAAAGCTTTTCTTTTGAAATAAATAAGCCAAGAATGGTGAAAGGCTTTATTTTGGAACCAAAAAACATTTGTCCAGGCTTAACATAATCCCAATAATTATATCCAATTGGATCAAAATTTTGAGAAAACTTTTTGATATTGTTTGGATTCTTTTCAAATTCGGAAGGTGTCATGACCTTGAGGACTTGGAATGTTGAATGAGTAGTGTTTGGGGGATTGGCTTTATCTTTGTAATGTTTGATAGACACAGAATCTGAATATATCAGGATAAATTGATAAAATTTTTGTGTTCTATTTGGAGCGGTTGGTTTAAATTGGAAATCTTTTGGAAATATTTTTGAAGGTATTTTGTTTGGGTTTTTGTCCCAGAACTCGGGTTCTATTTGAACAACCAGCATGAATTTTTCTTTGGCCAGGTACTAAGTTTGGGATTTTTTGGTAGAGATTTTTGTTTGTTTGGAAAGGCCTACTTTAGCGACTTGTTGGCTTTGATTCTGAATCATGAGGGTTAAAGGGTGCTCCTCATCCTCATCCTTGTCAGAGGCAATATCTGCCTACCGGTTAAGCCTTGATCTTAAAACGCTAACAATGTTTGTATTGGGAAGGCATAGTCTTCCTTGGTTTGTTTAAGGGTTTGAGAAGTTTGTTGGGTGGATGACCCAGGTTGGTTGGTTTGCTGGGTAAATGACCCAGGCGGGGTAGAAGACCCCTTTTGGTTTTTTATTTTGGTTAGCTCGACTAGGACCAACTTCTTTCCTTTATCTTTATCTCTTGCTTTTCCTCCTACAGAGAAAGATATTGCTAATTTCGGCATTAAGCCGTTGCTATTTTCCCTGTAAGAATTCACCAGTGAGATAATCAAGGAGGGAATTAGAAGTGCCTTTGAGATACTCAATTTCAAAATCAAACACACTTAAGATTGCTTGCCATCTTGCAAAAATTTGTTTTGATGCAAGATTTTTAACATCCTTTTGTAAAATATCTTTTGCTGATTTACAATCAACTTGAACTAAAAACTTTTGATTTAATAAATCATATTGAAATTTGGAGATGCAAAGAACCATTGCTAAAACTTTCTTTTTCGACTGTGGAATATTCTTGTTGTGTAGAATTCTAATGTTTTGAAGTATATGCAATGATATGTTCCCTGTTTTCTAATTTTTGGTTTAGAAAACCACCATAACCGAGGTCAGAGCATCTGTTTCAACAATTTTAAAAGCCTAAGGATTAGGCAAGTATAGACATGGAAGGTCTTTAACCTGAGCTTTGACATGTTTGATAATGTATGTATGAATATCTGTCCAAGGAGGAAGATCCTTTTTCAGAAGATCATGAAGAAGTTTGATAAGATTTAAGCTGTGGGAAAAAGTAAGAGACATGGTTGAGACAGCCTAAGAATCTTTGTAATTGAGTTTTGTCAATAATTTGGTTTGGGAATTTATCCGCAAACTAAATAGCTCGATTAATTGGGACAATTATACCTTGAAAGATATTATGCCCAAGAAATCTAATCTTTGTTTGAAAAAGATTGATTTTTGTTTTAGAAACAGCTAGCTCGTTATGCTTGACTGTTTTAACAAATATATGAAGATGTTTGAAATGTTGGTCAATAGACTGAGAAAAGATTAAAACATCATCAATGTAAACAATGATGAAGTTTGAGCAAGATTCAAAAATATCATGATTTTTTGGAATTCAGAAGTAGCATTTTTGAGTCCAAAGGGCATTACATTCCATTTGTATTGCCCAAAAAGGATAGTGAAGGCCGTTTTATGGCGATCATTTTCTTGGATTTGGATTTGCCAGAATCTAGACTTCATATCAAATTTTGAAAATATTTTTGCTGAATGAAGTCGGTTTAGGAGATCTTTCTTGTTTGGGATCGGATATCTGATCCATCGAAGAGCTTTGTTTAGAGGCTTATAATTGATAACAAGCCTTGGGGTTCCTCGTTCAATTTCTGCTTGTTTATTAACATAAAAAGCAGAGCAGGACTAGGGACTTTTGCTTCTTCTAATTAAGCCTATTGAAAGAAGATCATTATTCTCCTTTTTACAATAAATAAGGAGTTCCTCATTCATCTGTATCGATCTAGCCTTAGTTGGCATCTGCCGTTCATGAAGATCTTTTTCATAAGGAAGATCAACCATATGTTTTTTTTTCTTTGCCAAATAGCATTGGGAAGATCAGAGCAGATTGAAGTTTGGATAAGGTCAAGAAGATTCTGGATCCTCTTTTGAACTTCTGGTTTGGAAAGTTGAGATTCAATATTCTTGAAAGAGATTTCTTCTTTAAGAAAATTGATTTGGTTTTGTTTTATCTGAATTAGATTGAGCTTTTTTGAAATCGATTTTCTAAGAAAAGGAAAACTGATTGTTTCACCTAAGTATTTAGTGAAAATACCATCATTAGTGATTTTTAAAGGAAAGATGGACCTAATAAAGGATGTTCCTAAAATCACCTCATTACTAAGATCCTTAACCAATAAAAATGAAGTTTTGATTCTGAGGTTTTGATTTTCAATCATATCTTCAGAAAGTTTAAAATTGATTCTGAGTTTCGAACCACTAGCAATGCTGAGTTGTTCAGAAGTTTTTTGAAAATATTTGGTTGGAATAAGCCCTTCCTGGATACAACTCGAATTTGCACCAGTATCAAATAATCCAACAATTTCGAGAATAAAGTCTTTAATTCTTATTTTAATATTGATATAAAATTTTTGGATTTTTAACATGTTAATTAAACTAAGAAATTCTTCATCATTTTGGTTAATTTTTTGAGGACTGCCATCAACTGAATCAAAATTCTCCTCCTAATTTTGATCACTTATCAGGATCTGAATGATTTCCTAATGAGTCTATTGCTAATCCTTAAGCTCTTTTACTTCAACTTTGAGATTTTGAATCTCGTGTTGAAGATCCTGAGCAGTGATTGATTTGACGGATTTTTTCGAAAGTTTCTTGAGAGTTTCCTTTAGACTAAATTTATTAGTTTGGATTAATGGTTTGGCCTTAGAAGAGCTGGCTTCCAAAGTGGCTTTGAGTTTGTTGAGGTAGATCTTCTTTTCCTCAGGATCAAGAGTAGCATTGACAGCTTCAAAAAGAGGATCTTGTTCCTTAGTTAGAACAATAATTGAAGCTTCAGTGGTTTCTTCAGAAGATGTTTCATCTTCGAGAATATCAGATTCATCCGAAGACAATTTTACTTCATCTTCAGAGGTTTCAGTAAGGAGGTGGTTAATTTCTTCTTCAGTGTTTGAGTCAAGATCTAAAGGCTTGATTTTTTCTTTAAGCCTACAGTTTCTGCTAATGTGGCCAAATTTTTCACATTTAAAGCATGTGATTGGCTTATCAGTTTGGTTTGAAGGGGGTTTCAATTTTCGTTTAGGCTTTTTGGGAGGAGGTCTATACTTGTTATTTTTTGGAGGAATTATAGATTTAGATTTTGGTGTAAGTTTCTTCTTTGAGCAAGGTAATCCAAATTGCTCACAAAAGGTTCCCAATTCTCTCCTATTTTGTGCCTTTTCTTTGGCAAGTTGATTTTGTATTTTATCATCTTGGCAGATTTTTAGGGCTACTTTTTGGATATAAGCAATTAATTGTCCATAAGTTAATTGCTCATAGGGGATGTTTCCATCAAGAGATTGGCTATGAATTTTATCCCTAACTTTGTCTCCTAATGATTTTGGAAGGCCAGCCAAAAATTTTTCTTTCCAAAAGGGTTGTTAGTTGTCTTCTTTAGTAAAAACCCCGGTAAGGAAAGTATCCCTTTGCCAACAGGAATTAGCTAAAGTTTTGCATTTGAGGTTGGACAATAGCTCAACAGACCTATCTTTCCAAAGAGTTGGGTCACCAATAAAATGTTGAGCTATGGTGAAAATTAAAGTGTTTACAAAGTCAGGGATGGATTCCCTATTGCTGGTAATAGGAGTTTCGTCAAGTTCAGTTTTGATAGCATAGAGGATTCTTGACTTTTCATAGTCAGAGAGATAATTATCCCAACTATCCTTTGAGTTGTCTAGAGAATCTAGCTACCAGAATTTCAACAATTGTTTCCTCAAAATAATTGTGAGTTGTTGAATAAGCTATTGCAAGCATCATCATGTGCTGCAAAGTATTCATAATTTGATATTCTGTTTGGCCATCTATGTTCCATTCATAGATGTTGTTCGCATTAAACGACTTAAGACCTAAAGACTTTTCTTCAAGTAATAAGTCTAGAGGAGTAGAGCATTGATAATAAAGTTTTGAAGGTTTCCTCCAATTTTGGGTAGAAACTTAATTAATTTGTCATTTTCAAATTCTTCGGAGTGATTGCTTTCAGAGTTTGATTTTTCAAGAGTGTTGATGACAATTCTAGAGCTAGTTCTAGAAGATTCTTGTTAGAAGTGTCAGGGATGCTCTAGAAGATTCTTGTTGGGAGTGTCAGGGACATTATCTCTAACAATTTGAGTTTTTCATTAATTTTGCTCAAGAATTCTTCCTGGGAAGAGATTGATTTGGGTTGAAGGCTAAGGGCCTTACTAGCCTTGAAAGGTTTGAAAAGTGGTTTAACAATCTATTTTTCGGAGATTATTTTGGAAGAAGAGGGTTCTTCCTTGATTTTGATAATTTTGGCAAGAAGCTTATGTCCTAAAGTTTGTAGATATTTGTTTGTGTAATTGGATTGTTCTATGAGACTCTTGATGTCTCTAGGATTTAAAGCTTCATCATCCTTTCTGGTTTTGAAAGGTGATGCCATGATAGGTTTACTGTCAGCATCTTTGACGTTAGGAAGCTAGAATTTTGTGTCAGGAGGTAAATCAAACTGGATTATTTCATTATCTTTGAGATGCCAAAGGACATCTAAGGTTTTCTTACTTAAATATGTTTTCCAAGCATAATTAATCTTGTTCATAATAGAATAAGCATGAAACCAATCAAAGAAAAAGATGTTTTGTTTGACCTTATTGAGAAATTCATAGAATTTCTCTTGGATATTTCTTCTGTTTATTCCCTGATAATTTTGAAAAAACCATTTTCTTTGAGGAATCAATTCCTCAGGGAGTGGTGCATATATATATATATATATATATATATATATATATATATATATATATATGATTATGTTTTAATTCCTATGTTATGCACTATGGGGTGCATTTTGAGAATACATAGATCCCTAATAATTTTGTGTGCTTGTATTGTTTTGTAAGGCAAGAATCCTTATTTGAAAATAGTCCTAAATATAAAGAAAACTTTGTTCGATTTTATTTACAAAAAAGGGCCTACTATAGGCTTACTAGGGACGTGTCCCTATACGCCGGTCACGTCCTGAGTTGGGTCGTGACATTTTCCATGAGAGATACACATCCACAACATGGCCTTCACGCACCCATTGAGTTGCCATAGCCATGAAGTTGTCATAGATGATGGTAGGTTATCGATAAAAACAGTGAAAGAATTATTTTCAATCTTCTTGTAAAACTCCATACTACTTGTTCCATCTCCTTTTGGTCTCCGTGCTTCATGTGGGTGATGAAACAATGTTAGGTTTAATCTCCATTTGTATCCGGCAATTGTTTTCTCTCCCGCTCTCACTCTCCACTCTTCTCTTTCTCTCCCTCTCATCCCTACCCTACAGAGCCTACTTTGAAATTCTCTTTTTTGAAGGTACCATCTTATTATCTTTAAAGAAGTTACAATCTAGGATAAAAAAGTTACAGTGGTCTATGATATCGAAAGCTATTTTGTTTCGAGTATTTGTAATATCTTAAACAACGTACATGGACTAAAAAAGTAACGTAGGAATTATCACAATCAAAACATATTATTAGTTCACGTCGTTTTCAATGTAACAGGAATTCCAAATGTGGTAATGCATGTTTGATACAATGATTAATGCAACTCTTCTATTTGTGTAAAATTTTAAGCGGGTAATATAGTGCTTCGTCAAAAGAATAGAGTAATATATGTAAATAAAAGGAAGTTTTTGTTATGTTAAAAATTATTAAAAGATTCCAACGAAATAATTATTAAAAGATGGTATCATTTTGTCCCGAGTTATGTAAATATTATGCACACGTATTTTAAAATCTCAACAAACTTCGCCTATGAAAAATTTGGGAAATGTAAAAGGAAGAATTAAATGGGGTTTGTAACGATTGATTTTATATAATATAAAGGAGATAACGTGTCTAAGCAAAAAGAGAAGTTTAATTTGTGTATTATTCATAAATTAAAGTATGTTATAAAAACCACTGCGTGTGAGTTAGTAGCGAGAGGTTTAAGTAATTTATGCAAAACATAAATTCAAACATTTATATAGCCATTGCAACATATAAAAAATTCAAATGTTGTTCATATAATTTTTTCCAAATTTAAAAGACAATGTTACAAAAACACGAAGAGAGATTTATAGTTTCTTTAATTTGAAGCATTCCTGGAGTTTATTTGGTCATAGTACAAGAATGAAAATTAAGGATATCAAATATAACGATTAATTATAGGGTATGAACTGAAAAATGAAATTATAATTCAAATTACAATAAAACATAATTAATGATATAGCCCTTATTTAACAAAAAGTGTCAAATTGACATTTAGATAACAAATCCTATAAATGATCTATTTACGCTTGAAACGTCTGCAAATCACAAGTCTCCTTGAAATTTGAATGATGTGGTTCATACCATGTGCTTTCGTCTTACAGTGGAAGCCATTCGTGCCATATATAGACAACTTGGGCAGTTGCCGTATATGTATGGATTTTTAGCGGTCACTTGCAATTATTTTTTTAGCTAGAATAAGAACAACCTTGGAATATTCATCGAATTAATCATTACGCTGGCTCGGATTGTACCAACAAATTGATACATAACTACTTGAGATGGATCAGAACGATGAATCAGAAAAAAAAAAAAAAAGGAGAGATATTCTATTTTCAAATGTATACTCTTGGAAAATAGAAAGCACCAGAAATGTGAAGAGTGAATTATATGACACGTATTGGAAAAGGAGACTACAAATTGATGAAAGCTTACAGACAAGGAAACATCATATGATGATGAAGCCCTTACGTTGGATTTTCCTTTTGCTCTCTCAAAACGTATTGCATATGTTTATGTGACCATGCCCACTTGCAGTGTGTGATGATGCAAGGAATGATGGTAGATAGAAATGCGATATTAACAATTTGAATTGCATGTTTTTTATTTAGATATCAAAGCTGATATAGATTTATTTTTTCTTTAATAAATTTTTGTCTTAATGAAGTTTCTATTTGCCAAAGTGAGATCAACGTTTGTTTAGGCTATCAAGTTTGCACTTTCTAATTTTTACAAGTACTTTCTCATGCATTGACGCCGTCAATATTGCATAGTCCTTAAACTACTTACTTTGAATTTACTATCACTTGCGTCATTCTTTTATGTATAAAGTTTCATGAATATTGATCTTGAAAGAAAATCTATTTTGACTTCTATAACTTAATTTTATTAATTTTATATTATGATAATGAATATTTAGATTACATCAAATACTTGATTGATTCAAATGATCTGTTACACAAATTTAATAGAAATGAAAATTGTATATTATAAGAGTCGCACTCAGGTGGATATTTTAAAAAATATCCACCGATGCTAACCTATGGTGTTACCCTCAAGTTAAATCAGTCTATGATGGGCCTTAATTTTTTGAGTCCATGAAAGACACCCTTTCACCTTCTCTGTTTCCCTTCCGTTGTCTTCTCCACCACCCCTGTCTTCACTCTCCCTCTCCCTTCTACCCTATAGCCCCCTCCACTTCCTATCGCATCACCACACCCACACTCCCTCACCATCGTCAAGACTGCACTGTCCTCAAGCTTTACTACTGTTGAGCTCGATCACCAACATCCACTGGCCACCAACGCCCGCTCGCTCGAGCGTCTCTTTCCCCACCCTTCTATCACTTCCTAACCACCACCCATCAAGCATGCCAAGGCCCTCATATGTGCCCTCAACTTTCTCTCACGCGAACTCCCTCTCCTTCCTTACATCCCTAGCTCCGTTTCTTCCATATATCACTCTCACCCCTCTATGCAGAACCAGCTCCATCTATGTCCTTCCATTTCTTGTCTTTCCTTGATTTTGTGTTTCTTAGTGTTTTGGGATAATGGGGTTTAATGCGTGTTCTTCAAGTTTCATTTTTTATCTTCATTTTTATGTGAGTTGGGAAAATTTCATGCCTTTTTGGGTTTTTGGTGCATATTATCTGCTGCGTGTGTTGAAATTTCTCAATTCTTGAGTGATTGGACTCAGTGTTGAAATTGTAATTGTATGGAGTTGTAACATAGTGACGAATAAAACTAAAAGAGGGCCAAAAATTGATGCAGTGAAAGGTGTGGGGATGAATGATGTTGGAGGAGGAGGGGAAGACGGAGTGGGAGCTGGTACCGCAGAGGTGCAGTTGAGGTGTGGCGCAGGTTGTGGGTGCTTGATTTGGGAGAGACGTGTGGGAGCTATTGCAGTAGAGGAGTGGCTCTACCCTCTAAGCTTGGATTTCTCTATTGTAAAACATAAAAAACAAGCTCTACTATAGATTTTGCCATATGGCTTAATTTGGGAGAGCCACCTTAGATATCCATGGGTGGATATTTGAAACAATATCCACCTGAGCATGACTCATATTATAATATACAATGTACAAAAATGTTCGAGCTATATATATAGTAATAGGTACACCACTGGGTATACACACTGTTACAGCTGACAGGGAATAAATCAGTCCAATTGTCACATAGAAAGTATCCAACATGTCTTAACTGCATTAGTAATCACTAGCCACTTGCTTCACTTGCTTGTGATCTAAAGAGATTTCTACTGTGCACTCTTTGACCCCCTTACTATCCGGCAAATGGAAGATGTCTAGTAAGCCAAGCTTAGGAAAAGGATATAAAGGTGAGACTCTTAGGGTGTATTTGTGAATTGAGATTTTGGAAGAGAAGAAAAGAGAAGGAAGAGAAGGGTTTGAAGATTAAAATGAATTCATAGTTACTCTTCAAACCCTTCTTTTCTCTCCTTTCCCCTCTAAAATCTCAACTCACAAACATATCCATAGTGAATATGTTAGCTCTTTGGTCATGAGTGTTGATGAGGAATAGATGCATCAAACCAGATTGAGATTTTTCACAGACAATATAGCAATCATTATCTAAATGTTTCATGCATTCATGTAAAACATAATTGGTCACGTAATGTGCAACACACTTTGATTGTCACAATATATCACTACTGGCCATGAAGGTTGTTCTTAAAAATCATGAAGGTGGTTAACAATCCATTGCAATTCACAAGTAATTGTAGCAAGGGCCCGATAATCAACCTCAGTTGAAGAAAAAGAGACTTCTCAGCCTTCCATGAGATAAGGGAATCCCAAGAAAAAAAAATAACTAGAGATGGAGTTGCAGCTATCAATGCATCCTCCCCAATTAGCATAAGTAAAACCAAGTAGTAAGAGTGTGGAATTACGAGGAAACAAAAGACCCTACCTAGAGCACCCTTGAGATGCCTCAACACACATGTAACTGCCCTATGGTTGCACATAGTAGGAGTAGGCATGAATTGGCTTAACTGTTGGATAGTAGATGTGATGTCTAGTCTTGTGGCAATGAGGCATAAGACGAAGACAACTAATGGCTTGTAAGTTAGGCCATTGTCCTAATGCAATCTAGAGGCATAATCAATAGGAGTGGTGACCAATTTGGAACCTAACAACCTGAATCATGAACAAAGTCTAGATAGTAGTTGAGTTGGCATAGAGAAATCCCCTAAGTAGAGTGTGCAACTTCCAACCCAAGGAAAAAACTTTAAAACTCTTATATCTTTAATCTGAAATTTATCATCCAACACCTTTTTAATATGTTGAAATTTTGAGAGTGAATCACCAACAAGAACAATATCATCTACATATATAATGAGGGATGTAAATGCAGAAGGAATTTTTGTAATAAAACGTGGTTTGCTTAAGCTTGCTAGTAATTGCAATCAAGTAGCACTAGAGGTAGCTTCTCATACCATTGACAACTGGCTTACTTTAAGCCATGCAAGATTTGAGAAGCTTGTAGACTTTATAAGGACTAGGAGAAAGGAACCCAAGGGGGAGTGTCATGTACACTTCTCCACGGAGGTCATCATGCAAAAATGAATCATTGACATTCTTTTGATGAAAATGCCAGTTGATAGAAGATTGATAGTGATCATCTTTGCCACAAGGGAAAAGATGTCAAACTAGTTCAATCCTATTACTTGATTATACCTTTTGCCTGCTAATCTTGTTTTGTATCTTTCCCCTTTACCATAATTTTTTTGTTTATTTTGTATACGCATTTGTTGCCAATGGGAATAACACCTGAAGGTGGATCAATAATGGCTGGACACACATGTTCAAGGGAACTAATCTTTTCTTGCATAGCTTACCTCCAATACTCAAATGCACTTGCCTCAACATAGGTGTTATGCTTAGTTTAAATGATTGCAATGAAAAATGACGATAGGAGGGGAAAGGTAATCGGAGGAGACATAGGAAGAAAGAGGATAAAGAATACTTGAGGATGAAGGAATGGATATGGAGGATGAGGGGTGATGATCTTCATAGTCTACCAAATATGAAGGAGGTTTCTTCACAAAATGAGATATTCAAGATGTGGGAGTATTTTGAGTTGTAATGAAGGTAAGGAACATAGGTGGGGGGAAGAGTTGGTGAGATTGTGATTGGAAAGGGAAGCTATGTATTAGATGTTAGCTCCACAACCTTTCAAAAACCACAGGCAATCTTTCTTAATGCCTTTTGTATGTGGCTTTCATGAATAATGAACAAGTCCCGTAAAAATTTAAAGTTATACAAATAGTTTGCTTTGAGTGATGATTATAAGAACATGTTTTTAAAGGACACTATTCACACAATCAATGGAATTCAGTCAACAACTTATAATCTCATCATTTCTGAAGACGATTCTAAATAATTACCAAGAATGTATAGGACACAAGGAGCTTCTAATTACCAAGAGAAACATCTCAAACCATAAACATAAATGTCTCAAAGTTCATTAATATGAGAAGATTGAATGAAAATTCAACAGATAAGATTCTATTATAAACAAGGTTAGAAAAAATGTACCATAAAAAAATGGCAATTATAAAAAAGGTACATCATCAGAAAAATAGCATCAAAAGTGTCTATACAAGAGGATCATGTAAGAAAATTCTTTTTTGAAGTTGAAGTTTGAGATGTTCAAATCAAACTAGAGGAGACAAGAAAGCCTAAAAATACACTGACGATACTATAATGGAATAGCTATCACAACAACTAGTTTCTTGATATAGAAAACTCATAAAGTTGACTAATGAGTTGACTAGAAAAGAAACTATCCAAATATTCACTAAAGACAAAACAATGACTATAAGATTTAAAATGAAGCCATTAGAAGTACTAACGATATTATTTCAAGAGTCTATAAACTTAACAAAGTCAACGGATGTGTACGTTGGTTGATAAGAAGTTATTGCTCTCATTATTGCCAGCTACATTTCGTCCTTCTAATTAAAGTTTTTAAACAATATTCATTCTCTTCTAAGTTTCTAAACAAGTAATAAAAGCTGTCAAACTCATGTTAGCAAACATCCTTTTTGAGAGGTTAGAAAAACTATACTTACTAGAACTTCGATCTATATCACACCTCATGTGTTTAGTGAAAGTGTTTTTAAAACACAAAGCCTTCATACATTTATTTGTAACCCAACTTGGTAGTAGTCAGAAATTTAGCTCAAAAAGGCTAGCAAAATATTACCTAGAATAGATAACTTGAAAAGGCCAGTATAATACTACTTGGATTCATTAGCTTGGGGAGGGTAGGACATCATTACTAGAAGTTGATAGCTTTGAGAGGCTAGTAAAATACTACTTAGATTTATAAGCTTGGAGAGGCTAGTACAATACTACTTAGATTTGTAAGCTTAGAGACTGGACATAAACCATGTTTTGGTCGAGCTAATATAAATTTGCTATATGTGATCCTTCTAATCATTATGTCTATTTTCTCGAGTTATACAACCTTTTGATCTCTGCTAAAAGTAATTTAATAGTTTAAGAGTAAACATGCATTTTTATCCTTGAAAGATGCACATGACATCAATTTAGTCGCTAAAAGTTTATTGACATTAAATAGATCCTTGAAAGTTCAACTATGACATCACATTAGTCTTTGAAAGATTTTGACATCAAATAGGTCTCTAAAAGCTAAAATGTAATATTGCTTTAGTCCTTGAAAGATGCATGTGATATTCAATAGGTCTCTGACTTTATCAAAAGGAGGTCAAATAGATGCACAAATATGGGGAGGAAATATATTATTAAGCATAAAAGAATTATATTCTCACTAATAGCACTCATAAATTAAATTTGTTAAAATTAATTAGAGAAATTATGTTTTTTAGGACAAATTGAAATAATTAATGCATAAATAGGGGGAGAAAAATATTTTATTTTTGTCTAGTTGTCACCCCCCAAACTTGAAAAGCAAGAGAGGAATAAGTCTCACAAATTTCTATTCAAAAGGTATAGAAATTATAAATCATATGCAAAATTGAAGGTAGTGGAATCATAAATTTCAACTTCAACACAAACTTGAAAAATTGAACTAGATTTCAAACATTAATGAATTATTAGAAAATTCTAATCAAATTAAGCAAGGGTGAGATGACTCACATCAAGTTCCTTCATATCTAGACTCCTTCAAAGAAAAATCATTTAACCACTTTTTTTTCAAAACAAAAAAACCAATGGGGTATGAATTAATTGCAAGCCACATAATCATCACATTAATTTACTTAATTTTCTTGGGGCATAGATGACTTTAAATTTCTATCCCATGTTTAGAGGAACATTCGATCAATTGCTGTTGTTTCAATTGGCCCAAGACATTGGGTGTTGAAGCACCCCTTTGATCTACTTACTCAAGTCATCCAATGGCAGAAAAGCACCATAAACATTTATTCAAGTACAATGATATGTACTAATCATAAGCTGAATATTGGTACTCAAAGCCTTAAAATTTTTAGCCTTTGGCAATTCATCAATTTATTTTTTTCATTTCTTTATTTTATATATATAGGTTTTACAAAAATTCCACTCACATATATATAATTCCAAAAAGGGAAATAATGAAACATAATGATTAAATTAAGAGCTTACACAAAGCTTAAAAATATGCTAACAAACAAATTACTCAAAAGACTAAAATACAAGTGAATTAAAATAATTTTGGGAAAATTTTGATAGTTACCACTACTAACAATCAATTGCCAAATTCTTACCACTAAACTAGTAAACAAAAGTACGTGAGACCATACATGGCAAAGATAATGTGGCTTAACAAATGCAGTGAAAATAAAAGTATAAAGAAAAGTGTAGCAAAATACTCCTCTAATTTTACTTGGTAGTCGATTGATTCTAGCAACCATAAATTTTTCTTTTCCTTTTTTGGGCACTGTAGCACTTCATGGGGCGCTATATATAGCACTAATGTCACCAGCATTAACTTCTTCCAAATCCTCAGTATACCATGGTACACCATATTTTGACTACCTAAAACCAAAACTAAGCACAAAAAGATGATAAAAAATAAACATGAAATTAACAAAAAATGAATAAATGAAAGAAAGGGATAGAAAGTTGAGCTACCTCTCAAGAAGTGCTTATTTATAGTCCTAGCTAGACTTTACCTCTTGTGCCTAGATCTCATATCAGAATTATAATTTTTTTTCATTGCTTCTTTGAGTTTGTGTAGCAACCTCCTCTTTTCAAACAACATTTTCTTCTTAAACATTGTGTAATGAGGCATATACTTTGCGCTTTAGCAATTGAAGTTTTTAAGAACCAAGAAGCATGTTGATCTTTCTTTTTCTCTTTTTCAAGATGTGGGATTTTTATGTATGGGTTGACTTTTAGTGGTTCCTCCCTTTCCTTTTCATATTACTCTTCATCTTTCTCCTCACTCTGAACTTCTTCTAGCTCTTTTTGTTTTCTTTTCCACCTTCATTAATACCCTCCTTCTCATTCATTGTACTTTCACCTTGTCCTATTATGCTACCACCCTACAAGAAAAATATGTACTACTGGTAGATAATTTGCGGCAAATGTGATCCGCCACAAATTTACGGTGAATTATGGACACAATGTCGGGCAAAAGGCAAAAATAAAATAAAATATTTGAGGCGGCAATTATTGTTGCTAAAAGCAAAAAAAAAATTATTTTTTTCAACAATATTAATTTGCAGCAGCAATTACCATCGCTACAACAGGAGAGCGATTGCAATGACTTATCCCGCTGCTAAATGGCAACAGTTTAATTTTAGTCAGAGGATTTGTGGTGGCAAATCTCGAATTTATGAAATGGAGCCGTTTGCCGCCGCTAATTGTCAAAATGCTTTGGTGAGTTTGCGGCGGCAATTAAAAAGGATTAGTGTGTCGCTACCGCTAATTGTCAAAATGCTTTTGTGAATACATAGTGGCAATTGCTAATTGTCAAAAAGATTTAGTGCATTTGTGGTAGCCATTGCCACTATTAATTGTAAACACAATTTAGTAATTTTCACCACTAATTGTAAGCACGGTTTAGTGAGTTTGTGGTAGGAATTGTCAAAAAGGTTTAGTCCATTTGCTAATTGTAAACACGGTTTAGTGTGTTTTGCCATCGCTAATTGTCAAAAAGGTTTAGTGCACTTGTAGCGGCAATTGGCAAAAAGGTTTAGTGTGTTTATGATGGCAATTGCTGTCGCTAATTGTTAAAAAGGTTTAGTGCAAAAAGGTTTAGTATGTCTGTGGCGACAATCATAAAAAAGGTTTAGTGCATTTGCCACCGCTAATTGGCAAAAAGGTTTTATTGCCGTCGCTAATTGTCAAAAAGGTTTAGTGTGTTTACGGTGGCAATTGTCGCTGCTAATTGGCAAAAAAGTTTAGTGTGTTTGCGGCAGCAATTGCCGTTGCTAATTGTCAACACGATTTGTGAGTTTGTGATGACAGTTGCCACTGCTGATTGTTATGTGTTCTTCCAAGAAAAAACAGATATGCTGCAATCGCTAATTCAAAAAACGTTTGCAGCGGCATAAGCCCCCGCTAATCACATAAATAATTTTCAAAAACAAAAAAAAAATGTCATAGTCCACTACTAATTTAAAAGACCATTTGCAGCTACAACCGTTACTAATTATATCATATAATTTTAAAAAGCAAAAATTAGAAAAATAAAAAAGGATTGCAAAAGTTTAAAAATCAACCAAAAATAAATTTATATTAAATCTAAAACACAAAATAACTTCTACAATTCTCTCTTTTCTCCTTCTTTTCTTCTCCTTCTGTTATCCTTTCCTCCTCTTCCTACGCCTGCTCTCATCCTTCTCCTCCCTTTCCCTCTCTTGTTCCTTCTCTCTCTTTGTATTTTTTTTTTATTTATTATTTTGCACCTTTTCTCTTCCTTCCACACTTCCCTGACCACCTCTAGCCACTACCACTGACTATCCACTATTGCTGCCGACCAGCCACCACTGCCGCACGACTGCTGGGTTTATTTTTTTTAAAAGTTATTTTACTGATTTTAATTTTTCCATAATATGTATTATCGATTTTTATTGTTGTTGATATTGTTAATTATTGTGGTATATTTTTTTGTTAAAGATTTAATAGACAGATTTGAAAAAATAGAGATAGTGAAAGACTCACTAGAAGGGTAGATGAATATGTTAAAGACTCAGTAGAAATTATTAAAGATTTAATCGAAGATTTTGAAAAGTCAAAGGAAGTTGTTGAAGACTTAATAGAAGTTGTTGAAGACTCAATGGAAGTTGCTCAACATTCAATGTAGGAAAATGAATCCCAATGGCTTCGAGATAAACTAGATATATTTTGAACTATGTTGAAAACTTTCCTTCCAAAGTTTTATTAAGACATCTATCTTGTTTATTTGTATGAATCTATAGATTTAATTTTTTTTCCTCGAATTAGCTTTTTGCGGTGACAATTGCACCTACTAACTAATTTGGTTGCCACTAATTAAAGGGGGGAACTGCCGCCGCTAATTAGAGGGGGGCAAAGTCCGCTGCAAATTAGAGGGGGAAAAATCCGCTGCAAGTTAAAGGGGGACAAGGCGCTCACTACTATTTGTGGTAGCCCAATTGTAACGTCCGAAAGAAAATTTTATCGTTAATAACCGAGTTATTTGGTTTTCATCGAATAAGTGAGTTTAATTGGAATTCGATTAAGCATTTAATTGAAGCCAATTAAGTGTGATTTAGAAGTGATTAGACTTGATGGAATAAGATTAGGAATATAGGAAATCTCATAGAATTTTTCTAAAATCAGTTTACCGATTTAAGAGAAATCGGTAAGATTTTGGTATTTTAAAACTGTCGAAATCGGAGCAATAGAAGAATTATTGTGAGAACCCTAGACTGAATGGCTAGGATTCAGCCACAACACTCCCATAGGTGGCACCATTTTTAGCCAAGAAGCAACCACAAAAACCAAGTTGAATAATCTACTCAAATCCACCAATCACATAACTCCTTGCTCTACAAGTTTGTGTTCAATTCCTTCTTTGCCCTTGTGAATTTCGGTCAAGATAAGGGACTGACTCCCCTTCATTTCTCTTCCGTTCACACTCCTCTCTATTCCATATTCAATGTCGCTTCAGGTCTCATCAAGAGTAGCTTCCATCTAAGGCACCAAATCAACTAAATTTCAATTAGACAAAGTAGAAATTCTACTTCTCTTCTTACTTTCCTTGGTCTGGGACTGTATGGGGGTATTGGGTATCTTATGATACTGATGAGATTTGAAGTGATAATGATGAATTATAATTGATTATGCATGTATATTGTGATTAGAATTGGAATTGGCATGAAAGAACTTGAAGAAAAGAGAAAACTCAATAAGTTGTTAGGGTTTTTTCTCGGTAGTTCGTACGGCGGAGTTTACGGCTCTGCCTATAGCCATTTAAATCCCATGAAGCTATTTTTATATGAAATTAGACATTCAGGACTTTCCATACATAATATAAAGCTATTGGATTAGTATAAAGGTAGTTATGAACTTTTAAAGTTTGACCTAGAAATCAGGACCTTCATCCGGGCAGTATGAGTTGGAAAGGGTCTAACTCACCCTACACAACTCCAAATGGAGTAAATCCAACATTGTTTGAAAGCTAACATATGAGGGAACATCCCATAAAAACTTCAAATTCAGATTCGTTGCCATCTATCCCCAGTACATCAGTGAATTCATCTTAAGTTCAACTTGGGCTAGAATAGGGTAATCTAGTAGGGTCAAGTTTCAGAGCTTATATCTTGAGTTATACTTACTCAAATGATATGCAACTTATTTCATTTGAAAGTTTGCTCTGTTATCTTTACATTGATATAAATTTCATATGATTTCACCCAGATTTCTAGTTTGGTGAATTTTCTCTTATAAGAGTGTAATTCTGGCTAGAAATAGAGCTAGATCGGGTATACTTAAGGTTAAACTCAGAAGGGTATACTTAGGCTTGAACTCGGAAGGGTATACTTAAGGTTGAGTTCGAAAACTTAGTAGACAGAGAGCTAGATTAGATATACTTAATGTTGAATTCGGAAACTTAGTGAATAGTAAATAGATCTAGTATAGTTAATGTCAAAACTTGAAATTTAAGAAACACCTCATAAAAGTCTTGGGAGACCAAATGTAGACTAAGGTCAGTGATCGGGATCAATCCAAAATCAATCTAGGAGATCGAACATAACCTCGGATGTCGGAAATTATATAATCTAGGAGATCGAACTTAATCTTGGAAGTTGGAAATATTATAATCTCAAAGATCGAACATAACCCAGTAAGTCGGAACTTAGGTAATATCGGAACTCGGGCATAATTCAAACTAGGAAGTTGAATTCGGGAATAGAAGTTAAAAGCTTGCACCTATTGCTATTGTTATATTCTTGCTATGACTATAATGTTATATATTGAGTTTGCTATTTGATTAAAGTTTCCTGATTTCCTGGCACTATTCATAGGGAAGCGGACATGAACCATTATATTGCCAAGATTTCGGCAAAGATTGCAATTAATATGAATTTACAAGTTATGCATGCATTGGTCAAAGTATGAGACAAGTAATGCTACTCTTATAAGAATGAGAAAGGATTTTCATGTGACTTGGGCCAGCCCTGAGCAAAGTTAAGGGGAATAGATCAGTGGGGAAGTCGGGGAAAGTAACCCCGGCGACCCTGTATCAGAACGAACTAGATCCTGAAAAATAGACTATTACCCAGGAGTCTTATGGCCAATATACTCCCAGGGGACCAAGTATGGAAAAATATGAGCTAAAGTCAAGTGCATTATCATTTCTGCATATCCATAGTTTCTGTTACCATGTTTTGAATTGATTGCACTATTGTCTGCTATATGTGTACTTTTGCTTACTTTACAGCTGCCGCTTAATTATGTCAAAATATATGTCTTGCTACTTATTTCTCTATTTAACATTCCTTTATCTCCTTAAGCAAAACCAAGTTATGTTTCGGCTATGACTTCTATAATTAATTGAGTAAAATATCCTGTTGATGTAATATTTTCTTTTAATTAACCAAAATCTGAAACACTTGAGAATGACGACGATGACATACACACACACACACACACACTTAGGATTCCTACTGAGAAATCTTTATTTCTCATCCTTCTATACATTTCTGTGTCATTCTCAGATCATGGAGAACGCAGCTACCAGCGTCCTGTTCATTGAGTTTCATGAGCTCCACATCCACCTGGATCCATTTATGGACTGTATATATGTATCTGGTAGATATTAGTTCCGTTTTTATTTCTTCTTTTGTAGAGATTTTGCTGTACCCCTTGCTCATCCGTTCTTTGACCTTGCTGCATCTTACATTATCATCCCTCTCCACATGGCTCATCCTTTTCCACCTCCATATACTGCGGCAACAGCACTGACAGTAGCAGTAGCTCCCATGGCTCCGCCAGCCTCACCACCACAGCAGATACCCTCGGTCTCGATGTCAAAGGAGGATCCATTTGAGGCTGAGAGTTCATCTTCCTCGTCCTCTGCTCTGAGCGTGGATTACACTCATGCAGGTGCCAGCATGGTGAATGGATCCCTTTCTTCAGAATCCATTTAGTTAGAGTACCTGCCGTAGCAGTAGTAGGTGTATAGGATGACTCTTTTTCGATAGTTTGGGTCATGGGCAGGTAGGTAGGAGTCAGGACTTGTACATGAAATGTCCCGTGAGGACCAGATTGGGTATTGTTCATATAGACAGGTCGATTTATTTTTTTATTAGCGGCATCATTTTACTACCCTATACTGTTTGTTGTATCATGGTAAAACTTGAAAATAGATGTATATATATATATATATATATATATATATATATATATATATATATATATATATATATGATACAAATTTCAGTAGTTCTATTTATTTCGCATTTTTATTACTTTACTTCCGGTACGTGATTAAATAATACTAAAATTAAAAAATGAAAGTTAATCAATTAGTCACACGTAATAACTTATCAAGTAATATATTATAACTTAAATATAGTATTTTGTTTGGTAAGATGTTACACCAATGTCTGCCATAAATATGCTTTTTGTGGCCGACTTTGGCTCATTTGTGGCAGCAAAGTTTGCCGTAAACGGCCAATTTTCTTATAGTGCCATTCCTAAAAGTAATTTTATGATAATGCTCACTTGGCTCACAAGGAAGAGTCTTCTATTGTATCTTAGAAAGATTCTTGTAGATTCGACTTATATGTGACTATATATTTCCGGTGCTTGTCTTTTGTTCCTTGAGAATTTCAGAAGTTCATTGAGCAAATTTCTCATTTTGTTGAGCAAGCTTTTTCAATGCTATCACTCAATCTAGTTTATTATTTTGAGAAGGAATTAGGCGTTGAATTTGGTGTGGGTAAGTAGGTGGCGGGTTGCCCCCATTCAAATGGTATGCTCTTTTGCTAAAGTCACATGGAAGATAATTGATAACTCCAACATGCATTCACCTTATCGGTGTTGTGCACTCGAAAAATTGTCCATTTGATGCACTATACGAAGTAAAGAAGGCTATATTGATGGGGACCATAATGCAAGTAATGCGGACCGTAAGACAAGAGATTCAATCGATTGGGTTGCAATGATCTAAGTTGGTCAGATTTGACCATAATTGAAGAGATGAGTTGATTTGAAGCATTCTTATATTATTTGAGCTTTGTTGAAGACATTACTACTATTAGTGTTTTAACCTATTAATTGAAGTTTAGTAATTGTGATATTTTATACTTTAATTTATTATTTGAGTTTTAATTAGAATTAGTTAAGACCATATATTTTAGTCATAATCATACCTTTTGAGAAAATATCAAATCTTTTCAGAATTTTATGTTTTTATTTTCTTTTCCTTTTTTATTTTAAATATGTAAATTGACCTACAGAGACTATAGAGCTTTCATATCAATAAAATAATATTGTGAGGTTATTTCCATAGTCTCTTGTATACTTTGTGAGTTTTTGATTTTGATATTCTTGTATTTTTTTCATTTATAAATAGAGTTAAGAATTCTAATTTCTATCCCAAGGTTCTTTGTTACTGGTTATTTGAGAGTCGCAGAAGCATCGCCAAAATTCTTATTCACAAGTTAAGTAAGGGTTGCAGGACACTATACAATTCCCAATTTTTTACCAGTGTTAAGTCTTTATCTGGGTTCATATCATATATCTTGTACCTTACAGTAAAAAAGCTAAAAGAGAATAAAAGTAATGAAAGATCAAATGAAATAAGTTTTTTATGAAAAAGAGGTTAGCAAAGAAAATAAAATAAAATCAGATGAAATGAAATAAAAGCAAAAAAAAGATAGTAAATAAAAAATATTTTTCTTCATTTTATACTTTTGAAGAAAACAAAAACAAAAAAATAATAATAAAAAAATAAAAATAAACAAAAACAGATAAATACCCAAATTAGCAACAAAACTACTGGTTATGTTCTAGAAACCGACATCTCAAAAACTGGTCAAAAACGGTATGAACTAGTAAAAAATGGTGAACTGATCAAGCCAGTCCCGGTTTGCACGGTCTAGCCATCTCAGTTGAGCAATGGTTGAGCAACCACCATAGAGGGTGAGCCAAATGCGACACTATGGAGGATGACCGCCAGCGGCATAACGAGGAAGACTATCTTCTTCCTCTTCTCGGTGAACAATTGAGTCCTATTCATGGGGCTCTTGGAGGCCATATCTAAATCTAGGTTGGCGATTTAGTGCGAGAGAGGATGTGTGAGAGTGGCACTGCATTGAGAGTGAAAGAGGATGTGAAAGAAAGAGTTGAGTTAAGAAGGGAGGCATATGGGAGTGGGTGGTGCAGTGAGAGTGAGAAAGGATGTGAAAGAGAGGCATGTGTGCAGCGTTTGGAGAAAAGCAAAAAAGGGGAGAAAGTTAGAAAAGAAATTAGGGTTAGATTTTCGTTACTTTTAAATTTTAAATAAAATTTTGGCAAAAATGGGGAATGAGCTCGTTGGCCAATTTGATTCAAAACAAAAACATTGCAATAGCCAACCGCTATGAAAGGCCACGAATGGGCTGTGAAATCCTCCAGGTTCTATTACTATTATGAGGTGTGGTTGTATATAATTAAATATATGTATTTTTATAAAAAAGTTGAAATATATTTTTATATAATTAATTACTAATTATTTGTTCCGGTTCAACCTCGATTAAAATTGGTTGAACTAATCAACCTTTAAATCAATGCCTTTTCCAATTTAATATCTGACATGGTTTACAAAACCTTGATACTAGTTCACAAGTGATAAAGAGGAGAGAAGGGAATATCATTCTTATAAGAATTGTAAATCAAGTATTAATTTATCTAGAACAGCTGCTATTTGGGCGAAGAAAAAAATTAAGATTAAGAGTAAAAATACATACACAAAATCAAATAAATAAAATATGCAAAGATTAGAAAATAATTTATAAAAAAGACAGGTGTTAGAATATAATTTCACTAGATTTTTCAAAACATGTGCTACTAGATTATAATTTAATTTATAATTCAATTAAATTGATAGTTGAATTACTCAAAACAAATAACTATAGTCCAAATACTCGAGACTATGATCTTTTTATGACAAATTGAATAGTTTAATTTCTTAATATTAATATAAATCTATCCTAAAGATGAAAAGCAAGAGTTCCTATAATCACACATACGAGTATTTCTATCTCTAGAATTCTACTCTAGTTTGTTTTTATTATTAGAGTAGTTTATTTTATAAAGTGATTTTTCAATTGATAATATAAAACCAAAAATCCATTAAATGGTGATCAAGCCAAAAATAATATTAACAATATTAATTATCACTCAATTAATTGAAAAAGAAATTTATATTAAAAGTCAGGAATATATAATTTATTCTACTAATTCACATCATCTTAACACTTAACTAAGAAAAGGTAGTAAAAGAAAAGAACTTGGTACTTATTGACAAATCATCTTTCTCTCCCCATGTAAAATCCACCAAGTGCACTAGGAAAGCTGCCACAACGATTTTACAATAAGTTATTTCAAAGTGAGCATAATTTTTTTGATCTTCTATTCCAATCTTTATCTTCTTTCAAATTTGCTCCAAATCTTTATGAATCCTCTTCTGAATGTTTTTCAAATTTTCATTGGAATCTTTTTCCTACCTTCTCATCCACTAGTACTATCTTTATCCTTTATCCAAATAAATCTGCTATGAATCTTTATCCATTAAATATAAAAGAATTATAATTTCTTTAATAGCACTCATAAATTAAATGTGCTAAAATTAATTAGGAAAATTATCTTTTTGAAGACAAATTGAAATAATTAATGAAAAAAATATGGGGAGAAAATATATTAATTTTCACTAGTCATAAAAAATCTTGTGATCTCTCCCCTATAGCAATCAACTAAAGAATCAAAAAAAAAAAAAAAAATCAACTAAAGCTTTTCACCATACACATAATCAAGAGATTCCTAACTGTAGCCCAACAGGAACCTAAACATTCAAAATGAGTTAAAGAGTAATCAATTAATTATGAAAGGGGCTTAAAACACTTAGGGTGTGTTTGGTTAAATTAAATAAACATATAAAAATTTTAATTATCAAAGAAACAAAATTCATAAAAAGAATTATTTATTGAACATGGAGAATTATCATATAGCAAACAAAATAAATTTATAGCGATTTATTTGAAATAAACTAAACTGCAAGGTTTTTTTAATATGAAATCTAGCATTCAGCTGAAATATTTCCAGTTACTTTCTTTCTCTTGGAAAATATATGTTGGTATTTATGAAAATGTTTCTCTTGATACAGTGAGTAAGACAACGGAGGCATGAGAGCTTCTTTGATTGTTCACGACCAGTTACATGATGAATGAAGATCAGCAAAAATTTGATAAGAAAATATATATTTTAATGAAAATGGATACGAAATCTCAAGCTTTTGAAATGAGACTCGACTTGGGATGACAGCCCTGCATTTATTGTAGGGCTGTTTATTTAGATTTCAAAACTAGTCGTCTTACTGCTCATCAATCATATTATATCGTTATGAGCAACTTCAAACCAAAATTAAATAAAAAATATATATAAGCATCTTTTTAGCACGTGTATAATTCAAATTAAAATTTAATGGGCCATAGACATACAGTAGCTAAAATATTCTCAGAATGCTGTTATAAGAATGGTTTGGTAAGCCAAAAAGATGATGGTCTGTGACGGGGGTGAATAGAGATACATTGTTTAGAGATGTTGATTCGATCCCTTCTACAAATAAGAAGAATATTCTTTACAAACTTCCGATTTCAGGAATATGTCTGCACTTTAAGTGTCACCAAGTCAGGAATATGTGTCACTTGCTTTAAATGAGAGGACTGTCACACAAGACTTCCTGAAACATACCAGAAAATTCACCATAAATAATCATATTTTATCTTGATGTTGATTGCAGAAAGTCATGGTACTTTTTTCTTAATTCTGTTATTCAAATTTAATGGAACATTTCAAATTTCATACGTGGAACCATGGATGATGATTTATGGGCCATATAGCCTTCCCCAATCTGAAGATCCTGCCATTCGTGAACATCTGAAGTAAGACTTGACTCAGCAAGGAGTGGGTGCTCTCATTAGCTTGTTAACCTGAGATGCAAAGAGAAAAGCGTGAAGAAACTAAAATCATGTAATAGTAAATGATATATCATATAGCTAATGTCAAATAATAAGGTGGAAGAAGTAATGAGTAATTTATCTTTTACCTTATGGTAAAGTTAGTTCAAAAAAATTCAATCATCGTCATCTGAGCCATGGATAAATTCGCCATCAATCTCAACAAAAGGGATGTCAGAAATCTTCAACCAGTCTTTCCCTTTATCTTTTCTGCATTGTTGTTTTAGCAGAGGGCAGTCTTGAATATATAACTCCAAAAGTGAGGAGGGAAGTCCCATTTCTGGGAAACAGAAAATCCTGGGACAGTTATAGATCGAAAGTTCTACAAGGGAGGTGAGGTATGTAAACCCCAGGGATGGTAGGGACATAAGGTTTGAGAGATCGCGAAGGGCTAGGCTAGACAAGGATGTAAGATTTTGAAAGCCCTCTGGTGACAGGTATTTTAAGTGGCGAAAACCCTGAATAGTGAGGCTGGTCAAAGAGGACGGAAGCATTGTCCCCAGCTTCTCAAGTGGTATCTGGATACTTTCTCCTATGATGGTGAGGTCCCTAAGAAAGGAGAGCTTGTATAAACCCCATTTGAAGATTGACTCACAGGCATTATGGTCATTGATCCAAAGGGATGTTAAGTTGGCAGGAAAGCCTTCTTCAAGAACATATTGAATGCTGGGACAGTATCCTATCTCCAGCTCTTTGAGGGAGTCGAGATCATGCATGCAGTTTGGCAGGGCCACTAGTTTCTCACAGCTCATGATGCAAAGCTCCGTCAGACTCGAGGTCGGCAAACCTTCATCTGGGAAGGAGACCAAACTTGAACAACCAATAATTTTGATCTCTTTTAGATTCACAAGGCAATGCAACCCTTCAGGAAGGGATTTGAGATTGTCACAGTTCCATATCTGAATAGATTCCAAGGAGGTGTTTCTATGCAAACTGTTTGCTATTAACTCCAGCTTTAGACAGGATTGAATCTCAAGTCTTTCAAGACTTTTTGGCAACTGGCCTATCATTGACAAGCATGTTAGCTCTGGACAATTCCACATGTACAGAAGTTTGACAGCCTCGGGTAATTCACCACTTCTTGAAATGCAAGTGAGTGATGGACACCAGGAAATGTATACATACTCCAGGTGAGAATTGATGGTGTCACTGTTCTGGATATTATCCTCATGCATAATTCTTGAAGTAGAGCATTCTCCATTGTCTAGTAAACACCGCAAGTTCTTACAGTTTGAAATCTCCAGTGCTTTCAGAGTGGGAGGCAATTGATCCGTTGTAACAAAGACTAGGGAATCACAACAAGATATGTGCAAGTGTTCAAGACAATAGCTGTTGAACATTAGTGCATTAGGAATAAATTTCATGACGCTCCAATTTCTAACTTCAATTGATTTGAGCGTGGATGACAAACCGTGTGGATGCTTCTCAAGCCAAACTTCATTTCCCCATAAAGCAGTCAGAACACTCTGGTCAAAAGCACAATCGATAATTTTGAGTTCTTCTACCCTTCTGAAAGCTTGCTCAAGCCCCTCCGTTGGAAGCGTGAATTCCGAGATTCTTGAAACAGCCATGGAGTTCAATGATCTGAATTCAGCTGTGCGATTAAGAACTAAGCCTTTGCATCCTTCAATTTCTAGTTTGCAGAGCAGAGGAAGGCTTGAAATGGTTACAGAGAATTTTTCACATTCTTTAACTGATACAAATTTGAGAGAATGAAGTTTCTCAGGTAAATTGCCCAAAAGTTTGGGACACCTCTCAATGTGAAGCTCCTGCAAAGAAGCAAATATATCACACTGATCATTACTGCCAGAGGGGATCCAATCTTCCCATTTTTCCATATCCATAATATGTAGTCTTTCTAAGGATGGGAAAGGTTTTAAGCAACCCTCACCATAGAAGCCGCCATCAATGCAGTATACTTCTTTCATTCCAATGATGTGAAGGTCTCTGAGGGCATGAAGTTTTCCAAGTGCTGGCAAAGATGTGCAATTTGCACAATCTTTCAACTTTAAGAACACTAGATTCTTGAAGGATGGATCTCCTACCCATTTTGGGAAACTAGTGCCACCATAGCATTTAACAGTAAGCTCTTTCAGTGTTTCGGGAGGTTGTAGCATTTGAAGCACGTCTCTTGCTTTTTCAATATGTGACTGATCATTGATACAAGAACTCCATCTCAATTTCAGGACATCAATGCCTTCCTTCTTATTCAACATAGCATCACCTGCTTCTCGAGTGTCAGTCACATGCTCTAACCTGGACACACAAAGTACCCCTTGGAGTTTTGACAACCTCATCAATTCTCTGATCCCACTCTTGCCTAGGACAAAGTTTGTCAGTGTTCGAAGATATGTCAATTTACCAATGTCTTGGGGCATGCCTGTTAAAGAATGTGCTCCAGTGATATCTAGATGACGTAGGTTGATCAAGTAACCCAAGTTTGATGGCAGCTGCTCAAGATAGAAACAATATCTCAGTAATAATGTTTGCAGATTCCACAGACTGCAGACTGATTCAGGCAATTTTCTGATGTTAGTCCAAGAAAGATTCAGGTAGCGTAGATGCTTCGAATTGCTAATTGAATTAGGCAGCCTACCGATGAAATATCCACTCAATGATAAAACTCTCAAGCATCTCAACTCGGGTAACAACTTCAAAAGAATATGATTAGTTATGTATGACCATGCTTCTGGCCGTGGATGCTTTAGAGGGAGGAATGTTCTTAAAGACTTTGCTTCTTCAAAGGCCTGAAACTTTTGAATACCATCATATTCACCACAAATGTAAGATGCATGCCGAGCCCTTTCTGAAATTTTCTTCTTTATTCGATGATCGGAGTGAGAATTACAGTCCACTTTGAAACAGGATTCTCCGGCAACACACTGAGCCAGATCATTGATGAGGTCATGCATCACATACAATGATCTGTTGCTACTCGACCTTTGGAAAAGTGAAGCTGAGAGAAGATCTTGAAAGCAGTCATGGCCCACATCTTCCATTTGCTCCTGTGCTTGATGCCCCAGAAACCCTTCTGCCATCCACAGCAACACAATGTCTTTCTCCCCGAATTCAAAGCCTTTCGGTAATATGGAGCAGTATGCAAAACATCGCTTTAGCTGTGAAGGAAGCTGATTATAACTCATTCTTAATGTTTGGAGGATGTTACTTTGACGCTCCAGAAGATCCCACAGTTCAAAATTCAATACATTATCCCACTCTTTTTCATTCTGCTTAGAGGATAAAATACCCCCAAATGTTGTTGCTACCAATGGTAAACCTTTGCATTTCTCAACAATTTTCTTCCCGATTTCGGCACGGAAATGATTTGTACCAATAGTTTTACCCCTAAAAGCATGCTGCACGAACACTAACCAGCAGTCCTCATCGGATAACTTGTTCACATAATGAGATTCAACAGTTCCCATCATGTCGGCAACTTCTGCACTCCTTGTTGTCACTATCACCGAGCTTCCCTGCGCGCCTCCTCTGAATGGAGCTTTTAGCTTGTACCATTCACAGTAATCCTTATTCCAGACATCATCTAGAACAATCAGGAACTTCTTGCCACTCAAGGCTTCTTTGAGGTTAACTTGAAGCTGATGGAAGTTACTGAAATCGCAGGTACTGGAAGTGGCCGACTCTAGAATCTTACTAGTTATGGCCTTGACACCAAAATCATCAGGTACAGACACCCATGCCTTGAGATCAAAGTGCATATTCACCTTGTCATTATTAAACACAACTTGAGCCAATGTTGTTTTCCCAACCCCTGGCATTCCTACGATGGGAATGACTAGGACTTCATTGCCATGGCTTGGCATATTCTCAATCAGCAGCTGAATAATCTTCTGCTTGTCCTTATCTCTACCAAAAATGTGGGACTCATCTACCATGGAACTTGTCTCTTTGGTTTTGTATGACCCCACAGCAGCAACCTCACTTAAACCAAGCTCATGCCTCTCATTTGAAAGGTTATCAAGTCTCTCAGTGATCACCTTTATCTTGGCTTCTATCCCAACATTAAACTTTATATTACCAGGATTCAGAGAATTCCATACTCGAGTAAAGGTTGTTTGAGTTTCCAGGCTCCTCCTCATCAACGCTTCAGTAGCAAACGCGTCCAGAACATCTTCTGCATCATAAGCCACATCTTTAAGCTCAACCAGCCACATTCTCACAGCCTCGTTGTTTATTTGCTTGTGTTCAGCATCATTGAGTACTGCTTTAACAAGCAGCAAAGTCTTCTGGAATTTCTTCAGCACTTTGTGATCGTCTCCTACAAGAACAACATCTATAACATTCTTTGAGGCCAACCTGTCAAACAAAACCTGGAGGAAAGCTGACAAAAATGCTTCTCCTACAGGCATGGCTTCTTTGGAAACAGTAAGAGCAAACGAGGAAAAACACTGGATCACAAGGTCCTGATGATAAATCTTTTAGTTGCAGAAACTGTAGTTTAATATGCTATCATCCAGAGGATTATGGAAGTAAACCGAAAATCTAGGTGAACGTATTTGTTTTATAGATTAGGAAAATATTTCTCTATTTGATTATAGGCATACCTCGCCAATTTAATCCTGCTATAAGAGAGGAAGCAAAGGTCAAACGTAGAAATAACCCAGTATTTATGCGTTGGTGCTAAAATTATATGCAAACCACATATTGTTGGCTACCAAATTGAAGCATATACTCTTCTTGAATTTCATTGTCAAACGTTAGTAATGACGTACATACACAAGAAGACAATGAGACACCGTTCAAAAAAGACAAAGGAAGAAAATAAAAGCAAACACATAGCCAGCGGGGCAAGCAAATACAATAAAATTGTCCACTCTCGAGGAATATCAGATAGGGTCATGATGCAACGGTCTCGAGTTCACCTAAGCTATCGTGGACTTTAGATGTGGCACAGTAGTACAAAATGGTACAAATAACTTAAATATACAATATTTTATCAAATCAATACTAGAATCAGATAAGGCATCACTCAAATGTGAAAAATAATAGCAACTGTGAACCCAACTTAGAGGTTATGTATCTCACAAATGTCTAGCATACTAATTTTTCATTGATGATAAGAAATACATGATTTCAACAAGTTTTCTTGAAAAAAGAGAAGCTACATTCATTTCAAGAACACAAACCCAAATGCTTACTTCTTGCTCGAAAAGATCTAACTTCTCATATTAGTGGTTTTCTCCATCAACGGAAAATCGTTTTTTTTTTCCCACCCTTCCTTTTCCGCTTCTTTCATCATTGCTAAAAAGTTTGCTAATTTTAACAAGGATTAGAATTTCTTAAAATGTTTTACTTCATATTAAATAAAATGTCTCTTAATTTCAGTCAACATATAGAAAACTCAATGTTCCTGAACCTTGAAGAAGCTCTTAGTTCATGGCTGTCCAAATAAGCCTTGATATAACAAATACTAGTGAGACCTTAACATTAGCAAACGTCCAAGGAAGTACTTTCTAAGCAATTTCTCAAATCTGGTTTGGCAAGTATGTGACAACTAATATCCCTGTTGTTTCAATATGGACTTCACATTTGGAACTCAGCAATAAACCGTTTGCGGGGTCGGTGGCTAGCTGGTGATAATGTCGTTAAATTTGGAATTTGTGCCATGATACGCGTAATTTCTGGTCCCCAACAGTGGGGACGGGGAAATAAAAGAAAAAAAAATAAATCTAAAATCATATGTCTTCGATCGTCACAACGAGTGAATGAAGTATTGGATATTCACAGTGCATGAAAAAAATTTTAGCACAAAAATTTCAGCGGGAATGCTAGTGTAAATGTCTAGGAATTTTGATTTGTCTACTATTTTCATTTTTTGCACTCTTCATTACTGTGGATCCCAGTATTAACCTCTAGAGATTTTAGCCCATCAACTAGTGATTATAGAGTTTACAAGTGTACAAATACATGAAAAAAAAAAGGGGGAGAAAGGCTATTCATAATGCATTATTTGCTTAAAAGTTAGAATAAAATCCTATATGCTTCTAAACTAAAAGAAAAAAATTAAAAAGAAATTTAAACTGTATCATTTATATCTCAAAATATTAATTCTGTAACCTATTACTTTCTTCCACTTTTAACATAGTTTTAGTATAATGATATTTATTCTAAATAGTATAAAACGGAACTTAATTTTACTCTGTGAGCATCTAATTTTTTTCATTTAAATTATAGTTCAATATTACCATAGTAACAACAAAACTTTAGATAAAATAAATAAAAGATGTAATTTCAAAATGTAAGTTAATATGCATGTATAATTTCTGTAATAATGCTATACAGTCAAAAAAATTAGAATTCAATAAAAAGAAAGGTGATTGTGTGATGGAATCAAACAATTTAACTCACCTTAAATGGACTGGATTGAAATGATAATCGATTAATTAGTCACCTAAAGATCAATTTGTATATTACATCATTGTAATAAATAAATTTTCTTAAAAATTATAACTCTAATTTTTTTTTTTTTTTTTTGTGACGGGAACCTTGCTACTAAATCAAAATCAGATTTTGGAAGTTTGAAGATGACAGGGACTTAGATATGAAACAGAAATTAAGGGGGAAAAAAAAATCTAAACAAACCATCTACGTTCAGTTGCTAAGCATTTTCCTTCCGGTTCCCTTGAGAGTCGGACGTTTGGAAGAAAATGATATGAGTATTGATGTCCACCATGGAAACTTCACTGAAGCATTCATTAATTAGACTGTCTTTCCATGGTATTGAATTATGAACCGAGAAGTCTCTTGTACTAAGTCTGCAAAGGTCGGCCTTTTGACAAATGCTTTAGGATATGGTAAAATAAGGTTTCATAGTGTAAAATTCATAAAATATATAGGTTCCTCCCAATCTTGGTTCAAGGCATGACTCCGAGTTTTTCAAGCATTTACAAACTGCCCGCAAATAGGAAACCTAAGAATCAAATACTAGAAATTTCAAATTTAGCGCTGGAAAAAATCCAACTCTAAATTGTGGAAATTTCGTTGCTAAACGAGTTAGAGACATATTTTGAGATGAAAATACTTCCGTAGCTAAAAATGGGGTTGTTTGTAACATCCCTATTTTCGAAAAGAGCGTAAAAGGAACTTTAAATTATTTCCCTTACGTAGTGTGAGAATTTCTCAGGTAGCACTATGCCTAACAATTTTCACACTTAGAACTATAGATAGCGTAACACTGCCATTAAAAATATGGTGCTGTCATATAACAAAAATATAAAAATGATGAAAATGCCCTTGTATAAACTTCTGTTATTTATAATTTTACTCCAAAACTTTTAGTAATTACACATTGACCCCCAAAGATTCTTTTCATTATTATCCCTGAACTTTTTAAAAAATGATATTTAGATCCCTACATCAATATAATTAGTAGAATAAGGTTTTAAATGAAGTAGAATCATATAGCAAAAACGTAGAAACTTAATTCTTGGCCAATTGGGCTATGAAGGTGTCCACATGTGAAATGATGTGGGATGTCCCTAGACTTGCCTAAAATTATGAAAATGCCATTAATTACGGAAAACAGAAAATAGAAAGGCCTTGAATTTGCAAAATGATTAACTTACGCTGTTAATCGATTTATTCAGTTTTGATAGTCATGTAAAAGCAATTAGTAGTCAATTATAGGTTAATTAGAGGCTAATTAAAAGTTAATTAGAGAGATTAGGCTTAAGAATAATTGGACTAGAGATATAGAAAATCTCACAAAATTATTTACTAACATTCTGCCGATTTGAAGAAAATCGGTAAAGATTTGATATTTTATATTGCCAAAACTGAATCAGTAGAATTTCACACTGACAACCCTAATTTGAGCAGCTAAAATTCAACCACTCCAATCCCCTAAGAGTGGCGCCAATTGGCTGCCCAAATGGAGGAAAAGCTTGGCCAAACCACCACCATGCAAGCCTGCACCAATCACATGCAACCTTCATATTTTTAAACACCAAAATCCCCTCCAAATCCCCCTCATTTTCGTGCTTCTCTTTCAGCTGACTTCTCTCCCTTCATTCTTCTTCTTCTTCACTTCCTCTTTCTCAAATCTCCAAGCTCCACCCACTTCCTCCACCAAGAGCTCAAATCTACTTAGTTTCTACATCAATTTCAGGTAGGATTCATGACTTTTACCTATTTCTTGTGATTGTGTAGCTAATGAGAATCATATTTCTCGTCTCTTATTTGATGATATACTATGTTCATATGATCTTTTATAGCCAAAATAATATGTGGTGATTAGGTTTGGGCTGAAATTTGAATAAAAAACTAAAAGAGGAACTAGGCAAAATCTGATTTGGTTGAAAAGCCCTAAACCGTCCATACTGCGAAGTGTACGGATTCACCTACGGCCATTGGAATTTGATGAAACTAATTTTAATAAAACTAAACATCAAGAGCTTTCCAATAATATAAATTATAAGATTATTGGATCTGTAATGAGTGAGATATGAATTTTTGAAGTTAATCATAAAATTTTGTCCCTGATTTTGAGTAGACTAGATTTCAAATGGCCTAACTCGCCTTATACACCTTTAATTAGAGTGAAACAAATTTTTTTATAAAGTTAACACATAGAGCAATATGCCATAAAAATTTTAGAATTAAATTCGTTACCTACTTTGCTTAGTAATTCACCAAATTTGCCCTATGTCCTGACCGGGCTAGAACATGGTAGCTCAAATTAGCCAACTTGAAGAGCTTATATCTTGAGCTCTTCTTATTAAATAAAATGAAACTTCTTGGAAGTGAAAGCTAATTTAATTAGCTTTAAAATGATATAGGTTTCGTATAAATCCAATTAGGTTTTTATTTTTAGTGAATTTTTACTTTTCAATGTGTAATTTTGCCTTACTATAGCATAGGCCTAGGTTAATCTTCAATAATTTGAGTTATACTTATCAAAACTTAATGGGACCAAAGAAATTAAAAACTAGACAAATAATACTCAATATATCAAAATTCATATTTAAATAAGCTAAATAGAAATTATAGCATAAATAACAAAATAGGGCAAAATTGGATCGTATAGATAGGTTTGCCAAATTGAAAGTTTAGCCACTCTAATGTGTGTAAAAATTGCAATTAAAGCTTAAATATTACAAATTTATGAAGCTGTTGAAAAATTAATGTATTATACTTGATCTACTACTGTGACTGACTGTTTGTTGAAGCTGGCACTATTCACAGAGAAGCAGACCTGATCCATTATGCTGCCAAAATTCCAGCAGAACCATGTGAACGTTAAGCATGTTTATATGTTATGTACATGAAGATGTGTCATGCAAGCATGAATATTTGAAAATAAGATATGGAGCACATGCTTAAGGCTCTCAAGCATATCTATACATAAATACATGAGCATATAAACGATATGAAAGAAAAATGAGATCCCTTTACTTGGAGACAGTTATTTGGGTCTCTTCTTGTGAAGGCAATTAAACTATGAGATCTCTCTACCTCGGAGGCACGTGGCCAAACAAGATCCCTCCGAATTAAAGGCACGTGAGTCCTCTTGTAGGTTAGTACTGTGTAATGATGGTCACGAGTTGAGCTCACTCTTAGATTAGTCTACCTAATGGCAGTAAAGATTAAAAAAAATTTACGAAAGCTTAACTATACTAACATAAATTCAAGTATGAGCATTTGCATAAGTATATTACTTGCTTTGCTAAGTTGAGATTGATCTATTTAAGTATGCTGTAATTGCTATTCTAATTTTAAAATATGAATTTATCATATTATTGCCCTATTGATTCAAGCGTGTGAGTAAAATAAACTTTGATTCGAATAATATATCTTCACACTATAAAACTAAAAAGTTTATATGACATGTTCACCCTTTTTTATAATAAACCGAAGTAGTTAGAGATAATAACGATGATACTATGTGTGGTGGTTTAGAGAATTCTACTGAGAATTTTAAATTTTTACTCCTATGTTTATTTTTGTATTATCTGCAGATAGTTCAAGAACCCTGAATATGCCATCCTAGGCAGAGTTGACTATGATGAGTGGAGACGACTGAAGATTGTTGTCAAATAAAGTCCATTCAAGAACATTAACAACTCTCAAATATAGTACTATGACTTAAGCATAGTACTATATTTGAGAGGGTGTTACATTATTAACGAATTTTGGTCATCCATCTCTAAATTTAAACCTTCCATCTCTAATATATGAACACGTTTCATCATATTTTTTAAAAAAGAATGTCACTAGAGACATAATATTTTCATCTCTAACACAGATATTTCGTCTCTAATAAGAGAAATTAGATACTGAACATTACCATATCTAAATAAAAGGCGGAAATATTAGAATGGATGTTCCAAATTCAAACAACAACATAGGGATTTAGCAAATACATAGAACCAAAGCATCAAAATAATCAAGGTAATATTATACAAATAATTGCTGGCAAGAAATTAATTAAAACGCTTACTCATATTGACTAGAGAAACTTCTTTGGGGAATTTTTTTTTTTTTTTTGGATAAAAGATGAAACATTATTAACAACAAAGAAATGATATTACAAAGAGCATGGATGACAAGAAATCCTTCAATACAAAAGATAGGAATAAACAAAAGAATATCAAAAGAGCAATGTCTTCCAATTTCTCTACATATCTGAGAGAGACACCCTTTAAAAAAATCATGCATCTTACACTATGTGGAAGAAGATGCCTAACCATATCCTAGAAGACTTGTTTGCTTGAATGCTTGTCATTAAAAATACAGGAGTTACGCTCCAATGAAACACACCAAACAATGGCACAGACAGCACTCTGTCACAAAGATTTAGCTTCCTTCCTCCTCTCAAAACCAATAGTTAATCAACAAGAATTAATCCAAAGCACTAGGACACACCCAACACTCAGCAATGATACCAAACAATGCATTCCATAGAACAATGCAAAAAAAAAAAAAAGAAAAAAAAAGATGTGTAATCGATTCCAAACTAGCACTGGACATAACACATATCAAGGGAAATTGCCTTTTGCAGTGTTCGAACCTACAACATGCTATTGGTGTTAATTCTATTAAGCACAACTGTCCAAATAAAGGATTTGACCTTCAAGGGAGTCTTGAATTTCCAAATAGGTTTATCAACGACAAGAGAGAGTCAAGGAGACCAAGACGTTTTATCTAGACAAGGAGACATTATCATAGAGTCAAGGAGACCCAACAAGATAACTAAATATGAAGACTCCTTATCATTCAAATTCCTACAAAATTGGAAGTTCCAAGAATAAATGGAGTCTTGTACATAATAAAAATTCTAGATTAAGGAATTGTGGAGAGAAGATCAACAATAAAAACGCAAAAAGGCTATACTAAAAGAGGAGTGAGGAGTCTCCTATCCAGTGGTCCTCCAGAAAGCTGTCCAAACAATTGTCTTGTCTTTGCAATTGAGGGAGTTTTGGAATATGAAAATAACTAATTAAAGTTGAATAATACGAAGAAGATTAAGAATAAGTAACAAACAAATGGATTTGACATTAAAAACTCCCAAAGGATCTAATGTCCAAGCACAGGCATCAAGGACATGAGAAGGAAGGGCCAAAAAAAAAAAAGCCAAAAATCCCAGACAAGAAACTAAATCTCTAATTCAAAATATCGCATGCCATCTCCAACATAGAATTTGCGTAGTATGGTCTCTAGATCATTCTTCCATGTACAAATGGTTCATTAATATATAGAAACAAAATAACATAGTGTACAACATGCAATTTTATAAAAGGAAGTTCTTCAACGAGATCTATCATAATTAGAAACAAAATTTATAATACCATGTAAAATACATGCTCAAAAATAATTACCAATGCCGGTTTAGATATTACGAAGTGCAAGAAATACACAAAGAATGTATTGACCTAGCATACATGTAATATTAGTCATATAAGTAACAAGATATATACTTTGTCACATTTAAAATGGAAATTAGCAATGACCAATCCATTTTCAATTGAATCTATTAAAAATATCAAACTCTAGGATTTGAACTAGAGTTTCAAAGTTAAGTCTATTGGGATTCGAACTCTAGGATTAAGTTACATAAAAGTAAAAAATCTTGTGAATAAAAACATTTCAATAAAATTAGGTTTCGAACTCTAGACCCAATGACAATTTGGTTGCAAGCTCAACCACTAAGCTCATGAAATACTTATGATATTGATGTCCATGTATGTATATAGGTTTTTCCAAATTTTTTGGGGAAGGGGATTGTGGCCCGTGCTTGCCCCCCCAAAATCTGTCCCTAAGGGTGGCAAGCTCAATAGCCGATGCATCAGTTGACGAAGTAGTGAATGCCAAGGTAAGTTGAAGTGTAATCACAACAAGGTTGGACATACCGCCCCCTCTCCCCAAGCATTTGGTACAACAATTAAGTGACCATCACCCACATCAGAATCGACCCTGTGGACAACTTTGTGATGCTTTGACATTGGGTCCTCATTTCTTACACATTTGACCATGGTAACTTTCTTGTGTCACCCTACTTCAAAGGCGAAAATGCTGAAGTCTCCTTGAACTTGATGAGTGGCCATCATTTCCTCCAAATTGGTGAACAGTTTCTCTACACAAACAAAAACACACTTAAAATCAATGTTATAGAATCAATCGAAAATAAGGCAAGTAAAGCAAGACTTACAAAGGCACTTTTGTATACATGCCAGGCTTTGAGAATGTCGAGTTATCTTTGAGCTACGAAACCTAGGTGACTTAGAAATTGACAAATTATTAAACAAGACATTAATCCACTCCACTCTAGCCCACTTTGCTTCACTCATATGGCTAGCATCTATCCGAGGGGAGTGGGACACACCGAGATTCCATCTCAAAGAAAGACACAGAGACCCATCCCCATTGAAGAAATGATGACAAGTCGAGTCACTAACCTCACCTTGAAAACTTTCTTTTTGAAATACTTAAAAGAAGATTGAAAGACTTCTAAAAATTTCCACCCCTAGACACTAAGGAAGAAGACCCCACCTTCCTTAACGCTCCAAGACAGAGATGTTTGGAAGAAATAAAAGAATATTAGGGGCATAGTGGGGACCACGAGATAGTCATAAAGGAACAGGCCAATCGTTAGGGTGCTGTTGGGCTGAAGCAACACCTACCTTCGATAAAACTTCAACACATATTTGGGAGAAAGGAATGGACATCAACAATTTCATAAAATAATCCTCGTACATAAAGAAACATCCCTCCCCTAAATCTCCACAAGCTTGGTCGCTTAGAGAGCACGCTTCCACTTCAGAGTCTCCCGATGGACTAGGCAAGCTCAACCTGTCTCAGAGCTCAAGTAGATTCGTCCCTAGATCCTAGATGGACACTATCAAAGAGGCATCATCAACAACCTCGACAAAGGAAAGGCTATCCTTACCCTTAAACATATACTCGATCTCCTCCGGAACCTCGAGCACATTCTGACTTGCTTGATCAATTGCACTCCTAGTTTCCCAATCATCCAATAGCCCAAAGGAGCACGCATCTCCTCAAGCTCCTCTATCATCGATCAAAGTCTCACAAGTCTCTCATCCATGTATACCGAGCAATGAGCTCAAGATCCTCCATAACTGATCACGGAACTTTTCCACCCACCCTATATAGCCAATCTACCAATAGGTTACTTGAAACACATGTCCTTCTTCCCAAACCACATTTTCCACTTCCTCCGTCACCCATTTTAAATATCAAACAGCGAAACCGCCGCTACCTTGTAAACACTATGCTGATAGAAACGTTGCACTACAACTCCTTAAATACCCCACCAAAAATTCCCCCAACACACAACAACCACACATAAAACAAAACAAAGTGTAAGATACAAAGACACAAAGCTTACTTTCAACAAAGAAGATATCACCACTAGAATGCGGCACAGCAACTAGGAAAGAGTAAAAAGAGTAGCAACAAAGAACCCATAGAGGCAGAGAGCTATGGAGAACAGAGGACAAGAAGTGAAGAAAGTAAAAATCAATGGGCAAAAGCTATAAAGTCAAAGGGAAAATTTTTTTTTCACCCCTACTTATTTATTGGCGAAGTAACGACTACGATCATTTGCCATCACTGCATGTTATACAGCTCAATTCCTTGGGGGAAAATGGGCAATCCTGATAAGCTCAATGACATCAGTGTAATGAATTAATCAATGACACGCATCCACAAAGGTAGGGAAGCTTTGCAGTAAGCGAAACGGTAAGAGATAACCGCTACTCGACAACTCGGCCACCCGCCTCACATCTATACACTAACTTAGCCTAGTCTGAGAGAATTTTTTGATCGCCCTCCAACCGGACAAACAATTCTTGCCTAAAGACACTATTTTGGGATGATTGAGCAAACCACCTTCCAACCCTCTCTACACTAGTGACCTTTCACCCTTCTGAGCTCAGGTAAAGGGGACTAGTGGAATAGTCATAAGATCAAGTAAACATTCCCTCGACTTTTGACCTTTTCGTCCACTCATGACCCTTTGCTCTTTTGAGCTTGAGTTAGGGAGACTAGCGGACTAGTCGTAAGATCAAGTAAACCCTCACCTGATCTTTGATCTTTCCGTCCACTCATGACCCTTTGCTCTTTCAAGCTCGGGTTAGGGGGGCTTGTGGACTGGCTGTATGGTCTAATGAGACCTCCTACCTCATGGCCCTTCACTTCTTCAAGCTTGAGCCAGGAGAGCTAGTGGACCAGCCATGCCACCGCGCAAATAGTCTCCCAAGGCCTCTTGCCAAGATGCCCTCCCACAACCTTCTAAAAAGGGAACCTAGGTCCAATGCCTTCCCAGAAGAGTCCACATCAAGGGCCTTATTCCTCCTCAACACGCACCATCCCATTATTGGGAAAGCCCACCATTAGGGCCTATATTTCCTCTACTTGCCCAATCAAGGGGATCTAATGAATACCTACATTAATGGTTAGATTCCTACCTAACCCTATAAGAAGCAGGAATTACATAAGGAAAAGAGGCAACTTAAACCTAAACACCATAGCCCCAACCTCTTGCTAAAGCTTAGATAGTAACACTCAGTAAAACAGTGAGGAGTTTTAAATGCTAGAAACAAAGTTTATATTTCTTTTCTTATCTTGAATTGAAGCTTTGTATACTTGACATTTGGAGTTTAAATCTTTGGTGCACCTAGTACAAGAGGTGTAACTTTTTAGATAATTGTTGCACTGCCATATGCATGTAAATAGCTTTAATCATTTTTTTATGATATATTAAAACTCAAGGTGAAGATTGAAAACATTTTAAACTTTTTCAATTACAAGAAAATTAGAAATCACCAGGATGTAACTCCTCGATGTGGCCATCGCCACAAGGTGATTCCAATTCGGCTAGATTACCTTTCAATGGATCAATCTAAACAACAAAACTTTGTCAATTACAGGCAAAACCAAACAACATAAGAAAAGATAGCTGAAGTTCGAAGACAATGACAATGAGATTAAGCTCGCAAAGAACATATGGGCATTTAATCCCTTTTTTTTGCCCACAAGGTGTCTACGAGTAAGGCGGCACCAAAGGGGGCCCAAGCAACTGTGGGCAGCAGTGGTAACAGCCTGATGAGTGGTGGCTAGGAATCGATAAAGAGAAATTTTCATTTGCTAACTAACAAAAAGAGCAAGTAACGCTTTCCAAGAGTGAGAGGCAAACCTTTTTGAACTGCCAATCTGCAAAGCCCCTTGAAACTTCTAGATGACCTTGTAATTGTCCATTTGAGCTTACAACACCATCAGCATGCAAGTTGAAATTATCAAAGTAGAGAACCAACAGAAGAAACTCCAGCACCATGCCTTCAAAGGCAATTCACTCAACCAACAATTCTTAATGAAATGCATCACAAAGAGGTTTGTTATCAGTGTATAAATAAATCCATTAAATAGTTGGTCATAGTCAGTTGAGGAATTGGAAGATTTGTATGAACTTGGTTTAGAGGAGTTTGCTCCTTTCTATAATAAGGATATTTCCCAAATACCCATTTCTTGATATCTTCATGGGATTCATTAATTATTTATTGTCATATGCTTAAAATATTCTATGTACAAGTTTGTCCTAGCTAAAACCTGTCTAATACAAGAACATCCTGCAACCAATGTCACAACATGGGGATAAGTTTCTTACAAAAAGAAAAGATAATATGGAAATTAATTTAATGGACCTGCATGTTCAAGTGTTGTGATATATAAAAGGAGAATAGTAGTGATAGACCCGGAGCACACATGACTCGCATAAAAATTTGAATCAAAGTATTAGCCTTGAACAATGTGAGTGCATGCCATAAATCATTACTTTATTGCTTAATTCAAGAAGCAAAAATACCTTTAGCCATAAAAACTATAAGATTTGCTTACAATTATTTGAACCTAAGATTGAATTTGAACCTAATTCAATTCTATAAGTTAATTCAAGGAGATTGCTTAAATTATTGTTAAATGTCTTTTGGTCATATACTACTTCATACACTATTTCACTATGTTGCATAAATATGGGTACGGGGTACGAAAATTTTGGAAAACAAATGAAGTGCAGGTACGTCTATATATATATATATATATATATATATCGCAAATTTCATATAATAAAAACTAAAATTTCACATAATAAATAAAATAAAACACAGCAACTTCAATATAAAAAAAGCCTAAATTGTTCAATATTATTTCTCAAAAATTAAAAAAAAAATACAATGCTTAAAATATTGTTGAAAGCAAGTAACAACGCTCATTTTCTAGAACCAGAAATAATTCCAGCAATTTCTCTCATTTTCCAACATGAGCAAACATGAATAGAATGGCAGCAACAGCATAAACAAACACTCAAATCATCAACAACTCTCATATCTCAAGCTATTTCCAGTAACAATTCCAACAAAAAAAATTATCAACACACAACAAAACAAAACTCAAAAAGAACAAGAATATAAGTTCCTCAGTGTCACAAGAGAGAAGTAGGAGGCCGAAGCCGCTGTGTTGGGTAGCCGCCATCGAAGACTAGAGAGGGAAGCCACCGTGTTGGGGTCGCCAGTGCCGTTACTGTCAATCGTCACCACTATGTGTGGAGCTCCTCCGCTGCCACTGCCTTGATGTGAGGGGCGCTACTACTATCACCGGTGGTGGAGCAATTGAGTGGTGGTGGCTGGTGGGTGAGAACTTGGAAGTGGGGTGAGGCGGGTTATAGTGTTCGTGCAAATTAGGGGGATTGAGTTAGGATTTTGATTTTGAGGGAAAAGGGGAAAAAAAAAAAAAAAGAAGAGATGGGGGAAGGGGGCAACGATCTAGTTTTACTTAAACCACGTATCCAAACCATACAACCGCACCCCACCGTACCTAATTTTTTTAAAAAAAAATTAATGGGTATGTACCCAGCGTACCAATACCCAAAATGTATCTGATACTGATACTTTTGCCAAAATGAAATACTCATATTTCAGAACTATTTCATGTATAAGATTAGACACTTGTAGTTGAAGTTTGTAATATTAGACATGTACTGATCATTAATATCAAGATAAACTCTAATACTATTTTAAAAATATGACAAATCTCTAAAAAGTTAAGTAAATCGAAAAAAAATAAAGTGTGAAATTTATTAAATGATAAAACAAAGTATTTGATACAAGCTTAATAATATCCGTACATACAGAATAAAGATTATAACTAATTATTGAGATATCTAACTAAACTAATGTGTAGTCAATTCAACCAAGTTCAATTAACCTAATTATACTATAACATGATTTGTTATCTAATTCAATTTATCCTGAAATCCCCAAAACAACGGTTAAAAATTTGCCGGACCCTGCAGTATTTTACTTCTATTGATAACCCAAAATTCATATGCACGCCAGTTATTTCTGCATTGAACCATCAAATTTCAAGAAAAGGAAAACTAAATACCCAGGCACGTACCCTTTTAATATGAGATGCATGAACCTAGTTATACAGACATTCTTTTTCAGTCCAAATTTTAAGTTGCTGAGGAATTTGATTTCTAGAGGTGCCCAAACACCGAAAGTAGCAATACCAGCAAGTTCTCTGGCTTGGATGATTATTACATAGGAAGTACTAGCATGATTATCAATTTGAAACAGGACCCGCCAATATGAACAATGCAATGCAAAGGCATATAAATTGTATAGTAGTAACCACACTAAAACTTACTAGGATTGCAAAGACTCTATAGTGGCAAAGGCATAGAAATTGTATAGTCAATAGTGATCCTATTGCATCGAACCGGGTTCTATACGGATAACATAAACGTTTTAAACAATCAATTAAGACTAATGAAGTTAATCACAGTGTTGGCTAATCAGAGTTCCAGCTACTAGGAGGGGAAAAAAAGGGGAATTTTCTAGTACTAAAATTCAACCAATATAAACATGTAAACGTCATAACCAAACCAAGTATAAAATTGCAAAATTGCCATCCCAATTAAAAAGGAAAAAAATAAAAATTCTCTAGAAATAAAGCATCTTCAAAAACTACTGCTTCTCCAAATAAACCTGATTTCGGCGCACAAGAATCAAATCCATATGATAAGGAATCCCAACGAATCGTTTTTTTTTTTTTTTTTGTCATAGAAACAAATATCGGTACCTCTTCAGAGATGCTACTTAGAATGGATCGAACAAGTGAAGGGAAATAGGGATACCTTGAGAGAGGGAACAGAGGAAAGGTGAAAGAGGAGAGAAGAGTGGAGCTTAAGCCTATTAGAGACGAAGACGAAGACTCACCTGTGAGAGTCGTGGGTGGGGTGCGTCGCTGGGGTTGGGAGGCAGCGGTGCGTGGCAGCCGCAAAGTAGGGATAGCGACAGCCTGGCGCGGAGAATGGATGCCATGAGGGCGGGAGAGGGGATTTGGGGTAAAAGAATTTTTTGAGATATTTTCCAACTTCAAAAGAGTAGATCTTAATTTCTACCTCCTCACAAAAGAATTCTAAAATCCCTTCTCCTATTGTTTCTTACGCCCCTCCCCTCCTCTTAGAAGTCTACAATCACTGGTCGACTGAAAAGCACTGATCACCGATTGTTGACCAATGATAGCAGCCCGCTCGCTGTCCATTTCACGCCGCCCGCAAGCCACCGTCCAGTGCTCCCTAATTGCCACCGACCGCCTATCGTCTATCTCAAATCATTTGCAACCTACCGACTAACCGGCGACCAACGACAGCCGCCCACCATTTGCCATCCGCAACTCGCTATCCAGCGCCCGGCGACCTGTGATCACTGCCAAGTGCTTGCTACCCAGTAATCATCGATGATCGCCAGGCGATTGCTCACCGCCTCCCACTATCCGTTGTCCATGTTATTTTGTGGCATTTAAATTATGACAGTTAAGAAGTAGCTCCATTGTTCATGTTATCTGTGCATTTTCTATCACTCCCACAAATGTTATCAACTAGATTTAGACCCGCATATTACACCGATATTGATATGAATATATGTTTTGATGTTAGGAAAAAGATATAAGTGATATTAATTGGATGAATATAAAAATTATTTAGAAGATGTTCTCTTAGTGATTAATAGAAATGCTATTTTTTAAATTTTTTTATTGATGTTTAAAATTAATATTTAAATTTTTTGAGTTGAAGAATGATTTGAAAATTGAAGTTGGAGAATAAAAAAGTTTTAATAATTTTGAGTAAGAAATTTAATATATATAATTTAGTAATTTAAAATATATATAACAAAGTGAAAGTTTAAAATAAAGTAAAAGAAATATAAATTAAGGTATTCTATGGTTTAATAGAATATTAAGAACTCAAATAATGTGATTTAAATTAATATTAATTTTATAATTTTTAATATCATGATAACTATTCATCATGATTTGATAATTTTTTAATTTCTATTAATTAATGGTATAAAATTATTTTATAATATTAATATATAAAAATTAAACTCTTATATATTTTTAAAGTTTATATGATATTTAAATATTAAGTTATAATTTATCATAGTAAGACACTTCAAGCGTATGAAATATAATAATAAAGATAAGTAAAGTTATATTAATTGAAAATAGTGTATGTCTATTCATCTAATAATAATTGTAAAAGAGCATGTATAATTTTGTAAACCTACAATTATATATATTTGTGAATATGTGGATATATTTGAATGATATTTGGTAGATATTGTATTATAGTTGATTTTATTAAATTTTTTATGATTTTGTAGTTATGTTTTATTCTTAAAACTAAAAACCTATATGGAGCACTATGTTCAGCATATCCAATGAACATGCAATCGGATGTCTTAGATCCTCTTTTCTTTCTCTTAGATTCAAGTAAGATTACTTTTGCCAAGCACCCTCCGCTTTAAAATAATTTAATTTTGGTTTATATCTTTTGTATAATTTATAGGGAGTTTTATTTGTTTTCTTGTAAGAAATTCTGTTTTGTATATGATATGTTGTTAATATTACTTCTCCTCAAAGGTTATCTAGTGTATTAGAACTAATTAATAAAATATTCATAATTTCTTTTGTAGTTTTATTTTTCTTTTCTACTACTCCATTTGACTCAAGTGAATATGGTAGAGTTATTTCATGAATTATTCCCTCCTTTTTAGAAAATTCATTAAATAAAATATACTTCTCTGTCTATCTAACTCTTTTAATTTTCTTATTTAATTGATTTTCAACTTTGGCTTTAATTATAAGATAAAAACATGTCAAAGGCTTCATCTTTATTTCTTATTAACTGCACGTTAGTATATCTGGAAAAATCAACTATAAATGTCACATAATATCTGTTACATCCTCTATTCATGGTTTGTTTTAAATCTCTTAGACCAGAATGTATTAATTCAAGAAGTTTGGTTTCCCTATGACAGATGGATATATTTTTTAGTTATTTTTTATTCAGCACATATTTTACATTTATCTATATTTGAAGTAGTAAAGCCATAAATTAAACCTAAATATTGCATTTTTTTTAATATAAGATACACTAACATGTCCTAATCTAGAATGTCACATATTCATAGAATCAACCATATAAGCAGAAGAATTTGCATTTTCATTCATGACATGAGAAACATTTAACATGAACAAACCACTATCATAATAACTATTTCCCATAAAAATTTCATGTTTGGATGGCACTACTTTATTATTCTCAAAAATAACTAAAACACCATCTTTACCCAACATAGATATAAATATCAAATTATGATGCATTTTAAGCACGTAGAGAAAATCATTTTAATGAGAGTATTTTTCGAGAGATGAGTTTTAAATTTATTATTTCTTTATCAAGAAGAACAACTCTTTTAGAGTTGCCTACAGATACAAATTTCTCTCCTTTCCCTATATTATTGTAGAAGGTGAAAACATTTCTGTTTACACAAATATGCACAGTAGCTCCAGAGTCTACCACCCAAATTTTTTCAGAAAAATAACACTTACCTGTGATGTAGTGCATTTGTCTTGGGGTAGCTGTTTGCTTTCATGCAGGTTGTATGAAAAAATAACCCTTAAGATTATAGAAGAATAAGATTTGCAAAACACGTAAAGAAAAAAGAAACACAAAAATAATAACACTAGTAGTATGAGGCATGCAGATTTGCACTGTTCTTAAGGATTATTCCGGTGCAGTAGATATATACCCCCAGAATACAGTAGACTCTTTTGATAGAATCAAGATCTTAAGAACTAATAAGGTATTATCTTTTTATTTAATCCAATAGAAAAGAAGAGACAAAGAATAGGAAGATAGAAAACACCGAGAAGAAGGAGAGATAGATAGAAGAGTGTCAGAATCTAGAGCAAATAAGATTATATATGGTTACTAAAATTTTTATGTTAAAAATCTGAAGAAATAAAAGAGTAGGATTGTATGCGAGAATATTGTGATACTACGGCTAAAAATCTGCACAAGTGATAAGGTCAAAGAAAGAACCGGGGCACGCCCACAGGGCAAGAACAACAACTTACCACAGTAAAACAACCGAGCCGCAAGTTCTCAAGTAAAAGTCCAAGCTAATTAATTTTTTAATGTATAATAAACAAAACAATTGGACTTGTCTGTAAATAATATAAATAGTGCACGCACGTGCAAGACAAACAAATTTGAGTTAGAAATAAATAATAATAATAAAATAATACAACAAGAGGTTGTTGACTTGTCTTATAAAATGACAGTAGACATCTCATCACTTATTTTAAGTAAACATTTTAATCTTGCATTAGTGTGCAAAAAGTGTTGTTAGACCAAGTACTTGATTCGCACCCCTTTCTCAAATCCTTTTATACCATCAATTAGTGTAACTAAATATACTTGTATAATAAGCAAAGAAAGAAAAAAGCATGAAGTAAAGTTTGTAGTTTGCTTTTGAACTCGATGAATACTCTCCGTTCTGGGAAGAGCTAAACTGCACAAACAATTTATGCAATGCTAGCCATTAGTGAAGCCTTTACACTCGGTGTTATCAAATACGATTACACAAAGGTGCCTCACAATAATTGTCCAGATCAAGCCCACTAACTCGGAAACCGGAATCTTGCTTGAACTTCAAGTATCCCTTGAACATCACCTAAGATTGTTATTACTGCATCTTTTATACGGCTTTCCTATGTTGTGAATGATGTTTGTTAGGTGGCTAGGGATGCATTAGGCGCATGTTTCTATCACTTTGCAGTAACCATAAGATAAGACGCCCCTTTAACCTGGGATTGGGTGAGTAATGTGACAAAGCCAGATATTTTTTATATTTTAGAAATACTCCAAAGGTTTTTGTGCCTCTAGTCCTAGTTTAAAATTAAAAGAAAAAAATCTAATGTTATGATTGATTATGGGAATATAAGTTAGGAATGGTGTTGTTGGATGACCTTGGATCTAACTTTAGCCTCTGTCTTGCTCCATCGATCCTATCCACATGTTGTAAGAGAGTTGGAATGATGGTCAATATTCGAGGCTTGGCTTTTGCATTATCTTCAATGATACATATAAGAATGCTTCCGGTTTCTAATCAATAGTAAATATAAATATGCTTACATATCTAATTATTTCTTGGTGCTCTAAATTCGTCTGTTAGTTTTTTCTTTTTTTTTGTAGAAATATTTTACCGAAAAAGATCACAACCAAGCACTACAAAGGCAATGATTAATTGTGTGTATTGGAATAACAGAATTATATCTTATAAATAGTTCTATTAATTTATTGTTTTAGCTTATACAGTATCAAGGCTGCACTCTGCAGTCTTAACATATAACTTTGGCCAAAGAGCCCGAGAGAGAACCTATAACAAAGAAGACACCAATAGAATAGAAAACGCGTCAAGACTAGGACATTGATTGGAATGAGAGAAAGAGAACGAAAAGAAACAAAGAAGAGTAAATGCACATGGATGTGGAAGTATATGAGACTTCTTTCCCAGCTCTTTTCCACAAAAGGAGACTAATTTACTTGCATTTCAAGCATATGATTTGCTTTTTTTCATTCATATCCCTTTCATTAAAAAGAGAGCATCCATACAGATAACTGGATTCTCTCTGTTCTTTCTTTGTCACCAGAATTCAGGTAACGGAAAATATGATACATTTGACTATGTTAAACTGATTTACTGGTATGCACTATTGTACAACTAAAGAAGCTGACAGGATTATCGCACATAGAGACTGAATATTAAACGCTTATGGAATAAAAAATTTCAAATTCCAAAACAGAAAATTTTCTAGTGAGGGATGCAATAATTAAGTATTCAGAGTAACTAAATAGCAATATTGGAAACTGTCTAAAATTAAAATATTCTCATTTTCTTCCTTGTGCTATAGGCATTAAAGGGACACGTATTTGCATCCAACTCAATTATATATTCATTGGTGGGTTTACAATTAGCAAACTGTGCTGACCAATGGTCCACCTTTCACACTGTTGTGTACCTAATTTTATTACACTAATTTAGCAATTGCTCATACCAAAGGAAAGAAAAAAGATACAATTTCCTGTAATATTTTTATCGACTTATTAGACAAGAAATAATTGCTAAACTTATTCTATAAGTAGTAGCCGTTATAGGAACTGGTTAATGGCAGAGAAAGTGAACAAAAAAAATTTTCATAGTAGCAGTAACAGTAGTAAATAGTTATACATATAATACAAGTGGAGCAAAAGAATTATTAAAGATGCTCTTACATCACATGCTTCATGTTTAAGCCACCTCATATTAAGCAAACACTCTCATTTAGCCTATAAATGGATGTATTGCATGAGCAGCCCCTTCATTAGTATCACATTCTCTCATCTTCTACAATGGAGTGGCTTCTGCAATTCTTTTATCTCTGTATAACTTCTCTTCTTATCTGCAATAGAGCAATTGCAGATCAAATTCCCAAGGTTTATATACATATGTTTCCCTCTTTCTTATTGTTGATTTCAATTTTGTTATGGAAGAAATCACCATTCACCCAAGCTTCTGTTTTTTTTTTTTTTTTTTGGGTTATTTTTTTCCCCTTTTTTGCAGCCTTATGTTGTTTATATGGGAAGTTCATCACCAAACAACATTGGGGTGGATGGCCAAATACCTGAATCAGCTCATTTGGAGCTATTGTCATCAATTATTCCAAGGTTACAAACTTCACCACCACCACCACTATCACCATCTAATTTGCATCATGGACTTTACTCATAAATATAATCATCATTGAAATCAATCCAACCAATGGAATAAGCATTTTCAATTTTTGTTTTCATTTTCTCAGAAGAGAGAGCAAGAGGATAGCTCTAATCCACCATTTCAGTCATGCCTTCAGTGGGTTCTCTGCGATGCTTACAGAGAGTGAAGCTTCTGCACTGTCTGGTATTTGATCTTGTCTGCGAGCTTCTTTTTCTTCTTGTCTGTTCCAAATTTCTTACTACCCTGATTCTCTGACTTTTATACTGTTTTACTATGAAGGCATTATCAAATGAGTTAGGATTAGTGAATTCATTCTGCATGGAATATCATACCAACTCACATCTCATCTATTATTGAATGAGGTTTGGGCCTAATTTAAGTGAAATCTGCACTCCATCCAATAGTGGCTGAGATGTGAATCGGCACGGTATCGCATGCAAAATAAGTTTACCAAATATCTCTGATGTCAAATTGCTTTATTCATTATGAGCATTGAGTAGTTCTAATCCAAATGAAAGAACCTTGTATTTTTAATTTTTATAATATTGGTTTATTTTTTTTATATTAATGACAATAAGATTTTAATCTATGACCTCATATAAACTATTCAAACCTTTCATTGGTAGACTATTCCTAATAACTTTATAATATTGGAATTCTACTCAAAGCAAAGTCTGCCTGCAATCAATACTAATAATAATATGATTGGAAGTGAATTATGATGTTTAATATATCAATTATTGCTCTGTATAAATAATTTTGTTCACCAACCTTAACTACACTGAAAATTATGCAAAAGGCAAACCAACAATAGCTGTAGGGGAGAAATGGATTGTTAAAATAAAAAGCATATGTATTTGTATACGAAAAGAAGAAAAATAATGAATGTTAAAAAAACAAGTATATTTGTGACCCAATATTAGGGATCAGAATATGACTGTTCTTGACGAATGAAGTCGGGGGAAGTGGATTGTTAGGGGTTAAAAAGAAATGTGCGTTTATGAACGAAAATTAAGAAAAAAAAGTTGTTAAAACAAAAAATTTATGACCAACATTAAATCAGGATGTATCTATTCTTGCCTGTTGAACTCTCGATATGAAGGGATAAACCCGAGAAATAAATATAATTAATAAATAAACATTTTAAGGATAATAGTTTTTAAAATATTAAAGTTTAAATCATCACTAAAATTTTTTAATTTAATATAATTTTATTTTTTTATATATAGTATGCTAAAAAGTATAAGTAAAAGAATTTAAGATACATAAAAGTATTATATATTTGTTAATTTTTTTATATTTTATTAAAATGAAAAGTAATTCTTAAAATATTGAAATAAATAATAAATAAAATTTAATATAAATTGAAAATCATGTCATAAATATTTATTTTTATTTTTGCAATTAAGAAATTCACAAAAAAATATTTTTTTATTATTTGTTAAATTTTTATTTTTAATTAAAATTATTTATGAAACAAGAAAATGATATTATATTATATACTATGGTATTCTATATAATATTAAATCAAATGTAGTATAGTATTAAAATTTTAATAGACTTTATATTTGATAATTTTATGTAATTTTTTACAATCAAAATAACTTAATTTTGTTTCGCTATTATTGTAAAAAATATTTACATAATCATCTAATCATATATTAATTTTTGTTGGAACTATTTTAATAGTAATATATATGATGATTTTTAACTGGTTAATAATATAAAATATAAAATATTTTATATTAATAATATATTAAAATTATTCTTAAAAATAAATTATATCAATTCCGTAATAAAGCTTATAAGAGTAACACAAAATTTTCTTTAAAAATTGCGTGTAACTTCCCATTCGGTTACATGGAACTTTACAACTAACAAATATTCTTAGTCAGCGATTAAGTGGCTGTGGCAGTACAGCACATGTTATCAATAACCGTGTCTATTGTTTAAGTTCCAACACATTATAAGATCTTATGAATTACTAGCAAGAATATTGAAGAGTTATGGTGTCATTTAGGATGGACAATAAAATTTTGGGTTCATCATAAATTAAATGTTGTTAAATGATAAAAAGTGTGGTTAATTATCAGACAAATGGCTAAATATTCAATCACGGTGGACCGGGACTCAATCTAAAACGCGCCAAAGAGTTATAAAATGATGTTACGATCACTATAACTTGTTAAATCTGAAAGAACGTACTTTCACAAAAGATGGTTGACTCCACTACACTACACTACACTATCTATGCATTGAGAACTTTTTTAGTCCCGATGCATTGAGAACTGCGTACCCTTTTGCATATTTATATAAATAAATGATATCAAAAAGAATTTTAGTATTCAGCAGTGGCAGCCGTGTTATAACTTAGTGTGGGAAAGAATTCAATAATATATTTTTTTATTGGGGAGGATGAATTATGAAAGTACATAAAAATTATCTTAAATATTATTTTTTTTTTTTAAAGTTGCCAACCCCTTTGCCTCCATCCTAATTTGTAAATAATAATAGTCATGTCTCCTTTGCGCTAACTGTTGCTCCCTGATTTGCAAACAGGCCACGACGGTGTGGTTTCGGTGTTCCCAGATCCAATTCTGCAGTTGCATACAACGCGATCTTGGGATTTCTTAGAATCAGATTTGGGAATGAAGTCTCGTGGCGCTCCCACATATCAACACTTATCAAGTGATACCATTATTGGTGTGATAGACACAGGTAAGCGATAACAAAACAGTTGACAGCTCTGCTTTAATTTGTTTTTGACAAAACGCAATAATTCTGAATTGACACTTGCTTTTAATTCTCACATGTGTGCATTCTAATTGAATTTTTATTTATTGTAAACATTAATTACTGCCTAGCACTTTAAATTGAAGAAAAGAAATGAAAACTGATTAAAGTTTAGGATGTGAAGCAAAGTAAATACAGAATTTATAAGTCCATGATTTTGCTCAATTTGATTATTAGTTTTACATCATCAAATCTGTCAAAACATGGTTCTCTATTGAATATTGTAGCCTATCCTAAAGCCCCTATGTTACTTTAAAAAAGTTAATTTGGATTTTTATAGTAAAAGCTAAAAAGGATTACTAGTACAGATAAGCTTATGCCAAAGGCAAAATTATTACGTTCTTTATGATTACAACCTAATTAAATGCACTCGAAGTTGTACTTTGTCAAATAAATAAGTTTTAGAAATAAACCCACCTAAACTTCACAATATAATTCAGAATGAATTAAATGATTTCCCAAAATAAGATATAATGATCTAATTGCCTCTGACCGTTTTGTCGTAAATTTTGTTGTAATTAAATATATAATAAGTTTGTGTAATGCATTTGTTCTAATTATATTCATTGTCAATATAATTTTAGTTTTGACAATTAAATCATTAAATATTTCAATGTAATATACATTCCTATTTTTACCTAAAATACAACAAATTTAAAGGTCTCAGTTCAAACCATAAATTTACATCAACACATAACATGAGAAAAATCTACAACAAGATCGAGACCCAGTCAATTCACATTTTTTTTTTTTTAAAGTTTTCTTCACATCTTAATATTTGTGGATGTATTAAAAAATTTGTTACTAATTACTAAAATTAAAATTACGAGAGCTTATTTTCCTAAAAAGTCAACGAGTCACAATGGCTGTGTCAAAATTGAACGCAGCATTGCCATTGTATTTCAGTTAAGTACCCAATCCAAAATTTAGGAAGCAAAGGATGATATTGTCTGGCATTTGATTCAGTTTGTAATAATAGTAAGAATTAAAAGAAAAAAAAAAAAACAAGTAGTGATAGCAAGCCACAGCAGGACACAGTTACATGCCCTATATAATAGCAGCACGATAATGACTCGTAACACATTGCAGTTTCATGTGACTATTTGAGACTGAGTTCTCTCTAATTAGTCTCCCTGAGTTCTCACTAATTAATCTCCCCACTCGTTTTTCGGCCATTCGCTACTGATATCCTTGTGGGTGAGGCCAATTGGTAGTTGCAGCATCTACATCTACTGTAATGTGATCGCAACTCATTGGGGCCCGCATCTAGCTGTTATAACTGCGGTCCACATCTTTTTCCGTTTTGGGAGAAAACAAGCATAACTACACCTCAATTTCCATATCACTTTATGCCAATTGAACCCTTTACTTGTTTATGTACATTAGTATATATCATAAGGGTTTGCTTTAAACAGTGTGTATTTATGTTGAAAACAGAGGATATGAGTTAGGCCTCGTAAATGCAGACCTCCCTAGTTATGCTCAGTGATGGGTCTGGAAAGTGAAAATTGGAGAAAGAAAACGGTAGAGATGTAATTGTCATTATATGATATAAACTCGTTTGTATCACATTCTTCTTTCCTTTGCTTTCGTTTTGATTCCGAACAAAGACAAATAACAAAGTGAGGCATGAGATAGCTTCTAACCTGAAATGAGAAATAGCCCGCACCACTCCTTGTTATAATGGTATTGGGAAAAACAGATCAGGTTGTTACTACTTTCTCAAACTATTTACTCTTTGCAAACGGCCATTTAGACATTTTGTGTTGAAAAATATATAGGGGCTAGAAGTTAAAATGATTAGTTTCATTGTTTGAATAAACTCATTTAGGCACCCAAATTGACATGTAAATAAGCGTAAATTTTAATTAGGTAAGTGTTGATTCGATAGTTTGCATTTAGTAATAGTATACATCCACACAATTAAAATCCGCACTTATTTGCATATAGTTCACCACATGTTAATTTCGATGTCTAAAAGCTATATATATTCGAAAAACATCTCTCTAAACTGATAGAATACATTACTTAGAAAAATTTGGAAATCTTGGTATGTTAGTAATTTTGATTAGTGTCCATCACTTACGAGAAGCCTTCTTTTCTCTCCACAATTGAATAATTTTTTTTTTTTAGAAATATATACAATTGATTATTTACCAAAATTTAAGTGTTTGTTTGGCAAGTCGAAAAACTAATTTAACATGGCATAAAATAAAGCTATATTAATTTGGAAAATGAACTAGTTTATAGTTAACTAGGAATTTAACACTTGCATCCCCACTAGCACTTGGATCCCAATGATATAATAAAATATCCACTATTTAACATTAGCATGCCCATTAACGTCTTGGCAACAACTCCTTCTACCGTAATTTCTGCAGCCAAATCTTGTAAACCTCCCTGCTGTTCCAATCTAATTGATTGTTTTGAAATGTAAACCAAGTGATAATATTGGGGGTTTAGGAAGCTATTAGTGAAAGCGGCGGCAAAGTATAAGTATATAATCAAATTCAAAACTACTAAGCATTCTAAAATTAGAATAGAACATGTTGAGCGTTCCATAATTCAAAAAGTAATCAGCACCCAGACTTCGTGTGCAGTCACAATATGTTAATAACTTTCCTTACTTTGAAACTCTAGAAACCTTTCACGAACTTCATCCATTATTGGTTATTAAGCATCAATGAATAATAAAGACCTTACCGTAGAGTTCATATGTCACATACTATGAACAAATTGTTTGAATATTGTTTCAGTTATCTTATGCTTATGTCTGTTCTGCATGAAGGGATATGGCCAGAGTCTCCAAGTTTCAGAGATGAGGGTATAGGGAAGATTCCTTCAAGATGGAAAGGAGTTTGCATGGAGGGTCATGATTTCAAGAAATCCAATTGCAATAGGTGAAAACGTTCTCATCCAAATGCTTTAAGTACAAGCCGATTTTATAAAATCTTTCAATAACAATATTTTGACTACAAATTAATTGTATGATACAATTTAATTCTCTTAGTACATCTGCAGAAAATTGATAGGTGCGAGATACTATAATAATATCCAAGTTACATCAGGTGGCAACCGGCCTCACACTGAAGGAGCCAAAGGTTCCCCAAGAGATTCTGTTGGACATGGGACTCACACTGCTTCAATAGCAGCTGGTGCCCTTGTCAAGAATGCTAGCTATTACGGTTTAGCACAAGGAACAGCAAGAGGTGGCTCACCTTCTACTAGGATTGCTGCCTACAAAACATGCTCAGAAGAAGGATGCGCTGGTGCCACCTTATTAAAGGCTATTGATGATGCTATTAGGGATGGAGTGGATATAATCTCAATATCTATTGGACTTAGCTCACTTTTCCAATCAGATTTTGTGAATGATCCAATAGCAATTGGAGCATTTCATGCAGAACAAATGGGGGTCATGGTGGTATGCTCGGCTGGGAATGATGGTCCTGATCCTTACACAGTTGTGAACACGGCACCATGGATATTTACGGTTGCAGCTTCAAATATTGACAGGAACTTCCAATCAACTATTGTTCTCGGAAATGGGAAAACTTTCCAAGTAGGTTTCCTGATCTCTCTATGCTTCCAAGCCAAAAAGAAGAATGGTATGTTTTATTTTTTACCATGATTTCTTCATGTGCCACAAACCTTATTTCTCCCTTTGTTTACACTGTCAGGGTACAGGCATTAACTTCTCAAACCTTCCGCGTTCAAAGATGTATCCTCTTGTCTTTGGGGAGGAAGTTGCCGCCAAATTTGCCCCTGCATCAGAAGCTAGGTACCTAATTAGGATTATTCGTATCATATTATTGTCATGCTTTTTATCCTAAGATAACCATGAGTTCTAAATATCATTTTATGTCTCCCAATCGTTCTGGCCATTCTCTATTGCCAAGAGCTTATAAAATAGAGTTCATTAAGTCAACTCAAAGGAGATGCATTCAAATCTAGTATTGCTGCTACTATTGAAATCGGCATATATTACTAGTACATCATGTCACTAGGAAACAGCATGAATTTTATACTGGGAACACAGAAGTGATTGTACACAATACTAATTCTGGTTACAAGCAACTACAAGGCATTAAAGATTCCAACAAAACAAATTAATTTTTCACTGAAATGCAGGAACTGTTATCCTGGATCACTGGATTACACCAAAATTGCAGGCAACATTGTTGTTTGTGTTAATGATGATCCAACTATTTCAAGGCGAATCAAGAAGCTCGTTTTACAAGATGCAAGAGCCATGGGGATGATACTCATTGACGAGGAGAACATTGAAGTTTCCTTTGATGCAGGTGCATTGTCCTTCTCAGAGGTTGGCAATCTTGAAGGGCATCAGATCCTTGAGTACATAAACTCTACCAAGTAAGCACCATCAACCTTACTATATGTTGTTAAGTGATTCAAAGTACCTTTTCTCATGTTCTACGTGCATACAAGATGGCAGGTAGTAGTATACACTGTACAGTTAGTCAAACTCGAACAGATGATAGCTTATATAAAGTGCATACTAAAATGGCTATTGTCTAAATAGCTCGTCTGAATGAAAATAAATAAATAAATGGACAAAAATGTTCTTTATTTTCATGTCAATTGGAAAAAAGTTGAAAAATAATATGCTAGTTATATGCTCAGTTTATCTTGTTTGCATGACAGGAAGCCAACTGCAACAATTCTTGCAACAACAGAAATTTCAAGATATAAGCCTTCGCCTATTGTTGCATCTTTCTCATCCAGAGGTCCTCCAGGCCTTACAGAAAACATTCTCAAGGTATTTTTCTGCTGAAATGTTGTTCACCATCAAAGAATTACATTGGCATCTTGAGAACAATGAAATCAGTGTTTCACATTGTGACAAAATCAAATCTGTTGTGCAGCCGGATGTCATGGCTCCAGGCATTGGCATTTTAGCTGCCATGATTCCCCAAAGTGATGAACCGGGAAGCGTTCCAATCGGGAAAAAACCATCCTTGTTCGGCATAAAATCCGGTACATCGATGGCTTGCCCACACGTGACAGGCGCTGCAGCATTCATTAAATCAGTTCATGGAAGATGGAGTCCTTCAATGATAAAATCAGCATTGATGACAACAGGTTCTAGACCCACATTCTTTTCTATTCTTTTTCCAGAGAGAATAAGAGAAGTGATACTCATGCTGTTTTGCTCAATTTAACCATTTTCAGCCACAACCTACAATAACTTGAGGAAGCCTCTGACCAACGGCTCAAACTTCTCTGCCAACGCACATGAAATGGGAGTTGGGGAAATTAATCCACTCAGAGCTCTCAACCCAGGTTTAGTCTTCGAAACAAAGCTAGAAGACTATGTCAGATTCCTTTGTTATTATGGCTATTCAAAGAAAAACATAAGGTCAATGTCTAAGACTGACTTCAATTGCCCAAGAAACTCCTCTGAAGATCTTATCTCCAACATCAATTATCCATCAATATCTATAAAAACACTTAGTAGGCAACAGAAAGCAAAAGTAGTCACAAGAACAGTTACCAATGTAGGATCCTTTAATGCCACATACACTGCAAAGGTGCGTGCACCTGAGGGATTGGTTGTGAAGGTCACCCCCAACAGATTAGTGTTTTCTGAGGGTGTTCAAAGAATGTCCTATCAAGTCTCATTCTACGGCAAGGATGCAGATGGTGGATACAATTTTGGGTCTCTAACTTGGCTTGATGGTCGACAATACGTTCATACAGTATTTGCAGTCAATGTTAAATAAATTTGCGCACGCGCAACACACACATACATAGATACTTAAATAGGTTACATAAATATGCATACATGATTGTGATATTTTTTTCTTTCTTTTCTGGTTTAACTTTATATTTAGATGGGAATGAGCATTTTGTATTCACTAGACTCCATAATTGAATGTATAATTTCTGAATGAAATATATTCTTTACTGGCGATCCTTAGACTCTGCTGTACTTTGTAACACCCTCCTAAATGTAACTCATACTTAAATCACACCGTCGCACTTAAGAGTTGCCATCAACTCGTTTGCGGACCTTGTTTATTTACTTGCTGCATTCTCGGAGAATTAGCATAAAACTTAGTCGTTGTACTGAACAAAATATAACAAGAAAATTGAAGAAAGTGGAAACTTTACTTGAAACACACTAAAATTCACATCATAGTCACACTTATTAACATACATACCAACCCATAGCTTTACTCAACAATATTCCCAAAACTCATAAAAGAGCTCCATTAAAAGTTTCGACCGTGCTGTCAGTCTTTTAGTATTATAATATACATACTTGACTTCGGCGCTTTGCCGACAAGCCAGTGTTGGTTTGAACCTCCCAGAAAAATTGCCTTTAAGGGTCACCTGCGTTATCTGGAGATGACACGGCAACAATAGGGGGTGAGAAATGTAATTTTTCTCAGTAGTTAGTCCTAGAATAACAGCAATATTGCCATCGTTATCGCCCCAGTCACTTCGGCGTATTATAAAAAGGTGAGGATATAAAAAAAAAAGATTCATTCTAAAAGTTTGAAAATAGGCCCAAAGTGGGTTTTTTTCACGAAGCATTTAACCCAGATATTTCGACAATTAATAAACCCTACTCATCATGGTTCAAAATTAAGGTAAAGATACTTATGAAAATGAAGTAATATTCCTTAACCAGCTTGTCCCTATTATCTTTTCTTGTCTTTAACCTTCTTTGCTTAACACACCTAGGCATTATGTCTCGTCAACCCTAGGGTGCCTACATGTATTTGCCCTAGAGTGTTATGTACCGTCATCCTTAGGTGTAGGTTTACACATGCTGGAGCATTACGGATCGTTGTCCCCAAGATGCAATCTTCACATGACTGGGCAATACGCTCTGCCATCCCCAGAATAATAACTTATGCTTGCCTGAGTATTATGTATTGTCGTCCTTAGTATGCAAATTCTATCGTATGTGATCATGTTGTCTTAGCCCACTGCTTGGTGAAGCTCCGACACATTACTTAATTAACTTTTAACGTTCTTATATTCATAATACATACTTTTCATGCAACTATATTCTCATAGAACCTAGCATAATTACATCTCACACTCATACTAAGCCTCATGAGAAGTATCTTTCAAAAATAAACTTGACGGAATTTTGTCAGCACAATGGCTATACCAAAAGATTCCCAGAAATTAGACACAATAAAATAAACAACCAACAATCTAGAGATACAATGCCAGTAATAACATATAGTATGATTCCAACGTAAATGTGGCCATATGAACACATAAAGCTGCACCCATTTCATGGATCAGTTCAAGCAAGTATGTAATTCATACATCCCAAGAATGACAAGTTCAATCCATATACTCAATCTTGTCATTAGTTTTGGTCCCAAGTCCTTTGGAGACCTCCAAATTAAGTTATAACCTTGTAATATTATAGTACTTCAAATTTGTCCAAAAATTCTAAAATACACCATAATTTCAACTTAAGTCATTTTGATTTCAAATTTTACAGAGATTATGCTCTACTAAACTATTTTCAAATCTCTTTGGTCCCACTCAGTTTTGAAGTGTATAACGTAAGATATTCAGGTTTTCTCTACTACTACCCTATTATAAGGTATACTTAGGCACCTAAATGTGGAAAATCACTAAAAATTCATCGTGCATTATTTGGCCCTAAAATTTTATAGTTTTGTACTTAACTGAGCTCTCTTTCAAATGAACTAAGTCCCATTTGTAACATCCTCCTCTGTACAGTACTATGCTTAAGTTATAGTACCATACTTAGGAGTTGTTACTATTACCTAAGCGGACCTTATCTGACAGCAACTTCAGCCGCCTTTGAAACTTCTTAAACTATCTGGAGATAATACGGAAATAGGAGCGAGAATTTTAAATTCTCAGTAGGAATCACTAAGAAAATTTCATACCGTGTCATCGTTATTATCTCCAGCTACTTCGATTTATTATGAAAAAGGTGGGCATGTTATATAAATTATCTGATTTCATAGTTTGAAAACATATTATTCGAAGCAGAGTCCATTTTATTCATACACTTGTCATTTGGGTGGGCCAATACAAAAATCAATTCATGAATTATACTATGAATAATAACTGAAACGTAATAAAATATAATAACACCATATACTGAAAACTTAAAATCTGCATATGCCTTTACTGGTACTTGAAGTTTTGCATATACACATAATTTTCTTTTCTTCCTTTATCTTCCTTTACTTGTCATACATATTCCAGAATACGATTGCCATGTCATACTCCCTCGAGGTGTGATCACCATGTCACACTCCTTAAAAATATATTCATCCTGCCATGTCCCAGAGTATGATCGCCATGTCATACTCAATCGAGGTGTGATCGCCATGTCACATTCCTTAGGGGGTAGGATCATCATGCCACATTCCAGAGTATGATTGCTATGTCATACCCCATCAGAGCGTGATCGCCATGTCATGTTCCTTAGGATGTGCTCATCATGCCATATTCTAGAGTATGATTGCTATATCACACTCCTTAGGAATATGGGACCTTCATCATATCCTTTAACTACCTTTACAGGGAGGGATTCAAATAATTGCCTCTGAGTGAAGGGATTCATTCTCACATATTTATATATCTCTTCCTTTGCATGTAATGATGCCGTCTTTCATAAAAGGGATCATGATCATATCATCATGCAATGTTTATATGCATTATAGTGCACTACTTTCGAACATTCTTGCATTTAGAATTTCATATTCACAACTTAAATCTTCATAACACAAGCTATCATAACTTCATATGTTTCTGCCGAAAATTCGGCAGCATGACGGATCAAGTCCACTTCCCCATGAATAGTGCCAGTCAACCAGGAAATTTTAATCAAACAGCAAACCCAATATAAAACATCATATCTCCATTAGTTATCACACACAACAAAGTCTTATGAGCAAGGCTTAGGTGGTTAGGTGTAAGTTTTAAAAATCTTAAGTCTTAATCTATCTTGCAAGTTTTAAACTTTTGTTAATGTTTCCAAGTTTGAGCTTAGGATCGACTTCCGAGATTACATTGGTTCCTAGTTCCGAGATTATATAAGTTCCAACTTCCGGGGTTATATATATAAGGTTAATGTTCTGATTCCTGACTTCTGGGATGCCGGTATAAGGTTTCATAATCTGGTACCGACTTTCAAGTTTATGTTAAAATCCTTGACTTCCGGATTTAAGTATTTTAAGTTTTATATTCTTGTCCTTGACTTCCAATTTCAAGGTGTTTTATGTGCTTGTGATTCCAATTTCCGACATTATCTTTACCAATCCAGTTTTCTATTCACTTAGTCCCAAGTTTTCGATATTAACTATATCCAATCTAATTTTCTATTCATTAAGTACCGAGTTCAACATTAAGCATACCCGATCTAGCTCTCTGTTTGCTAACTTCCGAGTTCCGAGTTTCGATATTAACTCAAGTTATTTGTATTTTATTCCAGACTACCCTATCTTTAGCTAGAATCTCACTCTTATAAGAAAAAATTCACCAAAAATAGAAATCTGGGTGAAATCATGCGAATTTTATGTCAATGTAAAGCTAACAGAGCAAGCTTTCAAATGAAATAAGTTACGTATAATTTGAATGAGTATAACTCGAGATATAAGCCCTGAAACTTGACCTTACTGAACTATTCTATTCCAGCCCAAATAGATCTTATAGTGAATTCATTGATGTACTGGGGATAGTTGGCAACAAATCTGACTCTGAAATTTTTATAGGATGTTCCTTCATATATTAGCTTTCAAACAACGTTAGATTCACTCAAATTGAAGTTGTGTAGGGTGAGTTACAACCTTCTCAATTCATACTGCCCAGATGAGAATCCAGATTTCTAGGTCAAACTTCAAAAATTTATAACTACCTCTATACTGATCCTATGACCTTATATTATATATATATGGAAAGCCCTGAATGTTTAGTTTTATATAAAAATAGATTCATGAAATTTAAATGGCTGTAGGTGGAGCTGTACACTCCGCTGTACTGATCGCCGAGGAGAGACCCAACAGCTCCTTGAGTTTTCTCTTTTATTCAAGTTCTTTCATACCAATTCTAATTCTAATCATAACACACATGCAAATTCAATTATAAACCATAATCATTACTCCAAATCACATCAATACCATGAAGAAAACAAGATCCCCACATAGCTCCAAATCAATAAAAATAAGAAGAGAAGTTGGATTCCTACCTTGTTTAGTTGAATTCTTATTGGTTTGATGCCTTAGATGGAAGCAACTCTTGATGAGACTTGAAGAGAAGTTGAAGATGGAGTGGAAATGAGTGTGTATGGAAGAGAAATGGAGAGTGGTCAGCTCCTTATGCTGGCCAAAATTCAAAAGGGCAAAGAAGGGATTTAACACAAACTTATGGCGCAAGAATTCATGTGTTTGGTGGATTTGTGTTGGAGTTTCAACTTGATTTTGTGGCTACCATCTTTGGCAGAAAGTGGCGCCACATGTAGGGGTATTTTGGCTAAATCCTAGCCATTCATCCTAGGGCACTCACAGCATAATTTCTATTGATCCGATTCTGACAATTTAAAATATTGAAATCTTACCGATTTCTCTTAAATTAATAAACAGGTTTTAGAAAATTCCTAGGTGGTTTCCTATGATTCTAATCTAATTTTCTCGAGGTTAATTCCTTTAAATGTTACTTAATTGGCTTTGAGTAAATACTTAATCAAATTCTAATTAAACCCAATTATTTGCTAAAAATCGAACAACTCGATTAAAAACAATTAAAATTTTTCGGACGTTACACCATTCAATTTGGCTAAATAGAGCTTAAGTTGTAAGCTCTACAATGGCGTAGCTTTATATTGACACTTACAAAGTATGAAGTAAATTTATGGAATTACTAGGAACAAATCAATAGGAGTCTAAATCTAAAAATTTACTTCTTAGCTTTCTAAAAAATTTGGCTGCACTCAAATTGAAGCTCTATAGGGCAAGTTATACCTAGTAGAACACATATTACTCAGGTTTGTTTCTCCTAGCCTGTAACATCCTCAATTTCATGTCGTGCTAAATTACCTTAGTAATCCTGAGTAATTAGGCACTTAATGAGAAATTATGAGATTAAGGCTTAATTAAGTGGTTAACGAAGAGTTCAAGGGTTAACTCGGATGAAAAAAGTCAAAAGAATGCTTAATTGAGATTAGATAATCTCTAATTAAGCAAGTTAGAGCCTTTATAGCTTAATTAAGCACTAATCACCTTTAATTAGCTTAATCAAGTTTGATTAACATTAATTAAGCTTAATTGCAAGATTAAATTTTATTAATCATGTTCTTGTGCGTTAATCACTAATTCCTGCTTAATTATCTTAATTAAGTTGTGTGAGCACTTAATCACATGATTAACTTCAAATTTAGTCAACTAGACAATAAAGTAAAAAGTGATGTTATTAAAGTATAAAGCATTAGACAAGAGTGCTTTATGTAAGACTTAGTACATACTTTGTTCCCCCATCATCCAATTTGTACCCTTAAACCTTAATTAACACAAAATTAAGAAAATATCTCCCTCCTCCCCTTTGAATAGTGGACGCCACTGTCTCTCTCTCCCTCCCTCATCCATTTTCATTTTCGCTCATCTCATTCTCTCTCTTGAAATCAAATCCTCCAACTTCTCTCTAAACACTCCTTCATCTTCTTCATCTTCTTCTTCTTCCTTTCTGCATTACCACCACCAAAACTACTCACTTAGTCCTTCAAAGACCTCATTTTTGGGTCTTTGGAGACAAGATCAAAACATTACAACCTCTATTTTCACAAGATCTCAAGAGCTTCTCTTTCCACCAAGCCAAACTGCCACCATCTACAAGGAAAGGAACCACCATCATCTTCTTCTTCTTTTCTAGTTTTTACACCATTTCCAAGAAAGGTAGTGATCTTCATCTTTTTCATTTTGTTTGCTCAAGAAAGCTTGGAGCTCGGTTCTTTCATGACCAAAATCTCTAAGTGAAAACTTGAGAAAATCCTTCGCGCTCTTTAAGAACAAAAGTTTTCATTTTTGGCAAAATATGTTCTTATTGTTCTTCAAGTGTTCTTGATGTTTCTACTTTTGGAGAAATATGTTCTTGTTGTTCTTCAAGTGTTCTTGATATTTCCATTTTTGGCAAAATATGTACTCGCTGTTTTTCAAGTGTTCTTGATGTTTCTACTTTTGGAAAATATGTTCTTGTTATTGAGTGTTCTTGATGGTATCTTGTTTCAAGTTGTTCCTTTTCTTATGATGAGTTGATGATTAGAAAAGCCTTATCTTTTTATGTTTTTCATGATTTGATAAGGCTATGAACATTCTAAAAGCTTTAAACTTTAAAAAGTTTGCTTCTTGATACACAAAAAGTGGTGCAAGTTTTAGTGCCATCATAAAGTCTTCTTTTGTTTTGTTTTGAAGACAAGAATACATGTAAAAGTCTAAGCTTTTTGGTATAATAAGCCTTTTTGAGTTAGAGAAATGATATCTTGTCACTAATGTCTTAGAAATCAAACCTTAAAGAAAAGACCTTTCATAAAGTTTCAAACTTTAATCAAGAATGAGACCTTTAAGTCATAAAAGTGTTGTTTTGTAACATTTAATTCATAAAGTTTAGATCTTGAACCAAAACAATGCAAAAAGGTGTTAACTTTTATAAAGATCAAGACTTTTTAACCTTAAAGTTAATGTTTCATATCATTAGTTGATAAAGTAGGAACTTTTTTAATGTAAAGACAACTTTAAGTCATAAAGTTGAGACCTTGACGGTCATAGAATAATTAAATGAGTCAACTTTCATAAAGAACAAGACCTTTTAGTTGAAAAGCTAGCAACTTGTATCATTATTACATAAAGATCTAACTTTTAAGAGAAGAGCTTAATTTTAGAGACACTTACTTTCATAAAGAATAAAACTTTATGACTACTTTATAAGAATGATAACTTTTATAATATTTAATACATGATCTTGTTAGGTTAGTGATGAAAGCTTGAAACTTTGTAACGTAGTTAAGTTAAAAATCACCCTTGGTGTTTAGTGAACATGGTGTTGTTAGGTTCATGATGTGGTTATGTGTTGTCAAGACCTAAAGATTAGAGGGATCTCGAACTCCTTGGGAACAGAAGTATGATTAGGGCCTCTGAGCATACCATGAACCTAGGAATCACTAAGTGCACTATCTCAAGGAAAGGAAACAACCACTTAACTTAATTAATTTGAACAAGTGTTCCATAAGACATGAACTTAAGTAAAGAATAATTTCATATGAGAACTAAATAACTAAAAGATCACGTACACATATCTTGACTATGTGATTCTCTCATGGGTAACCATGAGAAATTATATGATGATTCATAATATTCTTCACAAAGAATAACGCAACTATAAACCCCTTTAGGGTATGAATGTGTGATGCCATGCGGCATGATGAATGATGAGTTTGATTGAGCTTTGTCGCATGATTGAATGATGAGTATGATGATATGATATAGATATGATAAACTGTTAGTTGAAAGTTGATGATTGGCATTTTGGGGAAGCTCCGGTCTAGCCGTTATGCTGCCGGATTTCCGTCAAAATTATGGACTTAGTTATATCCTTGCATGTGTCTAGTCAAAGAAGAACTATGCATGTAAAGTATAATGATAAGAAAAGAATTAGTAGGACATGACCCTTCAATCACTTCGGTCAGGGAAGTGAGAGACGGCGATTTACAAAGACTCAAGTAACCTCTATGAGGGAGGCAAGGGTGACATGGAGGACCCTCCAACTTAGAGGTAACCAATATCGGCTTAGTCTGATTTGGTTAGTATTGCATGATGACGGTCATAGAATGAGCTCATGTCCAAAAGCATTCTATTTCAAAGGAAAGTAAAAGAATGTTAAGCATGTGCTAAAAATGAAAGTCAAAGTAGAACCATGGTCAAGTTGACGAGTTGCATAGTCATGCATGTTATTCCATTCCTTATGTGCATTATGAATGTTTATCATGTACATTAGCATGTATGCCTATGTATGACACTATGGATATGATGATAAAGTTAAAAGTAACCCGCTTCGGGATTTACGTTTTCTGAAACTATAAAACTTGAACCGATATCTGTCCACTATTTTTATAGTAAACCCAAAGTGGCTGGGATGATGACGATGACACTGTGTTTGTCTAGTCGCGATCCTACTGAGAAATTTAGTATTTCTCACTCCTACGTTTTCTGTGTCATCTTCAGAGGATGTCGACGTCAGGCACAATGGTGATCTACATTGAGTTCTTGGTGTGGCATTGATGCTTTGACCCGGTGCTGAATGCCTCCATGCTGTCGGTGAATGCAGCAATGAGGGTCTACATCTTCCACGACTACCAGTTTCAGACTCCTGTGATGAGCCTATTTTTTCGACTACATTAGCCATTCAGCGAGGTTATTATGGATGACATCCACCCCTACTTTCAGCCACCGAGACACCCCACCGACGATGACAAGACTGACTCGGATACTTGTTTGACTCCGACTATTTCACTGGATTTCGACCCCTCGGAGCCATCTTATCCGAGCTACCGTGTGGAGATCGACCCCTCTGAGCCCTTCTATCCGATCCGTTCTGGGGGATCTCACCGTTCGGGTTCGTCGTAGCCTTTGGTGATTCGTCTATCTTCTAATTCTTCTGCTTCATCTACTGGCCCAGCTTCACCCGTGGTTCACGGGCGTGGGTTCATTCATACCCGCGCTATGCCCCGTGGACGAGGACATGCTCGAGGAGGAGGACATGGTGGTGTTTCTCCTAGTGGATATGGGAATGGTTTCCTCCGGCCTAATACTTGATGTGACAATTGCATGCAGAGCTGAGCACGAGAATAGCCCCTTTTGGTCGTAGTTATAGGGTTATCATTTTGTTGTATAACATGCTTGGGTAGTAGGGTTTTCTGATGTATTTCCTTTTATCATGTATTTGGTAGGTTTCTTATGTAACATCCCCGTTTTCTTTAATATAGCGTAATAGGAATTTTGAATTATGTCACTTAGGTAATATGAGAATTTCTCTAGTAGTGCTATGCCATGACAATCCTCACACTTAAAACTATAGGGTAGTATGACACTACTGTTGAAATTACCGCACTGCTATATACCAAAAATTAGGAAAAGATGAAAATGCCCCCGTAGTGTAAACTTTTGGTTATTTATAGTTTTGCCCAAAATTTTTTGTAATTACACTTTGATCCCAGATGATAATTCCATATTGATCCTAAGACTTTAGAAAATGATATTTAGGTCCCTGCATCCTTAGAATTAGTAGAATAGGGTTTCAAACAGAGCAGAACCACATAGCGAAATCGTAGAAACCTAAGACTTAGCCTACTGAGCCACAAAAGTATCCAAGTGTGAATACATGAGATGCCCTTGGACTTGATCAAAATTATGAAAATGCCATTAGTTATAAAAAAACAGAAAATATAGAGAAAACTACGATAGAAAACAGACAGAAAACACTTAAGGGCTTACAGAAGGCCAAAAACTACCCAGAAGGCCCTGAAAAATTCTCAAAAATATTATAAATACATTTTTAGCATAATTTTGAAGATAAATATCAAATTTAAATAAATTTGAGCAATATTTACATAATTACACAGAAATAACCATACCGGGGTATAAAACGGGCACTAAAAACCATATAAGACCACTTTAACTTGCAATACAGCAAAGAATCACTGAAGTTTCGGGCTTCGGCTTGAAGGACCACGTGAATGGGCCTCAAATTGGGCCTTGGCAGCTGCAACCTTGGGCCAAACTGTAACACCCTACTAGTTGAATGTTATGCTTAAGTCATAGCATGAAATTAAGTAGGCTGTGTTGCCGTGTTATTATTCAGCTTACCTTTCATGATTCGTATTACATCTCGTTTCTCTCTTTCTTTTTTCTTTTTTTTTGTAAATAGACAAAATGGCGTGCTGCTATACAATGAGCGTAATGAAACTTAACAAAATACCACAAAAGATACAAACAATTAAAATAACATCAACTGTATATGTAACATCCCCACGAGTTCCGACTTCATTTCTCATGACTTTTGACTTCCGATTTCATCTTCAAGTCAATGGACATTGCTTCCGACTTCGAGTTAGAAATATGGTGTACATAATTTCCGAATTCCAACCTAATCTCAAGAATATCACGAGATCCGACCCTCAGGTTGATTTAGAATGAACAGAAGTGCCGATTTCAGGGTTGATCTTGACTAGAGTGGGCACGAGTTCAGATCTCTGAGTTGATCTCCAAGTTCGACCAGAATTTACATGAGTTCCAGCCTCCGACCTCATAAGCGATGTTCAACATTAACTAGTATAGACACGAGGTCCGATCGAACACGAGTTCCAACCTCATAAGTTACTTCGAAGAGCTTTTCGTTTTTATTGACGTTCCCCAGTTTGAGTTTAGGACCGGCTTCCGATATTTTCAAGTTCAGGGGATAAGTTCTGATCTCCAGCAAATAAGGATAATGTGCTGATGACCGACTTACGGAGTTGTGCCTGGCTTGACTCCCGACTTCCACGGTCATGTTTATACTAGTTCTTTGAGATTGATTCTTGATCGAGTTCCGAAGTTACGGTTTCCTGGGATGCCGAGTTTAGTAATTTCGGGTATGAGTTTGAGTATCCTAGTTTCCCGATTTCCTGGATTCGGGTACAAGGTTTCATATTCTGATCCCACTTCCTATTTTCGATATTAAGAATCTTCCAAAGCTCTTGTGTTTCCTAAGCTCCGAGTTCCACATTAAGTATGAAATGGGCATCCTGATTTCTGACTTCTAAATAAATCTGATCTCCAACTTCTGAATAAATCTGATCTCTGACTAATTCCTAATCTCCGAATTCAGGTTCCAAAATGGATACGAGTTCCGATCTCATCATTTATTTTCTAATTTGAAATATGATGGACGTGAGCCCGACCTCCAATTTGATATTCAAGTTAAAATAAAAAGGGTATGATTTCCGACTTTAAGCAGAGTGGAGGCGAGTTCCGATTTAAGGTAAAAGGAAAACGAGAATCAATTTTTAGCCACAAAAGGGAGAGACATGGCTGAAATTTAGCCACCTCCACAACCATAAATGGCGCCATATGGCAGCCAGATGATAAGGAAAATAGGCCAAATCATGACCATTGAAACCAAATATCTCAAGCCATCCTTATCTAGGTCATAAAGCCTAGAAAAATCTCACTCATCTCCTTTTAACTTGCGCCCTCCACCATGCTTCAGCCTCCCTCCATTTCTTCTTCTTCTTCTTCCTTTCTTTCCTTACCTCCATGGACAAGAACTTCAAGCTCAAGATTGGAAGCCCTCTTGACCTCAATTCCTCTTGCTCCCTTTATGAAAATTGATCCCACCTCCTTCTCTACAAAACCCCTCTAACAATTTTATGATTAAGCATCAAATAGAGCCTCCCCACATTCATATGAGCTGCTGCCATGATGAAAGAAGAAGGCTAGGAGTTGATTTTTGGCCTCGTTGCTTCCATAGTTTCAAGAATTTCAAGGTAGGTTGCTTAAATCCTTAGTTGTTTGATGTATTATGTGACAATATGGCTAGTATGTTCCTCTTATGCCATACTTGTATGATGGTGCTTTGATGTTCTTCTAGTGCTTTGAGGTGAGGAAACTTGGTTTAAGTTGAGGAATTTATCAAAAACTCAAAAGGGAACTAAGCAAAATCTGTTCTTGTGAGAAAACCCTACAACATCCGTACTAGCGGAGTGTACGGCTCCACCAACATCTAGTCAAAATGGATGAAACCATTTTTACATAAAAGTAGACATTTAGGGCTTTCTATACATATATTATATGAGGCGATTGGATTAGTATTGAGAGAGATATGAATTTTGGAAATTTAACCTAGATTCTAGAGTTTGATATTGGGCAGACTGGGTTTTCAGAACATAACATGCTCTATACAACTCCAAATGAAGTGAAACCAAATTTTTTAGAAAGCTTACAAATAGGAGAACATCTTACAAAAAGATTCTGAGTTTGATATGGTCCCATTTGCTCCCAGTGGTTCAAAGAATTTGCCCTATGTCCAAACCAAGCCAAAATGGGATAGTTTAGGAAGGCCAAATTTAGAGGCTTATAACTCGAGTTGTACTAAGGAAAATGAAATGAAACTTGTTGCAAACGAAAGGTTATCCTGTTAGGTTTAATATGATCCAATTTCGTATAATTTGGATTGGTTCTCGATTTATAGTGGATTTTTACTTTTAAGTGTGTAATTCTGGCCAGCTATAGGGCAGTCTGAGGTACAACTTAGATAACTTGAGTTATACAAATCAAAAAGAGGTGGGACTAAAAAGGTTAGAAGCTAGACACATAGGGCTATGACATACCCAAAATTTAGGTCCAGATGAGTCAAATAGAATTTATGGCCCGATTTCTAAAAATGGGCAGAATTGAGGTATATGTGCAGGATTCCCAAAGGTACAGGATTTGGCACCTTAATCCATATATGAGTTCAAGTAAAGTCTAAGTGTTGAAACTCCATGTTGGTGCTTGAAAGATCAATGCATTATAATTGATTTCTTATTGTGACTGACTGTCTGCTGAATACTGGCACTATTCATAGGAAAGCGGACACGTTCCGTTATGCTGCCGAATTTTCGACAGGAATTTGAGAACTTATGCTATGGATGATTATGCCTTGAATATATTTACATTTACATGTCATGCTCATGTATATCATGCATGCAAGCATAATTAGAATATGATATGATAAATAGAGTATGAGACATATCCATGAATGCACAAAGTATCCGCATACATGATAAGATATTCAAAGGAAAAGATAATAAGAACTTGCAAGCGGGATGTACCAAGCTACCACGTGAGGCATGGCATAGACCCAGCTAGCGTGGGCCAGAGCGGTACTATTTAAGACTTGGGCCAGCCCTCAACCAGATTTAAGGGGAATAGATTGGTGTGAGGGTCGAGAAAAGTAAACCTGTCACTCATATATAGGTACGAGCTCGGACCTGAAAAGCAGGCTATTACCCAGGGGTGAGAGAGGTCATTCACCTCCGGGGGACCAAGTACAGAAAGGAGCAAGATCAAGTTGCAAGTTAAAGAAAGATATAAATTAAGTCAAGTGCACTTGCATATAGACAATTACATTGCATCTTTATCTACATCTTCAATTATCCTATTAAGTTATAATGCTTTTATGATTCTTGTGGAAGCATATTATACTATTTGTATTTATATGTCTGTCATATGATATGGCCCGTGGTTGTTAAGATATAACCCACTTCGAGAAAGGTGTTTTCAACTTAAAATTGAACCACTATTTGTTTATATGTGCTCATATTTTTATAATAAACCGAAGCAGCTGGAATGTTTATGATGACACTGCAAGGTTAGTTTGAGTTTACCTACTGAGAACGTTAGGTTCTCACTGCCTACTTGTATGTTTTTCTTTTCTGTAAACATTCCAGCACCCAAGTTGGGAATCAAGTGTGAGGCGAAGTACAGGGCCTTTCATTGAGCAAGAATCGGGCGTAAGCCAGACCAAGAGACTATTGAAGTCAGCTGATGACTAGTCGAATGTAAACGCTGTGTACTATGTTAGTTACAGTTTTTTTTAAAGTATAGTTATTTTATTCTCTATATATCGGAGACTATTAGTTAGTAATAAAGTGAGCAGTTAAAGGGCCATATATTATATTTTCCATATTTTAAAGATCCTCTTAGTATAGTGACAACCTCTTAATATAGCTCCATGACTCGAGCATGGCTTATATAATAGAGGGTGTTACATTTATTGGTATCAGAGCAGTTCGTCCTATATAGGCCCGTTGATGGACTGATTATGCTTCTAATGCATACTTTGAGAATCTAGATAAACCATGCTTTAGGTCCTCGCATGAAGAGGACATAGAAATATTATGCATGGTAGCCTTGTTGTGAGTGTTGTGGACTACCTATTGCACTTGACTGAATATTGAGCCTGATTACCTCAATATAAGGTTTTGTGTAAGCAGAGACCTATGACACCTTGCAGGCTTAATAGGAATCTTCTAAACATAAATATTAGGGATGAGACTCCCAGGAAGTAACAATGGCAATAGGAGGTAGATGACTGAGCAAGTCAAAGGGTGCAGAGAATTGGGACTCCGCTCAAGGAAAATCATGTTGGACAGTTTGGCATTGACCTAGTAAATTTGGTCATAGCTAAAGAGGATCATCTCCCAAGTACTACTGGGCAGTTGAAAATTTAAGTCATCAAAGGTAGGATCTCAGTTAGTAATGAGTGGAGCAAGAATCTTTTTCACTCTAACGAAGCTTATTCTAAGCTTCATTTGCAACCACTTGATCCAGGCTATTTTTTTAGATTTAATCTAGAAATTTTCTTGCCTAGTGTAGTAGACTTGATTCTTGACAAGAGTAAGTCATCTCGAGCGGCGTTGATGGTACCCTTATTTTCTTCGTAAGTAAGATTCCCTCGAAAGTACTTCACTGGCAAATTCAGTCAATGGTTTTTAATCTGGATTATGGTAATGCCATATCAGAAATACCCGATCCTTCATTACGAAGTTTGAAGTGTGGACAGATAAGGCAAGGTTTTAGAAAAGGGAATTAAGGTCAGGAGCCTCAGTTAGGTATGGGAAAACCTTTTCAAGACTCTATTCAGAGGTTAAAATGGTTTTCTTTTTCGAGCGCTTGTACGACTGGGAGCATTAAGCAGGATATCAGCCTCAAGGGAAAACATTAACAAATTTTGAAGAAATTCCTCTAATTATACATTATATCAGAGTAGAGGCGCAGTTATTCACGGTACAAAAATGAAGTAAAGCTTTCCAGACTATCTCCTTTAGCTTAAATCTAGGGGACTCTTCTACCTGGTATTGTAACTTTAATACTTGATAGGAGTAATTTTGGATTGTGATAATACCACATTATAAAGACCTGATCCTTCATTAAGAAACTTGTAGGGTGGACGAATGAAGCAGTGGATCAGTGAAAGAAGCTAAGGACAGAAGTTTCGATTAGGTGCACAGGAAACCTTTTCAAATCCTCGTCTAGAGAATAGAGTGACATCTCCCTCTAGGGTATAAGGAACTAAACTTGTAGTGATTGCCAATTTGGAAGAGTACTGAGTGGAATCTTGGCTTCGAAAGGGAAACAATTGAGCAAATTGTAAAGGGACCCATTTCACTGTACATTGAATTAACATGGAGATACGACTATACACTGTATGAAAAGCAGATGAAATTATAAGTGTAACAAAAGAGAAAGACAATATATCTCCTACTAACTTGAAGTAGAAACACTTTCAGACTAGAGATGGCATACGAATCAAGTGTAATTTTCTTGCCTTTCAGGGATAAAGGAAATGTTAGAACATTTAGTCATGTTCAAATTCTATCAACCTCAGCCACCACAGGAACTGGATGATGGAATCATCTTCAACATGCTATTAGTAGAGGAATGAGGCTATTCAGAGAAGAAAGGCAAGGTCGAACAATCGCCTTTAAGTACCATTATATATGTTATGGATGGAGTAACTCGATTAGGAATATATTCAGATTCAGGCTAGAGTAATGAAGATTTAAAGTATGCAACTAATCCCAATAGACCGAGGGAACAACAGCAAGGTAGGTTTTGACAAATGAAAATAGACCAATTTCTACAGTAACAATAGAACACAGTAGGAACGAGGCAGGAAAAGAGGAAGTTTGGATTTCTGGTTGGCCCACTAAAGAGAGAAAAAACCACCTAGTATGAGATTACGGTGCAGACAAGATTGTGTACGAAATACCAAGTAAGGTTGCCTTGGCACCGGTCATAAGTGCAACAGACTTGATGCACCCTAAGCAAGATCGGATGATGCACCAATATAAGATCAAAAAGGATTTGGAAACGTGCCCCATGAGGGGCAAGGTTACGATGTCGAAATTAGAGGCAGTCAGAAAAGTCTCTATAACTTGGACCAAATTAGATGCGATCATCACTAGCGCACTAGGTTCCCTTAGAGTTTTGTAGTTAAGCATACTCGGACAAGAGTAATATTATGATGGGTGACCTTCTAGGAAGTCCTCATATTGTAACTTCAACAGGGAAGCAAGACCATCATTCCCATCTCACATAGCAAATGGATTACATCTTAGGGGCAAGATATTATGAAGAATAGCCAGAAGGTTTAGAAGTGAAGGTACCCACAAAAGTGAGAAATGGACATCAACACAATAGTTGAGGAATCTCCATGCTAACCAATTGAAGAAAGTAGAAAGGTGGCAGGAACTTCTGCTATCCCACAATCTTTCCCCTATGTGAAGCTGATCATATTTGAGGGCCCAAGTATCGCACCAATCATTGAGAAGTTCAACAAGAACGACATGAGATCCGATTAACAAATAATGAGAAATGGAGTAAAGTCCGCAAGAGAAGGAGAGATTTCGAAGCAAGAACTATAGTTGTATTTAGAAGGAAACTCTAGCATTACACCTAAAACCTAACAGAAGGGGATTCATCACTGATCTAAGAGGACCAGGTAGGCGAGAGCTTGGATATGGCCTGGTCAATTTCTCCAAAGACTTCGGCGAAGCCATTTATGGTCACTATTTATCGAAGTTGATCGCTACTGTAGCTGATAGTTTTCGTAATGGCAAGAATTTCTTCAATTGGTATTTGGGACCCAAGGCACGAGTATTAGTAAGTTTACCGGAAAACATAGCGCACAAGTAGTCAAACACATGACATAGAGGATGAGGAATTTATTCGATGAATTTGATGATGGATCAGAATGTCAACGAAACAAAGTATATTTTGGCACCCATATAACCCACGACAACTCTCTGCTTAGATATTTATCTTGTAAGACAATATGGTATGGAAACTCTACAGCTTCGATGGAAGGATCTGACTTTTAACCTTGGTTTTCACATTAAATTGCCTGTGTCTGAATAACTAGGAATCCAGGAGGACATCAGACTAATAGGAGGAGTCATGAGTCTTAGAACTTAATCCGTATAATGGGAGTGACCTGAAATTTTCCTACAGGCATTAGGCACGAGGCAAATTTTACCAAGAAGAATGAGTTTTAAGATAAGGCTCCTAGTTTTAATTTTGAGGAAAGGCCTAAGCCTATGTTTCTAAAGAATCGTATCGGAGGCGAATTTATTATTGAATTAAGGGTAGCTGATAGAATAATAATCTTGGAAAAGAATATACAGACCTCCTTGACATAGGCATTATCATCACCACATATTGATGTCAATTACAATGATAACTGCTAATCTTTGCAATTGCAAATCTTTATGAGTTGAATATCTGGAGTCTCATGGTGGTGGAAGATTTAGCAGCTACCACAAAGCAGGACTAGTGGGGTATAGAGCAAGGGAAATGAGTAAGAGTCTCTAATAAATTGAACAATGATTTAGAGCGCCATAGGGACAAGGCAAGCTCGGACACCAACATAACCCTTATGGATTCTTTGTATGTATTAAGATATTACCTCATAGCTATCGGCAAGTAATCTCAAGACAAGATGCAAACTCAAAAAGAGGAATATCTCTATAAGTTAAAAGGAATTTTTCCTTGACCCTTCTTAATCCTAGAATTTTGAGGACAAATTTTTTTTAAGGAGGGTAGTAATGAAACATCCGCACGAGTTCCGACTTCATTTCTCACGACTTACGACTTTCGATTTCATCTTCAAGTCAATGGACATTGCTTCCGACTTCGAGTTAGAAATATGGTGTACATAATTTTCGAATTCTGACCTAATCTCAAGAATATCATGAGATCCGACCCTCGGGTTGATTTAAAATGAACAGAAGTGCCAATTTTAGGGTTGATCTTGACTAGAGTGGGCACAAGTTCAGATCTCTGAGTTGATCTCCAAGTTCGACCAGAATTTACACGAGTTCCAGCCTCCGACCTCATAAGCGATGTTCAATATTAACTAGAATAGACACGAGGTCCAATCAAACACGAGTTCTGACCTCATAAGTTACTTCGAAGAGCTTTTCATTTCTATTGACGTTCCCTAATTTGAGTTTAGGGCCGGCTTCCGATATTTCCGAGTTCCGGGTGTAAGTTCCGATCTCCAGCAAATAAGGATAACGTGCTGATTATCGACTTACAGAGTTGTGCCTGGCTTGACTCTCGACTTCCGTGGTCATGTTTATACTAGTTCTTCGGGATTGATTCTTGATCGAGTTCCGAAGTTACGGTTTCCTGAGATGCCGAGTTTAGGAATTTCGAGTATGAGTTTGAGTATCCTACTTTCCCGATTTCCTGGATTCGGGTACAAGGTTTCATATTCTGATCCCACTTCCTATTTTTGATATTAAGAATCTTCCAAAGCTCTTGTGTTTCCTAAGCTCCGAGTTCCACATTAAGTATGAAATGGGCATCCCGATTTCTGACTTCTGAATAAATCCGATCTCCGATTTCTGAATAAATCCGATCTCCGACTAATTCTTGATCTCCGAATTCAGGTTCCAAAATAGATACGAGTTCCGATCTCATCATTTATTTTCTAATTTCAAATATGATGGACGTGAGCCCGACCTCCAATTTGATATTCAAGTTAAAATAAAAAGGGTATGATTTCCGACTTTAAGCAGGGTGGAGGCGAGTTCTGATTTAAGGTAGAAGGAAAACGAGAATCAATTTTTAGCCACAAAAAGGGGGAGACATGGCCGAAATTCAACCACCTCCACCACCATAAATGGCGCCATATGGCAGCCATATGATGAGGAAAATTGGGCAAATCATGACCATTGAAACCAAATATCTTAAGCCATCTTTATCTAGGTCATAAAGCCTAGAAAAATCTCACTCATCTCCTTTTAACTTGTGCCCTCCACCATGCTTCAGCCTTCCTCCATTTCTTCTTCTTCTTCTTCCTTTCTTTCCTTACCTCCATGGACAAGAACTTCAAGCTCAAGATTGGAAGCCCTCTTGACCTCAAATCCTCTTGTTCCTTTTATGAAAATTGATCCTCACCTCCTTTTCTACAAAACCCCTCTAATAATTTTATGATTAAGCATCAAATAGAGCCTCCCCACATTCATATGAGTTGCTGCCATGATGAAGGAAGAAGGCTAGGAGTTGGTTTTTAGCCTCGTTGCTTCCATAGTTTCAAGGATTTCAAGGTAGGTTGCTTAAATCCTTAGTTGTTTGATGTATCATGTGACTATGTGGCTGCTGTGTTCCTCTTATGCCATACTTGTATGATGGTGCTTTGATGTTCTTCTAGTGCTTTGAGGTGAGGAAACTTGGTTTAAGTTGAGGAATTTATCAAAAACTCAAAAGGGAGCTAAACAAAATCTGTTCTTGTGAGAAAACCCTACGGCATCCGTATTGGCGGAGTGTACGGCTCCACCTACAGCTGGTCAAAATCGATGAGACCACTTTTACATGAAAGTAGATATTCAAGGCTTTCTAGACATATATTATATGAGGTGATTGGATTAGTATTGAGAGAGATATGAATTTTGGAAGTTTAACCTAGAATCTAGAGTTTGATATTGGGCAGGCTGGGCTTTCGGAACATAACGTGCTCTATACAACTCCAAATGGAGTGAAACCAATTTTGTTAGAAAGCTAACACATAGGAGAACATCTTACAAAAAGATTCTGAGTTTGATACAGTCCCATTTGCTCCCAGTGGTTCAAAGAAGTTGCCCTATGTCAAAACTGAGCCAAAATGGGACAGTTTAGGAAGGTCAAATTTAGAGGCTCATAACTCGAGTTCTACTAAGGCAAATGAAATGAAACTTGTTGCAAATGAAAGGTATCCTGTTAGCTTTAATATGATACCAATTTTGTATGATTTGGACTGGTTCTTGATTTATAGTGGATTTTTACTTTTAAATGTGTAATTCTGGCCAGCTACAGGGCAGTTCGAGGTACAACTTAGATAACTTGAGTTATACAAATCAAAAAGAGGTGGGACTAAAAAGGTTAGAAGCTAGACACATAGAGCTATGACATACCCAAAATTTAGATCCATATGAGTCAAATAGAATTATGGCCTAATTTCTAAAAACGGGCAGAATTGAGGTATATGTGCAGGATTCCCAAAGGTACAGGATTTGGCACCTTAATCCACATATGAGTTCAAGTAAAGTCTAAGTGTTGAAACTCCATGTTGGTGCTTGAAAGATCAATGCATTATAATTGATCTCTTATTGTGACTGATTGTCTACTGAATAATGGCACTATTCATAGGAAAGCGGACACGTTCCGTTATGCTGCCGAATTTTCAGCAGGAATTTATGAGAACTTATGCTATGGATGATTATGCCTTGAATATATTTACATTTACATGTCATGCTCATGTACATCATGCATGCAAGCATAATTAGAATATGATATGATAAATAGAGTATGAGACATATGCATGAATGCACAAAGTATCCGCATACATGATAAGATATGGAATGGAAAAGATAATAAGAACTTGCAAGCGGGACGTACCAAGCTACCATATGAGGCATGGCATAGACCCAGCTAGCATGGGCCAGAGTGGTACTGTTTAATACTTGGGCTAGCCCTCGACCAAATTTAAGGGGAATAGATCGGTGTAAGGGTTGGGGAAAGTAAACCCGTCACTCATGTATAGATACGAGCTCGGACCTAAAAAGCAGGCTTACCCAGGGGTGAGAGAGGCCATTCACCTTCGGGGGACCAAGTACAGAAAGGAGCAAGATCAAGTTGCAAGTTAAAGAAAGATATAAATTAAGTCAAGTGCACTTGCATACAGACAATTACATTGCATCTTTATGTGCATCTTCAATTATCCTATTAAGTTATAATACTTTTATGATTCCTGTGGAAGCATATTATTCTATTCGTATTTATATGTCTGTCATATGATATGGCCAGTGGTTGTTAAGATATAACCCGCTTCGAGAAAGGTGTTTTCAACTTAAAATTGAACCACTATTTGTTTATATGTGCTCATATTTTTATAATAAACCGAAGTGGCTGGAATGTTTATGATGACACTGTAAGGTTAGTTTGAGTTCACCTACTGAGAACCTTAGGTTCTCACTGCCTGCTTGTATGTTTTTCTTTTCCGTAAACATTCCAGCACCCAAGTTGGGAATCAAGTGTGAGGCGGAGCACAGGGCCTTTCATTGAGTAAGAATCGGGCATAAGCCAGACTAAGAGACTATTGAGGCCAGCTGGCGACTAGTTGGATGTAAATGCTGTGTACTATGTCAGTTACAGTTTTTTTTAAAGTACAATTATTTTATTCTCTATGTATCAAAGACTATTAGTCAGTAATAAAGTGAGTAGTTAAAGGGCCATGTATTATATTTTCCATATTTTAAAGATCCTCTTAGTATAGTGACAACCTCTTAATATAGCTCCATGACTCAAGCATGACTTATATAATAGAGGGTGTTATAGTATACGTGCATATATATATCAGAAGCCAATACTTCAATTTATGTACAGATTTCAAAACGGGATACATAAGTGGGGTCGGTGTACCAAAAAGACATAAGGCCCGTATCAGTCAAAATGATCCTATGGGTCCTAAGAGGACATTTCAAACCTACTGCTAGTTCTGCTGCTAAGTCTATGACCCAAAGCTGCATACTGTCAAAAGAGGGTTATGCTATACAACATCCTCTACTGCTGTCCTACTCTGTCAAATAGCCGTTGGCCATGATAAGCCTGGCTGGAAAGTAGTCTGCATTGGGTCCCGAGGAAGAAGAGGGTGATGAACCGGTGGCCTCAGAAGGGTCACTCTCAGAGCTGAGCAGCATATCTGGAACTACTTGCAGGGGTGACTCTAGTACAAGGTTAGTAGGAGGTGCTGGAGGTGGATGTGCCATGTGCAGTGGGATGGCAACGTATGGGGTAGTAGGGTCAAAAACGGCGTGAAATAGAGGGATGGCAAAGTTCCTATTACTAAATAGGTAAAGACGAAAATGGTAGGAGCCAGCTATATCCAGAGAATCTAGGATCGGATCATGGTGAAGCTGCAGATCTGGAATCTCAATAGAAAGAGTGGCCGTGGAGTCCATCGCCAGCGTCTGAGAATGATGTGGAAATACAAAACGAGGTGAGAATTTAAAGAAATTCTCAGTAGGGTTCGCGTATGGTGTTTAACTGACGTCACATTCATTCTCAGTTGCCTCGGTTTTTATTTAATTATAAAAATATGTGCGCAAACTGGACTATCCATTTTATTGAGTTTAATAAAACGTCTGGTCTGGGGCAAGGTTCAGTTTTACTTTAGAGCCATAAGAAGCAGAACAAACTAATGAATAGTAACACTCAGAACATTGAGCAGAGTAAACAAACATACAGCAGTAAGTAAACATAGCAAACAACTGTAAACATCTTGAAATAACTATTCCATGTAATCATGCATTCCATGTGATCATGCAAACTCATTATTGAACCTTTCTTTATAAACTTATCCTTTACTTGGTCCCCTGGGAGTTCTTAGCCATTTAGACTCCTGGGTAATAGTCTGCTTTTCAGGATCGAGCTCGTTCCTATGCAGGAATGCCGGGTTTGCTTTCCCTGACCTTCCCACTGAACTATTCCCCTTAACTTTAATTTGGGCCTGGCCTAGGTATCATGGAACTTTCATCATCACATATTTCTTATATTCATCATAATATAACTTTCATAACTTTCTTGAAAATGCAAATGTATCAACATGTATTTCATAATTCATGCATAGATTCTACCGAAATTTTGGCAGCATAACGGAACATGTCCGCTTCCCCATGAATAGTGCCAGTACATCAAAACACCAATTTCTCATAGAGGTCACAATATTGCATTCATAATTTAACATTGAACTCATAGAAGCATTAGTCTCATTAAGGCAGAGTTACTGCCTCAGCATAATCATTCAACCCAGTTTTTGTAAATTAAGCCATAATTTCTATTTAACTCATTTGGACCTCAATTTTGAATATGTTAAAGTGTTATATATATGTTTTCTAACCTCTTTGGTCCCATCTAATTTTGATAACTATAGCTTAAGTTATTTAGGTTTTATCCCAGCCTGCCCAATGACTGACCAGAATTAGACACCTAAAAAGTAAAAATGCACTAAAGATTGAAAACAGATTTAAATTAGATGAAATTGGTCTCATATTAACATTTACAAAAAGTTCCATTCCATTTGGCTTAGTAGGGCTCGAGTTATAAGCCCCAAAATTTGACCTTCCTAAACTGCCCTGTTTTGGCCCGGTTTGGACATAGGGCAAATTTCTTGGATCACTGGGAGCAAGTGGGACCTTATCTAATTCTGAAATTTTTATGAGACATTCTCCTATATGTAAGCTTTCTAACAAAGTTAGTTTCATTAAATTCCAAGTATTATAGGGCGAGTTATACCCTGAAAAACCTAGCCTGCCCAGAATCAAAGTCAAAAACCTTGGTCGAAATTCAAAAATTCATATCTCTTTCAATACTAATCCAACGACCTTATATGATATATTTATGGAAAGCCCTAGATGCCTAGTTTCATATAAAAATGGTTTCATCAAATTTAAACGGCGGTAGGCAAAGCCGTACACTCCACTATACGGACTTCCGAGGATTTTAGGTTTTCCAGCTTCTCAGCTCTTCCTATTTTCATCCTTTCTCGCTTCCAATTCGGTTTTAACCTCACAAATAGCCAATAAAACAGCCATATGTTATCATAATCATTCAATCAATACATCAAAGATTGAGGAAATAAGCCAACATAGTCAGCCAAGATCAGAGAATCAATACAAGAATTAAACCTCTACCTCTTGCTATGAGTGATTTGGCCTGATTTTGGAGGTTGGGCTTTCAAAACCTTGTTGAACTTGAAGCTTTGATGGAGTTCGGTGAGTGACGAAGGGAAGAAGAGAGCTGGAACAAAGGGAAGAAAGGGCGTAGAAAATGGGTTTGATTGAGAAGAGAAGAAGGTGTTATAAAGCATAGAGGACGTAGGTAGAATGAAGGGTTGTGATTGGCCAAGAATGCAAGGATGGATTTCAGCCAAATTTCCTCCCTTCTTGTGGCCAAAGTGGCGCCACTTTCATGCATTAAGTGGTTGAGTTATCAGCCACTCAAAGTAGGGTTAATGAGTTGAAATCTCATTGGTTTAGTTCTGACAGTTTAAAATACCGTAATCCTACCAATTTCCTTTAAATCGGTAAATCAGTTTCAAGAAAATTTTATGAAATCTTCTATGCTTCTAACTTAATTAACTTATACCTAAACACAATTAATTACCAATCAATTGATCATAAATAATTATTTAATTAAATTTTAATTAATTTCAATTATTCGATAAAGCCGAACAATTAGGCAATAAAAACGATAAAAAAAATTTTGGTGGATGTTACACAAACAGTTTTTGAATTTATTTTGTGCCAAATTATACTTAATTACATCAAAAAGGCCTAAAATAAGTCATAAATCATAAAATAAATTAAATAAATTGAATAAAAAATCAACTCAGCCTAACCTTCAGCCCTAGGATGCCCCCCACAGTCCTCTAGCCCCTACAATTAGTTTCAAACAAAATGTGAACAAGGATTAGCAAAATTCTAACCAAAACATCAAATAGTCAACAATTCATTAAATTACTTTTACTAATTTACTTTACCTTTTTGACTTAACCATGTTATAACAGATTTTGTCACCCAAAATCTGATACATAGGCGCAGCACTTCACATGGATCAGCAGAGATGTTTTTCATTTAATTATTAGATAATTAATTAGGCTAATTAACCCAAAATAGGCATATTTAAGGCTAAAATTCACAAAAAATAGTAAAAATTATACAAAAATTCTGAGTATCATCTTACACATAATTAAACATAGATTTAATGGTATATTAAATAAATTTAATTATTTGCTAAGTATTTTATTAATTAAATCTTGAATTGCAAAAACTAGTTTTCAGCAAAAACACTAATTATACACTAATTAAGGGTTAAACTATTTTAATCTTTTCTTAAACCTTAATCACCATATAATATGAGTATTATATCATGTCCACATAAGTTTTTTGTGGTGATTAGAATAATTAACCATTGATGTCTTAATTAACTAACAAAACTACCTAATTAAGTCAATAACTAATTAAATGATTAAGACTAACTAGAACCATCATTTTTCTATAAAAAGACTCACCCCATCAGACCAACACACACTTTAGAACCCTTCACCTCAGCCCCAAGCACCTCCAAAATGTGCAGCCTTCCTCTTCCCCTTCCTCCTCCATTTTCTCTCAAGTTCTTCACAAAAACACCTTCAAAACACCACCAAATCTTCACCCTTTTCAACTAGCCTCATACACCATCAATCTTTATCAGTGAAACACACTTTCAAGCCCTCAAAAAGAAGCAAGAACCATGTGGTTAACTGCTACCCAACGCTTGGTGCAGTTGGAGTTTCAAGAGCCAACTCAGGTAGGGTTTTTCTTTCACTCTTTTAGGTTCATGCATGAGTTTCTTGCTAGCTTGTGATGTTATTTGAAGCTTTGGGTGTTTATTTTCAGAATATATGATGTTATTTTGAACTTCTAATAGTTAGTGATTGTTTGGGTTTATGATGAATTTTTGCAAGGATTTGTGTTTCTAATGATGTTTACTTGTGTTTTCATGCAACTTGTTCCTGTTTTGGGCAGCAGTTTAAGTTAATTTATATTATGTATCTAAAGCTTAAATGGTTTATTTTATGTCTTGATTAATAAGTTTTCACTGGAATAAATTTTGATTTAGTGTGTGTGAGATTACAAGCTATGTTTCTACCTAAATAACTTGATGATCTTGAAAATGTTTGACTTCAAAATTATGCAACCATTGGCTGTGCACTTCCAGCAGGTTTTTGAAAGTGTTTTTAAGCCCTTAAATGTTGTATTAATGTTAGAGAATCTATGTGATCATATTAAGTAATTGTATGATAAGATTCTTGTGTTTTGAGTTAGTTTTCTAAGTAAAAGTTAGATTTTATTTCTGTCCTATTTTGGACAGCATGTTTATCATTTCTATTTCTCTTGATTTAATGTTTTATAAACTTCATTTGATGCCTTATAAGCTTTGTGCAAAAGCATGAGAAGTTTTGAATCAAATGCTTTGTTTTTGGCCTCATGTATATTTTGGCCATACATTACCTTTCTATAAGCAAGTTATTTTAGTTAGTTTGTTACATTGAAGTGTTTTCAAACCTTTAAGCATGATTGAATTAGGGTAGTTATGTGATAGTTTCTTTTTGGAACCAATAAGACACTAAAAGCTACTTAAAACTTAATAAAATGAATCATTACCTTTGCTTGGAGTTCATGACCCTGACCTATGTTATTGGAGTTTAGATGAACTCATTTGAATTTCTATGAGACTATGAGACTTATATGATACTTATTTGAGACCTCTTTGGGTTATACCCATGCATGGAGTACCTTTAGTTGAACATGAACCATGGACCTTGAACTATGGAACATTGTACTATGACGATGGACTTTGGACTATGACTATGGGCTAAATCACACTATTAATTACATTAAATAACCTTAAACATAAAGATTTAATTTAAGGGTCCCATTAAAAATGTCACATGAACTATCTAGCTCCTTGCTTGAAGAGTTTTTCTAAACTTTGGTTTACAAATAAGAATTTTGAACTAGTGTTTGAAGTATTTGTGAAGTCTTTGATTGGCATATGAATATGATCATTTCTATATGTGAATTTTGAAATTTATGGATGAATATGTATGTGAATCATGTGTGTCCTTATGCACTTTGAACTTATGTGAATAAAGTGTTATTATACGTGCTTCTGTGTAATCTATGATTAAGCTTCTTTTTGCTATGTATGATCAAGATTATGAGAATTTCTAACCATGAATTAAGTATGCACAATATCATGCATATCCGCTAAGATATTATGTGCTTTTGGTGCAATTATAAGTTTTATGTGTGCACTGAAATATGCTCAAAATAGTTTGTGTTATGTGCACTCTGTGATAGAAATGAAACTATGCACCATTTGAATGGAAATTACATATGTGCAGTTATGTCTGGCTGTTATATATAACTCAATGAATAAGTGAGTGTGTGGGCCCCACTATGTAGTGGACAAGCCATGCATTTCACCAAGTGCCACCTTGGGCCCCGCCTTCTTAGTGGATTAAGACTTGGTGATCACTAAGTCTGGCAGTGGATTTGAAACGATACCTTGGGACCGGCCAAGTTAGCAGACAAGGACTTGGTGTCTGTTATGTGAATACCTTGGCTCTCGCCAGGGTAGAGGATAAGGACTTGGTAATTCACTGATCTGACTCGGAGACGCCCTAGCAAAGAGAGCTCTCACAGATCCGGATTATTAATGCAATCCTTACAGACTTCAGTCACCAGAAAAGGAAGCAGTAAAAGTATCAATAGTATACTTGTGATTATTAAATTTATATATTGCTTGATTATGTTACTGCTTTACTATTTTTAATATTATGACACACTTCCATCTTGTTTGACACTAATAGTAGCTGGGAATAATATTTTATCTTGTTAATTGTTGTGCCTAGATATATGTCATTTTGCTGCTAAATGTTCTAACAATGTTTGTTTATATGGCTTACATATTGTTGCACTCCCGCCTTTGTTCTTAGCTTTTTTGGGATGAAGCGGGATTCCCCTGGGAACACTATCCTATTGGGAGACTTCTCTCACTCCTTTTTCTTTGGTATTTTCAGATGGCATGGATCATCCTCAATATTAAGATAGACATTGTTTACGAGCTTGATATACTGAATAATAGAGTTATATTGCATGATGTGGATCATGTCCTTACTATTACTATAATAAATGACTTGTTTTAGGATGCTACAATATAGCTTGGGATGCTCCTTTTTGGCGTCTTCATCCGACATATTTATTTTGAGCATTGGTGGGCTGTATATGGGCTGGGTGAAGATGATTAGTAGTATAGGCATCCCGTCCCCTTTCAATATTTTGGGTCTTGTATTATGACTACATTATGTACTCTATGATGCAGTAGTTATGATATATGTTTTCTGTAAATGGTAGTTTATCCTATAAGTGAATTTCTCAAACTAGTAAATAGTAGTAACTTTGACTAGTATGGGATAGCATTATCTCTGCCAAGCAAAATGATTAATAAATAAGTAGGATTAATGATAACAAACGGCGAAAAAAAATTTACCCGCGCTAAAATAAAACTAGTAAGTTTAGTAATACCTTACTGGCTAATTATTATCCAATTTAAGTGAAGGAAATTAAAGCAGTATAATAATAGTTAGTAGTAGAGTGTTACATTATGGTATCAGAGTACCGTTCCTCGGAAAGGGCAATTGTCTTTGGGTAGAAATTGAGCATGTCATAATTCTCTATAAAGGGCTTTATTTGTGAATTTCTGTTTTGTGTGGTATGTGTTTCTAACTGTTAGGTAGAAGTATTGAGCCTGATCACCTTAGTATATGACTAACCTTATATGCAGAAATAAGATGTCACCAAGATGGAGATCTGCCACTCCTGTAGAAGGAGATGAAGGCAAAGATGCCCTGGAGAATATGGTTGCAGCAATTAGGGAACAGGTAATGTTGACCAATAGGATGCTGCAGCACTTAGAGGAGAATAGAAGCAAAAATGGAAATGGCAATGGTCTTGGAGCAGCTAATGGTGATGTTCCGGGGTTAAATCCCCAATACTATGGGTTGACTGAATTTAAGAAAATGCAACCTCCACTGTTTAGAGGAGAATATAACCCAGCTATCGCTAAAAGCTGGCTGATGCACATTGAGAAAATATTTGAGGCTATGGCATGCACTGATGAGCAGAAGGTGACTTATGCCACCTATATGCTCATTGGGGAGGCAGGACATTGGTGGAAAGGCACCAAGGCTTTATTGCAGGCACAGGAAATTCCCCTTAACTAGGAGCAATTTAAGGCTATTTTTCTGGAGAAATATTTCCTAGTGAGTATGAGGAACCAAAAGGAGATTGAATTCTTGCAGCTGAACTAGCGAAACATGACTGTTGGGCAATATGTGTCCAAATTTGAGGAGTTGGCTAAATTTTCATCTTATATGAGATTCAACCCAGATGAAAACTGGAAAGCAATGAAGTTTGAATCTAGCCTGAATCTTGAGATTAAGAATGTCGTAAGTACAATGGAAATTTGAAATTATGCTCTATTGGTGAATAAATGCAGGATTGCTGAGCAGAATCTGAATGATTTGGTGGCTGAGCGTCAGAATAAGAGGAAAAGAGAAGAGGATAGGAATCGGTTCATGCAATTGAGGTTCAAAAAGAATAAGAATTGCCCTTTCAATCAGAACCAAAATCAGCTAAGGAGGAACCTGAATAGAGGAAAACCACCTCTACCTTCATGTAGAGCACCAGTTCGTGCACCTGCCCTAGCTCCTATTTGTACAAATTGCGGAAAAAGTCATGGGAATAAACCATGTTTGAAAGGGAAAGGTGTTTGTTTCAACTGTGGGCAACCAAGACATTTTTCACGTGAATGTCCACAGAATCAGCGAAAGGGAGAAAGTTCCAACCCCAACCTCAAGCCAAAGGGAGAGTTTTTGCCTTGAGTAGCCAAGAAGCGGCTCAAGTTCCTAATCTGATACATGGTACATGTATTTTAAAGAATAAAACCTTAATTGCACTGTTTGATTCTGGAGTTTCTCATTCCTTTGTTTCTTTAACTCATGCAAATGAACTTGAATTGTCTATGTCTTCTTTACCATATGACTTGATTGTGTCTACGCCCATTGGGAGTAGAATTTTGACTTCTTCTGTTTGCTTGAATTGTCCTATCCAAATTGGTACTCATTATTCTATTGTTGATCTTATTTGTTTACCTATGAAGGATATCGATATTATTCTTGGTATGAATTGGTTATCTCCTAACAATGTCTTTCTCAATTGTCGAAATAAAACCATACAGTTTCCTACCCAAAATACCCTCACAACTTCTCTAGTGGAGACTGCTGAATCCCTTGCCAAGCAAATAGGGGAATGTTTGTCTAAAGATACCTTGGGATGTGTTCTATTATGCTCATTGGAATCAGAAGCTGATGATCAGCTAAAGATTGAAGAAATCCCTATAGTGAAAGTGTTTCCTGAGGTATTTCCACCTGAAATTGAGAGTTTACCTCCTAAGGGAGAGATAGAATTTTTTATTGACCTCTTACCTGGTACTGATCCAATATCCATAGCACCCTATAGGATGTCACCTCTTGAGTTAAGTGAATTGAAGAAACAAATAGAGGACTTATTAGGGAAAGGATTCATTAGACCTAGTGCTTCACCCTAGGGAGCGCCAGTGTTATTCGTGAAGAAAAAGGATGGCAGCTTAAGGTTATGTATAGATTACCGTCAATTGAATAAGGTTACCATTAAGAACAAGTATCCCCTCCCTAGGATTGATGATCTTTTAGATCAACTGAAAGGAGCCACAATGTTTTCTAAGATAGATCTAAGGTCAGGATACCACCAGATTAGAGTCAAGGAAGAAGACATACTTAAGACTGCCTTTAGAATTAGGTATGGACATTATGAGTTTCTGGTGATGCCTTTTGGATTGACTAATGCTCCTACTGTTTTCATGGATTATATGAATAGGATTTTTAGACCTTTCTTGGATAAATTTATTGTGGTGTTTATTGATGATATTTTGATTTATTCCAAGACTAAGAAAGAGCATGAAGAGCATTTGAGAATAGTGTTGCAGATCTTAAAAGAAAAACAATTGTATGCAAAATTGGAGAAATGTGGCTTCTGGTTAAAGGAAGTAAAATTCCTAGGCCATGTGATCAATGAAAATGGTGTGTCCGTAGATCCTAGTAAGGTGGAAGCAGTGTTATCTTAGGAAAGACCTAAGACAGTGACAAAAATTAGGAGTTTCCTAGGTCTTGCAAGATATTACCGAAGATTTATCCAAGGATTTTCCCAGTTAGCTTTACCTTTGACTAGGTTAACTAGAAAAGGAAAACCTTTTGTATGGACACCCGAGTGTGAAGCAAGTTTCCAAGACTTTAAATATAAGCTCGCGTCTGCCCTAGTATTAGTGATCCCTAACTCTGAAAAAGACTTTGTGGTATATAGTGATGCCTCTAAGAAAAGACTAGGCTGTGTTCTGATACAAGAAAGGAAGGTGGTAGCCTATGCTTCTAGGCAATTGAGACCACACGAGGAGAACTACCCTACCCATGATCTAGAATTAGCAGCCACAGTGTTTGCACTCAAAATATGGAGACATTATCTATATGGAGTGAAATTTGAGGTTTACATCGATCATAAGAGTCCAAAATACTTATTTGATTAGAAAGAGTTGAATCTAAGGCACAGAAGATGGTTAGAATTTCTTAAGGACTATGAATTTGAAGTTAAATATCACCCAGGTAAGGCAAATGTAGTTGCTAATGCACTCAGTAGAAAATCCCTACACGTGTCAAGCTTAATGGTTAAAGAATGGGAGTTATTAGAGAAGTTTAGGGATTTGAATCTTGCAGTGACTATAAAGTCTAATCACTTAAGTTTGAATCAATTAAGGATAGAAAATGATCTTAGGAAACAAATCATTGTAGGTCAAAAAGAGGATCAACTCTTGCAAGTTTATAGGGAGCAAGTGACCAAAAGGGAACAAAAGGATTTTAGTATTGCTGGAGATGGAGCTTTGTTATATCATGATAGGCTGTGTGTACCTAGAGTTGGAGGTTTTAGGAAATTAATCCTTGATGAAGCACATAACAGTAGGTATACCATTCACCTTGGAACCACTAAGATGTATAGAGACCTTAAGCAATTCTTTTGGTGGCCAAAAATAAAGAGAGATATAGCTGAATTCATGGCAAAGTGTTTGACCTGTCAAAAGGTTAAAATTGAGCATCAGAAACCCTCAGGTTTACTCCAATCTCTAGAGATCCTTGAATGGAAGTGAGATAACATAGCCATGGATTTTGTGATGGGTTTACTTAGGACAACATCTGGACATGATGGTATTTGGGTAGTAGTGGATAGATTGACTAAATCAGCTCATTTTCTAGCTGTTGGAGCTACCTATTCACTAGATAAGTTAGCCCAGCTGTACATTGATGAGATTGTCCGATTACATGGTGTACCCATTAGTATTGTGTCTGATAGAGATCCCAGGTTCACCTTTAGGTTTTGGAGAGCATTACAGAAAGCTTTTGGTACTAGATTAAGCCTTAGTACTGCATATCACCCCTAGACTGATGGACAAACTGAGAGAACCATTCAAACCTTAGAGGATATGTTAAGAGCCTATGTTCTAGAATAGAAGGGGAATTGGGATAGTTACTTGCCATTAATAGAGTTCTCATACAATAATAGTCACCATTCTAGTATTGGGTGGCACCATATGAGGCATTGTATGGTAGGAAGTGTAGATCCCCACTTTGTTGGTATGAGGTTAGAGAGAGGAAAATGTTAGGTCCTGAGATTGTTCAAAAAACCACTGATCAGATTAAGTTCATCAGGGATAAATTGCTGATGCCTCAAAGCCAGCAAAAAAGTTATGCTAATCAGAAAGAAAGCCTCTAGAATTTCGAGAAGGCGAACAAGTATTCCTAAGGGTATCTCCTATGACAAGGATAGGCAGGGCTCTAAAAACTAGAAAGTTGAGTCCTCGTTTCCTTAGTCCCTATCAAATTCTAAATCGTGTTGGTCCAGTTGCTTATCGTCTTGCTTTACCCCCAAATCTTTCAAACCTCCATGATATTTTTCATGTGTCTCAATTAAAGAAGTATTGTCCAGATCCTTCACATCTTCTCCAGGATGACTTTGTGCAATTAAGAGACGATTTAACCTATGTTGTTAGACCTGTTAAGATTTTGGACAGGAGCCTAAAGGAACTCAGAGGTGGTAAGACAATTCCTTTGGTGAAAGTTATGTGGGAAGGACTAACCCTAGAGGAAGCAACATGGAAAAAGGAAGAAGATCTTCAGAGAGATTATCCAGAGATGTTTAATTAAGGTACTCAAATTTCGAGGACATAGTTTCTTGAAGAAGGGGAGAAATGTAACATCCCCGTTGTCTTTAATATAGCGTAATAGAAATTTTGAATTATTTCACTTAGGTAATATGAGAATTTCTTTGGTAGTGCTATGCCATGACAATCCTCACACTTAAAACTATAGGGTAGTATGACATTACCATTGAAATTACTGCAATGCTATCTACTAAAAATTAAGAAAAGATGAAAATGCCCCTGTAGTGTAAACTTTTGGTTATTTATAGTTTTGCCCAAAACTTTTTGTAATTACACTTTGATCCCAGATGATAATTCCATATTGATCCCAAGACTTTAGAAAATGATATTTAGGTCCTCGCATTCATAGAATTAGTAGAATAGGGTTTCAAACAAAGCAGAACCACATAGCGGAACTGTAGAAACTTGAGACTTAGCCTACCGAGCCACAAAGGTATCCAAGTGCGAAATGATATGGGATGCCCCTGGACTAGGTCAAAATTATGAAAATGCCATTAGTTATAAAAAAAAAAATAGAAAATACAGAGGAAACTATGATAGAAAATAGACAAAAAACACTAAAGGGCTTACAGAAGGCCAAAAACTACCTAGAAGGCCCTGAAAAAATCTCAAAAATATTATAAATACATTTTTAACATAATTTTGAAGATAAATATCAAATTTTAATAAATTTGAGCAATATTTACATAATTACACAAAAATAATCTTACCGAGGTATAAAACAGGCACCGAAAACCATATAAGACCACTTTAACTTGCAGTACAGCAAAGAATCACTGAAGTTCCGGGCTTGGGCTTGAAGGACCACGTGAATGGGCCTCAAATTGGGCCTTGGCGGCTGCAACCTTGGGCCAAATAGTTTTTGAATTTATTTTAGGCCTAATTATACTTAATTACATCAAAAAGGCCTAAAATAAGTCATAAATCATAAAATAAATTAAATAAATTGAATAAAAAATCAACTCAGCCTAACCTTCAGCCCTAGGATGCCCCCCACAGTCCTCCATCCCCTAGAATTAGTTTCAAACAAAATGTGAACAAGGATTAGCAAAATTCTAACCAAGACATCAAATAGTCAACAATTCATTAAATTACTTTTACTAATTTACCTTACCCTTTTGACTTAACCATGTTATAACAGATTTTGTCACCCAAAATCTGATACATAGGCGCAGCACTTCACATGGATCAGCAGAGATGTTTTTCATTTAATTATTAGATAATTAATTAGGCTAATTAACCCAAAATAGGCATATTTAAGGCTAAAATTCATTAAAAATAGCAAAAATTATACAAAAATTCTGAAAAAATTCTGAGTATCATCTAACACATAATTAAACATAGATTTAATGGTATATTAAATAAATTTAATTATTTGCTAAGTATTTTATTAATTAAAGCTTGAATTGCAAAAACTAGTTTTTAGCAAAAACACTAATTATGCACTAATCAAGGGTTAAACTATTTTAATCTTTTCTTAAACCTTAATCACCATATAATATGAGTATTATATGGTGTCCGAATAAGTTTTTTGTGGTGGTTAGAATAATTAACCATTGATGTCTTAATTAACTAACAAAACTATCTAATTAAGTCAATAACTAATTAAATGATTAAGACTAACTAGAACCACCATTTTTCTATAAAAAGACTCACCCCATCAGACATACACATACTTTAGAACCCTTTACCTCAGCCCCAAGCACCTCCAAAAAGTGCAGCCTTCCTCTCCCCCTTCCTCCTCCATTTTCTCTCAAGTTCTTCACAAAAACACCACCAAATCTTCACCCTTTTCAACTAGCCTCATACACCATCAATCTTCATCAATGAAACACACTTTCAAGCCCTCAAAAAGAAGCAAGAACCACGTGGTGAGCTGCTGCCCAACACTTGGTGTAGTTGGAGCTTTCAAGAGCTAACTCAGGTACGGTTTTTCTTTCACTCTTTTAGGTTCATGCATGAGTTTCTTGCTAGCTTGTGATGTTATTTGAAGATTTGGGTGTTTATTTTCAGAATATATGATGTTATTTTGAACTTCTAATAGTTAGTGATTGTTTGGGTTTATGATGAATTTTTGCAAGGATTTGTGTTTCTAATGATGTTTACTTGTGTTTTCATGCAACTTGTGATTTTCATTTAAAGATGTTGCTGTCCCATTTTGGGCAGCAGTTTAAGTTAATTTCTATCATATATCTAAAGCATCTAAATGGTTGATTTTATGTCTTGATTAATAAGTTTTCATTGGAATAAATTTTGATTTAGTGTGTGTGAGATTACAAGTTATTTTTCAACCTATATAACTTGATGATCTTGAAAATGTTTGAGTTCAAAATTCTGCACCCATTGGCTGTGCACTTCCAGCAGGTTTTTGAAAGTGTTTTTAAGCCTTTAAATGTTGTATTAATGTTAGAGAATCTATGTGATCATATTAAGTAATTGTATGATAAGTTTCTTGTGTTTTGAGTTGGTTTTCTAAGTAAAAGTTAGATTTTATTTTCTGCCCTGTTATGGACAGCATGTTTATCTTTTCTATTTCTCTAGATTTAATGTTTTATAAACTTCATTTGATGCCTTATAATCTTTGTGCAAAAGCATGAGAAGTTTTGAATCAAATGCTTTGTTTTTGGCCTCATGTATATTTTGGCCATGCATTACCTTTCTATAAGTAAGTTATTTTAGTTAGTTTGTTACATTGAAGTGTTTTCAAACCTTTGAGCATGATTGAATTAGGGTAGTTATGTGATAGTTTCTTTTTGGGACCAATAAGACACTAAAAGTTGCTTAAAACTTAATAAAATGAATCATTACCTTTGCTTGGAGTTCATGACCCTGACCTATGTTATTGGAGTTTAGATGAACTCATTTGAATTTCCATGAGACTATGAGACTTATATGATACTTATTTGAGACCTCTTTGGGTTATACCCATGCATGGAGTACCTTTACTTGAACATGAACCATGGACCTTGAACTATGGAACATTGTACTATGACAATGGACTTTGGACTATGACTATGGACTAAATCACACTATTAATCACATTAAATAACCTTAAACATAAAGATTTAATTTAAGGGTCCCATTAAAAATGTCACATGAACTATCCGACTCCTTGCTTGAAGAGTTTTTCTAAACTTTGGTTTAAAAATAAGAATTTTGAACTAGTGTTTGAAGTATTTGTGAAGTCTTTGATTGGCATATGAATATGATCATTTATATATGTGAATTTTGAAATTTATGGATGAATATGTATGTGAATCAAGTGTGTCCTTATGCACTTTGAACTTATGTGAATAAAGTGTTATTATACGTGCTTCTGTGTAATCTATGATTAAACTTCTTTTTGCTATGTATGATCAAGATTATGAGAATTTCTAACCATGAATTAAGTATGCACAATATCATGCATATCCACTAAGATATTATGTGCTTTTGGTGCAATTATAAGTTTTATGTGTGCACTGAAATATGCTCAAAATAGTTTGTGTTATGTGCACTCTGTGATAGAAATGAAACTATGCACCATTTGAATGGAAATTACATATGTGCACTTATGTCTGGCTGTTATATATGACTCAATGAATAAGTGAGTGTTTGGGCCCCACCGTGTAGTTGACATGCCATGCGTTTCACTAAGTGACACCTTGGGCCCTGCCTTGTTAGTGGATCAAGACTTGGTGATCACTAAGTCTGGCAGTGGATTTGAAATGATACCTTGGGACCCGCCAAGTTAGCAGACAAGGACTTGGTGTCTGTTATGTGAATACCTTGGGTCCCGCCAGGGTAGCGGATAAGGACTTCGTAATTCACTGATTTGACTAGGGGATGCCCTAGCAAAGAGAGCTCTCGCAGATCTGGATTATTAATGCAGGCCTTACAAACTTCAGTCACTAAAAAAGGAAGCAGTAAAAGGATCGATAGTATACTTGTGATTATTAAATTTATATATTGCTTGATTATATTATTGCTTTATTGTTTTTAATATTATGACACACTTCCATCTTGTTTGGCACTAATAGTAGCTGGGAATAATAATTTATCTTGTTAATTGTTGTGCCTAGATATATGTCATTTTGCTGCTAAATGTTCTGATAGTGTTTGTTTATATGGCTTACATATTGCTGCACTCCGGCCTTTGTTCTTAGCATTTTTGGGATGAAGCGGGATTCCCCTGGGAACACCACCCTACTAGGAGGCTTCTCTCACCTCTTTTTCTTTGGTGTTTTCAGATGACATGGATCATCCTCAATATTAAGATAGACGTTGCTTACGAGCCTGATATACTGAATAATAGAGTTATATTGCATGTTATGGATCGTCCTTGCTATTACTATAATAAATGACTTGTTTTATGATGCTATAATATAGCTTAGGATGCTCCTTTTTCGCATCTTCATCCGAGATATTTATTTTGAGAATTGTTGGGCTGTATATGGGCTAGGTGAAGAGGATCAGTAGTATAGGCATCCCGTCCCCTTTCGATATTTTGGGTCCTGTATTATGACTACATTATGCACTCTAGGATGCAGTAGTTATGTGTATGTTTTCTGTAAATGGTAGTTTATCCTATAAGTGAATTTCTCAAACTAGTAAATTGTAGTAACTTCGGCTAGTATGTGATAGCATTATCTCTGCTGAGCAATGATTAATAAATAAGTAAGATTAATGATAACAAACGGCGAAAAAAAATTTACCCGCACTAAAATTAAACTAATAAGTTTAGTAATACCTTACTGGCTAATTATTATCTAATTTAAGTAAAGGAAATTAAAGCAGTATAATAATAGTTAGTCGTAGGGTGTTACATCTTGTGTAGGGCCGACGGTAGATATCGGATGCATTGTTATCTTATGTATTACTCTGGTATGACTATTATCATATTATTATGAATGGCCGTGGAATGAATGTTATCTTTATCTAAGATTGTGATTATTCTTATTGCTTCTATTTATGTTAAATGTGATGTATATATGAGATAACGACGTTTGTATTATACATTCACGATGCGCTCATGGCTTTTGATTCCAAAAACAGTTTACTCGTTTTGTTAAAAAAAAAAATTACCCCTATTTTCGTTAAAAAGTAATTTCTAAAAGATAATGTTAGTTCCGCGAGCAAAAGTAACAACTAGTAATTCCATAATATGAATTAAGTATAGAATGTAACTATTAGGGTGTTACATAGCCCATAGCCTATTTTAAAAAATCATAACTTATAACTTACTCATCTTATGTCCAATGGACCTCAATTTCATGGGCATACTCTCCTGTGAGTTAAGTGTTAACTGAAATTAGCTCTACCTTATTTTGTGTTTCTTAACTAGATTTATAAATCATGGATTCCTTGCTGTCCATTTTTATTCTCCAAGACAGAATTTTTGTTCTATGTTCCTTTGATACTTTAACTCAATATCACTCATTAGACCAAGTTCACAAGCTTTAAATGACTGAAACAAGACCACATAACATCTTATTTTAGCCATTAATCAAGAATAAAAAATAAAAAGGAAACCCTAGCTTTATGAAACAAACTCAACATAACACAAATTATAAGACACCTACCTTGGTTCCAAAGCTATAAACACCTCAAAACTTGGCTCCTTGAAGCTCTAACTCTCTTAAACCAAGCAACTAACAACAACACCCTTTCTTTCTCTATATGGCAGTAGCTACAATCACTAAGGGAGAGAGGCTTTTAGCTTATTTTTTTGGGATTAGTTATGGTTGTGGAGCTTGGGTTTTGAATGGTTTACAAGATTTTAGAAGAAAGAAAGCAAAAAATAGAGGTTAAAAGGAAGGAGGAGGCTGGCAGAATTTTGAGAGGAAGAGAGAGAAGAATATGAGTTTTGTGATGTTTTTCTTTCTTATGTATTTAATTTTCTTGATTGGTTATTAGGAAAGTAAGTTAGGTAAAGTTTGTGGTTATAATTGGTTCTTGTTTTATTACTAATTGGTTAATTCTAAACCGCAAAAAAATAAAGTTTGTCACATGATAATTAGGTTCTCCTGTATTTTAAATTCCTATCGGATCAATTTCTTGTGTTATGAGAAATTGCTTTTAAAATTTTACGATGCGGTTAAAATTCTATTATCAACAAAATCTTAACTATATTAAATTATCACTTTTACTATTCTACATTCTCTTCTCCTATTTATAAATTTGGTATCAACTAATCCTCATTAGGGTTAATTACGGACACGATTAAATTGGGACACAACAATATGACCTACCTTTTAAAGAATTTTGCCCACAAAATTCACTACACATAAACAAGTTCAGAACCAAACAAATTGTGAGTCCTGTGGTTTGGTTAGAACTTCATTACCTTATATCAAGTCTTTGGGTAGGGCTACCTCTTCTGCATTTAGGGTGAAGATCCTTCCTTTGTATTATGGTCTAGTCGCAAGTTGCCCGCCTTTGTCAGTCGTTCTCTCATCATATGTCTTGGTTTGCCGCAATTGAAGTATGCATTTTGTCTAGCCCAACAAGGCTTATCTCCATGACCCTGTCCACCATTACTAGAAATTCGTTAAATATCGATGGATTATAAATCATTGACGTGGAATTTTACCGATGATTCAATATTTCATCGGTAAAAATGTCAATAAATACTCGTGCCTAATGGCGCCAAAACATTTCTCTTGGTAAGTCATTATGTTTTCTTTTTAATTTAATTTAAAAACTAAATACTTAATTGACGGAATATTCATCAACAATTTAGAAAAAAAATATTAGTTTACTTTTTATTTTATTTTTTAATTATTATCGATGGACATTTTTCAGTATTTGAAATTCAGAATTACTGCTAGAGGTGGTTTAGTTTCTATATTACCGACAGATTTTCTGTCGGTAATGAATAATTAATGAAATTGTCACAACGAGTCTAGAGGGTGCCGTGAAGTGAGGCAACAAAAAAATATTGAAATAATATTCAATAAAGTCGCTATCAATTTTTATTTTGGTAAAAATCGGAAAAACGTTTTAAATTTGTAAAAATTGATCTTTAAAAGAGTTTGGGTTTGAGAGTCTAATTATGCATAGAAAATAGTGGAAACTTAATTCCACTACACCCCTAACACATTCATTTCATAATGGTTACCTTAAAGTTTGTTATGCAAATTATCAATAACTTTAATAACATTTATTTTTCCCCCAAAAAAAAAAATTATTTTTAAAAAATAAAATAAAATAAAAAAGAAACAAGATTTAAGAAAATTTAATTTTTAGCTTGACGGGATTTACCTGCTCCTACGTATCCTCCAGTGCAATGAGAAACTTAAAGCCATCATTGTTCTTTTAGAAAATAATGGCTTTTTCACATAAATAAAATAAAAAAATAGTTAAAAACAAAAATGTCCTGTTTCATTTTTTTTTCGAAAATGTCCTGATTTGGGTCTGTATGTAAATCGTGTGAGGCTGGAATAATTTATGAATAAACAGAAATTGTGGCAGCCTCACACGATTTATAGCCTGTATAACTCTCAACCAGAAATCGTGGGAGGCTGACATGATTTTTGTGGGAGTCAATTGAGCAGAAATCGTGCTAGGGTGACACGATTTCTGTTATTGATTCCCATAGAAATCGTGTTAGCCTCCCACGATTTCTGGTTGCTTTGCCTATAAAAGCGAAATCGTGTGAGCATTATTCAGTTGTTCAGAAATTGTAGGAGGGCCCTATTGAGAAATCGTGTGAAAGCAAACCCCTGTTGAAAAATTGTGTGCGAGCGAAAGAGAGAGAAAAATGGGAATTTCTGCACAAATGGCACAAAATAATTTACGCCAGTTAGATGAAGTTTCACATATTTCTGCAAATCTACATGGAAAGGTAATTTTCTACAGATTTATATTTTAATTTAATTATATTAAAAAAAATAGATATTTAGTTTAACTTTATTTAGATTAATAAAAGAATATTTGTTTATTTTAGTTTAGATTAGTGTAAAAAATATTTGGTTAGTTTAGTTTAGGGTTACTATTAAAAATATTAGTTTAGATTAGTGGAAAAGAATTTAGTTAGCTTAGTTTAGTTTTGGTTAGTTTAGTAAAGAAATCATTTGTTGGGTAAATATTTTTTTGTTAATGAAAAATTTAGTTTACAGATTTATTTTAATCGTTTTTAGTGTATTTAATATTATTTGATTTTTTATTGATATTACAAGGAAAATGAATGTAAGTTAATTTATTTTTTATAAATATTAATGAAGATTATTATTTTAAGGTTTAGTTTAATATATCTAAGTTAATTATAGATAATTTAGTTGTTATTATATTATAAAGTTTAATTTCAGTATTTATTTGATTTATTATAGTGTTATGAAGTTTAATTTAATTAATATATTTTTAATAAATGTAATTTACTGCCTTTAGTTTGAGATAATTTAATTTAGCTTTGTTTGAGTTTTTTAATATGAATGATATTATGTTCCTGCTTTTACAGCCATCTCGAGTGTTGACCACTAAGTGTCGCCGCATACCTACAGCATATCCTCTTATGGAGCCATACCTGAGGCAGGCAGGCTTATGGTATGCAGCTTAAGTCCCATATTATGAGTACGATAATGTGCTGATCAGCGCATTTGTGGAGTGTTAGCGATCGGAGACCCACACGTTCCATCTTCCATATGGAGAGTACACTATCACATTAGAGGATGTACATATCAGTTAGGGCTATGGGTCGATGGACAGGCAGTTAGCGAATGCACGGGATTGTGGGGCAAATATCATGGCAGGGATATATGGACCATATGTTACGACTTATTTGGCACAGTGCCAAGTTTAGATAAGCGAGATGGATATTCAGTATTTTTGACTTGGTTCAGTACCACATTTCGTGATTTGCAAGCAGATGCACCTACGGAGATGGTTATACGTCACACTCGGGTTTATATTATGATGATGTTTAGGGGTGTTTTTTTATGGCAGATAAGTTAGGGTCCAGAGTTCATTTGAGGTGGCTACCGCTATTGTACGACTTTGAGTATTTTGGGAGCTTTAGCTGGGGTTTGCAGTGCTTGCGACTCTATATCGCAATCTTTGTCATGCTACCAATATGAGAGTAAGCGATATTTCTGGGTGCTTAGCCCTTTTGCAGTCATGGATTTGGTTCAGAATCTTACCATTGAGACCTTCTCCTGCTGAGCTCACCTTTCCACTTGCTACGAGGTAGAGTTATGAAAAAATAAATTAATTTTACATATTTTTCACCTTTCGCATTTAAATATCGTTAAGATTAATGCTTTACTTTGTTCCAGGTAGGGGGATTATCGTTGCACCTCTGACAACCACAAGACACGGGTGCTGGCATTACGAAGACAGCTTAACGATTTGACCATCATCGGGGTAAGAAGCATTCAGTTACCTTACTTACATGTTGCTTTCGAATTTGTTACTTTTAGATTCATCAAATCGTTGTTAAACATTGCAGTTTAGGTGGACTCTGTACCTAGACCTAGATATAGCCCATATCACACCGGACTTTGTTTTTCAAGATTCCCCCTTTTGGCCATCAGTCACAGCCTTGATCTGCTTCACTATAATTGAGTTCCAGCAGCCGGATCGTGTTATCCGATAGTTCGAAGGACAGCAGCCTATATCGGTTTAGCCGCTGAACCTTGATAGGGTTCACGGCAAGGATGCTTATCGGGCAGATTATTGGTGGCCTGATCAATATAGGGCATATCACGATTTTTAGGATGCACGGACGGACTAGTTAGTTCAATTTCAGGCTTCTTCCGATGATCGTCCATCAGCTGAGTACATGAGATGGTACTCAAGTATTGCGCGGAGGTTTTTATGTTCAGACCGAGTCCTTCGTGATCCTTGACGGGTCGAGAAGCCTCGAGATCTTCCTAAGCACATTCCACCAATGCCTTCTGTGGCCCTTCCAGCTCATGCTCCAGATCGCCGCCGACGAGAGCGCCATTTATGCGTTGGGACACGCGCTAGCTATCACAGAGATGACGACGACGACGACGATGATGATTATGCAGATCCTTGCTGTGACACCTTACTAGACAAAATACTATGCTAAAGTCATAATATATTACCTGATAAGTTATTATGTGTAATGAACTTAATAGTTAACTATTCACTATAATCAATTTCGGTTTGACAGCGGGATAAACACTAAACAATCGTTGTACTGGAAATAAAGTAACACAAACAACATTGCAAAATAACCAAACTGCATCACACACACACACACACACACACACACACACACACATATATATATATATATATATATACATATATATATATATATATATATATATTTGCTTTTAAAGTTGTCAAAAGAAATATAACACAGTACAAGATAAAAAAAAATGAGGCCGCTAACACAAAATAAATCAGCCTGACTATCTGAACAGCCCTTCCCCCACAGGACATTTCATGTGCAACTACTAACTCCTACCCATATGCCTATGATCCAAATTGCCAAAAGAGGGTCTTCCTGTACATCTACTACTGCTACGGCGGGTACTCCAACTAGATGGATTCTGAAGAAAGGAATCCGTTCGCCATATCGGCATCAGCAGGGGTATAGTCTATACTCGGGGCAGAAGATAAGGATGACAAGCTTGCTCCATCCGAAGGGTCCTCCTCAGACATAGAGGCAGAGGGGATCAGCTGTGGTGGAGCGACTGGCAGAGCCATGGCTGGTGCTGCTGTTGGTGCTGTTGCTATAGGTGGAGGTGGAAAGGGATGAGCCACGTGGAAAGGGATGGCGATGTAAGGGATGGTAGGGTCAAAAAGCGGGTGCATAAGGGGTACAGCAAAATCTCTCTGGAAAAAGAAGTAAAGAAGAGACTAGCATCTACTAGATATGTACATGGAATCCATGAACGGATCGAGATGGATGTGGAGCTCTGGAAACTCAATGAAAAGTATGCCAGTTGCCGCGTTCTCCATGATCTGAGAATGACACAGGAGTATATAATAGAGTGAGAAATAAAGATTTCTCAGTAGGAATTCCTAAATCTATGCTTATCTGTCATCGCCAACATTCTCAGGTGTTTCGGATTTTGGTTAATTAAAAGAAAATGTTACATCACTAGGAAGTCCTACTCAACTAGTTATATAAATTATAGCCCGAAACACAACTCTATTTTACTTAAGGAAGTAAAGGAAATTAAACAGAAAATAAACAATCGAATTTGTGCATTGACATAGATAAATGATAACCATAAAATGAGCAATTACATATATATACATAACATCCAATGGTGCAATTAAACCAATGCAAGATAACTACAAATGTGGTTATGCATGAAAAAATGATGCATTTGATCTTAGCTCATATTTTTCCATACTTGGTCCCCTGGGAGTGTATTGGCCACAAGACTCCTGGGTAATAGTCCGTTTCTCAGGATTGAGTTCGTTCCTATACAGGGTTGCCAGGTTTGCTTTCCCCGACTCCCCCACTGATATATTACCCTTAACATTGTTCAGGGGCTAGCTCAAGTCACATGGAAATCCTTTCTCATGCTTATAGGGTAGCATTGCTTGGCCAACACTTTGACCTATGCATGCATAACTTGCAAATTCATATTAATTGCATTTTCTGCTGAAATCTCAGCATAACGGATCATATCCGCTTCCTCATGAATAGTGCCATACAACCAACAAATTGTAATCAACAGCAAACTCGATACAGAACATCATATTCATACTAAGAATATAACAATATCAATAAGTGCAAGATTTAGAATCTTAAGCATCAATCTATCTTGCAAGCTTTTAATTTCTAATGAGGTTCCCGAGTTCACTTTCAAGGTTAAATGAATTCCAGGTTCCGATCTTATACAATTTCCGACCTCCATGGTTATGTTCAACTTTCCAAGATTATATGATTTACAACTTTCGGGGTTATGTTCAATCTCCCGAGATTGATTCTCAGTCGAGTCTCGGAATTACGTGTATAAGGGTTTTATGGGCCTATGACCCCAACGTCCGACCTTAACCCACAATTTGGTCTTTCAAGACTTTTTAGTGTTTCCTAAACTCTAAGTTCCTGACCTGAACTACATTCGATGTAATTTCCTATTCACTAAGTTCCGAGCTCAGCCTTAAGCACACTCTCCTAAGTTCAACCTTAGGTACACTCTCCCGAATTCCATATTAAGTATAATTTTCCGAGTTCAACCTTAAATATTTCTGATCTAACTTTCTGTTTTTACTAAGTCCTGAATTCAACCTTAAAGATCCCTGGCCTAGTCCCTTATTTACTAAGTTTAGAGTTCAATTTGTAAGTGTACCAACCTAGCTCTCTTTTACTAAGTCCTGACTTTCGACATTAACTCAAGTTGTTTGTGTCTTATCCTAGACTTGTCCTACTTCTAGTCAGAATTGTACTCTTATGAGAGAAAATTCACTAAAAATAGAAATCTAGGTGAAATTATCTGAAATTTATGATCTGCAAAGCTAACAGAACAAACTTTCAAATGAAAGAAGATTCATATCATTTGAATAAGTATAATTCGAGATATAAGCTCTGAAACTTGACCCTATTGGACTATCCTATTCTATCCTGGATTGGATAGAGGGCAACTTTCTCAACTTAGGGGGAACAAACGAGACCTTATCTAACTTAGAAATTTTCTATGGATATCCTTCTATGTGTAAGCTTTCTAACAAAGTTGGTTTCACTCAATTTGGAGTTGTATAGGGTGAGTTACACCTTCTCAACTCATACTGCCCAGATGAAAGTCCTGATTTCTAGGTTAAATTTCAAAAATTCATGTCTACCTTTATACTGATCCAATAGCCTTAAATTATGTATGTATGGAAAGTCCTAAATGTCTAGTTTCATATAAAAATAGATTCATGGAATTTAAATGGCTGTAGGCGGAGCTGTATACTTCGCCGTACGGATTGCCGAGGAAAAACCCTAATAGCTTCTTGAGGTTTCTCTTTTCTTCAAGTCTTTCATATAGATTCTAATTCCATTCATAATACACAAGCAAAATCAGCCATAAACCATCATCATCTCTCCATATTGCATTAGTATTACAAGGTATACAAGACCCACACACAACTCTAAACCAAGGAAAATAAGAAGAGATGTAGGATTCCTACTTTGTCTAGTTGAAATTTGGTTGATTTGGTGCCTTAGATGGAAGCTACTCTTGATAAAACTTGAAGAGAAGTTGAAGATGGAGTAGAGAGGAGTATGAACAGAAGAGAAATGAAAGGGAGTCAGCTCCTTATCTTGACTGAATTTCACACGGGCAAAGAAGGAATTGGACACAAACTTGTGGAGCAAGGAGTTGCGTGATTAGTGGATTTGAGTAGGTTATTCAACTTGGTTTTGTGGGTGCTTCTTGGCTGAAAATGGCGCCACCTATGAGAGTATTGTGGCTGAATCCTAGCCACTCATTCTAGGTTTCTCACAATGATTCTTCTATTGGTTCAGATAGTTTAGAATACCGAAATCTTACCGATTTCTCTTAAATTGGTAAATTGATTTTTAGAAGAATTTTGTGAGGTTTCCTCTGTTCCTGATCTTATTCCAACAAGTCTTATTACTCCTAAATTACACTTGATTGGCCTTAAGTATATGCTTAATCGAATTTCGATTAAACCCACTTATTCGGTAAAAATCGAACAACTAGGTTATTAATGATAAAATTTTCTTTGACGTTACACTACTACCCTCCTAAAAAAAATTTTGTCCTCAAAATTTAGTACCTGAGAATAATTCAGAATACTCCCTCTGCATATCGGCTTCTTACTCCTAGGTATAGTCCGCTGGGTCTTCATGTCCCCATGCTACCTTTACTAGCTGTACGGCTTTGTTCCGAAGGTGTTTGATGCTCCTGTCCACTATCTGTGCTGGGGGCACATGAAAAGTTAAGTTATCCCTTAATTGGATTGATTTAGGTTCCAAGAAATGAGTAGGGTCAGGCTAGTATTTTTTGAGTTGAGAAACATGGAACACATGAAGGTTTGATAGATGTGGAGGTAAAGCGACTTGATACGCCATTGGCCCGATTTGTTTTAAAATTTGGAAAGGACATATAAAGCGAGGGCTTCGCTTTCTAACTTTAATGGCTCTACTTACTCCAGTTGTGGGTATGATCTTTAGAAACACATGGTCTTTTTCTTGGAGCTCCAATGGCTTTCTCCTGACATCTGCGTAGCTCTTCTGATGACTTTGAGTTGCAAGTATCTTGCTACGGATCCTTTTGATTTGCTCTGTAGTTTGTCTGACTAATTCCGATCCTAACAGACTTTGTTCTCCTGATTCATACCAACACAGAGGAGATTGACACTTTCATCCATATAAAGCTTCGTATGGAGTCATGTCGATGCTAGCATGGTAATTGTTGTTGTACGCAAACTCGACTAACGGTAAGTATCGATGCCAACTCCCACGCTGTTCCAGAATATATGCTCGCAGTATATCTTCCAAAGTCTGAATAGTTCGCTTGGTCTGACCATCTGTTTGTGGATGGCACGCAGTACTTAAGCATAGCCTAGTACCGAACACCTTCTGGAGTGCTCCCCAAAATCGTGAGCTGAATCTTGGATCTCGATCTAAAATGATTGTTGAAGGAATACCATGTAGCCGTACCACTTCTTGAATATACAATTGAGCCAACTTCTCTAGAGGATAATTCGCTCGAATGGGTAAAAAGTGAGCAGATTTGGTTAACCTATCGACTATGATCTATATAGCATCATATCCTAAGGGCATCTGTGGTAAGCCTATCACGAAATCCATGGAAATACTCTCCTATTTCCACTCCATAATCTCTAAGGGTTGTAGAGTTCCTGCTGGTTTTTGATGTTCTATTTTTACCTTTTGGCTGGTTAAACATTTATTTACAAAGTTTGCCACATCTGTCTTAAGGCCTGGCTATCAAAACATCCTCTTGAAATCTTGGTATATTTTGTTAATGCCAGGATGTATAGTAAACTCACTCTTATGGGCTTCCTCTAGTATTTTCTTCCTGAGATTATTCTCCTCAGGTACGCATATTTTTCCTTAATATCACCATATTCCTTCTGTATCCTGAGTAAATCCTATTAGCTTGCCAGACTGCACTAGTTGCACTGCATGCTAGAAGTCATCATTTCTTTATTGTTCTTGATGGATTTGGTCTTTGAAACTATTGGTTATCTTAAGTTGATTTAACTGAATAGCATTGGGAGTCATAGAGATTCCCAAGTTGAGGTCTTGGAAACTCTCTATGAGCTCCATCTCCTTGATTATCATCCATGCCACAATTAAGAATTTCAGACTCAGGGTGTCTGCCACCATGTTTGCTTTGCCATGGTGGTACTTTAGCTTAAATTCGTAATCTTTAAGAAACTCCATCCACCTTCGCTGCCTTATGTTCAATTCTTTCTAATCAAAAAGGTATTTCAAGCTTTTGTAATCAGAAAATACTTCAAATTTTACTCCATAGAGGTGGTGCCTCCATATCTTCAGAGCAAATACCACCGCTGCTAACTCTAGGTCATGCGTTGGATAATTCCCATGAACTTTTAATTGCTTGGAAGCATATGCGATGACGTTTCTATTCTGCATTAACACGCACCTTAATCCTTTCTTAGAAGCATCACAGTAGACTTCGAACAGTCCATGAGGATTCGGTAGAGTAAGTACTGGGGCTGTCATCAACTTTTCTTTTAATTCTTGGAAACTTTACTCACACTCCGGTATCCATTAGAATAAGGTGTTCTTCTTGGTTAGTTTTGTTAGGAGCAGGGCTATTTGAGAAAAGTTCTCAACAAATCTCCTGTAATATACTGCCAACCCTAAGAAGCTCTTGACTTCTGTAACTATCGTTAGCCGTTCCCAGTTAACTACTGCCTCTATCTTACTGGGGTCAACTGAAATTCCTCCATGGGATACCACATGGCCAAGAAATTTTACTTGCTCCATCCAAATTCACATTTGGATAACTTAGTATAAAGTTTCTTCTCTCTTAGAATTTGCACAACCAGTCGCAAATTGTCTACGTGCTACTGCTCAGTTTTCGAGTAAACAAGTATGTCATCAATGAATATCACTGCAAATTTGTCAAGATATGGCCGGAATATCCGATTCATGTAATCCATGAATATTGCCGGTGCATTCATCAATCCAAAGGACATCACAGTGTATTCATAATGCCCATAACGAGTTCGAAATGTTATCTTTGGAATATCTTCTTCTCGAACCCGAATCTGGTGATATCCAGACTGTAGATCAATCTTGGAGAATATAGTTGCCCCTTGTAGTTGATCCATGTGGTCATTGATCCTTGGCAATGGATACTTATTCTTGATTGTTGCCTTATTCAACTGCCCGTAATCCACACATAGTCGCATGCCTCCGTTTTCCTTCTTAACTAGCAAGACTGGGGCTCCCCATGTTGATGCACTTGGCCTAATAAATTTCTTCCCCAGGAGCTCTTCAATGTGCTTCTTAAGTTCGGTTAGCTCCAAAGGTGACATTCGATATGGCGCCATAGATATTGGTCCTGCTTCCGATACCAATTTAATGGTGAACTCAATTTCCTTCTCAGGAGGAAAATCAGGAATATCTTCAAGGAACACATCGAAATATTCCCTAACAACTGGAATATTATCCAACTTTTGATCAACCTCCGCTACACTGGTTGATAAAAGAATAAACCCTTGACTTTCATCCCCACAATGGTGTACTTCTAAGGAACATAAATAAAGGCTTACCGGGATTATTGATTCAAAAGATGAAACAGAGGAAAGCACAATGAATTTATTAGAGCAATTTAATCGGGCCTGGTTGGCAGAGAGCCAGTCCATACCCAGAATGATATCAAGTCCGGACAAGAGAAGATAAATTAAATTGGTTGAAAAAGTTCGACCTCCTAGCTAAAGGGGGATATTCATACAAGTACGATGGGTCTTAACAGGCTCACTTGTAGGTGTAGAAACTAACAAGTCAAAAGGTAATTCAAAAATAGGTAACTATAAGGCTGACATGCAATCATGTGAGATGAAAGAGTGAGATGCACCTGAATTGTATAAGACAGTCAAGGTCTTACCATTCACTTCACACATATCTTGAATCAAATCTTTTGACTTGTTGACCTACTATGCATTCATAGTGAAAACTCTTCCCTGATGTTGTGGCTTGGGAGTCAGCTGAGGGTTCCTAGTAGGGCATTATAAATTTTGTGGCCTAGTTTACCACATCCAAAACAGACATATTGACCTGCCAAGCAGGGGTGGTTGCTATGATTCCTGCCAGACTGGCTGCATGTCTGGCTCCTAAAAGGCCTCTGAGATTGCTTGCCTTTGTTGCCCGGAGGCTGAAACTTTCTTTGCTGTTGAAAGTTGGGCTTGAATCTTGGGCCTTGTTGGGCTAGCCCTTTCTTAAAGTTACCGTCGGTTGATCTAGCAGCAACCAACTTCTTGTTACAATCCTCCACTAGGCAGCACTTGTTCCCCAAGGTAGGGAAGTCTCTAATCTCCATTGGTCCTATGGTGTCAAGGACGTCTTCTCTCAGCCCACCTTCGAACTTCATGCATTTCCAGGCTTCGTCGGGGTTCCATTGATAAATGGTGGAAAATTTGCACAACTCCTCAAATTTAGCAATGTATTCTGATACGCTACTATTCCCTTGATGGAGGTGCATAAATTCCAACTCCTTAACGTTGCAAACAGAGGCAGAGAAGTACTTCTCATAAAACGCATCTCTGAATATATCCCAAGTAATATTCGTTTGGGATCCTTCTAATAACTGGCATGCACCATTCCACCAGAGTTCTACATCCGCTTCCAGCATGTTGGTGACAAAGGTCACCTTCTGATGGTCTGTGCAATCCAATACGGAGAAGACCTTCTCCATAGCTTTAACCCATTCATCTGCCTTATCTGGGTTAAAGGCTCCCCTAAAGCTGGGTGGGTTGGCCTTTCTAAATTCAGTAAATTTGAGGTATTCCATATCCATTATGATTCCCTCCAAGACTTACCTCTGGTTGCCTCCCTAGTTGGCCCATCCTTTGTGTCGCTACAACTGCCTGCTCACGCATAGTGTGCGCCATTTCTCGTGTTACATCCAAGAACTCAGTAGATTCCTCTTGTGTTAGATTCATTCGTGGCCTACCTCGCCTTCGGAAGCCATCAAGTTCTGAACACACAAAACAAGAGTAATTGAGTTGATTGGGCTCAATACTAAGATCGGTATGCTAGTAAATAATAGCATACGGTTAGGCAACCCTTTCACATGCATCCTATCCATATGGACAAGATTCAATGCATGATAACATCTAAAGAATACAAAGCATATGCAGAGCATAGTCAGTCCAATCCTCGGGCCTATTTTAGGACAAATTGCTCTGACACCAAAAATATAACACCTTACCAGACAAAATATTATGCTTAAGTCATAATATATTACCTTATAAGTTATTACGTGTGATGAACTTAATAGTTAACTATTCACTATAATCAATTTCGGTTTGACAGCGGGATAAACACTAAACAGTCATTGTATCGGAATAAAGTAACACAAACAACATTGCAAAATAACCAAACTGCATCATATATATATATGTATATATATATATATATATATATATATGCATATGCATTTGTTTTTAAAGTTGTCAAAAGAAATATAATACAGTACAGGATAAAAAAAAAATGAGGCCACTAACACAAAATAAATTGGCCTGACAATCTGAACAGACCCCTCCTACTAGTCCCCACAGGACATTTCATGTGCAACTACTAACTCCTACCCATATACCTATGACCCAAACTGCCAAAAGAGGGTCATCCTGTACTTCTACTACTGCTACGGTGGGTACTCCAACTAGATGGATTTTGAAGAAAGGAATCCGTTTGCCATACCGGCATCAGCAGGGGTATAGTCTATACTTGGGGCAGATGATGAGGACGACGAGCTCACTGCCTCCGAAGGGTCCTCCTCAGACATAGAGGCAGAGAGGATCGGCTGCAGTGGAGCAACCGGTGGAGCCATGGCTGGTGCTGCTGCTGCGGGTGGAGGTGGAAAGGGATGAGCCGCGTAGAGAGGGATGGCAATGTAAGGGACGGCAGGGTCAAAAAGTGGGTGCATAAGGGGTACGGCAAAATCTCACTGGAAAAAGAAGTAAAGATGAAACTGGCATCTACCAGTTATGTACACGGAATCTATGAACGGATCGAGATGGATGTAGAGCTCTGGAATCTCAATGAAAAGTATGCCAATTACCATGTTCTCCATGATCTTAGAATAACGCAGGAGTATATAATAGAGTGAGAAATAAAGATTTCTCAGTAGAAATTCCTAAATCTATGCTTATCTGTCATCGTCAACATTCTCAGGTGTTTTGAATTTTGGTTAATTAAAAGAAAATGTTACATTACTAGGAAGTCCTACTCAATTAGTTATATAAATCATAGCCCGAAACACAGCTCTATTTTACTTAAGGAAGTATAGGAAATTAAACAGAAAATACACAATTGAATCTTAGCATTGACATAGATAAATGATAATCATAAAATGAGCAATAACATATATATACATGACATCCAATGGTGCAATTAAATCAATGCATGATAACTGAAAATGCGGTTATGCATGAAAAAATGATTTACTTGATCTTAACTCATATTTTTCCATACTTGGTCCCCTGGGAGTGTATTGGTCATAAGACTCCTGGGTAATAGTTTGCTTCTTAGAATCAAGCTCATTCCTATACCGGGTCACCAGGTTTGCTTTCCCCAACTTCTCCACTGATATATTCCCCTTAACATTGTTCAGGGACTGGGCCAAGCCACATGGAAATCCTTTCTCATGCTTATAGGGTAGCATTGCTTGGCTAATATTTTGATCCATGCATGCATAACTTTCAAATTCATATTAATTGCTTTTTCTGCTGAAATCTCAGCATAATGGATCATGTCCACTTCCTCATGAATAGTGCCATACAACTAGGAAATTGTAATCAACAGCAAACTCTATACAGAACATCATATTCATACTAAGAATATAACAATATCAATAAGTGCAAGATTTAGAACCTTAAGCATCAGTCTATCTTGCAAGCTTTTAATTTCTAATGAAGTTCACGACTTCACCTTCAATGTTAAATGAATTCCGAGTTCTGATCTTATACAAGTTCCGACCTCCGTGGTTATGTTTAACTTTCTGAGATTATATGAGTTACGACTTCCAGGGTTATGTTCAGCTTCTCGAGATTGATTCTGGGTCGAGTCTCAAAATTACGTGTATAAGGGTTTTCTGTGCCTATGATCCCGACCTCCGACCTTAACCCACAATTTGGTCTTTCAAGACTTTTGAGTGTTTCCTAAACTCTAATTTCCCGACCTGGACTACATTTGATGTAATTTCCTATTCACTAAATTCCGAGCTCAGCCTTAAGTACACTCTTTCGAGTTTAACCTTAAGTACACTCTCACGACTTCAACCGTAAGTACTCTCTCCCGAGTTCAATCTTAAGTATAATTTTTCGAGTTCAACCTTAAATATTTCTGACCTAACTTTCTGTTTTACTAAGTCCCGAATTCAACCTCAAAGATCCTTGATCTAGTCCCTTATTTACTAAGTTTAGAGTTCAATTTTTAAGTGTACTGACCTAGCTCTCTGTTTACTAAGTCCCGACTTCCGATATTAACTCAAGTTATTTGTGTCTTATCCCAGACTTGTCCTATTTCTAGTCAGAACAGTACTCTTATGAGAGAAAATTCACTAAAAATAGAAATCTGGGTGAAATCATCCAAAATTTATATCCATGTAAAGCTAACAGAACAAACTTTCAAACGAAAGAAGTTTCATATCATTTGAATAAGTATAATTCGAGATATAAGCTCTGAAACTTGACCCTACTAGACTATCCTATTCTATCCCAGATTGGACATAGAGCAACTTTCTTGACTCAAAGGGAACAAACGGGACCTTACCTAACTAGGAAATCTTTTATGAGATATACTTCTATGTGTAAACTTTCTAACAAAGTTGGTTTCACTCAATTTGGAGTTGTATAGAGCGAGTTACACCCTTCTCAACTCATATTGCCCGGATGAAAGTCCTGATTTCTAGGTCAAACTTCAAAAATTCATATCTACCTCTGTTCTAATCCAATGGCCTTATATTATATATGTATGGAAAGCCCTGAATGTCTAGTTTCATCTAAAAATAGATACATGGAGTTTAAATGGTTGTAGGCAGAGTCGTACACTCCATTGTATGGATTGCCGAGAAAAAACCCTAACAGCTTCTTGAGGTTTCTCTTTTCTTTAAGTATTTCATACCAATTCTAATTCCAATCATAATACACAGGCAAAATCAGCCATAAAGCATCAATATTACTCCACATAACATCAGTATTACAAGGTATACAAGACCTACACGCAACTCCAAACCAAGGAAAATAAGAAGAGAAGTAGGATTCCTACCTTATCTAGTTGAAATTTGGTTGATTTGGTGCCTTAGATGGAAGCTACTCTTGATAAGACTTGAGGAGAAGTTGAAGATGGAGTAGAGAGGAGTATGAATGGGAGAGAAATGAAGGGGAGTCAGCCCCTTATCTTGACCGAATTTCACAAGGGCAAAGAAGGAATTGGACACAAACTTATGGAGCAAGGAGTTGTGTGATTGGTGGATTTGAGTAGGTTATTCAACTTGGTTTTGTGGGTGCTTCTTGGCTGAAAATGGCGCCACCTATGGGAGTATCATGGCTGAATCCTAGCCATTCATGGTTATCACAATGATTCTTCTATTAGTCTGGTTCCAACAATTTAGAATATCGCAATCTTACCGATTTCTCTTAAATCGGTAAACCGGTTTTTAGAAGAATTTTGTGAGTTTTCCTATGTTTCTAATCTTATTCCATCAAGTCTAATTAATCCTAAATCACACTTGATTGGCTTGAAGTATATGCTGAATCGAATTACGATTAAACCCACTTATTCAATCAAAACCAAACAACTAGGTTATTAACGATAAAATTTTCTTTTGGACGTTACACTGTTACCCTCCTAAAAAGAAAAATTTGTCCTCAAAATTTTGTACCTAAGAATAATTCAAGATACTCCCTCTGCATATCGGCTTCTAATTCCAACGTATTGTCTGCTGAGTCTTCATGTCCCCATGCCACCTTTACTAGCTGTATGGCTTTGTTCCGAAGGTGTTTGATACTCCTGTCCACTATCCATGCTGGAGGCACATGAAAAGTTAAGTCATCCCTTAACTGAATTGATTTAGGTTCCAAGAAATGAGTAGGGTCAGGCTGGTATTTTTTGAGTTGAGAAACATGGAACATATCATGAAGGTTTGACAGATGTGGAGGTAAAGCGACTCGATACGCCACTGGCTCGATTTGTTTTAAAATTTGAAAAGGACGTATAAAGTAAGAGCTTAGCTTTCTAACTTTAATGGCTCTACCAACTCCAGTTGTAGGTGTGATTTTTAAAAACACATAGTCTCCTTCTTGGAACCCCAATGGCTTTCTCCTAACATCCGCGTAGCTCTTCTGACGACTTTGAGCTGCAAGTATCTTGCTACGGATTCTTTTGATTTGCTCTGTAGTTTGTCTGACTAATTCTGGTTCCAACAGACTTTGTTCTCCTAATTCATACCAACACAGAGGTGATTGACACTTTCGTCCGTATAAAGCTTCGTATGGAGCCATGTCAATACTAGCATGGTAGCTATTGTTGTACGCAAACTCGGCTAATGGTAAGTATCGATCTCAGCTCCCATGCCGTTCCAGAATGGATGCTCACAATATATCTTCCAAAGTCTGAATAGTTCGCTCGGTCTAACCATCAGTTTGCGGATGGTACGCACTACTTAAGTATAGCCTAGTATCGAACGCCTTCTAGAGTGCTCCCCAAAATCGTGAGGTGAATCTCAGATCTCGATCTGAAATGATTGTTGAAGGAATACCATGTAGCCGTACCACTTCTTGAATGTACAATTGAGACAACTTCTCTATAGGATAATTCGCTCGAATGGGTAAAAAGTGAGCGAATTTGGTTAGCCTATCCACTATGACCCATATAGCATGATATCCTGAGGGCGTCCGTGGTAAGCCTTTCACGAAATCCCTCGAAATACTCTCTTATTTCCACTCCGGAATCTCTAAAGGTTGCAAAGTTCCTGTTGGTCTCTGATGTTCTATTTTTACCTTTTGGTGGGTTAAACATTTATTCACAAAATTTGCCACATTTGTCTTAAGGCCTGGCCACCCAAACATTATCTTGAGATCTTGGTACATTTTGTTAATGCCAGGATGTATAGTAAACTCACTCTTATAGGCTTCCTCTAGAATTTTCTTCCTAAGATTATTCTCCTCAGGTTTGCATATTCTTCTTTAATATCGCCATATTCCTTCTGTATCCTAAGTAAATCTTGTTAGCTTGCCAGACTGCACTAGTTCCACTGTATGCTGGAAGTCATCATTTCTTTGTTGTGCTTGCTGGATTTGGTCTTTGAAACTACTGGTTATCGTAAATTGATTTAACTGAATGGCATTGGGAGTCATATAGATTCCCAAATTGAGGTCTCAGAAACTCTCTATGAGCTCCATCGCCTTGATTATCATCCATGCCACAGTTAAGAATTTCCTACTCAAGGCGTCTGCCACCACATTTGCTTTGCTAGGGTGGCACTCTAGCTCAAATTCGTAATCTTTAAGAAACTCCATCCACCTTTGCTGCCTCATGTTCAATTCTTTCTGATCAAAAAGGTATTTCAAGCTTTTGTGATCAGAAAAATACTTCAAATTTTACTCCTTAAAGATGGTGCCTCCATATCTTTAGAGAAAATACCATCGTCGCTAACTCTAGGTCATGCGTTGGATAATTCCTTTCATGAACTTTTAATTGCCTGGAAGCATATGCAATGACGTTTCTATTATGCATTAACACGCACCCTAATCCTTTCTTAGAAGCATCATAGTAGACTTCGAACGATCCATGAGGATTCGGCAGAGTAAGTACTGGGGCTGTCGTCAACTTTTCTTTTAATTCTTGGAAACTCTGCTCACACTCCGGTGTCTATTCGAATAGGGCGTTCTTCTTGGTTAGTTTTGTTAGGGTCAGGGCTATTTGAGAGAAGTTCTCAACTAATCTCCTATAATATCCTGCCAACCCTAAGAAGCTCCTGACTTCCATAATTGTCGTTGGCCATTCCCAGTTTACTACTGCCTCTATCTTACTTGGGTCCACTTAAATTCCCCATGGGATACTACATGGCCAAGAAATTTTACTTGCTCCATCTAAAATTCACATTTGGCTAACTTAACATAAGGTTTCTTCTCTCTTAGAATTTGCAGAACTAGTCGCAAATGGTCTGCGTGCTTCTGCTCCATTTTCGAGTAAACAAGTAAGTCGTCAATGAATATCACCACAAATTTGTCAAGATATGACCAGAATATTAGATTCATGTAATCCATGAATATTGCTGGTGCATTCATCAATCCGAAGGACATCACAGTTTATTCATAATGTCCATAACGAGTTCGAGATGCCATCTTTGGAATATCTTCTTCTCGAACCCGAATCTAGTGATATCTAGACCGTAGATCAATCTTGGAGAATATAGTTGCCCCTTGTAGTTGATCCATGTGGTCATCGATCCTTGGCAATGGATACTTATTCTTGATCGTCGCCTTATTCAACTGTTTGTAATCCACACATGGTCGCATGTCTCCATCTTTCTTCTTAACCAGCAGGACTGGGGCTCCCCGTGATGATGCACGTGGCCTAATAAATTTCTTCCCCAGGAGCTCTTCAATCTACTTCTTATGTTTGGTCAACTCCAAAGGTGACATTCGGTATGGCGCCATAGATATTGGTCCTGCTCCCGGTACCAATTCAATGGCGAACTCAATTTCCCTCTTAGGAGGAAAATCAGGAAAATCTTCAGGGAACACATCGAGATATTCCCTAACAACTGGAATATTATCCAACTTCTGATCAACCTCCGCTACACTGGTTGATAAAAGAACCTTAACATTCATCCCCAGAGTGGTGTACTGCTAAGGAACTTAAATAAAGGCTTATCGGGATTATTGATTCGGAAGATGAAACACAGCGAAGCATAATGAATTTATCAGAGCAATTTAACAAGGCCTGGTTAGCAAAAAGCTAGTCCATACCCAGAATGATATCAAGTCTAGACAAGGGGAGACAAATTAAATTAGCTGAAAAAGTTCGAACTCCTAGCCGAAGGGGGATATTCATACAAGTATGATGGGTCCTAACGGGCTCACTTGTAGGTGTAGAAACTAACAAGTCATAAGGTAATTCAAAAATAGGTAACTGTAAGGTTGACATGCAATCATGAAAGATGAAAGAGTAAGATGCACCTTAATCGTATAAGATAGTCAAGGCCTTACTATTCACTTCACATATATCTTGAATCAAATCTTCTGACTTGTTGACCTCCTGTGCATCCATAGTGAAAACTCTTCCCTAACATTGTGGCTTGGGAGTTGGCTGAGGGTTCCTAGCAAGACATTCATAAATTTTGTGGCCTAGTTTGCCACATTCAAAACAGACATATTGACCTGCCAAGCAGGGGCGGTTGCCATGATTCCTGCCGCACTGGCTGCATGTCTGGTTCCCAAAAGGCCTTTGAGGTTGTGTGCCTTTGTTGCCCGTAAGCTGAAACTTTCTTTGCTGTTGAAAGATGGGCTTGAACCTTGGGCCTTGTCAGGCTAGCTTCTTCTTAATGTTACTGCCGGTTGATCTAGCAGCAACCAACTTCTTGTTACAATCCTCTACTAGGCGGCACTTGTTCACCAAGGTAGGGAAGTCTCTGATCTCCATTGGTCCTATGGTGGTAAGGATGTCTTCTCTCAGCCCACCTTCGAACTTCATGCATTTCCAGGCTTCGTCGGAGTTTCGTTGATAAATGGTGAAAAATTTGCACAACTCCTCAAATTTAGCAATGTATTCCGATACACTACTATTCCTTTGATGGAGGTGCATGAATTCCAACTCCTTAGCATTGCGAACAGAGGCAGGGAAGTACTTTTGATAAAACGCATCTCTGAATATGTCCCAAGTAATATCCGTTTGGGATCCTTCTAATAGCCGGCGTGCACCATTCCACTAGAACTCTGCATCTGCTTCTAGCATATAGGTGGCAAAGGTCACCTTCTGATGGTCTGTGCAATCCAATATGGAGAAGACCTTCTCCATAGCTTTAACCTACTCATCTGCCTTATTTGGGTTAAAGGCTCCCCTGAAGCTGGGTGGCTTGGCCTTTCTGAATTCAGCAAATTTGAGGTATTCCATATCCATTCCAGGGCCATTATGATTCCCTCTAAGACCTATCTCTGGCTGCCTCCATAGTTGGCCCATCCTTTGTGTCGCTGCAGCTGCCTGCTCACGCATAGCGTGATCCATTTCTCGTATTGTGTCCAAGAACTCAGTAGATTCCTCTTATGTTGAATTTATTCATGGGCTGCCTCGCCTTTCGGAAGCCATCAAGTTCTGAACACACAAAACAAGAGTAACTGAGTTGATCAGGCTCAATATGAAGTTCGGTTTGCTAGTAAATAAGAGCATACGGTTAGGCAACCCTTTCACATGCATCCTATCCATATGGACAAGATTCAATGCATGATAACATCTAAAGAATATAGAGCATATGCGGAGCATAGTCAGTCCAATTCTCAGGCCTATTTTAGGACAAATTGCTCTGATACCAAAAATGTAACACCTTACCAGACAAAATATTATGCTCAAGTCATAATATATTACTTGATAAGTTATTACATGTGATGAACTTAATAGTTAACTATTCACTATAACCAATTTCTGTTTGACAGCGGGATAAACACTAAATAGTCGCTATACCGGAAAGGGATGAGCCGCATGGAGAGGGATGGCGATGTAAGGGACGGCAGGGTCAAAAAGCAGGTGCATAAGGGGTACAGCAAAATCTCTCTAGAAAAAGAAGTAAAGATGAAATTGGCATCTACCAAATATGTACACAGAATCTATGAACAGATCAAGATGGATGTGGAGCTCTGGAAACTCAATGAAAAGTACGCCGATTGCCATGTTCTCCATGATCTGAGAATGATGCGGGAGTATATAATAGAGTGAGAAATAAAGATTTCTCAGTAGGAATTCCTAAACCTTTGCTTATCTGTCATTGCCAACATTCTCAAGTGTTTTGGATTTTGGTTAATTAAAAGAAAATGTTACATCACTAGGAAGTTCTACTTAATTAGTTATATAAATCATAGCTCGAAACACAACTCTATTTTGCTTAAGGAAGTAAAGGAAATTAAAAAGAAAATAAACAATCGAATCTATGCATTGACATAGATAAATGATAAATATAAAATGAGCAATAACATATATATATATATATATATATATATATATAACATCCAATGGTGCAATTAAATTAATGCATGGTAACTGAAAATGTGGTTATGCATGAAAAAATGATGCACTTGATCTTAACTGATATTTTTCCATACTTGGTCCCCTTGGAGTGTATTGGCCATAAAAGTCCTGGGTAATAGTCTGCTTCTCAAGATCGAGCTCGTTCCTATACAGGGTCGCTAGGTTTGCTTTCCCCAACTTCCCCACTGATATATTCCCCTTAACATTGTTCAGGGGCAGGCCCAAGTCACATGGAAATCCTTTCTCATGCTTATAGGGTAGCATTGCTTGGCTAACACTTTGACCCATGCATGCATTACTTGCAAATTCATATTAATTGCATTTTCTACTGAAATCTCAACATAACGGATCATATCCGCTTCTTCATGAATAGTGCCATACAACCAGGAAATTGTAATCAATAGTAAACTCGTAACAGATCATATCCGCTTCCTCATGAACAGTGCCATACAACCAGGAAATTGTAATCAATAGTAAACTCGATACAGAACATCATATTCATACCAAGAATATAACAATATCAATAAGTGCAAGATTTTGAATCTTAAGCATCAATCTATCTTACAAGCTTTTAATTTCTAATGAGGTTCCCGAGTTCACTTTCAAGGTTAAATGAATTCGGAGTTCCGATCTTATACAAGTTCCGACCTCCGTGGTTATGTTCAACTTTCTGAGATTATATGATTTACGACTTCCGGGATTATGTTCAATCTCTCGAGATTGATTCTGTGTCGAGTCTCGGAATTACATGTATAAGGGTTTTATGTGCCTATGATCCCGACCTTCGACCTTAACCCACAATTTGGTCTTTCAAGACTTTTGAGTGTTTCCTAAACTCTAAGTTCCTGACCTGGACTACATTCGATGTAATTTCCTATTCACTAAGTTCCGAGCTCAGCCTTAAGTACACTCTCCCGAGTTCAACCTTAAGTACACTCTCCTGAGTTCAATCTTAAGTATAATTTTCCGAGTTCAACCTTAAATATTTCTGACTTAACTTTCTATTTTACTAAGTCTCGAATTCAACCTCAAAGATCCCCGACCTAGTCCCTTATTTACTAAGTTTAGAGTTCAGTTTTTAAGTGTACCGACCTACCTCTCTGTTTACTAAGTCCCAACTTCTGAATTAACTCAAGTTTTTTGTGTCTTATCCCAGACTTATCCTACTTCTAGTCAAAATTGCACTTTTATGAGAGAAAATTCACTAAAAATAGAAATCTAGGTGAAATCATCCAAAATTTATATCCATGTAAAGCTAACAGAACAAAATTTCAAATGAAAAAAGTTTCATGTCATTTGAATAAGTATAATTCAAGATATAAGCTCTGAAATTTGACCCTACTGGACTATCCTATTCTATCCTAGATTAGACATAGGGCAATTTTCTGGGCTCAGGAGGAACAAACGGAACCTTGTCTAACTCGGAAATTTTTTAATGGATATCCTCCTATGTGTAAGCTTTCTAACAAAGTTAGCTTCACTGAATTTGGAGTTGTATAGGGTGAGTTACACCCATCTTAACTCATACTGCCCGGATGAAAGTCTTGATTTCTAGGTCAAATTTCAAAAATTCATATCTATCTCTATACTGATCCAATGGCCACATATTATATATGTATGGAAAGCCCCTGAATGTCTAGTTTCATATAAAAATAGATTCATGGAGTTTAAACAGTTGTAGGCGAAGCCGTACACTTCGCTGTCTGGATTGCCAAGGAAAAACCCTAATAGCTTCTTAAGGTTTCTCTTTTCTTCAAGTCTTTTGTACCAATTCTAATTCCAATCATAATACACAGGCAAAATAAGCCATAAACCGTCATCATCACTCCACATAACATCAGTATTACAAGGTATACAAGACCCACACACAACTCCAAACCAAGGAAATTAAGAAGAAAAGTAGGATTTCTACCTTGTCTAGTTGAAATTTGGTTGATTTGGTGCCTTAGATGGAAGCTACTCTTGATAAGACTTGAAGAGAAGTTGAAGATTGAGTAGAGAGGAGTATGAACGGAAGAGAAATGAAGGGGAGTCAGCCCCTAATCTTGACCGAATTTCACAAGGGCAAAGAAGGAATTGGACACAAACTTGTGGAGCAAGGAGTTGTGTGATTGGTGGACTTGAGTAGGTTATTCAACTTGGTTTTGTGGGTGCTTCTTGGCTGAAAATGGCGCCACCTATGGGAGTATTGTGGCTGAATCCTAGCCATTCATTCTAGGGTTCTCACAATGATTCTTCTATTGGTCCGATTCCAACAATTTAGAATACCGAAATCTTACCGATTTCTTTTAAATCGGTAAACCGGTTTTTAGAAGAATTTTGTGAGGTTTCCTATGTTCCTAATCTTATTCCATCAAGTCTAATTACTCCTAAATCACACTTGATTAGCCTTAAGTATATGCTTAATTGAATTTGGATTAAACCTACTTATTCGATAAAAATTGAACAACTAGATTATTAACGATTAAATTTTCTTTTGGACGTTACACTTGCCAATTTGGTGATGATGATGACCAGCATCATAGGCACTCCCACTCTTCTATCGGTGGCCCGAATTGGCAGCCTATGCTTGAGTATGGTACATCCAGTCAGGGACATATGACGATCATCACGATGGGGGGTTTAGTTCACAGACGATGAGGGGTCCTAGTTAGCAGTATATTATTGGGCCTAGCTCTCAATTGCTATCCAGTCCTGGCCAGCAGTTTAGTCCCGGTGTGGGTGCGATGTGTGCTAAGCTTGAGGCTTTCCTCAATGCTCCTATTACAGCGGGTACACCTACTCGAGATAAGACAGTGCCATCAGATGCGTGCAGGCCATCATTGGATGGTATTGATCTAAATGTGAACCCATCTACACCAGTTCCTTCTTATCAGGGATTGTATGGATTTGATTTACTTGATGAGACTTCGCCATCAATACTCACAGTTGGCCAGATTGACCAGGAGCCTCAGCAGTTCAGCATAGAGAGCCGGCTTAGAACCAGGAGCAGTAGGGAGAGCTTGAGCTATGGCCGGAGCCGGAGTACGATCATGGGAGGGGTCAGCCTATGCGGGAGATTCGTCCTTGTTTGTGCCATACAGGTTGTCATTTACCAGCCCCTCAACGTGATAGACAGGATTAGATGTCCATGTATGATGTGTATAATGTTGACTTGCCTATGGACATTTTGTATTTCAAACTCATGTATATAGTTGTTTTCTACTTATTTAGATTCCAATATTTTGTTTATGGCGGATGAATAAATAACTTCTACATAGAATATGTTAAAAAGTAACAAACTCCAATTGGATATAGTCTAAGTGCATATTTATATTAAAAAACACACAATCGAAATTACATTATCTAAGTATTTTGAAAATTAACAACAGTTGAATAGCAAATCAAAATCAACAACACGAAACTAAAAAATAATACACAATAGTTGGAAATTAACACATTAATAAACATAGAAAGTTAATTGCCTTCACTAGGTTGGCTAGAGGATGAAGAAGACTGAGTAGGGCATCTTTATCTAGTATGACCCTCTTGTCTACACAACCCACACCGTTTTGGTTGTTTGGATTCGACAGCATCCATTTCATTGCTGATTCTAGTTGAAACTGGACGTCCCTTGGCGGCTCATCTCAGTTGTGGATTTGGACGTATTCGAGGTCCACTGTACTCAAGCCAATAAGCTGCATTTGCAATAGCTGAGAACTCCATTCTGTATACATTAAATACAGTATGCATGCGATAAACATCATCAACAAAGGTGCCCCAATCAAGATGTGCATATGCACACGCATCAAGTACATGGCAACAAGGGTAATGAAGTGCCTGAAAATACCCACAATCGCACCAACGATTTGACAGCCTCACCCTATAGCTTCCTTGATTGTAGTTCTCTATTCGTGCATGCTCCTCCACCACAAAAGACTCGTTTGCCCGAGAGAATGCAGAAACAGTCATGGAGCCTATTTCTTGCCTGTTGATTTTAATTGCTAGCAACAAGGCCTATGAAAACACTTGTCTATTTGTAAGCTGGGCCTCTGCTGCCTTCCCTTTCTTCACAAACAATGCTGCAAGATGGAAATAGGTAGACTTCACCAAAGCTGTAATTGGAAGATCGTGTGTGCCTTTAAGAATAGCATTAATACACTATGACAAATTCATTGTCATATGCCCAAACCTCCAGCCTTCATCAGCATGTTGTGCCTACTTTTCGATGGGAATTTTATCTATCCAATCACACATGGCTGAATTCTCATCTCTCAACAAGCCACAATAATAAACATACTCTTGGCGGGTCTTTGAATAGGCTGCATTCATTAGAGCTCGCTTTGTATCTTTGCTCTTGAAAGCTAGAGCAAAGTTTGAAATGATGTGCCGTATGATGGGCCCGTGGAGGATGCCACCCACTATCATCGGCATTTAAAGCAGCTTTGATAGCACCATGCCTATCAGAAATAATGAGAATACCTTCTTGGGGAGTCACATGTTGTCGAAGATTAGTCAAAAAGAATGACCACGCTTCTCTTGTCTCCCCCTCAACCACAGCAAATGCAATTGGCAGAATATTGGAGTTACCATCTTGAGCAATTGCCATTAATAGTGTTCCACCATACTTCCCATACAAGTGCGTACCATCAACTATAATCAGCGGCTTGCAGTATTTAAATGCTTCAATGCAAGGAGCAAATGTCCAGAATAAACGATGAAACATTATACAGCTATAATCAACAAAATTTCCCATATAGTATGGTTGAGTCACCAATTGAATAATTGTACCTGGATTAAATGCCTGCAACCCTTGTAGCCATTTCAGAAGTTCATTACAAGACTCTTCCCACTAAAAATCTTACCAATGGCCTTCTACTTGGCAAGCTAAACCTTCCTATATGAAGTCATGAATCCATACTTTGCCTCCACTGATCCTTGCAAAAGTTTAATAGAAATTGTTAGATCAGCTTGCGCCATGGAGAATATGTTGGCACAGATAACATTAGTATCTAACTTAGAATGGTCCTGTGAAAGCGATGCAAACAAATACATGTGTGGTTCATTGTACTTCCGAATTTCCCACACTCTTTTTTTCTGGCGATAAGTCACACGTATGCTTCAATTGCATCCATTCCCAAACTGCTTGCATTTGCCATGGTATTTTATATGATTAGATTCCAGGACCTTGTACTTAACTGATCTTCGAATACTGTAAGTTTTAACAGCAAATAATACAGCCTCCTTATCAGGAAATTGTTGCCCAACTTGCAACTCATTTTCTCTTGCCAAACCCAAAATATCACCACTATCTACCATGCCTCCAATCCCTGGAAATGTACTCTCATGCATGGCTTCCAAATTTAAAGAATCATAATGAGACACATGCGCATATGATTGAGAATGAGAATGGGAACCGAACCAAGATTGGCTGCTCCATGGTTGGCTCTAAGTCGTAGGCACTGCCTCCTCATCTTCACCACTATCGCTATCATCTAGTATTGCATCTGGCTCATCTTCTTCATTTCCATTATCGACAATAAAGTCATAACCTGCAATAGGACCATGCTGCGAGAGTGGTGCTGCTATCTCCATTCCAAGCTATGCAAAACTTGGCTTGCCCATCAAATCATCCGCATCTTCTATATTAATATTTTGGTTTTGCACAGGACTTTGCGATGCCATTGCAAAGGTAGATAAACGTTCGACCAGTGACAATGCAACAGATGCTAGATCGGGAGCAGATCCTTCGAAGCTTAATGCCGAGTCTTGTAAAACAATGAATAGCTCCATAATGTGAATCTCCAGAAACTGAGCACGATAATCGAACATCACCCGGATATCTTCATCACAGCTGATCTCAAGACTATTGTACCGAATCAGATCTTTCCCAACTGCTATAGGCAACCTGTACACCATTTGTGTTATATGCTCGTTATTTTGTTGGCATAACTTCTGCAATATTTTGCTTTGTAGCTCCAGTAAAGTAATAGAAGGATGAATATTCAGACAAACTGAGTTTGAATTGCAAAATGTTACTCCCTTATTTGTATTTGTGATTTCACCATTATGGTGAACAAGAATGTAAAATCTCTCCATTTGTCACTCAAATTTTTGGAAGGATATGTATTCTTCTTTTGCTGGAAAATGACATTGGATGGTGGAAGCTGAGTATTTGTGGTGGGGGGATTCCTACGAAAATCATGTGAGGCTCACACGATTTATGTACATTAACCAGAAATCGTGGGAGGCTGACACGATTTCTGTGGGAATCAATTGAACAGAAATTGTGTCACCCCGGCATGATTTCTGTTTAATTGACTCCCACAGAAATCGTGTCAGCCTCCTACGATTTCTAGTTGAGAGTTATGCAGGCTATAAATCGTGTAAGACTGTTACGATTTCTGTTCATTCATAAATCGTTCCAGCCTCACACAATTTACATATAGACCCAAATCAGGAAATTTTCAAAAAAAAAAGAAATAGGACATTTCTGTATTTAATTATTTTTTTATTTTATTTATGTGAAAAATCCAAAAAATAATTGTGTGTTAGGTTGATTTTATTTACAAAAAGGATTTTTTGAAAAGAAAAAGAAGGGAAAAAATAACTAATCCACTCTTGCACAGTGTTCAGGATAATATGAGCTATACAATAAACTCTTACAATTCTCGCAACCCTTGAAGATGACTAAGCAATATATCAATATTGGAGACTATTGCATAGATTAAAAAAAAGAATTAAAATAGGTTATTATTTTTCTTCGAAAAAAATTTGACTCAAAAATAAAATACTCTTATTGAACTAAAATGTTATCTAAATTTAGCCATGTGGATTTGATGCTTAACTTGTACAAAAGGAAAAAAAAAATCCTTTGACAAAACCAAAAAAAAAAGGCCTAACAACAAAAGAAAGAGCAAAGCCCAAAATGAAAATTAAAGAACAAAGAAAAGAAATAAAAGATCAACGTAAAAAGAAAGTTTTGGAAAGTAATGACCAAAACTTTAGAAACATGACAATATCAAAGGGCAAGCGGTAATGGTGTAGGATAGTAGCTGGCAGACACGACCACCCAAGCACTGCAGTTGTGTCTATGATAGCTTTTTGTGGCAACGGTATTGGCTATGCAGTGGCATTGTGACAAACTTGCTGACTAGAACGGTAGTGGTTGGGGAAGCGACATGGTGTGCTGGTTAACGGGGTTACAGGTTACAGGTGCCGGAATGTATGAAGATGGTGGTACTATGAAGCAAGTAGCATCGTGAACTAACAGAGGTTGTGTGTCTTGGTTCTGTGGGGGTTATGTGAACAGTGGTGGTTATTGGTGTGTTGTGGCTATTTCACGATGTCGACGTCAACTGTAACATCCCCCACTTTCTTAAGTGGATTATAATAAAAACTTTGAATTATTTCTCTTAGGCAATGTGGGAATTTCTCAGGCAGTGATATACCCCAACAATCCTCACACTTAGAAATATAAGGCATAATAACACTGCTGTTAAAAATATGGCACTGCCATATGCTAAAAATTAAGAAATGACAAAAGTGCCCTTATCAACTTTTGTTAATTGCAATCTTGCCCAAAAGTTTTAAAAATTGTAATTTAACCGTAAGTGAATATTTCCACAATAACCCTAGAACTTTTCATAAAATGACCTTTATGTCTCTACATCGGTAGAATTAGCAGAATGGAGTTTTAAACGAAGCAGAATCATGTGATGAAACCGTAGAAGTTTAAATCTCTGTCGATTGGGCCATGGAGGCAGTCTGGTGTGAAATGACGTGGAGTGCCCCTAGACTTGCTCAAAATTACAAAAATGCCATTAGTTATGGAAAATAAAAAATAGAAAAGCTCCGAATTTGCAAAAACGATTATTTCACGTTAACAAGCAATCTATTCAATCTTATTGACTAAGTAAGGTTAATTAGTAGTTAATTAGATATTAATTAGAGGGATTATGCTTAGAAACAATTAGAATAGAGATATAGAAATTCTCTCAAAGTCATTTAGTAAAGTTTTGCCGATTTGAAGAAAATCGGCGAAGATTCGGTATTTTAAGTACCAGAACCGAACCAGTAGAATTTTCTACTGGAAATCCTCAATTAAATGGCTGAAATTCAGCCACCCTTATCACATATGAGTGGTGCCAAGTGTTGCTCAAGATAATGGAGAAACTTGGCTTCATTTCCACAGGATTTTTATCATTTTTTATCTAGTTGTTCGGTTTTCATCGAATAATCGGGATTCATTAGGATTCAATTAAGTATTCACTTAAAGCCAATTAAGTGTGATTTAGAAGGTTTAGACTTGATGGAATTAGATTAGAACCATAGGAAACCTCATAAGATTTTTCTAAAACCGTTTTACCGATTTGAAGGAAATCAGCAAAATTTCGGTATTTTAAACTGTCGGAACCGGACCAATAGAAATTATACTATGAAAACCCTAGGATGGATAGCCAAGATTCAGCCAACACTCCTCACAAGTGGCACCACAAATCAGCTCAAAAGTGGGCAGCCAAGTTGAGTTTGAATGTAAGATGAAGTCTACCAATCAACAGCCAACTTCCTTCATAAGTTTTCATTTTTTTCTTCCTTCTCCCTTTTCATTTTCAGCCTCCCCACAATAGGTATAGACCAGCCCTCATTTTCCCACTTTCCTTCATCTTCTTCCACTTCCTCTCATCCCCAAGCTCAAGCTCCAACCATCAACTTCACTCCAAGATCAAGTTTCACCAAGATTCCACACCACCAAGGTAGGAATTTCAACTTTCTCCTTCTTTTCTTTGATTTGGGGCTACCTAGGGTCCCTTGTTCATCCATGATTCTAATGTTGTGATGGGTGGGGATGATGAATTAAGGTTGGTTTAAGGTGTATATATGAGTTTGAATTGAAGATTAGATGGAGAAATTTAAGGAAAACCTGAATTCAAGAAGAATTCAAGAAGCTAGTAGAGTTTTTCCCTTCAATGGTCTATACGGAGGAGTGTATGGCTCAGCCTCCAGGCATTTAAATTTAATGAATATATTTTTATATGAAACTAGACATTCAAAGCTTTCCATGCATATAAAATATAAGGTCATTGGATTAGTATAGAATTAGTTATAAATTTTTGAAATTTGACCTAGGAATATGGATTCTCATCTGGGCAGTATGAGTTGAGAAGGGTGTAACTCACCCTACACAACTCTAAATTGAGTGAAACTAATGCTGTTTGAAAGCTAACATATAAAAAAACACCTCATAAAAATTTCAAAGTTAGATTTGTTGCCATTTGTTCCCAGCACATCAATGAAGTTGCCATAAGTTCAAACTAGGCTGGAACAAGGTAGTCCAGTAGGGTCAAGTTACGGGGATTATATCTCAAAATATTCTCATGAAAATGATATGAAACTTCTTTCACTTGAAAGCTTGTTCTCTCTTTAAATTGATATAAATTTCGTATGATTTTACTGAGATTTCTATTTTTAGTGAATTTTCATTTATAAGGGTGCATTTTTGGCTAAGTATAGGGTAGTCTAAGGTAAGATATTAATAACTTGAGTTATACAGATCAAATTGAGATGGGACCAAAAGGGTTGGAAACTAGACACATAAAGCTATGATATATTCAAAATTTAGGTCTAAATGAGTTGAATAGAAGTAAAAGTGGACTTTACAAAATTCAGACAGAAGAGGGTAGAGTAAACAGAAAACTCTATTGATATTTCTATTGATTTTGGCATACCATATGATTAATAATGTTGTTGTAACTTGCTATTTTACATTGAATTGCATACTTAATTGATTGTATTGGTAGCCTGGCACTATTCACAGGGAAGCAGACTCAATCCGTTATGCTGTCGAATTTTTGGCAGAAATTTATGAGAACTTTTGCTATGGGTGATTATACTTTGGATATATTTACATTTACATATCATGTTTATGTATGTCATGCATGCAAGCATAATTAGAATATGATATGAGAAGTAAGATATGAGACATATCTATGAATGCACAAAACATCTGCATGCATGATAAGACATGGAAAGGAAAAGATAATAAGAACTTGCAAGAGAGACGTACCAAGCTACCACATGAGGCATGGCATAGACCCAGCTAGCATGGGCTAGGGCGGTACTGTCTAAGACTTGGGCCAGCCCTCGACCAGATTTAAGAGGAATAGACTGGTGTGAGGGTCGGGGAAAGTAATCCCGTCACTCATGTATAGGTACAAGCTCGGACCTGAAAAGCAAGCTATTACCCAGGGGTGAGAGAGGTCATTCACCTCGGGGGACCAAGTACAGTAAAGCAAGATCAAGTTGCAAGTTAAAGCAAAAGATGAATTAAGTCAAGTGCACTTGCATATAATCAAGTATAAGCATCCATATATGCATCTTCAACTATCTCGTTATGTCATAATGTTATTATGATTCTTGTTGAAACATATTACACTATTCGTATTTCTATGTTTGTCATATAATATGGCAAGTGGTTGTTAAAATATAACCCACTTTGAGAAAGATATTTTCCACTTAAAATTGAACCACTGTTTACATATATGTACTCATATTTTCATAATAAACTGAAGCGGTTGGAATGTTTATGATGGCACTGTATGAGTAATAGTTCATGTTTACCTACTGAGAACCTTAGGTTCTCACTGCTTGCTTGTATGTTTTTCTTTTCCGTAAACATTCTAGCACCTAAATTGGAAATCAAGTGTGAGGCAGAGTACTAGGACATTTTCTGAGTAAGACCCGGGCACAAACCAGACCAAGCGACTATTGAAGCTAGCTAGCGACTAGTCGAAAACAAGTTCTGTGTATTATGTTAGTCATAATCTCTTTTAAATTGTAGTTATTTTATCATCTATGTATCAGAGATGACGAAGTTTATGAACTATTAGTTAGCAATAAAGTGTGCAGTTAAAGGGCCATATATTATATTTTTCACATTTTAAAGATTTCTTAGCACAGTGATAACCTTTTAATATAACTCCATGACTCGAGCGTGGCTTATATGATAGAGGGTGTTACATCTAGGTCGACATTAGAGTTCACAGTTCGAAGTTGGTGGGTAGTGGTGATGATGGTGAGGCTGTGCAAGGTAATTGTTTAATGGTTGTGAGGATGGCTAAAGGTTGGGCAATGGTGCTACCGAGATTGTGGGTCATGGTTGGGGGCTTCAAGCAGTAGAATGATGGTTTTCAACTTAATGGTTGTTCTCGGTGGATATTGGCTTTTGATGATAATGAAGATTGGTAGTGGGTAATGGTGATGAGGATATGATGAGAGAATAAGAATGAAGAATAGTCAAAAAGTCCCTCAATGACTGAATTCCTCCTCCCCTTTTAAAGTAAGGGAGTTGGCTTTATATAAAGAAGAATGAGAGAGATCTTCGCTACATATTGACCAAAAATTTGAAAAGCAATTAAAAAACTTGAGATAGGATGAGATAAAAATTTGAAAGGGATAAAAATTTGAAATGCAATTGAAAGCTTGAGATAGGATAAGATAAAAAAATTTGAAAAGCGGTTGAAAACTTAAGATTAGGATGAGATTTTAGAAGCTAACAAGAAGGAAGATTTGTTTTATTATTTTCTTATTTTTATTAAAAGAAAGGATAAAATATGGTCTTCTTAGCTACCCTTCTTTACTTATTTCTTGCATGAAAATATCAAAACTATAGTTTTTATATTTTTGAGTAAGAAACAAGTAAAGACATGAACACATTTTGTCCAAAAATTGATGGAAATGCATGAATTGTTCGATGGTGGCAATATGCCATGGTAGATGAAGGATGAGTGATGCGTAGAAAAGTACATGCTTAATCAATAAGTCTTGCCTTGCAAAAAAAAAAAAAAAAAGAAATGAAACACAAAAATGAAATGCACCTTTCGCAAACATGAGACGCAACTTAATAGCAATGGATTGCAGCCTTGTGAAATTCAAATTGAAAATGGAACTAAAAGTCCAAACTTGCAAAATTTAAATTGAAAATGCAATCGTGAAAAATTGAAATTGAAATTGAAATTAGAATTGAAATTGAATTTGAAAATGCTGTCTCACAAAATTAATATTGAAATTGGAGATGAAAATGTGGCCTTGCAAAGTTAAAATTGAAATTGAAATTGAAAATGCGACTCTGTAGAATTGAAATTGAAAATGTAGCCTTATAAAATAAAAAATGTAGCAATGTGAAATTGAGATTGAAATTTAAATTGGAATTGGAATTGAAAATGTAGTCTTGCAAAATGGAAATTGAAATTGAAAATGCAGCCTTGCAAAATTAAAATTGGAATTGGAATTGGAAATGCACCCTTGTAAAATTTTAATTGAAATTAAAATTAGAGTTGGAATTGAAATTGAATTTGAAAATTTAGCCTTGCAAAATTAAAATTGAAATTGAAATTGAAATTGAAAATGTAGATTTGCAAAATTGAATTTGAAAATGTAGCTTTGCAAACTTCAAATTGAAAATGAAAATGTAGCATTGTAAACTTGAAATTGAAATTGAAATTGAAATTAGAATTGGAATTAAAATTGAAATTGAAAATGCAACCTTGCAAAGTTGAAATTGAAATAGAAATTGATAATGCAGCCTTACAAAATTGAAATTGAAATTGAAAATGCAGCTTTGTAAAATTGAAGTTGAAATTAGAATTGAAATTGAATTAAAGATCTCATTTGGAGCAGTTGGTGATTGGTGTATTAATTAACTAGAGTGAGTTGGGAAGCTTTAGGTATGTATATTGTGTACTCATTTTTAAACTTTATATTTTATGAAATATTAGAGACTTACAATTTCTAGGATAAAGTTGCAAAATAGAAGAAGGAGGATGGGATTGCATAACTGGGGGAAGGCTTAGAGTTCCTTCCCATTGTTTAAAGTGTGTGCTGTGATGTTGTATACCTGCATGATATGAATTAAGAGGATGTGCTCTAGAACAATTTTTAGGATTGAGTGATTAATTTGTATGACAGTATGTGTTTGTTATTTGTATTTATGTTTGACTAATGAAATAATATTTGTGGAGGCTATTAAAATAAAGGGAGACTCTGCCCAAATTTTGTTGATCATTTAGTATATTATTTGAAATATATAATTTTGTGCATATATATTTCGGTGTTATAGTCTAATTCTTTGCATTTATAGTTATATATGCATGTTATTTGTGTTGTATATGTTTATTGATTTATACACATGTTATATAGTTCACTTATGGTAGGGCAAGGATTTAGTTCCAGACAAGGCAGAGGTAGATCGAGGAAGCATGGTGTACTCCCTCACATTCGTGCTCCACCCACCACCTCTACTACATCTGCGTCCACTACTCCTACTACTGCTACTACTTCCGCCCCTCCTAGTCATCCTTCACATGCGCAGGAGTTTGTTATGATATCCAACCCTGGGTATACAGAGCCAGGGCCTCAACCCTCATTTTTCCCTTAGCCTTTTCCTACTCCACCCTCGCCTCTAGGAGCTGAGGATCACATCTCACCTATACTTGGTTCCATATCTTTCCCTACCACCAACCAGTCTGGTTCGCAGGATTCCTAGGGATCCTCATCCACCCCCTCACAAGGCTCTATAAATTAGTGTATAAAGCTTAGATATGATGGTAGATCCTGATAAGTAATTTCAAATTTAAATTTATTATGAATTTTTAATTGTGATAAAAAAATTTAACTAACAGATACCTGATATAGTCTATTGTTTATGGCATAGTTGAATTCTACCACGGTTGGAATTGCGTAGGATTACTGAGGTATTTGAGGAGAACTTTCATGCCACATATACCAGTTTTGTATAGGTACTTGAGGCTACCTAGGAGTTTTGGTAGAAAAAGTGGAAAGTAAAATAAATATTACTTTTTTACTTTTTTATTATTAGTTTTGATTTTTAGTCTTATGCATGATTATTTATTGTAATTCTACTGACTATGTTGTTACATGTATGCAGCGTATGTTTATATTGATCCATGCGAGAAAGCTTTGATCTATAGGGCGTGAAGGACTAGGGCCAGGAAGTGGCTCCACGATATGTTTCATGACATTCGCAAGAATAATGCTAACACCCATTAGCTCACTGATGAAATCTGCTAGGCATTGAGGGCCTATTGGGACTCACCTGGGTTCAAGGTGAAGTAGGTGAAGGCTTGCACTATAACATCCTCCATGCTCAAGTCATAGAGCTATATCTAGAAGTTATTACTTCTATTGTGAAAGACTTTTAAATAAGAAAATATTATACATATGGCCCTGAAACTTCAAAATCCTTTACTGATAATCCAAAATATTCATACATATAAGGAAAATAACTACAACTTAAAAGAAAACTTAACTAATATTGTATATAAATCTTGTCTTGGCCTGTTGTCAGCACTCCGTGGCTATCGATCCTCCTTTGGTCTCCTAGTTTGGACTTAGGTCTAGGTCTTGTGTCTTGTAAGTATTCCATGACATCTGTTGCTAGCTTGGAATCTATTTTATATACTGAAATGTTTACAAAGAAACACATAAACATGTAGTAAGGATTTTAAGTCCTCAATAGGTAAACTCAAATCATTAATCATACAAGGTGTCATCATAAGCATTCCAGTTGCTTCGATTTATTATGAAAATGTGGATACATACACATAGGCATAGGTTCAATTTTAAGTTTGAAAATACCTTTCTCAAAGCGGGTTATATTTTAACAATCACTTGGTACATTTCATGGCAAATATAACAACAGTAATAATAAAACATTCCAACTATAGTCATAGTAACATAATAATATAATAAGAATGTTTAAATATGCATATGCTAATGCACATACTTAAGTTATACAAGTGCACTTGACTTTCTTATCCTTTTCTTTAACCTGCATATTACTCTTCTGTACTTGTTCCCCCAGAGGTGAATGGCTTCTCTCACTATAACACCCTTCCAATTACAATACTATGCTTAAGTCATAATATTACCTTAAGAGTTAGTATAATTAGTTAAAATGGACCTGAATACAATATTCACTTTACTTTTCGCAAAATAACACAATATCTTTTACATTCCACAAATATTAGCATTACAACATAGCTTATCAATTTACAATTCATAACCCTACTAAGAATTCCCAATTAAGGAGAGTAGCTATCAAATACTAACATTTATACATATTTGTCATCTGTCTTTAGTAGCCAGTCTAGTTTTGGTCACAATCCTCTTGGTTGGCCTTTGTTAGGACCTCCTGGGCTGTCTGGAGACAACATAGAAACACATATAGCAATGAGGATTTTATATTCTCAGTAGGATTTCTAGACTACTGCATAAGCCATGTTATCATTGCCGTTCCAGCTGATTCGGTTTATTATGAAGAGGTGGTTGCATACATAGTAAACTAAACGTATATTCCCAAAGCAAATCCATTTTAATTCATACACTTGGATATAGCATGGAAAAATGATACAGATACTAAGTATGCATCTTCCTGACAAACCAAATAATAAAATAAAAGTAAATATGCTACATGCCTATGGTCATATAACTTGATGCACTTTCTCAATTCTGTTTCTTACTTTGCATGTGCCTTAAATCTTTACTGCTCTTGGGTAGCTTGATCAGAAAGTGAGCTCAACTCGTGGCCATCGTCACACAGCACTACCCCACAAAGGGACCGACATGCCTCTAAATTGGAGGGACTTAGCTAGCTAACTGCCTCCAAATTAGAGGGATCCAATAGTTTTATCTGCCTTCATAAGGAGGGACTTAATAACTACCTCCAAGTGAAGGGACCAACATCTTATCTATTTAACTGCCTTCACAGGGAAGGATCCAATATTTGACTCCAAGTGAAAGGATCTCATCTCAGCTGCTCATATTCTTGGATGAATAATTTCCATGTACATAACATATGATACTTATAGTTTCATATATTTCTGTTGAAAATTAGGCAGCATAACGACATGAAAATAGGAGACTTTCCAATATACAAATAATACAATCCTAGCCAGCTAGTCACAGAAAATTGAATCATTGTATTTATATTTCAATATCACATAAATACGATAAAGAATTGTATGAATAATTCAGCCATTGGCTTTCTTGTGGCTTTTGGGGTTCATGATCATTAAGGCTGTCAAGATGTCTTAATTGTCTCAAATCTACCCTATTTTATTAATTGCCCTAAAATTTTATTTTCCTTCATCTTCATCTGAAAATTTAATATGTTGTAGCCTTATTAGTCTATTTTTAAAGCTTTGGTCTCATTAAGTTTTGAGGTGCATAAGTTATTAAAGTTTTACCCAAGACTACCTTGTTTCAGAACAAATTGGAGCACCTAAATTTAGAAAATCATTAAAATTTCAAATCTTATAATATTTATATGAATTTTAGACTATAGCTAATTGAGTCATATTTAATTTGTAATAAATTTCATCCTCATTCGATAATTAGAGCTTAAGTTATGAGCTCCTAAAATTGGCTGCCCTGTTTTACCCGAACAGAGCACAGGGTAAATTTGGTGAATAATTGGGAATAATATACTTAAGATCTAAGTCTTAAATTTTTATAGCAGAGTTATATATGTGTTGTTTTTCTAAAAAAATTGGTTGCACTTAATTTAAAGCTGTATAAGGCGAGTTATGCCCTTCACAAGACATACTAGTCAAGATAGGGAATAGATTTCAACACCTTTCTTATAAAAATCATATCTATCTCATTTCAAATCCAATGAACCTATAATTTATATGGTTGGAAAGCTCTACAAGTCTAGTTTCATATAAAATTAGGTTCAATCTTTTTTGACATCCATAGATAGAGAAACAATGTTTGATATACAAATGGTTACCCTAGGGTTTTCTCTCTGCTTTTCTATTTGTGTGTTCTTTTGGCATTTTGATTAATTCATCAAACTAAATCAATGATCCTGATATTAAATCACTCAAAACTAGTCATATTAGCATCAAATATCATCAAACAAAAGTTGACATAAAAAACCCTAAAAATTATATAAATCATAAGAATCCAAGAAATCTAAGAAATCATACCTAAAAACACCACTTATGACTTGCAATTTGGAATTTCTTGGTGGTTCTTCTTCAATAAAATTCCAAGATGATGATGGCTTACTCTTGTTCTTCTTGGGGTTGAGGCTATATGATCCAAAGGTAGGGAGTTTATGAAGTGGTCTTACATTTTTCTTGAGGAACACAAGGAAAAAGTGAAAATTTTGAGAAAAAGAAAAGATTTACTTGGAAGTTTTGGTGGACATGGAAAAAATAGAGGAAAGGATGAAATGGAAGAAACAAATGGAGGGTCTAGGGTTTAATAGGCTGGTGAAATTTTTGGGGACATGGAGGGAAAATTTTGTTGACTTATATACTAAGTTGGAAGGATGGAAAAAGAGTATGATTAATGGATTTAGGTGGAAATTTAAATTTCGTTGAATCTAGAGAGGCATGGCCATAATTTGGCCAACAAATAGGAATTAGGTGGCTGATTTCTAGCTACATGATTTAGGGTTTTAAACTTGTACTCATGTCATTTTATAGTACAGATTCCTACCAATTCGGTTCTTGTACTACAAAATGTAACACCCTAATAAACCCATACTAAGCTTAAGTCGTATTACGGCGTTTTATTAGTTGTTACTTATGCTTGTGGAAAACTAAACTTCACTTGAAATTAAATTATGCAGAAAATATGGTAAAAATTTTTTTTTTGAAATACATCGTCACTTTGGAAAGTAAAGCCTTGAGCGAGAAGATAACAATAAACGAGTGTGTCGCAAAGATTCCAGTCATAAATTCAAGGAACAAGGGATAAATCAGAAATACCATGCATTCACATTACTAAAAAAATCATATAGATATAAATAGTCTCATAATATCCAACAATACATAAAAAGGAAACTCATGGTGACGCCATGGTCCCAAAATATCGAACGTAAGCAAATCTGACAAGGTTCGTTACAAAATGAAATACAAAGGATAAGGAACAATAATGAAATAGGCCCGTGTAGACACGTGCTGGCTTCTCTGCCCCTTCCGCGCCCTTCGATTGGATGGACTCAAGTCCTCGAGTGCCTGGTCCCCTTCGCTCCTCAGCCTCGGGGGACGTAAGGAGTACGGATAATGCGAGGGTGCCTGCTGATCACCTCAATGCGATGGATGCGACGACCTGGAGTATAGCTGGCCATCAAAGAACGTTCCTCGGAGGGATCCTCCTCAGATGTGGCGGGGTGATACTCGAGGAGCGGCGACGAAGCGACTGCGGCCCTAGGAGTAGCCGTGGAACTCACGTCAATCACGGGGATCTCCAGCAGTGGCAGGGGCTCGATTGCCGGCAGGCCCAGAAACATCGGCTCCATCTTGATGTCTGGCAACGGCTCAGGCTGAAAATCCCAAGGACCTAGCGGCGGCCCAAGGTGAGCCGAAGAAACGTCTACAGGGGCTGGCTGGACTTCTGGCTTCTCTTCCTCAAAAATTCAACCCAGGTAAAAATGTGTGCGAACTACTATGGTGGTCGTGACCACAATAGCATGAGCATCCGTGTCTTAGGCCCACTCATGGTGGGGAGGGTCCATGCTCCACTCCACTGAATGTGCCATAGATATCTGGTGACGAAACGGAAAAATAACTAGTGTGAGAAATAAGATTTCTCAGTAGGACTCGAACCTGACACATAAGTGTCATCGTCATTGTCCCTGCCACTTCGGTTTTATGAATGAAAACAGTGAGCATTCAATAGGTTCAATTCTTAGGTTTTCAAAAATATCAATGTCCGAAGCGGGTTCCATTTTAGGTGTGTATTTCTCATATGCTAACATCATGGTGTACATAAGAACTTATATAACAATTTGTATCATGCATACATATCTTGAGAGTTTCATTCTTTACTTGAGTCGGACCGATGTCCTTTCCTCTTCTTCACATAACCTCTATCTTTGGTCTTTTTCTTTTTCTTTTTCTTTTCACCCACTAAACATAAGTAGTAATGAGCTCATACCGTGGCCGTCGCTACCATAGAATTTCGGTACTTACACTAGTTGGGTCATGCCATGCCTCATGTAAGCCCTATCCCCTATACTCACACTAGCTGGGTCATGCCATGCCTCATGTGAGTCCTGGGTGAGGGGAGCTTAAATTAGGTCATCTTCCCTTTTGAAGGACCACACACTTTATTAAATCTCTTCTTATTAAGGCTTATGATGCAAAATATTTCTAAGTTCACAATTTTTACAAAATTTCGGCAGCATAACGGCTAGACCAAAGCTTCCCAAAATTTTGCCAAACAGAGACACCCATATCACATATCATTAAGCATCATATCATCAACATATCATATTCATACAATCGTCATCCATCATCATCATAACATCATGCTTGCACATAAACATAGGCATATTCTCAACCAAAGTTTTATGAGCTTAGCTTAATAAATTTGGTGCAAGCTTTTAATTAAGGTTGCCTCTTGTATAAATTCTTTTATTAGGCCTAGGGCCAATCTTATCTACTATCCTCTTTGAAACTTTTTATGTTGAATTATGAAGGTTTTCCAATACTTAAAGTGAGGGTCTTAATGTCTTAAAGCTTATTCCTCATTAACCTTTAACTTTTACCATAACCAGTTTTACTTTTATAGTGGGGCAGTAATTTCAAAAATTCTCCATAATTTTACCTTTTACTCTTTTACTTCAAATTTTGGTATGATTATACTTCTCTGAGTCTATTTTTAAACAAAAGAAACCCCACTCAAAATTTCATTTTGTAACTTGAGTTATGCACATTTTATTCTAACTGCTCAGCTTTTAAGTTTACTCTTAGTACAGTGAATTTTAAATTTTACTACGAGATCCTCAAAAGGAATTTGCCAAAAATATTTTATGGGGATGTTCTTCTATGTCTTAGCTTTCTACCAAACTTGGTCCCACTCAAAAATAATTTTTTTAGCTTCAGTTATAAGGTTTTTAGTGCGGACTACCCAAACAGAAATCCATCCGGGAACAGCCTACTTTGAAAAATCATATCTCCCTCATTTTAAATCCAAATTTAATGTATTTTACATGCTTGAAAAGATCTTTGAGTCTACTTTCACAGAAATTTTTTTCATTACATTTTGAGTTTTGTAGCATGAGTTATACCATATGCATTACAGACTGCCAGAATTCTAGCTTAACTTGTTTTTATGTGTTACATATCAAGCTTATGGAGAAGTTGTTATACCACTTCAAATCACCATTTTCATGTTTTATCTCACTATCATATTCAAGGTTTTAGTCACCAAATCAGTATTTGAAACAAAAATGAAGCAAGACTCATAAGAACCATCATACCACAAAATCTCATTTTAAGACAACATTTTCAACAAAGCAAGAAAACTCATAGAGCAAGATATGGTCATGAGACCTTGAGCAAGTCCTAAAACCACCTAGCTATGAAGAGCTTAGGGGTTCTAGAGCTTGAAAAATACATGAAAAAGAAAGGTTAGAATCACTATCAAAGAGAGCTTTCTTGAAGGATTTGGGATGAGGAAAAGGTTGAAGAGAGTCTTCCTACTTAAAAGCTTAGAAATGGGGCTTGTGTATAAGTGGCCTTGTTTTTCCAAAGACCAAAAATGGTGGTCCTTGATGGGATTGTGAGTGTGGTAATGGAGATGTGGCAGGAAGTAGTAAAAAGGTTAGAAGAAGAACAAGGAAGGTTGGAAGAAGAAGAGAGTGACTATGAGACTTGGAGAGAGGAGAGAGCTTTGTGTCTTAGTGAGAGGAATGAAAAATGAAATGAGGGGGGAGAAAGGGAGGGCTAATGGCGCAAATGAGGGGGAGAGGATGATGTGACTTTGCTTCTTACAACAAGTAAGAGAGTGGGAAAAACCTTGGGGCAAAAGAGGGAGTTGTGTTTCCTTTGAGTCTTGGCACTTAGATAAAGACCATGTAGTGTTTTTTCAAGTGGTTAAAAACATGACCTCTCTTAGGATTTGGCTTGGATCGCTATGATCACTCCAAGTGTCATAATCTTGATGGAGGAGAGTACATCTCTTGTCTTAACTCAAGGAATACTACTAATATAGACTCTTGATCTAGTGGTGTATGATGAGAAGGCAAATAGATGGTTGGATATGACTCTTGCTTTGACCAAACTTTCAAACAATAATTAAAGGGAAGTTTCAACATTTTTACAATTGCTACAATTATCTAAATGTTAATTAATTTGATTGATTCAATTACACTTTAACACATTTTTGTTGAAAAGGATTTTCCTCATTAATTATGTAAAGAGCGTGTGAGGGTTAATTTTTCATGTGATTAGGATGTGATGCTTGTCATGCTCTTAGTTAATAAGGTTAGGTCACCTTGATTTTATATTCTAAGTCATGAATTGACAAGGATTGGGCCATTAGGCTTTTAATTATAACCTTTAATGCATTATGTTTCAATTGTTGACTTTTCTAATTAGTCATTGACTTTCACTTATCTTGTTGACTTGCCTTAATTTACTAAGCCCTTACTCTCGAGATTAATCGATTAATTTTTAATTAATCGCTAACCCCTTTAATTAGCCGGAGACACCGAGCTAATTAGCTTAGATGAAAACAGGGATGTTACACAAAACACCGCAATTCAATTGATTTTTCTTAAACTAACAAAACTTCGCTAATTGTTTACATAAAATCTTTCTACAAGGAAACTCAATTTTGTCTAACCCTAATAAATGTATTTCAATATTGGCTATTCGTATAATTATAATGTATCTAAATAAATCAGTTAATGTATTAGTTAGGCATACTATTCTTTGGGATGTTACACTCACACCTGGGTAATAGCCTACTTCTCAAATCTGAACTCCTACGTATACATAAGTGATGGGTTTACTTTCCCCAACCCTCACGTCGGTCTATTCCCCTTAAATTTGGTCCGGGACTAGCCCAAGTCTTAGTTAGTAGCGCCCTAGCCCATTGTAAGGTGGAGGCTCGATACGTCCTTTTGCAAGTTCTTATAATCTTTCTTGGATATGATCATACATGTACATGCTATATGCACTTATGTATATACTTTATATCACACTTTAATCATTCTTGCATATATGATTTCCATGTATATATATATATGTATAGCATTCATGAATTTCTACCCAAAATTTGGCAGCTGTCACAACCCAAACCCGGGCCATGACCGGTGCATAGGGAAAAGTCCCTACGTAAGCCTTCCACCACAGAAATTTTATAAAAATTTCGACAAAGTACCCTTTGTAATTAGGATATTTCCCAATTACAAAAGGTCTCCTACAACATTAATAGACACTCTTCCATTCGAGATCCAAGCATTCTCAGAATGCACCCCTCAGCACACAACAAAATTATTTACAAGCACATCAATCTCATCATATATATATTTATAAACCAATACAGAAGGTTACAAAACATTTTCATATTCAATTTAGAATCAAACATATAATAATCAATTTAGTCTAACATACATCATTGTCCAACATTCACATTAATACACTAGCAAGGGTTGGATCCTGCCTATAGTACTATGGAGCTACAAAATCTAAGAATTCTCATACATAAACATTTACAAAATACCCTTGAATAGAAAATGGCTCAACCACCAAAACTCGAAATCCCACTATGGGGGAACAAATGATAGATTTTACTTGAACATTTGTATCTGAAAAAGAGAAAGAAACAACAAGGTGAGTTTATGAAACTCAGTGAGAGATAGAATGTCCTTAACCTACATGAGACAATGTACAAACTTATAGATATTAAGGTGATACAATAATATTTATAACAAAACCAAAATAGAAATCTTAATCAAATATTACCCAAATTTTCTTTTCCAAAAACAAAGTCCATTTATTCCAGGATAATCAGGCAGGAATCACACTTGGGTGACCTTTCCTTCGTATGAATCCCATAATCAGGCATGCACCACTCTTTCGGTGGCTATGAATATCAGGCACGCACCACAATATATGTATGGCTGTGAATATCAGGCACACACCACTCCCTTGAGTGGCTATGAAATACAACGTCCTAGGTGCACCCAGGGCTAATGCCTACTGCCGCTAGCCTACAGATCCTGGCCTAGACTTTCCCAAGTCTTTCTTTTCCATTATACAGAACATTTATTAAAGATTCTTATAAAACATACCAATGTACCTTATATAAAACAATAAAATCATAACTTCAAGAAAAATAAAGCTTTAACACTTCAATAAATCAAAAGTGAACAAAAATCCAAAGCTTTTATCCGAAAACCTTTCACTTCACTTGTTACATAATCATTCATAAATTAGATAGGAGCAATCCATACCAAGCCATAAACCATTATGTATATCCAATCCTTTCAAAACCAAGATAATTTCCAAAGTTTAATAGGAAACCAACTCAATAAACATCTATCACATTTTGTTCCTGAAAATCAAGTCATTGTCTCATGTGATCAAGTAGAAATAGATAAGCTACCAAAATTTAAATTATATTTCTAAGGTATACCAAATCATTTGCATATGTATGTATATAAATAAAATACATTAGAACTAAGATAGGGATAAACTATCTACTCACAGACTTAACACCAATAGCGGAATCCTAATCCCATGAACTCTGAGAGCCAAAGCCAGTCCTCCAGTGGTATATACTATCAATAATACGGCAATTTAATTCAAGTTCAGTCCCTTAGACTACTGATTATTCTACTTTACTCCCAAACATGAAAATTCCTAATTCTTCTAACCTAGGGTTCTCCAGGAACTCAGTATAGGGGAAATAATTTGTAACTCATAGGAAAGGAAGAGGAAAGGAGTTTGGAGATTACTTTTTGAAGGGAGAAAGGAAGAAGAAATCTTTAGGAGCCTTGGTGTCATCTCCTCCAAGCTCCAAGACCATATGTGCTGATTTTTGGATGAAGATATGATTTGGGATTGGAGAAAGAAATTGAGATTAAGTGAGTGGAAATGGTGTAATTTGATGGAAGGATTAGAAAGATTGTGTTTAGGAATGAAGGAGACGTGTTTTACAGAAAAGGAGGAGAGTTTAAGAGGTAGAGAAAGAAAAAAATCGCGAAATGAAGGGGAGGGACGCGTCTCAACTTATATATTGACCTGTGGTAATTGATTAGCAAGGGCTGGTAATCAATTACCACGAAGAACTAGTAGTCGATTACCAATTATGGTAATCGATTACCACATCCAAAGAGCTGGTAATCGATTATCAGTGTTGGTAATCGATTATCACAAACCCAGAATTGGTAATCGATTACCATGTGAAAAATTTTTAACCTGTGGCATACAAAGAGGATTATAATTGATTATAGGTCCTCTGTAATCGATTATCAACTCTAAAAACTTGGTTCCCTCCTTCTGCAATCCTTTCCCAAGTCTACGATATTGCACAGACTTATTTACAAGTTAATGTCCTCTTTAACTTTAATCTCCATTAACTTTAAAACATAAATGTAAATAAGGGAATATACCCCTATTTGGATTCAATAAAAATATTTAAAAATTCAAAATCCTTAGGATTCAGAATCCAACTTTTGGGTTTTAGTACAATTCTCTGAAAACTTGCATTTTTATAAACTTGAGGGTTGAAAACGAAGGGGTTATCCATTCTCTAAAATTCGTTAAAAATCCCTTTTTCAACTCATTGATGCTTAGGGAACCATTACCGAGACTTTTGATCTTAAGAAAATGCCTTAATCCTATAGCCTTCCAAGGAGGCATAGGGCTCAAACTCAGAATTTTTTTTCAGGTTCCGATTTCAATGGTAACTGCAACTCAGGCTAGGGTGTTATAGCAGCGTAGAAGGTCCCAAACTAAACAGTATGTTAAATCAACCAACCAGTCATATCACTTATGTTCATCAAAGATAATATATCAATATAACATGATATTGGTGTGGAATTGTCTAAAACTTATGGCTTTGAATATTTCATAGCTTATATGACCCTTAAGTCAAGCAAATTCTTAAGTTATGCCTTTATCCTTAAATCTGCTCTATTCTTATAAATTTCATGAAACTTCCATTTTAGCTCATTTCGATTTGAAATTTTAATATTTTGTAGCCTCCTCAATCTATTTTTGGACCTATTTTGTTTTACTAAATTTTGATGTGCATAACTTAAATTTAGAAAGTCACTAAAAATCCATTCTATGCCATTTTTATCTAAAATTTATATCCATATGTAGCTATTAGAACCATCTTTCAATTTTTGTAGGTTTCACTCTAATTGGGCAATTAGAGCTCAAGTTATGAGCTCCTCGAGTGGGCTGCCCTATTTTTACCTGAATAGAGCATGGGTCAATTTAAAAGAATTACTAGGGGAAATATACTCATGATTTGATTCTAAAATATTTTATCGAATATTCTTCTATGTTTTAGCTTTCTAAAAAAATTAGTTTCACTTAAATTGAAGTTGTGTAGTGCAAGTTACGCCCCTTACATCACATCACCCAAGATAGAGAGTAAATTCAAATAATCAAATTCGAAAAATCATAACTAATTTATTTTAAATTTAATGATCTTATAATTTATATCGCTGGATTGGTCTTAAACTCTAGTTTTATTTAAAATTATTTTCATTTGAATATGAACTCTTTAGGGTGAGTTATGAAGTCTACTATACAAATGATGCCTAGGGTTCCTATCTCACAGCTTCTCTATTTTGGTTCTATCTTGTTCTTTTGAACTATCCTTCAATCTAAACCAAGTTTTTCCTATCTTAAATCAGTAGAAATAAATCATAACACCATCATACAAGCATAAATCAAGAATAGCAAAAGCGAATCACATCAGCCACATAACCACACAGCACATGAAATAGGTAAGGATTTGCGCTACTTACCTCAAAATCCTTGAAACTTTGGAAGTGAGGAAAACCAAAGCAACTCCTAGCCTCCCTTTTTCCTCCATGGTAGCAGCTCCTATGAAGATAGAGAGACTTCGCTTGAAGTTTAATCATCAAATTGATAGAGGGATATTGTAGAGAAGAAGATGAGGATCAATTTTCACAAAAGGAGTGGGTGGTTTTAAGGCCAAGAAGACCTTCATCTTTGAGCTTGAAGCTCATGATCATGAAGGTGGCAAGAAGGAAATAAAGATGGAGAAGAAAATGGAGATGCCGATATGGGGGAGAGTAGCTGAATTCTTAAGGGTAAAATGGAGAAGAGTCTGGCTTCTTTGGTAAGTTTGATTAGCTTCTTAGTTAAGTTTAAGGCTAGAATTCTATTGGTGGCTTTGAAATAAAACTTAAATTCACTTAGGCTTGAGTTTTAGGTGGCCCTGGTCTATCCACCTAGAGCGTCAAAGTGGTTCATCTCTGGCCATATGCTCTAGCTATCCTTCTGACAAGTCTATCTAGTCCCTGGGGGATTATTCCTGTGGGTTGGTCAATACCCAAAGATAACATAAAACCCTTGAGGATTAATTAAAGATGTTTAGGTATTAATTTGGGTACTCTGAGTTACTCGAGATAATATAAATACGGTGTGAGTAATATTACACTTTTATTTAAAGTCAAGTGTAGAAAATACCAATAATAGAGTTATTGCATGTATTTTAGTTATCCACTAGTGTCGTGGGACCCACATAATCTCGGAATCGAGATTTTTTTGCTATTGCCCCTTCTAATAGCCGTAAACCTTTATTTATAGTTTTACTATTATATTCTAAAAATTACAATTTTACTCTTCCTCTTTCTATGATTTCTTATTTATAGTTTTGCTCTTGTCTTGGACCCGAGCTTCCTTCTATCTCGGCCTACCCCAAAGCTCGGGATGTTATACCTGTAAGCTCCAATGTCCTTCAGGAATCATCTTGTGGTTTAAATCATATCAAGTCTAAAGATTTTAATCAACAATAAATCAAGCTTTAAGTAAAATCTTTTTACCAACTAACGATTTGTTATAATAAATATGTTATTTTGTAAGCAAGATCATTCATTTCAAACTGAAAACTATTTTTTGATAGAACAAAGCATTTTACTCCTTCGTATTCCTCGTGAGTATACATATCTTGGAATAAATACTTTATGATATATGTGATCTTTCACTTAAGAAACAGAATAGAAAGTTCAGAAGGATGGATTTACACTATTAGAAAGGAAAACAAGCCTTAGAAAGGTGCACTGACCATTCAGATGGTTGACACATCTAGAAGACTATGTCCAGAAGGGTGATTATCAGAAAGATACTTCTCATGAAGTACCTCACCTTCGAAACCTCTTCAACACGATTCAAGGATCGGATTCAAAAAGTCAAATGTGATGTGACAAGATTCAAAAGAAGTGTTGACAAGTCTAAAAAGTTTGTGAACCATCAAATGGCTACTTTTCCATTTCTATGATATTTCCAAAGGCTAAGAAAAGAAAGCAACTTTGTCTCTATCTAGTCGTAGACCAGCGGATCAAGGAAGCACAAGGCTTAAGATCTACAAGTTTCAGCAATCATATTTTGAAGTCTATATAAAGCTGGAACTCAAAGAAGAATGGGTTGGACAATTAGACTATTTTGAATATTTCTATGCTCTCAAAGCTTTCATCATCCAACCTTCTCAACCTTATGAACTATCAGAAAGTTACACATTGTAACTTCTGTTTCAAATTCTTCTCCATTGATTTGTAATAGATAACATTCTCATATTGAGTAGAGAAGTCACAGCACACATTATAATTCATTGAATATACTTTTTTAAGAGATTTGTGTGAGTGTTCAAACACAGGCTCAAATTGTTGAATATTGTAACTTGATCCGTTAAAGGTCACTATGAGCTTGGTGAGGCTAGGATCAAATACTACTCAGTTTAGCTTGGAGAGGCTTAATAAATAGTACTCATTGTAAAGCTTAGAGAGGATTGAGAAATACTACTCTACTATAAAAGCTTGGATAGGTTTGAACAATTAACACTCGTTTTATAAAAATATCAACAAAGTGTTGAGGATTGGACATAGACATGTGGTTGGCCGAATCAGTATAAAAACCTCGTTGTGTGATCTTTCTATCCCTTCTACTTTTTATTGATTTACTTCATCATTTAATCAAATTAGTGTGCTAAATATTTTACAGCAAAAATAAACTTTCTCAAAGTAAAACATCTTTATTTTTAACTAACTCGTTTCCACATTCTAAGTCTCTGACTTGAGAAAGTTGTTTTGTATAAGTTTTCGGGTTTCAAATTTCATCTAAAGCACAATTCAACCCCTTTTTTGTGCTACCTTAACCAACAATTAGCATCAGAGCCTACCTCTAGGGTTAAGCTTCCAAATGGATGCAAAGGATGAAGATCCAACAAATGGCATAACATATCAACAATATTGCTGAGGGACACTCTATCAATCACCCTTCTCACTTCAATGGTGAAGACTATCCATACTAGAAGTATAAAATGAGACTCTTCATTGAGTCTACAAGCATTGACATGTGGGAAATCATAAAGAATGGTGACTATGTACCCACTATTGACCAACCTGTGCCTCAAGTGGCTGCTGATTTAAATCAACCTCCACTAGTTATAGTTTTAACCATTCCAAGTAATCAAAGGAATGATCAACACAAAGCCAAAGTTCAAATGAATGCTAAGGCAAAATATCTTCTTACATGTGCCTTGAGCAAAAGTGAATATGATAAGATCATTTCGTGTCTTTGCTATGGAGATTTAGGATAGACTTGAAGTCCTCCATGAATGAACTGATCAAGTCAAGGAGACCAAGATCAGCATGTTGGTTCATCAATATGAAATGTTCAAAATGTTAGAGCACGAAAGTATTGATAAGATGACAACTAGATTTATGCATATCATAAATTGGTTGAAAGCCTTGGGCGAAAGATACTCAAATGTTGAAATAGTTAAAAAGATTTTGAGAAGTCTTTCTAAGGCCTGACACTAAGGCTGGCAATTACTACCTTACCCGCGAGTACCCACCCCACCCAACTCAGTCTAGTCGAGTTTAAAACCCACCCCGCAACAGGGCAAGTTTGGATGCGGGTAGGGTTAGGTTCGGGTTCAAGGCAAACCTACCCCTACCCTACCCGCACCCCATATCTATATTTAATTTATACATGTATAAGATTATTTTTCTAAATATTTCTATAATTCTAGGATTGTATTTGATTGGAAGTAAAAATAGATCCAAAAAAATTTTAATGTGCAATTTTTTATATGAAACTAATATATGAAAATTTACATTTTATTTTTAACTCTCATATCAAATACATCCTAAACGCAAATTAAATTTTAAAATAATTTTCATATAAGAAAATTTAAAATAATTTTTTAAATATTTAAAAGGAGTAATGGGCAGGGGTAGGTAGGGGCGGGTAGAGTACGAGTTGGGATGGGTTGTTTACGGGTAGGGTTCAGGTTTTGAAAGTCAAAACCTACAGGTAAGGTAGGGACAGGTTAAGACTTGTTTAATAAGGTAAGGGGCAGGTTCAGGTTAAGCTAAAACACGCCCCAACCTACCCCATTGCCACCCCGACCTGACACCCCAAGGTAGTAGCTATTCAACAGGTTAAGGACCTGAACGTACTTAGTTTGGATGCTCTCATTGGGTCTCTAAAGACTCATGAGATTGAACTAAATGAAGTCTCTGAAGATTCGAGCAGAAAGGGAAAATCCATTGCACTAAAGACCACTCAGAAAAAGTCTAGCTCATCCAAGGCCGCGAAAGTTATAGAAGATTCTGACAAAGATGAAGAAGAGTCTTCTGATGATGGCAATGACAAGGATGAGATTAAACACTTGACAAGGAAGATATCAAAAGCATGAATCAAGAGAAAGAAAAAAGGCTTTGTCTCTAAAAAAGACAAAAAAGAGAAAGCCAAACAAGATGAGGTCATATGCTTCGAGTGCAAAAAAATTGGACATGTCAGGTTAGAATGTCCAAGGTTAAAGAAGAATACTAAGAAGAAAGCTCTCAAGAAGAAAGCTATGATGGCAACTTAGGAAGATCATGATAACGAATAAAAGGGTCCAAAATCCCAAGAAGAAGAAGAAATTATTGGAAATCTTTGCTTCATGGCAGACATAGTTTTAGAAGAAGAAACTGAGGTATCTAACTTTGAACATGAACTTACATTACAGAATCTTCAGAAAGCTTATGACGAACTCCTACATGATTCTCAATCACTTACTTCTCACAATGCCTTTCTAAAGAAAAATTTTCAAAAATTGCCCCTTGAGTTTGAAAACCTCAAGAATGAAAATGAGAAGTTTGGGCAAAAAAAAAAAAAAAATCAAATTATTGAATGATAATATCCTTTTTCCAAAAGGATATAACTGCCCTAAGAAATGAAGTTTCTAAAACTCATAAGAAAGCATCCTCTGATGTTTCTGAACTTTAGAAAACTGTCAAACTTCTCAAATCAGATCTTGAGAAGATGGTTAATAGCTTCAAAAATCTGGATATGTGCTTGGTGGCCAGATAATACTGGAGTAGGTTTTGAGAAGAAAGATGATGAGAGATCATCCAAAGAGTCCCAAAATCAAATTTTTGCATGTATCTATTGTTTTTAAAAGGGACATACTTTTGAAAAATGCTTTTCCAAAAAAAAGCTAAAAAGCAGAAAGTGAAAAGGCCCAAGAAGACAACTAACCCAAAAGGACCTAAGAAAATATGGGTACCTAAAGTCAAGACTATTTTTAATGCAGGTGTGTCTTAAATCACACTACCAAAAGGAAATGAAGTGGTGTTTGGACAGTGGATGCTCTACACATATGACTTAAGACAAATCCTAATTCAGAAACTTTAGACCTAAGGATAGTGGAATTGTAAAATTTGTTAATGGTATCAAGTCTAGAATCATCAGAATAGGTAACGTTGGTAAGAATGATTCTGACTTGATTATTGATGTTATGTTAGTAAAAGGATTAACAAACAAAATTCTGAGATTAGTCAATTTTGTGACTAAGGCTACAAATTTGTGTTTAAACATTCTCAATGTGTTATTAAAGATTTCACAACTAATAAAATTATTCTCACTGCTAGAAGGCGTGATAATACTTATGTATTGTATCAAGATGACCTCCCAGATCAGAATGTAAAGTGCTTAGCATCCTTTGTGGATGAAAAGTGATTGTGGCATAAGAAACTTGGTCATGCTCATATCAGATTAATCTCTGAGATTTCTCAAAAAGAGCAAGTTAAAGGTTTATCAAACATCAATTTTGATAATTACTCAACATGTGAGTTCTGTTAGAAAGGTAAACAGACCAAGAGTTTTTTCCATAACAAGAGTGTAGTTTCAATTACTAGACCACTTGAGCTTTTACATCTTGATCTATTTGGACTAACTAGAACTACCAGTCTAGGTGGTAAGCAATATGGTTTAGTCATTGTGGATGAATTTTCTAGATTTACATGGGTTATATTTCTGATCCATAAAGATGAAGCTTATGAGCTCTTCAAAATATTTTCAAAAAGAGTTCAAAATAAAAAAAGTTTTTGCATTACCTCCATCAGATTATATCATGGTAGTGAATTTGAAATCATTCTTTTGAAATTTTTTGCAATGAAAGTGGCATTATTCACATTTTTTCTTCTCCTAGAACTCCTCAGTAAAATAGGATTGTTGAAAGGAAAAATAGATCTTTGCAAGAAATGGCAAGAACCATGCTTCTTGAAAGTGGTCTATCAAAAAGATTTTGAGTAGAAGTAGTGAATACTACATGTTATATTCAAAATTATGTTTTCTTATGGCCAATACTTAAGAAAACCCCCTATGAATTATGGAAAGAAAGAAAACCCATCATTTCTTACTTTTATATTTTTGGAACTGAATGCTTTATTCTAAACACCAAGAACAAACAATCAAAGTTTAATCCCAAGTATGATCCTAGAATTTTTCTAGGATATTCTTCTATTTCTAAGGCTTACAGGGTTTACAATAAGAAGACTTAGACTTTAAAGGAATCTATACACATAACTTTAAAAGAAAGAAAGAATAATGTAGATCAGAAAGTTCCAGATCTGAAAGAAGAAATGGAGAATCCATCTCTGAATAATGATGTTCTCAATCAATAAGACCTTCAAATAGCCACAAGGAATGAAAGTGATGATTCTAATCTTCTTATTGATCAACATGTTTCTAATGATATATCATAAGAACTAAAAGAATCACCTATTAAGAGAAGATATACTGGAGTAAGAGATTTGAGAGTTGTTTCTTAAAATCAAATTATTGGTGAACCTTTTCAAAGAGTTAGAGCTAGATCCTCTCTCAAAATAGAATCCAATTTAGCCTTGATATTAGAAATTCAACCAAAATGTGTTGATGAAGCTCTGCAAGATCAAAGTTGGATTGATGCAATGAAAGAAGAATTAAATCAGTTTGAGAAGAGCAAAGTTTGGACTCTAGTGCCCTTGCCTAAAGGACATTTAGTAATTGGCGCTAAATGGGTATTCTGAAACAAACTTGATGAAGGTGGGAAAGTGATTAGAAACAACACTAGACTAATGGCTCAAGGATACAACCAACAAGAAAGCATTGATTATGATGAGACATTTGCTCCTGTAGCAAGACTTAAAGCTATTAGAATATTGCTTGCCTGTGTTGCATACAAAGGTTTTGTTTTATATCAAATGGATGTAAAATCTGCATTTTCAAATAGTTTCATTTCTAAGGAAGTTTATCTTAAACAATCTCCTAGTTTTGAAAATGAAAACCTTTCTCATCATGTTTTCAAACTTTCAAAAGCTTTATATGGTCTAAAACAAGCTCCAAGAGCTTGGCATAAAAGACTTAGTTCTTTTGTTCTTAAAAATGGTTTTAAAAGAGGAAAAGTTGACCCTACCATGTTTATTATGCATGAGAAACATGATTTCTTGATTATGCAAATTTATGTAGATGATATAATATTTGGTGCGACTAATCAAAATTTGTACAAGAATTTTCTGAGCTTATGCAAGAAGAATTTGAGATGAGCATGATGGAAGAGCTGCAAATCAAGCAACAAAAGGATGGGATCTCATTCATCAAGAGAAATATACAAAGGATTTACTCAAAAAGTTTGACATGGACAAAGCCAAAAGCATTAGTACTCTCATGCACCCTTCTCAAGTTTTAGAAGCTGATGAAGATAGAGAGAAAGTTCCTCATAAACTTTATAGAGGTATAATTGAATCATTGCTTTATCTTACTACAAGTAGGCTAGACTTGCAATTAAGTGTGAGAATTTGTGCTAGATTCCAATCTAACCCAAAAGTATCACACTTGAATGCTATCAAAAGAATTTTGAGATATTTAGTAAGTACTACTAATCTTGGTCTCTGGTATGAGAAAGGTATTGTTTGTGATGTTATAGGTTATTGTGATACTGATTTTACTAGAGACAGAGCTAAAAGGAAAAATACTAGTGGATGCTGCTGTTTTCTTGGAAAATCCATGATAACTTGGTCATGCAAGAAGCAGAACACAATTGCTCTTTCAATTGCTGAAGCTAAATATGTATCTACAACAAATTGTTATGCTCAGATTCTGTGGATAAAGCATCAATTAGAAGACTTTAACTTGAGCTATACCAAGATCCTTATCTTGTGTGACAATACTAGTGCTATTAATCTTGCCAAAATCCTATTCAGCATTCTAGATCAAAGTATATATATATTATGCATCACTTCATAAGAGATTATGTTCAAAATGGAGATGTTGAGCTAAGCTTTGTTAATACTAAAGATCAAATTGCTGACATGTTCACAAAACTCTTAGCTGAAGATCATTTTTGTTACATAGAAAACCTTTTGGACATGACAAATTTCTAAACATGCATTCACATAGCATATGAACTGTGTAACACCCTACCAATACAACACTATGCTTAAGTCATAGTATTATGCTCAATAGTTTATTATGCATCTATGATTTCTATTTAGCTTACCTCTGGGTAAACTGATTTAGCAAAATTAGTTTATAACCAAGTGTAATTTATCAGCTTAATTTCGTTTATAGGATATATATATATATCTTACGAAGCGTATTGTGTGTCGCAGTATAAATGAAAAGTAAATGATACAGATAGAAATTAATTTATCACAATATATCTGATACATATAAACATCATCATCTCATGTATTCATATGGTTATAGTGTCAAGTACATCAAGTTGGACCATAAGCGAAAAGACATCGGTCCACATCTAAGCAAACATCTCTATAAAGGTCCTGAAATGACATTTCACTATCATGGATACATGAGAAAAGAAAAAGAAAGTAATTTCCATGGCCCAAGATCATAAAAGGGGCCAAAAGAAGGTCATTCTGTACAACTGCAATTAGTGAGTACGAGTAACTCCACTAGACAGACTTCGAGGAGAAGAATCCATTCACCATGCCAGAGTTAGTAGGTTCATAGTCGTCATTAGGGGCTATGGAGAAGGAAGAAGAGGAGTCTATAATCTCTAAGGGTCACCCTCAAAGGATGATAGATGAGCTGGCTGGGGTGGTGCTACAGGTGGTGGTACAGGATGGGCTATATACAAGTGGTATAATTAAAAAGGGAAATACGGCATCAAGCAAAAGGCTGAAAAGAGGGACATCAAAGTCACGATGGAAAAAGATGTACAGACGGAGTCGACAGGTGGTGGTCACATACAAGGAGTCGATCACCTGGTCATAAATGCCACTATAGCTCTGGTAGCTCAACGAAGAAGATGAAGGTCACTGCCATGTCCTTGATCTGAGAATGACACAGACATACACATAACAAGATGAAAATTTGAAAAAATTCTCAGTAGGATTCCCATAACTATTCTGCACTGACATCAAAGTCATTCCCAATTGATTCGATTTTTGTTTAATTAAATAAAAAAAGGTGAAAAATAGACTAAATATGTCCATTTATTAGTGTTTAAGAAAGTAGCCTGAAGTAAAGTTCCATTTTACCTAGAATATTCAAGAAACAGAAAGCATTCATATAGTATGCAGAGTAAATGTCATAGAGAATAGTGTGCAGCACAAATAAAATTGTAAGCAAGTATATAATGTGTAAATAACTAAATAGTAGGAACCCTCAAGATAAGAATGCATTTAACCCTAAATCTTTCTTAGTTGGTGTCTAATGAACTTTTCTGTACTTGGTTCCCTGGGAGTTTTAGGCCATATAACTCCTGGGTAATAGTCTACTTTTCAAGATTGAGCTCATTCCTATACAAGATAGCAGGTTTACTTTCCATAGCTCTACCACCGATCTATTCCTCTTACATTCATTTTGGAGTTAGCCCAAGTAATATAGAATTCATTTAGTCCTCATGAATTATATAATCATAATTAAATCAACTTGGTTTATATATGTATTTACATGCGTAATACATTACGTACATAAGTTTTGCCAGAATTTCGGTAGCATAACGGATCAGATCTGCTTCCCCATGAATAGTGCTTTTTATACCAAATAGTTAGCCAAGGCACCAAAATCAACATAGCACATTAACCTTTCAGCATCAACACAGAATTGCAACATTTAACTTTAAATAAATCTCATTCACACATTAGGGTGCCCAAGCACTCAATTTAGCAACTATACCTAAGTCCCTCAATTTTGCCTTATTTTATAATTTATGCCATAATTTCTATTTTAATTATTTAAAACTAAATTTTTGATATGTTAAAGTATTGCTTGTCTAATTTGTGTTCTCTTTGGTCCCATTAAGTTTTGATAAGTATAAATTAAGTTAGTAAAGTTTATTCTAGGTCTACCCTGCTATTGAGCATAATTGGGTATCAAAATATAAAAATTTACCAAAAATAGAAATCATATTAGATTTATCTGAAATTTATATCATTTTAAAGATAATTGAACCATATTTTATTTCCAATGAGTTCCATTTGATTTAAGTAAGTAGAACTCAAGTTATAAGCTCTTATATTTGGCTAAAATGGTCTACCCTATTTTAGTCCAGTCAAGACATATACAAATTTGGTGAATTACTGGGAACAATAGAGAAAGAATCAAATTCTGAAATTTTTATAGCATATTACCTTATGTGCTAGCTTTCCAAAAAAAATTGTTGCACTCTACGTGAAGTTGTATAGGGCAAGTTATGCCCTTCACAATACAGTTCGGTTAGGACAAGGGATAGAATTCTAAGGTTAACTTCAAAAATTCATATCTCACTCATTACAGATCCAATTGCCTTATAATTTATATAGTTGGAAAGTTCTAGATGTCTAGGTTCATTAAAATTAGTTTCATCAAATTTTGGTAGTTGTAGGCAAAGTTGTACACTTCAATGTATAAATACATTTAGGGTTTTCCAATCCAGCCAATTCTAGTTAGCTCTTAGGCTTTTCACTAAATTTCCAACCCAAACCAAATAATCACATGCTAATTCAGCCATAACAACTTATCTGAACATAATATATCATCAAATAAATGAGTTGAATTAAAATTCTAAAAAACTGGCATATCACAAACAAGAAGGAAAAATCATGAATTCTACCTTAACTTTGATGTATAGGTTAGGTAGACTTTAGTTTTTGATGGAGGAATTTGATTAAGGTTGAAGATGGAAGAAGAAAAGGTGAAATGGAAGAAGAAATGAGGGAGAGTGGTCAGCTCTTCTTGACCAAAAAAATGAGGGAGATATAAACAATTATAATGGTTTTATTTCATAGTCGATGATAAGGACATGTGTGGTGTGATTGGTGGATGTTTAGTGTAAGTAAATTTTGGTTGAATATGGCTTTTTGGGGTTGATGGTGGTGCCGTATGTAGGGCATGTGGCTGAATCATAACCACTCAACCTAGGGTTTTTAATAGTGTAAACTTCTACTAACTCAATTCTTGTGGTAGATAATACCTAAATTTAACCAATTTCCTTTAAACTTGTGAAATATTGCTAGTAACCTTCTTAAATTTTCTACATGATTATTTCAAATTCTCTTTATCCTAATCTCTCTATAATTCACTTCCAATTATTCTCACATATCTAATGAACTCGAATAAATTAATTAATAGCATAAATTAAATGTATTGCAATTCAGGACGTTACAAACTGCCCCTCTTGCTAATTAAAGCTTGTAGCAGAGATTGCCCTAGACAAATAGATTTTTTTTTTCTGAAAAAAAATTCTCAAAGAGTAACCTTAAAACATGTAACACCCCAGCTTGAGTTACAGTTACCTATCGAAATCGGAACCTGAAAAATTCTGAGTCTGAACCCTATGCCTCCTTGGAGGGTTATAGGATTGAAGCATTTTTTTAAGATCAAAAGTCCCGGTAATGGTTCCTTGGGCATCAATGATTGAAAAGAGATTTTTAACGAATTTTAGAGAATGGATAACCCCTTCATTTTCAACCCTCAAGTTTATAAAAACGCAAGTTTTTGGAGAATTATACTAAATCCCAAAAGTTGGATTATAATTCCTAAGGATTTTGAATTTTTAGATATTTTTATTGAATCCAAATGAGGGGTATTCCCTTATTTACATTAAAAAGAACATTAAAGAAATGTAAATAAGTATGTACAATATCGTAAGCTTGGGAATGGACTGCAGAAGGAAGGAATCAAGTTTTTCATTGCAATTGATTACCATGGGGCTGGTAATCGATTACAGTGCTCTCTATACGCCTGTATGTTGAGTTTTTTTGCTTATTGTAATCGATTATGTGGAGTTGTAATCAATTACAACAACTGGGTCTATGGTAATCGATTACTAGGCAGTGTAATCGATTACAACGAGTCTATATAAGGCTTGGACGTGCTCCTCCCCCTTATTTCGCAATTTTCTTTCTCTCTCTACCCTCAAAACTCTCTCCCTTCTCTTTAAAACCCATTCCTCTTTAATCCTCACTCAAATCCTTCAACCTTTCCCTCAAAACTTCATCAAATTACACCATTCTCACTCACTAAATCTCAATTTCTTTCTTTAATCTCAAATCACATCTTCAACCAAAAAACAACACATTGTGGTCTTGGAGCTTGGACAAGGTGACACCAAGGTTCCCAAATCTTTCTTCTTCCTTTACCCTTCTAAAAGGTAATCTTTCAACTCCTCTCCTCTTCCTTTCCTATGAATTATGGATTATTTACTTTATAGTGAGTTCATAGAGAACCCTAAGCTAGAAGAATTTGGGATTTTGATTCCTAAATATAATTTAGGCTAATTCTTAGGCTCAGTGACCAATATTGAATTGGATTGTCATAATTATGATGATGGATCTCACTGGAGGCTCGGTTATTAGTTCCAGAATGTCGTGGGATTAGAACTCCACTATTGGATTTGAGTCTGTGAGTGGATAGTTGTCCCTGACTTGTTTTTTAGTATATCTATTTGATTTATATATATATATGCAAATGAATTAGTATGTTTGATGTGGATAATTATTTATTTCTCTTATGCATGTTTTATTCAAATTGACACATGAGACAATGAAAGGATTTTGGGTGAATTTCTAAACATGTGTATATACATATATATATATTAGACACCTATGGAATTATATAAATTTTCAAAGCATAATTTTGTCAAAGCTTTTGACTTCCTTGAACAATAAGATTTAAGCTTTATATATTAAATGACGATTGGTCTTACGAGACTCTGAAAAATGTTTTTATAAGAAAAAAGAACGATTGGATTTTGTGAAATCTTTGATGAATGTTATGTGAGATGGTAAAAAGAAAGACTTAGGAAAGTCTAGGCCAGGATCTGTAGGCTAACGGAAGTAGGCATTAGCCTTGGATGCACCTAGGATGATGTATTGCACAGCCACTCAAGGGAGTGGTGCGAGCCTGATATTCATGGCCATACATATAGTATGGTACGTGCCTGATATTCACGGCCACTAAAAGAGTGGTGCATGCCTGATTACAGGATTCACACGAAGGAAGGGCCACCTAAGTGTGATTCCTACCTGTTTATCGTGGAATAGATAGACTCTATGTTTTTCGAAAAGAAAACTTGGAAAACGTTTGTTTAAGAGTTCTACTTTGGTTTTATTATACATATTATTGCATTATCTTAATATCTATTTAATAATTACGATTTGTACATTGTCTCATGTGGGTTAGGGATACTCTATCTCTCACTGAGTTTCATAAACTCACCTTATTGTTTCTTTCTCTTTTTCAGATACAAATGTTCAAGTAGAATCTATCCTTCGTTCCCCCATAGTGGGATTCTGAGTTTTGGTGGTTAACTCCATTTCTACTCAAGGGTATTTTGTAAATGTTTATGTTTGAGAATTCTTAGATAGTGGTAGCTCTATGGTACTATAGGCAGGGTCCGACCCTTGCTAGTGTATTGATGATGTATGTTAGTCTAAATTGATTATTACATGTTGATTCTGAATTGAATATGAAAATGTTCTGTAACCTTCTGTATTAGTTTTATAAATATATATATGATGAGATTGATGTGCTTGTAAATAATTTTGTTGTGTGCTGAGTGTAACACCCTACCAATTTAATGTTATGCTTAAGTCATAGCATGAAATTAAGTAGATTGTGTTACCGTGTTGATACATGCTTATTATTGATTTATCATATCACACCTCTTCTTTTGTTTTTTTTTTTTTTTGTAAATAGGCGAAACGGCGCGCTGTATATAATGAACGTAATCAACATCGCAAAGCATAGCAAGGCTTAATAAAACACATAGAAAAGATAAAAATAAGTGATATATCATCAACTATATATATATATATATATATATATATATATGTATAGTAGCCAACGCTTCAGTTTATGTACAAATGTAAAATAGGATACATAAGTAAGGCCGGTGTACCAAAAAGAAGACTCATGTCAATCAAAATGATCCTATGTAGTCCTCCGAGGACATCTCAAAACAACCGATATACATGCGGCTAAGCCTATGACCCAACGTTGCACACTGCCAAAAGAGGACCATGCTATACAATAGAACTCCCAGATAGGACATACTCGGTCAGGTAGGTGTTGGCTACGCCAGGCCCGGCTGGGGAGTAGTCCATACTAGGTCCCGAGGAGGAAGATGATGAGCCGGTGGCCTCTGAAGGATCACTCTCGGAACTGATCGGGATGTCTGGCACCATCTGCGGAGGTGACTCTAGTGGAGGATTAGCAGGTGCGGCAAGTGCTGCGGGCACTGGAGGTGCTGGAGGAGGGTGTGCCATGTGCAATGGGACCGCAATATATGGTGTGGCAGGGTCAAAAGCAGGATGACATAGAGGAATAGTAAAATTCCTATTGCTAAAAAGGTAGAGACGGAAATTGCAGGAGCCGGCTATGTATAGCGAATCCACTGTGGGATCATGGTGGAGCTGCAGGTCGGGAATCTCAATAAATAGGGTGGCTGTCAAATCCATCACCAATGTCTGAGAATGATGCGGAAATATAAAGCGAGGTGAGAATTTAAAGAAATTCTCAGTAGGGTTCGTGTATGGTGTTTAACTGACGTCACATTCATTCTCAATTGCCTCGGTTTTTACTTAATTATAAAAGCATGGCATCAAATTGAACCATACACATTCAATAGGTTTAAGAAAAATGTCTGGTTCGAGGCAATGTTCAATTTTACTTAAGACAGCACAAGAAATAGAATAACTACAAAATAGTTATGTATAGAACATTGAGAAGAATAATCGAACATATGGCAATAAATAAACATAACAGTCAAACTGTAAATAATTTATAATAATTATTTAATGCAACCATGCAAACTCATTCTTGAACCTATCTTCATAAACTTTTCCATTACTTGTTCTCATAAACTTTTTCCATTATTTGGTCCCCTAGGAGTTCTTGGCCATTTAGACTCATGAGTAATAGTCTGCTTTTCAGGATCGAGCTCGTTCCTATAAAGGAATGCCGGGTTTACTTTGCCCGACCTTCCCACCGATCTATCCCCCTTAACTTTAATCCAAGGCTGGCCCAAGTATTATGGAACTTTCTCCATAACATAATCTTTATGTTCATCGTAACATAACCTTTATGAACTTCTTGCAAATGCACATGGATTTGAATATAGAGTATAACTCATGCATAGGCTCACAGAAATTTTGGTAATGTAACGGAACGTGTCCACTTCCCCATGAATAGCACTAGTACTTAGACAATCAATTATGGAGAAATCATAACATTTCATTTGTAATTCAATCATCACTCTCATAGGAATAAATGTTGCATTTTAAAATATGATTACTGTCTCAGCGCATTCATTCAACTCGATTTTTGTGAATCAAGCCAAAATTCCTATTTAACTCATCTGGACCTCAATTTTGGATATATTAGATTGTTATATGTTTATTTTCTAACCTCTTTAGTCCCATCTGATTTTGATAAGTGTAGCTCAAGTTATTTAAGTTTTATCCTAGCCTGCCCTGAGACTAGCCAGAATTACACACTTGAAAGTAAAAACCCACTAAAAATCGAAAACTAGCTCAAATCATACGAAATTGTTATCCTATTAAAGCTAACAGGACAAGCTTTCATTCACAATAAGTTCCATTTCATTTGCTTTAGTAAAGTACGAGTTATAAGCCCCTGAAATTTGGCCTTCCTGAACTGCCCTATTTTGGCTTGATTTGGATATAGGACAAATTCTTCGAACCACTGGGAGCAAAAGAGACTGTATCTAACTTGAAAACTTTTATGGGATGTTATACTATGTGCAAGCTTTCTAACAAAGTCAGTTTCATTCAATTTCAAATCATATAGAGCAAGTTATGCCCTGAACAACCCAATTTGCCCAGAATCAACCTCAAAAATCTAGGTCAAATTTCCAAAATTCATATCTCTTTCAATACTAATCCAATTGCCTTATATGATGTATGTATGGAAAGCCCTGAATGTCTAGTTTCATGTAAAAATAGTTTCATTGGATTTAAATGGCTATAAATAGAGCCGTACACTCTATCCTATGGACTGTTGAGAGAATTTAGTCTCTCAACCCCTCACACTTTCCCATTCTCACTCTTTCCTACTTCTTAATCAAATTTAAACAGCCAAAGATCATTATAATCATTCACTAATCACATCAAAAAATGAGAAAATAAAGTCAAAATTAGCCACTCGCAATCAGAACAACAAGAACAAAATTAAACCTCTACCTCTTTGTATGTGATCTTGCTATATTTTGGAGTTTGGTTGAGAAGAGAAGAGAAGAAGAAGAGGAGAAGAGAAAAAGAAGTTTGAAGTAAGGACAGCGTGATGCAAATCAGTAAGAAAAATCTAATTTAAGCTTTAAAGAGGTAGTTGGCTTTGTCAGTTTTGATTGGCTGAAATTTTGTGGGTAAAATTCAGTCATATTTCCCTCTTTGGTGGCTAAAAATTGTTCTCCATTTTGCCTAAAATTGGAATTCATTTTTCATTCTATATGAAATCGAAACTCGTCTCCATTTTGCTTAAAGTCGAAACTCGAAACTTAGGAAATACATAAAAGTTTTGGAAGGCTTATTGTGGATTAAGGTCGGAAATCGGAATTAAAAGCACATAAATCACCTTAAAATCGGAAGTCAAGGACAAGAATATGAAACCTAAAATACTTAAACCCGTATCTCGGAAGTCGAGAACTAGATGCTTCAAAACTCCTATTACCCGAAATTCTAAAACTCGATCAGATCAATCTCGGAGATCGATCCACAACCCCAGAAGTTGGAAATCAAAACATTAACCTTAAGAACCATGAAGTCGAAACTACACTCAAACTCGGGAACCTCAATAGAAATGAAAAGCTCTTGGAAATAAATTCGGAGATCGGAACTCGTGTGTAACTTGGAAATCAATTCTAATGTCGGAACTCATGCACATTTTAGTTGAACTTAGAGATCACTTAGGAGGTCGGAACTCAGGTCCATTTTAGTTAATCTTGAATAGCAATTCTGAGGTCGGAACTTGTGTACATTTTAGTTGAATCTTAATTAACATCAATTATTTGATAAAAACCAGAACAATTAGGTGAAAAATGATAAGAAAACTCCGGTGGATGTTACACTGAGGGTTGCATTTTGAGAATGCTTGGATCCCCGATAGAAGAGTGTGTTTGTTAATGTTGCAAGTGACCTTTTGTAATTGGGAAATATCCTAATTACAAAGGGGACTCTATCAAAATTTTCATAAAAATTCTGTGGTGGAAGGCTTGCTCAGGGACTTGTACCTATACACCGATCACGGCCAGGGTTTGGGTCATGACAGAACAAGTTTAGAAAGATCAACTCAGAGTTGACTCACACAGGATAGAATAATGTGAACTACAGAATATGTTAAGAAAGATGAATTCAGAAGGGTTCAGACATATTAATTGATGAGCGTATGAAGATCAGTTGAGAAAGATGGTTTCAACTTTGATTCAGAAAGATTGAGAAAGAAGGGTACAAAATGGTTTAGTCAGGAAAAGGACATACATAATACATTCAGAAAGTTATATCTCATCAAAAAGATGATCAAAGCCTCTAATCATAAACTCAATTGTGAAGAATTATAACCGTTTTGAAATATGGGATGATTTTGGTAACTTCCCACTATGCCACGTTGCTACATGAAGCGGGAAACCAAAAGCCTCACTCACCCCTTAAACGAAGTCGTTGTGGCCCTCAAAACTATTCACATCACTTTAACTCTTGGTCACTATCATAAACCATCAAATCACCTTTTCACTCTAAAGCTCTTCTAGAGGTCATCTACATAAAGTTGTTTCCTACTTTCTACAAACTCTTGCTCTTACAGATGAAGACAACACATCTCTACAAAGCATCATTAGAAGCTTTGAGATTCAATTGCTGCCTTCTAATATTGTACAAATCACCAATACACCAAATGAGGGTATTTTATGCTAAGGCGGTGTTAAGTAGTAGGAAGAGCTTGGAGCCACTAAAGATGAAGTTATTGCTGTCCTTACTAGAAACCATCACATGCAAGTAAGAGAAATCAAAACCTCTTATTTGCTCATTTCAGTTAGGGTTATGTATTCTATTGTTCAATACACTATGCTACCAAGGATGGGTAACACAGATGTGCTGATAGAGATGGACTAAATGGTCATATTCTGCCTTATGGCTAGGAGAAGGATCAACCTAGTAAGGTTAATCCTTGGCTTTATTCTATCTATTGTGGATACTACAAGAAGAAGTTGATCATGCCACTCTACCCTACGGCATGTTTCTCATAAGGGTGTTTACAAGAGCTGAACTTCCTCTTGATGGTCAGAAGGTGGACAACAAACACCCTACTACTACCATAAAGAGCCATGGGTTTGAAGCCTTAAGTCCAAGATAAGAAGAAGGAAGTTGAAGAAGAAAAAGAAGAAGGAAAAGGAAGAAAAGAAGAAAGATAAGAAGAAGAAAGATTCTTTAATCCAGAAAGTTGTTGCTGGTGTTGCTCAGAAGGATAGACCTTCTGAATAAAAGAAGAGACCAAAAAGAAGTCTCTCACCAATTTTAGAGGAAAGGAGAGTCATCAAAAGAAGACTATTAAAACTTGCTGAAGAATTCTCCTCCTTATCATGTGCAGAAGATGAGATATCCGCCATAGCAGCAAAGCCAATGAATGTTGCTGCTCCTACTACATTCAAAAGGGTATTGTGATTAGGGAGCCTATTCCTCAAGCTTAACAAGAAAGACAAACTGAAGTAGAGGCTTCAGATGAAAATGAGGACCTCGAATAGAAGAGAAAAGGGAAGAAGAAAAAAGTTCTTATAGAACCTTCTAGAGACTTTACTCCTTCACCTCTAAGGAGAGCCATGAAAGAAGCTGTTGAGAACAAGCTCAAAAAAGAGGCTTTGTTGCAAAGATAGAGAAATATGGCTGCTGGAGTTAGTGCTTCAAAACCAAGGAGCTCATCTATCTTTCAAGAGGTAGAACAACATTGTGTGGTCTTTGAGGAAGTAAATCCTCCTTCAGAAATGAGAAGGGTAGTTCTACCCTCTGAACCTCATCAAGAGCAACCTGCTACTTAAACATCAAGCCTACCATTGGTGACTCTGAATTAAGAAGGAACCATTGGTGAAAGCACACATCCTATACCAGAAAGGACAATCACTGTAGTAACACATCTTAAAGCTGTTGTGGTTGTTTTTGAACTAGCGACTACGCCTCCTACCACTCTAATGCCCATTCAAACATCTATCACTGCCTCCGAAGACATTGCTACTCCCCCAACAACTGCCAAAATTTTGCTACTGCTGACTTCTGGACCTCAATTTGATAAAACGGCAACACTAACCTATTCTTAGCATGCCAAGTCTTCTACTAGTTAGAGTCATGATCATCACATTTCCAAGCTACCTTTTGGAACACCGTCGCATACAGATGCATTTCCAGAACATCCTGAGATGCAGTTGGACTTAATTATGGCCAATCAATATACAATTACGGCCAATCAATGCAAATATGGATAGAAGGATAGACAAATTGAAGAACCTAATGTTACAATTGTTGAAGGCTCTTTGTAACACCTTACCAGACAAAATACTATGCTGAAGCATAATATATTACCTGATAAGTTATTATGTGTGGCCGTCTAATTAAATCCCATTTTCTGATTCAATGTTAATTAAAATCCCATTTTCTGATTCAACATTAATTACCCATATAGAGTTAACTGTTCACTTAATAAATTTTCCTTCGACTGCGGAATAAGTAATAGAAAATCTTTGTAACAGAAGTAAAATAAAATAAATAAAAATGCGGAATAGACAGAACTACTGAAACTACATCATATATATATATATATACATATATATATATATATATATATATATATATATATATATATATATATATATATATATGTGTGTGTATATAACATCTATTTTCAAAGTTTACCCTAACTAGTCCCCAAAGGACATTTCTTGTGCTAACCATCCACATATAACATACACTAAACTACTACCTATGGCCCAATAATGCCAAAAGAGGGCCACTCTATACATTTCCTACTGCAGCACTACACGGGCACCCTAGATGGACTCCAAGGAAAGGAATCCATTCGCCATGCCAGCGTCAGCTGGAGTGTAGTCCATGCTCAGGGCAGAGGACGAGGAAGACGAGCTCGTCACCTCCGACGGATACTCCTCAGACAGTGATGCAGAAGGGATCTGCTGTAATGATAAAGCTAGCGGAGCCATGGGAGCTGCTATTGCTGCAGATGGAGGTGGGAATGGATATGCCATGTGGAGAAGGATGGCAACATAAGGAGCGGATAGGTCAAAAAGGGGGTGAGTAAGTAAGACTACAAAATCTCTACTGAAGAAGAAATAAAGGCAGAATTGGCAGCTACCAGATATATACACAGAGTCTATAAACCAGTCAAGGTGAGTGTGAAGCTCAGGGAAGTCAATGAACAGGACTCCTGTCACCATATTCTCCATGATCTGGGAATGACGCGGAAACATACCGTAGGGTGATAAATAAAAATTTCTCAATAAAAATCCTAATTCTATACACTTCTGGCATCGCTATCATTCTCAGTTGTTTCGATTTTTCTTAAGTTTAAATAATACACTAAGACAATAATATTCAACTTTAATTTATATTAGGAAAAGTGTAACTCGAAACAAGCTTTATTTTAAGTTGGAGCAATAAAAGGACATTTAAACCAAGCATGTCAACATGACTAAAATAGTAATCATAGTTAAACAGTAACATAATATGAGGAACACTGATAACTGCAAAAGAAGTTAGCAATCAACAAACACAGTATATATATATATATTGATACGTGCTCCAGAGGACAAATTGGACGTTCCAGCACTAAAGGGCAACATGGGAATTTCAGCATGTCCGTGGGACCTATCACAAGGGCAAGAGCAAAGATGCTAAAGGAAAGCTTTGGGAACTTGGCTAAAGCAATTGTGGAAGACATGTATCAAGAATGGGCCAAGAAGATGCTAACACATACTAATGGACAACCGAAGATCTTGTTATTTGCTGCTAATTGGGCTTAGAAGCTTAAACTGGCCATGTTGGGCCATTATCCTATTTTGGTCTTGTTTAGTTTAGTTAGTTTAAGTATTTAGGACATCTAAACTTTTAGTTATTTTATTTAGCCCATATTTTATGTTTTATGTTTTATCCAGCCCAATTCATATTATTTAGCATTAGAACACTTCTTATTGGGCTTGGACTTAGTTTAAGTGTTTAACCTAGTGTAAGAGGTTATAAATACCTCAAGGAACACATTGTTTATCAGTTTTTAATTAATTGAAATTCTGTTTTGTTTTCTTTCAAGAAAATAGTGCTTTTGTGTGCAAGTGAGGTGAGTGATTTGCTTTGCTTGTTGCATCAAGAAATTGAGAGAATTCATTCTAAGGTAAATTCCTTGCGATATTCAATCAATTTCTATTCTATCTTTTCCCTGTTATCTACGTTTCCAAGGACAGGTTTCTTGGGGGTTTAGTGGGGAGGGTCTTTATTCTACGTCTTGTTTTCTATCAAAGTGTGTGCTTGGGGTTTCTGGATCTTTATATCCACGGGGTTCCGCATCATATATATATACTGAAAAATACACTTTATCTTTGAGAGCCTTCAACTCTTGCAACTTATAATTTCCATTCTTGGTCTCATGGGAGTCATTGGCCATATACCCCTGGGTAATAGTCTGTTTTTCAGGACCGAGCTCGTTCCTATACAGGATTACTGGGTTACTTTCCCCGACTTTCCCACTAATCTATTCCCCTTAAACTTATTTAGGGATTGGCCCAAGTAATCTGGAATCCTTTATAATATATATGAATTGTATGCACAACTAACTTTATCCTTTCAAACATCATGTATTCATGCAAGTATAATTCACACAACATATGAATTCTTTGCCAAAATTTTGGCAGCATAACGGATCGAGTCCGTTTCCCCATGAATAATGCCAGACTACTAGTAAAATCATTCAAACATGCAAATCAATATGGAACAGCAATTATATATTCACAATATCATTCATCAAAATCAATACAAACATCAATAGAGTTTTCTATTTACTTCATCTTATTCTGCCCGAATTTTGCATAATCCACCTTTGGTTCAATCCAACTCATTTAAACCTGGATTTTGAATATATCATAGCTCTATGTGTCTAGTTTCCAACCCTTTTGGCTCCATTCATTTTGATTTGTATAACTCAAGTTGTTAGTATTTTACCTCAGACGGCCCTATTCTTAGCTAAAATTGCACTCTTATAAGTGAAAATTCACTAAAAATAGAAATCTAGGTGAAATCATATAAAATTTATATCAAATTAAAGCTAACAGAACAAGCTTTCAAATGAAAAAGTTGCATATCATTTGCATGAGTATATTTTGAGATATAAGTCCCGTAACTTGACCCTACTGGACTACCCTATTCCAGCCCGGTTTGAACTTAAGGTAAATTCATTAATGTACTGGGAATAATTGACAATGAATCTAACTCTAAAATTTTTATGGGATATTCTTTAGTATGTTAGCTTTCAAACAATATTAGTTTCACTCAATTTAGAGTTGTGTAGGGTGAGTTACACCTCTCTCAACTCACACTGCCCAGATGGGAATCCAAGATTCTAGGTCAAAATTCAAAAATTCATACCTAATGCTATACTAATCCAATGGCCTTATATTTTATATTTATGGAAATCTTTGAATGTCTAGTTTCATATAAAAATGGATTCATCAAATTTAAATTGCTGTAGGCATAGCTATACTCTCTGCTGTACGGACCATTAAGTGAAAACCCTGATAGTTTCTTGAATTATCTCTATTCTTCAAGTTCTTTCATACCAATTCCAATTCTAATCACAACATACATACAAATCAACCATAATTCGTCCTCATCACTCTAAATCTCATCAGTATCATGAGAAAAATAAGATCCCCACACAGCCCCAAATCAAGGGAAACAAGAAGAGAAGTTGGATTCCTACCTTATCTAGTTGAAATCTTGTTGGTTTGGTGTCTTAAATGGAAGAAAATTTTGATGAGACTTGAAGAGGGGATGAAGATAGAGTGAAGATGAGTGCGAATAAAAGAGAAATGATGAGAGCTCAGCATCTATATTGGCCGAAAATTTAAGGGGAGAAGTGTAACATCCTCCTAAGTACAGTACTATGCTTAAGTCATAATACCTCACCTAGGAGTTGTTACTGTTACTTAATCGGACCTTGTCTAGCAATAACCTTCGGCCACCTTCACCTTAGAAGGCTTTCTTCGAATCTTTTGAACTATCTGGAGATAACATGGAAATAAATATAGGAGTGAGAACTTTAAATTCTTAGTAGAATTCATTAAGAAACTTCATACCATGTCATCGTTATTATCTCCAGCTGCTTTGGTTTATTATAAAAAAAAAAGTGAATTCATTATACAAACTGTTCTATTTTATTGTTCGAAAACATATAGTCCGAAGCAGAATTCATTTTATCTCATGCACTTAAGTCACATTGGCAATATTTCAAATTTAGAATAAAATCATTGCATAAATAAATAGAACAAGCTTAGCCTCAATAAAGCATGGAATATAATAATAGTGAGCATTCATAAGATTCAGTTTCTTAGGCTTTCAAAAACATGATTATCCGATGCGAATTCAATTTTAACATATCCTCTGATAATTTATATTATAATGAGCATAGGTACAATTATAATTACATAAAACTTGTACGTTTGTGCCATAAGCTTCTCTTAATTCGTCGCCTCCATAACTTAACGGTACTTATACTAGCTGGGTCATGGCATGCCTCATGTAAATCTTATCCCCTATACTCACACTAGCTGGGTCATGCCATGCCTCATGTGAGTCGTGGGTGAGGGGAGCTTACTTTAGGTCACTCTCCCTTTTGAAGGATTATACCCTTAGTTTACTTTCTTTACTTTCTTTTCTTGGCACACCTAGGTGTTACGTATCGCTGTCCCTAAGGTGCTTGCATATGTTTTAATCTTTAGTCTTTACTGCCCTTGGGTAGCCTAATCTAAGAGTGAGCTCGTTAGCTCAACCTATGACCGTCGTCACACACTACTGACCCGCAAGGGGATTCACGTGCCTCTAATCTTGGAGGAGTCTCATTTTGGCCATGTGCCTCTAAATTGAAGGGATCTCGTCTGGTCACATGCCTCAAGAATAGAGGGATCTCATCTGACCACGTGCCTTCAATATAGAGGGATCTCATCTGACCATGTGCCTCCAAGGTAGAGGGATCTCATAGTTTTATATTGCCTTCACAGGGAGGGGTTCAAAGTGCAACTGCCTCCAGGTGAAGGGACCCAATCTTATCTTATTTAACTGCCTTCACAAGGAGGGATTCAAAGTGCAACTGCCTCCAAGTGAAGGGATTCATATTTATTATATTTGTATCCTTTCATTCTCATACATAATCATGCATAAACATGCTGAATGCACTTTTACATGTGCTTCGTCATTTGTCTTCATATATCATTGCATATGGAATTTCTACATACATATTCTTAACACATAAATGCTCATAACCTTCTTTACAATTCTACTGAAAATTCGGCAGCATAACGGAATGTGTCCGCTTCCCTATGAATAGTGCCAATATCAGCAGACAGTCAGTCACAGTAAGAGATCAAATATAATGCATTAATCTTTCAAGCACCAATATGGAATTTGCAACACTTAGACTTTAATTAAACTCATATATGCATTAAGATACCAAATCCTTCAATTCTGGAAATCCTACTCATATTCTTCAACTCTGCCTATTTTTAGAAATTAAGCCTTAGATTCATTTTAACTCATCTAGACCTGAATTTTGGATATGTTGAAGTGTGTTGTCTATTTTCTAACCTCTTTGGTCCCATCTCATTTTGATAAGTATAACTCAAGATATTTAAGTTTTATCCCAGCCTACCCTACAACTAGCTAGAATTACACTTAAAAGTAAAAATCTATTAAAAATCGAAAACCAACTCAAATTATACGAAATTGGTGTTGTATTAAAGCTAACAGGACAACCTCTCATTTGCAACAAGTTTCATTTCAATTTCTCTAGTAGAGCTCGAGTTATGAGCCCCAAAATTTGACCTTCCTAAACTGCCCTGTTCTAGCTCAGTTTGGACATATGGCAACTTCTTCGAACCATTGGAATCTTTTTGTAAAATGTTCTCCTATGCGTAAGCTTTCTAACAAAGTTGGTTTCACTCAATTTGGAGTTGTGTAGGGTGAGTTACACCCTTCTCAAGTCACACTACTCGGATGAAAGTTCTGGTTTCTAGGTCAAACTTCAAAAATTCATATCTCTCTCAATACTAATCCAATGACCTTATATGATATATGCATGGAAAGCCCTGAATGTCTAGCTTCAAATAAAAATGGTTCCATCGAATTTGAACAGCTGTAGACGGAGCCGTACACTCCACCATATGGACTACTGTGGGGCTTCTCACTTAGACAGCATCCCAATCCTCCATTTCTCCTAGTTTTCTTCTTCTAACCTTAATTCCAACTCAAGATTTCACATTAATCCAACCATAATCCATCATATACATCCAATATCATCAAATACATGAAGAAGAGTGAAATTTCATACATCCACAGTTTAGAAAAATCAAGAATAGAAAGTAAATCCTACCTCCTTTAAATAGGATCTTACTGAATTTGAGTTTGGATTGATAGAACCTTGTGAAGCTTGAAGGTTTGATGGAGATGGTTGAGAGAAGTAGAGAAAGAGAAGGCTGAAATCAGAGGAGAATGAGACTTAAGTCAGTAGGGAGAAGAGAAAAATTTGATTTAAGCGTAGAAGAGGTAGTTGGCTTCGTGAATTTTGATTAGTTGAAATCTTTGTGGGTAAAGTTCAGCCATGTCTCCCTCTTTTGTGGCTATATTATTCTCCACGTCGCCTAAAAGTAGAACTCGCTTCCATTGTATCTTAAATCGGAACTCGTCTTCATTCTGCTTGAAGTCGGAACTCGAAACTCAGGAAATACATAAAAGTTTTGGAAGACTCATTGTGGCTTAAGGTCAGAGATCAAAAATCACACAACGAACAAATCACCTTATGCCAGCATCTCGGAAGTCGAGAACTAGGACGCTTGATAGCTCTTACTACACATGATTCTAAAATTCGGTTCATGATCAAACTCGGAGATCGATTCTAGGCATAACACCAGAAATCGGGAATCAAAACATTAACCTTATATGCCGGGAAATCGGAACTTATATAATCTCAAAAGTCCCAATTCAATCTCAGAAGTCGGTAATAGGCCAAACTCAGGAACACCAATAGAAATGGAAAGCTCTTGGGAGTAAACTAGGAAGTCGAAGCTCGTGTGTAACGTGGAAATCAATTTCAGATGTCGGAACTCGTGTCCATCTCATTTGCACCTTGGAAATAAAGTCGGATATCGGGAATCACGTCCATTTTGTTTGGACCTTGAAGGTTAAGTAGGAAGTCAGAAATTATGCCCGTTTTATTTGAAACTCGAAGATGAAGTCGGAAATCGGAAATAATGTCCATTTTATGAAGTTGAAGTCAGAAGTTGGAAATCATGGGAAGATGAAGTCGAAACTCGTGGCGGATGTTACAAGAAGGAAGAAAAAAATGAAAACTTTTGAAGGAAGCTAGCTTTTGATTGGTGGACTTCAATCCTCATTCAAACTTGGCTTGGCTTCCCTTTTCATGGCTGTTGGTGGCACCACTTGTAAGGGTGTGGTGGTTGAATCTTGGTCATCCATCCTAGGGTTTTCACAGTATAATTTCTATTGGTCCGGTTCCGACAATTTAAAATACCAAAATCTTATCGATTTCTTTTAAATCAGTAAACCGGTTTTAGAAAAATCCTATGAGATTTCCTATGATTCTAATCTAATTCCATCAGGTCTAATCCTTCTAAATAACACTTAATTGGCTTTAAGTGAATGCTTAATGGAATTCTAATTACTCCTAATTATTCGATCAAAACCGAACAACTCGATTAATAATGATAAAATTTTCCGCACGTTACATTTATACTCTCCTAAAAAAAATTTTATCCTCAAAATTTAGTACCTGAGAATAATTCAGGATACTCCTTACTCATATCAAACTGTAATTCCTATGTACAGTCCGCTGAGTCTTCATTTCCCCATGCCACCTTTACTAACTGTAAGGCTTTGTTCCGAAGGTGTTTGATGCTCCTATCCACTATCCGTGCTGGGGGTACATGAAAAGTTAAGTCATCCCTTAATTGGATTGATTCAGGCTCCAAGAAGTGAGTGGGGTCAGGCTGGTATTTTTTGAGTTGAGAAACATGGAAAACATCATGGAGGTTTGACAGATGCAGAGGTAAGGCAACTCGATATGTAACTGGCCCGATTCGCTTCAAGATTTGGAAAGGACCTATAAAGCGAGGGCTTAGTTTTCTAACTTTAATAGCTCTACCTACTCCAGTTATGGGTGTGATCTTCAGGAACACATGATCTCCTTCTTGAAACTCCAAGGGCTTTCTTCTGACATCCGCATAGCTCTTCTGATGGCTCTGGGCTATGAGTATCTTGCTACGGATCCTTTTGATTTGTTCTGTAGTTTGCTTGATTTACTCCGGTCCTAGTAAACTCTGCTCCCCTGATTCATACCAACATAGTGGACATTGGCATTTCCGTCTGTATAACGCTACGTACGGGGCCATGCCAATGCTCGCATGATAACTATTGTTATATGCAAATTCGGCCAATGGTAAATATCGATCCTAGCTCCCGCGCTATTCTAAGATATATGCTCGCAGCATATCTTCTAAAGTCTGAATAGTTCGCTTGGTTTGACCATCTGTTTGTGGATGGTACGCAGTACTTAAATAGTGTCTGGTGTCGAACGCTTTTTGGAATGCTCCCCAAAATTGTGAGGTAAACCTCGGATCTCGATCTAAGATGATTGTTGAAGGAATACCATGTAGTTGCACCACTTCTTGAATTTAAAATTGAGCCAACTTCTCTAGAGGATAATTTGCTCGAATGGGTAAAAAGTGAGCAGACTTGGTTAGTCTATCCACTATGACCCATATAGCGTCATATCCCAAGGGTGTCCTTGGTAAGCCTATAATGAAATTCATAAAAATGCTTTCCCATTTCCATTCCTGAATCTCTAAGGGTTGCAGAGTTTCTACCAGTTTCTGATGCTCTATTTTTTACTTTCTGACAAGTTAGACATTTATTCACAAGACTCGCCACATCCTTCTTGAGGCCTAGCCCCCAAAACATCTTCTTGAGGTCTTGATACGTCTTGTTAATGCTAGGATGTATAGCGACATCACTCATATAGGCTTCCCCCAAAATTCTCTTCCTAAGGTTGTCCTCCTCAAGTATGCATATCCATCCCTGATATCGCCATACACCTTCTAATCCTGTTAGCTTTTTGGATTGCACTAGTTGCACTGTATGCTGAAAGTCGTCATTCCTTTGTTGTGCCGGTCGAATTTGGTCTTTGAAATCACTGGTTATCTTAAGTTGGTTTAACTGAGTGGCATTAGGGGTTACAGAGATTCCCAAGTTGAGGTCTCGAAAACTCTCTATAAGTTCTGCCTCCTTGATCGTCATACATGCCACTGTTAAGGACTTCCTACTTAGGGCATCTGCCACCATGTTTGCCTTGCCAAGATAATACTTTAGCTCAAACTCGTAATCTTTAAGAAACTCCATCCAACTCCACTGCCTCATGTTTTATTCTTTCTGGTCAAAAAGGTATTTTAAGCTTTTGTGATTAGAAAATACTTCAAACTTCACTCCGTAGAGATGGTGTCTCCATATTTTCAAAGCAAATACCACCACCGCTAACTCTAGGTCATGCGTTGGATAATTTCTTTCATGAGTTTTCAATTGCCTGAAAGCATACACGATGACGTTCCTGTTCTACATTAACACACACCCTAATCCTTTCTTGGATGTATCACAATAGACTTTGAACAGTCCATGAAGATTCGGTAGAGTAAGCACTGGGGCTGTCGTCAACTTTTCTTTTAATTCTTGGAAACTCTGCTCGTGCTCGGGAGTCCATTCGAATGGGGCATTCTTCCTGGTTAGCTTTGTTAGGGGCAAGGCTATTTGAGAGAAGTTCTTGACAAATCTCCTGTAGTATCCTACCAGACCTAAGACACTCCTGACTTCCGTGACTGTCATTGCCCAGCTTAATACTACTTCCACCTTACTGGGATCCATAGAAATTCCCCCGTGGGATACCACATGGCCAAGAAATTTTACTTCTTTCATCCAAAATTCATATTTGGATAGCTTGGCATAAATTTTCTTCTCTCTTAGAATTTGCAGAACCAATCGCAATTGTTCTGCGTGCTCCTGCTCCATCTTTGAGTAAACAAGTATGTCATCAATGAATACCACCACAAACTTGTCAAGATATGGTTGGAATATTTGATTTATATAATCCATGAATATTGCTGGTGCATTCATCAACCCAAAGGACATTCTAGTGTATTCATAATGTCCACAACGAGTCCAAAATGCCATCTTCGGAATATCTTCTTCTCGAACCCAAATCTGGTGATATCCAAACTGTATATCAATCTTGGAAAAGACAGTTGCCCCTTGCAATTGATCCATGAGATCATCAATCCTTGGCAATGGATACTTATTCCTGATCGTCACCTTATTCAACTGCCTGTAATCCACACATAGTCGCATGCCTCTGTCTTTCTTCTTAATTAATAGGACTGGAGCTCCCCATGGTGATGCACTTGGCCTAATAAATTTCTTTTCCAGGAGTTCTTCAATTTGCTTTTTAAGTTCAATCAACTCCAAAGGTGACATTCTGTATGGCGCTATATGTATCGGCCCTGCTCCTGGTACCAATTCACTAGCGAACTCAATTTCCCTCTTGGGAGAAAAATCAAGGATATCCTCAGGGAACAAATCAGGATATTCCCTAACAACTGGAATATCATCTAACTTCTAATCAACCTCTATTACATTGGTTGATAAGAGAATATACCCTTGACCACTACCCCCATGGTGGTATACTGCTATAGAGCTTAGATAAAGATTTATAGGGGTTATTGGTTTAGGGGACGATACAGAAGGAAACACAACGGCCTTGTCAGAACAATTTAACATCGCTCAGTTGGCAGAAAGCCAATCCGTGCCCAAAATAATGTCAAGGCCAGACAAGGGAAGGCAAATTAAATTAGCTGAAAAATTCCGACTCTTATCTAAAAGGAGACATTCATACAAATATAATTGGTCTTAACAGGTTCACTTGTAGGAGTAAAAACTAAGAAGTCATAGGGTAATACAGAAATAGGTAACTATAAGGCTGAAATGCAATCATGAGAAATGAAAGAATGAGAAACACCTGAATCGTATAAAACAGTCAAGGTCTTACCATTTACTTTACACGTATCTTGAATCAAATCTTCTGACTTGTTGACTTCTTGTACATCTATAGTGAAAACTCTTCCCTAGCGTTGCGGCCTGGGAGTCGGCTGAGGGTTCTTGGCTGGGCATTCATAGTTCTTGTGGCCTGGCTTGCCACATCCAAAACAGGCATTCTGACCTGTTAGGCATGGGCAGTTGCCATGATTCTTGCCACACTAACTACAAGTCTGGTTCCCAAAAGGCCCATGGGGTTGCTTGCCCTTATTGCCTACTGGTTGAAACTTTCTCTGTGGCTGAAAGTTCGGTTTAAACCTTGGGCCCTGCGGTGCCAATCCTTTCTTGAAGTTGCTACCAGCTGATCTAGCAGTGGTTAACTTCCTGTTACAATCCTCCACCAATCAGCACTTGTTAACCAGAATGGGAAAATCTCTGATCTCCATCGGTCCTATGGTGGTGAGAATATCCTCTCGCAATCCACCTTCAAACTTTACGTATTTCCAAATCTAACACCCTACCAATTTAATGTTATGCTTAAGTCATAGCATGAAATCAAGTAGATTGTGTTACCGATTCTCTACTTATTATTTATTTATCATATCACATCCCTTCATTTTCTCTCTTCTCTCTTTTTTTTTTGTTCAATAGGCGAAATGACGCACTGTGTATAACCAATATGATTAACACCGCAGAATGTAATGAAATTATAATAACACCACAAAAAAGATACTGATAGGTAATACATCATCAACTATATTCATAGGTATATATATGTAGGAAGAAGCCGACGCTTCAGTTTAAGTACACATGTCAAATAGGATACATGAATGGGCCGGTGTAACAAAAGACATAAGGCCCATATCAGTCAAGATGATCCTAAGTCTATGACCCAAAGTTGCACGCTGTCAAAAGAGGGTCATGCTGTACAAACGAACTCTCGACTAGGACCTACTTGGTCAGATAGCCGTTGTCCACACCGGACCTGGCTGGGGAGTAGTCCATACTAGGTCCCGAGGAGGAAGATGATGAGCTGGTGGCCTCCAAAGGATCGCTCTCCCAACTGAGCAGAATATCCGGAACCATCTGCGGAGGTGACTCGGGTGGAGGACTGGCAGGTGCTGCAGGTGTTGAAGGTGCAGGAGAAGGGTGTGTCACATGTAACGGGAACGCAAAATATGGTGTGGTAGGATCAAACGCAGGGTGGAACAAAGGAACAGCAAAATTCTTATTGCTGAACAGGTAGAGATGAAAATTGCAGGAACCAGCTATGTACAGGGAATCCACAAAGGGATCATGGAGGAGTTGTAGGTTGGGAATCTCAATGAAAAGGGTGGCAGTCGAATCCATCACTAGCGTCTGAGAATGAAGCGGAAATACAAAGCGAGGTGAGAATTTTAAAGAAATTCTCAGTAGGATTCGCAAAATGGATGTCACATTCATTCTCAATCACCTCGGTTTTTATTTAATTATGAAAACATAGGAGCAATTTGAGTTAATAAGCTTAATAAAGTGTCTGGTCCGAGGGAAGATTCTATTTTACTTAAGACAGTATAAGAAACAAAATCATAAGCAGAATAGGTGAACACACAGCAGTAAGAAAATATGCAGTCATGCTATGATCAACTTATAATGACTATTCAGTGTGACCAAATGTGACCATGTAAGACTCATTCTTGGAACTCTTTTCATAAACTTTTCTTTAAACTTTTCCATTTCTTGGTCCCCTGGGAGTTCTTGGCCATTCAGACTCCTGGGTAATAGTCTGCTTTTCAGGATCGAGCTCGTTCCTATATAGGAATGCCGGGTTTACTTTTCCCGACTTTCCCACCAATCTATTCCCCTTAACTTTAAATTCGGGGCTGGCCCAAGTATTATGGAACTTTCATCATAACATAACTTTTATGTTCATCGTAACATAACCTTTATGAACTCATACATAACCTTTATGGACTCATTGCAAATGCACTTGGATTGAATGTGGATTGTAACTGATGCATAGGCTTACTGAACTTTGGCAGCATAACGGTACGTGTCCACTTTTCCATGAATAGTGCCAGTACTCAGACAGTCAATTATATAGAAATATCATAACATTTCATTAATAATTCACTTATCAAGCTTATAGGGATAAATTTTGCATTTTAAAGACATAAATGCTGTCTCAGCACATTCATTCAACCCGATTTTTGTAAGTCAAGCCAAAATTTCTATTTAACTCATCTAAATCTCCATTTTCAATATGTTAGAGTACTATGTGTCTATTTTCTAGCCTCATTGGTCCCATCTCATTTTGACTTGTATAGCTCAAGATATTCAAGTTTTATCCCAGCCTATCGTACAGCTAGCCAGAATTACACACTTAAAAGTAAAAATACACTAAAAATTGAAAACTAGTCCAAATCATACAAAATTAGTATCATATTAAAGCTAACAGGACAAGCTTTCATTTACAAAAGTTTCATTTCATTTGCTTTAGTAGGGATCAAGTTATAAGCCCTGAGATTTGACCTTCTTGAACTACCCTATTTTGGCCCAATTTAGACATAGGGTAACTTCTTTGAACTACTGGGAGCATATGGGAACATAATAAACTCGGAATTTCATTGTGGGATATTCTCCTACGTGTAAGTTTTCTAACAAACTTTGGTTTCACTCAATTTGGAGTTGTGTAGAGTAAGTTACACCTTCTCAAGTCATACTACCTAGATGAAAGTCCTGATTCCTAGGTCAAACTTCAAAAATTCATATCTCTCTCAATACTAATCCAATGACCTTATTTAATATATGTATGGAAAGCCCTGAATGTTTAGTTTTATATAAAAATAGTCTCATCGGATTTAACTAGCTATAGGTGGAGCCGTACACTCCGCCATACGGACTGCCGAGAGAATTTGGTTTTCCAGCCCCTCATATCTTCTTATTCTCCCCCTTTCCCACTCCTTAATCAATCAAATTTAAACACAAAACAACAACAACCAGTCCAATAATCATCATATTCATTCACTAATCATATTAAGAAGGGAGAAAATAAAGCCAAAAATCAATCAACCACAATTAGAATAATAAGAATAGAATTTAAATCTCTACCTCTTTGTGTGTTGTTTTGCTAAGTGTTGGAGGTTGGTTGAGAGGAAAAGAGAAAAGGAAAAGAAGAAGGCTGAAATTAGAGAAGAATGCAATGCTACTCAGCAGGGAAGAAGAGAAAAGTCTGATTTAAGCATCGAAGAGGTAGTTGGCTTTGTGAGTTTTGATTGGTTGAAATTCTTGTGGCTGATTTCCAACCATGCTTCCTTCTTTTTATGGCTTAATGTGGCTTACTTATTCTCCATGCAAATTGGGACTCATTTGCACTCTGTCTGAATTCGGAACTCGTATCCATTCTGCGTAAAGTTGGAACTCGCGTCACTTGGAAATAGACTATCAGATCGGAAATCGTGCATGTTTTCTTTGAAACATAAAGTCGGAAATATTATGTAAACTTCGAAGTTAGTACCAGAATATAAAACCTTATACTCGCATATCTGAAGTCAGGAACTAAGATGCTTTAAGATCCTTACACGTAATACTAAAACATGGTCCAGGATTAATCTCGGAGATCGCTTCGAAGCATAATCACGGAAATCGGGAGTCAAAACATTAACATTATGTACCGATAAGTAGAACATATATAATCTCGAAACTCCCAAGTCAATCCCAGAAGTCGGTCACAAACTCAAACTCAGAAATGTCAATAGAAATGAAAAAGCTCTTAAAATAGATTCAGAGATCAAAACTCTTGTCTAACTTGGAAATAAACTCAGATATCGAGAATCACATCCATTTCGTTTGGACCTTGAAGGTTAAGTCGGAAATCAGAGTTATGCCCGTTTTATTGAAACTCGAAGATGAAGTCAGAAATAATGTCCATTGTATTTGAAACTTGAAGATTAGGTCAGAACTCGTGTAAATTGTGGTCGAACTTGGAGATCAACTCAGAGATCTAAACTCGTGTCCATTCTATTTAAGATCAACCTTGAGGTCAGAAATCGTGTAAGCTTCACCTTTCATTTGAAACTTGAAGTTGGAAATCATGACTATTTCATTTGAATTGGAGGTTAGGTCGGAGATCGGAAACCTTGTTCATTTCACTTGAACCTTGGAAATAAGGTTGGAAATCGGAGCTCATGGCGGATGTTACATCAAAATCTCATCAGGGTTTCGTTGATAGATTGTGGAAAATTTACACAACTCCTCAAATTTGGCAATATACTCCGATATGCTACTATTCCCTTGACAAAAGTACAGAAACTCCAACTCCTTAGCATTGCGGATAGAGGCAGGGAAGTACTTCTGATAGAACGTATCTCTAAATACGTCCCAAGCAATATCTGTTTGGGATCCCTCTAATAACTGTCGTGCACTATTCCACTAGAACTCTGCATCTCCTTCCATCATATAGATGGCAAAGGTCACCTTCTAACGGTCTGTGCAGTCTAAAATGGAGAAGGCTTTCTCCATAGCTTTAACCTATTCATCTGCCTTATCTAGGTCGAAGGCTTCTCTAAAGCTAGGCAAGTTAGCTTTTTGGAACTCGGCAAATTTAAGATATTCTAGGTCCATTCCTGGACCATTAGAATTCCCTCCATGACCAGCCTTAGGCTGCCTTCCTAGTTGGTCCATCATCTGGGTTGCCGCAGCTGCTTGTTCTCATATGGCGTATGCCATCTCCCGCATTGTATCCATAAACTCAGCAGACTCCTCCTAAGCTGAGTCCATTCATGGCCTACCCCATCTTCTGGAAGTCATTAAGTTTTGAACACATAAAACAAGAGTGATTGAGTTGATCAGGCTCAATACTAAGTCCAGCGTGCTGGTAAATAATAGCATATGGTTAGGCAATCCGCTCACATGTATCCTATCCATATGGACAAGACTCAATGCATGATAATATCACAGAGCATATGTGAAGCATAGTCAGTCCAATCCTCAGGCCTATATTAGGACGAACTGCTCTGATACTAAAAATGAAACACCTTACCAAACAAAATACTATGCTTAAGTCATAATATATTACCTGATAAATTATTATATGTGGGGGTCTAATTAAATCCCATTTTCTAATTCAATGTTAATTACCTATACAGAGTTAACTGTTCACTTAATAAATTTTCGTTTGACTGCGGAATAAGTAATAGATAATCGTCGTAACAGAAGTAAAATAAAATAAATAAAAAATACAGAATAGACAAAAGTACTGAAACTGCATCATATATATATATATATATATATATATATATATAGACGTCTGTTTTCAAAGTTTGCCAAAAGATACATAAACAGTACAAGGTAATAAAATAAGGCAGCTGAAACAAAATAAATCGGCTTGTCTCTATGAAACAGTAATCTAACTGGTCCCCAAGAGACATTTCATGCGCTAACCATCCACATACAACATACACTAAACTACTGGCTATGGCCCAATAATGCCAAAAGAGGGCCATTCTATACATTTCCTACTGCAACACTACACGGGCACCCTAGATGGACTCCAAGGAAAGGAATCCATTCGCCATGTCGATGTCAGCTGGAGTGTAGTCCACGCTTGGGGCAGAGGACGAAGAAGATGAGCTTGTCACCTCCAACGGATCCTCCTCAGATAGTGAGGCAAAGGAGATCTGTTGTGGTGGTGAAGCTGGTGGAGCCATAGGAGTTGCTGCTACTGCCGGTGCTGCTGCTACAGGTAGAGATGGGAACGGATGTGCCATGCAGAGAAGGATGGCAATATAAGGAGCGGACAGGTCGAAAAAGGGGTGAGTAAGTGGGACTGCAAAATCTCTATTGAAGAAGAAATAAAAGCGGAATCGGCAGCTACCAGATATGTACATAAAGTCTATAAACAGGTCAAGGTGAATGTGAAGCTCAAGGAACTCAATGAACAGGACTCCTGTCACCGCATTCTCCATGATCTGAGAATGACGCGGAAACATACCATAGGGTGAGAAATAAAAATTTCTCAGTAGAAATCCTAATTCTATACACTTCTGGCATCACTGTCATTCTCAGTTGTTTCCATTTTTCTTAAGTTTAAATAATACACTAAGACAATAATATTCAACTTTAATTTGTATTAGGAAAAGTGTAACCCGAAACAAGCTTTATTTTAAATTGGAGCAATAAAAGGACATATACTCTTGGGTAATAGTCTGCTTTTCAGGACCAAGCTCGTTCCTAGATAGGATTACCGGGTTTACTTTACCCAACTTTCCCACTAATCTATTCCCCTTAAACTTATTCAAGGGCTGACCCAAGTAATATGAAATCCTTTATAATATTCATGAATTGCATGCACAACTAACTTTATCCTTTCAAACATCATGTGTTCATGCAAGTATAACTCACACAACATATGAATTCTTTGCCGAAATTTTGGCAGCATAACGGATCGAGTCTGCTTCTCCATAAATAGTGCCAGACTACTAGTAAAATCATTCAAACATGCAAATCATTATGGAATAGTAATTATATATTCACAATATCATTCATCAAAGTCAATACAAATATCAATAGAGTTTTCTGTTTACTTCATCCTATTCTGGCCAAATTTTGTATAATCCACCTTTAATGCAATTCAACTCATTTAAACCTGGATTTTGGATATGTCATAGCTCTATGTGTCTAGTTTCCAACCCTTTTGGCCTCATCTCATTTTGATTTGTATAACTCAAGTTATTAGTATTTAACCACAGACTACCCTGTTCTTAGCCAGAATTGTAGCTTTATAAGTGAAAATTCACTAAAAATAGAAATATGGGTGAAATCATACAAAATTTATATCAAATTAAAGCTAACAGAGAATCTTTGAAACGAAAGAAGTTTCATATAATTTTCATATATTTTGAGATATAAGTCCTGCAACTTGACCCTACTGGACTACCCTGTTCTAGCCTAGTTTGAACTTAAGGTAAATTCATTGATGTATTGGGAATAATTGGTAATGAATCTGACTTTGAAATTTTTATGGGATATTCCTTTATAGGTTAGATTTCAAACAACATTAGTTTCACTCAATTTAGAGTTGTGTAGGGTGAGTTATAGCCCTCTCAACTTACACTACCCAGATAGGAATCCAGGATTCTAGGTGAAATTTCAAAAATTCATAACTAATTCTATACTAATCTAATGCCTTGTATTTTATATGTATGGAAATCCCTGAATGTATAGTTTCATATAAAAATGGATTCATCAAATTTAAATAGTTGTAGGTAGAGCCATACACTCCGCCGTACGGACTATCGAGTGAAAATCCTAATAACTTCTTGAATTCTCTCTATTCTTCAAGTTCTTTCATACCAATTCCAATTCTAATCATAACGTACATACAAAATCAACCATAATCCATCCTCATCACTCTAAATCTCATCAATATCATGAGAAAAACAAGATCCCCGCATAGCCCCAAATCAAAGGAAATAAGAAGAGAAGTTGGATTCCTACCTTGTCTAGTTGAAATCTTATTGGTTTAGTGTCTTAGATTGAAGAAACTTTTGATGAGACTTGAAGAGGGGATGAAGATGGAGTGAAGATAAGTGTGAATAGAAGAGAAATTATGAGAGCTCAGCAGCTATATTGGCTGAAAATTTAAGGGGAGAAGGAAGAAGAAAAAAAATGAAAACTTTTGAAGGAGCTAGCTTTTGATTGGTGGACTTCAAACCTCATTCAAACTTGGCTTGGCTTCCCTCTTCATGACTATTGGTGGTGCCACTTGTGAGGGTGTGGTGGTTGAATCTTAGCCATCTATCCTAGGGTTTTCACAGTATAATTTCCATTGGTCCGGTTCCCACAGTTTAAAATACTGAAATCTTATTGATTTCTTTTAAATCAGTAAACTAGTTTTAGAAAAATCCTATGAGGTTTCCTATGTTCTAATCTAATTCCATCAAGTCTAATCCTTCTAAATCACACTTAATTGGCTTTAAGTGAATGCTTAATCGAATTCTAATTAATCCTAATTATTCGATGAAAACCAAATAACTCGGTTAATAATGATAAAATTTTTTGGACGTTACACTCTTCAGAAAAGAAAAGGCAATTGGTGATATCCTTCTATGATCCTACATCATTATTTTGTTTCTGATGATGTTAAAGAGGGAGAAGATTAAAATTATAGAAAAGCACTGATTGAGAGGGAGCACGCATTTAGGGCAAAATAGCTAAGATTGCATTCATATAGTTCATTCATTTTGAATTAGTTTTTTGTTTACTTTTTTGAAGTTATAGTTATTATTGTTGAATAGGATATATTATAGTTTATCTCCCAAACTATTACATCTGTTGCCAAAACTTCATTATTCCTACTCTGATATAATGCTTACTTTGAGAATTGTTAATAGTATTAGTTCATCACTCTAATACATTCATACTGCTCTAAGTATGTCTACTTTGATAGATAGTACTCTGATATTATTGCTGATATTTAGAACTTAATTAGAAGAGTATATAATGTGTAAAAAGAAATTATACAATAGTATATTAATTTAAATAAAATAACCTATGATGGTGATCGTGATTAATGGAATGTATGACAAAATTGTATATGTACTCATGTTCAAGAAATGACAAAAAAATATAAGGCATGCTCGTAGGTTTTATTGTATATTTAATGTAACACCCCAGCCTGAGTTGCAGTTACCTGTCGAAATCAGAACCTGAAAAATTTTGAATTTGAACCCTATGCCTCCTTGGAGGGCTATAGGTTTGAAGCATTTTCTTAAGATCAAAAGTCCCGGTAATGGTTCCCTGGGCATCAATGAGTTGAAGAAGGATTTTTAACGAATTTTAGGGAATGGATAACCCCTTCGTTTTCAACCCTCAAGTTTATAAAAATGCAAGTTTTCGGAGAATTGTACTAAAATCCAAAAGTTAGATTCTGATTCCTAAAGATTTTGAATTTTTAGATATTTTTATTGAATCCAAATGGGGGGTAAGAGGACATTAACTTAAAATTAAGAAATGTAAATAAGTCTGTGCAATATTCTGGACTTGAGAAAGGACTACAGAAGGAAGGAACCAAGTTTTGGGACGTTGTAATCGATTACTGTGTGGCTGGTGATCGATTACGGGGCTCTCTATATGCCCATGGGTTAGAAACTTTCGCGTTGTAATCGATTACTGACTCGCACGTCGTAACACGAGCAAATTAAACCGAATAGTGACTATAGTATAATAGCCAACTCAGATCGTTTCCCAAAGATGAACACACTATTTGATCAGAAAATTCAGGGGGTTTTTATAACAAACACTTAAAATGCAATACTAAATTCCAAAGCAAACAGAAAACAAAAAGGCTAAACCGAATTAAAATTCTAATCCAAGACACACAAGAAGAAAGCAATCAACACTCAATCATTGGATTCAAATGTACATGCACACTCCAATTCGATGATTTATTTTAGATTCAATTGAAACCTCAAATCAAACCTAGCATTCACATGAAAATCTCCATGCATTCAACTAATCACTCAAGCCATTCGGTTTAGAGACCTCTAAAACCAAATTGATTTTGGATTAGCTTCCAAACCAATGCTCTCATCTCATATTCAGAACCGAAATATGAATCACACTCTTGAACAATCGAATCACATATATCAACTGAATTATACATGATTTGATTGACTCTTAATCAACATGCATGAATGAAAACCTCCAATTCAATTACGAGATTAAGAAGAAGAGAAGAGGAGTGAAACCGAAATTGGAATTTCCATGTCTTGATGCACCAATCCTCAAGAGCTTGAATGCTTCTCTTGATGCCTTGGATCAGAGGAGGATCACCCCTCCATTAATGGAGGAAAACGCAAAAGAAAGAAAGAGAGAAAGAGAGAAAGAGAGAAAGAGAGAAAGAGTTTTCTTATTCCAAAGAAGGTCCAGGTCCTGAAGCATAATCAGAATTTCTATATATACCTCTAATTAAAAGTCACTAATTACTTAATTAAAATAATCCTCTTTTCCTAAGCTAAATTTGGATAGCTCAATTGCCCAATTTGGATGCTTAGAGAGAAAGTTGTGCCCAAAACAAGTTGAGTGGGCTCTCTTAGACTCAGCAGCGACTTCCAACACGTTTTTCGGCCTCATAACGGTTCTTCTTGGCTTAGTGTTCTGAACATAAAATGAAGCCCTGGATGTTAGCTTTCCAATGCCACTGGAATGGGCTCAATTGAGTCCCTGTAGCCCAAGATATGGTCCAATCATTGAACGCTGCTCAGAAACCGCGCCCAAACACTTCAGTTCAGTTCCGAGCCCAATTTCGGCTTCAAGATCTCAGAGTTAGCCCTTGCCCTCTTCACAGAAATTGTAGCTCTATCTCTTAGCTTTCCTACAAATCAAGAAGCATAATAAAATGAGGTATAGAGCTCAAGATATGATCTAAACACTGAAACAGGTCAAAATAACCGAAATGCTGCAAAAATTAACTAAGTCTCACTAAGATCCAAAAAAGGAAAATGATCTAAACTCAACCAATTAAGCGCAAAGGAGGATTAATGAGACAAGTATGAAGGATAAAAATAGTATAAAAATCCAATTCATCAAATTACCAAATATGGTAGTTGATTACCAGTTCTGGATTCGTCGATTACCACGAAGAACTGATAATCGATTACCAGACTTAGTAATCAATTACCAGTTCTTCATGGTAATCGATTACTAGCCCATGGTAATTGATTACCACAAGCCAATACATATACGGAGATGCGTCCCACGCCCTCATTTTCGAATTTTCTTTCTCTCTCTAACTCAAACTCTCTCCCTTCTCTCTAGAATTCCTTTTTCCACCATTCCTTACATCTATTAACTCCATTCCATCATTTCTAACTAAATCAACGACAACAACACAATATTCATTCCATTTAAACACAATCATCCATGCAATCTGCTCCTTTTTCATTTTCCTTACTTGGGTGGAATTGAAGCTGGAGAGCTCACCTCTATCCATAACCTCCTCATTCTAATTCTAATGGTAATCCTCACTTCTCATTTTTTTCTTTTTCCTAGAATCTTCAATTCTTTGATTTTTAGAAGGATTCTTGAAACCTTAGCATTGTAAGATTAGAGAACTTATGGTACGGAGATTGTTAGTGATCAATAATTGATTCAAATGTCGTATTGTGGCGTTAGATGATTCCAAGGAACCCCCCAGCTTTGTGGCTTCTGAGAATTAGATTTTCCTGTGACCAGTGATCTGTGAGTAAATAGTTTATCCCTATCTTAGTTTCTAATGTATTTTGTTTATATACATACATATGCAAATGATTTGGTATATATTAGAAATATAAATTAAATTTTGGTAGCTTATCTATTTCTACTTGATCACATGGGACAATGACCTAGTTTTCGGAAGGAAAAATGTGGTAAATGTTTATTACATTGTATTTCTAATATTCTCTAGAATTGAACTTCTTTGAAAGGAAAGAAAGTAATTTATGAGGATTTTATATAAGACGAGATTGAAAGGTTTCTAGACAAAGCTTTCAACTTTTATTGAGTTTTGAAATGTTATGGCTTTATTTTCTTCGAGCATATGATTTTATGTTCATAAGAATCATTATTAATCTTCTGTATAATAGAAAAAGAAAGACTTGGGAAAGTCTAGACCAGGATCTGTAGGCTAATGGTAGTCAGCGTCAGCCTTGGGTGTACCTAGGATGATGTATTTCACAGCCACTCAAGGAAGTGGTGCGTTCTTGATATTCACAGCCATACATATAGTGTGGTGCATGCCTCATATTCACGGCTACTGGAAGAGTGGTGCATGTCTAATTACAAGATTCACATGAAGGAAGGGCCACTTAAGTGTGATTCCTGCCTGTTTATCTTGGAATAGATGGACTCTATGTTTTTGAAAAAGAAAATTTGGATAATGTTTGATTAAGAGTTGTATTTTGGTTTTATTATGCAGACTATTGCCTTACCTTAATATCTATTTAATAATTACGGTTTGTACATTGTCTCGTGTGGGTCATGGACACTCTATCTCCCACTGAGTGCTCATAAACTCATCCTATTGTTTCTTTCTCTTTTTCATATACAAGTATTCCGGTAGGATCTAATCCTTTAGCCCTCATGATTAAATTCAGAGTTTTGTGGATAAGCCCTTTTCTATCCAAGGGTATATTGTAAACATTTGAATTTTGAGAAATCCTTAGATTGTGTAGCTCCATAGTACTACAGGTAGGGTCCAGCCTTGACCTGATTATATTGATTCTGTTGTATTTCATTTTTAATACTATATTTTTAGATTTCTTAAAAGGATTTACTTTTCTAAATAATTTAAGTTATGTATTTCGAATGAATATATATATATATATATATATATATATATATATATATATATATATGTGTGTGTGTGTGTGTGTGTGTATATTTCATTAGTATACTGTGTGCTGAGGGGTGTATTTTGAAAATACCTGGATCCCTGATAGAAGATTGTGTTTGTTTATCTTGCAGGGTAACCTTTTGTAATTAGGAAATATCCTGATTACAAAGGGGACTCTGTCGAAATTTTTATAAAAATTCTGTGGTGGAATGGTTGCGTGGGGACTTGTCCCTATGCGCCGGTCATGGCCCGAGTTGGGTCGTGACATTTAATGTGTAGATGATTTTGTGTATCCTATTGGCAGAAGTTCTAGAAATTTGCATGTTTGAAGATTTTACAGCTTAGGCTAATCTATCATTTTCACCTGTTATGTTTTGTTTTTAAACATAAGTATGGGTTGCCATATATAGTACCTATATTATGCATGAAAAATAGCAAATATGCACCATAATGATGTGTTTCAAGTTATATATTCTTCCTTTCATATCACAAATATTTTATGTATCTCATTCAAGTAATCAAGTTTAAATAGTAAAACGAAGTAAATGAGTATTTATTGTCATTATTATTGATGATTGATGCTAAAAAATGGATAGAATTCTAATATACAATAGCTATAAGTCCTTGTATTGATTAAGCATTTAATTGTTAGCTATATTATGCTTTCATATAATTTATTTTGGAACGATTCTTGAAGTATTTGCAATAAGTAGCAAAATTAAATATATAATTGAGTTGAAAAATTCATCTATATTACCAAAATAATCTTTTATTTGAAACAAAAGTATACAGGAAAAAAAAAAGAAAATTACTAGTTACATTAGTAACATTTTAGTATTTCATGCTTATTATTAAGTTTATATAAAACCAATACACATGGATATACATGTACCTAAAATTAACAGTAGACTCCATGATGACATATAACAAAGTTTGCACCATTTATTACATCAACAATACCAACAATGCCATTGCATCTTCATTTAACGAAAGGTATAAGGATGTATTCCCCATAAACAAGCTGCAACAAAAAACATGGAGTCAACAATAAGAAAAACTAGCAATAGCTCATGTTCAAGTATAACTACAACTTTGGTCAATATTATATTTTCACAAAGATGTTGTTGTAGCTAGTATCTCTTAATTATGAAGCAAATTAAATGAATTGAATAGTTTTATTAGAGAACCAATATGCCAAATCCTAAACCTTAAATGAATTGAATAGTATCTCTTATTTGATGCAAAATGCCATTAAGCTCTAAGAAATGGAGGTTGTGAAAGAAATAAGTTGTTTCTATCTATATCACAATTAGTGAAAACTATAAACATGCTTGGAAGATGAAAAACATGCTTTAAAAATTAGATTATAGCTTAATATTTCTTTGTAAGAGCTACATTTTTTTTGGAAGTAAACACAAATAATCTTTTTTTAATTTCACAAAACAATCAAACATTTTCCATTTTATTTGAAGAATCATTTTGTTGTGTAAAGTTCATTATAAAACAAAATGTATTAACCTTCAAAACCAACTCCTTATATCATTTTATTATGTAAAGTTATTGCTTACCTTAAAAATAACCATGTAAAAGGATTGTAAGGCCGTTTTGCTCTTCAAATCTACAGATTTGGCATGGTACCAAAGGATCAAAGCCATCATGGCATGTGCCAGAACCTAACAAATTAAAAGAAAGAATAAATTTCAAACTTTATTAAAATAATCAAACAAGTTCACTTCTATCCAATATCAATCCTTATAACCATGGAAGGGATACATTTTCAAATTTGAGTACATACAACTACTCTGTAGAAATTTTAAGTTAATATTAAATTAAATTGGAGTCTAAAATAACCTATAACTTTGTGTTGAACATCCTTTGGAGAAGGTGTAAGCTTCACAAATTAATATCATTTTATTATGTTTTGATGATTAAAAAATTATATCAAAAACATCATTTATTAGCATTTTTGGAGCAAATTAATGTGCTCTTGTGAAATTTTGTTAAGCTTCAATGTGCAAGATTAGTAAAGGATAGAGGACCACCAAACTTGATGCAAAGTACTTATGAAGACTTGAGAAAGGTTAATCATGATTCTATCACTTGATACATGACTTAAGCAATATTGTATACTATCATAAAAAGTGAATATCTCATGAATGCAAAATTAGAAGCTTAAAAAAATTATTAATAAAGTATGTTTTCCCACAAAGAATATCAAGATCAAATCTATAATTGATAATCAGTTCAACCTATGAAAATCTATGGTGTAAAGATTGTTGAGTAAACTTGAAGTTGAGAAGAGCCACATGGGCCCTTCTCAAACATACACTACCAAGGAAATTGTATCAAATAATCCTAGTCATCAAAAAGTTATTATAACATATATAATGTGCGTAACAGCCACCACAACTCTAATAGTTAATATGCACCAAGGACTCACACTTGAAAAGTTATAAAGTTGTATTGATATTAAAAATCATTGAAATATAATGCAACTTTCTTTACAACTCTATTGCTACTTTCACGAATCTATGTTAGATAAAATTTTATTGATGGTGTTCATATCACTTTGTGTATACAGTGAGTGACTTTTAACTCCAAAGCACCGAAAGCTACTTGATATTTTCACTTTCATCCTAAAACAATTATATCCCAAAGGATACTTTTACTCTTAGAGAGATTAGTGGAAAATCTTACTGATGAGCTAGAGGTTGGAATAGAACTTGCAATTTGAGGCAAACCAATATAAATCTTGCAATTTGAGGTAAACCAATATAAATCTATGTTAAGCTTTCTTTATCATTATTGCCTATGTTTTTAACTTGGTTTAAAATATATACATTTGAGGTCTTGGCTTAAGATTAGGTGCTCCAAAACATGTTTTGAAAGTTACTTGAGCAAAGTTTCAACTTAATATCTTTGTTAGTTTCTTGTGAGCTAGTTTGAAAGGTTACCCTTCTCAACTATAACCTATGTATATGACTATCCTTTGTAACTCTAAAACACTAAGCTTGGGAAAGATGGTTGCATGTTCTTAAAAGTTCAACACTTCAATCATACAATTCAACTACCTTGTTCTTTTTTCAACTTACTTGATGTCTAAGCTTAATCTTTGGTTGAGCATAAGAAGAAAGAAACTACAAATATTTGAAGGTTGTTTACTAAACAAACTACATACACTTGACAGGAAGGACTACTTCTTTTGAAAAGATTGTATGAGGCTATTTATTGAATAACAACAGAATAAAAGAAAATGGTCCATGCAATCTCATAGTTTGCTTTGATGATAAAAGAATATAATAGAGATAGTATGAAGCAATTGGACAAAAAAATAGAAGAACAAATATGTACTAAATTTCAAGACAAAGTTCTACGTTACTTGTGCCTTAAATAGAAAGAAATATGACAAGATAGGGAGATATAGTCAACTAAAGAGAATTTCGAACATATTGGTAGTCTCTCATAAAGAAACTAGCAAGTTAAAGAAACCAAAATTAACATGCTAACTCGCTACTAAGTTATTCTAAATGCAAAAATATCAAACATTAAATGAAACGCTTGCTAAATTCAAGGCCATTACAAATTATTTGAAATCTCTTGGGAATACATATTCAGGCCAAGTGCATGTCTCATCATTATTCTAAACCATAAAACTTAAAAATAAAAAAAAAAACATTATATTTCAATTGAAGAAAGTGATGAGGATGATCACATAACTGATGAAAATGAGCTATCATTCAAATTTGATAAACATTGAGGATATAGAAAGAATAGAGTAATAAATAGTGAAATCCTATAGAAGATGAAACTTTCATATTGAAGTTACAATAGAGGTCAAATTACATGCTATGGTTGTAGAAAGTCCAACCATAGTAAGATTAAATTACTTTAACTAAAAAAAGCTCCATATGTTCTTGAAGAAGAAATTTTCAAGTTATGATGAAAAAGAAGAAACTCTCAATGTCTATCTTGTTGGATTGTTGCTAAGGAATGTGAAGTTGAGAATGAGATATTAGACTCTGAACTTTCTCAATGCTCTTAAGATAAATTAAAGAATATTTTAGAACTCTTCATCAATTCTTATTCTAGCCGAAAAGTATTATTCACTCTAAGCATGAACAAGAGAATGAAAGTTTACTAAGTTTGAATATGTTCTTAACAACAATTACTCAACTCATGTTAGTTATTTCTTTTATTCTCTTTTCTCAACTTCCTTCTCAAATGTATGATCAAAGTAAAGTATTGAAGAACAACATTGTAGAAACAATTAGGACTTAGCAAAATTTGAAAATGGCATCAGGAACCTTAATTCACTTCTGCAAAGGTAAAGTTATGTCCTTTACAAAGCTAGCTTTAGATACAAAAAAGCATTTAGGTAAAATAATACAAGAGTTTCTTCATGCCAACAAAGAAATCTTGAAGAGTGACTTTTTCCCATTCTAACAAGGTTAGACATAAGACATCATCTTGTTTTTGTGGAAAAACATACCACCAAAGATGACAGTGATAAACCCAAAAAGATGTGAGAAAAATTGGTTGCTTAATATTGTGAGTACTTCTCATGTGAAAGTGCATGATCTTAATGAAAAAGAAGCAAAAGTGTTACCTGGATAATGAGTATTCAAAATATACGATAGAATTTGGTGTTCAATATAAATAGCACAAATGCACACAAAAAAGATGGGATATTCAATTTGTAGGTGCTTCTCATGTAGAAGTGCATGATGTCAAATAAAAAGAAGCAAAAATCATGAGTATTCATACTATATGATAGAGGACAAAAGCAACAATAAGGTATTGACTTTGATGAAATTTATGCAAACTTCAATAGAAATATAGCTATAAGAATATTGTTCTTGCTAAGTTTATGGAATCCGATTGGCCAATGAGGAAAACTAGTCAAGCAAGTGATAGGCTAAGGATCTTAGATGGTAGAGGATAACTTGGAACATGCCTATAGAGGTTTAATGACTAGAAGACTTAATTGGGAAGGTCATTAATCATATAAACCAATGATTTTTCATTAGTGCTACTTGAATGCACTGTTCAGCAGTATAATGATCATCAGTTACACAACAATATAATTCAACTATATAATGGTCATCAGTTACACAAAGATATAAAACTTCTTATCTACAATGATCAAGCTATACTTGACTAATAGGCTAGCCAATTAGGCATGGGTTTGATATAAATATTATAAGCTTCGAAGCTGTATTGGAGACTATGTGACTATGTAGCTATTATAGCTTTTGATGATAACTAACTATATGAAAAGATTGAGTGATTACTCTTAGCATGCTTGGATGGACTAACAAGTTGCACTAGTTATTTTATGTTTTCATTTCTAATCTAACTAGGATGGTACCAAAGAATATTTCTACTCTTACAAGTATCCCACCTAATTTGGGCTATATGTTAATCCTCTTTACCCTTACATCTTGTTTTAAAGCTTAGGTTGGTATTCATCTCCAATATGTTGGTTTTATAGGATGTAATCTAAGAAACTTAGCTTTCGTGTACTTCATGTGGCTTAAAACCCACTTGTGATGCCTGATTTATGGTTATAAGTTTAAAAACTTGTTTTAAAAACTACTTGTAGAAAGTTTCAACTTCATATCTCAAATAGTATTATCTAACCTAGTTTAAAAATTTATGGTCACCCTTCAGCACTATAACTTTGACAAAACTTTGAGAAAGGTGGTCGTGTGTATGCTATGCAAAAGAGTTCAAGATTCCAAGAGCTTAATTGAATTCAATTTTTAGTGTTTTTGTCATCCTTAGAATGAACACCCTAATTCAAAACTTCAGATCTGAGAAAAAATAAACAATTGCTAAACTTTCGTTTTTAATCAACCATTGGACAATAAGATTTAACTTGAGAAAGAATAGGATAATCTAGAATTACATACCAAATTCTCCAAAACAAAGAAAAAAGATCATTACTCCACAAACATCTCAATTGAAATCATATTGTTATTCCTCAACACTATTGCTTAAGGGGACGATGAATATTACACACCCATGATTGTAAGTTATACAAGTAAATAGCACATTACCATGAAAATTTTGTTCCATAGGAAAGGAGATGTTGCTCCAACTAGAATAGCAACTCCGTAAGCCATTTCAAGAAGTGAAATACAAAACCAGAATACCTGTCAAAAATTAATAAAGGATAAACATAGGTATATGATAGCAGAACCTAATATTAAGATATTGCATAAGAGGTAAATACCTGCTTAGGACCTAAACGTACTGACAAAGTTCGGATGCCTAATGCCTTGTCTCCTTCAATATCAGGTATATCCTATTTAAATCCAAGAAATGATGTTACATATTGTAAACATGTTGAACCAAAAGATTAGTGCTGAAGAACAAATGCTAATTTTAAGAACCTAGAAGCTTCAATTTTACCTTGGCCAAGGATATAACTGCATTGAAAATGCCCATGATTGCAATAGTAAAAATCAATGATCTGGGATAGGTAGCTGCCCTCTTGAGCACATAGGTCTAGACATCATATATTTTAACCAAAAAAATACATTAGATTCCCTTGAAATCTAATTTACTAAATAAAAAACTAGATGTATCTTTCAGACACCATATTATGACATAAAACACTATTATTCTTAACTAAAAAATGTTCCCTACATCTTGTACCTCTTCCCTTTGATACTTTCTTATATGCTGGTTTTAGATAATTTATCATGAATTTGACTAGGCTAACCTAAAATTATGCGATAAAATTTGGTTGTTATTTTACAAAAGCTAATGCATGCACATCTGCAATAATATGTCTTTAAAGAGCATAGTTTAGTAGGACAATACCTTCATGTGAAGAAAAGGTGCAAGATTTAATGTTATTATCTTAGAAGTCACAATAGCCACCATTGTAAGCATTGTAGACTTCTTCCATCTTAACAAGGGCAACTGAAAAGTTTCAAAGATAACAAAATTATAAAAAATAGTGAACAATTGTCACCATTAAATAAATTTTACATATATGAGAATATAACAATATCATTTCATAAAAAATATATTTATTTGACTAAATTCTATTTCATTTATTTGTAACAAAATATATTTTAACCTATTAATTAAGTTCTTTTATCATTGAAAACCTATATAAATTAGTTCTTCTTTTTATTTTATTTTTTTTATTATACCTTCTTATTAATAACAAAATCACATTTTGTAGGAAAAATTAAATATTTAATATGAATTCATCCCTTAACTTATTTTTTGTTTTCGAATTCATCCTCGTAATAATAAACATTTCAAATTCGTCCTCTAATTTTAAAAATCAAACATATTTGTCTTATTCATAACCTCTTCAAAAATGTTGTTTGTTACAATTAAGGATAGATTTGAAAATATATCTTGCCACATAAAATGTCTTATATATTATTTTTACAAACTCAGATGTCAGATAAGATTTTTCCATAGATATAACTAATGTCATTTATAAAAAGGATAAATATGTTCAGTTTTTTAAAGTTAAAGAGTGAATTTCAAACATTTATAACTTAAAAGGCAAATTTAAAGACAAAAAATAAGTTAGGGGATGAATAAATTATTTTTACTTACCTCAGGATAATTTTGTTATATAAACATATTGATATGGAATATAGGTATCAACACAATGTACAATGTAAACTAACATGATGCATATTAATGACCTCATATAATTGTTCCCTTAACAATATTGAGGAGAAAAAAAAGTTTCAAAGCAATTCAAATAAAGTCTTTTTTTTTTTTTTTTTTGTAGCTGTTGTCAACATTCAAATGAACTCACATTAATTGAATATGCAGTCATCAGCGCAAAGCCGGCAAACAAACCCCAAAGCAATGGCCTTGATCCTCCAATACAGCCAAGCCCAAAAGACTACCAAAAAAAGCATAAAGTGTGACCCCCCTTCTAACCTTGTTAATAATGCTTGTCTTGAACAATAATATCATTAGAGAAAATATATCACAAAATAGTGAAGCTACAACCATCATCATAGAGGCATTTCACATGTCTAAAAAAACTATTTTGGGGATTCATATTTATAATTTGTTTATTTTGCATACTTTTTTTATTTATTACGAAATCATGTATTAAAATATGGAGAACCTAATTAAATCACTAAAAAGTCTTAATGGGATTCCAACATTACGGTATAAGGGTTAGTTTGGAAACATTCATAAATCCTTGTATAATATATAAGGATTTTGTATCCAACTAAGAATTTCATAATTACTTATAACTACCTATTACTATAAGTATTTCAATTCCCATATAACCAAAATCTCTAACTTTAATAATACTCCACTAAGAGACAGTTTACGAACTAAAAACCATTTGTAAGTATGAATATGCAAAAATATTTTTGTAAGCATGTGAATAGTTTTCCCACCATCGGCCTCTATCGTAAATTTGTTGTACTTAAAAATGAGATAAGTTTAATTACTTGAAAAAGTAATAGGCTTGAAGAGTCTACCATTGTACATTTTGTTCTTTCGGTGCTAGCTTTACATTATTTTATTTGCAAAGTGTTTTTATAGTCAAAAATCAAAATTCAAGAGACTAGATAGAAAATTGAGTGCAAATTTAATAGCTATTAGAAATCCATAAAATATCAAATATTTCCCCCAAGATTAAATATTAGTGTCAATGGAATAAAAAAGTTGATGGCTAAACAAAAGGCAAGGCCAAAAACAAAAGGATCTAAACAAAGAAAAATCTTGAATGAAAAAGAAATGATTTTAACTAAACATAGAACACAAATTTTAACATACTCCCACTATAGAAAATCAAGTACATCACAAATGTATATGAAGAAAAAAGTTGGACATCTTCTCATAAAGTTTTCAATTTTCATATTACTACATTAAAACTACAAATTTTACAATAAGAATCTAAATTAAAATAAAATGGAAGTTTATATTAATGATAGAATGAAAATCAATTTAGGACATATGATGAGCATCCAACTTGGTAAGTTGATAGTTCTATATATGGTACCATAAATAAAAATGATGCAGTAATAATGACACCAGTTCTGAAGGAAAACTTCCCAGATGCCAAAGGAAGATACGGCTTGTTGATCTGCAATAAAACATGTAAAATAGGTCAAGTTTTATTGGCTATTATTTTGAGCGTTTTGAGCCCTATTTGAATGCATCTATCAAAAAAATGTAGCATAGGTAAAAAATAATACAAACCAGCAATGGCTATATCACATACTAAAATAATTGATAAGAGTACTTGATAAATTTACATATTAAACCAAAGCTTGGTGACTAAATACATATAAATAGCTAAAATTTACACTTAAGAATAGATGTGCTCGAACTCACTACAAGGTATATTTGAATATCCCACTTTAGTGAATCCATTGATATATTTTTGCCATAATCATCTTTACATAGCTACAAAATCCATAGTTCCAAAGGGGAAAAAAAAAACATTTATTGTCCATCCAATTTCTATATTTCTAGTAATAAGTTCATACCTTGTCTATTTCAACATCAGCTATCTGATTCAAACCACAAACATACATGTGCATACAGAAGGCAGCTACCTCATACTGAAACAAGAAACAAAAACTCAAGATTAATAAAATACTTCAAAAGGTAATTGTGCCTTTTTAAAGAAGATACCCTTTTTTGAGGTACATCGACGAGGAAAAAAAAAAAAGAAGATTAAGCAATATTCTATAGTGAATGTCATATGACACAATATCAAAAACTTGAAAACAAAAAGTGTACTGAATCCATGCCTAATTAGACTAACCAACCTAGTAAAGCACAATTAAATAAGAAGTTTTTATCTTCATGTAACAGATGACATTGAATGGCCAAATGTCACATTCAAGGAGCACGAAGACTAAATCATTAGCTCGTATGATTAATGTGTTGCCCAATTAAATGTTCCAATCATTACACTCCTATATAGAATCCAAGTCTACACATGGTTAAGCATGTTCCAATCTAGCCCATAGCACCTACAAGTGCGACCCGAGCAGTCTTCCAATTAGCCAATCAAACTCTATAAACTTGGTAGAAGCAAAAAGCTAGTAGCAACTAATTATTTTATTCATTGATTTTATGTATTGTTTTAAGTTTTTTTAATCAGGATTCATATGAACATTGTTGTAAGATTATAATCCTTCAAGTGTGCTCCAAAGAAGAAATTTATCATTTAATAATTTTAAATTATTTTTTATTCTATAAAATAATTATTTTTTAAATAAGTTATTTCAAAGCGAAAGGTTTAGTCCTTTCCCTATCAGCATGAGTTGGTTACTACCGCACACAAGGCAAATAATTTTATTTATTGATCAAATCATCAACTAGAAGGGTGATAGTATGTTCAAATGGGTCTTCAATCTATGTTCCACATAATCCTAGCTTAGCCTGGTTAGCTAAAGAATTAGCCACCTTATTACAATTTCTACTAATACTACCACAATCAAATTTGTCAAATCAAGTGGAATAGATAAAAATATATGCAAAGATTAAGCCATTATATGCATAGTCTTCTTTACTTCCCTCAATGTTGTCATACACACATTTCACATCTTCTTTATGGTAGATATCTCTGGGACCTAGCTCCTAAGCAGTGTATGGATTTGCGCAATCTTCATGCCTCAAGGTTCTCCTAGCCAAAAATTTACCTATGCTATCTTTGATCAAAATATATATGCCCATGGTGTATGTTTCCACAAAGACAACAGTATCAACATTTACTTTGTAAAGGTTGGTGATGTCAAGGCTCCATCTTTTTACAATCCTAGCCTAATATATATTTCAAAGCTACAAAACCAAGGCTCCCTTTTAAGCGTAAAGGGCGTGAGTTGCTTCTGTAGTACGTTGTGCTAGATGAAGGGTAGCTTTTTATCCTACGATACGATATTGCATGCTCCCCAAATGGAGTGCCATATAACAATCAACTTTTCTAGTTGATCATACATGTTATTCCCTGCAACTGAAGTGAGTTCATTTAATTTTTGGCCTCTACATCATATGATAGGCCTACTCCCAATCATACATTCTTTGTGACTACACGATCAATTAACAAACGGTGCATAATCTGCTATCCTAATCACCTCATAAGTAGCACCCTTCTTAGGCTTCCACACCTATCATCTGTAACCTGTCCTTGGTGAGGATTGCCTTTTGCCACAATCTCCAAGCAAAGATTTAAATCTTAGGTTGAATATCAAGCTTCCATAATCTCTTCCAATAGCCTATTTTATCATTGGCTTTGGCTCAATAGGATATTTGAAAAACTGCTTGGGCATCCTAGATGGAGAAACACTCCCAAATTTGACCTTCGTTCCACCTCTTCATTTAATACAAGACGAATTGGTCATACGTGGTTATATGTTTCTAGAACTTTGGTAGGGGTCTGAAGCATCAAATAGTCAACATCCTATATCCATTTTTGCTTCGTAATATCAATATCCACCACATCACCTATCTACCATAAAACCCATCTTTGAGGATATCTTTTTCTGCCAATATGCTTTTTCTAGTATACGATGGATTAATTACCAATATTTGCTTCAATAAATTCCCTTAGGGAAATATCCTGCCGTACAGTATGTGCCAGTAGAGATCAATTGTTTAATAATGTTCTATCCTTATTTAGCTAGTATTACTAAATTAAAAGTATGTAGGTCCTTAAAAGCTCATGCCCTTGCGACCTTTGCCCATTATATTTTTTTTCCATTAATCTAATGTATTTTCCTTTCATTTTCAAAGGATTCCCACCAAAGTGGCACATCAAAGTTTTTACTTCTCTACACAACTCTAATGGTATCAAGAAGCAAGATATAGTAAAGGTTATGATAGATTGGGACACTGCTATAATGAGTATCTCTGGAAAGCATCTTCTCCTTCCATCCCTTAATTCACTTCCATATTCTACCCTTCAAAGATTGCAATGATTCATTTTTTTCTTCTCCAAACAATGGTTGGTACCCCAAGATATTTTTTTGACAAAGTTATTGTTGGAATTTGACATTCCCACATGATATTTTGTTAAAGGCCTCTTCCATAGTTGGGCTAAGAAGATAGCAAATTTCTCAAAGTGTGTCATCTACTTAGAGGCTTTCTCACTTGTAACATGCCTTTCCACTACATCCAAACACACGTTGATATCCAACTTTTGTATTATGATCACCTTCTTGAAGCTAGTGGAGTCTAAACCTTTTGTTGCCAATGTGCCTCTTCTTGTTGTAGAAGTTCGCTCAAATCCCTTCTCAATTCAATTAGTTTCGTGAGTTTCTTGTCCATTTTGTGTTTTGGGTTTTTTTTTGGGGGGAGGGGGGCCATCGAGTTGAACTCGTTAATCGATTTTATTTATTTGATGGCTCTACTTTTCAAATTTCTCCTTGCCCTGATATTGTAGCTGCTCATTCATGCCACCAATTTTGTCAGTTATCCTCGGAATATCATGTGCAACATATGAGATTGCAAGCATCATGTATTATTTCGCTACAATCCTCATGGGTCGTCCCAACCTTCTCAAACCAGTATGGCTTTTCTTTTCCATGCTCACCATTATTAGCCCGTGTTGGCTTAGTATCAAGAATGGGGAAATTATCATAGTGGGAGGAAGCTAAGTCTTTCACCTATGCCTAGCTCTATTCTATAATCCATTCTCTGTTTGCTACAAAGCGATCTAATAGAGAACAATTAATTTTTAATTTAACACGTAAATATTTAATGCATATTTGAATCAAATTACTTTTGCTTTTAAAAAATTTATAACCAAATTATTTTATACCAGAAATATATCATGCAATGCATGATAAGTTGATGTTAAAATAATTAAAATATGCTAATATAATAAATAATAATTATATAATATAACTTACAAAAGAAAAGTTTATTTCGAACAACTACTTTATAGTAATTAATCCATATTTTCAAGTTCTTTTATTAAAAGAATTGCATATTATTCATGACTATATTAACTTGGAAATTTGTATAGATATATTTATTCAAATTGTTATGAATCATGTATAAAATAAATATAATTTAAAAATGTCAAAATGTTGATTTCTTATATCTTTAACACAAAAATAAAATTTCTAGATTGAGGAAATAAATATAAATAATTAGAAATTATTCTGATAAATTACACGCAGAATAGATATTTGAATCCTTAACCATCATTAAAATAAAACAAATTCATACATCAGCTAAAGATAAAATATTCAAATGAAAAAAAATTAATTTAAAATTTCTTGTAATCCTTACAAAAATATTAATAGAGGTTTATATAAAAAATTTATTATTATTATTATTATTACTATATAAATTTAATTTTAGGTATTTATTGGCTAGAATAGTTATTTCTTGAAAAACGATAAAAATTTTGTGAAACTATTATTTTTACATGTTAAAGTGGCCTTCTTTATGAGATGGGGTACTTTATTTTTATTTTTTTTTCTCAATTTCTATAGATACATGTCTATATAAAATATAATATAATATAGTTATGTATATAAGTATTTTGTAAGCGGGAGGGGCGAAGGCCCGTAAGCTAGAAGACTAAGAAGCAATGAAATACCAGCAAGATCATCCAACAAAATGCAACGACAACCCTCAGGTGGAGATGAAAATACGTGCAACCCTAGAGTTGAAGAGAGAGCGTAACTAGCTATAAGATCAACAACTACATATTACTCTCACGATACACATGAGACTGCGAGCCCAAGTTAAACATAGGATGTCCATCGGGAACACCATTCAAGACCATCTTCACTGCTAGCATGAATTTATATTATTATTTTGATACTATTATCTTGTGAAACTAATAATTAATATTTAATATGGTAATTAATTACTTCTAAGAGTAAGATCACATTTTGTTAATTAAAAATATCATTAGTTGCTTTTAAGAAATTTCTCTAAATAATATAAAATAATTGCCATTTTAAATGGCTAAAATGATATTAAACAGAAAACATTATTGCATATATTATCTTTTGTTCTTGAATTATTAAGCAATCGACATATTTGAGCCCTTACCTGCAACAAGCCCATAAAAAATGTAGGAGATAAATCTGATAATTTTTCCACTGCAAGAAGCGACGCAGAAAGTACGGCTAGTACCTGCCCAGACACAAACAAAGTTGGCTCTTTTAGAAGTTTCAGAAGATTTCTTTCATCTGAGATAGAGCCTTATAAAATTGAATTGGAATAACAATAGCAGTTAAGTGGTAGTTTTTTAAGGTTTATTCTAGAAAATAATTAACTTAACCGTGTCAATTATTGCGTATGGTCTGCTAAACTCCCGAAAAACATCCGTCGCATCTTTGATAGAATCCACAAGGCTTTTTGAATCTAAAGCTTGCGGTTCAGGATCATGTGATTGTGTAGAGGTTGCATTCATAAAATATTTTCTCTTAAATTTATCACACGTTGATCCTCCTTCAATGCTTTTGTTATGATGCTTCCACTTGTGCTGTGAAGATGTCATGATGCAATATTCTTTCGAGAGTTTCCCCCTATTGCACCATAAAGCTCTCGTTACATAAGAACCTAAAGCACCAAAATTGGGATGTTAGTAGCACTAACATTAAAAATTGAGAAATTGTAATCATTTACCAGTTTAGAATCTACTAATCTACTAATTACTAATTACTAATTCTAATAATCTAAACTCAAAATAAGGAAATTAATGCCGTGCATCAACTTCTCATGAATTATGATCCTCCACTACTTTGTGAAAGTTACTATACTAGGGAATGTTTCAAATTTTTATTTATTAAATTTATTGAAATAATTTCATAAATTAATAAGCAGTAATATATTATCTTAATTCTCTTTTCCAATAAATCTTCTTAAATAATATACTACTAAAATATGTCTCTATTCTTTTATTTGAGCCTTACAAAAAATTTTAAAATTACTTTAAACAAAATTTAAATTACATTATTCAATTTATATTTAGTATAATACCTTGAATCTCTCTTCCACCAATCCTTCTTAAACTATCCAATGCTGATTGTAGAAAGAACGATACCACCAATATGCTCTATTCAGTTGCTCTTTAATCTGGGTATATCTCTTACTACTTTTCTTTCTTTCTTTCTCTTCTTCCATTGTGTTTCCCTAAATTTTGACTCATTGATTTCTACTCTGCTTCTTTGTCCAGTTTCCTTCCTTCTATTCTTCTTTCTTTTTTTATCCTTTTTAATGTCGTAACTGCATTTCTTTTTAGTGTTTTGGAAGCGATTCTTATATGTATTCAAGGTAATATTTCTTTGAATTATGTTTTTTGCATCTTCATTATTATTCTGTTTTTCATTTCATGTTATTGAGAGTATGGTAGTCTTTCCTCTATTTCGTTCAATATTTTTCATTATTATTTTGTTAGTTCCTTTCATTTTCCTATTTATTTTGACTTACTATTTTCCTATTTATTGTTCAGTCCATAATTTAGTAGAGTAACACCTATAGATTACACTTCTTATTCATGCTACCCCTGCTAATCGCCTCCTTCATTGTTTGTTTGTATCACATGTCAATGAAATTGAATAGCAAATTTTTTTCATGACATTTCTTTTTTTGGATTTTCCCCTTTTTTTTATTTCTGTTCGTTCCCTATTTTATATTTCTATTTGTTTTCCCTGTTCAAATTTTGGTTTGTTCACAGTTTTCATTTTTAAGTATACTCTTCTTAGGGAGAGGATCAAGGATCAAGAGGAGTAATTAATTGTGAGAGTAAGAGAAGTAAATCTTGAATATTAGATCTTATATGAATAGTCAAAATTAAAATATAAAGTCACGTAATTTTTTTAAATGCTCATGTGAATTTAAATAATTTTTAATTATGACTATCTATATATAGTTATATAGTCAAAATTTGCTACTCAAACTTTTATATTAAATCACTCCTCTCATGTGCTACGCCCCCACTCTTCTTATTTTATTTATTAAGTATACTCATATAAACAGACTTTTCATTTTCTTAATTAGAGGCCTATCAACTAATTATTTTATATATATTGTGGTTGTTCTACCCTTCTTTTCTTTTATATTGCATTGTTTCTTTTCTTCTAAATGACACTTTTTTATTTGTGTTTCAATTTTCCCTGCTTTATCTTTCTTTGTTTCTCATAATAAATTTTTGCTTTCTTAATACTATTAATTTTTTAGTACACTGTTCTTTTTGTTTTCTTGTTTTCAGCCTGGGGAAGGGGGGATCGGATGGGATTGAACCCCTAATATGTGGGTTTGCAAGCAACATTTTAACACTATGCTAAGGCCTCAATCATATACTATTCGTTCTGTTGTTGGGTTTTTTTGTAGGCTATGCTTGCAAACACATTTGTTGCTCTTATTCTGCTGGAATGACTTTTATTTATTTATTTATTTATTTATTCACTTTATTTGGCTACAAACACACGTAAGCTGTAAATTTTTTTTGATTTAGTTGATTTTATTTGCCAGCAAAGAATTTATTTGCCTTTTTCCTGAATTATTCTGATAAGCCCACATTCTAATTATTTTTTCCTTCAAGCTATAAAATTTCTCATATATTTTAGAATTACAGTTTGAATTACCTATAAATTACTCTTCTTATTCATGTTACCCTTGCTAATTGCCTCCTTTCAATGTTTCTAATATTTGGTGTAAAAATATATTATTGAATTTATTTTCAGTTTATTTAGATTAAAATTTTTATAAATATCATTTAAAGCTTTTATTTGTCATTACTTCGAATAACAAATGTAATCGTTATTCAATTATACAAGACAAAGAGTCAGATTCCACAGCTAAAGACTTTACTTCATAAACCTTTTTAGTGTATTACTCTTTCATTTTTTTTATTTGTTCTTTTATAAACTATTGCTTCTGTACATAGAAATTTTATTTTAATTTAATTTCTTTTGTAAAAATAAACTATTAATTTTTATTTTTCAGTTTGTTTAAGTATTTTTAAAAAATGTCCTTCAAAACTTTTAATTGTCACTATTTAAAATAGTAAAAACAATCATCAATCAATAAATAAGACTAAAAGTCACATTTCATACCATAAGACTTTATTGAATTCTTAAATCTTTTTAGTTTACTATACTTTCATTTTCTTACTTGAACATTTATCAAGTATGGGCAACAGAATGATACCCAATTCTCTTCATAGCAAGCAAGAATGGAAAGAAATAACAAGTTGTCACAAAATCTATAACACTAAGAATCCAAGGTCCACAATCTAATGTAACATAACGAAAAATATTATCTACCAACAGGTGTTTGCAAAAGATCTAATGTCCAAGTAATTATAATTTTGAGATTAGAAATTTTTTATTTATACTTCAAATGTTTTTTCAAGGTAAATTAGTTTATTTCATAAATTAAGACTATTAATAACTAATTTTATTTTTATGCAGATAACTAGATCAACCTTTGATCTAAGTTTTATGTCAATTATTAAAGAAGCATTTGTACTTTTCATTTTTTGTAATTGATTTGTTGTATTCTACTTTGGTTTTATTATATTATAGATTAAAATCATAATGAAATTGTCTCCTTCATTTTATATTTATTAACTTGTTTAATTAAATTTAATTAAAGTACACAAGTATTTTAATTTTTCATGTTTAAAAATATATATCTTTCATAATAATTATTTACATAAAAAATATTTTACCCTATGCATTGCACGAGTTAAAAAGTACAATCTTCTACTCGATGCGACGAAAAGATGGTGAGAGAGTGGAGACGAAAAGACACAGGGTCATTTGAAGCTAGCAAGAGAAGACAAAATGGTGATTTTCACCATAGGAATGTTGTCACTCTCTTTGTTGATAACCTACCAAGAGAGATGACAAGAGATTGGTTGCTGTAGACTTTCAAGTTTGAAGGATGGGCAATGGATTCTTTTGTATCGTACAAGAAGAGAAGAAGACTTAACTCCCCGTTTGGACTCATTCACTACAAGTGCATGGAGGAGGCTCAAAAGGTGGTTAAAAACTTAAATGGTATGGCAGTAAGGGGACACAACATTATGGTGTCCTTAGCAAAGTTCAATAAAGGAGGTAAATTCATGTATGAGAAGCTGAAAGATCATGTACTAGAGTCAAAGAATGTAGGGCGTAGGAAGGCTAAGAAGTATAATGAAGCTTTTAGGGATAATAGAAGCTATAAGGAGGTTGTGGAGGATGGAGGGAAATAAATGAACGAGATAAGGAAACCTGAAGTAGGTAGAGGTAGAGTAGGAAAAGATCGAGATAGAAGGAAGGAACCAGAAACCATTGTTATTCAAGGTATTAGATGTGAGGAAAAGTATGATGGCAAGAAAGGAGTGTGATTAGCGAAGTTTTCCATCTATTGAATCTTGATAAGGCTCAGCGGAGCATTGCACAATCAGGACTAGAAGTGACGTAGGTGTGCTCAATGGAAAACTACAATTTTTTTATCACTTTCCCTTCCATAAAAGAAGCTAGGAATGTTGTCAATTAGAGCTAGGAATTATGGGCCATTTTCAATGAAATTAGTCCGTGGTCTCTAAACGAGTGTTATCAAGTTCAAAGAGCTTGGTTGAAGTGTTGGCGCCTACCTATCCATGGCTGGTCATAATCAAACTTGATGAAGATTGGAGAAATATGGAGAAAGGTGATTAGGGTGGATATCAATTTGGAAGACTACAGTGTTGCAAGAGTGTTGATCAACACCAGTGTTTTCCCCTTATCAACAAATGGATATGTTTCTCACTGGATGAAACAATGTTTGACGTACATGTTAGGGAAACTATAGATTTGCCTTATGATCAAGGAATAAATGACAAGCAATCTATCCTTAAGAAGAATAAGGTGAAGAGTCTTAGTACCAATGCTTTGGAAGGTGGAGGTAATGGGAGAGACGGTGATAACAGGGAAGATGAATCGTCACATGAAAGGAAGAAGAAGGATGTTGAAGATAGAGAAAAGCATTTAATGCAATCAATTTTGCACAATGGCCAAAAAATTGGCACCGTTCCCTATTTGGGAAATTGTTTTGCATGGGACGGTAAACTTATGGACCACCATAGTCTTGTCACTCATCAATTTTGGGCACATGGTTTCAAGCAACTAGAATATTGTAGGTCACAAGGAATCAGCTCACTCTTTGAGTCCTAAGCTGAGAAGTTTGGAAACCCCAAGCAAGCTAATTTCATTCAGCCCAAAGTTTCCACCAGGCCTCAAAGATTACGCTGCTAGAAGTACCCATAAAGGTCTAAGGACTAGTGAAGATTTAGACTCACTAAACAAGTAGGCAACACCTTCTCGTGTAGAAGATTCAATAGGCGAGATTCCAATCCCTAGCGTCCCTGTTCCAGAAATCCCCATGATGAATACAGATTCTTCAAATACGAATCTTAGCAACAGCGGTGAAGATCTCTTGGATGAGGATGCTCTAGTTGAGGCACTAGTCACATAAGATATAATGAAATAGCTAGATCTCGAAGTGGGAAATATGGGGAGATGGTTGCAACTATTTCCAAGTTCAACAAAGATCAGAGGATAGAGGAAAAAAAGAAAAGGGGCCATCCAAGGAAGAAGATGAGTGTCGAAGCTGCTTGATAGCCAACTCCCCTTGTCAGTGGTGTTTCCTTATTGTTTGTTAATTGTGTTTGCTAGAATGTGAGGGGAATTAGGGGAGGAGGGAAAGATGCAATTATCAAGAAAGTAATCAAAGACACAAACCCATTTTTTCTCGGTTTGGTTGAGAGGTCTATGATTCCAAAATCAAGAAGTGGCCGAGTGTACATGACTACAATTAGGTTAATGTTCCCATAGAAAAAGGTAGTGGGGGTTTAGTGTGCATCTATTAAAATGGAGCAATAGTTAATTATTGGAATGGTATGTTAAAATTGGTTGAGTCGAGTGAGTCCACTCTAATAATTCAACAAAATATTAATTAAGTCAATAAAATTAATTTTAGCACAAACAAAATGAATTTGACCTACATTAACCCAATTCAACTAATCTGGCTTAATACAAGATATCTAGTAATCAATCAAATTGGTACTGGGTTAGATTGATCCCGCAAGCCCAAAAGTTTAAAATTATTTAATAAAATTATTAAGTCTTTTTTTAAAAGTATACTCAAAATATTATTTTAAAATAAATATTCATTTTTAATGCATGTTAATTTATGTATATTAAAATAATTTTATTTATAAAAATTTAATATTTTAATCTCTAATTATATAATTAAACAAAGAAAACATAAGGTAGTAAACTAACCCAAATTACTCGCAACATGCCCCAAGAATGATAAATCTATATGAGTATCTCATAAGGATTGAGAAAAGTATGGATTAAAGGGGCATCTTAAATGGTGAACAAGGGAAGTTTTGAAAGAATGGATGATGGTGCCATCATCTAGAATCTTAAGTATAAATCAAATATTAGTAATCATGCCATCGTCTGATACATAATAAAATATACAATTTAATATAAGCTCTTAGCTCTTGGTTGTTGGAAGAATGCAATACTTATAATTCCATTAGTAATTCCCCATCAAGTTGAAACAATGTTTTAGTTGATGATTTTATTTGATAGATACAATCTTTGATCCACTAAATTAACATTATTGAGACCTCGTTTATTGAGACATTATGAAAATATGGTATATCAAACTTAAGAACATGTTAAATTATATTATTTATAATAATACATCCATATCATATCTATTTGCATTTTTACACAAAAATGTTCACCAAACAAGTTTTTTGTTTTATTATGTTTGAAACTTATTTTTAAAACCAACTATCCAAGATTTTTTGTTTTAAATCATTAAAAAGTTATTTTGAGAGTATTGTTGCCAAATAGGATTTTTTGTTCTTTTATTTGTTAAAATTAAATTTAAAATTATTTATTAAAACTATTTTGTAAAACTAAAATAAAAACATTTCCAAACAGATATGTGTTTCATTTATTTATTGCTCCTACTATTGAAGTTTGCACATAGGTCCAGAGGTTTAGGAAGTTTATTTTGAATGCAGGTGTAATACCCAAGTCAAAAATTACACGAATGGTAATACCCTGTCTTATCGAATCCCGTAGAAGTTCTAAATCTGAACTCTATGCCTCCTTCGAGGACTATGTAATTAAAACATTTTCATGGGATCAAAAGTCTTGCTAATGCTTCCTTAGATATCCAAGAATCAAAGAGTGATTTTTAATGAATTTTAAGAAATCATTAACCCTTCCATTTTTAGTCTAAAAATTTAAGAAAATGCAAGCTTTCAGGAAATTGAACTAAAATCCAAAAGTTAGATTTTGATCCTTAAGGCTTTTGATTTTTCTAATATTTTTATTGAATTTAAATAGAGGGCATTCTCTTATTTACATTTATATTTTAAAGTTAATAGAGAGTAAAGTTAAAAGGAATATTAACTTAATAAGTGTGTAGGACTGTGGCCTGAAGAGTATTGGAGATCAGAAGAGGAAGAAAGACTAAAATTTTGGAACTTGGGAGCCATGCTCGAGTGCAGTCCCTTGCACTCCAGCATGCTCCCAGAATAGCGGAAGGGTAAGATTTGGAATCCAGCCACACTAGAGCGCTGCCCCTACGCTCCAGCATGCCCAGGTTGGCATCAAAAATAAAAACGGGGGTTTTCCACCCCAGTATCTCACTTTCTTTCTCCTCTCTCATTCTTCTCTCTTTTCCATGGAGCTCCCTCTCTTCCTTCTCCAAAAATTTCTCATATATGGTATTTTTATCATATTATACCACCATTTGTCCCTAACCACTTCTTAACTGTTCTATTCCTTACTAATCTAACTATTGATTTTCTCATTTGAGCAAGTAAAGGAAGCTATGGGATGGCTTGGAAGGAGACCCAAGCTCTACATCGCATTCCTTTCCATTCTTTGGTACTCAAAGGTAATTGTCAAGTTTCAAATCCCTTCTAAGTCAAGATTTAGGAAACTTTTTCCCAAGGGATTTTCTCTTGAGCTAGGATCTGGAGTCTAGAGTCCTAAATCTTGGGGTTTTTAAAGTTTAAAGATAATCTAAGTTAACCTTTTATCTGTATGGATAAGGTTTAGTTATATTATCCCATTGTGGTGTAAGATCTGTTCCTGAAGTGACTGGTTAGCTCGATGGTTTCCCTAAGGAGCTCCCACCTTTCTAGCTGAAGTATAGCGAGTAGATAGTTTATCTACACTAGATTTTGAAATAGATACAAATATAAGATTATATATGTTATGTATATACCTTATATATATATATATATATATATGAAATTACTAGTGAAGTTGAATAGTAAAATAAAGGTTTAAGAAATTAGTTTTTCTATAACTGAAAAGCTATTGAATGTAAACAAATGTATGCTATAGATTTTTTTTTTATGTAAAGAGCATAGGACAAGCTTGGCTATGTATAGTTTCCGATTTGATTTAAATTATTATAATTTCCATAGTTACTAGCTGTTTATATAAGGAAAGGGATAACTTATTACAGCTATACCATATTAGAAAAGTTTGAGCTATGTTCATTAAGAAAAAGAGTTTATTTATGTGATGTTTCAAACTAGCTTTGAAATTAGATATATTCTAATAAAAAGAAATGAGTTTTGTGGAATGAGCACTTCATAGAACTGCAACTAACGACCGTAAATGTTAGATTTGGTTCATACAAGGTGCACCCCAGCTAGTAGGGGAGCTACTAGCCCGGCATGTTAGGCCGACAAGACCGGATTATAGTTCACCGAAGATTGTGCCAATATTGTCGTGCAGTACCTGAGGGCTGTGCCAATGTTGCTGCTTAGTTAAGGTATATAAGGAAGAATTCTACAGTGTGGCCTCCCACTACAGCGTTTCGGCTCCCTTTTCTGCGCCCCCGACCTCGCCACTAGAAGAATAGTGATTTAGTTGAACAGGCGTAGTCGGATAGAAATACTTTGATATTGAAGTTGATTTTTACTATCAAGTGAACTGTTTCGGGCTTGCCACTTTATGCACATCCGTCATGATGGAAACAAACCAGCTCATGCACTGCCTTGGTTAGAATTGAATATTATTTTTGTGGTAAAACAATTTTACCTTCTTTTTTTGTCCTTTTTCAGCCCTATCCTAAAATGAAGCTGATTGCGTAAGTGAAACACCATTTATGTAATTGTATATATAGAATGAAAGGGTAAACTTAAATTTGAAGATAGAAGATTGATTAAAAAAAAATGTAAAAGATTAAGATGCTCATATAGTTACTACAAAGAATGATAAAGTCAAAGAGAAGAGGAATATACAGACTTACATCCATAGTAATTGTCGGCGCATTTTTGACTCCTCCAGCAACTTCCAACTGCCATTATCTCCTCGTGTTATTAAGCAAATATTAGGAAAAGTTTTATGAATATTCTCAAAAAAAAAAAAGTTTTATAAATAGTAAAATATTTCCAAATATATTACATGATTTTTTTGAAAAAAAATTCTAAAATCTTGCTTAGTTAGCATTTAATAGAAATCTCCTTTTTTTTTTTTTGAACGCTCCAATGATAAAATTGTGTTTTCAATATTTTTGTCTCAATCTTTATAAAACAATAAAAACATGATGAGAATCTATATCTATAATATATTATGCAGAAAATTTATTTTAAAAGATAACAAATGTTACTATTATGTATTAACCATTCAATACAATATTGCTTTGAGGAATAATTAATGACACTATTGACTGGTTGTAGATAAATTATATTTTTCATAACAATAATTTGACTTCATTGTTAATAAAATTGTAAGAAAAAGAAGAGTAAATGATAAAATTATTTTTTACTTTATATATATTGTTAAGTATTTTTTTTCCCTAGACTTAAGCATAGAGAGATTAAACTATTAGACACTTTTGCGACTAAGAGGCCCTCTCAATAACACTCTTCTCCAAAATTTAAACATCGGTTCTCTCCCTATAAATGCAATTAACTTATTATTGCAACTAACCCTTGTTGGTATTTACACAATTAAATATTATAAAAATAACGCAATACAAAATTGAATGTCCTTTAGTTTAATTCTAAATGTTTTGCTTTTCTACTTCACTTTAATAAAGTAAAAGTAGGAATGAATTGATTTATTTTGCATTAACCAACCTTACAAGGCAAGATGGGTTCATTTGGTCCCCTTAAGCTCAACAAGCTTTTGATATTCTCAAAAGAGCCATGGTTGAACTTCCAATGTTTGCATTCCTTGATTTTGATTAGGAATTGATCTGGAAACTGACAATTCAAGTCAAAGTTTAGGGGTTGTTTTATCTCAAAATGGTAGGCCAATTGCCTTCCTTAACCAAGCTTTATCGGCTCACGCTCAAAGGAAATCGATGTATGAGCTGAAACTCATAGCTATTGTGCTAGTAGTTTAGAAGTATAAGCATTATCTGCTAGGTAGGCACTTTGTTATTCTTACATATCAATGTAGCTTAAAGTTTTTAATGCATCAATGGTTATTAGGTGAAGACCAATTAAGTTAGACCTCAAAGCTACTGGGTTTGGATGTTGAAATTCGATTTAGAATAGGTTTGGAGAATAAGGTAGCTGATGCCTTGTCTAAGCAGATGATGTATTATACTATATTAGTGGTTCAAACAACTATATGGGATACTATTGAGGCTGAAGTTCAAGCTGATGATGAGTTGCAAACAATTATACAAGGCCTAGTGTAAGGTAATAACACGTTTCTAGGGTACATAATTCAAAATGGGAGGCTATTTTATTAAAGAAGGATTGTGCTTCCTCATCATTCATCACAAATTCCAATGCTATTAAACGAATTTCATAGCACTATGGCTAGTGGACACTCACTGTTCTTGAGGACACATAAGTGTCTGGTTGGGGCAGTATTTTGGAAAGGAATGAGGAAGGATGTCAAATTATTGTGGCTCTATGTCAAACTTATGAATAGAAAAAGTATGAAGCATCATCTCTAAAGGGATAGCTCTAACCCCTGCCTATCCTTGAGCATGTGTGGACTGAAGTCTTTATGGACTTCATACCAGGGTTGCCAAGGGCTAGGGATTTCAATTCCATTATGGTGTTGGTGGATCAATTAAGTAAATATGCCCACTTTGTTGCATTATTGCACCCCTTCACTACCAAAGATGTGTTTTGTCCCTTTGTTCAAGAGATAACGTCTTCCTGGTTTTCCACAGATTATTATTTTGGATAGGGACCAAATTTTCCTAAGCTAATTCTAGTTAGAACTCTTTAATAGGTCTAGTACTAAGCTTAAATACAGTACCTCTTATGTAACATCCCAATTTAGCTAATTAACATTATTAGAGGATAAACAACAATAAGAAAATGTTAATTATAGGGTGAGGTGAATTTAAAATCTTTTCTATAGAAAAAAATAGTAACATTTTGCTAGTCGAAAAAAAATTATCTTATTAACAGTATCTTGTAATGCAAGAATTGAATTGGTAGAAGTCTATATTGTAGGATGGCATGAGTATCAATTAAAAATCATAGGATGTATGGCTAGAAGCTAGCCACACCAACCCCATTGTTGGCCAAAGGACGGCCACACAAATTAGAAGCTTTAGGAAATTTGAATCTCTTTTGATATCCACCAATCAAACTTATGCAAGAGTCAAATTAACTTAGAAGTAAGAAGGCAAAATTTTCCATTTTATTTCTCAAAATTCGTGCAACCACCTCCCTATTCTTTCTATCCCCATTTTCTTCACCAACACACTCATACTCACCCCAAAACTCTTGCACCTTGTCACCCTTGCACAAATCTTTCACCCCTTCCTTTATGTACCATCAATATGCCTTGAGATAAACCCAAAACCACCTTCCCTTGAGTCATTTAACCTCAGCCCATCCAAGAGTAAGAGGAGACGTGCAACTATCTCAAGATTTTAGAGAAGTAAAGCCATCAAAGTTTCAAGTAGAAGAGCTCCACATCTTGAATTTGGGGTAGGATTTCTTAGATTTGTTGTTTTATAAGACTTAAGACCTTTTCTAGTGATTTGAGGTGGAGGAACTTAGTTTAGGTTGAAGAGTACATTAAAAGATCAAGAAAGACACAAAACAGAAAAGTTGTTGGGAGAACCCTAGTGACCATCCATGTAGCAAATAGTGTTTCTTGACTTGTAATGATCAAATTCGAGTAAAACTAATTTTATATGAAAATAGACTTAAAGAGGAATCCAATGGGTCCATTGGACTTAAAATGAATTAGTTATAATTTTTAGGAATTGGTCATTGGATTACACTCTCTATCCAAAATAGTGTATGATATGAGAGGCACAACTCGCCCTATATAACTTCAAATTGGGTTAAACTAATTTTTTTAAAAAGCCAACACAGGAATTATGTCCATGAAATTTCGTAATTATATCATCGGTAGATTGCTCCTAATAATTCTCTAAAGTTGACCTATGCTTTGTTCAAGTTGAAAGAGGGCAACCCACTTGAAGAGCTCATAACTTGAGCTCTACCTACCCAATCAGAGTGAAACTTATTGGAATTGAAAAAAGATCCAAATAGGTATATGGTAGTATAAATTTTGGATCAAAATAATGAAAAATGAATTTTTAGTGATTTTCTAAATTTAGGTGTACAGGTTTATCTTGAAACAAGATAGCATTGAATAAAACCTTAATAATTTAAGTTATGCATCTCAAAATTTTGTGAAACTAAGGAGGTTTAAAAGTAGGTTAATAAGGTTATAATCTATTAAAATTTGAGATTTAAATGAATTAAAATTTGAGATTTAAATGAATTAAAATTTGAGATTTAAATGAATTAAAATGAAATTTTTATATAATTTACAAGTTCAAGGTAGATTTAAGAAAAGTATGATCATTTAAGAATTTCATGACTTAAAAGCTCCATAAACCATGAGGATCCAATGAGCTGAATCATTTATGCAATTTCTATGTGATATTGGAATAATGATATGGATGATTCTGATTACTGTGACTTCTAGCTGTCTATATATTGGAAACCTTATGTTTTAGCTATCATGCTGCCGAATTTTCGGCAGAAAGATATGAACTATCTAACATTATTCCATATTACTTGAGCCAACCCCTGAATAGATTTAAGGGGAATAAGTCAATGTGAGATTCGGAGAAAGTAAATTCAGTGATCATGTATAGAAACGAGCTCGGTTTTGAAAAGCATGTTATTACCTAGAGATAAGAAAGGCCATCCACCTTTAGAGGACTAAGTAAAGGAAGATAAGTAAAGGTGCACTTTGAGGATGGTGATACGTAACGCTCAAGTGCAGACACTCTAAGAATAGCGATACGTAACACCTAGGTGTGTTTAGTAAAGAAAGTTAAAGAAAGTCAAGAAAGACAAGTGCACTTGTGTGATTACAAGACATGCATCTACATATACATAATTTATATTCTTTTTATTACTGACATGATACTGCTCTCTTAATTGTCAAGTGTATGAATAAAATTATCTTGCTTTCGAAGGATATTTTTGAACTTTACACAAATGAAATTTATAGTTGATATGACATAATCACTTTTTCTTAAATAAATTGAAGCAATTGGAAATGATAACGCTGACACTGTATGTGATAATTAAGATATCCTACTGAGAATTTATAATTTTCACCCCTATATATGTTTTGTGTCATCTCTAGATAGCTTAGGAGATATTGAAGATGGCCATATGGGATGAAGTTGATTGAGATGTAAAGACAGTTGAAAGTTACTGTCTAGCAAGTTCTATTTATGTATTAGTAATAACTCTTAAATATAATACTATAACTTAAGCATGGTAGTGTACTTGGGAGGGTATTACATCTTAATCTTACCACCCACAAATTGGCAAACCAAGGTTGTGAACCATTGTTTAGAGACTTATCTATTCTGCTTTGTAGGATCTAGACCTAAACAATGGTCAAAATGGTTAAGCTGGGCTAAGTACTATTTAATACCCCATTCAATGCTTCTACAAAAATGACTCTCTTCCAAGCCTTGTATGGTAGACCACCACCAACGTTGTTCTGGGGTAAAACATATCCTTCTAAGGTTCAAGAGGTGCAAGTGTTGATGACCTCTCGAGATTTAGTGTTGGTTGAGTTAAGGGATAATTTATGCTTGGCTCAGCAAAGGATGAGGCATTTTGCAGATAAACACCACAAAGATGTGGAGTTTGAGGTGGGGGATTGGGTATTCTTAAAGTTTCAGCCTTATCACATGAGATCACTTGCCCAAAAATTGAATGAGAAATTAAGTGCATGGTATTATGGACCATATCAAATCACTGACAAGATCGGCCTTATGGCTTACCAATTGGCTCTTCCCCCATCTTGTCACGTCCATCCTGTTTTCCATGTAAGCAAGCTTGGGAGATTTACCAGATTGTGAGAAGATTTGGGAAATGCTTTCAGACACGTAGCAGTGATTCCCAGATGCTCAACTTGAGGACAAGGTGGATCTTCAAAGGGTGGTGTTAGGAACAGGTTTTATGGGCTGGTTTATATAAGAAGAGATAAAATAGCTTGGTCAGGATCAACCCAAGTTAGTTAGCTGGGTAGATTTGTAACTAAGTGTCACATGACTTGCTCTTGTTACTCTTGTCCATCTTCCTTTGTAGAAAGAAAAAATCTTCTCCCCACCCCTTAGTTGGGATATATGCAACACCAACGCTATTTTTTTAAAGATAAAAAACCTATTTTAATTCCTAAAAAAATTTTGAGAGATAAATTAGTCCCTTAAGATTTGAAAATTCATAAGTAGCCCTTCACTATTCAAGAAGGGGGATATATTAGTCTCTGTACAGATCTATATAATCAAAAAATTCTTAAAATTTTTGTATAGAGGGACTAATATATCTCCCTTTTAAATAGTGAGGACTACATGTGGATTTACAAATTTTAAGGGATTAATTTGTTCCTCGAAATTTTCGTTAGGAACCAAAATGGGTATTTTATCTTCTTTTTTTCTTTTTCCTCAAATCATTGAACTTGCTCGAAACTGGAAGGAGAACACGAATGCAGACTCGTTTCCTTTATGATTCTAAACGTACCCACCACCAACAACTGGTGCGCAGAGCACCACAATTTTTTGTTTCCTTTCTACAAGTCAATGATTTGAGCCCATTTGACGTAAAACGCTAGGAATGGGCATTGAAAGGAACAACATGACAAAAGACTTGTGACTCAAACTTTGCAATTCCCATTTATTTATGTGTGCAGTCTGCTGCTGAATTATTCATATCAATATTACTGGTTAATTAATTTCAAGTCAGAAATTAAAAAAAGTCCATAAGAATAATGCATCTAACCATTAGTATTTGAATTAACCATGAATCTCTTAGAAGGTTACCGATGGTTTTGGACGGCTGGCAGGGGAAAGCCGTGACTGGGTGGTAAAAGGACATTTCGAGACGGCAAGTGACTGAAGTCAGCATATAAGTGAATGTTTTAAAACCGTTCGATGTTAAAAAAAAATATTAAGAGTTGAAAAAATATTAAGGGGAACACTTTAAAGTTATAATAAGTGGATCTCCACTGTGTCTCTATGTAGACATCACTTTTCTTTGCCGTTAAAGTGCAAGTGTGCAACTCAACTGCTGGGTCTTAGCATATTGATTCAAGAAACGAAAACAAAATGGAAAGTCACGAAGACGTACCAGTGGCGACGGAAGAAGCTCTAGGAAATGACCCAAGAAGCCAAGAAGCCATCCAGAATTCAGCAAATTTTCAGTGGCTAGGGAGCTGACGATCAGTGCCAATATCAGTTTTTATGATACCTAACAATCCCTTGCAAAATTTAGACAAAACAGGGGTTTATCCGTTTATATGTATATAAACAAGTCGCGATGTGATCATCATTTGTCTTTTGCTGAAACTTTTTGACAAACGGATAGTCGCTAGCAGCTTGCTTATACAATTGTCATACATTAATGTCGATGAAAGATGCTCTTTTATTTTTTTAATAGTTTCGTTGACTCGGGTTACGCCTGAAATTATTTAATAAATAGAATAATAATTAATTTATTATTAATATAATATAATTAAATTTTTAAACAATAATAAAAGTATGAACCAGTCAATGTAATCAATTAAATTCGAAAATATTTTAGGGTCTCTCATCATTCTTTTCCTCGGTGCAGTAGTCCCATCATAATTTTTTTACTGCTTAGACTTTTCTTTATCTAATAAATAAAGCAGCGTTTGAGCATAATTGTCAAGTTTGCCGGAGGCAAGTATTGTGTCTATTGTTTTCTTTATGTTATCTTCTTCATTGTTTTGGTCCCCTTTGTAATTGTCTCTAACTTGACGGTCTTGATTTGACTGTAATTAATGTTCACATCACATTTATTTTGAAAGAAAACGAAATATATCCGTCAATGTAAAACATTTTTCGAAGCGGTGTTCAATATAAAAGATATGTAAATATTAATAATCTTTAAATAAGGAGTAGAATAACAAATTATTAGTTAATTTTAAATATAGAATGTATTTTTTTATTTAAATATGAATTTCATATTTTTAAAATTTGTAAATATCATTAAATTTCTTACGGATAAAATTTTTATTTCTGTAAAAAAAAATTGAATTATTGATACATTTATATTTGTTATAGCATGCAATCTGAAGGAATAATTTGAAATTGATTCGATAAAATATTCTAGAAATTGATTTGAAATTAATCTAATCAACCTAACATATGCAGTTTAATTGTTCATTGTAACCTAATTTTATGCCTTTTTTAAATCTAAAAGAATTAAGAATAATTTTTTTTTTTGTCAAACATAACAATATTATTCTATCAATAGCTACTATAACTCAAAAAAATTTATTATTTCGTTTATGTTACTTTTATCTTGTTCCTTTGAAAAAACAGTTTAATATTTTTTTATCATTTGAAATTTTTTTTTTTTTTGGAAAAAAATTTAGATTTTAACTTATACTTGTGGGCTCCGATGGATCAAAAAGAATATTTGATTATAAAGAATTCCTTTACAAATTACGAGAATGGTAAAAATATTAAATTATCTCGTGTTCATAAATCATAAATATGATAAATCTAATTCTTTTCCACAAAAATATTGGCTAGCCGAATTGATTCAGAGTCAAAGTGTGTTAGGAAACTATTTCAAGATGATCAAGAGATTCGGCTAGTACAAAACACAGTCGATTCCTATAATCATGTGATTAATGCCAAGAGAGGGACTTTATCTCTCGACAAATGGGTTTCCAAACTATTCCAAAGAGCGTTTGATCGGTAAATCAACAAATCAAGTCACTAAAAGGATAATTGCTTGAAACTTAAACAGGTTGAAAACAAATGAAATACTATTAATGAAATGTGGTAAAGAAATACTGTCAAATATTGAAAAGTAAAGACAAGGAATATAAAGTATAGAAAAACATAGAGATAAATGTAAAAGAAACTTGTGTTTGATCCATTTGTTCGGGGATGCCTTTACAAATTGTGCTCAAGGCCATTTATACACATATAAAACTTAACAATCATCCTAAGGCATCTATTAACTACATCCTCACACAAACATGGTTAGCAAAGTTACTCTTGATGATAACCGCCTCGTAACCATCTTCCATGTCTTCCTTAAGTGCACTCCTCTCAGCATAGTGATAACTGCTTAAAACGCTCTTTGCATTTTATCTATTCTCCCCATTTTCTGAACTGGAAACTGCCTTCCTCAATTGCTCTTACTTTTTAGAGAGTGGTCATTGACTTGGTCAAACTCTTATCCTCAACTGCTGAAACACGTTCTTTCTCCAACCAAAGCTCAGACTGGTTTGTGGATTACAAGCTGTCAGAAAGACCCAAAGTCTAATAAAAAATTCATGCCCACGACTAATGGCTAATATCACTATTCAATTATCAGTTGTCTCGGCTAAGCATGACCAAACATTGCCTTATCCAGCTATTTCTCTTTGGCTGATATCCATTCTCGGCATGTCATAATTTTTTGGGTGCCAACATAATGCCTCCTCCATCTTTTAGTTGAGCGACAGGTAATGAAGCTAAAATGATGCATTTTCCAGGGATTTCCAATTCTTCTATTTTTCTCTTCCTTTTGCGGCTTCTGAAGATGTATCTTTCCACCAACAATTAGTCCACCAATGTTTCATGAATTGTTACTTAATCAGTAAACTTTTGGTTTGGTAGCATTAAGCTTGACTTGATCCGGTCTTTACTCTTCATTCTCGGCTTCCCCCGCCCCCCCTAAGCACATTATTCTTCTATTTTGCCTCGGCTATAAAGAGGGCTAGCCATTGCAAGATATTCTTCAATATCTTACCCAACTAACCGATGAGTTGGGCAAGTATATGGTTTTCTTCTTGAACATTGCAGCTGTCAGCATCTCGACTGACACATTTCTTCTTCATTCAGTTGAGTCATAGTCGTCAGTTGAGATTAATTGTGGTCCCAAAGCCTCCTGTTTCACTGGCCCTCTTCTACTCTTTGTCCATGATAAATTGCTCAATTTTAGAAGCCTATGTTATTAGCTAATTGAGATTTGCATGTCTCGAAGCAATCAGCCTCTTCCTTAGCCAAGGATACATATTTTCTATAGCAATAATGGCATGATCAGCTTCTGGCAATTTGACATTGCATCTGCTCCTCAAACCTAAGAAATCTTTCTATAAAATTGGCCATAATCTCGCCATCATGTTGCTCAAGGCTTATAAGATCGACCACCATAATCTCCGACTTAGGCTAATAAAAGTGATCATGGAATAACCATTTCATGTCTGCCCAATTTTGCACAAAATTTATAGGCAAAGACGAATGCCAAGTAAAAGCCATCGTAGTTAAAGACAAAGAAAACAATTGGAGCTTTTAATACTCATTTTGATTTGCCTTTCCACATTGAACAGTGAATCAACTAATGTGCTCTATAGTAGACTTCTCATCTTCGCTTAAGAAAATAGTGAAATCTAGAATCTCAAATTTCCTTAACAAAGGCATTGTTTTCTTTATCCATTCGAGATAAGGCTTTCGGTATACAGGCCTATTGAGTGGTCTTAGCTACACACTAAAATGTCTTTTGATGGTCTCAACTATCATATTTGGATCAATACTTGCTTGCTGGTTAGCTGGTTGCACTGGTGCGGCTACTTGGCCAGCCTGTTGTTGTGGTGCAAGAATCGATTGAAACACCGGCGGTTGATTACCCAGTGATTAAGTATTCAGCCGTTGGGAAGCAAACTATAAGCCATTTTGCTGATAGCTCAATTACTTAGGCATCGACTAATGCACCAATAGTTGATGACATTGGAGGTTGAGAGCTCGACAACTAAGTAGCAAATTGTGAACTATTTTGCTAACTATTCAACTGTCAAGTAATCGGCTGCACAATTTCCATTGAGCAACTGGTTGCCCCAATGGAATGGTGTACATAGATTAACTTATTGCTTGAGATGAAGATGATCCCCATGGCTACTCTGCAACAAAATCTTCCTATGCTTTACATTCATTTCTTTGAGGGAGGAGAGTTGAATCAGAATCCGCCTGAATAGGCATGGCCGAGAATGCTAGTTGATCAGCTAGTAGATATGGAACAATTGTCAATGGTTGTCCCCCAGCATAATCCCCCATGGTTCTCGACTAAATACCATAGCTAGTCATCTACTAAGCAGCATTCTGCGCACTAGCCTGCATTGGAACATGTCAATTCGGCTGAAAAATTGAATGAGTAGTTTTATGAGGATCAATATTTTGTTGTCCCCTGATGTTGAACAGCACAACCGAAATGGTATCAGGTGACCTTTTGGTTGCTACCCAGCTGAAGTGGCACGACGTCGTACTTCTATTTACTAGATGAATACCTCTCAGCTCTTAAGCATGCATGTTCCACACCTCATTTTCAACCATTGGCTTAATAATTTCGACTAATTGCGTGACAATTGACATATCAAATCATCCAAGCTGATATTAATCTATTGATGTATGAAAGATGTCGTCATGACCATCGACTACCCCTGTTCGGCCTCAATCCTTGGAATTGGGTTTGGTTGACACAAGGATACTACGATTGCAGCCTGATTAGAGGAAACTATGGCTGCAACTACTTGTGTTGTCACAAGCATCATCATTGGCTACCAAAAATGGTAAACTAATCTACCAATGGTCCCATCGGGCGTGCCAAAATATGTTTTGCACAAAAATATTAGTTAGCCGAATGGGTTAAGAGTCAAAGCATGCCAATAAGCTATTCCAAGATGACCAGGAGGCTTGGTTAGTGTAAAGCACAACCAATTCCCATGATCAGGCAATTAATACCTAGAGAGGGGCTCTGTCTCTTGGCAAATGGGTGTCCAAACTACTCCAAAGAGCGTTTGGTCAGCAAATCAGCAAATCAAGTCACTAAAAGGATATTGGCGAACAACTAAATACTAATGAAATGGATTAAAATTTAAACAAGTTGAAAGTAAATGAAATACTATAAATAAAATGCGATAAAGAAACATTGTAAAGTATTAAAAAGTAAAGACAAGGAATGTAAAGTGCAGAAAAACATAACGATAAATGTAAAAGAAACTTGTGTTTGATCCATTTGTTTAGGGATGCCTCTACAAATTGCGCTCAAGGCTATTTATATTGGACAAAACTTAACAGTTATCCTAAAGCATCTATTAACTACGTCCTCACACAAATATGGCTAGCAAACTTTGTCTCGGAAAGTGCCTTGTAACTGTCTTCCATGTCTTGCTTAAGTACACTCTTCTCACATAGCGGTAACCGCATAAAAAGCTCTTTATATTTCATCTGTTCTCCCCACTTTCTAAACTAGAAACTGCCTTCCTTAACTGCTTCTACTTTCTAGGGAGTGGTCATAGACTTGGTCAAACTCTTATCCTCAGTCCAATCAAAGCCTATAACTAATTTCTAGATTACAAGCTGTCAGTAAAACCCAAAGCCTAATAGAAAATTTATGCCCATGACTAACGACTAATATCACTATTTAACTATCAGCCATTGGCCATCGCCTATTCATCAGTTAATTATTCTTTGGCTATCAGCTGAATCTGACCAAATATTGCTTTCTCCAACTATTTCTCCTCAGCTAATATCTATCATTGGTTAGCTGCAATTTTTTTTGGTGCCAAGACTAACATTATTAAAACTATAAGTTTTAAAGATTTGAGATACTTCTTTTTCTATGAAAAAAAAATTTAGAGTTTATTTTAAAATTGTGAACTATAATGGACGACAGAATATTTGATTAGAATATTCTTTTTATAAAATTTAAAATTTGTAATCAACATTAAATTATTTCATATATATATATTAACAAAGTATAAATATGATAAATCTAATTTTATGAAAATTAAAATTAAATATGGTGTTAATAGAAATAGAAACAGGATATGAGAAAAAGTCACTTTCGGAAGGATCTAGCGAGTTTAAAAATGTTATGTGTTGTGGGACTACTAGACTAAATGTTATTTTATATAATAATATTATATATTATCTGTACCATTAATAAAACAAAGGAAATAACAAGAAAACTTTTACACAGGTTGCAACCACATTAATTCCATATTAAATATACTAACTTGTAAAGAAAAAAAGAAAAATAAACTAAAAACAATTTTACGAACATGATTTCCGGATGGATCTGCTGGAATCATGGATTCAGTTGATGGATATTGTCATTATTTTTGTTCAAGTGCAAGTTTTTAACTGAAAATTGGGTTTACATAAGAGTTTAATTTAGGTGGACTGGTGATATAAAATATTTTTTATATTATCATCCAATCAAAACTTTCTATTTGCATAACCATTCAAATAGTAGGTAGTTATATCAAAAAGTTTTACTAATATAGTAATTTATAATTAAATATCTATATAAAAAATTTTCATATTAACAATACATTCGAATTAAATCCTTTATATGGAGTTTAATTTAGGTGCAGTAATAGTGTAAAATTTTTTTATATTGTCATCCAATCAAAACTTTCCATTTATACGACCATTTAAGTATTGAGTGATTATGTCAAAGAATTTATTGATATGACAATTTATGATTGGATATCTGTGTAAAAAATTTTTACATTACTAGTGCATTCAAATTAAATCATTTACATAGAGTTTATATAACGTAAAATGTAATTTTACGGGCATGATTTTTGTATAAAATGCTAGCGTTGCTTATTTATGATTTTATGAACATGATTTTTCTACAAACTGTAACAATCATTAGTCATGCGTATTGCTTATTTATAATTTATGAAATCAATCAAAGGGTGTGGTATACGAAATTTGAAGGTAAATTGCTGACTGTCATGAGGGGGAAAAGTCAATTACTTCACACGGGAAACAATATCACGAAAATTGGAAGGATCATGCCTAATGGCGTCACTGTCATTGCTATTTGTGATTTTGTGATTTTAGGCAATTTCAGAAATTATTCCAGCTTAAACATCATTAAATTCAATTTTTTCATAGACCATCCTGCCAAGCCTATAATATATTTAATAACAAAAAGTTTGCATAAAATACGTTCATAACTGTATCAAAATTAAAATTTAAATATAAAATAATAATCTATCAATTTTGCTTTTGACATTTATTGAAATTAAAAGCAAATTAAATGATTTGTTCAAATTTAAATAACAGTTAGGATATAGAATCATGCCATATTAGTCTTAGACACTATTTTTAAAATCTATACTATAAATAATTAAGACTTAAAACATGGAAACTTATAGCATGTATCAGCTTCACATCAATTCTAATTCCAATCACTTTCACGAAATTACTATTAAAGGAAATATTTTAAATTAAAATTATTACAAAAAATATTTAACTTCAAAATTTATCTTATAATAAATATAAACCCTTAATGCTATCCTCTGCTAATTTTTCTTAATTGATCCACTATTCAAATATCTCTATGTAGCTTCATTTCAATAAAAAAAAAAAGTTGATTAAATTAATTCAAATAAATTTATATTAAATTTTCTCCATAAAATTAAAATAATTTAAAGTAAAAATTTTAAATTTAATAAAAATTAATACAGCTATTAATAATCCCATTTACTCTTCTACTACTCAACCAATTATTTCATATTTAAAAAAATAATATAAAATTAAATTTAAAAATTAATGTTGATAATTGTTAGTATCAATTATAAATGTATTTAGTTTAGTCAATTTTCACTATTCATCCTTGTCTCCTCACAAGCTAATTTTTTGTCTCTTTTAAAGTCAATTACTTTTATTATTGTTCTTTTTTGGATACTTTATTACATAATTAGTCAATAAATCAAATTTCTATCCCATCTTGTTTTATATATTTATTTATTATTTAATAATTTATTTCTTATTTTTTTATTTTTTTTCAAAATTAAAGTATAGTCCATCTATGGAATAATATTTTGTTGACTTTTCATTTTTGTAAAGTAATTTTGATTCTTGACATAAGAACTCACACATGTATTAAAACATCACATTTTTTTTTTTCAAGTTTTGCAGCCTATGATAATTTATTGAGATATATCATCAAAAAATAAAATGTAGTAGAAATATTATTATTTTATCTTTAAGTTTTTGTGAAAAACTTTCATATCTCTCATATTTCTGTTCCTTTATATATTTCTTTCTTTACCAAAACCCCAAGATATCCTTCTTTATACAATAGTCGCTTTATATTTTCTATTTTCTACTAGATGTAATTGTCAGAATTATTCACATGTGGCCAATAGATGGAACATTAATAGCTCTTACAGTTAATAGCAAGGAAATAGAGATTTGTTTTACTATTTCTTCCTATATATATGACCACATTCATGTAAACTGAATTTGTATTACAACTTTTGTTCCTACCATTGAATCTATGTTTTTATTTATATGATTTCATGTTGTTTTATGGTTCAGGAATTTGAGCTTAGGGATTTTTATTTTTTTTATTTCTATTTTTCTACATTTGATGGATGTAGATTTAATGTTGTGAAAGAGATTTTTTATTGTACTTTGCTAATTGGTTGTGGGCTATTCTCCAAGCCTTTAAACTCTCTTTATATTATTTTGAACTCTCTAATTCCTTTAAAAAGAGTTAGTATATTCACATTGGCAGAGTTATATATCAATTAACAATGAAATAATATATATATTGTTTATTCTTTGTATTCAATTTATCTCTAAAAGAATATATTTTTCTCCAAAAGACTATGTTTATTTATTTTCTCTCAATTAGTAATGGAATGGTATATGCATTTTGTTTATTCTCTCTTTTTAGTTTGAAATAAATTTATATATGGCTTTCATTTTTATATCAAGCATTTTTTTTTTAAATTCTGGCAATCAAGTTTTGAGAAAATGATTTTTACAATATATATTCTACAAATAATTCCTTTATTTTGTTTTTATGCAACCAATTTTCCAATAATTAATCAACGTCAATATAGGACTTGTTCAAATTCCTAAGAGCCCGTTTGGATAATTAGTTTATTTAAATCCTTATGTGAAAGTAATTTCTGAAAAATAAATTATGAATAAGTTATTTTGTATTTAGATAATAAGTAGTAGAAATGCTTAGTTAGAATGTTCTAAAAAGTATTTTTTGAGAATTTAGATATTTTAATTTTTTAAAAAGCACTAAAAATGACTTTTTAATAATAGCCAAATGAGACAAAGTTAAAAATAAAATTTTTGACTTCCCAAATGTTAAAAAAGTCATAGGCAAGGTTATCCAAATTGGCCCTAACTTTGAAACAAATGAAAATACCAGACTATACTAAATATATAACTCGACATTTTTTTTTTCTAATAGAGTATGCAAAAATTATAGAAATTATAAATTTAATAAATTAATTTTAAATATTTTTAATCATCTCTTAAAAATTAGAAGTATATATCTTTATAAAATAAATTATACTTTTAATAATTAATTGTTTCTTTTATGTGAATAATTAATTGGTATATGAAATAGTTTTATATAATTTTATTTTTAAAATTATTTCACTAGAATGTTGAAAAATAGGGAAGGAGAAAAAATGGAATTTTTTTTTTAGTTATTTGATAATCATTTAAAACTTGAAATTAGATAATTTTATTTATTATTATTCAATACTTTTTATTATATAATTTGTAAACTTTATATTTATTTCAATTTAGTGTCTTACAAGAAGTTTGAGTTTTTAACGGAACATCAAACATAAAGAATTTATTTTACTATTTTCTTATTTTTATTTTCTGTTATCTTTTATATTAGACTTTGTTTTTCGAGTTATTAAAATTGTAATGAAATCATATATTAAATTTACGTTTATCAATCATTTTGTTAGTTTCAGGTCAAATTATGCAATTTTTATACATAACCTACTTATCATAAAGTTTTAATATTTGCCCAAAGTTTTATAAATTTTTTTTAATATTTGTCAAAAGTTTTTAATCCCTTGCAAAAACTTTAGTATTTTATATGTCTCACTCAGTGTTTAATAATGAAAAGTTTGCATAAAATACGCTCCTAACTGTATCAAAATTAAATTTTAAATATAAAATAATAATCTATCAATTTTGTTTTTGACGTGCATTGCAATTAAAAGCAAATTAAATAATTTGTTCAAATTTAAATAGCAGTTAGTATATAAAATAATTCCATATTAGTCTTAGACACTAGTTCAAAAATATTTTATATGTCTCATTTAGAGTCTAATTATAGATATTAGTTCATTGTTTTATGACATGAACTAAAAAGTTTTACTGATATTGGTTTTAACGTATTATAACTTTATATATATGTTATATTTGTAATTATATATTATATAGATAGGCTAATTAAATAATTTAATTCAGTAATATAATTAAATAATTTTCACCAAATAATAATTGATTATTTATTACTTAAGAATTTATCATTCAACTATATTGTTTCTTTTTTTATTTTTCCGAAATTAGAGTATTGTCCATATATAGAATAATATTTTATTATCTTTTATTTTTACAAAGTGATTTTGATTTATGACATGGGAGGTCACACATGCATGCCATTGGAAATATCGCATATTTTAAATTTTTCAAGTATTGTGGCATATGATAATTTATTGAAATACATCATTAGAAATTTAAAGATAGTAAAAACATTGTTAATTTTATCATCAAGCTTTCGCAAGAAACTTTCATATTTTTCATATATCTGTCTCGTCATATATTTCTCTATTCTATCAAAACCGGAGAATCTCCTTCTTTTTATAATGGCTGCTTCACATTTTCTATTTTCTATTTTCTGCTAGATGTTATCATCAAAATTATTCCTACATAGCCAATAGATAAAATATTAGGAGCTCTTATAGTTAATATCAAGAAATTTAGATTTTTTCCATTATTTTTTTCTATATCTCTGACAAAAACTATGTAAATTGAGTTTATATCACAAATTTTGATCCTATCATTGAATCTATATTTTTATTTATATGGCTTTATGTTGTTTTAGGGTTTAGGAAATTGAGTTTACGGAATTTTTTTTAATACAGGGCAGATGCTGGTTTGCTGTTGTGAAGAAAATATTTTGTTGTACTTTGGTATTTGACTATCGGATGCTCTTCAAACTTCTAAGCTCTTTTTATATTATTTTGAACTTTCTAATTTCTTTTAAAGGAAGGTGGTACATTCGCATTGGCTGTATATATGTCATAATTAATTGTTATATGGAATAATTTATATAATTTTATATTTAAAATTAATTTACTAGAATGTCAAAAAATAGGGAAGGAGAAAAAACAAATTTTTTTAGTTGTTTGATAATCATTTAAAAATTCAAAGTAGATAATTTTATTTATTATTATGTAATTTATAATTTTTATACTTTTTTTAATTTAGTGTCTTACAAAAGAAATTTGAATTTTTAATGGAATATTAAATATAAAAAATTTATTTTACAATTATCTTATTTTTAATTTTTATTGTCTTTCATATTAGACATTATTTTTTCAGGATTATTAAAATTGTAATAAAATTATATACTAAATTTTATATTTCTTAATCATTTTATTAGTTACATATCAAATTATGCAACTTTTATATACAATCTATTTATTATAAAGTTTTTATATATATCGAAAGTTTCACAAAAATAATTTTTTATATTTGTCAAGTTTTTTACCTGTGGATCGCACGGATCAAAAACACTCTAGCTTGAAAATAAATTACTGACTGTCATGAGTGGGAAAAAATTAATTACTCCTTCCATTTCAAAATACCTATTCAAAACACACAGATTAAGCAAAAAATTAACCTTACTAGTAGCATAAAGTTATATAAATAGATGAAATTATCATTGTTTAAATATAGTGGGTTGGTTTAGTACATTTTTCAACTCTAATTATGATAATAATGAATAATAATTAAATTTAGGATATAATTAAAAAAATTAATATTATCTTAATATTAGAAATGAACAGATATTCTAAAATCTTATAATATCAAAATTAGACAGATATTCTGAAATGGAGAAAGGTAGTAGTTCACATGAGAAACAATAGCATGGAAATCGGAAAGGATCATGCCTCATGGCCTCACTGTCATTACCATTTATGATTGCGCAATTTTAGGCAATGTTAGAAATTATTCCACCGTAATTGTCATTAAACTCAATTTTTTCGCAGACCATCTGCAAAGCCTATAATATATTTAATAATGAAATGTTTGCATAAAATACGTTCATAACTGTATCAAAATTATATTTTAAATATAAAATAATAATCTATCAATTTAGTTTTTGACGTAACATGTATTACAATTAAAAGCAAATTAAATTATTTGTTCAAATTTAAATAACAGTTAGTATATAGAATCAATATTTTATGTCTCATTTAGAGTCTAATTATAGATATTAGTTCATTGTTTTATGGCATGAACTAAAAGGTTTTTTTGATATTGGTTTTAACGTTTTATAACTTTATATGTTATATTTGTAATTATGTATTATATAGATAGGTTAATTAAATAATTTACTTCAATTTAATTCAGTAATATAATTAAATAATTTTCACCAAATAATAATGGATGATTTATATTGATAATAATAATATTAGATATGTTAAACTCTTCTGTAAAAAAAGTTAATACTATATGCTAAGATTTCAAACAGTTGAAATCAACTATATTATTTAATGAAATAATTAGATATTTAGAAATCCAAATTAAAAAAGAGATTAATTTGTATACATTCACAGTATAAAATAATTTTATATTATCAGCCAATAAAAATATAAAGAAGTACCAAATTATGGTAGATCCCTTATTATAATAGATAGTTACTTAGTATAATTTGAGACTTATTTATATTTCTATTGATTGACAGTGTAAAGTTATTTTATATTATCGATGCATAAAATTAAACTCATTAAAAAAAAGGAGATTGAATTATGCTTCTCATTTCTGTATCAAAATTTTATAATTCTCGATCCCATATTAAATTATTAAACTCTTATAATTTATTAACATTAGTTAAATTATTTTTTATAGTTCTTATATGTCAAAATGATTTGTTCAACTTGTGCATAGCGCGGATCCAAAACACTAGTATTTTTAATGATTTGAGGCAATTCTTATTCTCTCTTTTTTTATAAAATTGTGAATTTTGATTGGTCCAAAAAGAATATTATATTCGAATGAATTCCTTTACAAAATTTAAAATTTTTAATTTACATTAAATTGTTTGGTATTAACAAATTATATGTACAATATCAAAACAAGAATAAATATAAGTATGATAAATTTGATATTAATTAAACTACAATTAAATATGACATTACAAAAATAACTTACGATAAACTTTTTCATAGAAGGAATTAAGTGAATATCAAAATATTACATGATATAAAACTTACTAAGACTAAGTTTACTTTATAATATTACTAAATTTCCACTGCGGTGCAGCTGGCCTTCCAATTAATATGGTGCAGCTTGTCCTTGTTCTTGGTTGTCCGTCGTTTTCTCTGGGGGATTTTATTTTGTTTTGATCATGTGGTTGTTTTCTTGTAGGGTGGCTGTGTTTTGTTTTGGCTGTTTGAATTTGATTCTTGTTGGTGCTCCTCTCATATTAGAGTTTGAACCTTTTCTTTTATCGATCGAAAAAAGGAAGAAAAAGCTAAACTTCTAAAAAGAAGTTCAAGATCCAAACTCTAAAAAAGATAGTTGTTAATAGAGTAGTTTTATAATTGAGTTTAATATCACATTAATATCTATAAAAATACTCTTAAAATTTAAAAAAATTATTTGATCTGTGGGAAGCCCGAATTGCAGGATTGATATGTGGGCATTGGATTAGTTACCATGGTAGCATTTGACATATTATCTATCAAGATTATCAATAATATAGATTATCATTTAGAAAAAAATTTATTTTTTAAATTGCTAATAATGTTATAATGCAGTATTTGTTATACACAGATAATCTAATTGGCAATTCATATTATTCTATTTAATATATCAAAAAATTTATTGAGTAATATATATTTTTTACTAATATTATAATAATAGTAGTAATAGTAATAATAATAATAATAAATACTTAATTATTATTAATATAACATACCCACCCCAATAGGGGCCATCCACCTCCATATTGGTAATAATTTACATTGCTTTATAAATCAAAATTATCAACAATTTAACTCAATCAAACAAGATAATATTGTATGTCTAGATAATTTAATTAAATATTACTAGTAATTCAAATAGATAATCCCATATCAAATCAAACCAAAGTAAAATATTAGGAGTTCAATTTTTTTTTTTTTTTTTGTGACAGTTTCATACAAAGACTTAACCCACAAACAAGTGAGGAGCAAATGAGGAAAATCAGAAAATCTCAAAAGGCTAAAACAACAACAAAATAAAAACCAGAACAACTATAAATCTGCATAAACCACACTTGTCCTAATTTGAATGTGCTCCACTGTGCCCTATAACCGCAAGCCAAGAGTCATGATCTCCCCTTTGACTCAAGAAGTCATTCTCCTCGTGTTTAGTTCAAGTAAACCATACGGCAATCCGCTCCACATTTTGTGATATCAAATTACGCCATCTATCTTGTCATTTATTCTGAGTTCGCTTGATATAGACAACGGATATATTTATAGCCTGTGAATGATTCCTTATAAAACGAAGCTTAGAATTTAGAAGTCAGCGGCCTCTTCTTACTATTAAAAAAAGCCTAATTTGAGAAGCAACTGAATTATATTACAGCTTTCATTGTCTCTTGTTATGTTTGAATTTAATTCAAACTGAATTAAAATAAAAAAATTGATTCAAGTAATCAAAAAATTCAATTAAAAAAAGAATTCATTTTTAATTCACTGTCATAGATATCTAATCATATATTGACATATTAGCAAAAATATTTGACTACTCACTACCTTAAAAGTCTTATAAATAAAAATATATAATTAAATGACGGTACAAAACTCTTTTGTAAAACTCTTTTGTATTGAAAATGCATCAAAATTAATCGAAAAAAATTATTAGTTTGAATTGATTTTTGTTTCATGAAAACCAATTAATTTAATTTTTTTTTGTTGGTTTAAATATCAATTTGTTCCCTATACTTATATCAAATTTTAGTTTTGGTCCCTATAATATATATATATATATATATTTTTAGTATAAGTTCTTATAGTTTTTTACTATTTGGGTTTTAATCCTTGAGGACCAAGAACAAGATAAATTAAATTGTAGAGACCCATCCTTTATGAAAAATAGAAACCAATCCTTTATAAAAAAAAAATAACAACTATAATGACTAAAACATAAAAAGATAAAAATTTAGAGACTAATAATTAATTTTAGGGACCAAAAATCAAAATTTTGACACTTTAAGGACTAAAACTTAAACCAAAAAAAAAAAAATGAAGACTAAGACCAAAATCAGTAGAAACTGTAAGGATCAAAATCTTATTTAATTTGAAACCTTTTTAATTTGTTTTACTTTAGAAAATTAACTCAAACCAAGTTGAATTGATAATATGCTACACATGTATATTTATCTACATATTTATGAGATATAGTACCTATTAGTATATTGCACATATGTATGTGTGTGTATATATATTTGTGTGTGTGTGCATGCTTTATTATATTTTAATACTGAAATTACTTGTATATTCTTATCATATTTTAGCATAATATTTTTATTTTAATTATCTATTAATTATTTTAATTTACTCAAGAGTTTTGAGTATATACATGATTTTTGTTCAAATTATTTTATATTTAACTTGCTAATGTATGATATTAATATAAATTTCAATCATTAATTCAAATGAAATTAATTTGATTTGATGAAATTAAAAATTAGAAAAGATTACAATAACCTCTAAGAAATTTAATATAATTACACCCTATAACTTATTGTTTCAAAAATTATATTTTCTCACTTAAAATTTATGTTATCATTACACTTACCTCCCCATGTCAACTTCTTTTTTTTTTTTTTTTTATATTGATCACCAATATTTGAAAGTCTATTAGACTTTTATTAATCTGATTCGAGTTAGGTCAACCTACTATGAGGATAAAAACTCTTCTAATGTTAATTTTTTCGTCTATTAAACTCGAATATGAAACCTTACTTAAGGGATCAAAAGTCGAAGCAGTTGACCAATTAAGTGTTGTACCTCCCCATATTAACTAACCATCAAAGAAATAGACAGAATTAATGCCACATTCGTTGCATATGACTTTTAATGGTATTGATGTAATTTTCTTAATCCTCATTGTAGTGCGATGACTATTGTGCTTTTATTAAGATAGCCTCAAACTTTTGCAGGTCTTCTCACTCCAATGCATTAAAGACCTCTTCTCCCCACTGACGGTTGGGAAATGCAATCAATTTTTTTTTTTCATTATTCAGGGAAAAAAAAAACTGTCTGCTTTTTGCTATTTTGTTTGCGATTCAACTTAATTTGACGGACAATTCACACACAAAAAATACTTCGAGTTTTTAAATAGATCTATGGCTAAGATACTAGAGGGTTTGTAAATTAAATGGAATTTCAAATAACACAATTAAAAGCATAGGTATTTACATATGGAAGAATCACAAACAAATGGACCTGTAATGATGCGGAATCTCGTGGATAAAAAGATCCAGAAACTCTAAGTACATACTTTGATAGAAAATAAGATTTAGAATAAAATCCCTTCCTACTAAATTCCCAAGAAATCTGTCCTTGAAAACGTAAATAACAGGGAAAAAATAGAACAGAAATTGATTGAATATCATAAGGAACTTACCTTAGAATGAATTCTTTCTGTTTCTTAATACAACAAGCAAAGCAAATCACTCACCTCACTTGCACAAAAAGTACTATTTTCTTGAAAGAAAACAAAACAAAATTTTAATTAATTAAAAACTGTTAAACAATATATTCCTTGAGATATTTATAACCTTTTACACTAAGTTAAACATTTTAACTAAGTCCAAGTTCAATAAGAAGTGTTCAAGTGCTAAATAATAAAGATTGGGCTGGATAAAACATAAAACATAAAATATGGGCTAAATAAAATAACTAAAAATTTAGATATCTTAAATACTTAAACTAACTAAACCAAACAAGACCAAAATAGCATAATGGCTTAATATGGCAAAAATAAGCTTCTAAGCCTAATTCGCAGCAAATAACAAGATCTTGAGTTGTCCATTAGTATGACTTGACATCTTGGTCTCTTTGGCCCATTTTTGATACATTTCTTCCACAATTGCTTTAGTCAAGTTCCCAAAGTCTTCTTTTAACCTCTTTACTCTTGCTTGTGTGATTGGTCCTACAAGCATGCTAAAATCTCCATCTTGTTCGCTTTTGTTACAATGTCCAATTTATCATCCGAAGCATGTATCACGTAATTTCAGTTGTTCAAGTGTAGATTTTTAAATTTATTTTTATTATCTTTTAAATAATTTTACTTTAAGTTTATATTTTTATAGTTAATATATATATATATATATATATATATATATATATATATATATATATAATTCGATTGAACCCAGTTGAATTAGTAAATCTTTAAATCAGTATCTTATTCAGTTCAATATTCAATCTAATTATCATGGCCTTGACGCAAATCCTAAAAGGGCAACATAATTTAAAAAAAAAAAAAGAGAAGTGTCGAGTGTAATTATATTAAATTTTAAAAGAGATTTATGTTAAGTTTGTTTTTAGAAGTTATTGTTTTGTATTTTATAAAATTTAATGAAAATGAATAAATTGAATAAATATAAAATAATTTAAATTGATTTGAAATGATCTAATTTTAAAAATAGAATCAAACCAATCCAATTGCAAATTATTCACCTTTATTTTAAGAAATAATAAAAGAGTTCAATTAATATATATTGAAAATATAAAAAAATTTTATATTATCATCTAATTATATATTTATATTTATAAATTTTTTAAAATATTAATTGATTGAATTAAATAATTTATTAATATAATAATATATAATTAAATATTTATATAAAAATTTTTTTATATTAATAATATATACAAATTAAATTTATAAAAAAAATAGTACACCTTTCATTGCAAATATTTATGCGCCGCCTCTTTTGAGGATTTCTCTGCTGTCACTTCGAGGGTTGTTTCCCATCGTCATACTGCACATGACTGATTTTAGTTGCCATAAGTGTGGGTTGTGTCAAGTTTTCATATGTGTTCTGGAAAGAGGGATGTTATTTGTACCACTTTTTAATGTGTATATCTAGACACCCTCTCACAAATTTAGAAAAAAAAATTGTGAAAGAAAAAGAAAAAGTGAAAAAGCAAGTAGAGAGAGGAGAGAGATAGAAAAAGGGTGTCTAAAGATGTCAAAAGATAATATGTACAAATATCATTTCTCATCTGGAAATTGCTGTGCTGATTTTCTGGCTCATATTGGAGTCACAGCTGGTCCTACTCTTGTGTAGTGAGAGATTCCATCATGATAGGCTCAAAGTCCCACTGGTACGTGAAAGTCTCTAGTTTTCATTTGCTGTTTTGTTTTCCTTTCCTTTCCTTTCTTTTCTGTCACCAAAAAAAGAAAAAACCTTATGGGCCGCCTCTTTTGACGAAAATAGCAGAAAGCGCCTTATTTGTCCGGCAATTGAATCGTAGCACGCCTTTCATTCTCAGTGACAAACAGAACATGGTACACATTTCTTCGTCAATATGAAAAGCACATCAAGCTTAGCTGTGCAAGCAAAAACAGACGGAATTTTTAAATAATATCAAGCCTCGATAATTATTTAATATTATTATAGCAGTGAAAACTATAAAGACCCAGTCACCTAGACGTGGACCGCAGCGTAAAACAATGAAAAGAAGTTCGAATTTATGTCACGGTCAACTTCGGTGCAGCTGCAAATCTGAAGGGCATTCAACCCTCCCTTGCATGTCCAAGGTTGATTGGGTGAATTGGGCTCCATAATCATATCACCACATGGGAATCGACTTGGAGCACACCCCACGGTCCAATTTGCACATTGAATTAATTTTTTTATCAAATTCTAAAACTAATTTACTCAAGTTAAAAAGTGTATTAAATGGTAGGAGTGATTTATTATAAAAATAAAATAAGTAAATTTGATCAATATAATCGCATATAAATGGTCAAGACTTAAAATTATTTAAAGATTACATAATTATTTAAAAAAATATATAACTTTATATTTTAATTTTGACTATTTATATAAGATTCAATAGTCAATATTTACTTTTCTTACTTTTATAATAATTACTTATCTAATGTGATATGCTTCATATATATATATATATATATATATATATATATATATATATAAAGTTCCCTCCTTCACATCATTAATTTATATTTTTAATTGTTTTTATTTTGTTTCACGAGCACGTATTTTTTCATTCCTTGTACAATAATATAAATTAACTGTATTTTGTGAGACGAAAAAGAATAAATGAAATATAATTTTTCAGGAAAAGAAAAAGACAAATATCACGGGGGAAAATTAATATAACATTAAGAGAATTTTTTTTTTAATTTTGAAAAATATTAGCTGCAGAAAAAATAGTAGATGTATGTGTCATGTTTTATAAAATACTGTTTTTGTTGTTATTGACTTTTGTGTACTATTTTTTTTTCAAAAATCGACATTATGTTATATAGATAAATATTATGTTAATAAAAATATAAAAAGAGTGATTTAATATTTAAACCTAAATAATTGTGTTAATTAAGTTAGATACATTCAAGGATAAAAGTGTCGGTTTAAACTAGTTTTTGATCTCAAACTTTAGTTTTAGTTTCTATATTTAAAAAAATTTGATCTTAGATCCTTATAGAGGTACCCTATTATGGAATTAGTCCATACTATTAGAAAATTAATAGACGGAGTAAGTTTTTGTTGATATGCTAGTAGAATTTGGCATAGATATGATATTCTATTAATGTATATGTTCCAAAAATTAGTTTTAACTTTTAACCAAAAATGTTAATATTAAAGATAAAAATAAATTTTAGTTAAAACTAATTTTTAGTTTATATACATATTCTGGATTTTGGTTTTACTTCTTATACTAAAAAAGTTTTGATTTAGGTCTCTATATATTAAAAAAATTTTGGTTTAAGTCTTTCTATTAGTATTGAGTTAATTTCCTCTTAGTTTTGCTTACATAGTTAATAAGAATTGATATGCGACATAGTAAAACTCGATTGAAGTCATTAGATACTGTTTCGATCACCTTTTTATTTTGTTAAAAAAGGTCATCTTAGGCCTAAAAAAGGCCTAAAAAAGGTGTTTTAAAATTATATTAATAACATATTATATCTATGTTAGATCCTATTGACCGTGTCAGTAAAGATTAATGTTGTCTAGTAAGTTTTTAATAGTAGAGACTAACTATTTAATAAAGTACTACTATAAAGACCTAAACCAAAATTTTTTTTAGTATAGGGACTAAAATCAAAATATGGGACACATGAAAGAACTAAAAACTAGTTTTAACCAACAATTCTTTATCCTTAAATGCAATTAACTTAATGCAATTTTTTAAGTTTAAATATTGAATCACTCTTTTCAGGATTTTATTAACATAATATTTATCTATATAATATAATATCGATATTTGAAAAAAAAATAATACACAAAAGTCAATAACGATAAAAACGATTTAGTATTTTTAAAACATGACACATTCGTATACTATTTTGTCTGCAACTAATATTTTTCGGAAATTTAAAAAAATTCTCTTAACGTTCTATTATTTTTTGCATGTGATATTTTTTTATTTTCCTAAACAAATTCATATTTCATTTATTCTTTTTCCTTTCGCAAAAGACAGTTAATTTATATTATTGTGCGAAGAATGAAAAAAAAACGTGTTTTTGAGCTAAAAAAAATTCATTCTTAAGTAAAAATATAAATTAACGATGTGAGGGATTAGAATTTGATAAAAAAAATAAGTTTGTAAAAATTCGGCGACAACTTCAGCGATTTAGTTTTAGAATTTGTTAAAAACCTAATTTAATTTGCAGATTGAACCATGGGGTCTTAAACTGAAAAGAGGAATTGGTCCGTGGGACAGAGTAAATAAGTAAGATGCTCCAAGTCAATGTCCATGTAGTGATGTGCAGTCCAATTGACCCGGTCAACCTTGAACATGCAAGGAAGGGTAGAATACCCTTCGTTTTGGCAGCGGCACCGAGGAAATCACCATTTAGTTAAGCAAGAGAGGAAGTCAGCACACTGAGTGGTCATCGGAGAGCTGACTTCATTGTACATCGGTGTATGTTATAATAGAGAAATGTTTTTTGTACCACTCGGGTAGGTAGACACCTTGGACACCCAGAGATAGAAAGGAGAAAAAAAAATTGTAAAAGAAAATGAAAAGAATGAAATGATTGATGGAGAGAGAAAAAGCTGAGAGAGGATGTTGGGGTGTTGGAGATTTTGGTATGTACAAATAACATACCTCGTTATAATAACACCTCTACTTTTGAACCTCGTGTCCATGAGAGAAAATAAAAACGAAAAATAAAATAGTGATTACTGCGATAATTTATAGATTTCAGAAAAATCCCGCAGACTAACCGGTCATAGCAGAGCTCACTCCATGGTATATCTTGGAGTGACGATTAGCTCTAACTTTGAGCCGTGTGTCCATGAGAGAAGATTAAAAAATAAAATAAAAGAGTAAGTATCATAAACAAAAGAAAAAATTGCCCTTTGAACTTAAAAAAGTGAGGAAGATTGCGTCCTAATCAGCGAAAAAAAGACAAGAAAAATCAAAGAAAATGACGATAACTAACTAATTGCTATTGTACTTTTTATTATAATTTTGTTTTAAATCACCAGTTACAATGGCACCTGTTACAATTTTTGTATTAAAGATCACTTTAATTAAATATGTGTTTGTGTTAATTCATTTTGAATTCAAAGTTGCTCATAGTTCATTAAATTTGAAATTTTATAATAAAACTTTTAAACATATTTAATCAATTACTTTTAGAAGAACTTTATTCTAATAATGAATTGGTCGAAATCAAGCCAAATTAACTATAATTTAATAAATTTTGGATATCAATTATATATATATACAAAACAATAACTTCTAAAAAAGATAACAGTAATTTCTTCTAAAATTTAACATAATTACATTTGACACTTCTCTTGTTTTAAAAATATAAATTAATTTAAATTGATTTAAAATTTTTTAATTTTAAAAATAGAATCAAATTAATCCAAATCTTACTTTAAAAAAATAGTATGTTTGATAATTGAATTAATCCAACCGCAAATTATTCATCTTTGTTTTAGGGAATAAAAAAATAGTACACCTTTCCTTGCAAATATTTATGGGCAGCCTCTTTTGACTAAAATACCAAAACGCGCCTTGTATGTCCGGCAATTGAATCGTCGCACACCTTTCATTCTCAGTGAGAAACAAAGCACAGTACACATTTCATTGTCAATAGTCGATACTTATCCGTATCGGTGTACCAAAGGACGAGACCGAACCCAAACCCAACCTAACTTTGAGATTGAGTCATTTTTTTGGATTTAAATCTAATATGATAATAACCCGGTAAATAATTGGTCAAATCGGGTTAATATGATATTTGCATAATATATGAAGATTTAAATATTTTATATAATAAAGTTATTAAATTTTAGAGGTAAAAACAAAATTTAAGAAATATTTTATAACACGTATTTTAAAATAAATTATATTAAGATAAAAATAGTATTATATTATATAAAATATATTAATTAAAATATAAAAATATTATAATTTATCATTAAATTTTTTAAAAAATAAAAATTTTAAAAAACTATTTAACTTCTAACCGAGTTGGGTCAACCTGAAGTATGATTTGGACCCAACCCGAAAAATGCGCTGGATCAAATTTTACAATCCGAACTAGGCCTAATAAACCTTAGGCTAGGCTAGTATAGTAGGTCGAGTTGAGTCATGAACACCCCTACTTATTCGTGGAAGATCAAGCTTAGTTGTGCAAGAAAAAATTGAGGAAATTTTTAGATAATATCAAGCGTCGATTATTATTTAATAGAATAAACCTTTAAAGTGGCCCTTCTTGATTTTTATATTAGATAAATTAATTCCTAACAAAAATAAATCAATAAATTATTTCTTAATATTTTAAAATATCAACCAAATTAGTCCCTAATAAATATAGACTGACAATTAGCCCTAACTTTTTAAAACTTCAAATAATTTAATCCCTCTATTAAATCTCTTTATTAAATATTATGATGTGACCTATTAAGTAGTTGATGTAATATTATTATATCTAAAGTTATCATCCTAGTTACTTCCATTTATTAAAATGATATCGTTTTGCAAAACTTTTCTTACTTATATATTAGATTAAAACATAAAATTTGATATATTAACTTAGAAATCTACCAAAAATAATGTCGTTTTAATAAATGAGAGTAACTAAAATGACAGGATAGGAGATGACAATATCATATTAACTATTTAACAAGTCATGTAATAGTATTTAATAAAAAAATTTGATAAAAAGACTAAATTACCTAAAATTTTAAAAAATTAGGAATCAATTTATTAATATATTTTTATTAGAGATTAATTTATTCCATATTTTAAAATATTAAAGATTAATTTATCAATTTATTTTTATTAAAAACTAATTTACTCGATATAAATCGATGGGAACTAATTTAAAAATTTATTCTGTTTAATATTGTAGTAGCGAAAACTATAAGGACCTAGACCTGGACCGCAGTGTAATAAAATGAAAAGAAGTTTGACTTCATGCAACGGTCAACCCGTGATTATAATTTATTCATTTATACAAGAGAAAAAGTCTACAGAGTGACTGGTCAGCGGAGAGCTCACTTCATAGTATATCTTGCGGCGTTGACTATAACAACACCTCTAGTTTTGAACCTCTGTGTCCATGAGAGAACATAAAACGAAAAATTAAATACTGATAGCTACTATAATTTATACATTTCAGAAAAATCCTGCCGACTGATCGGTCATAGCACAACTCACTTCATGGTATACCTTGGAGTGATGTTTACAAACCAATCTCTAATTTTGAACCGTGTGTCCATGAGAGAAAACAAAAAGAATAAAATAAAATAGTAAGTATCATAAACAAAAGAAAAAAACAAATTGCTCTTTGACCTGAAAAAGAAAGGAAAATTGCGTCCTAAGCAGTGAAAAAAAAGACAAGAAAAATCTAAGAAAATGAAGATAACTAACTACTTGCTATTGTACTTTTTATTATAATTTTGATTTAAATCACCAAATACAATGGCATTTGTTGCAATTTTTTAATTACAAATAGAGAAATATTATTTGGCCCACAGATATTTTGACATATACAGTATCAGCGTATAGATAGAATAGAAAACGACAAAAAACATGCAGAGAAGAAAGGGTGAATACGGTATGCACAGTAAATGATGTAAATGCAAGTAAAATATTCAAAAAAGAAAACCAAATGCACTCGTAAATCCCCCACTCTCTAAAACTCTCTCCCTCCACGGAAACTTAACGGTTGCCCTTCCGCCCGACGAGCTTAGCCACTCTCTAAAATTTTGACCTTTTCCTTCCCATGAGCTTAGAAAATTATGTCCCCTTCCCCTCCCACGAGCAAAGCCACCCTCTGATAATGTGTCCCTTCCCCCCCGGAACGAACTCACCCACCGAAACACCCTCCCCCTCCATCGCGCGAACTGACTCATTGTGTCCATCTTCATCTCATCAATTTGTAAGGTCTTCCCTCACTCAATTGGATGCCCTACTCTGACATTGAGTTGATGTGGCTTGGTTTTATGCCATTGTGAGGTTTAGGGTGCCACAAGAGGTAGACTTTGTCGCTCTCTGTCCCCACCCCTTGTTAATTTGTGTTATATTCTTTTTCTTTTGGTTGGAATTTTGGATTAGTTGGTGAGTTTTGATTGTGGACAATATGTGCTGGGCTTAGTAGGTTGATTGGTTTGTGTTGCTGGGTGTTTTAATTGATTGTTGTTATTGAGTTAATCAGTAGGTGAAAACTAGTTGTGCCTATGAGTGGTAGTGATTTCATGTTGGAGTTTGTGTATAGTTTGTCTAAAGTTTTGTGGGTATACCATGCATGGGATCCCTGATAAGAGAAAGCGAGAGAATAGAGAATGGAGGTTGGCCGATTTTGTAATTGGAACTTGGAACTAAGATTGGAAGTAAGAATGAAAAAAATTGATTTCTTTTAATGTGTTTCAAGATTCTAATGATGGTGAGAAAATGTTGTAATTTGGGTCTTGAGTAAGATCCTCCTCATAATGTGGTAAAGGTATTGAGAACTATATTAGTGAATTATAAAGGAGGGCCAATAGGGAGAACTAATATATATCTAGGTAGGTTATTTTTTCATATTGTATATGTGAGAAAGGTGCCACATTACTCGTGCTGTGTCGGTCTTATGGAATCCCTAAAATTGTTAGGACTTATCCAACATTATGAGGATTTATCCAACATTATGAGCAATACCTGCCATATGGAAGCTTGCCATTTCAAAAATTTGAATCTTTGTTGAGTTGTTTTGTAAGCAAGTTAGCAAGTTTTGTGGTGACCAGTAACTTGTATCCTGTGGAGGAGAAGGTGTAATATTCACCGGATTTTTTTTTTATCATTTTTGCCTAGCTATTCGGTTTTTATCGAATAATAGAGATTAATTAGAATTCAACTAAATACTTATTTAGGATCAATTAATTAGCGATTACTTGAATTTAGATATGAGGGGATTAGGTTAGAAGTATAAGAAATTTCATAGAAATTTTTCTTAAACTGATTTACCAATTCAAAGGAAAAATGGAAGATTACGCTATCTTAAACTGTCGGAACCAAATCAATAAAATTGTGCACCCAAAACCCTAAGACCCAAGGCTGATTTCTCAGCCATTTAAACCTCTAAGTGTGGCGACACAAAGGCCGCAAAATGGAAGAGAGTTGGCTGAAATTTGGTCTCAAATTCTCAACCAATCAAATGGCAAACTTCCAACTACTCTCTTTATGTTTAAATCAGATTTTCTCTTCTCCTTCTCAAACTAATTTTGCCACTCTCTCCTCTGACTCCGTCCTCCTTCTTCACTTCTCTTCTCACCCAACTCCCTCACTCTTTCAAGCTCAACAAGGTTTTATCAATCCAAACTTCAAAATCTAGCAAGATCACATACAAGGAGGTAGGATTCAATTTCTGTTCTTAATTTCTCTAAACTGTGGTTGCATGAAATTTCACTCTTCTTTATTTATTTCATGATATATTGGATGTATTTGATAGTTTATAGTTGGATCAATATGAAATCTTGAGTTGGATTTAAAGTTAGAAGGAGAAAACTAGAAGAAGTGGAGATTTAGGATGCTGTCCAGGTGAGAAACCCCACGGTAGTCTGTATGACGGAGTGTACGAATCTGCCTACAGCTGTTCAAAGTTCATGAAACTATTTTTATTGAAAGTAGACATTCAGGGCTTTCCATACATATATAATATAAGGCCATTGGGTTAGTATTGAGAGAGATATAAATTTTTGAAGATTGATCTAGAAATCAGGACCTTTATCCGGGCAGTATGGGTTTAGAAGGGTGTAACTCATCCTACATAACTCCAAATTCAGTAAATCCAATGTTATTTGAAAGCTAACATATGAGAGAGCATCCCATAAAAATTTTATATCCATTGTCAATTATTCCTAGCACATCAATGAAGTTGACTTAAGTTCAACCCAGGCTGGAATAGGGTAGTTCAGGAAGGTCAAGTTTCGGGGTTTATATCTCGAATTATACTTATGCAAATGATGTGCAACTTTTTTCATTTGAAAGCTTATTCTCTTAGCTTTAGATTGATATAAATTCCGCATGATTTCATTCAGATTTCTATTTTTGGTGAATTTTCTCTTATAAGAGTGCAATTTTGGCTAGAAGTATGGCAGCCTGGGATAAATCCCAAATAATTTGAGTTAATCTTGGAAACCAGAAGGTTTTACTTAAGGTTGAACTTGGAAGGATATACTTAAGGTTGAATTAGGAAGGATATACTTAAGGTTGAACTCAGAAGGGTATACTTAAAGTTGAACTTGAAAGAGTATATTTAAGGTTGAACTTGGGAACTTGGTAGACAGAGAGCTAGATCGAGTATACCTAATGTTAAACTTGGAACTTGGTGAATAGAAATTAGATTGAGTATGGTTCATATTGGAAATTGGAGCTTAGAATAGGAAACTAGATCGGGTATGATTAATGTTGGAACTCGAAACCCAGAATTAGAAGCTAGATCGAGTATGATTAATGTCGGAATTTGGAAACTTAGGAAACACGTTTCATAAAAGTGTTGGAAGACTGACAGAGGCTTAATGTCAGAGATCAGAAGTCGGTATCAGGATATGGAACCTTATATTCGCATCTCGTAAGTCGGGAAATAGACGTTTTAAACTTATACATGTAGTTCCAAAGCTCGGTCCAGAATCTATCTTGGAGATCGATTCTAAACATGATCCCAGAAGTCAGGAATCAAGACATTCATAAATCTCGGAAGTCGGGAATCAAGTCATTGACCTTATGTACATAACCTACATGATCTCGAAACTCGGAAGTCGGACCTAAGCTCGAACTCGGGAACCTCATTAGAAGTTAAAAGCTTGCAAGATAGATTAAGACTTAAGAGTTTAAAACTTGCACCTATTGATATTGTTATGTTTTTGGTATAATTATAATGTTCTACAATGAGGTTGTTGTTTGATTAAATTTTCTTGATTACTGGCACTATTCATGGGGAAGCGAACATGATCCGCTATGCTGCCAAATTTTCGGTAGGATAGTAAGGAAGTTATGAGCATTTATATGTTATGAATATGTATGTAGAAATTCCATATGCAAGGATATATGAAAGCAAATGACGAAGCATATGTAAAAGTGCATTCAGCATGTCTATGCATGATTATGTATGAGAATGAAAGGATATGAATATATTAAATGTGAATCCGTTCACCTAGAGATAGTTATCAGATCCCTTATTGTGAAGGCAGTTAAATAAGATAAGATTGGGTCCCTTCACTTGGAGGCAGTTGCGCATTAAATTCCTCCCTGTGAAGGCAGTATAAAACTATGAGATCCCTCTACCTCGGAGGCACATGGTCAGATGAGATCCCTCTACATTGAAGGCAAGTGGTCAGCTGAGATCCCTCTACTCTTGAGGCACATGACTAAAAAAGATCCTTTCAATTTAGAGGCACGTGGCCAAAATGAGATCCCTCCAAGACTAGAGTGGCAGCAAGTGTCACAGCCTACTCCAAATTATAATTTTAAAATACTTAATTACACTAAATTTGAAGTATAGTGCAACCAAGATCGTCTCCCAAGGATGTTGTTGCTATCTAGTTAAGTAACAAGGGGTATGTGCAAACATGCAGTAAATAAGCTATAAAAGAAAATTAGATGAAAATAAAAACACTAGTTCAAAGAATTCCTTTGGCATAAGGTGAATCAATCCTTAACGCACAATATATCAAACACATAGAGTGCGACTAATTTGAGCTATTAGAGAGACCTCTACTAACAACCCCACAAGTCTACCTAGAGAACTCTAGGAATTTAACCAACACATAATTGATTAGATAATTGAGACCTCAACTCTAATTAACCTATGTTGATTTCTAGCCCCAAATGTATTAGCCTAGGTTTGAACCCAAACCCAATTCCTAATTCTTTAACTAATCAAGTTCATACCAATTGACCAATTAGCAATCACCCAACTAGTTCCTCATTCATAAACCCACATATCAATATCATTCAAAGCAAGTTTACAAGTAAAAGAGGGCAAAGAATCAAGAAAACAAACGTGATTGAAATTCAAGTATAGGGTTTCAAGATTACAACCATAATACCCTTGGAGTCTCCTTGAACTAGCTTGACGTCCTACTCCTCCATAGCAATGAAGGTTACAAACTAGAACCCAAAACAAGTATCTTACAAAATGAAAGGAAAAGAAAAAGAAAAGAAGAGGAGAGGAGAAGAGAAGAAAGAAAAATGAAAAATATTGGCAATGAGAGTCTTTTTTCGCGTCTCAGTTTTCTCTCTTCTTATCAGACCTCAAATGTCAAAATTCAAAAATACCCTTGAGCCCAACTTAATCCTCTGCCTCTTAGCTTTAAGTGGACACCCAATTTGCTTAATTTGGACTTAAAATGAGAGAGTTATGGCCCAATCTTTATAGCATGTCTAGGTTGTATCTCTATCCGCATCAGTCAAATTCAACAGCTAATAAGTCTATCAAGATGTCATTATTTGGGAGAGTACTCTTCATATGAATTGAAGCTTTATGTCTTAGCTTTCAAATGGCACCAGTTTCACCTCAATCCAATGTCTACAACTCACGTTATGGCCCAATTAGTGCACACTAATCAGGTTCTAGTGTGACAGCCCTGTTCTGACTTCGTGGCCCAATTCATCCTAATAAACATCTGAATTAGTCTTGACTTCTTCATCAAATTGTAGATCTTTCTCTTAGCTTTCCTACAATATAAAATTTGTGATTTTTAGATATCTACAACTCAAGATACAGCTATAATACAAAAATAGTATAAATCTGTAATAATGCTGAAAAATACACTTAAGCCCAATTAGAGTCCAAACTTATAAAATATGTCCAATATTATTCAATTAAGCATAAAAGAGGTTCAATAAACTAAATATGAGGATTAATCAATGTATCAAAATATTGCTTATCAAATTCCCCCACACTTTACTTTTTGCATGTCCTCATGCAAAATCCATAATATACTCAAGGGTGCCGTAAATGAAACATCAAAATCTAAAACAAGCACACAAGTCTTAGAAACTAAAAACGACTAAACACCATGAAAAACAAATTCCCAATGGATGCTCAAGAGTGTCAAGCATATAGGCAAAAAGCATATCCAAGGCATCAAGAAATTCAACAATCAAGACACATCTCTACAAAGGTGCAAGCAAGGCAAAAATCACTGCAAAAAGTATGGATCAAGCATGAAGGGCCTCACAAGATAATGTGTTTAGCACTCTTACTCTCAGGTGTTTAAGACTCAATTATACCACTCAAATCACCTCAAAAGGAAAAGCACTACCATAAGCTTGCTTATCATCTAATTCTCCACCACTCAAACACATGCACACACAAATCAAGAGGACTTTATTCAAGGTTGTAATAGGGCCAAGGTAAGGGTAGAGAAATAATAAGGATATGCAAGGTAAAGACCAAAGAGAATAGAAGAACATTGCCAAAGACATGAGGTCACAAATGTGAGGGCCCTCCTCAAATCCAAGCAATGCAACAAACAACTCTTTTTCATCCTACTTCTTTACTTTCTTTTTTCATCAAAATTGCCCCAATTATTGACTTTTCTTTTTTTCTATTTGCTTTTGTTTGTTTTTTTGTTTTTTACATTTCCTTTGCTTCTTCTTTTTTTTTTTTTTAATCTTTTCATTTCTTTCCTTTTTTTGTACCACTATGCACCCCCCACACTTAAAGTCTTGCATGTCCTCATGCAAACCCCTACACTTATGTGAATGCACATCGCTAATGGTAACCAATGGTTTCCTAATCCCTAAGGCTAGGTAGCATTATGGTTTTTTGCTTTAGGCTTGTAATGTGCTAAAAACAAAGAATAGGTAAAATGGCTCAAAGGGGCTAAGCAAGGGTAAAAATGCAAGGGTGGCTATTTGGCTAAGTGGCTAATCACAAAATAAATGCCTCAATCATGTTCATGTATGCAAATGAATGGTGTAGCCTCAAAAAGAATTAAAGTAAGTTCTAGAGTGACAAATCATATGAGGGAATAAAACACATAAGAAAGAAAAGAATGGCATGCAACATAGCCATCCAAATATGGCTCAAAAGCTCACATGGGTCATGTCCAACATACTCGATCCAAGCAATTGAAGATCAATCTACCAAGCATGCAAGACATAAAGAATGAGATGAAAAGTCAAGTATGTTGTAATCTCAAGCCATGAATCTCTAATGCCTAAAGTTAACAACTCAAGAATCACCATAGGGAAACATCCAACTAAACAACATAACTAGCATATGAAAACTAACACTCAACATATTTTATTTTAAAAGTAAAATGCAAAATAGAAAATTTAAAAAAAAGAAAAAGTGGTAAGAACTCCCTCATGGTGGTTTATGCTTGAACTAGTCCAGGAATTCCCACCAATGTTTGCATCTTTTGCCTCCTCCAGGATCCCATAAAGTGATCTTGAATTCATTGCCATCCTTGCTATTGGTGCCTTGATAGATCAGTGTTGATGGCCTCGACATCCTCCCAGGTAGCACCTCTACAGATGAAACAGGCAGCTTGGGGGCAAGATTTGTTTTTCATGTAGGCATAATCCAAACACTTTCGTGCACCCAGATGAAGTAAGCCAGTTGTCATGTCACAAATGGTTTGTAGTTGGGCATCATTCTCCAAGTAGGCATATTCAAACTGCCCCAAGAAAGTTGAAGGTGTATACTCTAAACCACTTGAGTATGTCTCAGTTACAGGTAGAAGGACAATGGAGGGGAAAGGCTGGGTGGTTTCTTCAACTTGTTCCTCCAACATCTCAACTCTTTGAATATCAACTACAATCTTGCCATCTTTTGGCATTGGAGGATCTCTCCTCAAACATGCCTCAATCTCTGCACATATAGGGCAGATATACTCACCCTCACAGTCAACACATGTGAATCCAGTAAAAATGTCAACAGCAGTTAGCACGGGGAATTCTGCTGAGAGGTCACTCATGGGGTCTTCTAAAGAAGCGGAAATATCCATGCATGTAGTCATGTTCATTTCCTCAGCACCAACAAGATCATGAGATATCTCCTCAACCAATGTCTCCTGTGGTATCTCATCTAGTGGCCCAGCTACATCTTGACTCTTGCCAATCCCCTCAGCTAGCTCATGTGATTGCACATCTGGCATATTCCCTTCATTAGCTTGCAATTTGCTCAATGTAGAAGTTAACTGGCTCAACTGTGTTTGCAAGTCTTGAATGGTTTCATCAGTCCTCTGCTGCCATTGGAGATTACTCTCCATCAACTGGTTCACAAGATCTTCTAGAGAGGGCTCGGGTGAGGTGGCTAGTGGATCAGCCTGATGATATACAAGTGATAACTCAAGATGTGGTTGCTCATGTGGCTCCTGGAGTAGATGCAAGTGCTGTTGAATGAAGAGGAGTGAATGTTGGAATTGCTGCTAAAAATATGGGGGTTGTTGTGACGAAACACCCCCATATCCCTGATCAACTCCATCATACCAGTCGGATTGGTATATACTGGAACTTGGGTCATATCCCTGTTGCGGTTACTGGATGTGATTCCTCATGGCATATTGCTCTATTAAGTACTTTATCTCATCCAGCTGGTGTTCCATTCTTTGGTAAGAATCCTCATCAACCGCTCCAGTTCCTGCAACATTCCAACAACCATATGTCTGGGAACTAAAAGATGAGTTAGTGAATATGTTAGAAAAGTAGAAATAAGTAAACTAAATGGAAGAAGAAACTAAAAACTACTCTAAAATGGCTTAAAACAACTAAGAAAATACTGCAAAAGATGTTTTGGGTTATATACACAAGAAACAAAAAGGGAAGATATAAAAGAAAATATTAAAAATTTTAAGAAAAATCAAAATAAATAAAAAAAGTGGTCAAAACGATTGAATTTGGCAAAAATAGGGTGGGGCTCACTGCAAAGCAGTGAGTCTTGCTTAGAATGCCGAAAATATTTGGACTAAAAGGTTTTCAAGGTAATCTGAATATGAACATAATAGGACAACATCCAAAATTAACCTAAAAACACCGAAAATGACCAAAATATGCAAAACACTAACAAAAGCAAGTAAACACATATATTCACAAACTAAATAGCATCAATATCCCCGGCAACAGTGCCAAAATTTGGTAGCAAGTGTCGTAGCCTACTCCAAATTACAATTTTAAAATACTTAATTACACTAAATTTGAAGTATAGTGCAACCAAGGTCGTCTCCCAAGGATGTTGTTGCTATCTAGTTAAGTAACAAGGGGGTATATGCAAACATGCAGTAAATAAGCTATAAAAAAAAATTAGATGAAAATAAAAATACTAGTTCAAAGAGTTCCTTTGGCATAAGATGAATTAATCCTTAACGCACAACATATCAAACACATAAAGTGCGGCTAATTTGAGCTATTAGAGAGACCTCTACTAACAACCCCACAAGTCTACCTAGAGAACTCTAGGAATTTAACCAACACATAATTGATTAGATAATTGAGACCTCAACTCTAATTAACCTATGTTGATTTCTAGCCCCAAATGTATTAGCCTAGGTTTGAACCCAAACCCAATTCCTAATTCTTTAACTAATCAAGTTCATACCAATTGACCAATTAGCAATCACCCAACTAGTTTCTCATTCATAAACCCACATATCAATATCATTCAATGCAAGTTTACAAGTAAAAGAGGGCAAAGAATCAAGAAAACAAACATGATTGAAATTCAAGTATAGGGTTTCAAGATTACAACCATAATACCCTTGGAGTCTCCTTGAACTAGCTTGACGTCCTACTCCTCCATAGCAATGAAGGTTACAAACTAGAACCCAAAACAAGTATCTTACAAAATGAAAGAAAAAGAAAAAGAAAAGAAGAGGAGAAGAGAAGAGAAGAAAGAAAAATGAAAAATGTTGGCAATGAGAGTCTTTTTTCGCGTCTCGGTTTTCTCTCTTCTTATCAGACATCAAATGTCAAAATTCAAAAATACCCTTGAGCCCAACTTAATCCTCTACCTCTTAGCTTTAATTGGACACCCAATTTGCTTAATTTGGACTTAAAATGAGAGAGTTATGGCCCAATCTTTATAGCATGTCTAGGTTGTATCTCTATCCGCGTCAGTCAAATTCAACAGCTAATAAGTCTATCAAGATGTCATTATTTGGGAGAGTACTCTTCATATGAATTGAAGCTTTATGTCTTAGCTTTCAAATGGCACCAGTTTCACCTCAATCCAATGTCTACAACTCACCCAATTAGTGCACACTGATCAGGTTCCAGCGTGACAGCCCTGTTTTGACTTCATGGCACAATTCGTCCTAATAAACATTTGAATTAGTTTTGACTTCTTTATCAAAGTTGTAGATATTTCTCTCAGCTTTCTTACAATATAAAATTTGTGATTTTTAGATATCTACAACTCAAGATACAGCCATAATACAAAAACAGTATAAATCTGTAATAATGCTGAAAAATACACTTAAGTCCAATTAGAGTCCAAACTTATAAAATATGTCCAATATTATTCAATTAAGCACAAAAGAGGTTCAATGAACTAAATATGAGGATTAATCATTGTATCAAAATGTTGCTTATCATAGAGGCACGTGAATCTCCTTATAGGTTAGTCTGTGTGACGACGGTCACGAGTTGTGCTGACGAACTCACTCCTAGATCAGACTACCCAAGGGCAGTAAAGACTAAAGATTAAAACATATGCAAGCACCCTAGGGACGGCGATACATAATGCCTAGGTGTGCTAAGAAAAGAAGGTAAAGAAAGTTAAAGAAGAACGCCAATGCATTTGTATAAATTCAAGTATGAGCATTTGCATAATTATATCCCATGTTTTACTGATACTGAGCCTGTTCTATTTATTTATGCTGTGATGAGTCCATATTCTGAAGGAACGTGACATGACGATCACACTCTGATGGGGTATGACATGGTGATTATATTCTAGAATATGGCATGATGATCTCACATCCTAAGGAATATGACATGACGATCATACTCTGGGATGTGGCAGAAAGAACCTATTCCTAAGAAATGTGACATGGTAATCACACCCTGATAAAGTATGATATGACGATCGTACTCTGGAATATGTGTAACAAGTAAAGGAAGATAAAGGAAGAAAAGAAAATTATGTTTATCTGCATAAGTTCAAGTACAGGTAACGACATATGCAGATTTTATGTTTTCAGTATATTGGCGCTATGTATCTTAATATGTTTAAGTTATTATTGATAGTATAATTCATGAGTTGATATTTTGGATTGGTTCACCTAAATTACAAGTGTATGAAAAAAATGAACTTTGCTTCGAACAGTATATTTTCGAGCCATAAAGTTAAACAGCTTGTATAATATGTTCACCTTTTTCATAATAAATCGAAGTAACTGGTGATGACAACGATGATATTGTATATGATAGTAAACGAATCCTACTAAGAATTTATAATTCTCACTCTTGTTTCCGTGTTATCTCTAGATACTTTAGAGTTTCGAAGAGGGCCCCTTTGAGGCAGAGTTGACTAGTAAGATTGAAGGTGGCCAAAGGTTGCTGCTAGACAAGGTCCGATTAAGTGATAAATAATAACTCCTAGGAAAGGTATTATGACTTAAGCATAGTACCGTACTTGATAGGGTGTTACAGAAGGCCTACACGATAACAATGGACCCTATTTGTAAATCTTGATTTGGTATGTAATCATTGTATTAGTTGCTTTGTGAGTCAGAAATTGATTAATTGTGTGTGGTACACACATTCGTGAAACAAAAGGTGAGGATAAACTTAATGAAAAGGTGGTTATGTGTTACTTCCAAAATTGTAGACCTGAAAAGTTAGTAGCTTTATTCAAAACTTACTAGCTTTTTAAACTAAGGTTTCAAGTTATCGGCGTCAAGTGACCAATCCTATAAGTTGAAACTGGTGGAAGTTGTAATGTGAAATTTGTTATCTCTCTTTATTGGTTAGAGTTTTTCTTGTTATTTTGATGTTGTTTTGCACTTTAGCCAAATATCTTAAAAGTAACATATTATAGTTTCTAGCCATGAGTTATTCAACCATGAAAGTGATATCGTTATTTTATCTCAAAATTCTTCCTTTTTATTGGGTTGAAAGTTTGATGTGCAAGATAGGTATGACAATTATAATTCCAAAATATGATAAAGAAAATTTATTTTCTATTGACCTAGTTAACCATTTGTGCCCTATGGTGTTAATTGTTATTGAGCTTAGATACTATTCAATTTCTTGGAATTTGTGGTAATTGAGATTTTGTGGTATATTGTAGGTGAGTCAACCCCACCAGTTCGAGCAATATCAGTTGATATTTTTACCACAGAAATAGGGCGAGGGAAAGCAAATGCCAGAAGTTCTGCTCGAGGTATGTCATGCTATGATTACTTATTTGGTTTGGGAGGGGCTGCATATTAGTAAAGTTGGCAACACATCAACCTTTCCCCCTGTAGGTGGGGTCAGATAATATGCATATGTTCAATTTAAAGTAGCTAAGAGGCTTATTAAATGGAGCATCATGCAAGATTGGGGGTTGTCTAATCTTTTTAATGATGTGATGTAGGTGACAAAAAAAGAAGTTCGAAATGCTCGTTTTGTCATAGTAGTCCAAAATTCGACAGCTGTAACCTATTATTTGTGATAATGGCTCCAGTTATGATGTTAAAAGAAATTGGAGGACCAAACCAATTTCATAACCAAACCAATTTCATCTGTCCATCACAAAGAGACATGGACACTTGTCATTGTTGCTTTCTCTCTTGCTCTTTTCTGGGAATAGTCTGCCTTTTACTTGAAGCATCTACAAAGAATGAAAAAAAAAAAAACGTGTTTTTGAAAATATAAATTAACGATGTGAGGGATTAGAATTTCATAAAAAATAAGTTTGTAAAAATTCGGTGATAACTTCGGCGAATTGGTTTTAGAATTTGTTAAAAACTTAATTTAGTTTGCAGATTGAACCATGGGGTTTTAAACTGAAAGGAGGAATTGGTCCGTAGGACAAAGGGTAAATAAATAAGATGTTCCAAGTCAATGTCCACATGGTGGTATGCAGTCCAATTCACCCAATCAACCTTGAACATTCAAGGAAGGGTAGAATACCGTTCAGTTTGGTAATGGCACCGAATAAATCACCATTTATTTATACAAGAGAGCTCACAGATAGTATATCTTGCGGTGTTGATTATAACAACACGAGAGAAAATAAAAACGAAAAATAAAATACTGATAACTACTACAATTTATACATTTCATAAAAATCCTGCAGACTGACTGGTTTATCCTTAAGTGATGATTACAACCCAACCTCTAATTTTGAACCGTGTGTCCATGAGAGAAAATAATAAAGTAAAATAAAATAAAATAAAATAGTAAGTATCATAAACAAACGAAAAAAATTGCCCTTTGATCTGAAAAAGTGAGGAAAATTGCGTCCTAATCAGTGAAAAAAAGACAAGAAAAACCAAAGAAAATGAAGATAACTAACTACTTGCTATTGTACTTTTTATTATAATTTTGATTTAAATAACCAGTTACAATGGCTCTTGTTACAATTTTTTAATTAAAAATAACTTTAATTAAATATATGTTTGTGTTAATTCATTTTGAATTTAAAGCTGCTCATAGTTCATTAAATTTTAAATTTTATAATAAAACTTTTAAACATTCTTAATCTATTAGCTTTAGGAGAATTTTATCCCTATAATGAATTGATCGAATTCAAGTTAAATTAACTATAATTTAATAAAATTTGGATACCAATTATTTATATAAAAAAAACATAATCTGTAGATAAATATTTATTAGATTTTAATTAATCTGACTCGAGTCAAATAAACTAATATTTTGACTTAAAAACAAAAGAATTGTGTTAAATGGTACGAGATGAAATGCACGAATTTAAGTTGGTTACAAGAAAAAAGTGAAAACAAACTGAAAACATGGGCGAGATCAAATAATGAGGCTTTAAAACGGTGAAATAATTGACCAATCACATACACACCTTTCATTGTCTGTGACAAAAAAGAAAGAGAGAATAGTACACGTTTTATCGTCAATACTAAAGTATCTAAAGTTGACAAGTATAACAATTTTGGTTTTGTAAGAGAAAAAGACGGAATTTTTAAAACAATCTCGTGTGGTGTTAATTACTTACCATATAGTAGGGAGACCTGGAAAACCATAGAGACCTAGACTTGGACTGCAATGTAAACAAAATGAAAAGAAGTTTAAATTTATGTTACGGTCATACCTTGTCTCACAGCATAAGGGAGGTGTTTGGGTGGCATATGTGACATCTAGAAGATCAATACAAGTGTGGAGAGTATTTGTATGAATGGCATTAGGAAAGTTGATCGAAATGCGAGTAATACGAGCTTTTGGGATGATACTTGGCTTGGGGAAAAAAAGATTAATGGTGCGATTCCCTAGGTTATTTTCAATATCATATCAGGATAATGCAATGCTAGCAGAATGTGAAGTGTGGAATGGATCAGCGTGTTTAAGATGGAGGCGAGAATTCTTCACTTGGGAGCTGCCATTGGTCGCGAAACTGCAGAGCCTTCTTGATCAAGTAACAGTTATTGCAGATATTCAAGATAAAGTGTGGTGGAGCTTGCATATTTTAGGGTGTTTCTCAGTCAAGGCATTTCAATACCAGTATTTTCAATTGCAGGGACAAATTCACCAATGTGACACATCAGTTAGTAGAGCCTGGCATGGGGTAAGTCCACCAAAGGCGGAACTTTTGTTGCGGCTTGTGCTACTTGGGAGAATCAACACAAAAGAGAGGCTAAGGAGACTCAGCATCCTACATAATAATGATATTAGGTGTGTCCTTTGCAATCTTCATGATGAAGACATTAAGCACTTATTCTTTTCTTGTCATTTTGCATGGAGAGTATGGTCTTATTGTTGCCAATGGTGGGGGGTTAGTTGGATGTTGGCTAACAATCCTTGCATAAATTTTGAATCATAGTGCGCTGTTGGTCTGCATGGTGAACAGACGAAAATGTGGATCTTATGTTTCTATACTATTGTTTGGTCTCTTTGGGACGTGAGAAATAGTGTTATCTTCTGAAATGTAAATCGTCGCTTTGAAAGCTTTATGATTGAATTGATAAATAGGAGTAGGATGTGGATGGAAGCATGGTGTAAATAGGTGAACTGCTAATGTTTAGGCTGTGACTTAGTTATCCTGTGGTATTCCAGGATTAGGTGTTCTGATTTGTACTCCTGATCTCTGTTTCTTGCTGTGTTATGCTTCTCTATCAGGTTAGGCATTTCTATTGAATAATTATTGAAAAAAAGGGTCATCTCATGCTTATAATTGAATTAAATCCTTTAAAATGAGTATTTTTATAAAGTAAAAAAAAAAAATGAGGAATTATCATAGATTACTTGGAGGGACTTTCATACAATACAAGTTATTGATCTAAAAGTAAATAATCACTCACCTTCTCATTTTACAAGAATGATCATTTTAAAATCTAGATCTTGTAATTCATTTCTATATACATCCATCTACAATCCATGATATATGCCTTTATAAACCCATACTTATGAAACTTTTGCCCAATGACAGCTACTAATTCAATGGCTTCCCTAACACACTTATAGAATCCTTACTATTTTCAAAAGAAACCAATCATGTTATAGGAAGTTGTTCAATTATATTTTAAAATATAAACCACTAGTATTTTTGACATGTGTGATGCACAGAATGAAAAGAATAATTCTTTTGACCATAAAATTTTAGCATAAATACATTTTGAAAAAATAAACATAAATAAAAGTCATCTAAAATTATTTTGAGAGTAGTAAATAGAAAATCAAAAGTTTTTTTTATTTTTTTATTTTTTATAACTATTGAAAAGGCTTAAGATTCTCCAAATGTAGAGGAGCATAACAAAGACAACAATTGAAAGAACCACCTAGAGAAACAAAACATGAAATCCCTCATAAAGTATAAACACTAGCAAAGAGACCTATAAGAAAACAACATCCCTCAAAACAAAACTAAAAACAGAAGCACACCCAACTAAGGACCACAGTAAAGCAACCTTCAACAACACAAAACATACCCAATTATCACCGTCAAAAGGCCAAAAATCTGTTACTCCAACACCCCACACCATACCACCCACAACCATGTATAATAAACACTTATTCCATGATTCACAATTGCAAAGCCCAAACAGAATCACCAGCACACCACAAGGAAAACTAAAAGAATATCTCATAGCGCCAAAATTTTAATTCTTGGTCTTCCCCTCCTTTTTTTGTAGGATTTTCTACTCCTTGAATTTAAATTTTTCTTACCTTTTCTATCTTTGTGACCCTTTGCCATAGTTCATATGACATTAATCTGGTTTGAAGTAGAAAGACCTAACATTTTCCCCAATTTTCAAGATTTATGGGCTTCCTCCTAAGCTTCTTCTTTGGAGTCAACCTCTAAACCATCGAAGTGTCTACCCTAATTTTCAAATTCTCCAACTTCGTTCTTGGATTGAAATTAGCTAACTTTAGCATTGGCTTTGAATCTTTCACTTCAAGCTTAACAAGACTTTGCACATTAGCTTGCAACATCTCATGCTCTTGCGAAGTAAGAAGAGATTGAGTATTCTCAACGTCAAGACTAAAGCCAGGAGAAAATGGAATAGACAAAGGGCCTTCAATCTCTAATTGGTTCAAGAGCATGGTTGTGATACCTTCATGGCCTATCTTCCACAATCATTATAAGAAAAAACATTGGGCTTGTGCTAGTCTAATTGTCACAACCATGGTCACGATGGGACAATGAAACAGAGAAATTTTTTTAGATTTATCAACAAGATAAATCAATGGAGTCGCCACCAATTTTATTTAAATTAGTAGAAATTGGAAAAAACCTTTTTTATTTAGGAACACTGGACTTGTGAGAAAATGAGTTTGGATTCGAGAGTCGATTATATATAGGGAAGGTGAAAAACTTGGTTTTGCAGCACCCCTAATATATCTGTATTAATATGGTTACCTTGATTGATTGTGCAAATTATTAATAACCTTTTAAGTCTTATTTCACCCTTTCAAAAATAAAATAAAATAAAATAGAAAAGTTTTTTCCTTTCTTTTTGAACAAAAGTGGAGTGAAAAAAAAAAACTAATTTGAAAATTTTTTGAGTGCCAAACTGTAATACCCTGGTACGAGTTATAGCTGTCTATCAATATTGAATCTCGAAAATTCTAATTTTGAACTCTATGCTTCCCTGGAGGGCTATAGGATTGAGACATTTTCATAAGATTAAAAGTCTTGATAATGGCTCCCTAGACATCAATGGATTAAAAAGCGATTTTTAACGAATTTTAGAGAATGGGTAAACTCTTCGTTTTCAATTTAAAATTTTATAAAAATGTAAGTTTTCCAAAAATTGCAAGAAAACCCAAAAGTTGGATTTTGATTTTTAAGGATTTTGATTTGTTTGATATTTTTATTGAAACTAAATAAGGAGTGTTCCATTATTTACATATATTTTAAGTGTGTGCAATATCCTGGACTTACGAAAGGACTTCAGAAGGAGGAAACCAAGTTTTTGAAATTGGTAATCAATTACCCAAGGTCTGTAATCGATTACAAGTCTTTCTATACGCCAATAGGCTAAGTTTTTCCTAGTTGTAATTGACTACGTAGAATGATAATCGATTACAATAATCTGAACAATTTGGGCTCATGGTAATTGATTACTAGTCTGTGTAATCTATTACCACAGGGCTATTTCCAAATGCACTCTCCTCTTCTCATCTGCGATTTTCCACACCCTCTCTATCCCTTCTCTTTAAAACACCTTTCTTCATCAACCTTCACTCCTAACTCAAACCTTTCTATCAAATTACACTCTTGCTTCCTCACATAACATCAAATTCCTTCTTTAATCTCTATTCTTGTCTCTCCCTAGCATCAATCTTGTGGGGTCTTGAAGGTTGAGGATGTGACATCAAGACTTCCAATCCATTCTTCTCTCCTTTTTCCTTTCCAAAGGTAATTTCCAAACTGCTTTCCTTTTCCTTTCCTATGAATTATGGATTCTTTCTCCAATAGTGAGTTCTTAGAGAACTCTAGGTTAGGGAAATTTGAGGTTTTTAGAGGATGGAGTTGTAAGATCTTGAATCGTGAACTTGTTAGCTCATGAATGTTGTTCTTGTCTTATTCATGGTGCTAGATGACTCTGATGACCGCTCTGTAGGTGTATATGTATATATACAAATGATTTAGATCTTAACTACATGTTTTATATGGATAATTTATTTCCTTTATGCATGTCTTGTTCAAAACTATCACATGAGATAATAAATGAATTTCCGGGAAATTTTGATAATTGTTTATATATTGGAATTGTAACACCCTATCAAGCATAATACCATGCTTAAGTCATAGTACCATACTTAGGAGTTGTTACTATTACATGAACGGACCTTGTCTAATAGCAACTCTCGACTGTTTTCCAATCTTAAACAACTCTGCCCAATATGACCATCTTCTATACCTCTTGAACTATCTGGAGATAATACAGAAACATATATAAGGATGAGAATTATAAATTCTTAGTAGGATTTCCTAGACTATAACATGTAGTATCATCGTCATTATCTCTAACTGTTTCAGTTTATTATGAAAAAGTGTTCATGCCATATGAACTATAAATTTCATTTTAGAAGGTTCGAAAATGTCCTTCCGAAGCAGGTTAATTTTATTCATACACTTACTAAATAATATGCATAGATGAATGTCAGTGACTTCTTGATGCAAGTGCATTTATCTTTTGTTAACTTTCCTTGTTTGACACTCCTATGCATTACGTATCATGGTCCTTAGGGTGTCTGCTTGGGTTCGCACTTGAGCGTTACATATCACCGTCCTCAAAGTGCAGCCTTTTTTATCTTCCTTTACTTATATCTTGCTTATCTGTACTTGGTCCCCTAGAGATGAATGGCCTCTCTTATCCCTTGGTAATAGCCTGCTTCTCAAGTCGGAGCTTGTACCTATACATGAGTAAAAGGTTTACTTTCCTCGACCCTCATACTGGTCTATTCCACTTAAATCTAGTCGGGACAGGCCCAAGTCTTAGACAATACCGCCCTGGCCCATACGAGGTGGAGACTCGGAACATCCCTTTGCAATTTCTTATTGTCTTTTCCTTTTCATACATGATCATGCATGCAAATGCTTTACATTCATGTATATGCCTCATATTATATCTTAATCATATTTTCATGCATGATTTTCATGGACATAACATAAATATACATATACTCATAGCTTCATATACTTTCGCCGAAAATTTGGTAGCATAACTGTTGTATCATAATACTTCCCAAAATGCAAATAGAGTAGTTTCAACCAGCCAATCAGATACTAGAACCATCATAATCCTATATCAACATTCATATTAGTCTAATAGAGAATTTTCAACAATAACCTTATCCATTGACTATTCATGGTTCAAGAGCTTTCAACTAGGTGAGATCTGTCAATGTACTTTAAAACTTCTAAATTTGCTTATTTTACAAATTGTACCATAATTTCATTTTACGTCATTTAAATTTGAAAATTTAGTATGTTATGGAATTCTTAGTATGTGTTTAGTTCTCTTTAGTCCCATTAAGTATTGAGGTGTGCACTTTGAGTTATTAAAGTCTTACTCAAGGATGCTCTGTTTCAAGATAAACTTGAGCACCTAGCTTTAGAAAATCACTAAAATTCTAATTCTTTCATTTTTGTATGAATTTTATATCAATATGTATTTAATTGAATTATCCTTCAATCCCAATAATTTTTATCCTAATTGGATAAGTAGAGCTCAAGTTATGAGCTCCTAAAATAGGCTGTCCTATATTGCCCTGTTCCAACCTAGACAAGACATAGTGCAACTTTAGAAAATTACTGGAAGCAGTGTACATAAGATCTAAGTCTAAAATTTTTATGGCATAGTTATTTATGTGTCATATTTCTAAAAAAATTGGTTGCACTCAATTTGAAATTGCATACGACGAGTTATGCTCTTCTTAATGCACATTGGTTGGGTTATGAAAGAAACTTAACAATCTACTTAAAAAATTTATAACTCTTTGATTTTAAATCTAATGGACCTACAATTTATATGAGTGGAAAGCTCTTAAAGTCTAGTTTCATATAAAATTAGTTTCACTCAATTTTGATGCTTATAGATGGAGTTCTACTATTCACCGTACAAATTACTGCCCTCGGGTATTCTCTCAACTTTTTTGTTTGAGTGTTCTTTTGGTACTTTGTTCAAATCACCAAACCAAACTAATAATTCCTACCTTAAATCACTCAAAGCAAGCCATATTAACATCAAATATCATCAATTAAAAGGTGATATAAGAAACCCTAGCAGCCATCTAAATTAGAGGAATCAAATAATCTAAGAAAATCTTCCCTTAATTCCAAAGTGTAAGCTCTTCTACTTGAATCTTTGGTGGCTCAACTTCACTAAAACCTTGAAATTATGACAAATCTCTTCTTGTTCTTGGAGGGGCTAAACCTAAATGATCAAAAGGAAAGAGGATTGTGAACTTGCCTTGAGGGTTCTACACAAGGAAAGAATGTAAAATTTGATTAAAAAGTGGCTAGATCACTTAGGGCTTGGAGGTAGAGATGAGGAGGATGGTGAAAAGAAGGAGGTTGAAGAAGAAATGAGAAGCTTGCGCTGGTGTTATATGTAACACCCTACTACTAACTATTATTATACCGCTTTAATTTCCTTTACTTAAATTGGATAATAATTAGTCGTAAGGTATTATTAAACTTACTAGTTTAATTTTAGCACAGGTAAATTTTTTTTTTCCGCTGTTTGTTATCGTTAATCTTACTTATTGATTAATCATTTCGCTTGGCAGATATAATGCTATCATATACTAGTCGAAGTTACTACTATTTACTAGTTTGAGAGATTCACTTATAGGGTAAACTACTATTTACAGAAAATATACATCATAACTACTGCATCATAGAGTACATAATGTAGTCATAATATAGGACCCAAAATATCGAAAGGGGACGGGATGCCTATACTACTAATCATCTTCACCTAACCCATATACAGCCCATCAATGCTCAAAATAAATATGTTGGATGAAGATGCCAAAAAGGAATGTCCTATGCTATGTTATAGCATCTTAAAACAAGTCCTTTATTATAGTAATAGTAAGGACACAATCCACAACATGCAATATAACTCTATTATTTAATATATCAGGCTCGTAAACATCTATCTTAATGTTGAGGATGATCCATGCCATCTGAAAACACCAAAGAAAAAGGGGTGAGAGAAGTCTCCCAGTAGGGTGGTGTTCTCAAGGGAATCTTGCTTCATCACAAAAATGCTAAGAACAAAGGCGGGAGTGCTGCAATATGTAAGCCATATAAACAAACACTGTCAGAATATTTAGTAGCAAAATGATAGATATCTAGGCACAACAATTAACAAGATAAATTATTATTACCAGTGAATATTAGTGTCAAACAAGATGGAAGTCTATCATAATATTAGAAATAGTAAAGCAGTAATATAATCAAGCAATATATAAATTTAATAATCACAAGTATACTATCGATCCTTTTACTGCTTCCTTTTCTAGTGATTGAAGTCTGTAAGGCCTGTATTAATAATCCGAATCTGCGAGAGCTCTCTTTGTTAGGGCGTCCCCTAGTCAAATCAGTGAATTACCAAGTCCGTATCCGCTACCTTGGTGGGACTGCTAGACTTAATGATCACCAAGTCTTGATCCGCTAACAAGGCAAGGCCCAAGGTGTCACTTAGTGAAATGCATAGCTTGTCCACTACATGATGGGGCCCACACACTCACTTATTCATTGAGTCATATATAACAACTAGACATAAGTGCACGTATGTAATTTCCATTCAAATGGTGCATAGTTTCATTTCTATCACAAAGTGCACATAACACAAACTAATTGAGCATATTTCAGTGCACACAGAAAAGTTATAATTGCACCAAAAGCACATAATATCTTAGTGGATATGCATGATATTGTGCATACGTAATTCATGGTAAGAAATTCTCATAATCTTGATTATACATAGCAAAAAGGAGCTTACTCATAGATTACACATAAGCACGTATTATAACACTTTATTCACATAAGTTCAAAGTGCATAAGGACATACATGATTCACATATACATTCATGAATAAATTTCGAATTCACATATATAAATGATCATATTCATTTGCCAATCAAAGACTTCACAAATACTTCAAAAACTAGTTCAAAATTCTTATTTTTAAACCAAAGTTCAGAAAAACTCTTCAAGCAAGGAGCTAGATAGTTCATGTGACATTTCTAATAGGACCCTTAAATTAAATCTTTATGTTTAAGGTTATTTAATGTGATTAATAGTGTGATTTAGTCCATAGTCATAGTCCAAAGTCCATCGTCATTGTACAATATTCCATAGTTCAAGGTCCATGGTTCATGTTCAAGTAAAGGTACTTCATGCATAGGTATAACCCAAAGAGGTGTCAAATAAGTATCATATAAGTCTCATAGTCTCGTAGAAATTCAAATGAGTTCATCTAAACTCCAATAATATAGGTCAGGGTCATGAACTCTAAGCAAAGGTAATGATTCATTTTATTAAGTTTTAAGTAGCTCTTAGTGTCTTATTGGTCCCAAAAAGAAACTATCACATAACTACCCTAATTCAATCATGCTCAAAGGTTTGAAAATACTTCAATGTAACAAACTAATTAAAATAACTTACTAATAGGAAGGTAATGCATGGCCAAAATATACATGAGGCCAAAAACAAAGCATTTGATTCAAAACTTCTCATGCTTTTGCACAAAGCTTAATTAAGTGAAATTACATGATTTAAGGCATCAAATGAAGTCTATAAAACATTAAATTAGGAGAAATAGAAATGATAAACATGCTGTCCAAAACAGGGCAGAAAATAAAATCTAACTTTTACTTAGAAAACCAACTCAATACACAAGAAACTTATCATACAATTACTTAATATGATCACATAGATTCTCTAACATCAATATAACATTTAAGGGCTTAAAAACACTTTCAAAAACCTGCTGGAATTGCACAGCCAATGGGTGCAGAATTTTGAACTCAAACATTTTCAAGATCATCAAGTTATTTAGGTAGAAAAATAGCTTGTAATCTTACATACACTAAATCAAAATTTATTCCAGTGAAAATTTGTTAATCAAGACAAAAAATCAACCATTTAGATGCTTTAGATACATGATATAAATTAACTTAAACTGTTGCCCAAAACAGGGCAGCCTATGAAACCCATTGAAACACAAACTTTCATGCACCAAAGTCATGTAAAATTAGCACATAAGTAGATATAATTAAACTATACGTTATGTGACACCAATATAACAAATTTTCTCACTTCAATCATTCAAGATACATGTTGGAACATTAGGCACAAAATAGGACAACCCAACTTTTTCACGTATAGCATGCATAACCCTTACAAAACATCACCAAAATGATGTATTTTCATGTTCTTATGCTTCACAAACAAAGGGATACATATCTATATGGATCTAACACTTAAATTTCATCAAAATACAGCTCATAACATCTCAAGAACATAACTTATAGTGGCTGCCCTGTACATGGCCGAGATTGAGTTTTGTGACAAGTTATGGTTATTTAGCTTCTAAACTTCAAAACAAAGCACACAAGGCTTCTACACATAAAAATACAACATCTAAGGCATCAAACCAACACTTCAATATCGTAAAATAGATGAGAAAGAATGAGAATATATTCTTCCCAAAACAGGACAGCAACATCTTTAAATGAAAATCACAAGTTGCATGGAAACACAAGTAAACATCATTAGAAACACAAATCCTTTCAAAAATTCATCATAAACCCAAACAATCACTAACTATTAGAAGTTCAAAATAACATCATATATTCTAAAAATAAACACACAAAGCTTCAAATAACATCACAAGTTAGGAAGAAACTCATGCATGAACCTAAAAGAGTGAAAGAAAAACCTTACTTGAGTTAGCTCTTGAAAACTCCTACTGTAACATCCCCACTTTCGTAAATAGAACGTAATGGAAACTTTGAATTATTTCCCTTAGGCAGTGTGAGAATTTCTCAGGCAGCACTATGCCATAACGATCCTCACACTTGGAATTATAGGGTAGTGTAATACTGCCATTGAAAATATGGCACTGCCATATCTTAAAATTAAGAAATGACAAAAGTGCCCCTATAAAATTTTGTTAATTACAGAGATGCCCAGGATTTTTAGAAATTATATTTTGACCCTAAAGAATTATTTCCACAATAACCCTAGAACTTGTCATAAAATGCCATTAGTTATAGAAAACAGGAAACAAAAAGGCTCCGAATTTACGAAAATGTCTAATTTACGCTGTTAGTTCACTTATTCGATTTCAATAGTTATGTAAGGGCAATTAAAAGTTAATTAAATATTAATTAAGAGTTAATTAGATATTAGTTAGAGAGACTAGGTTTAAGATAAATTAAAATAAATATGTAGATATCTTACAAAACTATTAAGTAACGTTTTACTAGTTTGGAGGAAATCGGTAAATATTCGGTGTTTTAAACTGCTAGAGTCGAATTAGTAAAATTTTACACTAATAACCTTAGGTTGAATGGCTGAAATTCAGCCACCTCCACCACCATAGATGACGCCATATTGCAGCCATATAATGGAGAGATTTGGCCAAATCATGACCACTAAAGCCAACTACCTCAAGCTACCCTTATTTATGTCATAAAGCTTAGAAAAATTTCACCTATCTCTTTTTATTTTTGCGCCCCCACCATGCATCAGCCTCCTTCCATCTCTTCTTCTTCTTCTTTCTTTCTTTCTTTCCTTACCTTCATGACCAAGAGCTTCAAACTCAAGATTGGAAGCCCTTTTAACCAGAAATTCTCTTGCTCCTTTTATGAAAATTGATCCTCACCTCCTTCTCTACAAAACCCCTCTAACAATTTCATGATTAAGCATCAAATAGAGCCTCCCCACATTCTTATAAGCTGCTGCCATGATGAAGAAAGAAGGCTAGGAGTTGGTTCTTGGCCTCCTTGCTTCCATAGTTTCAATAATTTCAAGGTAAGTAGCTCAAATCCTTAGTTGTTTGATGTATCATGTGACTATGTGGCTGCTATGTTCCTCTCATGCCATACTTGTATGATGGTGCTTTGATGTTCTTCTAGTGATTTGAGATGAGGAAACTTGGTTTAAGTTGAGGAATTTATCAAAAACTCAAAAAGGAGCTAAGTAGAATCTATTTTTGTGAGAAAACCCTACAGCATCCGTATCAGCGGAGTATACGGCTCTGCCTACAGCCGTAGAAAGTAGATGAATCTATTTTTATATGAAACTAGACATTTAGGGCTTTCCATACATTATATGGTCATTGGATTAGTATTGAGGGAGATATTAATTTTTGAAATTGGACTTAGAAATCTGGATTCTCATCTGGGTAGCATAAATTGAGAAGGGTGTAACTCACCCTAGACAACTCTAAATTGAGTCCAACCAACACTGTTTGAAAGCTAACATGTAAGGAAGCATCCCATAAAAATTTTAGAGCCAGATTCATTTTCATTTGTTCCCAGCACATCAATGAAGTGGACTTAAGTTCAAACTGGGCTAGAATAGAGTAGTCCAGTAGGCTCAAGTCAAGTTACGAGGCTTATATCTCAAGATATACTCATGCAAATGATATGCAACTTGTTGGGAGTAAAATCTTGTCCTGTTATCTTCAATTTGGTATAGGTTTCGTATGGTTTCACTTAGATTCCTATTTTTAGTGAATTTTTACTTCCAGGAGTGTAATTATAGCTAGTGACCGAATAGGCTGAGGCAAAATTTAAATATCTTGAGCTACACGTATCAAAATGAGATGGGATGAAAAGGGTTGGAAACTAGACACATAGAGCTATGACATATCCAAAATTCAGGTTTAAATGAGTTGTATTGGACTAAAGGTGGATTATACAAAATTCAAACATATCTGAATAGAATTGGTAGAAATGACCAAATTGAAAGTTTCACAAATATTTGTGAACATATACGGCTAGAGTTGATGGTTGCAAGTTTTACATTGATAGATATGTTAGATTGATTATATCGCTATGACTAATTTGTCCATGGGAGCTGGCACTATTCATGGGGAAGTAGGTCTGATCCGTTATGCTGCCAAAATTCCGGTAGAAATGAATGAATCATATGAATGTTATAAATATTTATATGTTATGCTCATAAGGGTCACATACGCAAGGATGAGTGTAAGTATGATATGAAGTTATGAGAACTTATACTATGGGTGATTATACTTTGAATATATTTACATTTACATGTCGTGTTCATGTATCTCACGCATGCAAACATAATTAGAATCTGATATAAGAAGTAAGACGTGAGGCATATCCATGAATGCACAAAGCATCCGCATGCAAAGATAATAAGGACTTGCAAGAGGGACATACTAAGCTACCACGTGAGGCATGGCGTAGACCCAGTTATGTGGGCCAAAGCGGTATTTGTCTAAGACTTGGGCCAGCCCTCGACCAAAATTAATGGGAATAGACCGGTGTGAGGGTCGGGGAAAGTAAACACGTCACTCATGTATAGGTATGAGCTCGGACCTGAAAAGCAGGCTATTACCTAGGGGTGAGAGAGGTTATTCACCTTTGGGGGACCAAGTATAGAAGAGCAAGATTAAATTGCAAGTTAAGGAAAGAGACGAATTAAGCCAAGTGCACTTGCATACAGTCAAGTATAAGCATCTATATGTGCATCTTCAATTATATCGTTAAGTCATAATGCTATTATGATTGTTATTGAAGCATATCATACTATCCGTATTTCTATGTCTGTCATATGAAATGGCAAGTGGTTGTTAAAATATATTCCATTTCGAGAAAGGTGTTTTCAACTTAAAATTGAACCACTATTTGTTTATATGTGCTTATATTTTCATAATAAACCGAAGTGGCTAGAATGTTTATGATGACACTGTAAAATTGGTTTGAGTTTACTTACTGAGAACCTTAGGTTTTCATTGCCTGCTTGTATGCTTTTCTTTTCCGTAAACATTCCAGCACCCAAGTTGGAAATCAAGTGCGAGGCGGAGTACCGGGCCTTCCATTGACCAAGGATCGGGCGTAAGCCAGACCAAGAAACTATTGAAGCTAGCTAATGACTAGTCAGATGTAAACGCTGTGTACTATATCAGTTATAATTTCTTTAAAAGTGTAATTATTTATTTTCTATGCATCAAAGATTATTAGTCAATAATAAAGTGAGTAGTTAAAGAGCCATGTATTATATTTTTCATATTTTAAAGATTTTTTTTTTTAGCACAGTGATATCCTTTTAATATAACTCTATGACTCGAGCATGACTTATATGATAGAGGCTGTTTGTAACACCTCAATTTCATGTCGTGCTAAATAATCTTAGTAACCCTGAGTAATTAGGCACTTAATGAGAAATTTTGAGATTAGGGCTTAATTAAGGGGTTGACTCGGATGAGAAAGGTTAAGAGAATGCTTAATCGAGATTAGATAATCTCTAATTAAGTAAGTCAGAGCCCCTACAGCTTAATTAAGCACTAATCACCTTTAATTAGTTTAATCGAGTTTAATTAAGGTTAATTAAGCTTAATCGCAAGATTTATTTTTGCTAATTGGGTTCTTGTGTGTTAATCACTAATCCTTGCTTAATCATCTTAATTAAGTTGTATGAGCACTTAATCACATGATTAAATTCAAATTTAGTCAACTAGACAATAAAGTAAAGAGTGATGTCATAAAAGTATAAAGCATTAGACAAAAGTGCTTTATGTAAGAGTTTGACTATGTTTTGTTTCCCCATCATCCACTTTGTCCTCTTAATCACTAATTAACACAAAATTAAGCAAAATATCTCACTCTCCCTCCCTTAATGTAGGACGCCACTTTCACACACACACACACACTCACATTTTCATTTTTACTCATCCTATTCTCTCTCTTCAAGCCAAATTCTCTAACTTCTCTCTAAACACTTCTTCATCTTCTTCATCTTCCTCTTCCTTTCTCCACCACCACCACCCTAAACCACTCACTTAGCCCTTCAAAGACCTCATCTTTGGGTCTTTGGAGACAAGATCAAAACACTACAACCTCCATTTCCACAAGATTTCAAGAGCTTCTCCTTCCTTCTTGCAAAACCGCCACCTTTATCATCAAAAGGAGTCATCATCTTCTTCTTCCATTTCTCTTGTTTTGCGCCATCTTTAAGAAAGGTAGTGATCTTTATCTTTTTCATTTTGTTTACTCAAGAAAGCTTGGAGTTTGGTTCTTTTATGACCAAGATTTCTAAGTGAAAGCTTGAGAAGATCCTTCATACTCTTCAAGAGCCAAAGTTTTCATTTTTAGTAAAATATGTTCTTGATGTTCTTCATGTGTTCTTAAGTTTCCTCTTTTGGAAAAATGTGTTCTTGATGTTCTTCATGTGTTCTTAAGTTTCCTCTTTTGGAAAAATATGTTCTTGATGTTTTTCATGTGTTCTTAAATTTCATCTTTTGTTGGTAACTTGCTTAAAGTTGTTCTTTCCTTTTTATGATGAGTTGATGACTAGAAAAGCTCCACCTTTTTATGTTCCCATGATTTGATAAGACTTTGAACATTCTAAAAGCTTAAAACTTTAAAAAGTTTGCTTCTTGACACACTTAAAGTGGCGCAAGTTTTAGTGCCATCATAAAGTTTTCTTTTGTTTTGTTTTGAAGACAAGAATGCATGTAAAAGTCTAAGTTTTTTGGCATAATAAGCCTTTTTGAGTTAGAAAATGATATCTTGTCACTTTATGTCTTAGAAATCAAACCTTAAAGAAAAGACCTTTTATAAAGTTTCAAACTTTAATCAAGAATGAGACCTTTAAGTCATAAAAGTGTTGTTTTAAAACAATTAATTTATAAAGTTTAGATCTTGAACCAAAACAATGCTTAAAGGCCAGAGCTTCTATAAAAATTAAGACTTTTTAACTTTAAAGTTAATGTTTCATGTCACTAGTTGATAAAGTAGAGACCTTTTTATGTAAAGACAACTTTAAGTCATAAGGTTGAGACCTTAATGGTCTTAGAATAATTAAATGAGTCAACTTTAAAAAAAAAAAAACAAGACTTTTAGTGGAAAAGCTAGTAACTTGCATCGTCATTTCATAAAAATCTAATCTTTAAGATAAAAACTTGAAGCTTTGTAACTTGGTTAAGTTAAAAATCACCCTTGGTGTTTAGTGAACATGGTGTTGTTGGGTTCATGATATGGTTATACATTTTCATGACCCAAGGATTAGAGGGATTGCGAACTCCTTGGGAACAGAAGTATAATTAGGGCCTCTAAGCATACCATGAACCTAGGAATCACTAAGTGCACTATATCGAGGAAAGGAAACAATCACTTAACTTAACTAAATTTGAATAAGTGTTCCATAAGACATGAATTCAAGTAAAGAATAATTTCAGGCGAGAGCTAAGTAACTAAAAGACCATATACACATATTTTAACTGCATGATACTCTCATAGGTAACCATGGGAAATCATGTGATGATTCATAATATTCTTCACAAAGAATAACACAACTATAAACCCCTTTAGGGTATGAATGTGTGATGCCATACGGCATGATGAATGACAAGTTGGGTTAAGCTTTGTCTCATGATTAGATGATGAGTGTGATGATATGGTGAACTATTAGTTGAATGTTGATGATTGGCATTTTGGGGAAGCTCCGGTCTAGCCGTTGTGCTGCCGGATTTCCGTCAAAATTATAGACTTAGTCGTATCATTGCATGTGTCTAGTCAAAGAAGTGTTATGCATGTAAATTATAAAGATAAGAAAAGAATCAATGGGACATGACCCTTCAATCACTTCGGTAAGGGAAGTCAAAGACGGTGATCCACAAAGACACAAGGAACCTCTATGAGGGAGGCAAGGGTGACATGGAGGACCCTTCAACTTAGAGGTAACCAATATCGGCTTAGTCTGATTTGGTTAGTACTGCGTGACGACGGTCACGGAATGAGCTCATGTCCAAAAGCAATCTATTTCAAAGGAAAGTAAAGAATGTTAAGCACGTGCTAAAAAGGAAAGTTAAGTCAAAAGTATAACCATGGTTAAGTTGATGATGATGCATGTCCTTGCATGTACTTATGTTGCCCATTTGCATTATGAATGTTTACTCTATCTTTTAGTATGTATGTTAGATTCTGATGATGTAGTATGATGTTAAGTTTAAAAGCAACCCGCTTCGGGGTCTAAGTTTTCAAAACCATTAAAAATTGAACTTATATCTATCCATTGATTTTATAATTAAACCTGAAGTGCCTGGGACGATGACGATGACGATGACACTGTGTTTGTCTAGTCGCGATCCTACTGAGAAATTTAGTATTTCTCATTCCTACGTTTCTCGTGTTGTCTTTAGAGGATGTCGACGTCAGGCACGGTGGTGATCTATATTGAGTTCCCGGTGTAGTGTTGGCGCTTTGACCCGGTGCTAAATGCCTCTGTGCTGTCGGCGAGCACAGTAATGAGGGTCTACATCTTCCACGACCGCCAGTTTCAGACTCCCGTGATGAGCCCATTTTTCCGACCGCATCAGCCATTCGGCTAGGTTACTATGGATGACATCCGCCCCTACTTTCAGCCACCGAGATACCCCACTGATGATGATGAGACTGACTCGGATACACGTTTGATTCCGACTGTTTCACTGGATTCCGATCCCTCGGAGCCGTCTTATCCGAGCTTCCATGTGGAGATCGATCCGTCTGAGGCCCTCTATCCAACTCATTCTGGGGGATCTCACCGTTCGGGTTCGTCGCAGCCTTCGGTGATTCGTCTATCTTCTAATTCTTCTGCTTCATCTGTTGGCCCAGCTTCACCCCCGGTTCGCGGGCGTGGGTTCATTCGTACCCGCGCTGTGCCCCGTGGGCGAGGACGTGCCCAAGGAGGGGGACGTGACGGCACTTCTCCTGGTGGATATGGGAACGGTTTCCTCCCGCCAGATGCTTGATGTGACGACTGCATGCAGAGCCGAGCACGAGGATAGCTCCCTTTTGGTCGTAGTTATAGGGTTATCATTCTGTTGTATGGCATGCTTGGGTAGTAGGATTTTCTGATGTATTTCCTTTTGTTATGTATTGGTAGGCTTCTTGTGTAGGGTCGACGATAGATATCGGACCCATTATTATCTTATGTATGACTCTGGTATGACTATTACTGTATTATCATGGATGGCCGTGGAATGAATGTTACCTTTATCTAAGAATTGTGGTTACTCTTATGGTTTCTATGCTTGTTAAATGCGATGTATGTATGGGATAGCGGTGTTACTTTATATGTTCACGATGCGCTCATGGCTCTCGATTTCGAAAATGGTTCACTTGTTTTGTAGAAAAAATTTTACCTCTATTTTCGGTACAAAGTAATTTCTAAAAGATAATGTTAGTTCCGCGAGCAAAAATAACAACTAGTAATTCCACAATATGACTTAAGCATAAAATGGAACTATTAGGGTGTTATATTTTGGTAAACCTACTGTACCAAGTGTTAGGCAGCAGCTAACCACATGGTTCTTGCTTCTTTTTGAGGGCTTGAATGTGTGTTTCAATGATGAAAATTGACGGTGTATGAGGCTAGTTGGAAAGGGTGAAGATTTGGTGGTGTTTTAAAGGTGTTTTTGTGAAGAACTTGAAAGAAAATAAAGGAGGAAGGGGGAGAGAAAGGCTGCACATTTTGGAGGTGCTTGGGGCTGAGGTGAAGGGTTCTAAAGTGTGTGTAGGTCAGATGGGGTGAGTCTTTTTATAGAAAAATGGTAGTTCTAGTTAGTCTTAATCATTTAATTAGTTATTGACTTAATTAGGTAGTTTTGTTAGTTAATTAAAACATCAATGGTTAATTATTCCAACCACCACAAGAAACTTATTTAGACATGATATAATACTCATATTATATGGTGATTAAGGTTTAAGAAAAGATTAAAATAGTTTAACCCTTAATTAGTGCATAATTAGTGTTTTTGCTAAAAACTAGTTTTTGCAATTCAAGCTCTAATTAATAAAATACTTAGCAAATAATTAAATTTATTTAATATACCATTAAATTTATGTTTAATTATGTGTTAGATGATACTCAGATTTTTTTCAGAATTATTGTATAATTTTTACTATTTTTAGTGAATTTTAGCCTTAAATATGCCTATTTTGAGTTAATTAGCCTAATTAATTATCTAATAATTAAATGAAAAAAAATCTCTGCTGATCCATGTGAAGTGCTACGCCTATGTATAAGATTTTGGGTGAAAAATCTGTTATAACATGGTTAAGTCAAAAAGGTAAGGTAAATTAGTAAAAGTAATTTAATGAATTGTTGACTATTTGATGTCTTGGTTAGAATTTTGCTAATCCTTGTTCATATTTTGTTTGAAACTAAATTCTAGGGGCTGGAGGACTGTGGGGGGCATCCTAGGGCTGAAGGTTAGGCTTAGATGATTTTTTATTCAATTTATTTAATTTATTTTATGATTTATGATTTATTTTAGGCCTTTTTGATGTAATTAAGTATAATTAAGCCCAAAATAAATTCAAAAACTGTTTGGCCCAAGGTTGCAGCTGCCAAGGCCCAATTTGAGGCCCATTCACGTGGTCCTTCAGGCCCAAGCCTAAAACTTCAGTGATTCTTTGCCGTATTGCAAGTTAAAGTGGTCTTATATGGTTTTCGGTGCCCGTTTTGCATCCTAGTAAGGTTATTTTTGTGTAATTATGAAAATATTGCTCAAATTTATTAACATTTGATATTTATCTTCAAAATTATGTTAAAAATGTATTTGTAATATTTTTGAGAATTTTTCAGGGCCTTCTAGGTAGTTTTTGGCCTTCTGTAAACCCTTTAGTGTTTTCTGTTTGTTTTCTATCGTAGTTTCCTCTATATTTTCTGTTTTTTTTTAACTAATGGCATTTTCATAATTTTGACCAAGTCCAGAGGCATCCCATATTATTTCACACTTGGATACCTCTATGGCTCAGTAGGCTAAGTCTCAGGTTTCTATGGTTTCGCTATGGGTTCTGCTCTGTTTGAAATCCTATTCTACTAATTCTACGGGTGCAGGGACCTAGATATTATTTTCTAAAGTCTTGGGATCAATATGGAATTTTCATCTGGGATCAAAGTGTAATTACAAAAAGTTTTGGGCAAAACTATAAATAACCAAAAGTTTACACTATGGGAGCATTTTCATCTTTTCCTAATTTTTAGTATATAGCAATGCAGTAATTTCCATGACAGTGTCATACTACCCTATAGTTTTTAGTGTGAGGATCGTCATGGCATAGCGCTATAAGAGAAATTCTCACACTGCCTGAATGAAATAATTCAAAATTCCTATTATGTTATATTAAAGAAAACGGGGATGTTATATTATGCTAGTTGAAATTATTAGGATAAAGGGGGAAGATTTTGGTAACTTGTGGACAAAGTTGGAAGAAAGAGAAAGAAAGGTGATTAGTGGACTTGATGGACATTTTGAATTTCGTTGACTTTTCAAATGGATGCCCCATGATTTGGCCAACAAGCAAGGGTGGGTGGCTAATTTCTACCAGTAGGATTTAGGGTTTTAAACTAGTATTCATGTTATCTTATATTATAAATTCCTATCAACTCGATTTTTGATTTACTAGATACTGGAAAAAAACTGATTTCTTTTAAACTATCTAAATATTATTAATTGTCTACATGACATTTTCTATAAAGAAACTTGAATTTTATCTAACCCTAATGTTTGCATTTCAATATTGCCTACTCATATATCTATAATGTATCTAAAAATTTAATTATTTGACAGTACTAGTTATGAGAAATTAGGGATGTTATAGGAATTTTATTAGTTTTTAATGCAGCATGATGTGAAAGTCCTTTCTTTAGCAAAATAAATTTCAAAATTTTATACATGAGACGATGCTATATATTATGTGAATCTATGTTAAAGGTTATGTGGTAAAGGAAAAGACTTGGTAAAGTCTGACAAGATCTGCATGCTAACGATAGTATATGTTAAGCCTTCCTTAGAATGATGTAGCTTTATGGTACTACAGGCAGAGTCCGACCCTTGTTGGACGATGTTGATGTTTGTGTAGTGGTTATGTGTATGAGAATTGTTGGATTTCTAGAGAAATGAAAACTATGTATTTGAGTTAAAGATGTCTGAAAGAATGTGTGTATGTTGATCATGTTTTGAAAATTTATTTTGTTGTGTGTTGTAGGGTGCATTCTGAGAATGAATAGATCCTCAATGGATGAATGTGCTTGCTTTAATATGCTGGAAGAAGATCAGTGTGTGGGAATTATCCTAAATACAAAGAAGACTTTGTTCGAGTTTCATGAAAGTGTGTGATGAAAGGCTTGCTAGTAGACTTGTTTCGTAGGTGCCGGTCACGGTCTTGGTTGGGTTATAACATAAGCTACCACAACTCAGATACTCTAAAAGTGTAGAGACAAGCCATCACAGCTTAGTTAACATCTCTCTTATTTTATAAAGCAAAAGAATTCAAACTATTTACAAATCAAACTAAACGGAAAAATATTCAACTAAACTTTTTCGTTATTTATTTTTAGAACAAATAAAGATAAATATCTATTGACAAATGGAACCAAAAAAAATAAAAAAGTAAAGAAAAGAGAATGCACTTGGTTTATTTGTTTCTTTTAAATAAAACTGAAAATTTTAGAGTATTAAACTATCACAACTCAAATACTCTAAAAGTGTAGAGTTAACAAGTTGTCATGGCTCAGCTAACACCTTTTTTCTTTTATAAAGAAAAAGAAGGTTTAATTATTTTGCAGGTTTATATAGTTTCACTCAATTTTTAATTTGGCCCCTATAGTTTAAAAATTTATAATGAGGTTCCTATAGTATATAAAATTTTTCAATCAGGTCCCTATCATTTTAAGAAAATGAAATATTTCATGAATACTCCATCGCCATCTCCCACTTCACTTTCCTTCCCCCACCGCTCCAATCAATACTGTAAACTCTCTACACTAGACTAAGACCAAAACCAAGAAATGGGGAAGCAACATTCAGAACCTTCACCATTTCTCAACCTTCATGCTTTTATCCTCTATTAAAACCTAATCCTTCCAAAACTCAAACATCCAAAAGTGAATCTTGATAAGTAATATTTTGATACATTGATTAACCCTTATATTTAGTTTATTGGATCTCTTTTGTGCTTAATTGATCAATATTGGACACATTCTATGAGTTTGAGCTCTAATTAGGCTCAACTGTATTTTTCAATATTATTACAAATTTATACTGTTTCTGTATTTTGAGCATATCTTGAGTTTTCGACCTCTAAAAATTACAAATTTATATTGTAGGAAAGCTAAGAGAAAGATCTACAATTTTGATGAAGAAGTCAAAAACTAATTCAGATATCTATTAAGACGAATTAGGCCACAAAGTCAGAACAAGGCTGTTGCAGTGGAACTTGAGTTGTGACATTGGATTGAGGTGAAACTGATGCCATTTGAAAGCTAAGATATAAAGCTTCAATTAATATGCAAAACACTCCAAGATAATGACAACTTGATGGACTTATTGGCTGTTTAATTTGACTAACTTAAATAGAGGTACAATGTAGATATACTACAAAGATTAAGCTATAACTCTCTCATTTCAAGACCAAATCAAGCAAATTAGGTGTCCACTTAAAGCTAAGAGGCAGAGGATTAATTTGGACTAAAAGGCAATGTTGGATATTCACATTTGAGGTCTGATAAGAAGAGAGAAAATAAAGACACGAAGGACACTCCTTTCCAACATTTTTCATTTTTCCCTCTTCTGTTGTCCTTTTCTTTTCTTTTCCTTTCATTTTGTAAGATACTTGTTTTGGGTTCTATTTGGTAACCTTCATTGCTATGAAGGAGTAAGACTTTAATCTAGTTCAAGGAGACTCCAAAGGCATTATGGTTGTCATTATGGGTTTATGAATGAGGAATTAGTTGGGTGATTGCTAATTAATCAATTGGTATGAACTTAATTAATTAAAGAATTAGGAATTATGTTTGGGTTCAAACCTAGGCTAATATAATTGGGGATAAAAATCAACATAGGTTAATTAGAGTTGAGGTCTCAATTATCTGATCAATTATATATTGGTTGAATACTTAGAGGTCTTTAGGTACAATTGAGGGATTATTAGTAGGGGTATCTCTAATAGGTCAAATTAGTCATACTCTGTGTTTGATATATTGGGTGTTAATGATTAATTCACCTTATACCTAATGAACTCTTTGAACTAGTATTTTTTTTTATTTCACCTAATTTTATTTTATAGCTTATTTACTACATGTTTACACAAAACCCTTTGCTCCTTAACTAGATAGGAACAATATCCTTGTGAAATGACCTTGGTTGCATTATACTTCAAATTTAGTGTAATTAAGTATTTTAGCATTTATAATTTCGAGTGAGCTACGACACTCGCTACCAAATTTTGGTGTCATTGCCGGGGATGTTGATGCTATTTAGTTTGTAAATATATGTGTTTACTTGCTTTTGTTTGAGTTTTGCATGTTTTGGTCGTTTTCGGTGTTTTGAGGGTAATTTTGGGTGTTGTCCTATTTTGTTTATGCTCAGAGTATTTTGAAACTTTCAAGTCCAAAGTTTTCGACATTCTAAGCAAGACTCATTGCCTGAGTCCCATGCTATTTTGGCCAAATTCCATTGTTTTGACCACTTTTTTGAATTTTTAATAATTTTTATTACATTTTCGGGTTTCAATTAGGTGCAGTTTTATTTGTGTGGTGTTCAAAAAAATCAAAAAAATTATTTCCTACTATTTTTACATTTTATTAGTCTTTTTTGCTTATTTTTAACTTTTAGTGTTCATTTTAGTGTAATATATTTTGAACATAGTTTCTTTTGTTTGTTTTGTAGTTTCATTTTGCATTTTTTTTTCTTTATTTCCATTTTGTTCATCATGTTTACTAACATACCTCCTAGCTCCTAAATATATGCTACTTGGAATGTTGCAGGAACTAGAGCAGTTGATGATGGTTCTAGTGGTTGTTACCAAAGAGTAGAGCATTACTTGGACGAGTTGGCATATTGGTTGGAGCAATGGGCTAGGAAGAAGCCCATTCAGTAGCCGCAGCAGAGATGTCATTCTTACTCATACACATGTCATGTTGGGTGGAATGATGATCTCAACCTGGGATATGACAATGTGCCCATGCCACCACCTCAGTATCACTAGCAACAATTCCAGTCATCACCTATGATGCTGCAGTCAGAGAATCCAATGACCACTGCATCGGAGCCTTCTTTGCTGGACTTAATAAAGCAATTAGAGGAGAGTAGCGTTCAATGGCAGCAAAGGAATGATACAACCATTCAAGACTTGCAAATGCAATTGAGCCAGCAAACCTCTACATGGAGCCAGATGCATGCTCAAGATTTTGCTCAGCTCCTTTCTAATACTGTTCCTATTCTTAAAGAGGATGTTTCGAATGAGCCATTACTTGAGCCAACTACTAGACCTAAAAATGACCAATTTGAAATCCTAGAGTCCAGCCAAATATTTTGGCATACCATTCCCTCTCTTGTGGTGAACTTACCAAATGCACATTCACATGAGCCAACTGAGGGCACAGATGATAGTTCTAATGTGGAAGATGGTTTGGGTGAGCCACTACATGAGGAGTTGTTTGAGGAGATATCCCCTGATCTTGTTTGTATTGAGGATATGACCGTGTTTATATGCATGGAGATTTCTGCTTCTTTAGAAGACCCCCTGAGTGATTTATATGTTGCATTCCCTTGTCTAGTCTTTGATGATTCTCCTGGTTTCATATGTACTGATTGTGACAGTGTTAGCATCTACCAAATATGTGCTGAGACTGAGGCATACTGAAGAGGAGACCCTCTAGTGCCAAGAGATTGTGATGTTGCTTATGCTGATAGTATGATTGATGGTTTGGCTATGAAGTATTAGGATAGTGCCCGGGAGGAGTTCCCTGATCCATTTAATACTGATAACTCTAGTGGTGACTTCTATTGTGACCATTGTGCTGGTGTTGAGTTGTGCACAAAAAGTGCAGCTGAGGTGAATGATTATCTAAGGAATGGTAAGCTTGAGAATGAGAGGTTAATAACAAAGCAGATTCAAGCAGCAGAGGCTCAGATAGAAGAATCTATTCTCCCCACCCCATTACCTCCCCTTGTCACCCAGCAATTTTCATTAGAGCCGGAGTTTCCCTCTCTTGAGCACTTTTTGGGCCAGAATGAATATGCATATTTGGAGAACGATGCCTAACTTCGAGCTATCTGTGAGATGCATGAGGAGGTAGTAGTTGATACTTCAAGGGAACTTGATAGAGGAAGATCAAGGTGGAAGAATCCTTTTAGGGATACACACCCTTCCCCACTAGGAGTAGTTTGCTTCTGGGATGTGTGGACTAAGTGGAGCTTGATGGTTCCAAGGGATGCACCACAATCATCAACACTGGGGTCCAAGGAGAAAAATAGTTTTAAGGCCCAAGACATGGTCTACATTTTGTGGGATCCTGGTGGATGCAAAAGATGCAAACCTTCGTGGGAATTCCTAGACCAATTCAAGCATAAGCCACCATGAGGGAGTTCTCATCACTTTTAGCTTTTTAGCTTTTTAGTTTTTTGTCTTGCATTTTACTTTTGGAATAAAATATGTTTAGTGTTAGTTTTTATATGTTAGTTATGTTGTTTAGTTGGATGTTTCTCCATGGTGATTCTTGAGTTGTTAACTTTAGTCATTAGACATTCAAGGTTTGAGATTTCAACATTCTTGATTTTCAACTCATTCTTTATGTTTTGTATGCTTAGTAGATTGATCTTCAATTGGTTGGATTTAGTATGATAGACATGACCCATGTGAGCTTTTAAGCCTTCTTTTGGGATAGTTGCATTACATGTCATTCTTTTCTTTCTTGTGTGTTTTGTTCCCTTATAAGATTTGTCATTCTAAAACTTGCTTTGATTCTTTTTGAGGCTACACCATTCATTTGCAAATATGAACATGATTGAAGCATTTATTTCGTGATTAGCCACTTCGCCAAATAGCCATTCTTCCATTTTTCCCCTTGCATAGCCCCTTTGAGCTTTTTTACCTATTCTTTGTTTTTGGCACATTACACGCCTAAAGCGAAAAATCATGATTCTACCTAGCCTTAGAGATTAGGAGACCATTGGTTACCATTAACAATGTGCATTCACATAAGTGTGGGGGTTTACATAAGGACATGCAAGACTTTAAGTGTGGGGGATGCAAAGTGGTGAAAAGAGAAAAAAGAAAGAATAAAAAGATTAAAAAAAAAAATACTAGTTCAAAGAGTTCATTAGGCATAAGGTAAATCAATCATTAACACACAATATATCAAACACATGGAGTATGACTAATTTGAGCTATTAGAGAGACCTCTACTAATAATCCCACAATTCTACCTAGAGACCTCTAGGTATTCAACCAATATACAATTAATTAGATAATTGAGATCTCAACTCTAATTAACCTATATTGATTTCTAGCCCCAATTGTATTAGCCTAGGTTTGAACCCAAACCCAATTCCTAATTCTTTAATTAATCAAGTTTATACCAATTGACCAATTAGTAATCATCCAACTAATTCCGCATTCATAAACCCACATATCAATACTATGCAATGCAAGTTTACAAATAAAAGAGGTAAAGAATCAAGAAAACAAACATAATTGAGATTCAAGCATAAGGTTTCAAGATGACAACTATAATGCCTTTGGAGTCTCCTTGAACTAGCTTGAAGTCTTACTCCTTCATAACAATGAAGATTACCAAATAGAACTCAAAACAAGTATCTTACAAAATGAAAGGAAAAGAAAAGAAAAAAAGAGGAAAGGACAAGAGAAGAGAGAAAAATGAAAAATGTTGGAGAGGAGTGTCCTTCGCATCTCTGTTTTCTCTCTTCTTATCAGACCTCAAATGTGAATATCCAACATTACCCTTTCGTCCAAATTAATCCTCTGCCTCTTAGCTTTAAGTGAACACCCAATTTGCTTATTTTGGTCTTGAAATGAGAGAATTATTGTAACATCTCCACTTTCTTAAATAAAGAATAATAGAAATTTTGAATTATTTCCCTTAGGCAGTGTGAAAATTTATCAAGCAGTGCTATACCTTGATAATCCTTACACTTAAAACTATAGAGTAGCGTAACATTGCTATTGAGAATATGGCGCTGCTATATGTTAAAAATTAGAAAACTACAAAGATACCCTTGTGAACTTTTGGTATTTGTAGTGTTACCCAGGACTTTTAAAAAATCTCACTTTGATCCCACAAGCATATTTCCATAAGGACTCTAGATCTTTTTAGAAAATGACATTTATGTCCTTTCATCTATAGAGTTAGCAGAATAGGGCTTTAAGCGGAGTAGAATTATGTGGTGAAACTGTAAAAGTTTAAGTCTCGACCATTTGAGCCACGGGAGTAGTCAAGTGTAAAATGACATGGGGTGCCCCTGGACTTGTTCAAATTTACGAAAATGCCATTACTTATGAAAACCAAACAGAAAATGCTAAAGGATTTACGAAAAAATGAAAATATAACAGTTCAAAGAAATGGTGCGATTTATTTGCACTGCTAATCAATTTATCAGAAAAAATAAGAGTAATTAGAGATGAATTATAAATACTAGAGTTAAAGAAAATTTAGATTGTTATGTAAAATTTATGAGAAATTATTTAGTATAACGTCTGAAAACATTCTATCTTTTTTTTAGCAAGTTATTCGATTTTATCAACTACTTGAGATTAATTATAATTCAATTAAATATTTACTTAGAGCCAATTAAGTATCATTTAGAGAAATTAGATGTGAGGGAATTAGATTGAAAGCATAGGAAACTTCATAGGATTTTTCCAAAAACCGATTTATTGATTTAAAGGAAATCGGTAAGATTTCGGTATTTAAAATTGTCAGAACCGAATCAATAGAAATTATACTGTGAAAACCCTAGATTGGATGGCCAAGATTCAGCCACCCAACCCCCTCTAAGTGGGGCAACATCAGCCCTTACAGAGGGCAGCCACATCAAATTGGAGGAATGAAACAAATCCACCAATCATCTTCCAACTTCTTTCAAAAGTTATCAAAAATTTCCTTCCTAGTCCCTTGCAGATTTTCGTCCTTATTACCATCAGATACCTCTTCATTTTCTTTCTTTCTCATCTCATATTCACTCTTTCTTCATCAAGCTTCCAAGTTTTAACAAGTTCCAACAACTTTCCATGCTCCAAGACTTGAATCTAGCAAGTTTAACATCTAGAAAAGGTAGGATTTCTAATTCTATTCTTGTTTCTTATGAGTTGCAGCTATATGTGGTTTCAGTTTTCCTCCTTTCTTTGATATTTAATTGGGTGTAGATGATGGTTATTGCTGGGCTTAACTTAGGTCTTTGGGTTAGAATTGAAATTGGAAGGAGAAAATTTGGAAATAGGAAAAAGCAGGATGCTGTTTGGGTGAAAACCCTACAGCGTCCATATGTTCTTCTTATACGGACCAAAATCTAACCATCAAAACTTGATAAATATATTTTTTACATGAAACTAGACATTTAGGGCTTTCCAACCATATAAAATTTAAGGCCATTGGATTAGTATTGAGCGAGTTATGAATTTTTGAAGTTTAATCTGAAATTCTGGGTTCTCTCTGGGTAGTATGAGTTTCGAGGGGTGTAACTCACCCTACAAAACTCTAAATTGAGTGCAACCAATTGGCTTTGAAAGCCAAAAAGATTTTTTTATTTCTTTTAATTCCAAATAAAATAAATTAAAAGGTGTATTATCATACATATGTTTCTTGAAGAAATAGAAGGCAAAATCAATCCATTTATTTAGTTCTACGTTTTACATTCCTTATGTTTATAATTAAAATTATAATCATATGTATATAATTTATATAATTAATTAAATAGAATCTAATTCTATATCCCATAAAAATTTTAGAGTTTGATTTGATCTGAATTATTCCCAGTAATTCGATAAATTTGCCTTGAGTCCAAACTGGACTAGAACAGAGCAATCTAAAAGGATTAACTTACGGGGCTTATAACTCAAGTTATATTTATGTAAATGAGATGCAACTTATTTCAAATAAAAGCTTGTCCTGTTAGCTTTAATTTGGCATAAGTTTGTATGATTTTACCTAGTTTCCTATTTTTAATGAATTTTTACTTCTAAGAGTGCAATTCTGGCTAGTTGTAGGGCAAACAGAAGTAAACTTTGAATAACTAGAGCTACATAAATCAAAATGAGATGGGACTAAAAGAATTGGAAACTAGACACACAGCACTATAACATATTCAAAATTTAGATCCAACTGAATTGAATAGAAATTATGGTGAATTTTACAAAATCGGGTAGAATTGAGTAGAATGAGCAGAAAACCTAAGTTATGTATTTATGTTGATGTATTATATGATTGATATTATTGTTATACGACTTGATGCTCTATGTTCGTTTTGTTGCTTGATTGATCCTTCTGGTAGTCTAGCACTATTCATGGGAAAGTAGACTCGATCTATTATGCTGCTAAATTTTTGGCAGGAGTTTATGAGGACTTATATTATGAATAATTGTGCTAAAATTATAAAGATACATGTGTTCATATGAATGCCATGTCTATGAAAATTATGCATGCAGAGAGGATTGAGGAATGATATGAGATATATTCACGAACGCATAGAGCATCACGTGCATAATTATATCCAAGAGGTAGTAAAAGATTATAAGGACTTGCAAGAGGGACGTACCAAGCTACCACGTGAGGCATGACATAGACCCAGCTAGTTTGGGTCAGAGCAGTATTATCTAAGATTTGGGCCAGTCCTTGACTAGAATTAAGGGGAATAAACTGGTGTGACGGTAGGGGAAAGTAAACCTTTCACTCATGTATAGGTACGAGCTCGGACCTGAAAAGCAGGCTATTACTCAGGGATAAAAGAGGTCATTCACCTCTGGGGGACCAAGTACAGAAGAGCAAGATCAAGTTGTAAGTTAAAAAAAGAGATGAATTAAGTCAAGTACAAACATCTACATGTGCATATTTAATTTTCTTATTATGTCATAATATTATTATGATTCTTATTGAAGTATGTTATACTATTCTTATTTCGATATCTGTCATATAATATGCCAAGTGGTTGTTAAAATATAACCTAGTTCGAGAAAGATGTTTTCAATTTAAAATTGAACCACTGCTTGCGTATATATGCTCACATTTTCATAAGAAACCGAAGCGGCTGGAATGTTTATGATAGCACTGTATGAGTAATAGTTCGAGTTTACCTACTGAGAACTTTAGGCTCTCACTACCTACTTGTATATTTTTCTTTTTCATAAACATTCCAGTGCCAAGGCTAAAATTTAATAACGAGACAAAAATCCTCGAGAATTCATCGTGCAAGACTCTCTAGTAAACTATTTGAAGACATAAGAAAAAGGAAATGTAACCATTGGAAAACTATGAGCATTGTGGACTAAAGCAAAACATAAAGTTATAGTCTCTATTTCCAAAACTGAAAAATAGAGATAAGTATCTAACAACAACCCAAGCTTTACAAAAGCATTTACCCAAAATATCTTCAGCCTCCTATTTACCCAAGCTTGAAGTTATTGTTGTTACCCAAAAGCATTTAACAGCAACCATAGGGAAATTAGTACAAGGAGCCTCAAGTTGGGATAAGATGCCATCATTATATTCCTCAACTAGGCAAGGGGATTCTAAATTTTCGAGGGTGAGGGTTATGTAAGATGTGAGCAAGACTTGTAGATGTGGTGTTCATGCTCTCATTAAAAGCTCCAAATCACAAGTAAATAAACATTGACTATATTATAAATACAAATATAGCAGTAACTTTTTGAGTGGGTTAGAGCATATGATGATGAGTAAGAACAATGCAACACAGTTAGTAGAAGAGGCAACTGGAACTATAGTTTAGAGGAATTTTTATTAGAATATTCTAACAAGTATTAATAAAGGGTTAGGAAAATGGGATAGAGTATAGATTTTAAAAACTAATGGATTAGAGTGTCATTTCCTAATACCTTAAGAAATTTATGGTTATTTTATTTTTGACTTTCTATATGCTTTTATTATGAGTTAAAATGAAGGGAAAATCACCTTTTTGACTTTTAAAAAATCAATTTATTAATAAATTAATCTCTAAAAGAAATTTTATCAGTCCATGATATCCAAATAAATTTCAATATTGTTAGTGAGATCCATTAGTGTTAAACAAAAGATATTTTAGGGGTTAATTTGATAATACATTAGTCTTTTAAAGAATTAATTTATCAGTACATTGAATTTTTAAAAATTAATTTGTCAACACACTATTTATTGAGATAACACAAACTAATAAACATCTTTAAGAATTAGTTTATTGGTAAGTTGATTTTTTAGAGGTTCAAAATGGTAATTCTTCCTAAAATGAAATATAAACACTTTTTGAATGTATATTTGTTTATGATCAATTATTTCGACAAGAAAACCTGGGAGTTACAATTTTCAGTTTCTGCTCTCTTCCTGTTCTGCCTTCATCCAAACGATGAAAACTTCGATATCTATCCATTTTCTCTGCTATTTTCCTTCTCCCTATATTCTCTCAACCCGAAACTAGTGGAAGTCGTGCGCACCCAGAAGGAAAAAAAAAAAAAAAAGACTCCAAATTTTTCAGTCTCCATTTCTCAGTTGGAAAGCTCCAGCCGTCAAGGACTCCCAAAAGATAAAGATTTTTATTTTTTCGGTAAAAGTTCTCTTATTCCAGATTCAGATTCTTACAATTTGCCGATCCATATATTTTCCAACAAAATCGCGTGCTTAATCTTATTTTTCGTTTTGGATTTTATGCGCAAATCATTTTCCTTAAAGCATCTTCAAGCTTTCCTGGACCTTTTGTGCTTTTATGCTGCAAATGATGAGATTCTCCAAGTTGGGTCTTTGTATGAAGTTGTGAATTTGAAAGAAGAAAAAGGTGATTAATCTTCCAGCTTATGAAGCTTGATTTTGCTGTAGCTTGATTGAAAGGGGCTTAATCTAATGGAAGGAGGGTCCTGCCAAAACTCAGTTTCTCCCTCGGATTCTATTGATAAGTCAAGGATTGTAGATGTTAAACCTCTGCGTAGTTTGGCACCCGTGTTCCCCGAATATACCAGAGCTTCTCCCTCTGGCCAGTACCCATCTGGGTTTTCACCATTTCTGCCATTTGGTGTATCTCAAGCTCAAGCATCTCCTGCGGCTGCTCCCATACCGGCTCCAGCTCCGATAAGGTCCTTTAGGAGTCCACTGGTTGAAGAAGAAACCCCATATGGAGCCAATGGAGATAGTTCTTCAACAATGGAGGGGCTCAATGGTGTTGCTAATGGCCAAAAGCATGCGGCACCTTATTTGCGTGGCTGCAAATCATCTCCTGCTCCCATACCGGCTCCAACTCCACTAAGGTCCTTTAGGAGCCCACTAGTTGAAGAAGAAACCCTACATGGAGCCAATGGTGATGCTTCTTCATCAATGGAGGGGCTCAATGGTGTTGCTAATGACCAAAAGCGTGCAGCACCACATTTGCGTGGTGCGAAATCATCTCCTTCTCCCATACCAGCTCCAACTCCTATAAGGTCCTTTAGGAGCCCCCTAGATGAAGAAGCAACCCTACATCGTGCTAGTGGGGATGCTTCTTCGTCAATGGAGGGGCTCAATGGTGCTGCTAATGCCCAAAAGCGTGCAGCACCGCATTTGCACAGTGGGAAATCATCCCAAAAGAGGAATAAGGCAACTCGAGAGTCAGAAATTGGTTCAAGTTATTTGGTTGGCTTTAGCCTAGACAAAAGGGATGATGGTGATCGTGATGCAGTAAATGTTGTACTCATAACGTTTGATGCTCTGCGAAGAAGGCTCTGCCAACTTGAAGATGCCAAGGAATTGAACACAAATGGTTTTATCAAGCGTGCGGATTTAAGAGCTAGCAATGCTTTGACGTGCAAAGGGATTCGAACAAACCTGAGAAAGAGAGTAGGAGTAGTGCCTGGGGTTGAGATTGGGGACATTTTCTATTTGCGAATGGAGTTATGTCTTGTGGGTTTACATGGTCAGTCAATGGGTGGAATTGACTACACGACTATCAAGGGTGAATTTCAGGAGGAACCTGTGGCTGTAAGCATTGTTTCATCTGGAGAATATGATGATGATGCAGAGGATAATGATATTTTGATATATAGTGGTCAGGGTGAGAATTTTAACAAGAAAGATAAGCATGTGACTGATCAGAAGCTTCAAAGAGGTAATCTTGCTTTGGATAGAAGTTCACAACAACATAATGAAGTAAGAGTCATCCGGGGACTGAAAGATGCTGCAAATAAAAATAATAAAATATATGTTTATGATGGTCTGTATAAAATCCAAGATTCTTGGGTAGAAAGGGGGAAATCTGGTGGCGGCGTATTTAAGTATAAGTTTGTGAGATTGCCTGGACAGCCCAGTGCTTTTGCTGTTTGGAAATTGGTTCAGAAGTGGAAGGAAGGCTCCCCTTCAAGGAGTGGTCTTATTATTGCAGACCTCTCTTCAGGAGCTGAGAGTATTCCTGTATCACTTGTCAATGATGTTGATGACGAGAAGGGTCCTGCTTTTTTCACTTATTTCCATTCTCTTAGACATCCAAAACCATTCAGTTTAACACTGGCTTCATATGGGTGCAACTGTAACAAAGCATGTGTCCCAGGTGATTTGAATTGCTCTTGCATTCAAAGAAATGGAGGTGATTTTCCTTATACTGCAAATGGTATTCTAGTGAGTCGGAAGCAGTTGGTTCATGAATGTGGCCCCATGTGTCGATGTCTTCCTAACTGCAAAAATCGAGTATCCCAAACTGGTTTGAAGCACTACATGGAAGTGTTCAAAACAAAGGATAGAGGGTGGGGTCTTCGATCATTGGATCCCATTCGGGCTGGTACTTTTATTTGTGAGTATGCAGGAGAAGCTGTTGATGGTGCCAAATTAAGTGTGAATGGGGAGGAAGGAGATAATGATGAGTACATTTTTGATACAAGCCGTATTTATGAAGCTTTCAAGTGGAATTATGAGCCTAGCTTACTGGAGGAAGGGATTTCAAGTGGCTGTAGTGAGGATTATGCTATACAATCTCCTCTAATTATAAGTGCCAAGAATGTTGGAAATGTGGCTAGATTCATGAATCATAGTTGCTCCCCAAACGTTTTCTGGCAGCCAGTTTTATATCAAGAAAACAATCAATCCTTCCTTCACATTGCATTTTTTGCCCTTAGACACATTCCTCCAATGACAGAGTTAACATATGATTATGGAATTGCCCGTTCTGGTTATGCTGAGGGTAGCAGGGCACACAAGGGAAGAAATAAATGTTTGTGTGGATCATCAAAATGCCGCGGTTCTTTTGGTTGACATTTAGTTGCTGTTGCACCCAGACACAAATGGTGCTGGCAAATGTATTCATGGCTGAAGAGGTTTGTGGATCTGTTTCATGTTTCCAAATTCCTTAGTTGTTATTCAGATATGGTCTTTATAATAAATGCACACTTTATTTTGTTTTGATTTCCTTTTTTTTATAATTTCTTTTCTTGTTTCTATGTTGTGTTTTATCATAGTTGATAACAAATAAGAAATCTTATGGTTTCTCACAGCAAAGGTATGCAATCTAGGTCAGATCTATTGGTATTCTTAACATTTTTCCATCACACTTAAGCAGCTGTAGAAATATTTACATTGGCTGCTCAGGAAGCTACTGGTGATATTTTACAGACTTTGTTTGCAACATAAAAGGCAGAGGAAACAAGGTTGGTAATGCATGAGAATGCATGCATCACGTTTCCTTGTCAATTTATTAATTTCTCCTATTTTCCTTACACTGATTCTGAGCACTCTCTTCTTACAAACGGTCTCCCAACTTGGGCTTATCAATGATTTGCATCAAGCAAACCATTGCTTTTTGAAGTTTGCCGGTACTTGCATAGTTTGATGCACCTGCTTGAATGGGATTACTTTTGGTTATTCTTAAGCATATATTTTAAGCTTAAAGGATTGGATAATTTCATTATAACAACTTACCTAACTGCATGTTCTTAGCTTATTTTCTCAAGCTGAAAACTTAACTTTAAAATAAATCAGTAATAAGCTTATACAACAAGTTCTTTTCTTTAAGCTGCTGTTATACTATTTAAAACTTGCATAAATGCATTTGTGAATATATGGTTCTAGTACTTATTTCAACAGCTAACCCAAACTCACTAAACCCTAAATCTTAAACTGGGTAAGTTTGCATTTCCATTCAACTAGGCATCCAAGTTCATAATGCCTTCAATTCACTTCATATGATATTATATACATGTTGATTATTGTGTTTTCCTTGTTGTGTTTGGTCTATTAGCTTTTGAACTTAAGATGTTGGCATGTTGGAAGAAAGAGATTTTTGTGCTTATGCTGTTGTGCAACTCTGCCTATGACTTTGTCCCCAGTCATTACATAGCTAGTCATGCTTAGACAAAAGAGAAGGATTGTGTTAGGCAGTCAACAACTACCATAAAATTTTTCCAAATCTCTTTGACGTGAGCAAATTTGGTTGTCTTAATGCTAGGCTGTCACTCATTAGTGATGATGCACTTGAGAACAATGTTGAAGAAAGAAATAAGTAAAAAATAAGCAAGGGTTTAAACTTTGAACATCTTCATGGACAGCTGTGGGTAAAGAAGCTGGATGAAAGCTTGACTAACCAACAAAGGGTTTTGGTTCTGGATGTATGTGTTAAGGTGTGGGTAAGGAGAAATTGCCACTACCATAGCCCAAGGATCAGGTGGTGGCATAGGTAAAGGAAGCAAAACAAATGGTGTTTAGAGGAATATTTTAAAGGAAAAGATATGTGAGGCACAAGGCATTGCTAATGATTTGTAGCAAGAGATGGCTAGAGATATTCAGAAGGTAGCAAAAGATGCACTCTGTGAATCAAGATGTTGTGAACCATGGATAGATAATCGTGGTGGTGGAAAACAAGTGTTTGGGAGAAGTTTAGACTAAAAAGAAAATGCTGAAGGCTTCACATATTGAGGAAAACAAAAGATTTAGATCAAGTGAAATGCACTGAGGATGAAGAGGGTAAAGTCTTAATTATGGAAGCAAATTTAGGAAAAATGGAAGAATTATTTTCACAAGTTATTTGATAGAGGATATGCTTAATTAAGAAACTTAAATGCTTTTAAACACGAGCCAATAGACCAAATTGTTTTTGATAGAAGAAGAAATTTATTAATGGGAAAGAAAAGAGTTCATAGAGAGAGGATAGTGTATCATAATACTTGGGACTCAGCATTTGATTAACTCTGGTAGCCAAGGATTTCAGCCTGTAGAACTGAATTTTTAAGTAACCCATGTCTTCCTCTCTACTTTCCATCTCCCTCCTCTTCTGGTCTGCTTGAAGTTTCATGCTGTTTTGAGCCTTGGCTAATTGGAATTTCAACTCCTCCAAGCATGTTACTTCAGATAATTCATTACTGCAAGGGAAACACTCCGGAATCAGAAGGAAAAGTACGGCCACCCCACATACCATCTGGTTTTACAGAAATGACATCTTCATATAAGAGGAGCCAAAAAATTTCAGGGATAAATTCCCACTTCATCCTTTGCTTATGTGGACAACTAATGGTTGGTGTTAGTCCTGCCTCAGCTTGAGAACTAGTGCGCCACTTCACAATAATGAAAACAGATAGGTGGCCAAGTAGTTTGTTGGCAAATATCATTTTTATAAGGCCAAGCATTGTAGTAGCATCCCAGCAAGAAAGATCACATCGTGCATATGCTAAAGGACCAAAGAGTTCGAATGGAACAGAAAAGCACTCATCATAGACCAAACCAATACATATTGAGAAGAGCGCCATCAACATGGTAACATATTGACCTCCAAAACATCATGACAGTGATGATGAAATCAGCATTATTCATAGCTATTAGGCCAGCAGAGCACTGACTTGAGAATGAGCATCAAATTTCTGCCAATTTATCTCTGAACCTGGATATTTTGTCGTCTTCGTTGCATACATGATTGTGCACTGCATAACTCCCATTTTATATGCCCATAAAGATGCAACAAGATTCCCATTGCAGTAGTTGCCAATGATCGGATCAGCAATGACTTTTGATGCTAGTGATGAACACAATGGTACAGATAATAGACATAGAAGTAGGGATTGTATTATTGAATTGGGGAATTCTTGGTAGAGAACCAAGAACCCTAGAATTTACAAAGGAATCTCTCACCGAGGGATTTGTAGAGCCCTCAACCTCTCCCAATTACTCAAAAATGACTAGACAAATCTTTTGTTACACTTTAGAATGAGCCTTTTATACTCCTACACTTCCTAACTAACTTTCTCTCCACTCCCTAGTTCTATTATTAACTCCGTATTTCTGCTATTATTATTGTTACATTCTAGTCAAAAGTCCATCTTGACCCTCACTCTTCTCCCCCTTTCTACCGTACACCCTGCCATAAAACCTATCCCTAACAAAATCCAAATAACCCTGTAACTTAACAGCAATTTCACTGGCAGCCTCATCTACATAAGTCTCAAGATATGGCCTTACACATGTCCTTGAGATCCAATTCCAGAGGGATCCTTTTGTTGATTGAAATGGAACTTGCAAAATATGAAGGTATTCAGCATTATTCCTAGCCGCTAGTTGCTTGATGTCCCCTCCTTTGCATAAGGTACTGTCTTGGTAATACTTCGAATCATAGGAGCATAATCAATCCTGGTTTCTGGATCCAAGGGAGTACATCATCCTTCTTGGTTAGCTATATACTTGCTTCCAAGATTCCAATAGAATGTTGGTGAGATGAGCCCCCCTTCTCCCTAGGGGAAGTTTTTCATCATGAATGCATAGGTTACCGAATATTGTCCATCTTATGTCAGCATCAACAGCATCAGGACATAATATAGGTTCCCATGAATTCACCTTCAAACTATCCACAACTCCTACATTTAAGGTTTGTCCACAAAGATGAAAAGCTATCAGGTGTACCCCTGAAGCATCATATCTGGAAGATCCAACTAGTTCAGTGGTATCTAATTTGCATAATTTCATTACATTGTTGGTCGAATCTATTATTGGGCTCATCCTGCAATTACTTTTATCTGTTGCATCGCAAACTTTATCCCTGAATGCTTTGAATATAACTTTTACCTCTACCTAGTTGGAGTGGGCCTGGCCCATTTGCTGCAAAAAGAAACTAAGCCATGTTTCTTCTGCCTTGCTTATTAACACCTTTAAGTATTCATCATTTTGGGCCTAACCCCATTAGGTTAGAAAATGGACTCCCATATGCTAATTCCCAGTTTGCCCCTCCTTTCTTCTTATGCTCCTTCACGTCATTGTAGGTATGACGACCTCCCTACTTCCTCTGCGCTATAGCTTTGTTCACCGTCGGAAATGGCTTGCTGGCCGCTATACATGACTTTGGGTCTAGTGCTTTTGGTGGCCCTCTTCAAACAACTTCCACATGGACCCCGTTGTTGTGCGACTCTTATGTTTTGATGTTGTTCTCCACTGAAGATGGTTCGCTAGCTACCAGCTAGGGGTCTAAGTCTGATGGTTTCAGCAGCAGTCTTCGAGCAGCTTCCAAGAAGCAGCTGGGTGACCTTCGACCGCCTCCATCTTCGCCCACACCTTAGGCCCAACCTTCATAGCGGTCTCGAGATTTGGTGGCTTTCGCTGTGGTCGACCACTATTCAATAGTGCTTTACTCCTTTCCCTCCTAATGTAAGGTGGCGAATATCGCTCCTCCCTATGGTGAGAATAGGAGTCGTTACATTTGCAACATTCCCTGTGATAAGAAACGAATTTGCCATGCTCGAAGGGTTGTAGAGGCAAAACTCGTGACTGCGTCTCCTTCTATCGACAGTGCTCCTATTACTCTATCCTATGGTGCTCTCGCCGTAAAGGAGATCTCTGTCGGGCTTGAGTCCAGTGCTTTCCCTTCAAAAGCTGCTCAACATCATCCATCTTCCTCTCTAGATTCTCTATCCTAGTCTCCATGGTAGCTTTAGCAACAAGGCCCCCCCCCCCAAAAAAAAAAACAAAAAAAATAGCCACCAAGAATGAGGCTCTGATACCATTGTAAGAAACCACAAATAGCAGCCCGAAAATAGAAGAAATTGGGTGTATTATCAACACCTTCAAGATGAACTATTGTAGATCATTTGAAGAAGAAGAAGAAGAAGAAAATACAAAGCTAGCATGAAATTGAAAAGGAAATTCCTAAACATTAGAGGCTTAGACTCTCCCAACAACCTATATCCAATTCTTGCCTAACCCCTTCACACATCCGCCTCTCAGACATATAGCCTCCACCTCACTCCCTATGCCAACTCAGCAAAGTTGGTTACAAATGTGCACCCCCCACTACTCTCTAATTCTCTCTAAGTCTATTTCCTCATTTGCCTTCTCTTCCATGCACTCTCATAATGTGTGAGGTCCTAACAAAACCCCACTAAACAAGTACTGGATCGGCCTAGAGACCAAGTTGCTAGTTTTCTGGTCCGACTATCAGCTTGTACAACTTTGTCATGAAAGGAAATAAATGGTAAGCTTCTCAAGCTAGAGTTGTGGGCTGGAAGCTTTTGAATCACATGGTTTTCATTTAGCTTACTTGGAAAAAAAAAAAAAAATAGAAGAAGAGACTACTTGACGTAAATTGACTTGAGAGAAACCCCCATAGTCCATGAGTATATATAGGCTGAGTATGTAATTATGTACTTAATCAGATCCCTTATATTTAGGGATTGACAACAATGAGTATATTATTTCCTATTCTATTTACGTAATATCAAAACTAATAAGTTATATTTACAACAAAATCAACACTCCCGCTCAAGCTGGTGCATATGTGCCATATTTTTCTAGCTTGTTACAAATATATGTAACCCTTGGTCCTCAGAGATTTGGTGAAGATATCCACTAGTTGATCATTAGAGTTCACAAAGGATATAGTGATCTCTCTGAAGAGAACCTTTTCATGAATATAATGACAATCAATCTTGATATGTTTAGTCCGTTCATGAAAGATTGGATTGAATGCAATGTGCAATGCAGCCTGATTATCATAAATTAGTTTCTTGGGACCTATCTTTCTAAACTTTAGTTCTTGGAATAGTTGTTTCCGACAAACAAGTTCACATGTAAGAGCCATAGCTTGATATTCTGCTTCTGCTCTTGACCTTGCAACAATATTTTGCTTTATTCTTTTCCAAGACACGAGATTACCGCTAATGAAAACACAATACCCAAAAGTTGATCTCCTGTTAATAGAAGATCCTGCCCAATTTGCATTTGTATAAGCAATAATGTCAGAATGATCTCTATTTATATAAATTAGCCCTTTCCCCAGGAGATCCTTTAATATAACCTCAAGATTCACACCACGGAATTCCAATGATGGTCACAAGGAGAATTGGGAAACTGACTTACAACACTAACTACAAAGGCTTGCAGTTATAGTGGGATAGTTTAACTTTCCCACCAACCTCTGATATCTGCTTGGGCCTGAATAAGGCTTCCCCTGATTTGGAAGAAGTTTAAGATACGGGTCCATAGGCGTATCAATTGGCTTACAGTCTACAATGCTAGTTTCTTTCAAAATATCGAGGACATACTTGCTTTGGGAGATGGCAATCCCCGTTTTTGATTAGACTACCTCAATCCCAAGAAAGTACTGTAGCTGGCCCAGTTCCTTAGTTTGAAAATGCTGAAAGAAGTGTTGTTTGAGGCCTTTGATTCATTCTTGATCATCTCCTGTAAATAGACAACAAGATAGATACGTTGATTAAAAGATGAATGCTTAAAGAACACATTATGATCTGCCTCACTCCAAACAATACCAAATTGCTTTATGACCTTACTAAATCGGCTAAACCATGCCCAAGGGGATACTTGGATCCATATGATCTTTTATACATTTATTTTTTCACACAGTACAATGTCATCATTTTACTCATGTAATGATCTAAATGACCTTTTAGAACATTTAGTTCTTGACAAGGTACAGAGGCATCATTTAATTCATGTACTCTCTTGACTTAGTGGGGAAAGGTACTTGTTGTTATTATTCTTTTGGTGTTGTGCGTGTGCATTTGTGAGAGACTGGGGCTATTCCCCTTGTTAATTGCAGTTTTCTCATTTGTCTCTGTAAAATTTTCCGTTGATTTATGAAGCCTGTGTACATTTTCAGGAACATGCCTTAAAAGTAGGCAGTCAATGAAACTCTTTCTGCTGGTTATCTATGTAGCTTCTTACTTATATGTTCTCATCTAAGAAGTGCTTTTCATTATCCACCCCAGGGGTCTTTTTGTCTAATGCACACTGTCTTTTCTATTTGACAGGTGAAGGCATTCAATGTGGATGGCCAGATCCAGTTTTGAGGTTCCAACTTAGTGGATCCTTGCTTGCAGATATCATTGTAAAGGGTAGACATTCTTAACTAAAAACTGATCATGTGATTCTGACTATGGTTCCTTTATGGTTCCAACGTTAGGATAAGTAACTTAGTGATGCTAGACCATCCGGCTCCTGTCCAAATTTATAGGGGGGAAAAATTTAGTGAGTTGTCTAACTCCTGTAAAATTATTGTGCTAGGGATGTTCATGAACACTAGAAAGTATCGTCATATTTATCTTCGTCCTCGGGTCTTGGATTTTGTTTGTGATGTGATTATTGTTGATTAGAAGCCAATTTGTGAAACGATGCTATGTCATCCAAGCAAGCTTTATTGTCATCTTTAGCCACTAGAGTGTTGTCGACACCATTGTTTGGACTGATAGAAAATAGAAAAAATAAAATATAGCATGAAAGTTTCCCTTGTTTAGATTAAGAAAGAAAACAAGTTGGAAAGAGAAGATCGGTCGTGGGTATCATAAAAATATTTTATTCGCTTTTGTGAGAAGGAAATGGGAAGAATTAATTTAATGTTTTAGATCTTCAAATATGCCCACATTTTTCTTCTCTCTAAATAGCAAATTGTTAACTATCCATATCCTCTTGGAATAACTATCCACAATAAGAAGTTTAGAGAGCAGTGTGAATCATGGTGGCTTGAGATTTCATCCAAAGGATAAATGGAAAGAACTCAGATAAAGACATGGTGAAAGGCTTCTGGTTCTCTTCACTTGTTGCAGAGAGAAAATAAAATTAAAGAGGGAAAACAAAATAAAAATAGAAAAAAAAAGTTTAGATAGAGTGTTCAGGTGAAGGGCAGAAATCAGGGGAGCAATGGTGAAGATGAGGAATGGACAGAGGCGAGAAGTAGCATGAGGGTAAGCGCAAAAAAAGGAGGGGGAGTGGAGGTGGGATGGTATGAATGGGATATACTTTGTTAGACTTATAAATTTAAATTTTATGTATAAAAATAATTTTAATTAATATTTATCATAAATTAAATTATTTATTTATGTAATTTTTTTAAAAAAATTTAAATTATAAAATAATAAAATACATATATCTATGACAACTCTTCGATAAGTATACCGAATCGTTTAAGTAGTAAATATGGTGAGTGAGTATCATTTTATGAGGATTGAGTTCATTAGACAACAATTCACAAAGTCAATTTTTACTTAGCCTATAACAAGCTCTTTTTGGATTGAAAAAAGCTATAAACTAAATTTAAACAAGAAATAAATTAGCAAAATAAAATGAATAACAATTAAGTGAAGATTAAATAAGGTTAACAACAATATTTGAAGGTACTAGAGGTTTGAGGTTATCTAATTTTTCTTAATATCAAATGAATTCCTAATTACTTGAGTTGGAAATTGCTAAATTAAAGAAAGGATTATAAGTGATTCACCCCACTTCCTTGACGAAATAACCCCTCTCTTTTCACTAACACATGCTGTAATACACTCCCAAGTATAGTACTATGCTTAAGTCATAGCACCACACTCAAGAGTTGTTACTGTTACCTAAACGGACCTTATTTCACAGCAATTTCAGTTGTCTTCGAAATCTTTCGAGCTATCTGGAGATAACACGGAAATAGGAGTGAGAATTTTAAATTCTCAGTAGGATTCTCTAAACTATCACATATAGTGTCATCGTTATTATCTCTAACTGTTTCGGTTTATTATGAAGAAGGTGATCATGCCAAACAAAATGTTCAGTTTTATAGTTTGAAAATATATTATTCGATGCAGAGTTCCTTTTATTCATACACTTAAGATATAAGAGTTATTATAAAATAAATTTACAACTCATAACTTAAATAATAGTTGTAGTATATTCAAATATAATAATTCCAATATAATGAAGAAATAGAACAGATCATGCATATGCAAATACGTTCCTTTGAGTTCATACAAAATGCACTTGCGTTTCTTTAACTTTCTTTGACTTCATTTTCTTGGCACACGTAGGCGTTATGTATTGCCATCCCTAAGGTGCTTGCATATGTTTTAATCTTTAGTCTTTACTGCCTTTGGATAGTCTGATTTAGGAGTGAGCTCAAGTCGTGACTATCGTCACACAGTACTGACCTGTAAGGGGACTCATGTGCCTCTAGGTCGGAGGGACTCAGTTGGCCATTTGCCTCCAACATAGAGGGACCCAAAAGTTTTAGCTGCCTTCACAAGGAATGACCCAATGTGCAACTATTTCTGAGTAAAGGGACTCACATCTTTATCTTTTAATTGCCTTCCCTTGGAGGGACCCAAATAACTGCCTCTAAGTGAAGGGATCTCAATATTACATAATCATGTCATCGTACAATATTTATTTTCATATCATACATCTTCATAATATAAGCTATTATAATTTCATATGCTTCTGCCGAAAATTCAGCAGCATAGCGGAATGTGTCTGCTTTCCCATGAATAGTGCCAGTACTCAGACAACCAATTTTACAGAAAATTCACAACACTTCATTCACAATTCAACATCAATTTCATAGAAACATTAGTTGCATTTAAAGCAAGCTGAAAATTCAGTAGCATAACGGAATGTGTCCGCTTCCCCATGAATAGTGCCAGTACTCAGACAACCAATTTTACAGAAAATTCACAACACTTCATTCACAATTCAATATCAATTTCATAGAAACATTAGCTGCATTTAAAGCATAGTTGCTGTTTTAGCACTTTCACTTAACTTGATTTTTGTAAAATAAACCACAATTTCTATTTAACTCATGCAGACCTAAATTTTGGATATGTTGAAGTGTTGTGTGTCTAGTTTTTAATCTCTTTAGTTCCATTCAGTTTTGATATATATATCTCCAGTTATTAACATTTTACCTGAGTATGTCCTGTTTCTTGGTAGATTTGCATTCCCAAAAGTATAAATTCACTAAAAATAGAAACTTGGATGAATTCCAACAAAAGTTATATTGTTTTAAAGCTAATGAAGCAAATTTTCATCTCCAAAAAGTTTCATCTCATTTTACTAAGTAGAGCTCAAGTTACAAGCTACTAAAATTGGTTGTTTATGGCTGCCCTGTTCCAACCTGATTTAGACTTAGGGTAACTTCATTGAATTATTGGGAGCTATTGTGATAGAATCTGACTCTGAAATTTTTATGGGACTTTGCTCTATGTCCTAGATTTCTAATAAAATTGGTTGCACTCGATTTGAAAGTGCGAAGGGTGAGTTACATCCCTCGAATTCCAGTCTGCTCGGAATCAGGGACAGAATTCTGGGGTTAAATTAAAAATTCATATCTCACTCAATACTAATTCAATAGCCTTATATTTTATATGGTTGGAAAGCCCCAGATGTCTAGTTTAATTAAAAATAGTTTCATCAAGTTTTGGTAGCTGTAGCCAGAGCCGTAAACTCTGCCATTATGGATGCCATAAGGTTTTCAAGGTTTTAGCTTCTATTTTGCATCCCTTTTTGAATTTTCACCCAAGTTCTCACCCAAACTCAATATTTATACATCACTCCAGCATAAGAATTCATATAAACATCATATATCATCAATCAAATGGAAAGAACAGAAATTCTACTTAGCCACAATAGCACCAATAATATAGGAAATTGAAGAATCCTACCTCAAAATTAAGTTTTGAGCTTGGAAGATGGAAGCCTTAAGTGTGGGAAATGGTGTGGGATGAAGAAGTAAGAGGAAGAGGATGAAAAGGAGAAGCAATATGAGGGAGAGAGCCTAGCGTTCTCGATGCAGAAAAATAAGGAGGGGAAAATGAGGAATTGTGAGATTTAATGACATATAGTAGTTGGGAGTTTGGCACATGATTGGTTGTTAGGTTTATGGTGATTGTTGAGCCACTTTTCCCCATTCTTTGGTAGCAACTTGTCGCCACTTTGGTGAGAAATGTGGCTGAATTTCAACCACTTATCCTAGGGTTTTTGATGTGTAATTCTGTTGATTCGGTTTCGGTAGTTTAAAATATTGAATCTTTACTGATTTCCCTCAAATCGGTAAAACATTACTAAATAAATTTGTGAGATTTTCTATATATCTATTCTAATTTTCTCAATTCTAATCTCTTTAATTAATACTTAATTAACTGCTAATCAATATTTCATTAACTTCTAATTAATTCTACACAGTCAATAAAGTCAGATAAATAGATTAATATCGTAATTTAAACGTATTGTAATTCTGGACGTTACACTGAATAATTTCTCATAGTCTTTTACATAACAATCTAAATTTCCTTTAGTTCTAGTATTTGTAATTCATCCCTAATTATTCTTATTTTTCTAATAAATTGATTAACAGCGTAAATCAATTACACTGTTTATTTGGAATTGTTATATTTTCGTTTTTTCGTAAATCCTTTAGAAATTTTTGTTTGGTTTCCATAACTAGTGGCATTTTCGTAATATTGAGCTAGTCTAGGGGCATCATTTCACATATGGATACCTTCGTGGCTCAATCAGCCGAGGTTTAGGTTTCTACGTTTTCGCTACGTGATTCTGCTTCGTTTAAAACCTTCTTCTACTAATCCTATTGATATACGGACCTAAATGTCATTTTCTAAAAAGTTCAGAGGCAAGGTTGTAAATAATAAAAGTTTACCCAAGGATATTTTCATCATTTCCTATTATATTATATGGGGATGTTACACATGTCAATTCTTTAACTATGCTACACTAAAAGGAAGGCACAAGTACGAAAACCAATCCACAATTCACAGAATTTCAAGATATATTCCTAAACCTTGAAGATAATGAAGTTAATCCCTAAAGCTAGTTCACACACAAAATTTCCAATTTAAGCTTGAACGCTAAATAAATTCATGAAGAAAAAACTCACAAATTTGCATTAACATAAAGGAATAACCCTTAATCCAACAATTACTACGTCAAGTTATCAAAAACTCATATATAAATCAACCACATTAGACCATATCCCTACCCATATCCAAGAAATCTAGCAACTCATTCTATGGAAGAAAGTAAAATAAAGAGATAGAGAGAAGCCCATGCTAAACCAATCATTTGGAGTCATGATTCCTTAATCTCTCCTCTTTTAGCTGTCTCTTTGCTTTTACCTCACACTGGAGATGTCTCTTGTATGTTTTTCAACATAGAAGCCCTATCCTTTTCTTTCCTCTTTTGAATTTAAATGGAAGAAACCCGAATAGGATCATGGTGCCGGCCTAGGCACTAGCTCTACTAAAACTAGTATTTGTCTAATGTGCCAACACTTGGAAGCTGGGATGTCAGTGCTTCGATGCTAAATAATTGGACACACACATTGACACTTCCAAAATTGACCATAGTTCTCGCATAACCTGGAAATGAAACCAAAACTCATGTTTGGACCATAGGAAATCCTAAAACAAGTTAGAAAACATGCAAAAACATGAAGTACTAAAAATCAAACCAAAAGACACTTATCAAAGGTTCAATTTAAAGCCATTTTGATGGCTTAAAACTCTTAAAATCTCAACATATTAATGGAACATCACATGCCCAAACTTAAGATGTTACTTGTTCTTAAGAAAAAGAAAAAGCAAAAGAAAAAATATGGCACCTAACAAAAGTTTTCAAGCAAGAATTGTGTATCATATATGCTTTCAGTGACTCCTTAACACAACAGTTTGAAAAGAAGCACAAGGACCATCTAAAATCATGCAATCATGCACACATAACTTGTATGACCTAATTCAAAATGCACATAACCATAAAATCAGTCCCAAATTAGCATTCTGGGTCAAATTATCAAGATACTCGAAAATTATCCCAAACTCTGACCATATTTTTCATCCCAATCTCTACTAATATAGAACAATGAATCAAGATGATCAAAAGGGTTTTTCAAATCTTGTAATGTTAGGCCAAAAATTAAGGTTAAGAAAGAAGGAAAAATGGAAATTTAAACTGGGTCAAGTAATTGAAGTATGTATCACAGTTCAAAACAAAAACAAAGTAATGTCATTCCTCATTTAATTTGCATCTTTTGCCTCTAAAAGAACATTTCTTTATCTCTATTTTTCTTTTATTGTGCTTTGACGTTTTTTCTTTTTTTTCTTGTGTTTTGTTTTTTTTTCTTTTTTTTTTTTTCACTTCATGAAGGCTTAACACAAAAACAACTTCCATGAGAATGCAACACTATCTACTAATATGAACAAAACATGTAATATACCACTTTAAGAACCTAACACAATTTATTACCGGTAGGAAATATTGCTTTTCCCCCTTTTTTCTCAATTTTTTTCTAGAAAGGTAGGACAAGTGAGGTTCAAAACAAAAGAAAAGGCATTTTGTCATTTTTTTTTCTCTAGCTTCAAAAAGGACCAAGGGATACACATTACAAGACATCCTTTGTTTGTCTATGGAAAATTATGAATTGTTATTCATGGTTGATTTAGTGTTCTTGCATGATTTGGGAAAATTATGTATGAAATAGCTTTAGGAATAAACTTCATGAATTTCAAGGTTTAGGAATTTCTCTTGAATTTTGTGTGATTTTTTGGATTGAATTTTATGCTTAATCCTTGCTTTTGTTAAAACATAGTTAAGGAATTGGCATGTCTTAACACAAATAGGAGAATTGATTCACTGAGGAATTGAGATCAATTTACTAAAAATCCTTTCTTTAATCCAAGTCTTCAAGAATTCCCAAAAAAAAAAAAAAAATTAAACCACCTTAATCCTCTAGTGTTTTAGAACCTTGAGAAGATCTTTGTTTAAGTTCTTATTTCTCTATTCTTGTTCTTTGCTTTATTTTAATTTTTAGTTAAGAGCTTTCTTCAATCCAAAATAGTTTGCTATAATCTAAATAGAAATTATTAATGAAGTTTTGTTTGGTAACATCAATTCTCATTGGACAATACCCACTTACTGTAGTTACTATTTAAACTATTGGATGCACTTAGTAACACCCTGAAAAGCAATTAACAGAAATTATAACAAAATTAATATAGGAAAGCCCCTGAAGAACATAAACTTTAAATCAAGTACAATTAAGCTACTAGAAAGCCGAGTCTCTATTAGGTGATCCCGTGGTAATGACAACTTTTAAGGGTCTACTTTACAATAGAAACTAGTGACCAAAAAATTATACAGACAAAAATTTAAATTACAAAGGCATTTTAGGAATGTTGGAAAAGTTAGGGGTAAAATAGTCCAAAAGCCCCTGAAAAATTATAGAAAAATGATAATTGGATAATAGGACATATAAAATTTAACTTTAACAAAGCTGAAAATTTCTCACTCAAATTATCTAGAATCTATGGAAAAATCAATAAAAAAAACACTAAACTAATTACTAGTATGACACCAACTTTTATAGCAAAAACCCAATACAATTAAAATTAGGACTGAGGACATGAGAAAAATTAAATTAGGCTATCACTACACATTTGGTGCCATATAGACTCAAATTAATATAAAACTAAGAAATTAAAAAAAAAAATTTGGGATGAAATTCTAGAAACATGACATAATCAAGATTATGTCATCAAAATGATGTCATTAGAAAACCATGGTCTAATTACCATTGTTTTCAAGAAACCAACACCTTTGTCTCTTGTTTTCTACGTAACCAAGGGCATTTGATGGTTTTTGGCAAACTGGTTTGAAAACCAAGTGCCAAAACTACTTGCTACATCATGATTACTTCCATTACTTTATGAAAATCTAGTTAGAACCCAACTAAATGGGACTATTAACAAGCTTCACTCTCAAGCCTTCCACCACTATATAAAGGGCACTATTTACTCTTGGAGAAGCAAGAGAGAGAAACCCCAAGAAAGCATAGAGAGAGAAAACAAGAAAGAAAAGAAAAATAGGTGGTTACTCTACAAAAAATTCGAAGAAAATTCCTGCTAGCTAGAAATAGCAAGATGAGCTTAGAAACACTTCCAAAACACACAAAGCCTCCTTCCTCATTATTAAAAAATCGACCAAGAATTAAACCAGGTAGGGTTTTTTTTAACTCAACCTTTTAAATCTTGTCTATTTTGTGCTTTTATATTATTATTATTATGGTATTTTTAGATTCTAATCATGATTTTATGTGATCTTTATGATGATCTTCATGATTCTAAAATTTTGTTTAAAATTATTCTTTAGAAATTATTTCTTTGTCTTTTTTCACCACTTTAAGTGTTAAAATTGAATAAATGCTTAATTTGATACTTAATGCATATTTCGATTATGATGAACTTTTGAAGAGTATCATATATGTTATAAATGTGCTAAATTTATGAAAAATGCTTCTTAGAATATCTCTTTAAAAATTATGCTCACCAACTATTTGATATAATGTCTCCTTAAAAACTTACATGCTAACTATTTGATGAAATGTCTATTTGAAATGTTACATGCCAACTATGTGATTAAATGCTTCTATATGAATTTTGTGACGTGCACTCTCATGATTTATGGAAACGATGAAATGAAATAAGTGAGTGTCTTGGTCTCATCTCAGAGTGGATTGGTAGAACATTCACTCAGCGACATCTTGGCCCCCTTGGGAGTGGATTAGTGGGACATTACTTGTGACGTCTTGGCCCCACTTGAGAGTGGATCAGTGGGACGATCACAATCTAATTAGGGGATGCCCTAGCAAGAAGAGCTCTTTCAGATCTGTATATGATGATAGGTAAATGATGAACATGAACAGTTACTTGAGAAATATAAAATGTGTTGACTATGATGACATATCTATTCATGAAAATGAAGGTTAAACTTGTTCATGCATTCCATTATTAATATAAATGCATATTAGCTTGTATATGTGTTATTATATCTTTTTTTGAAAGATTTTGGGCAGCTTTGGCATACCCTTGGAAACATCACCCTAATAAGAGTATGGTTGTCACCCCTATTTTCTTGATGTTTTCAAAGAAACATCATGATTAGGGTTCTAGTATTAGCAAATGTGGAGATCTGGTGGGAATAAGACTCAATGATGGGCCATATACTTATGTTTTTCTTATACAAGACTAATGTAGAGGCTAATTAACTACTTTTGACTTTTGAGTCCTACTTGAAATCATGGACAGAAACTAGTTGTCCCCTTTTGTATTTGTATATAGCTCAAGCATGAATTAGTACAAAAATAGCTGGCACTTAGCTTGAATGAATGTTTATAAACTAGCTTTGAATCTTATGAATGAATAGGTAGTTGTGCATTATTTAATCTAATAATTTTAATTTCCAAATAGAACTGTTTAAATAATGATAGCTTTCTAGAATTATTCAACCTAAATGGCAAAATTTAAAATTTTTGGTAAATTTGATTACTCAACCTAAATAGTAAAATTTAAAATTTTTGGTAAGTAAGGAGTTAGTAACATTCAACTAGTTGGTTATTAAAATAATAATTTATAAGACAAACATAAATTAATAATTGACTAGTAGGGCATTCCATTATGGTTTCAGAACGGTTGTTTGGGGCAATCGACTATGGGTTTGGTTTAGTATAGATGGATCCATTATATTTGACTGCTACCTCCTGGCTCCGCTTGTATATATTCTTTTAGCATGCTTTTGTTGTACCCGTGTTTAGTCCTCTTTTTGATCCTACTGCTCTTTTCTTGGGAGTTCCTTTGTACATGGCACACCCAAACCCTGTCTTGCCTTACCAAGCATAACCACTCGCACCACCACCCTTATGTACCCTAGGGATCCTCTGAGAGTGATCCCTCAGAGATGATGGATACCTTTTCTACTTCATCTTTAGCCCAAGATGACAGCTAAGCACCAGGTGACCTCACATCCGCAAGCATCATCCTGAATGAATTCTTCTCTTCAGATTCCAGCTATGGGAGTTATCTGTCCTAGGAGACTAGTTGTATAAGTGGCCCTCTTTTGGCGTCTTTTATGGCCTTGGGCCATATGCACAGTTTCTTTTGTTTTCTCATATATTCATACTAATTGAAATGTCCTTTTATGGACCATATAGAGTCGATTTTCATAGATATGGTCCGAGTTCTTTTTGTTTAACAGTCCAACTTGATATTTATATATGTATATGCATGATGATAAATTAAATTTTTGCTTGTCCCATATATATATATATATTGCGATATGCCTGTATGATATGTAACTTGACTAGGAGAAAAGCACTACATAAATAAAACGGAGTCGATAACCTATGCCTAATTAAGATTAACTTCGCCAAATTGAGAATCTAAAGGTAAAATAAACGAGGGTTACTATTTTGTGACAAACTACCAAGTATAATATTATGACTTAAGCATAGTATTATATTTGGTAGGTGTTACACTAGAAGGGAATCCTTGAATTAATGTTGGAAGAACTAGAGTGAACTAGGAGTATATAAAGTTCTTCGAGTTTAAGAAGGCAAACTTTCCAAGTTTTCATGGAACCTTCAACCTAGACAGAGCTAATGATAGGTGAAGAAAATCGAGAAGATTTTCTTCGTCTTACCCTACACTGATAAGCAAAAGGTGGCCTTTGCTACCTATATATTGGAAGCAGATGCAGAAGTCTGGTGGGTAGCCACCAAGAGATTGCTAGAGGAAGCCCAAACTCTTGTGACTTGGGAGGTGTTCAAGGGTGTATTCCATGAGAAATATTTCCCTATGTTAGTAAGAAATGCCAAACAGCTAGAATTCATGAAACTTCAACAAGGGAACTTGAGTGTCTCCGAATATGTTGCTAAGTTCGAAGAGCTCTGCAAATCCTCTACTATCTACCAGTGCAACCCCAATAAAGATTGGAAGTGCATCAAATTCGAAAGAGGACTGAGAGAGGACATCTTGGCATCTGTGAGCCGTATAGAGATTTGAAACTACGTCATGTTGGTTAACAAGAGTTGGTTGGTGGGGGACTGTAATCGAAAACTTGCTGTGGACAAGTTCGAAGCTTATAAGAAAAAACTAACACCCCAAGGTTAGAAATTCAAGCATCAACCCCAATAGTCGAGGAAACAACATCAAATAGGAGGGTTTAAAAGCAAGCAGCCGCAGAGGATGCCCACAAAACAAGAATGTGCTAAGTGTGGGAAGAGGCATAAGGGAAGGCCCTGCCTGGTCGGGTAGAGCATGTGTTTTGCTTGCGAGAAACTAGGACACATGGCTAGAGACTACCCGAGCAAGGGTCAACAACCTACCCATAGGGCCCAACACCAGGGGAGAATCTTCCCTCTGAATGTTGAGGAGATGACCTAATCTAAAGATTTGATCCACTGTGAGTGTAAAACCATGTTATAATTGAGTTGTTCTCAACTATGTACTAAGAGGGTAGCCAAAACCATATTTTAATTGAGTATTTAGAGTTATTATGGTGAATTTAAGTGCCTTGGACCACATATAATAGGGTGGGGTAAGTTTTAAAACGTTTAGAGTTGGTTTCAATGTGTTTATGTCAAGAAAATGGCATGTTACTATGACTAGGATAATAAAGGTATTAAACTATCCCCTTAACTTGGATCAAAGATTTGGAATCAAAATTTAGTTATGTCAAAAGTGCTAATTATGTGGAATTAACCTCCTTTAAATAAAACTCTAGTTTGAAGCCAAGCATTTCTTAAGATAAAGTGTTATGATTTCATTATAGTATTTCTAACATAAATATATATAAAGTATGAAGTGAGTATGATGGTAGTAAACCACTTGAAATTGAAATGTTAGATGATTGCTTATGGCCTGATAACTCTCCAATGAGAGTTCTAATTGTTAGTGATTTTATATAGTTTTTAGGACTTGCATGCATATTAGGTAATAGTCTAGCATTAATTTAGTATTATATTAGGGATTTTGTTATATGATGGCTTAATATTGAAATTTACATACCTTCTGGAACATTTTTACTTATTATTGGTCATTTTTGATTGAAGGTATGAAGATCCAACTCAAAGAAAATGAAATGTCAAGTTTTAAGACCCACGCTCGAGCGCACAACCCCATGCTCGAGCGTGGGTTGGTATAGGGAGATCAAGAAATTGGACAAGGGCCACGCTCGAGGGTAGCCTCGCACGCTCGAGCATAGCCCATAAAAGGAGGACACTACGAAGTTCAAGGAGGCACGCTCGAGGTCAGACCTATATGCTTGAGCATGTCCTTGATAAATAAGGAAAATTTGTTATTTCGTACCAATCCTTTGGGAGAAGATCTTGGGACATATTTAAATGATTGGAATGCTGTTTTGAAGTCATCGAGAGCCGCTTAGCAACCTTAATCTTTGTGAAGAACCTTGGAAGCATTGTTGGTGAAGATTGAAGGTTCTTATAACCTAACAGAAGCCAGAGATATCCGAGTCAACTTGTTTTCTATACTTCTTCTGTTATCCATGGATTCTTCCTTGTGCTTTTCATCCTTTGTCTTTATTTTCATCATGAACTAAGTCCCTCTTGTTAGGGCATTGATGTAGCTACTCATTAACAATGTTAAACTTGTTTTAATGTTATCCAAGTTTCTTTTCTTTATGATTTAGTATTATGACTGTGTTAAATGCTTTTAAGTGCTTGATCACCACTTGAATGATCTAAGGCTTTGCAATTAATCGAGAGAGAAGTTGTGAAGAGAGCTACAAGTCATAATCGCCATAAGTTGAGCGAAAACTAGAGATAGATAAATACAACTTGTGCGGCCTTTAGGAGTAATCCACGGAGCCTATCCTCCCTTAATCTAGGATGTGCTAAGAGATTAGGCAATCATATTAAGTAGGAGAGAATTACCTGATCTTGAGAGAGACTTGTAATTAAAATAGGGAATCCAGCCATAAATCTATAGGATTAGAAAGTGGATAACTGATTTACAAGGATAGTAACGTTAAAGAGTAGGTGAAATCAATAGCCCTAACATCTTTGATTAATCAGATTCAACTTAAAACAATTCTTCTATCTGGTTCTTGAATTGCGCATTTTGAGTTTCTTTTATTTACTATTGTTCTTCATCCTTTCTACTCAACTTGACACTCAATTAGTTAACTTCGGTACTTGAGCTATCCTCGTGGGAACAATATCTTTTTCATTACTTTATTACTTGTACGACCCGATATGCTTGCCAAAGCCGCATCAAGTTTTAGCCGCCATTGCCGGGGATAGTTCAATATCACTTTTTGGCTAGTTGGGTTCTAGATTGAGCCAATTTTTTTTTTCCTAAATTTAGTTATTGTTATTTTTATTTTTTAAAATTTTTTATCACTCATTTCTTTTTCTCTTGGTTGCATAGTTAATGCGAAGGATTTGCTCATAGGGTGAACTCATTTTTGATCCAAAAATTTAACATACCTTGAGATAGCTGAGAAGAGAAAGAAGAGTGCACGAAGAAGATCAAGCAAGCAACATGGATGAAGAAAACAACCAGAATCAAAAAGCCATGAAGGATTACTTAGCACCTTCTCTAGATGGGTGTGCTTCAAGCATAGTGAGACATCCAGTTCAAGCCAACAATTTTGAGTTGAAGACCTCACTAATTCAATTCGTTTAGAACAACTACCATTTCTCAAGATCCCAATGAGCACATCAATACACTCCTAGAGATTTGTGACACGGTTAAGATGAATGGAGCCACTAATGTTGCTATCCGACTGAGGTTGTTTCAGTTTTCTTTGAAGGACAAGGTCAGAGCATGGTTAAAGTCTTTACCCCAAGGAGCACTCACTACCTAGGACATAGTAGCTAGGAAATTTTTAGAGAAGTATTTCCTATCTGCCAAGTCAGCAAAAATGAGGAATGATATCACCTCCTTTGCTCAATTAGAAGGGGAGTCTTTCTATGAAGCATGGGAGAGATACAAGGACTTGTTGGCAAGATGTCCTCATCATGGCATCCCTCTTTGGATGCAAATTCAGACCTTTTATAATGGTTTGTTGATTTTCACACAAGTCATGGTAGATGCGGCTGTTGGTGGCTTATTGAATAATAAGTCACCAGAAGAATCTCAAAAGCTGCTTGAGTTGATAGCTAGCAACAACTACCAGAAGCCTAGTGAGAAGGTTCAAAAGAGAAGAGTCCTGGAAATTGATACCACCACGACCCTCCTTGCTCAGATGTAAGCTCTTGTCGTTCAAAATGCTGTGATTTAGAAAAAGTTGGGTATACTTTCAAATCCACCATCTGCTCAAGTATTGAGGTGCGATTTTTGTTAGGGTGATCATCCTAATGGGGAGTGCCATGTGGAACCATCCTATAAAGAGCAAGTGAATTACATGAATTCCCAGAGGCACAACTTCAATTCCCATGAATACATGCCTGGACATAGAGAGCATAACAACTCGAGGTATTACCATGGCAATCAAGTCCTCCCAAAAACTCATACAACCAACCTGCCCAAGAGAAGAAATCAAACTTGGAAGATATGTTTCAGTAGTTCATGCAGACTTACTCCAACTTTGTGGACAGAACTGAACCACAGTTCAAGCAATATAATGCATAATTCAAGAACACAAAAGCTTCTATTAGAAATATGGAAAACCAATTGGGGCAAATATCTCAGCAACTGGCTGGCAGACCACAAGGCTCTTTGCCAAGCAACATCGTTGCCAACCCAAGAAACGAGCATGTAAAGGTAATCACCTTGAGGAATGGCAAGGAATTAGCAAAGTCTGAGCAGTCTGAAGAGGTACCATCTAGTGAAGTGGAGGTACAAAAGGGGTAAAAATATGAAATCCTTATGGGGCAGGACAGTGGTGAGAAAAATGAAGACAAGACTCTCGCATCAGCAACACCCTCCGCTTATGACCCTCTTATTCCCTACCCATAAAGAGCGAGACAGCAGAAGAAAGAACAACAAGACAAGCAATTTGCGAAGTTTCTGGGAGTCTTCAAAAAGCTACACATCAATATACCTTTTGTGGAGGCTCTGACTCAGATGCCTAACTATGCAAAATTCATGAAGGAGATCATCTCTCAAAAGAGGAAGATCAAAGATGATGAGACGGTCATGCTTACGGAGGAGTGTAGTGCCATATTACAGAACAAATTACCTCCCAAGCTAAAGGATCCAGGGAGTTTTACTATACCTTGTGTTATTGGTGATGTTTATTTTAATAAAGCTCTCTGTGATTTAGGTGCTAGTATAAATCTAATGCCTCTTTCTATTTTCAAAAAACTTGGAGTTACGGAAGTGAAACCAACCATGGTATTACTACGGCTGGCAGATCGATCCATCAAGCATCATAGAGGCATCATTGAGGACGCTCTTGTGAAGGTGGACAAGCTAATTTTCCCAGTAGATTTCATTGTACTAGACATGGAAAAAGATAAAGGGGTCCTTCTTATTTTGGGAAGACCTTTCTTAACCACCGGGAGAGCCTTAATAGACATCCAAGAAGGGAAACTTGAGCTGTGGGTTCAAGACGAGAAGGTTACTTTTAATATATTTGATGCAACCAAGTTCCCCGCAGAAGCTAATTCCTATTTTAGAGTGGAAGCTATTGAGGATTCAATAGCTACTACATTCCAAGTCAATTCCTTTACTACTCCCTTGGAGTTTTATTTTGATGAATCCCAATATAGTGGAAGAATGGAACAACGATAGTATAGAACTATGCTATCTGCTAATGGAAGCCCAATATCCCAAGCTCAAGTCATACACAGAAGCCCTGGATGAAGAGGAGTTCAAACCAACCAAAGATGAACCACGCAAGTTGGAACTCAAGTAGCTACCATCTCACTTGAGGTATGCATTTCTAGGAGAAAAGAACACATACCCCGTCATTGTCAATGCCTTATTAAGTGAAGTGGAAGAGGAGAAATTGCTCAGAGTCCTTAGAGACCACAAAAGTGAAATTGGTGGCAAATTTGTGATTTGAGGGGCATTAGCCCAACATTCTGCATGCACAAGATCTTTATGGAGGATGACTACAAACCCCTTATGTAGCCACAAAGAAGGTTGAACCCTACAATGAAGGAAGTTGTGAAGAAAAAGGTGGTGAAGCTCTTGGATGCTGGAATCATATATCCAATTTTTGATAGTCCTTGGGTGAGTCCAGTCCAAGTAGTGCCAAAGAAAGGAGGAATCACAGTGATGAAGAGTGATAACAATGAACTGATTCCCACCGGCACAGTTACAGGATGGCAAATGTGCATTGACTACAGAAAACTCAATGATGCTACCCACAAGGACCACTTTCCACTCCCATTTATAGATCAAATGCTAGAAAGAATAGCAGGCCATGCCTACAACTATTTCCTTGATGGTTACTCGGGTTATAATCAAATTCATATAGATTCGGAGGACTAAGAGAAGACTACTTTCACCTACCCATATGACACTTTTGCCTATAGAAGGATGCCATTTGGACTTTGCAATGCACCTGCAACTTTTCAGAGGTGCATGTTGGCAATTTTTCATGACATGGTGGAAAGGTTCATTGAGGCTTTTATGGATGATTTTTCTTTTTTCGGTTCTGGTTTTGATGATTGTTTATCAAATTTATCTTTGGTTTTGAAAAGGTGCTAAGAAACTAACCTTGTTTTAAATTGGGAGAAGTGTCACTTTATGGTGCTGGAAGGAATTGTGCTTGGCCACCGGATCTCAGCCAAAGGCATTGAAGTGGACAAAACCAAGATAGAAGTCATTGCAAATTTGCCTCCACCAACCAATATTAAGGGAGTTAGAAGTTTCTTAGGGCATGATGGGTTTTATAGGAGATTTATTAGGGATTTCTCTAAAGTTTCTAAACCTTTGAGTACCTTGTTGATTAGAGATGTTCCTTTTAATTTCAATGATGAGTGTTTGCATGCCTTTGAACTTCTGAAAAATAAATTGATTTCGGCCCCTATTCTTGCTCAACCTGATTGGAATTTATCGTTTGAACTTATGTGTGATGCTAGTGATTTTGCCATAAGTGCTATTTTGGGGCAAAGGAAAGATAAATTGTTACATGTAATTTATTATGCTAGTAGAACCTTAAATGAAGCATAGCTAAATTATGCTATAACTGAAAAGAACTTTTGGCTGTTGTGTTTGCTTTTGACAAGTTTCGTTCTTATTTGATAGGTGCGAAGGTGATTGTTTATATGGATCATGTGGCTCTCAAGTTCTTGTTGGAGAAAAAAGATGCTAAGCCCAGGTTCCTTAGATGGATTTTGCTTCTTCAAGAATTTGATTTAAAGATTAAAGACAAGAAAGGAGCAGAGAATATAGTAGTAGACCACCTCTCTCGACTACCCATTACTAATCTTGAGGAAAAAGAAGAAATAAGGGAGACTTTCCTGATGAACAACTCTTTGTGGTCGACGCAACAACATGGTTTGCCGATTTTGCCAACTACTTGGTGAAGAAAATCCTACCTGAAGGTCTATCCTACTCCTAGAAGAAGAAGTTTTTCTCTGATCTTAAGTATGACCTTTGGAAGAAACCTTTTCTCTATAGACATTGTGCTAATCGGATCATCAGAAGATGTGTACCTCAAGAGGAAGTGACCAATATTCTTTATCATTGTCATGCATCGCCAGTTGGGGGACATTGCAGAGCTACTCGCATAGCAGCCACGGTCCTTCAATGTGGTTTCCATTGGCCAATAATCTTGAAGGATGCTGATCACTATATGCGAAGTTGCAATGAATGCCAAAGAGCAGGAAATATCTCAAGGAAACATGAGATGCCACTAAACAGCATTCTAGTCTGTGAAATATTTGATGTTTGGGGCATTGATTTCATGGGACTTTTCCCTATGTCTTGTGGCATCAAGTATATCTTGGTCGCAGTGGATTATGTATCCAAATTGGTAGAAGCTGCATCCTCACCTACTAATGATGCTAGAGTAGTTACCAAGTTTCTCAAGAAGAATATCTTTCCAAGGTTTGGTACCCCAAGGGCAATCATTAGTGATGAAGGAACACATTTTTGCAATAGACAATTTAAGGCTCTTCTTACAAAGTATGGGGTCACTCACAAGGTTGCCACCCCTATCATCCACAAACAATTAGCCAAGTAGAAGTCTCTAATAGAGAACTAAAGAGAATACTTGAGAAGACAGTAAATACCTCAAGAAAGGATTGGTCAACAAAGCTTGACGATGCTCTTTGGGCCTATAGGACAACCTTCAAAACCCCTATTGGGATGTCTCCTTATAGGCTGATTTTTGCAAAGACATGTCATCTATCGATTGAGCTAGAGCATAAAGCATATTGGGCCACCAAGTTGTTGAGTTTCGATTTGAAGGAAGCTGGGGAGAAGAGAATGCTGCAACTCAATGAGTTAGATGAATTCAGACAAAAGGCCTATGAGATTGCCAAGCTATACAAAGAGAGAACCAAGCAGTGGCATGATAAGCATATTATGAGGTGAGAGTTTCCTGTGGGCCAAAATGTACTTTTATTCAACTCCAAGTTGAAACTTTTCCCTAGAAAGGTAAGCTCAAGGTGGTCTAGACCATTTGAAGTCACTAAGGTTCTACCATTTGGGGCTATAGAAGTCCCACATCCAACCAAGGGGACTTTTAAGGTTAATGGCGAAAGATTGAAGCCTTATATTGATGGAAACTTTGACAAGATCAAGGCTTCAATCCCACTCCAAGATCCTTAGTAACTTATGAGTCATGTCCAACTTAGGAATATTAAATCAAAGTGCTGGTTAGGAGATAACCCAACATTCTTTCTTTTAGTTCTTTTTGTTAAAATTTATTCATATCATTAATTAGGTTGCATTTAGGGTAGTTTCATTCATTCTCATATTCTTACATTATTTTTAATATTATTTTAACCTTATCAGTGAAAATGAGCAATGCAAGCAAAAAGATCAAAAGGGGAATGGAGTAACTTCGCATTATGCAAAAAAACAGAAGATGCAGACTTAGGGATACAAGCTCGAGCGCAGCCTTACACGCTCGAGCATGGTCCTTAAGGGTTACGGGGAGTATTTCTTTTATTTTCACGCTTGGCAGCAAGTGTCGCAGTCTGCTCCAAATTACAATTTTAAAATACTTAATTACACTAAATTTGAAGTATAGTGCAACCAAGGTCACCTCCCAAGGATGTTGTTGCTATCTAGTTAAGTAACAAGGGGGTATGTGCAAATATGCAGTAAATAAGCTATAAAAGAAAATTAGATGAAAATAAAAACACAAGTTCAAAGAGTTCCTTAGACATAAGGTGAATCAATCATTAACGCACAAATATCAAACACATGGAGTGCGGCTAATTTGAGCTATTAGAGAGACCTCTACTAACAACCCCACAAGTCTACCTAGAGAACTCTAGGAATTCAAACAACACATAATTGATTAGATAATTGAGATCCCAACTCTAATTAACCTATGTTGATTTCTAGCCCCAAATGTATTAGCCTAGGTTTGAACCCAAACTCAATTCCTAATTCTTTAACTAATCAAGTTCATACCAATTGACCAATTAGCAATCACCCAACTAATTCCTCATTCATAAACCCACATATCAATATCATTTAATGCAAGTTTACAAATAAAAAAGGGCAAAGAATCAAGAAAACAAACATGATTGAAATTCAAGTATAGGGTTTCAAGATTACAACCATAATATTCTTGGAGTCTCCTTGAGTTAGCTTGAAGTCCTACTCCTCCATAGCAATGAAGGTTACAAACTAGAACCCAAAACAAGTATCTTACAAAATGAAAGGAAAAGAAAAGAAAAGAAGAGGAGAGGAGAAGAGAAGAGAGAAAAATGAAAAAAATGTTGGCAATGAGAGTCCTCCTTCACGTCCCGGTTTTCTCTCTTCTTATCAGACCTCAAATGTCAAAATTCAAAAATACCCTAGAGCCCAACTTAATCCTCTGCCTCTTAGCTTTAAGTGGACACCCAATTTTCTTAATTTGGACTTAAAATGAGAGAGTTATGGCCCAATCTTTATAGCATGTCTAGGTTATATCTCTATCCGTGGTAGTCAAATTCAACAGCCAATAAGTCTATCAAGATATCATTATTTGGGAGAGTGCTCTTCATATGAATTGAAGCTTTATATCTTAACTTTCAAATGGCACCATTTTCACCTCAATCCAATGTCTACAACTCACGTTATGGCCCAATTAGTGCACACTAATCAGGTTCCAGCGTGACAGCCTTGCTCTGATTTTGTGGCCCAATTCGACCCACTAGACATCTGATTTAGTTTTTTATTTCTTCATCAAAGTTGTAGCTCTTTCTCTCAGCTTTCCTGCAATATAAAATTTATAATTTTTAGATATCTATAACTCAAGATACAGCCATAATACAAAAAGAGTATAAATTTGTAATAATGCTGAAAAATATAATTAAGCCCAATTAGAGTCCAAACTTATAAAATGTGTACAATATTATTCAATTAAGCACAAAAGAGGTTCAATAAACTAAATATGAGGGTTAATCAACGTATCAAATTGTTGTTTATCAACGCTCGAGCGCGTGACCCCGTGCTCAAGCACGGGTTGGTATAAAGGACATTGAATCTAAATCGTGGATTTCAGATGGACACGCACAAGCGTGCAACACTGCACTTGTAACACCCTTTATTATATAAGCCATGCTCGAGTCATGGAGCTATATTAAGAGGTTGTCACTATACTAAGAGGATCTTTTAAAATATGGAAAATATAATACATGGCCCGTTAATTGTTTACTTTATTACTGACTAATAGTCTCTGATACATAGAGAATAAAATAACTATACTTTAAAAAAAAACTGTAACTGACATAGTACACAGCGTTTACATCCGACTAGTCGCTAGCTGGCTTCAATAGTCTCTTGATCTGGCTTACGCCCGATTCTTGCTCAATGAAAGCCCTGTACTCCGCCTCACACTTGATTTCCAACTTGGGTGCTGGAATGTTTACGGAAAAGAAAAACATACAAGCAGGCAGTGAGAACCTAAGGTTCTCAGTAGGTAAACTCAAACCAACCTTACAGTGTCATCATAAATATTCCAGCCGCTTCAGTTCATTATAAAAATATGAGCACATATAAACAAATAGTGGTTCAATTTTAAGTTGAAAACACCTTTCTTGAAGCGGGTTATATCTTAGCAACCACTGGCCATATCATATGACAGACATATAAATACGAATAGTATACTATGCTTCCACAGGAATCATAAAAGTATTATAACTTAATAGGATAATTGAATATGCACATAAAGATGCAATGTAATTGTTTGTATGCAAGTGCACTTGACTTAATTTATATCTTTCTTTAACTTACAATTTGATCTTGCTTTTTTCTGTACTTGGTCCCCCGGAGGTGAATGGCCTCTCTCACCTCTGGGTAATAGCCTGCTTTTCAAGTCCGAGCTCATACTTATACATGAGTGACGAGTTTACTTTCCCCGACCCTCACACTGGTCTATTCCCCTTAAATCTGGTCGAGGGCTGGCCCAAGTCTTAGACAGTACCGCTCTAGCCCACGCTAGTTGGGTCTATGCCATGCCTCATGTGGTAGCTTGGTATGTCCCGCTTGCAAGTTCTTATTATCTTTTCCTTTCCATATCTTATCATGCATGCGGATACTTTGTGCATTCATGGATATGTCTCATACTCTATTTATCATATCATATTCTAATTATGCTTGCATGCATGATGTACATGAGCATGACATGTAAATGTAGATATATTCAAAGCATAATCATCTATAGCATAAGTTCTCATAAAATCCTGCCGAAAATTCGGTAGTATAACGGAACGTGTCTGCTTCCCCATGAATAGTGCTAGTATTCAGCAGACAGTCAGTCACAATAAGAGATCAATTATAATGTATTAATCTTTTAAGCACCAACATGGAATTTCAACACTTAGACTTTACTTGAACTCATATGTGGATTAAGGTGCCAAATCCTGTACCTTTGGGAATCCTGCTTATATTCCTCAATTCTGCCCGCTTTTAGAAATCAGACCATGAATTCTATTTGACTCATTTGGACCTAAATTTGGGTATGTCATAGCTCTATGTGTCTAGCTTCTAAGCTTTTTGGTCCCATTTCTTTTTGATTTGTATAACTCAAGTTATCTAAGTTTTACCTCGGACTGCCCTGTAGCCGGCCAAAATTACACACTTAAATGTAAAAATCCACTATAAATCGAGAACCAATCCAAATCACACAAAATTGGAATCATATTAAAGCTAACAGGATAACCTTTCATTTGCAATAAGTTTCATTTCATTGTCCTTAGTAGAGCTTGAGTTATAAGCCTCTAAATTTGACCTTCCTGAATTGTCCCGTTTTGGCTTGGGTTGGACATAGGGCAAATTCTTTGAACCACTGGGAGCAAATGGGACCATATCAAACTCGGAATCTTTTTGTAAGATGTTCTCCTATGTGTGAGCTTTCTAACAAAAATTGGTTGCACTTCATTTGGAGTTGTATAGAGCACATTATGGTCTGAAAGCCTAGTCTGTCCAATATGAAACTCTAAAATCTAGGTCAAATTTCCAAAATTCGTATCTCTCTCAATACTAATCCAATCGCCTCATATAATATATGTATGGAAAGTCCTGAATGTCTACTTTCATCTAAAAATGGTTTCATCCACTTTGACCAGCTGTAGGCCGAGTCGTAAACTCCGCCAGTACGGACGCCGTAGTGTTTTCTCACAAGAACAGATTTTGCTTAGCTCCCTTTTGAGTTTTTGATAGATTTCTCAACTTAAACCAAGTTTCCTCACCTCAAAGCACTAGAAGAACATCAAAGCACTATCATACAAGTATGGCATAAGAGGAACATAGCAGCCACATAGTCACATGATACATCAAATAACTAAGGATTTAAGCTACCTACCTAGAAATCCTTGAAACTATGGAAGCAAGGAGGCCAAAAATCAACTCCTAGCCTTCTTCCTTCATCATGGCAGTAGCTCATATGAATGTGGGGAGGCTCTGTTTGATACTTAATCATAAAATTGTTAGAGGGGTTTTGTAGAGAAGGAGGTGAGGATTAATTTTCATAAAAGGAGCAAGAGGATTGGAGGTCAAGAAGGCTTCCAATCATGAGCTTGAAATTCTTGTCCATGGAGGTAAGGAAAGAAAGGAAGGAGAAGGAGAAGAGATGGAAGAAGGCTGAAACATGGTGGAGGGTGCAAGTTAAAAGGAGATGGGTGAGATTTTCTAGGCTTTATAACCTAGATAAGGATGGCTTGAGATATTTGGTTTCAATGGTCATGATTTGGCTAATTTTTCTCATCATATGGTTGCCATATGGCGCCATTTATGGTGGTGGAGGTGGCTGAATTTCGGCCATGTCTCCCCCTTTTTATGGCTAAAAATTGATTCTCGTTTTTCTTCTGCCTTAAATCTGAACTCGCCTCCACCCTGCTTAAAGTCGGAAATCATACCCTTTTTATTTTAACCTGAATATCAAATTGGAGGTCGGGCTCACATCCATCATATTTGAAGTTAGAAAATAAATGATGAGATCGGAACTCATATCCATTTGGAACCTGAATTCGGTGATTAGGAATTAGTCGGAGATCGGATTTATTCACATTGAAATTTTGGAAGTAAAGTCGGATATCGGGAATCACTTCAAGTTAGAGATGAAGTCGGAAATCGGTAATAATGCCCATTTCATACTTAATGTGGAACTCGGAGCTTAGGAAACACAAGAGCTTTGGAAGATTCTCAATATCAGAAATAAGAAGTGGGATCAGAATATGAAACCTTGTACCCGAATCCAAGAAATCGGGAAACTAGGATACTCAAACTCATACCTAAAATTCCTAAACTCAACATCTCAGTAAACCGTAACTTCGAAACTCGATCAAGAATCAATCTCGGAGAACAAGTATAAACATGACCGCAGAAGTCGGGAGTCAAGACAGGCACAACTCTGGAAGTCGGTAATCAGTACATTATCCTTATTTGCTTGGAGATCGGAACTTATACCAGGAACTCGGAATTATCGAAAGCTGGTCCTGAACTCAAACTGGTGAACGTCAATAGAAACAAAAAACTCTTGGAAGAAACTTCTGAGATCGGAAATCGTGTCTATTCTAGTTAATATTGAACATCAGTTATGAGATCGGAGGTTGGAACTCGTGTAAATTCTGGTCGAACTTGGAGATCAACTTAGAGATCTGAACTCGTACCCATTCTAGTCAAGATCAACCTTGAAATCGGCACTTCTGTTCATTCTGAATCAACCCAAGGGTCGAATCTCGTGATGTTCTTGAGAGCAGGTCGGAATTCGTATATTATGTACACCATATTTGAACATCGAAGTCGGAAGCAATGTCCATTGGCTTGAAGATAAAATCAGAAGTCATTAGTCATGAGAAATGAAGTCGGAACTCGTGGGGATGTTACATTACTACCCTTCTTCAAAAAAATTTTGTCCTCAAAATTCTAGGATTAAGAAGGCTCAAGGAAAATTTCCTTTTAACTTATAGAGATATTCCTCTTTGTGAGTTTGCATTTTGTCTTCAGATTACTTGCTGATAGCTGTGAGATAATGTCTTAATACGTACAAAGAATCCATAAGGGTTATGTTGGTGTCCGAACTTGCCTTGTCCCTATGGCGCTCTGAATCATTGTTCAATTATTGGAGACTCTTACTCATTTCCCTTGCTCTATACCCCAGTAGTCCTGCTTTGTGGTAGCTGCTAATTCTTCCGCCACTTATACATGAGACTCCGGATATTCAACTCAAAAAGATTTGCAATTGCAAAGATTAGCAGTTATCATAATAATTGACGTCAACATGTGGTGACGATAATGCCTATGTCAAGGAGGTCTGTATATTCTTTTCCAAGATTCTTATTCGCTCAGCTACCCTTAGTTCAATAATAAATTCGCCTCCGATACGATTCTTTAGAAACATAGGCTTAGGCCTTTTCTCAAAATTAAAACTAGGAGCCTTATCTTAAAACTCATTCTTCTTGGTAAAATTTGCCTCGTGCCTAATGCCTGTAGGAAAATTTCAGGTTACTCCCACTATACGAATTAAGTTCTAAGACTCATGACTCTTCCTATTAGTCTGATGTCCTCCTTGATTCCTAGTTATTGAGATACAGGCAGTTTAATATGAAAACCAAGGTTAAAAGTCATATCCTTCCATCGAAGCTGCAGAGTTTCCTGACCATATTGTCTTACAAGATAACTTTCTAATATCTAACCAGAGAGTTGTCGTGGGTTATATGGGTGCCAAAATATACTTTGTTTTGCTGACATTCTAATCCATCATCAAATTCATCGAATAAATTCCTCATCCTCTATGTCATGTGTTTGACTACTTGTGCACTATGTTTTCTGGTAAACTTACTAATACTCGTGCCTTGGGTCCCAAATACCAACTGAAGAAGTTCTTGCCATTACAAAAACTATCAGCTACAGTAGCAATCAACTTTGACAAATAGTGACCATAATGGATTCGCCGAAGTTTTTTGAGAAATTGACCAGGCCATATCCAAACACTCGCCTACCTGGTCCTCTTCGATCGGTGATAAATCCCCTTCCGTTAGGTTTTAGGTGTAATGCTAGAGCTTCCTTCTAAATACAACTATAGTTATTGCTTCGAAATCTCTCCTTCTCTTGCGGACTTTACTCCATTTCTTATTTTTTGCTAATCGGATCTCATGTCATTCTTGTTGAACTTCTCAATGATTGGTGCGATACTTGGGCCCTCAAATATGATCAGCTTCACGTAAGGGAAGGATTGTGGGATAGCAGAAGTTCCTACCACCTTTCTACTTTTTTCAATTGGTTAGCATGGAGATTCCTCAACTATTGCGTTGATGTCCATTTCTCACTTTTGTGGGTACCTTAACTGCTAAACCTTCTAGCTATTCTTCATAATATCTTGCTCCTAAGATGTAATCCATTTGCTGTGTGAGATGGGAATGATGGTCTTGCTTCCCTGTTGAAGTTACAATATGAGGACTTCCCAGAAGGTCACCCATCATAATATTACTCTTGTCCGAGTATGCTTAACTACAGAACTCTGAGGGAACCTAGTGCGTTAGTGATGATCGCATTTAATTTGGTCCAAGTTATAAAGGCTCTTCTGACTGCCTCTAATTCCTGACATCGTAACCTTGCCCCCCATGGGGCACGTTTCCAAATCTTTTTTGATCTTATATTGCTGCATTATCTGGTCTCGCTTAGGGTGTATTAGGTCTGTTGCACGTATGACCGGTGCCAAGGCAACCCTACTTGGTAGTTCGTACATAATCTTGTTCGCACAGTAATCTCATATTAGGTAGTTTTTCTCTCTTTAGTGGGCCAGCCATAAATCCCAACTTCTTCTTTTCCTACCTCGTTCCTACTGTGTTCTATTGTTACTGCAAAAACTTGTCTATTTTCACTCGTCAGAACCTACCTTGCCGTTGTTCCCTCGGTCTGTCAGGATTAGTTGCGTACTTTAAATCTTTATTACTCTCGCCTGAATTTGAATACATTCCTTATCGAGTTACTCGCCCCATAGCATATATAATGGTACCTAAAGGCGATTGTTTGACTTTGCCTTTCTTCTCTGAATAGCCTCATTCCGCTACTAATAACATGTTGAAGATGATTCCATCATCCAGTTCCTATGGTGGCTGAGGTTGATAGAATTTGAACATGACTAAATTTTCTAACATTCCCTTTATTCCTGAAAGGTAGGAAAAATCACACTTGATTCATATGCCACCTCTAGTCTGAAAGTATTTCTACTTTAGATTAGTAGGAGATATATTGTCTCTCTCTCTTGTTACACTTATAATTTCATCTGCTTTTCATACCATGTATAGCCGTATCTCCATCTTGATTCAATGTACAGTTAGTTGGGTCTCTTTACAGTTTGCTCAACTGTTTCCCTTTCGAAGCCAAGATTCCACTTAGTACTCTTCCAATTTACAATCGCTACAAGGTTAGTTCCCTGTACCCTTGAGAGAGATGTCACACTATTCTCTGGGCGAGGACTTAAAAAGGTTTCCTGTGTACCTAATCGAAACTTCTGCCCTTAGCTTATTTCACTGATCCTCTGCTTCATTTGTCCACCCTACAAGTTTCTTAATGAAGGATCAGGTCTTTATAATGTGGTATTATCACAATCCAAAATTACTCCTATCGAGTATTAAAGTTACAAGACTAGGTAGAAGAATCCCCTAGATTCGAGCTAAAGGAGATAGTCTGGATAGCTTTACTTCATTTTCATACCGTGAATAACTGCGCCTCTACTCTGATATAATGTATAATTAGAGAAATTTCTTCAAAATTTGTTAATGTTTTCCTTTGAGGCTGAGATCCTGCTTAATGCTTCTCAGTTTTACAAGCGCTCGAAAAAGAAAACCATTTTAACCTCTGAATAGAGTCTTGAAAAAGTTTTCCCATACCTAACTGAGGCTCCTGACCTTAATTCCCTTTTCTAAAACCTTGCCTCGTCTGTCCACACTTCAAACTTTGTAATGAAGGATCGGGTATTTCTGATATGGCATTACCATAATCCAGATTAAAAACCATTGACTGAATTTGCCGATGAAGTACTTTCGAGGGAATCTTACTTACGAAGAAAATAAGGGTACCATCAACGCCGCTCGAGATGACTTACTCTTGTCAAGAATCAAGTCTACTACACTAGGCAAGAAAATTCCTAGATCCACTCTAAAAAAATAGCCTGGATCAAGTGGTTACAAATGAAGCTTAGAATAAGCTTCGTTAGAGTGAAAAAGATTCTTGCTCCACACATTACTAACTGAGATCCTACCTTTGATGACTTAAATTTTCAACTGCCCAATAGTACTTGGGAGATGATCCTCCTTAGCTATGACCAAATCTACTTGGTCAATGCCAAACCGTCCAACATGACTTTCCTTGAGCGGAGTCCTAATTCTCTGCACCCTTTGACTTGCTCAGTCATCTACCTTCTATTGCCATTGTTACTTCCTGGCAGTCTCATCCCTAATATTTATGTTTAGAAGATTCCTAATAAGCCTGCAGGGTGTCATAGGTCTCTGCTTACACAAAACCTTATATTGAGGTGATCAGACTCAATATTCAGTCAAGTGCAATAGGTAGTCCACAACACTCACAGCAAGGCTACCATGCATAATATTTCTATGTCCTTTTCATGCGAGGACCTAAAGCATGGTTTATTGAGATTCTCAGAGTATGCATTAGAAGCATGATCAGTCCATCCACGGGCCTATATAGGACGAACAGCTCTGATACCAATAAATGTAACACCCTCTATTATATAAGCTATGCTCGAGTCATGGAGATATATTAAGAGGTTGTCACTATACTAAGAGGATCTTTTAAAATATGGAAAATATAATATATGGCCCTTTAACTATTCACTTTATTACTGACTAATAGTCTCTGATACATAGAGAATAAAATAACTATACTTAAAAACAAACTGTAACTGACATAGTATACAGCGTTTACATCCGACTAGTTGCTAGCTGGCTTCAATAGTCTCTTGATCTGGCTTACGCTCGATTCTTGCTCAATGAAAGGCCTTGTACTCCGCCTCACACTTGATTTCTAACTTGGGTGTTGGAATGTTTACGGAAAAGAAAAACATACAAGCAGGCAGTGAGAACCTAAGGTTCTCAGTAGGTAAACTCAAACCAACCTTACAGTGTCATCATAAACATTCCAGCGGCTTTGGTTTATTATAAATATATGAGCACATATAAACAAATAGTGGTTCAATTTTAAGTTGAAAACACTTTTCTCAAAGCGGGTTATATCTTAGCAACCACTGGCCATATCATATGACATACATATAAATACGAATAGTATAATATGCTTCCACAGGAATCATAAAAGTATTATAACTTAATAGGATAATTGAATATGCACATAAAGATGCAATGTAATTGTCTGTATGCAAGTGCACTTGACTTAATTTATATCTTTCTTTAACTTACAATTTGATCTTGCTCTTTTCTGTACTTGGTCCCCTGGAGGTGAATGGCCTCTCTCACCCCTGGGTAATAGCCTGCTTTTCAGGTCCAAGCTCGTATCTATACATGAGTGACGGGTTTACTTTCCCCGACCCTCACATCGGTCTATTCCCTTTAAATCTAGTCGAGGGCTGGCCCAAGTCTTAGACAGTACTGCTCTGGCCTATGCTAGCTAGGTCTATGCCATGCCTCACGTGGTAGCTTGGTACATCCCGCTTGCAAGTTCTTATTATCTTTTCCTTTCCATATCTTACCATGCATGCAGATACTTTGTGCATTCATGGATATGTCTCATACTCTATTTATCATATCATATTCTAATTATGCTTGCATGCATGATGTACATGAGCATGACATGTAAATGTAGATATATTCAAAGCATAATCATTTATAGCATAAGTTCTCATAAATTCTTGCCGAAAATTCGGCAGCATAACGGAACGTGTCCGCTTCCCCATGAATAGTGCCAGTATTCAGCAGACAGTCAGTCACAATAAGAGATCAATTGTAATGCATTAATCTTTCAAGCACCAATATGGAATTTCAACATTTAGACTTTACTTGAACTCATATGTGGATTAAGGTGCCAAATCCTGTACCTTTGGGAATCCTGCTCATATTCCTCAACTCTGCCCGCTTTTAGAAATCAGGCCATAAATTCTATTTGACTCATCTGAACCTAAATTTTGGGTATGTCATAGCTCTATGTGTCTAGCTCTAACCTTTTTGGTCCCATCTCTTTTTGATTTGTATAACTCAAGTTATCTAAGTTTTACCTCGGACTGCCCTGTAGCCGGCCAAAATTACACACTTAAAAGTAAAAATCCACTATAAATCGAGAACCAGTCCAAATCATACAAAATTAGAATCATATTAAAGCTAACAGGATAATCTTTCATTTGCAACAAGTTTCATTTCATTGTCCTTAGTAGAACTTGAGTTATAAGCCTCTAAATTTGACCTTGCTGAATTGTCCCATTTTGGCTCGGGTTGGACATAAGGCAACTTCTTTGAACCACTGGGAGCAAATGGGACCATATCAAACCCGGAATCTTTTTGTAAGATGTTCTTCTATGTGTAAGCTTTTTAACAAAAATTGGTTTCACTCCATTTGGAGTTGTATAGAGTACGTTATGTTCTGAAAGCCCAGTCTGCCCAATATCAAACTCTAGAATCTAGGTTAAATTTCCAAAATTTGTATCTCTCTCAATACTAATCCAATTGCCTCGTATAATATATGTATGGAAAGCTCTGAATGTCTACTTTCATTAAAAATGGTTTCATCCATTTCTGTAGGTGGAGCCATATACTCCACTAGTACGGACGCCGTAGTGTTTTCTCACAAGAACAGATTTTGCTTAGCTCCCTTTTGAGTTTTTGATAGATTCCTCAACTTAAACCAAGTTTCCTCACCTCAAAGCACTAGAAGAACATCAAAGCACCATCATACAAGTATGGCATAAGAGGAACATAGTAGCCACATAGTCACATGATACATCAAACAACTAAGAATTTAAGCTACCTACCTTGAAATCCTTGAAACTATGGAAGCAAGGAGGCCAAAAATCAACTCCTAGCCTTCTTCCTTCATCATAGCAGCAGCTCATATGAATGTGGGGAGGCTCTATTTGACACTTAATCATAAAATTGTTAGAGGGGTTTTGTAGAGAAGGAGGTGAGGATCAATTTTCATAAAAGGAGCAAGAGGATTGGAGGTCAAGAGGGCTTCCAATCTTGAGCTTGAAGTTCTTGTCTGTAGAGGTAAGGAAAGAAAGGAAGGAGAAGGAGAAGAGATGGAAGAAGGCTGAAACATGGTGGAGGGGGCAAGTTAAAAGGAGATGGGTGAGATTTTTTAGGCTTTATGACCTAGATAAGGATGGCTTGAGATATTTGGTTTAATGGTCATGATTTGGCCAATTTTCCTCATCATATGGCTGCCATATGGTGCCATTTATGGTGGTGTAGGTGGCTGAATTTCGGCCATGTCTCCCCCTTTTTGTGGCTAAAAATTGATTCACGTTTTCCTTCTGCCTTAAATTGAAACTCGCCTCCACCCTGCTTAAAGTCGGAAATCATACCCTTTTTATTTTAACCTGAATATCAAATTGGAGGTCGGGCTCACATCCATCATATTTGAAGTTAGAAAATAAATGATGAGATCGGAACTCGTATCCATTTGGAACCTAAATTCGGAGATTAGGAATTAGTCGGAGATCGGATTTATTCACATTGAAATTTTTTGAAGTAAAGTCGGATATCGGGAATCACTTTAAGTTAGAGATGAAGTCAGAAATCGATAATAATGCCCATTTCATACTTAATGTGGAACTCGGAGCTTAGGAAACACAAGAGCTTTGGAAGATTCTCAATATCGGAAATAGGAAGTGGGATTAGAATATGAAACCTTGTACCCGAATCCAGGAAATTGGGAAACTAGGATACTCAAACTCATACCCGAAATTCCTAAACTTGGCATCTCAGTAAACCGTTATTTCGGAACTCGATCAAGAATCAATCTCGGAGAACAAGTATAAACATGACCGCGGAAGTCGGGAGTCAAGACAGGCACAACTCTGGAAGTTGGTAATCAATACATTATCCTTATTTGCCTGGAGATCGGAACTTATACCCGGAACTCGGAATTATTGGAAGCCGGTCCTAAACTCAAACTGGGAAACGTCAATAGAAACAAAAAGCTCTTGGAAGAAAATTCTGAGATCGGAAATCGTGTCTATTCTAGTTAATATTGAACATTAGTTATGAGATCGGAGGTTGGAACTCGTGTAAATTCTGGTCGAACTTAGAGATCTGAACTCGTGCCCACTCTAATCAAGATCAACCCTGAAATCGGCACTTTTGTTCATTCCGAATCAACCCGAGGGTCGAATCTTGTGATGTTCTTGAGATTAGGTCGAAATTCGAAAATTATGTACACCATATTTGAACCTCGAAGTCGGAAGCAATGTCCATTGGCTTGAAGATGAAATCGGAAGTCGTAAGTCATGAGAAATGAAGACGGAACTCGTGGGGATGTTAAAGCACTCGAGCATGGGTTAATTACGAACAAAAATTTTAACCTTCATTAGAGCACGCTCAAGTGCAGCCTTGCACGGTTGAGCGTGGCACCACAAGCGGCTCGCAAACGTTTTAAAAAAGCCTCGCATGCTCGAGTCTTCGTCATTCTCCATCTCACACCCACTCACTCCTTCCTTCCTTACTTGAAAAAATCGACCTTCTCACCACACCTTCTCCCTCTTACACTCACTTTTCATGACCCCACTATCTCTCACCTTAGATTCACCCCTATTTCACTCACACAAAACCCTAATTCACGATTTGGGAAGGGGAGGCTCTTATGAGCCGAATTTTCTTGAATTAAAAGGGGCTTTTTGTCGCTCATGCTTTTTCAAGGGCAGGTATGCACTTTTAACTTTTGATTCTTGCTCTAAGATGAGTTCTTTTAGCCTTTTGATGATTGCATGTGCACTAGCCACGAATTTGGGGCTTTTACACTTCATTTTGTGTAATGTGGTAGTTACAATGGGAAGGGGTAGTTGTTGAATTTATGCAGTGCTTGAAAAGTAGATGTTTCACATTTTCCTATCCATATTTTTCTTTTATGCATGTGGTGAGATGTCAATGACTGAGAGTTACACATGGTTCATCTTGTGTGTTTTTGTGTTCGAATGAGGTTACATTTCAAGTTGAGGGTGTTATCTTTGTTACTCTTAGTTAACCTAAACTCTAAATTGTTTCTATGCACTAGATTATTCCTGAATATCATGTTTTTATTATGTTCCTTTTGAATTTCTGGCAAGATAGGGCCAAAACGTGCACGACAAGGTGTTGCGTCGACAACATGCCATGGTACTAGAAGGGGTGAATTGTCATCCTGCTAGTAACCTGCTGCTCAGTCTCCACCTGTAAAACCCAGACAGCAAACTGAGGACTTTGACTAGCATCGTTTCATCAGTGCTGAAGCCCACAGCTGGTACAGGATCTCATTCAACTCCCATAATATAGTGATGGACAGAGCCATAAAGTTCATTATCCCAGATTATGAGCACTTTGAAAATGAACTTCAGAGAAGGCAATGGCTTAGATTGGTTGCTAATCCAGTACCAGCCCGCACCCACCTTGTGGAGGAATTCTACTCCAACCTCCATTACACCACAGGCAGCTGAGTCTTTCTTAGAGGGTATCGAATAGATTTCAATTCTGCCACCATCAATTATGTCTACCAAGCCCTTGAGGTAGAAAATGATGCTTTCACCTAGATGCTGGATGGTGAAGTAAATTGGGAAGAGGTACATAAGACTATTGGACATCCTGGGAGCCGTTGGACATATCATGCTCAACCCTCAACCAAACCTCAACAACTAGAAAATGGATTTCTAAACAGAGACGTATGGTTTGGTTGCAGGTTATACTCAGTAGGCTTAGACTGGTGACCCATACACATTCCATCACTCCTGAACGGTGTATTCTCCTTCACTGCCTAGCAATCGAGCAGGATATTGATTTGGGAAAGGCCATCAAGCGGCATATGCTACACGTAGCAAACTCTACATCTACATTAGCTTTCCCGTGCACCATTATAGCCATGGCACTGCAAGCCGGAGTTCAAGTTGATGATGATGAAGACCTAGCACACCCGGATGATCCGTTGAGCAATGTGGTCCTTCAATATGAGTTTAGGTAAGCTCCACAACCTCCTCAGATCCCAGCAGCTGAAGAGCCTCAGTAAGAGGCTGAGGCACCACCTCCACCGGAGCCTGAACGTGTACCCGCTGCTGCTGAACCACACCAGTAGAATGTGTAGCCTATTTTCCATAAGCTTCGAATATTGAGGCCGGAGTTGTGCCGGATAGACTTAGCTCAAAACCGTGGTCGAAATCATAATAACCGAGAATTTTGGGCCCTCTCTAGGCAACTTACTTCGGTTGCCATTGATATGTAGACTTTGGAGGAAATCATGCGAATGCAAGCACTTCCAGATTTACTACCACAACTACCTCGTTTACCACCAATGCCACCAGTAGATGATGATGAGAAGATGGAATCCAGGACCCCGAGGATGAAGATAGTGACTAGGGGAGTCTTCTCACAACTTTTCTTTATAATTTATGTTAGTGCATTAGGGACAATGCTACATTCTAAGTTAGGGGTGTGATGAAAGAACATGCATATGCTTTCCTTTGTTTTATTTTTGTCTTGTTTGAGTCTTTAAATACCTTTCAACTTGCATGTTAGGTTGTTTTTGTTTTATATGTTGTTAATTCTCTAATGTTTCAAAAGAAAAAAAGATTTTCTGTTTTAGGCATGTTAGAGTAGTAGTTTGCAGTGTGTATTATTGCCTGAACAATATCTCCTAGGGTTTTGATCTTATTCCTATGATATGATGAGTTGCTCCTCACTTTAACCTATTAGTGACTACCAATCTTGTCTTAGACGTGTTAAAATTCTCTTGTGCTTTTATCATTAGTGGGAAGGAATCATATGTTTTGCACTTTTGTGGATAAGTGACTTAGGGATAATGATCACCATGCTTTAATGCTTTAGTTAAGATTGAGACATGCACCTTTTGAACTTGAAATTCTTTTGAGAGAAATACGAATGGATTCTATCTTTGGAGAGGATTTAGGCCATGATTGTGAACCCACATTGAGACTTATAGCCTACCATACTTCACTTAACCCTTGTTGCCCCTTTTGAGCCTAACAGCCTTTGTTCTTGATTGAACCACATTTTAAGCCTAATATCTTCTCTTTCTTATTCCACTTTGATCCCTTAATTACCCTTAAGCCTAAACTTTTCATCCATTTAAACAAGGTATTATCTCCATCACTCAAAACCTTATTTTTCTCTAAAAAAAAAAGAGAGAAAAAGGGAGAAGAGAAGGGAAAAGAAAGAAAGAAAAAGAGAAAAGTTGGCAATACAAGGAAAATATAATGCCAAGGTTCAATAAGAAAAGCATGATGGTTGCCAAGCAACTAAGTTGGGGATAACCTAAGGAGAGTGGATAGAAGTAAGGGTTCCTTAAGTTGAGGGTAAAATTCAAGCTTAAAACACTTCTCACCACACCCCAACATTGGCCTTACATTTTAAGTTTAAAGAAAAACTTATTGATCCTTAGTTAGTGAACACTGGTATGGATGTAGAAGGATGAATGACGCATTATGGTTGATTGTTGTCTCCTTCTTAATCATGGCATTGGCATAGGGTGAATTAACTCTTTGTTACTTGGCGCGCGCACACACACACACTTGGTTACTTGCCTTTGATAATGAGAATTGCACAATTGAATGGTTTCTAGTTTGAACCTTGATTGAGTTGTCACTTCTGGATTAGAGTGAGAGAGAGCAATGATGAGGACTACATGACTTAAAGGTTTGGGAGTATAATGTTTTGGCTATCTTTGGTTGTTTCCTTGTCTAGTAGTTTAGTTTAAATTCTTGCTTGGGGACAAGCAAGAGGTCAAGTTGGGGTGTTTGATAACTAATAAGAATTATAATTATTAGTGTTTTTATATAGTTTTTAGGACTTGCATGCATATTAGGTAACAGTCTAGCATTAATTTAGCATCATATTAGGGGTTTTGTTATGTGATGGCTTAATATTGAAATTTACATACCTTCTGGAACATTTTTTCTTATTATTGCTCATTTTTTATTGAAGGTATGAAGATCCAGCTCAAAGAAAATGAAATGTCAAGTTTTAAGACCCATGCTCGAGCGCACAGCCCCATGCTCGAGCATGGGTTGGTACAGGTGTAACATCCACCGGTATTTTCTCATCATTTTTCATCCGATTGTTCGATTTTTATCGAATAATTAAGATTAATTAAAATTCGACTAAATATTTATTTAGGATCAATTGATTAGCAGTTAATTGAGTTTAGGTATAAGTTAATTAGGTTAGAAGTATAGAAGATTTCATAAAAATTTTCTTAAACCAATTTACCAATTTAAAGGAAATCGGTAAGATTACGGTATTTTAAACTGTCGGAACCGAACCACTAGGATTATCAACTAATTAACCCTACATCAAGTGGTTGAGAACTCAGCCACTTAACCCATGAAAATGGCACCACAAAGCTACAAAAATAAGGAAAGTTGGCTGAAATTCAGTCTTGTATTTTAGACCAATCAAATTGCAAGAGCTCAACTACCTCCTCAAAGTTTTTATAATACATTTCTTTTTTTTTTTTCCCTTCAGCCCTATTCTGCACTGCCTTTTCCCTTGCTTCAGCTCCCTTCTTCTCTTCTTCACTCACCCAACTCCATCAAACCTTCAAGCTCAACAAGATTTTGATAATCCAAACTCCAAAATCAAGCCAAATCACATACAATGAGGTAGAGGTTTAATTTTTGTCTTGCTATTTTGGTTGTGGGTGGCTGGTGGTGGCTTTAATTTCTCAATTCTTGATGTGATGATTGAATGAATATGATGATATTTGACTAGTTTGTTGGCTGTTTTGATGGCAAAATTCGATTAGGAAATGAGAAAGGATGAAAGTAGGAAGATGTGAGGAGCTGGAAATTCACAATCCCTCGGCAGTCCGTAGGGCGAAGTGTACGGCTCCGCCTACTGCCGTTTAAATTTGATGAAGCCATTTTTATATGAAACTAGACATCTAGGGCTTTCCACACATAGGCCATTGGATTAGTATTGAGAGAGATATGAATTTTTGAAGTTCAACCTAGGATTTTGAGTTTGATTCCAGGCAGACTAGGTTTTCCAAGACAAACCTTGCCCTATAGTACTTCAAATTGAATGAAACTAACTTTGTTAGAAAGCTTACATATAGGAGAATATCCCACAAAAATTTCAGAGTTAGATAAGGTATTGTTTGCTCCCAGTGGTTCAAGAAATTTGCCTTATGTCCAAACCAGGCCAAAACAGGGCAATTCAGGAAGGTCAAATTTCGAGGCTTATAACTCGAGCCTTACTAAGGCAAATAGAATGGAACTTTTTGCAAATAAAAGGTTGTCCTGTTAGCTTTAATATGAGACCAATTTTATATGATTTGAACTAGGTTTTGATTTTTGGTGGATTTTTACTTTTAAGTTTGTAATTCTCGCTAGCTATAGGGCAGGTCGGGATACAATCTAAATAACTTGAGCTATATTTATCAAAATTAGATGGGACTAAAGAGGTTAGAAAATAGAAACATAACACTTTAACATATCCAAAATTGAGGTCCAGAGGAGTTAAATAGAAATTTTGGCTTCATTTACAAAAATCGGGTTAAGTGATTGTGTTGAGGCAGTAACCCTGTCTTAACGTAACTAATGCTCCTATGAATTGGATGTTTGAAATATAAATGAAATGTTATGACTTTTATGAGAAATTAGTGTTTTGAGTATCAGCACTATTCATGAGGAAACAGACATATCCCGTTATGCCACCGAAATTTCGGTAAGACCTATGCATGAGTTATAAGATACATGTGCATTTTCAAGAAAGTCATAAAGGTTATATTATGATGAATATAAAGATTATGTTATGATGAAAGTTCCATGATACTTGCGCCAACCCCAGATTAAAGTTAAGCGGAATAGATCGGTGAGAAGGTCGGGGAAAGTAAACCCAGTATTCCTGTGTAGGAACGAGCTCGATCCTGAAAAGCAGGCTGTTATCCAGGAGTCTAAATGGCCAAGAACTCCCAGGGGACCAAGTAATGGGAAAGTTTATGAAGTAAGGTTCAAGAATGAGTTTTGCATGATTACATGGAATGCATGATTCCATTGAATAGTCATTACAAGTTGTTTATAGTTTGGCTGTTATATTTACTTACTGCTGTATGTTCATCTATTATGCTCACTATTCTGTATATCATTATTAGTAATTTATCCTGTTTCTTATACTGTCTTAAGTAAAACTAAGCCTTGCCTCGGACCAAATGTTTTCTTATACTTATTAAATATGGATAGTCCAGTTTGAACCCATGTTTTTTATAATTAAATAAAAATTGAGGCAACTGAGAATGAATGTGACGTCAATTAAACACCATATGCGAACTCTACTGAGAATTTCTTTAAATTCTCACCTCGTTTTGCATTTCCGCATCATTCTCAGACGTTGGCGATGGATTCGACAGCCACTTTTTTCATTGAGATTCTAGACTTACAGCTCCGCCATGATCCCATAATGGACTCACTGTATATAGCCGGTTCCTGCCATTGCTATCTTTACCTTTTTAGTAATAGGAATTTTGCCGTCCCTTTATTTCATCCTGCTTTTGACCCTGCTGCCTCATACTTGCGGTCCCGTTGCACATGGCACACCCTCCTTCAGCACCTCCTGCACCTGCAGCTCGTGCTGATCCTGCACCAAAGTCTCCCCCACAAATGGTTCCAGACATAGCGCTCAACTCCGAGAGCGACCTTTCTGAAGCCATCAGCTCGTCATCCTCCTCAGGGCCCAGTGTAGACTACTCTCCGGCCGGGCCTAGTATGGCCAATGGCTATCTAATTGAGTAAGTCAACCGCAAATAACATTGTATAACATGGCCCTCTTTTGGCAGTGTGCAGTATTGGGTTATAGACTTAGGTGCATGTATATCTGTTAGGTTTGAAATGTCCTTGAGGACCCCATAGGATCGTTTTACATGACACAAGCCTTATGTCTTTTTGATATACCGACCCCACTTATGTATCCTATTTTGAATTTGTACATAAACTGAATCGTCGGCTTCCGACCTATATATATGCACGTATACAGTTGATGGTATGTTACTCATTCTCATCTTTTCTGTTGTGTTTTATTAAACTCTGTCACGTTATGCTATATTGAATACGTTCATTATATACAGCGCGTCGTTTATTCTATAAAAAAAAGAAAAGAAAAGAAAAGAAGGGGATATGATATGATAAATGAAATGTAATCAAAGTATCAGCACCGTAACACAATCTACTAAATTTCATGCTATGACTTAAGCATAATATCTTATTTGCTAGCACATCAGACTTAGTATTAAGCCTAATCAACTCAATAACTTTTGTTTTATGTGCTCAGAACTTAATGGCTTCCGGAAGGCGAGGCAGGCCACATGCAGAACCCGCTCAAGAGAACCCCGTTTACCTCATGGACACAATGCGAGAGACGACTCATGTGATGCGGGAACAGGCCGCGGCAGCTCACCAGATGATGGATCAATTAGGTAGGTGACCTGAGGCAAATTGTGGAGGAAATCCACATGTCCCCGGAGTTGACATGGATTACCTTAAATTTGCCGAGTTTAGAAAGGCAAACTCGCCCAGTTTTCGAGGAGCATACGACCCAAATAAGGCCGATGAATTGATCAAGGCCATGGAGAAGATTTTCTCTGTCCTGAACTGTTTGGATCATCAGAAGGTGACCTTTGCCATCTACATGCTCGAAGCAGACGCAGAATTTTGGTGGAACAACATACGATGACTACTTGCGGAATCTCAGACAGCGGTCATCTGGACGGTGTTTAAAGATGTTTTCTACTAGAAGTACTTTCCTGCCTCCATTCGAAATGCCAACGAGCTAGAATTTATGTTGCTCCGTCAAGGAAACCGGACAATATCCGAGTATATTGCCAGTTTTGAGGAGCTGTGTAAATTTTTTACCATTTATTAGAGGAATCCTGATGAAGTTTGGAAGTGCGTCAAATTCGAAGGAGGGCTACGAGAAGATATCCTTACCGCAATAGGGCCAATGGAGATTAGAGACTTCCCCAGTTGGTAAATAAATGCCGACTTGTGGAAGATTGCAACACGAAACTGGCTGTAGCCAAGGCATCTGGTGGTAGCTTTAGGAAGGGGTTGGCATCGTAATGCCCAAGATTCAAGCCCAATTTTCGATAGCAGAGAAGATTTCAACCGGCGAGCAATAAAGGCAAGTAGCCCCAGAAGTCTTTTTCGAACCCGAATTACACCAAATGCGGTAAGAACCACGGTGATCGACCGTGTTTGGCAGGCCAGAATGTCTGCTATGGCTGTGACAAGCCAAGCCACAAAATTTATGAGTGTCCAACCAGGAATCCACCACAGCCATCTAGACCCCAACGTCAAGGACGGATTTTTACAATGAATACAGAAGAAGCTGACAAGTTAGAGGGACTAATCCAAGGTACCTTTGAAGTGGATGGTGAGACTCTAACTGTACTCTATGATTCGGGTGCCTCACATTCATTTATTTCTTATAATTGTGTGGCTATTTTGCAATTACCAACTTCTGAATTGCCTTATGATCTACTGGTTTCTACTCCTACCAATGAACCTGTTAAAACTAGTCAAATATGCATCAATGTACTTCTTCGAATTGAGGGTAGGACCTTTGCAGCCAATTTGATTTGTCTCGCTCTCTTTGGACTTGATATAATTCTAGGCATGGATTGGCTTTTTGTCAATCGAGTCATGCTTAATTGCTCCGATAAGACAGTGGTATTTCCCTCTGCCTCATCTTCTGAACTCCAAGCTTCAACACACTTTTATCTGAACTCTTTATTAGTGAACTATAGTGGGTCGAAGAGTCAAGGATACATCCTCTTATCAGCTAACATGACGGAGGTTGAACAGAAACTAGAGGAGATCCCAGTTGTTAAGGAATATCCTGATATTTTTCTAGAAGATATTCCTGAATTCCCTTCTGAGAGAGAAATTGAGTTTACCATTGCGTTGGTTCCAGGTGTAGGACCAATATCTATAGCTCCATATCGAATGTTACCTTTGGAGCTGACAGAACTAAAGACACAGATCGAAGAGCTTTGGGAAAAAGGATTCATACGGCCAAGTGCATCGCCATGGGGAGCTCCAGTCTTGTTGGTCAAAAAGAAAGATGGGAGCATGCGCTTATGCGTGGATTATAGACAGCTGAATAAAGTGACAATTAAGAATAAATATCCATTGCTAAGAATCGATGACCTCATGGACCAACTGCAGGGGGCAACGGTATTCTCCAAGATCGATTTGCGTTCCAGATATCATCAAATTCGAGTTCGGGAACAAGACGTCCCTAAGATAGCTTTTCAATCTCGTTACTACGAGTATACCGTGATGTCATTTGGACTAACAAATTCATGGATTATATGAATCGAATATTCTGCCTATATCTGGACAAGTTTGTAGTGGTTTTCATCGATGACATACTTGTCTATTCGAAGATGGAGCGAGAGCATGCGGGACACTTGCGGTAGGTTCTACAAATTTTAAGAGAAAAGAAACTCTATGCTAAGTTATCCAAATGTGAATTTTGGATGAAAGAAGTAAAATTTCTCAGCCATGTAGTATCCTATGGAGGAATTTTTCCAGACCCCAGCAAAGTAGAAGCAGTACTAAATTGGAAAAGGCCGACTACAGTCACTGAAGTCAGGAGTCTTCTGGGCTTTGCTAGATATTACAGGCGATTCGTTAAGGATTTTTCTCAAATAGCTTTGCCCTTGACCAAGCTAATCAAGAAGAATGTTCTATTTGAATGGACACCAGAGTGCGAATAGAGTTTTCAAGACTTGAAGAGAAGATTGACTACGACACCAGTGTTAGCCTTGCCAGACCCTCGTGGACCATTTGAGGTCTATTGTGATGCTTCCAAACAAGGATTAAGGTGCGTGTTGATACAAATCGGAAACATGGTCGTATATGCCTCTAGACAATTAAAGCCACATGAAAGGAATTATCCTATGCACGATCTCGAATTAGCTGCAGTAGTATTTGCCTTAAAGATATGGAGACATCACCTGTAAAGAGTGAGGTTCGAGGTCTTTTCTAATCATAAGAGTTTGAAGTACCTCTTTGATCAGAAGGAATTAAACATGATGCAGCGAAGGTGGATGGAACTTCTTAAGGACTATGAATTCGAATTGAAATACCACCCAAGTAAGGCAAATATTGTGGCAGATGCTTTAAGCAGAAAATTGTTGACCATAGCCTGGATGATGATTAAGGAGATGGAGCTTATTGAGAGCTTCCAAAATCTTAATTTAGGAATCCTTATAACTCCCAAGACCCTTCAACTATATCAAATTAAGATAGCCAGTAGCTTAAAGGAGTAGATTCGGCAAGCACAGCAGAAGGATGCTAATTTTCAACATACAATTCATCTTGTGCAATCAGGGAAATTAACAGATTTTGCTTAAGATAAAGAAGGCATATGGCGGTGTCGTGACAGGGTGTGTGTACTAAAGGGAAATGACCTCCGAAGAAGAATCTTGGAAGAAGCACATAAGGGTGAATTTACCGTACATCCCGGCATTACTAAAATGTATCAAGACCTCAAGAAAATGTTTTGGTGGCTGGGCATGAAGTTAGATGTAGCAAGCTTCGTGGGCAAGTATTTGGTCTGTCAGAAGGTGAAATGGAACATCAGAAACCCTCCATGATGTTACAACCCTTGGAAATCCCTGAGTGAAAATGGGAAAGTATCTCCATGGATTTTGTAATGGGATTACCAAGAATGCCAACAGGATATGATGCCATATAGGTCATTGTGGATAGATTAACCAAATTTGCTCACTTTCTACCTATTAGAACAAATTATTCGTTGGAAAAATTGGCGCAATTGTATATTTGAGAAATTATCAGGCTACATGGGACCCCTTCAACCATCATCTCTGATCGAGACCCAAGGTTTACCTCATGGTTTTGGGGAGCCTTACAAAAAGCGTTTGGTGCTAGGTTGTGCCTAAGCACTGCGTATCACCCACAAACGGATGGTCAAACAGAAAGAACAATAGCTATATATTAGAGTAGCGTGGGAATTGCGATTGATACTTACCGCTAGCCAAATTTGCATACAACAATAGCTATCACGCTAGCATTAGCATGGCTCCTTATGAAGCTTTGTATGGATGGAAGTGGCAATCTCCACTGTGTTGGTACGAAATAGGAGAATCGAGTCTATTGGGCCTAATTTAGTTGAGCAAACCACTAAGTAGATCAAGAAAATTCGAAGTAAGATACTTGCTGCTCAAAGCCGTCAAAAGAATTATGCGGATACTAGGAGGAAACCTCTGGAATTTGAAGAAGGAGACCACATATTTCTGAAGGTTATACCTACAACAGGGATAGGTAGAGCCAATAAGGTCAAGAAGCTAAATCCTCGCTTTATTGGTCCCTTCCAAATCTTGACGCGAATCAGATCAATCGCATACCGAATCACTTTGCCTCCACATTTGTCAAACTTTCACAATATTTTTCATGTTTCTCAACTCAGAAAGTATCAATCTGACCCTACACACTTCCTAGAACCCGAATCAATATAGTTAAAAGAGGACCTGACCTTCCACGTACCACCAGCACGGATCGTAGACAGAAGCAGCAGGCAACTTTGAAACAAAACCGTGCAATTAGTAAAGGTAGCATGGGGAAAAAGAGATGCTGAAGAATATACTTGGGAACTGGAATCAAATATGAGGAAAGAGTATCCTGAACTATTCCCAGGTACTAAATTTTGAGGACAAAATTTTGTTTTAGGAGGGTGGTAATGTAACATCCACCGGCATTTTCTTATCATTTTTCATCCGATTGTTCAATTTTTATCAAATAATTGAGATTAATTAAAATCCGACTAAATATTTATTTAGGATCAATTGATTAGCAATTAATTGGGTTTAGGTATAAGTTAATTATGTTAGAAGTATAGAAGATTTCATAAAAATTTTCTTAAACCAATTTACCGATTTAAAGGAAATCGGTAAGATTACGGTATTTTAAACTGTCGGAACCGAACCAATAGATTTTCAACTCATTAACCCTACATCAAGTGGCTGAAAACTCAGCCACTTAACCCATGAAAGTGGCGCCACAAAGCCACAAAAATAAGGAAAGTTGGCTGAAATTCAGCCTTGTATTTTAGACCAATTAAATTGCAAGAACTCAACTACCTTCTCAAAGCTTTTATAACACATTTCTTTTTTTCCCTTCAGCCCTATTCTGTGCTACCTTTTCCCTTGCTTTAGCTCCCTTCTTCTCTTCTCCACTCGGCCAACTCCATCAAACCTTTAAGCTCAACAACGTTTTGATAATCCAAACTCCAAAATCAAGCCAAATCACATACAAGGAGGTAGAGGTTTAATTTTTGTCTTGCTATTCTGGTTGTGGGTGGCTAGTGGTGGCTTTAATTTCTCAATTCTTGATGTGATAATTGAATGAATATGATGATATTCAGTGGTTTGTTGGCTGTTTTGATGGCAAAATTTGATTAGGAAGTGAGAAAGGATGAAAGTAGGAAGATATGAGGAGCTAGAAATTCATAATCCCTCGGCAGTCCGTACGACGGAGGGTACGGCTCCGCCTACCACTGTTTAAATTTGATGAAACCATTTTTATATGAAACTAGACATCCAGGGCTTTCCATACATAGGCCATTGGATTAGTATTGAGAGAGATATGAATTTTTGAAATTTGACCTATATTTTTGAGTTTGATTCTAGGTAGACTAGGTTGTTTTGGACAAAACTCGACCTATACTATGTGGAATTGAATGAAACCAAGCTTTTAGAAATTTTACACATAGGAGAATATCCCATAAAGATTTCAAAGTTAGATAAGATCTCGTTTGCTCCCAGTGATTTGAGAAAATTACCTTATATCCAAATCGGGCCAAAACAGGTTAGTTTAAGAAGGTCAAATTTCGGGGCTTATAACTCGAGCCCTACTAAGGCAAATGGAATGAAAATTTTTGCAAATGAAAGGTTGTCTTGTTAGCTTTAATATGAGACCAATTTCATATGATTTGAACTAGGTTTCGATTTTTAGTAGATTTTTACTTTTAAGCATGTAATTCTAGCTAGCTATAGTGCAGGTCGAGATACAACCTAAATAACTTGAGTTATATTTATCAAAATTAGATAGGACCAAAGAGGTTAGAAAATAGACACATAACACTTTAACATATCAAAAATTGAGGTCCAGAGGAGTTAAATAGAAATTTTAGCTTGATTTACAAAAATCAGGTTAAGTGACTGTGTTGAGGCAGTAACCCTATCTTAATGTAACTAATGCTCCTATGAATTAGATGTTTGAAATATAAATGAAATGTTATGACTTTTATGAGAAATTGGTGTTTTGAGTACGGGCACTACTCATGGGGAAGTGGACATGTCTCGTTATGTTGCCGAAATTTCGGTAAGACCTATGCACGAGTAATAAGATACATGTGCATTTTCAAGAAAGTCATAAGGGTTATGTTATGATGAATATAAAGATTATGTTATGATATAAGTTCCATGATACTTGGGCCAGCCCTGGATTAAAGTTAAGGGGAATAGATTGATGGGGAGGTCAGGGAAAGTAAACTCAGCATTCCTGTATAGGAACGAGCTCAATCCTGAAAAGTAAACTATTACCCAAGAGTCTAAATGGCCAAGAACTCCTAGGGGACCAAGTAATGGGAAAGTTTATGAAGTAAGGTTCAATAATGAGTTTTGCATGATTACATGGAATCATGATTTTGTTGAATAGTCATTACAAGTTGTTTACAGTTTGGCTGTTATATTTACTTATTGTTGTATGTTCATCTATTATGCTGACTATTTTGTATATCATTATTAGTAATTTATCCTATTTCTTATACTGTCTTAAGTAAAACTGAGTCTTGCCTCCGACCAGACGTTTTCTTAAACTTATTAAATATGGATAGTCCAGTTTGAACCCATGTTTTTTATAATTAAATAAAAACCGAGGCAACCAAGAATGAATGTAACGTCAGTTAAACACCATACGCGAACCCTACTGAGAATTTCTTTAAATTCTCACCTTGTTTTGCATTTTCGCATCATTCTCAGACGCTGGCGATGGATTTGATGGCCACTCTTTTCATTGAGATTCTAGACCTACAGCTCCACCACGATCCCATAGTGGATTCACTGTATATAGGCAGTTCTTACCATTTCCGTCTTTACCTTTTTAGTAATAGGAATTTTGTCGTCCCTTTATTTGATTCTGCTTTTGACCCTGCTGCCCCATACTTTGTGGCCCCGTTGCACATGGCACACCCTCCTCTAGCGCCTCCTGCACCCGCAGCACCTGCAGCTCCTGCTAATCCTGCCCTAGAGTCTCCTCCACAGATGGTTCCAGACATACCGCTCAACTCTGAGAGTGACCTTTCTGAGGCCACTAGCTCGTCATCCTCCTCAGGCCTGATATGGCCAACGACTATCTGACTGAGTAGGTCAACCGCAGATGACATTGTACAGCATGGCCCTCTTTTGACAGTGTGCAGAATTGGGTCATAGACTTAGGTGCATGTATATCAATTAGGTTTGAAATGTCCTCTGAGGACCCCATATGATCTTTTACATGACACGGGCCTTATGGCTTTTTGATACATTGGCCCTACTTATGTATGCTGTTTTGAATTTGTACATAAATTGAAGCGTCGGCTTCCGACCTATATATATGCACGTATACAGTTGATGGTATGTTACTCATTCTCATCTTTTCTGTTGTGTTCTATTAAACTCTGTCACGTTATGCCATGTTGAATACATTCATTATATACAGTGCATTGTTTATTCTATTAAAAAAAAAGTAAAAGAAGGGGATGTGATATGATAAATGAAATGTAATCAGAGTATCAGCATGGTAACACAATCTACTAAATTTCATGCTATGACTTAAGTATAACATTAAATTGGTAGGGTGTTACAATAGGTAGCTTAAGAAATTGGACAAGGGCCACACTCGAGGGCAGCCTCGCATGCTATAGCGCAGCCCATAAAAGGAGGACACTACGAGGTTCAGGGAGGCACACTCGAGCGCAGACCTACACGCTCGAGCGTGTCCTCGATAAATAAGGAAAATCTGTTATTTCAAACCAATCATTTGGGAGAAGATCTTGGGACATATTTAAATGATTGGAACGCCATTTCGAAGTCGTCGAGAGCCACTTAGTAACCCTAGTCCTTGTGAAGAATTTTGGAAACATTGAAGGTTCTTATAACCTAACGGAAGCTAGAAAGATCCAAGCCAACCTGTTTTCTACACTTCTTCCGTTATCCATGGATTCTTCCTTATGCTTTTCGCTTTTCTTTTCATCCTTTGTCTTTATTTTCATCATGAACTAAGTCCCTTTTGTTAGGGCATTGATGTAGCCACTCATTAACAATGTTAAACTTGTTTTAATGTTATCCTAATTTCTTTTCTTTGTGATCTAGCGTTGTGACTGTGTTGAATGCTTTTAAGTGCTTGATCAACACTTGAATGATCTGAGGCTTTGCAACTAATCGAGAGAGAAGTTGTGAAGAGAACTCCAAGTCATAATCACAATAAGTTGAGCGAAAACTAGAGATAGATAAACACGACTTGTGTGTCCTTTAGGGATAATCCATGAAGCCTATCCTCCCTTAATCGAGGATGTGTTAAGAGATTAGGCAATCATATTAAGTAGGAGAGATTTACCTAATCTTGAAGGAGACTTGTAATTAAAATAGGGAATCCAGCCATAAATCTATAAGATTAGAAAGTGGATAACTGATTTACAAGGATAACAATGTTAAAGAGTAGGTGAAATTAATAGCCCTAACATCTTTGATTAATTAGATTCAACTTAAAATAATTCTTCTGTCTGGTTCTTGAATTGCTCATTTTGAGTTTCTTTTATTTACTATTGTTCTTCATCCTCTCTACTCAACTTGACACTCAATTAGTTAACTTCGGTACTTGAGCTATCCTCATAGGAACGATATCTTCTTCACTACTTTATTACTCGTACGACCCGGTATACTTGCCGGAGCCGCATCATGGCCATTAAAGCCAAGGATGGAAGCCAAGGTATGTATCCTATTCTTGATTTTTGGAACCATTTGTCTTGAACTCCCTTATATGTGACTTATGATGACGATGAATTTATTTGTTATAAAGAATGTATTGGAATTATAGACTAATAAGTATTTATTGATTGATGCTATGATTGGGAATCTTTTGGCTGCTTATTATTGTTTCTAATTTTTGGATTCCTCTTGATACAGCTATTATGCTGCCGAATTTTTGCTAGAAAATATTTGCAAGTTGCATAATAATGTATAAGTGCATAAGATTAGAAAAGATTGTGTCATGAATCATGAAATCTATTTTAAAGAATGTTAAATGTCAAAGTAATGCATGATTCTCTAATTAAGACTTGGACATGACCCTTCAGTAAGAGAAGGTCATCCACAAAAACAAGATAATCGGGCATGATCCTTTAGTAAAGGAAGGTGACCCACCAAGATACCCCTCTACTTTGGAGGCACATGTAACACCCTTCCAAGCCCAGCACCATGCTTAAGTCATAGCACCATACTTAAGAGCTATTACTGCTACCTGAACAAACCTTGTTTGATATTAACCTCTAGCTATCTTCAATATTTCTTGAACTATTTGGAGATAATATGGAAATAAATATAGGAGTGAGAATTTAAAAATTCTCAGTAGGATTCAATAAGGAAGTACATACTGTGTCATCATTATTATCTCCAGCTGCTTCAATTTATTATCAAAAAGGCGGACATATTATACGAACTATTTCATTTTATAGTTTGAAAACATATGGTCTGAAGCAGAGTTAATTTTATTTATGCACTTGTTAAACAGAATAAGAATTCAAGCATGAGTACAACAAATTTCATAGTAATAATATTAATAACAAGAGCCTACTTGCAATGTCCTAATGATGATAATAACAAACATTATTTGTGCATATGCACTGTTCATCATAAAATCTTGCATGTGCTTTTGTGTTTCCTTTGCTTTCTTTACTTGACACACCTAGGCGTTACGTATTGTCATCTCTAGAGTGTTTGCATACATATGTCTTTGCCTTTAATCTTCGCTACCTTTGGGTAGCCTGATCTAGGAGTGAGCTCAACTTATGATCATCGTCACATAGTATTAACTCGCAAAGGGACCTACGTGCCTATAAATTGGAGGACTCAGCTGGCCAACTGCTTCCAACATAAACGGACCCAATAGTTTTAGCTATCTTCATAGGGAGGGACCCAAATAGCTGCCTCCAGGTAAAGGAATCCACATCTTGTCTGTTATTTTCTTTCATGATTCATATGCTTATGTGCTCATAAAGTCATGTATAAGTAAATATGAGGGGTTCATGTACATGTTTTGTATCTGGATTTCAAACATTCATACTTGTATGACATGCATTCATAGATATAACATATAAACATGCCTAACGTTCACATATTTCTGCTAAAATTTTGGCAGCATAACAGATCAACCCTGCTTCCCAGTGAATACTGCCAATCAACCAAACAGTCATTCATATAGAAAATTAATATAATGCATCAATCTTTCAATAATCAAACAAGTTTCATAACCTTAAGCTTGAATTAGGCTTCTGCCACTTCCTTTCAATTTTTCCCCATATGATACATTCAGCCATAAACTCTTTTTAATTCATTTAGATCTAAATTTTGGATATGTTAAAGTTTTATTTGTCTAGTTTCTAACCCCTTTTGTCCTATTAAGTTTTGACATATATAACTCAAGTTATTAACATTTTTCCTAGGTTTGTCCTATTACTAGTCATATTTACACACCGAAAATTAAAATTTACTAAAAATAGAAACCTAGTCGGAATTATACGAAACTCATATCATCTTAAATCTAACTGAAGTATCTTTCATTTTCGACAAGTTTTACTTCATTTGAGTTAGTAAAACTCGAGTTATGAGCTCTTGAATTTGGCTAATCTACACTGCCCTGTTCTAACCCACTTGGGATTTAGGGCAAATTTCATAAATTACTAGGAACAACCGGGATTGAATTTCATTCTAAAATTTTTATGGCATGTTACGCTATGTCTTTAATTTCTAAACAAATTAGTTACACTCAATGTGAAGGAGTATAGGGCGAGATATGCACCCTCAAAATCTAGTTTGCTCAGAGTAAGGGACACAATTCTAAGGTTAGCTTTAAAAAATCATATCTCACTCAAAACTAATCTAATGTCTTATAATTTTTTGGTTGGAAAGCGCTAAATGTCTAGTTTAATGTAAAAATAGGTTCATCAAGTTTTGATGAATGGATACGGAGTTGTACACTTTGAACATATGGACACCGTAAGCTTTCTCCCCAAATAGATTCTTACTCTCCACTCTTTCTAGATTTCTCATTCTAATTTCAATTGTAACTCAAATTTTCATGTTAACCTCGCCATAAACCATCACCTACATCCAGTATATCATCAAAGAAATGAAGATAAGTAGAATTCCATATAGTCACAATTCATAGAAATCAAGAACAAAGTTGAATCGTACCTCTATATTGATAGGTAACTTGACTAGATGAAGGTTTTTGGTGTTAGAAGTGGTTGAAGCTTGAAAATGGAAAGGAGGTGAAGTAATGTAGATGAAGGAAGAAGAAGAAATAAAGAGGGATCAGTTGAGAGGAGGGCGAGCCCGAAATTTGGAAAAAATGAAGGAGAGATTATGAGTTATGAGGTAGGTGGGAGGATGAATTCCTATTGGTGCAAAAATTCTTGGCTGAAAATTCAACCAAGTCTTCTCCCTTTATGTGGCTTTATGGAACACCACTTTGAGGGGTTCAAGAGCTAAAATTTTAACTACCCTAGTTAGGGTTGTGTTAGTCTAATTCTATTGATTTGGTTCTAGTAGTTTAAAATACCGAATCTCCACCGATTTCCTTCAAATTGGCAAAATGATCTTAAAGAATTTTGTGAGATTTTCTATGCTTCTATTCTATATACTTCTAATCCTAATTTCTCTAATTAACACCTAATTGGCTCTAAATAAACACTTAATCGATTTCTAATTAATCTTGCCTATTCGATAAAATTGAATAAATCGATTAACAACATTAAAATTTGTCGAATGTTACAACACGCGGTTGAGATAGATGCCTCCAATGTAGAGGCATGAGATCCCCTTATTAGCCAGAGTCTAATTTAGATAGTACTATGTGGTGATAATCACAAAGTGAGCTCACATCCTAAGGAAATCTATTCAAGGGCATGTAAGAACTAAAGCACGTGCTAAAAAATGACCTTAATGACAAAAGAATAAAGAGCAGAAGCATGCATTAAGAGTTTTGCATGGCATTTAGTGCATGATGGCATTGGAGTAATGTTTTAATGGGTTATTAATGTTATTATATTTTAGAATCTAGATTTAAGTGAATGAATAAAAATGGACCCACTTTTCAATTATGTTTTCAAAAGTTATAAGAAGAACCTTTATTCTATTTATGCTAGTTCACCGATTTTATTAAATAAACCGATGTGGTTGAGGCGATGACGATGTTAGTTGCATATTTAGTTAGGAATCCGTCTTGAGAAATACTTTATTTCTCATCTCTATATGTTCCCATGTCATCCTCAAACGTAGCAGATAGTGACAACAGTGATCTTCTTGGAGGTGCCTAAGTGGACTTGGTGGTATGGTCCTACCATAGACTCACTAGTTTTAGTAGCTTGCAATAGCTTTAGGTTGTGCATTTTCTTTTGCCGTCCATTTAGCATTCTTGTGGTTAGCTGGCACTTTGACTTTTGTTGTCCATATGTTGATTTTCCATTGTATCTTGCTCTTCCACCTTACCTTCTGAAGCCTGCTCCATCTGCCTCTTCAATGGAGACTGACCCTTCTGACAGGAATACGCCTCACTTGGTCTTGGACGTAGCTAAGTTCAGTTCTTCCTCGTAGGCATGGAGGTTGTAACATCTCCATTTTCTTAAAACGACATCATAGAAACTTTAAATTATTTCCCCTAAGTAGCACTATGCCATGACAATCCTCACCCTCAGAACTATAAGGTAATAAAATATTTCCATTGAAAATATGACACTGCCATATGTTAAAAATTAAGAAATAACAAATGTGTCCCTATGAACTTTTGTTATTTGTAGTATTGCCCAAAACTTTTAGTAATTACACATTGACCCCCGAAAGATTCTTTCCATAATTACCTCTGAACTTTTTAGGAAATGATATTTAGGTCCCTACATCAATAGAATTAGTAGAATAAGGTTTTAAACAAAGCAGAATCACATAATAAAAATGTAGAAACCTAATTCTCGGCCAATTGGGCCACAGCGGTATCCACATGTGAAATAATGTGGGATGCCCCTAGACTTGCCCAAAATCATGAAAATGTCATTAGCTATAAAAAATAGAAAACAAAAAGGCCCTGAATTTGCAAAACAGTTAACTTAGCTGTTAATCGATTTATTCTATTTTGTTAATCACGTAAGAGCAATTAAAAGTTAATTATAGGTTAATTAGAAGCTAATTAGAAGTTACTTAGAGAGATTAGGCTTAAGAACAATTAGAATAGAGATATAGAAAATCTTACAAAATTATTTAGTAATATTGTGCAGGCTTGGAGAAAATCCATAAAGATTCGATGTTTTAAATTGTCGGAACCGTATAAGAGCCTAGACTAGGTGGCTCAAATTTAGCCACCACCCACATCTAAATGGTGCCATATCAGCCATTGATAAGCAGCAATGTTGGTTGTATCTCAACCATCCAACCATTAGCGAATCCAAGACTAAGATTTCAACTACCATCAAGTTAAGTCATCAAAAGATTAAGGCACTTTTTCCTTTCTTTTCCTTGAAGATTTTTGTGTAGCCCCTCCTCTTCATATTCTCCATCTCCATTTTTCTCCTTGAACTCATTCACACTTACTAAAGCTCTTACACCTTGTCACCTTTATACAAATCTTTCACTCTTTCCTTGTATTTCATCAACAAACCTTAGGACAAGCTCATAAACCTCCTTTCCCTTGAGTCAATTAAACTTAGCCACCAAGGAGAAAAGGAGGAATTATCACCTTCTTGGAGCAATAGTGAAGAGGAACCACCAATGAAACTCAAACCTTGGAGCTACAAGTTGGATTAGAGGTAGGATTCTTGCTCTTTCCTTGATTTTAATGATAAGTAACTGATTGGCGTTGAGTTGCACCTTCTCTTTTTGATGTTATTTGATCACTTTATGATATGTTTTAAGTGACTAAAGATGGGTATTCTTGGTTTAGGTTGGTAATTTAATGAAACACTTAAAGAGAAGCTAAACTAGAATCTATTGGAGGAAAAAACCCCACGGCATCCGTACTGGTGGAGTTTACAGCTCTGCTACAACCATCAAAACATGATGAAACTATTTTTAATAAAACTATACATTTAGAGCTTTCTAACCATGTACATTATAAGCCCATTGGATTAGTATTGAGTGATATATAAATTTTTGAAATTAACCTAAGGATCTTGTCCCTGATTCTAAGCATACTAGATTTCGAGGGGCATAAATTGCCCTATACACCTTCAATTAGAATGAAACAAATTTTGTTAGAAAGCTACTGCATAGAGCAATATGCCTTAAAGATTTTAGAATACATTCGTTACCTACTTTGCTCAATAATTCACCATATTTACCCTATGTCCTGACTGGGCTAGAATAGGGTAACTCAAGTTAGCCAAATTCAAGAGCTCATAACTTAAGATTTTCTTTTTCAAATGAATGAAACCTAGTTTAGTTAGCTTTAAAATGATATAAGTTTTGTGTAAATCCAATTAAGTTCCTATTTTTTGTGAATTTTTACTTTTCAGTGTGCAAGTCTGCTTGGCTACAGAACAAGCTTAGGTTAATCTTCAATAATTTGAGTTATGCTTATCAAAATTGAATGGGACCAAAGAGGTTAAAAACTAAACAAATAACACTTCAACATAGTAAAAATTCAAAATTTAATATACTAAGTAGTAATTATGGCATAATTTACAAGCCTGGGCAGAATCTAGGACATAAGGTAGGATAAGCAACTGTAAGAAATAGCAAGCTCTTGAGCTCCAACTTGTAAACTTAGCTAGTTTCTTTGAACAAAATCTGTAGTAACCTATTGAAATGATGATATATGACTGTGATGTTTCTGTCATATGAATTGGTTGACTATCTGTACTAAAGAGCACTATTCATAGGGAAATGGATTTGATCCATCATGCTGCTAAAAATTCGATAGAAGCTTATGAAGTTATGATAGCTTATGTTGTGAAAATTTATGATATGACTGTAAAAATTCTACATGCAAGAATATTTGAAAGTAAGTGCACTATTGTAACATCCCACAACTCCCGACTTCCGACTTCGTTTTCGAGTTGGACACTAGTTTCAACTTCATCTTCGAGTTCCTAATAAAACGGGCATGATTTCCGACATTCGAGTTTATCCAAGAGCTTCCCATTTCTATTGGTGTTTCCGAGTTTGGTCTAAATACCGACTTCCGATATTGGATTAGGACTTCCGAGGTCATATAAGGATGAAGCACTGATTACCGATTTTCGGGTTTGTGCCTGTCCTGACTCCCGACTTCCATGGTCATGTTTATAATAGTTCTCCAGGATTGATTGATTCTTGATCGAGTTCTGGAGTTACGGTTTACTGAGATGCCGAGTTCAGGAATTTCGGGTACAAGGTTTCATCTTCTGATCCCACTTCCAATTTTCGATATTAATAATCTTCCAAGGCGCTTGTGTCTCCTAAGCTCCGAGTTCCACATTAAGTATGAAATGGACATTATTACCGATTTCCGACTTCATCTAAGTTTGCAGCAAAACGGACGTGATTCACGATATCCGACTTTATGTTCTAAAGAAAATGACACGATTTCCAACTTAAAGCAGAATAGGACGAGTTCCAATTTAAGATACAATGGTGGCGAGTTCCACTTTTAGGCGACGTGGAGAATGATTTAGCCATAAAAAGAGGGAGACATGGCCGAAAATTGGCCACTAAGTATCATCCAATCAGAGTCCCCAACTCCAACTACTTCCTCAAAGCTTTAATAACATGTTTCTTTCCTCTTCCCTTCAGTTGATTGCGCCTCCCTCTCCCTCTTGTTTCAGCCTTCTTCTTCACTTCCCCTCTCAATCATCTCCATCAAATCTTCAAGCTTCACAATGTTTCATCAGTCCAAACTCAAATTCAGCAAGATTATGCCTAAAAGAGGTAGGATTCATTTCCTATTCTTGATTTCTCTGAACTATGGCTATGTGAAATTCCATTTATCTTCAATTATTTGATGACATATTGGCTATATATGATGGATTATGGATGGATTAATAATGGAATCTTGAGTTGTAATTAAGCTTAGAAGAAGAAAGCTAAGAGAAGAGGAGGATTGGGATGCTGTCTAAGTGAAGAAACCCACGGCAGTCCGTACGGCGGAGTGTATGGCTCCGCCTGCAATCGGTTAAATCTGATGAGACTATTTTTAGATGAAACTAGACATTCAGGGCTTTCCATACATATATCATATAATGCCATTGGATTTGTATTGAGGGAAATATGAATTTTGGAAGTTTAATCTAGATTCTAGAGATTGATATTGGGCAGACTGGGTTGTTCAGGGCATAACTTGCTCTATACAACTCCAAATTGAGTGAAACCAATTTTGTTAGAAAGCTTACACATAAGAGAACACCGTAAGAATTTCTAAGTTTGTTGTGGTCCTAGTTACTCCCAGTGATTGGAAGAAATTGTCCTATGTCTAAACCGAGCCAAAACTAGACAGTTTAGGAAGATCAAATTTCGGAGCTTATAACTCGAGTTATACTAAAGAAAATGAAATAGAACTTGTTGCTAATGAAAGGTTGTTCTGTTAGCTTTCATAGGATACCAATTTCGTATGATTTGGACAGGTTTCGATTTTTTGTGGATTTTTACTTGTAAGTATGTAATTCTGGTTAGCTGCAGGGTAGTCCGGGATAGAATTCAAATATCTTGAGCTATACAAGTCTAAATGAGATGGGACTAAAGAGGTTAGAAAATAGACATATAATAATCTAACATATCGAAAATTGAGGTCCAGATGAGTTACATAGAAATTATGGCCTAATTTACAAAACTGGGCTGAGTGAAAGTGCTAAGACAGCAACTATGCTTTAAATGCAACTTATGTTCCTATGAGATTGATGATGAATTAAGATGCTTTAAATGCACTAATGTTCCTATGAAATTGATGTTGAAATTTGAGTGAAGTATTGTGAATTTTCTGTAAAATGGATTGTCTGAATACTGGCACTATTCACAGGGAAGCGGACACATTCCGTTATGCTGCCGAAATTTTCGGTAGAATCGTATGAAGTTATAATAGCCTGTGTTAGGAAGATCTAAGTTATGAATATGAAGTTCTACATGCAAGAATGTATGAAAGTAAATGATGAAGCATATGTATAAGTGCATTTAGCATGGCTATGCATGATTATGTATGAAAATGAAAGCATATGAATCTATTGAATGTGAATCCCTTCACCTGGAGGCAGTTGCACTTTGAATCCCTCCCCGTGAAGGCAGTTAAAAGATATAATGAAGGTCCCATATTCCTAAGGAACGTGACATGGCGATTACGCTCTGATGGGGTATGACATAGCGATCATACTCTAGAATGTGACATGGTGATCACATTCCAATCTAGTATGACATGGCGATCACGCTCTGATGGGGTATGACATGGCGATCGTACTCTAGATTATATACTCCCCTCACCCACATGAGGAATGGCATGACCCAGGTAGTGTGAGTATAAGGGATAGAGCTTACATGAGGCATGACATGACCCAGCTAGTGTAAGCAGATGCAAACACCCTAGAGACGGCGATACGTAACACTCAGGTGTGTCGAATGAAGCAAGTAAAGATAAATATTAAAAGAAGTAAAGAAAGAAAGGAACCTAAATTAAGCTCCCCTCACCCCTGACTCGCATGAGGCATGGCATGACCCAGCTAGTGTAAGTACCGAAAATTTATATTTAGTGGGTGAAAAGAAAAAGATGTAAGGCAAAGTTAAGTTACGAAAAGAAAAGGGACTTCAGTCCAAGCCCTTGAAGGGAAGTAGTTAAGAGAAGCTTATAGTATAGCCAACCATGTTTTGTATGATTATACTTGTGCCCATGTATGTTATAATATAAATTATCAGAGAATATGTTAAAATTGAATCTGCTTCGGATATTCATGTTTTCAAAAACTTAAGAACTAAACCTTATGAATATTCACATTTTTCACAATAAACCGAAGCAGCTAGAGATAACAACGATGACACGGTATATGGTAGTTTAATGAATCCTACTGAAAGTTTTAAAATTCTCACTCCTTTTTTTGTGTTGTCTCCAGATAGTTTCAAAGTCCTAAAGAACGCCCTTCGAGGCGAAGGCGGTCGAAGGTTGCTGCCAGACAAGGTCCGAGTAAGTGACAGTAACAACTCCTAGGTGAGGTATTATGACTTAAGCATAGTATTGTACTTAGGAGGATGTTACAACTATAATGCATATGAACATTGTATGATGATATGATCACGGTTCTTTTTATGAAAGATGGCACATTTGCATGCAAGAGAGGAAAAATACATGAATACATAAGATTGGATCCTTTCACTAGGAGGCAGTTATTTGGGTCCCTCCTTGTGAAGATAGTTAAAAGATATGATGAGGGTCCCATATTCCTAAGGACTACGACATGGCGATCACATTCCGATGAGGGATGATATAGCAATGATAAACACGGCCTAAGGAGTGTGACAATGGCGATCATACTCTGGTTTGTGAGATACGAATACATCCTAAGGAGTATAATGTGCAGATCACGCTCCAATAGGGTATGACATGGCTGTTATACTCTGGAATGTGTATACCAAGTATAGAAAGGGAAGATGAAAGTGAAGGGTGCACTCTGGGGATGGCAATACGTAATGCCTAGGAGTGCCAAGGAACGAAAGTAAAGAAAGTTAAAATAAAACAAAGGCATTTGCATCAATAGTTCTATTGCATTTACATTTGCACATTATTTATTTATTCTTCAGTCTGCTGTATGCTTTGATTCCTTTCTCTGCTTATCAAGAGTTTAATTACATTCATACATACATGCTATTTATTTTGCTACATCTATCCTTAAATCCTTCCCTTGTTTAGCAAGTGCATAAATAAAATGAACTCTGCTTCAGATACTCTATTTTCGAACTATAAAACTGGATAATTTATATAACATGTTCACCTTTTTCATAATAAACTGAAGCAGCTGGAGATAATAATGATGACACTATATATGATCTTTTAGAGAATCCTATTGAAAATTTTTTAATTCTCACTATATTTCCATATTATCTCCAGATGGTTTAAGAAATATTGAAGATGGCCAGAGGTTGCTATCTGATAAGGTCCATTCATGTAACAGTAACAACTTTTGAGTATGGTGCTATGACTTAAGCATGGTACTTTGCTTAGGAAGGTGTTATAGTGGTCCTATCAGAGATGTAGATGGAGGAGGATTCTGAGGAGCCCGTGCCAGAGAATGGGTTTTATATTTTGTAGGCCTTGGTTTATAGTGTAGGCTAGACTTTTTGTTATGTAGATATTTATGGACCCTAAGTTTTGAGCTAGTGAGTGCATGCCTATGTTGGAATACTTTAGATGTGCTTTGAAAAGTGTATATTTTGGTTGTCACAATATTCTATGCATGCTGGGCAGCGATCATGTGGATAATGTAGTGACTATTATGCTAGTTCAATTCCCTTTTGGGATGACTGTAAATGTATTTTGTTAGCTTAGCCTAAAGCCTTGCTAATTTGACTCACTTGAGTACTTTTGAGATACTATTATGTAAGTATGTATGCCTAATATATATTTATGAATGCATTGTTATCCACGTAAAATTATCTTGTCTCTCTATTTTATATTATCATGATGCAAATTAATTACAGATTCTAATACTATATGCCATATCACCATTGTTGATTATATGTGCTAGAAGGCTCAGTTTTGGAAATTATTATTTCCAAAAAAAAAAAAGCTTATACACTATTTTCATAAATGAACTATTTTGAAGCTAAAAATGTTCAGCTAGTTCAACTGTAACGACTAGTAATTGCCGTAATGCAATTTAAGCATAGTGTGGTCTTATTAGGGCGTTACAAATTACTAGTATAACACCAACTTTTATTGTAAAAACCCAATAAAGTTAAAATTAGGACTTAAAACATGTGAAAAATTAAATTAGGCTACACTACACATTTGGTGCCCTATAGACTCAAATTAAATATAAAAGTAGGAAATAAAAATAATTTTGACATATAATTCTAGAAACATGACATAATCAAGATTATGCCATCAAAATGATGTCATTCCATGGTTTTCTATAAAACCATGGCCTACCATTGTTTTCAAGAAATCAACAACTTACTCTCTTGTTTACTAAGAAACCAAGGGCATTTGATGGATTTCAGCAAATTGGTTTGAAAACCAAGTGCTAAGACTACTTGCTACATCATGATTACTTCCATTACTTTATGAAAATCTAGTTGGAACCTAACCAAACATGAATAGTCTCAAGCCTCCCACCACTATATATAGGGCACCATTCACTCTTGGAAAAGCAAGAGAGAGAAGCTTGAAGAAAGCATAGACAGAGAAAATAAGAAAGAAAAGAAAAATAGGTAATGACTCAACAAAAAATTCCAAGAAAATTCATACTAGCTACAAATAGTAAGACAAGCTTAGAAACTCTTCCAAAACACATAAAATGCCTCCTTCCTTGTCCTTCAAAAATCATAAGCAAGGGTTTTCTTAACTCAACCTTTTAAATTTTGTCTATTTTGTACTTTTATATTGTTATAATGATATTTGGATTCTAATTGTGATTTTATGCAATCATTATGATGATCTTCATGATATTTTGTTTAAAATTATTCTATAGAAATTGTTTCTATGTGTCATTTCACCACTTTAAGTGTTAAAACTAAATAAATGCTAAATTTAATACTTAATGCATATTTTGATTATGACGAATTTTTGAAGAGTATAATATGTCATAAATATGTGAAATTTATGAAGAATACTTGTTAGAATGTTTCTTTCAAAATTATGCTCACCAACTATTTGATAAAATATCACTTTAAAAGTTTACATTCTAAGAATTTGATGAAATGTCTCTTTGAAAGTTTACATGCCAACTATGTGATTAAATGCTTCTATATGAATTTTGTGACATGCACTCTCAAGATTTATGGAAATGATGAAATGAAATAAGTGAGGGTTTGGCCCTACCTCAGAGTGGATCCGTTGGACATTTACTCACTGATGTCTTAGCCCCACCCTAGAGTGGATTAATGGAACATTACCCATGACGTATTGTGTAACAACCTCTATCATATAAGCCATGCTCAAGTCATGGAGTTATATTAAAAGGTTATCACTGTGCTAAGAAATTTTTAAAATGTGGAAAATATAATACATGGCCCTTTAACTGCACACTTTATTATTGAATAATAGTTCATAAATTTCATCATCTTTGATAGATAGAGAATAAAATAATTATAGTTTAAAAGAAATTATGACTAATATAATACACAGAACTTACTTCTGACTAGTCGTTAGCTAGCTTCAATAGTCTTTTGGTCTAGTTTGCGCCCGAGTCTTGCTCAGTGAATGTCTCAATACTCCGCATCACACTTGATTTCCAACTTAGGTGCTGGAATGTTTACGGAAAAGAAAAACATACAAGCAGGCAATGAGAACCTAAGGTTTTCAGTAGGTAAACTCGAACCATCACTCTTACAGTGTCATCATAAACATTCCAGCCACTTCGGTTTCTTATGAAAATATGAACACATATACGCAAATAGTGGTTCAATTTTAAGTTGAAACATATTTCTCGAGGCGGGTTATATTTTAACAATCACTTAGCATATTATATAATAGACATAGAAACACGAATAGTGTAGTATACTTCAATAAGAATCATAATAACATTATGACATAATGAGATAATTAGAGATGCACATATAGGTGCTTGTACTTGACTGTATGCAAGTGCACTTGACTTAATTCATCTCTTTCTTTAACTTGTAACTTGATCTTACTCTTTTGTACTTGGTCCCCTGGAGGTGAATGGCCTCTCTCACCCATGGGTAATAGCCTACTTTTCAGGTTCGAGCTCGTACCTATATATGAGTGACGGGTTTACTTTCCCCGACCCTCACACCAGTCTATTCCCCTTAAATCTGGTCGAGGACTAGCCCAAGTCTTAAACAGTACCACTCTGGCCCATGGTAGCTGGGTCTATACCATGCCTCACGTGGTAGCTTAGTACGTCACTCTTGTAAGTTCTTGTTATCTTTTCCTTTCCATATCTTATCATGCATGCGGATGCTTTGCGCATTCATGGATATGTCTCACACCTAATTCTCATATCATATTCTAATTATGCTTGCATGCATGACATACATGGACATGACATGTAAATGTAAATATATCCAAAGCATAATCACCCATAGCATAAGTTCTCATAACTTCATAAACTTCTGCCAAAAATTCGGTAGCATAATGGATCGAGTCCACTTTCCTGTGAATAGTGCTAGCCAACTCAGTTAACAGAAATCTCATAAATATATATCTTCACTTCGATAGTTTGATAAAGGCTTTGATCAAGGAAACTAGCTAAGCCTATGAATTAGAGTTCAAGAGTGTTGCCAATTCTTACAGTTTCATATTCTATTTTATGCCCTTTATTCTATGTAGTGTTTTGTAAATTCTGCCATATTTCTACTTAATGTATTAAATTCTGAATTTTTGATATGCTGAATTATTATGTGTCTAGTTTTTAAGCTCTTTAGTTCCATTTGGTTTTGATAAGTATAACTCAAGTTATTGGAGATTTACCTCAGCCTGCCCTACAGCTGGCAAGATTTGTACACTCAAAAGTAAAAATTCACTAAAATAGAAACCTAGTTAGAATCATACGAAGCTTATATCATATTAAAGCTAACAGAACAAATTTTCATTTTCTATAATTTTCATCTCATTTACATAAGCAGAGCTCGAGTTATAAGCTCTTGAAGTTGACTAATATGGACTGTCCTGTTCTAGGTCGAGTTGAAATTAGGGCAAATTTATTGAACTACTGAGAGCAATTGGAATCGAATTTAGTTCTAAAATTTTTATGACATATTATTCTATGTCTTGAATTTCTAACAAAATTGGTTGCAATCAATTAGAAGGAGTATGGGGTAAGATATGCCCTTCGAAATCTAGTCTGCTCAGAATCAGGGTCAGAATCCTAGGGTAAATTTCAAAAATTCATATCTCTCTCAATACTAACCAATACCTTTTAATTTTTACGGTTGGAAATTTCCTAGATGTCTAGTTTCACATAAAATTAGTTTCATCCAATTTCTATGGTTGTAGGCAGAGCTATACACTCCAATGGTATGGACATTGTAGGGTTTTCTCACAAAAATAGATTCTGCTTAACTCCTTTTTGAGTTTTTGATAAATTCCTCAACTTAAACTAAATTTCTTCATTTCAATTCACAAGAAAAATATCATAACACAAGCATACAAGCATGGACTAGTGTAGCATAAGGAGCACGCAATAGCCATATAATCACATAACACAACAAATAACTAAAGATTTGAGCTACCTACCTTGAAATCCTTGACACTATGGAAGCAAGGAGGCCAAGAACCAACTTCTAGCCTTCTTCCTCCACCATGGCAATAGCTCACATGAGCGTCGGGAGCCTCCACTTGATATTTAATCATGAAATTGTTAGAGGGGTTTTGTAGAAAAGGAGATGAGGATCAATTTTCATAAAAGAAGTTAGTAGATTTGAGGCCAAGAAGACCTCCGATCTTGAGTTTGAAGCTCTTGGTTATGGAGGTGAAAGAAAGAAAATGAAGAAGGAGATGATGGGGCTGTAGAAATGAGAGAGAGAGAGAGAGAGAGAGGTGATATTTCCAAAGAGAAAAAAGGGGAGAAATGATAGCTTAGTAATTAAGTTGGTGTGGCTTGATTGGTAAGCTTTGGTGGTGGAGAATTGGCCATGTTGCCCTTCACCTTGGGATGCAATGTGCCGTAATTTATAATGGTGGAGATGGCTAAATTTTTAGCCACCCATCTTAAGTTTTCAGTATAAAATTCTACTAATTCGGTCCTTGCAGTGTAAAATACCAAATCTTTACCAATTTCCTTCGAATTGGCAAAACATTCCTAAACAAATTTGTTTAGATTTCCTACATCTCCATTCTAATTATTTTTAAGTCTAATCTCTTTAATTAACCCCTAATTAACTTCTAATCAACCTTTAATTAATTTCTAATTAACCTTGCTTAGACAGTAAAATCGAATAAATTGATTAATAGCGTAAATTAAATGTTCTGCAAATTTAGAGTCTTTCTATTTTCTGTTTTCTGTAGCTAATGACATTTCTGAAATTTTGAGCAAGTCTAGGGGCACCCCACATCATTTCACACCTAACTACCTCCGTGGCTTAATCGATAGAGATATAAACTTCTACGGTTTTGCCACGTGATTTTGCTCCACTTAAAATCCCATTCTGCTAACTCTACAGATGTAGGGATATAACTGTCATTTTATGAAAAGTTCTAGGGTTATTATGGAAATAATCCTTTAGGGTCAAAATGTAATTTCTATAAGTTCTAGGCAACACTGCAGATAACAAAAGTTTATAGGGGTATTTTTGTTATTTCTTAATTTTTAACGTATGGTAGTGCCATATTTTTAATGGTAGTGTTACGCTACCCTGTAGTTCCAAGTGTGAGGATTGTTATGGCATAGCGTTGCTTGAGAAATTCTTACACTATCTAAAGGAAACAATTCAAAGTTTCCATTACGCTTTATTTAAGAAAGTAGAGATGTTACATATTAGCCCCACCTGAGAGTGGATCAATGGAACAATCACGATCTGACTAACAAATACCCTATCAATAAAAGCCTTTTCAGATCCGTATATGATGATAAAGGCCCTATAGGTAAATGATGAACATGAACAGTTACCTAAGAAATATAAAATGTGTTGACTATGATGACATATCTATTCATGAGAACGAAGGTTAACCCTATTCATACATCCCATTATTAATATAAATGCATCTTAGCCTGTATATGTGTTATTATATATTTTCTGAATGATTTTGGGTAGCTTTGGCATACTCCTAAAAACATCACATACTGAAAGTATGGCTCTTACACCTGTTTTCCTGATTTTTTTTCAAAGAAACATCATGATTAAGGTTCTGATATTAGTAGATGGGATTTGCTCGAAGTATGGCTCACTGACGAACCAGATACTTATGTTTTTCTTCTAAAAGACTAATGTAGAGGCTAATTAGCTACTTTTGACTTTTGAGTCTTGCTTGAAAACCATGGACAGACACTAGTTGTCCTTTTTTGTATTTGTATATGGTTCAAGCAGAAATTAGTACAACAATAGCTAGCACCTAGTTTGAATGAATGCAAATAAACTAACTTTGAATCTTATGAATGAAAAAGTAGTTGAGTTTTACTTGATCTAATAATTTTAATTTTCAAATAGAACTATTTAAATAGTGATAGCTTTCGAGAATTTGATTATTCAACCTAACAGGTAAAATTTTAAATCTTTGGTAAGTAAAGAGTTAGTAACACTCAACTAGTTGGTTATTAAAATAATAATTTATAAAACAGAGATAATATAATAATTAAATTGTAGCGTGTTATATACATGCCGAGTAGTTATCAAGTTTTTAATGTTGTTGTCGGGGGACTGAGTGTTTTATCAACAATAGTAGAAGTTGATATATTTCTAATTTAGATTTTTTTTGGTTTAATTTCTTCTGGTATTTCTTTACTTTGTATAGAAAAAAATTTAAAAAAATTAAAATTTCTTGTATATGTTTACTTGCTCTTAGATGGATGGTTATCGTTCTAATATATGTGGAAGTTCTCAATATCCAACAAGTGTGCCCAATTATTTTTCCTTATTGTGACATATGTTCAAGTGTCATGCATCAAATATGTTTGTGTCCATTTTATAAGCCTGAAAACTAGATTTCATCATTGGATTTATTCTGTGTTTGTTCATGTAGAATGCATCCTACATGTTTATGAGCCAAAAGGGCATGGTGATCAAGATAATGGAGTGGTAGTAGCAATCAATGAGGAATTAAGTGAGACATATGTGTTGGGATATAAGAAAATTCTAGATGAGTACAATTCAATCATACTTAGTGTTCCTATCTCTCAAGATGAATTGGAGGTGTATGAATCGATAGCTGTTAGTTTTCCAAACTTTTATGCACAAATTGGTTTGTGTTTCTCATATTTCGTTTGTTATTTTTGTGCATATCTTTGGTAAATATTTGATAATTCTGCTATTTGTAAGAAAAACATACATTTATGATAATTTTGATTAGGAAAAAAAGATGTTTTCACATGTCAAGCTAAGGACCTTAAATTAGCACTTCTTGGGAGGCAATCTATGCTTTGTTTATTTATTTATTTATTTATTTATTATTATTATTACTACTTATGTTTGTGGTAGTTTAGTGTTTGTTTAGTCGGCTTGAGTCCCTCCCCAAGTTCAAAGCATTTGTAAGAGGATATATGTAATGTAGGTGATGCAGCTCCGGCAAGTATACCGGGTCATACAAGTAATAAAATAGTGAAAAAGATATCATTCCCACGAGGATAGCTCAAGTACCGAAGTTAACTAATTGAGTGTCAAGTTGAGTAAAGAGGATGAAGAGCAATAGTAAATAAACAAAACTCAAAGTGAGAAATTCAAGAACCATACAGAAGAATTGTTTTAAGTTGAATCTGATTAATCAAAGATGTTAGGGCTATTGATTTCACCTACTCTTTAATGTTGTTATCCTTGTAAATTAGTTATCCACTTCCTAATCTTATAGATTTATAGCTGATTCCTTATTTTGATTACAAGTCTCTCTCAAGATTAGATAATTCTCTCCTACTTAATATGATTGCCTAATCTCTTAGCACAACCTAGATTAAGGGAGGATAGGCTCCGTGGATTACCCATAAAGGCCACACAAGTCGCATTTATCTATCTCTAGTTTTCTCTCAACTTATGGTGATTATGACATAGGGCTCTCTTCACAACTTCTCTCTCTATTAATTGTAAAGCCTCAAATCATTCAAGTGGTGATCAAGCACTCAAAAGCATTCAACACAGTCATAACACTAAATCACAAAGAAAAGAAACTTGGATTAAATTAAAACATGATTAACATTGTTTTTGAGTGGCTACATCAATGCCCTAACAAGAAGGACTTATTTCATGATGAAAATAAAAACACAGGATGAAAAGAAAAGTGAAAAGCAAAAGGAAGAGTCCATGGATGACAGAAGAAGTGTAGAAAATAAGTTGACACGGATCTCTCTGGCTTCCGTAGGCTATAGGAACCTTCAATCTTCACCTCCAATGCTTCCAAGGTTCTTCACAAGGATTAGGGTTGCTAAGTGGTACTTCACGACCTCCAAAATGGCGTTCCAATCGTTTAAATATATCCCCAGATCTTCTCCCAAATGATTGGTTAGAAATAACAGATTTTCCTCATTTATCGAGGCCATGCTCGAGCGTGCCTCCCTGAATCTCAAAGTGTCCTCCTTGTATAGCCCACGCTCGAGTGTTAGGTCGGGCGCTCGAGCATGGCCACTTCCAATTCCTTGAGCTCTCTGTACCAAGCGTGGGTTTTAAAACTTGACACTTCGTTTTCTTTGAGATGGATCTTTATACCTTCAATCAAAATGACTAATAATAAGTGAAAATGTTCCAGAAGGCATGTAATTTTAATATTAAGCCATCACATAACAAGATCCCTAATATGATGGTAAATTAATGCTAGACTATTACCTAATATGCATGTAAATCCTAAAAACTATATAAAACACACTAACAATTATAACTCTCATTGGAGAGTTATCAAACACCTCCAACTTGACCTCTTGTTTGTCCCCAAGCAAGAATTTAAATTAAACTACTAAACAAGGAAACAAGGAGATAGAAAATTTTTTTGTAAAACTCGAAGACACCCAAAACATTACACTCCCAAACCTTTGACTCATGTAGTCCTCATCATTGCTCTCTCTCACTCTAACCTGAAAGTGATAACTCAATCAAGGTTCAAATTAGAAACCATCCAATTGTGCAATTCTCATTATCAAAGGGAAGTAACCAAGTGCGTGTGTGTGTCAAGTAACAAAGAGTTAATTCATCCCATGCCAATGCCATGATTAAGAAGGAGACAACAATCAACCATAATGCGCTATTCATCCTTCCTACATCCATACAAGTGCTCACTAGCTAAGGATCAATAGGTCTTTCTTTAAGCTTGCAATGTAAGGCCAAGGTTGGGGTATGGTGAGAAGTCTTTTACGCATGAGTTTTACCTTCAACTTAAGGAACCTTTACTTCTATCCATTCTCTTTGGATTACCCCTAACTTAGTTGTTTGGCAACCATCATGCTTTTCTTATTGAACCTTGGCATTATATTTTCCTTATATTGCCAACTTTTCTCTTTTTCTTTCTTTCTTTTCCCCCTCCTTTTTTTTTTGTGAAGAAACGTGAGGTTTTGAGTGGTGAGATAATATCCTATTCAAATGGGTGAAAAGTTTAGGCTTAAGGGTAATTAAGGAATCAAAGTGGAATAAGAAGGATAAGATATTAGGCTTAAAATGTGGTTCAATCAAGAACAAAGGTTGTTAGGCTCAAAAGGGGCAAGGGTTAAATGAACTATGGTAGGCTATAAGTCTCAATGTGGGTTCACAATCATGGCCTAAATCCTCTCCAAAGATAGAATCCACTAGTATTTCTCTCAAAAGAATTTCAAGTGCAAAAGGTGCATGTCTCAATCTTAATTAAAGCATTAAAGCATGGTGATCGTTATCCCTAAATCATTTATCCACAAAAAGTGCAAAACATGTGATTCCTTCCTAATAATGATAATAGGTTAAAGTGAAAGGCAACAAATCATATCATAGGAATAGATCAAAATCCTAGGAGATATTGTTCAGACAACAATACACACTACAAACTACTACTCTAAAATGCCTAAAACAGAAAATCTTTTTTGTTTTTCTTTTTTTGAAACATTAGAGAATTAATAAGACATAAAACAGAAACAACCTAACATGCAAGTTGAAAGGTATTCAAAGACTCAAACAAGACAAAAATAAAACAAAGGAAAGCATATGCATGTTCTTTCATCATACCCCCAACTTAAAATGTAGCATTATCCCCAATGCACTAACATAAATTATAAAGAGAAGGTGTGAGAAGACTCCCCTAGTCACTATCTTCATCCTCGGGGTCCTGGGGTTCTATCTCCTCATCATCATATGCTGGTGGCATTTGTGGTAAATGAGGCAGTTGTAGTAGTAAATCTAGAGGTGCTTGCATTCGCATGATTTCTTCTAAAGTCTGCATATCAGTGGCAACCGAAGTTAGTTGCCTAGAGAGGCCCCAAAATTCTCGGTTATTGCGATTCCAATTGTGGTTTTGAGCTAACTCTATCTGGCGCAACTCGTGCCTCAATATTCGGAGCTCATGAAAAGGCTACACATTCTACTGGTGTGGTTCAGCAGCAGTGGGCACAAGTTTGGGCTCTGGTGGAGGTAGTGCTTCAGCATCTTGCTGAGGCTCTTCAGCTGCTGGGATTTGAGAGGGTTGTGGAGCTCGCCTAAACACATATTGAAGGATCACATTGTTCAACGGATCATCCGGGTGTACTAAGTCCTCATCATCATTGACTTGAACTCTAGCTTGCAGTGCCATGGCTATAATGGTGCACAGGAAAGCTCATACAGCCATAGAGTTTGCTAATTGCAGCATATGCCGCCAGATGGCCTTTCCCAAATCAATATCCTGCCCAGTTACTAGGCAGTAAAGGAGAATGCACCTCTCAAGAGTGATAGAATGTGTATGGGTCACCGATCTTAGCCTGCTGATTATAACCTGCAACCAAACCTGTATGTCTTTGTTCAAAAACTTGTTTTCTATATGTCTAGGTTTGGTTGAGGGCTGGGCATGATATGTCCAATGGCTCCCAGGATGTCCAATAGTCTCAAGTACTTCCTCCCAATTTACTTCGCCATTTAGCATCCGGGTGAAAGCATTATTTTCTACCTCAGAGGCCTAGTAGAAACAGTTGATAGCTGCAGAACTGAAATCTATTTGATGCCCTCTAAGAAAGACTCTGCTGCCTGTGGTGTAACGGAGGTTGGAGTAGAATTCCTCCACAAGGCAGGTGTGGGCTGGTGCTGGATTAGCAGCCAATCTGAGCCATTACCTTCTCAAGTTCATTTTCAAAGTGCTCATAATCTGGGGTAGTGGACTTTATGTCTCTCTTCATCACTATATTATGGGAGTTGAATGATGTTCTGTACCAGCTGCGGGCTTCAGCACTAATGAAACGATGCCAGTCAAAGTCCTCAATTTGTTGTCTGGGGTTCGCAGGTGGAGATTGAGCAGCAGGTTGCTGGTGGGATGACAATTCACCCCTTCTGGTACTACATCGGTGACGGGATGATGATTCACCCCTTCTAGTACCATGACACATCACCGAAGTGACACCTTAGTGTGCACGTTTTGGCCCAATTTTACCCTCTATAACAAACCATGCTCGAGCATGGTGTCGCGTGCTCGAGCGTGGAAATAAAGAATTAGTCCCTGTGACATTTTAGGACCATGCTCGAGTGTGTGAAGCTGCGCTCAAGCGTGTATCCCTGGGTCTGCATCTTCTTTTTTCTACATAATGCGAAGGTACTCCATTCCCCTTTTGATTTTTTTTCCTTGCATTGCTTCTTTTCACCTATAAAGTTAAAATACAATTAAAAATAAAATTAAAAATAATTTAAGAATGTGAAAAATGAATGAAACTTCCCTAAATGCATCCTAATTAATGATATGAATAGATTTTAATAAAAAGAACTAAAGGAAAGAATGTTGGTTGTCTCCTAACTATTACTTTGATTTAATGTCCCTAAGTTAGACATGACTCATAAGTTACTGAGGATCTTGGAGTAGGATTGAAGCCTTGAGCTTGTCAAAGTTTCCATTAATATAAGGCTTCAATCTTTGGCCATTGACCTTGAAAGTCCCCTTGGTTGGATGTGTGACTTCTATAGGCCCAAATCGTAGAATCTTAGTAACCTCAAATGGTCCAGACCACCTTGACGTTAGCTTTCCAAAGAAAAGTTTCAACTTGGAGTTGAATAAAAGCACCTTTTGGCCTACATGAAACTCTCTCCTCATAATATGCATATCATGCCACTGCTTGGTTCTCTCTTTGTATAGCTTAGTATTCTCATATGCCTCTTGTCTGAATTCATCTAACTCATTAAGTCGCAGCATTCTCTTCTCCCCAGCTTCCTTCAAATCAAAGTTCAACAACTTGGTGGCCCAATATGCTCTATGCTCTAGCTCAACCGGTAAATGACATGTCTTTCCAAAAATCAGCCTATAAGGGGACATCCCAATGGGGGTTTTGAAGGCTATCCTATAGGCCCAAAGAGCATCATCAAGCTTTGTTGACCAATCCTTTCTTGAGGTATTTACTGGCTTCCCAAGTATTCTCTTCAGTTCCTTATTAGAGACTTCCACTTGACCACTTGTTTGTGGATGATAGGGAATGGCAACCTTATGAGTGACGCCATACTTTGTAAGAAGAGCTTCAAATTGCTTATTGCAAAAATGTGTTCTTCCATCAGTAATGATTGCTCTTGGGGTACCAAACCTTGAAAAGACCTTCTTCTTGAGAAACTTGGTAACCACACTAGCATCATTAGTAGGTAAGGCTACAGCTTCACCCATTTGGATACATAATCCACTATGACCAAGATATACTTGTTACCAAAAGACATAGGGAAAGGTCCCATGAAATCAATGCCCCAAACATCAAATATTTCACAGACTAGAATGTTGTTTAGTGGCATCTCATGTTTCCTTGAGATATTTCCTACTCTTTGGCATTTGTTGCAACTTCACACCTAGTGATCAGCATCCTTGAAGATTGTTGGCCAATAGAAACCACATTGAAGGACCTTGGCTGTTGTGCGAATAGCTTCGAAATGTCCCCAACTGGTGATGCATGACAGTGAAAAAGAATATTGGTCACTTCCTTTTGAGCGACACATCTTCTGATGATCCGATTAGCACAATATCTATAGAGGAAAGGTTCCTCCCAAAAGTAATACTTAAGATCAGAGAAAAACTTCTTCTTATGGGAGTAGGATAGACCTTCAGCTAGGATTTTCTTCACCAAGTAATTAGCAAAATCAGGGAACCATGCTATTGCGTGAACTGCAAAGAGTTGTTTATCAGGAAAGATCTCCCTTATTTCTTCTTTTTCCTTTAGGTTAGTAATGGGTAGTCGAGAAAGGTGGTTTGTTCCTAGATTCTTTGCTCCTTTCTTGTCTTTAATCTCTAAATCAAATTCTTGAAGAAGCAAAATCCATCTAAGGAGCCTAGGCTTGGCATCTTTTTTTTCCAACAAGAACTTAAGAGCTGCATGATTCGTATAAACAATGACCTTCGCACCTATCAAATAAGAACGAAACCTGTCAAAAGCAAACACAACAACCAAAAGTTCTTTTTCAGTTGTAGCATAATTTAGCTGTGCTTCATTTAAGGTTCTACTAGCATAATAAATCACATGCAACAGTTTATCTTTCCTTTGCCCCAAAACAGCACCTATGGCATAGTCACTAGCATCACACATAAGTTCAAAAGGTTAATTCCAATCAGATGCAACAAGAATAGGGGTTGAAATCAATTTGTTTTTCAGAAGTTCAAATGCATGCAAACATTCATCATTGAAATTGAAAGGAACATCTCTAATCAACAAGGTACTCAAAGGTATATAAATTTTAAAGAAATCCCTAATAAATCTCCTATAAAACCAACATGCCCTAAGAAACTTCTAACTCCATTAATATTGGTTGGTGGAGGCAAATTTGCATGACTTCCATCTTGGCTCTATCTACTTCAATGCCTTTCGCTGAGATCCGATGCCCAAGCACAATTCCTTCCTGCACCAGAAAGTGACACTTCTCCCAATTTAAAACGAGTTAGTTTCTTGACACCTTTTCGAAACCAAAGATAAATTTGATAAATAATCATCAAAACTAGAACCAAAAATAGAAAAATTATCCATAAAAATCTCAATGAACCTTTCCACCATGTCATGAAAAATTGCCAACATGCAACTCTGAAAGGTTGCTGGCGCATTGCAAAGTCCAAATGGCATCCTACAGGCAAAGGTGCCATATGGGCAAGTGAAAGTAGTCTTTTCTTTAGCCTCTGGGGCTACATGAATCTAATTATAACCCTAGTAACTATCAAGGAAGCAGTAGTAGGCATGGCCTGCTATTCTTTCTAGCATTTAATCCATAAATGGAAGTGGAAAGTGGTCTATGCCAGTGGCATCATTGAGTTTTTTGTAGTCAATGCACATCTGCCATCCTGTAATTGTGCGGGTGGGAATCAGTTCATTTTTATCATTCTTCATCACTATGATTCCTCCCTTCTTTGGCACTACTTGGACTGGACTCGCCCAAGGGCTATCAAAAATTGGATATATGATTCCAGCATCCAAGAGTTCCACTACCTCTTTCTTCACAACTTCCTTTATTGTAAGGCTCAACTTTCTTTGTAGCTGCACAAGGGGTTTGTAGTCATCCTCCATAAAGATCTTATGCATGCAAAATGTTGGGCTACTGCCTCTCAAATCAAAAATCTGCTACCCAATTTCCCTTTTGTGGTCTCTAAGGACTCTGAGCAATATCTCCTCTTCTACTTCACTCAATGAGGCATTGACAATGACGGGATATGTATTCTTTTCTCCCGAAAAGGCACACCTTAAGTGAGATGATAGCTACTTGAGTTCCAACTTGGGTGGTTCATCCTTGGGTGGTTTGAACTCCTTTTCATCCAGGGTTTCAATGTGTGACTTAAGCTTGGGAGATTGGGCTTCCATTAACTAATGGCATAGCTCCATACTATTGTCATCCCATTCTTCCACTATCTTGGGATTCATCAAATCAGCCTCCAAGGGAGTAGTGAGGGAATTGACTTGGAATGCAGTAGCTACTAAATTCTCAATAACCTCCACTCTAAAACACGAATCAGCTTTTGTGGGGAACTTGGTTGCCTCAAATATATTAAAAGTAACTTTCTCGTCTTGAACCCACAGCTCAAGTTTCCCTTCTTCGATGTCTATTAAGGATCTCCTAGTGACTAGGAAAGATCTTCCCAGAATATGAGGGACCTCTCTATCTTCTTCCTTGTCTAGCACAATGAAATCTACTGGGAAAATCAGCTTGTCTACCTTCACAAGAACATCCTTAATGATGCCTCCAGGATGCTTAATGGATCGATCTGCCAGCTATAGGGATACCATGGTTGGTTTCATTTCCCGAACTCCAAGTTTCCTGAAAATAGAAAGACGCATTAGATTTATGCTAGCACCTAAATCACAGAGAGCTTTATCAGAATAAACATCACCAATAACACAAGGTATAGTAAAACTCCGTGGATCCTTTAGGTTAGGAGGTAATTTGTTCTATAAGATGGCATTACACTCCTCCATAAGCATGACTGTCTCATCATCTTTGATCTTCCTCTTTTGAGAGAGGATCTCCTTCATGAATTTTGCATAGTTGGGCATCTGAGTGAGAGCCTCCACAAAAGGTATATTATTGTGCAGCTTTTTGAAGACTTCCAGAAACTTGGCAAATTGCTTGTCTTGCTATTCTTTCTTCTGCTGCCTCGTTTTCTGTGGGTAGGGAATGGGAGGGTCATAAGCGAGGGTGCTGCTGATGCAAAAGTCTTGTCTTCATTTTTCTCACCATTGTTCTACCTCATAGGGATTTTATGTTTCTGACCCTTTTTTACCTCCACTTCACTAGACGATACCTCCTTAGACTACTTAGGCTCTGCTAATTCCTTACTACTCCTCAAGGTAATTGCCTTTACATGCTCGTTTCTCGGGTTAGCAATGTTGTTGCTTGGCAAAGAGCCTTGTGGTCTGTCAGCCAGTTGCTGAGATATCTGTCCCAATTGGTTTTCTATATTTCTGATAGAAGCCTCTATGTTCTTAAATCGTGCATCATATTACTTGAACTATGCTTCAGTTCTGTCCACAAAGTTGGAGTGAGCCTGCATGAACTGCTAAAACATATCTTCCAAGTTTGATTTCTTCTCTTGGGTAGGTTGGATGCATGAGTTTTTGGGAGGACCTTGATTACCACGGTAATACCCCGAGTTGTTATGCGCTCTGTGTCCAGGCATGTATTGATAGGAATTGAAGTTGTGCCTCTAGGAATTCATGTAATTCACTTGCTCTTTAGAGGATGGTTCCACATGGCACTTCCTATTAGGATGATCACCCTGACAAAAATCACACTTCAACACTTGAGCAGATGGTGGATTTGGAACTACTATACCTATATTTTTCTGAATCGCAGCATTTTGAAAAGCAAGAGCTTGCATTTGAGTAAGGAAGGCCATGGTGGTATCAACTTCCAGGACTCTTCTCTTCTGAACCCTTTCACTATGCTTCTAGTAGTTGTTGCTGGCTATCAATTCAAACAGCTCTTGAGATTCTTCTGGTGACTTATTGTTCATCGAGCCACTGGCAGCCATATCTACCATGACTTGTGTAGAAATCAGCAAACCATTATAAAAGGTCTAAATCTGCATCCATAGAGGGATGCCATGATGAGGACATCTTGCCAACAAGTCCTTGTATCTTTCCCACGTTTCATAGAAAGACTTCCCTTCTGATTGAGCAAAGGAGGTGATATCATTCCTTATTTTTGCTAACTTGGCGGGTGGGAAATACTTCTCCACAAATTTTCTGGCTACCATGTCCTTGGTGGTGAGTGATCCTTGGGGTAATGTAACATCCCCATATAACGTAATAAGAAATAATAAAAAATAAACATTTATTATTTATAACCTTGCCTCTAAACTTTTTAGAAAATGACACTTGGGTCCCTAGATCAATAGAATTAGCAGAATAAGATTTTAAACGAAGCAAAATCACGTAGTGAAAACGTAGAAACCTAAACCTCGGCCGATTGAGCCACGGAGGTATCCATATGTAAAATGACATGGAATGCCCCTAGACTTACCCATAATTATGAAAATGCCATTAGCCATAAACAACAAAAACCAAAAAGGGGCCTCAACTTGTAAAACGTTTAATTTACACTGTAAATCGATTTATTTGATTTTATTGAATCTTTAAGCTTGATTAGAAATTAATTAAGGGTTGATCAAGAGTTAATTAGATGTTAGATTAGAGATAATTAGAATAGAAACATATAAACTTCACAAATTTCTTCACATCCATCGTTTTTCGCCTAATTATTTGGTTTTATCGAATAATTGAGAATAATTAAAATTCGGTTAAATAAGTATTTAGAATCAATTGATTAGCAATTACTTGAGTTTAGATATGAGAGAATTAAGTTAGGAGTATAGAAGATTTCATAAAATTTTATTGAAAACCGATTTACCGATTTAAGGGAAATCAATAAAATTACGGTATTTTAAACTGTCGAAACTGAACTAATGGAATTACAAGCTTTAAACCCTATGAGCTAGGGCTGATTACTCAGCCACAACAACACAAAAAGGTGGCACCACTTTGGCCACAAACACAAGGAGGGCTGGCTGAATTTCAGCCTCTTGTGTTCAACCAATCAAAATCCAAGAAGCCAACTACCACACAATGCTTTATAACACAATTCCTCTCCTTTCCCTCAGCCATTTTCTGCATCGCTTCTTCTCTCCTTTCAACTCTCTTCTTCTCTTCCTCACTCACATAACTCTAGCCAACATCAAGCTTCATCAAGCTTTGCTCATCTAACCTTCAAAAATCCAGCAAAATCACTTAGAACAAAAGTAGGGGTTTAATACTTGCATCAATCTTGTGGTCTTGGCTGGCTGAGCTTGGATTATTTTCATAATATTTGATGTGTTAAATGAATTATTATGATGATATGTGATTGGTTTTGGGCTGTTTGTTTGATTAAAACCGAATTGGAAGCAAGAAAGAATGGAAATAGGAAGAGCTGGTGGGTTAGAGAACCAAAAACCCTCGGCAGTCCGTATGGTGGAGTGTACGACTCCACCTACAGCCAATTAAATTGGATAAAACCATTTTTATATGAAACAATACATCTAGGGCTTTCCATACATATATCATATAAGGCTTTTGGATTAGAATTGAGAGAGATATGAATTTTTGAATTTCGACCTAGGGTTTTGACTCTGGTTCTTAGCAGACTGGGTTGTTCAGGGTAGAACTTGCCCTATACTACTTGAAAATGAGTGAAACGAAACTTTTTTAGAAAGCTTACACATAGGAGAATTTCCTTAAAAATTTTAGAATTAGATAAGGTCCCAGTTGCTCCCAGTGATCCAAGAAAGTTGCCCTATGTCCAAACTGGGCCAGAACAGGGTAGTTTAGAAAGGTCAGAATTCGGGGCTTGTAACTCGAACCCTACTAAGTCAAATGGAATGGAACTTTTTGCAAATGAAACTTTACCCTGTTAGCTTTAATATGAGTCCAATTTCGTGTAATTTGAGTCAGTTTTAGATTTTTAATGGATTTTTACTTTTAGTTGCCTGATTCTGGCTAACTATTGGGCAGGCCGGGATAAAACCTGAATATCTTGAGTTATAGATATCAAAATTAGATGGGACCAAAGAGGTTAGAAACTAGACACATAACTCTCTAACATACCCAAAATTGAGGTCTAAATGAGTTAAACAGAAATTATGTCCTAATTTAGAAAAACCAGGTTGGCTAACTATGTTGAAGCAGAAACCTTGCCTTAATGAGCTTATTGTCATTATGAGTTCCATGTTGGAATATATATCTAATGTTGTGATTTTTGTGATAAATTGATGTTCTGGTGTGCTGGCACTATTCATGGGGAAGCGGACATGTTCCGTTATGCTGCCGAAATTTCGGCAGAATCCATGCATAAGATTCATATATGCAAGGATGATTTAAGTATGATATGAATATATTGAATATGGGTCCCTTCACCTGGAGGCAGTTACGAGATCCCTCCTAGTGAAGGCAGTTAAATAAGATAAGATGTGGATCCCTTCACTTGGAGGCAGTTGCACTTTGAATCCCTCCTTGTGAAGGCAGCTACCCTCTACCTTGGAGGCATGTGGTCAGAAGAGATCCCTCAGTTAGAGGCACGTGACCAAAATAAGATCCCTCCACGATTAGAGGCACGTGAATCCCCTTGTGGGTGAGTCGGTGTGATGACAGTCACTAGTCAAGCTCACGAGCTCACTTCAAGGCCAGGTTACCCAAGGGCAGTAAAGGCTAAAGACTGAAGATTAAATCATATGCAAGCACCCCACTCACATGAGGCATGGCATCGACCCAGCTAGTGTGAGTATAGGGGATAAAACTTACATGAGGCATGGCATGATCCAGTTAGTGTAAGTACCGAATAAAGATCCCATATTTCTAAGGAACGTGACATGGTGATCAGGCTCTGACGGGGTGCGACATGGCAATCATACTCTGGAATATGGCACGTAAAGATTTTATGATAAAAAGGAAGATAAAGAAAGACAAGTGAATCTCATGTTTATGCATAAGTTCAAATACAAGTAGAGGTAGGTGCAAATGTTATGTATCTAGTTTATTGATGTGTATTTTAATATGCACAGTTATTATTCATAGTATAGTTCATAAATTGGTGTTGTATGGGCTCTCCCAAAGGTCAAGTATATGAGTAAAATAAACTTTGCTTCGGACATTATATTTTCGAACTTTAAAATTTAACAGTTTGTATAGCATGTTCATCTGTTTCAAAATAAACTAAAGCAAACTGGAGATGACAACGATGACGTTATATATGATAATTAGAGAATCCTACTAAGAATTTATAATTCTCACTTTTATTTTCTGTGTTATCTCCAGATAGCTCGAAAGATTTCGAAGACGGCTGAAGTTGCTGTGAAATAAGGCCCGCTCAGGTAACAATAACAACTCTTGAGTGTGGTGCTATGACTTAAGCATGGTACTGTACTTGGGAGGGTATTACAAGTAAAGACTTTAACCATGCTCTGGCCTTGTCCTTGAAAGAAAACTGAAACAACCTCAGTCGGATAGCATCATTAGTGGCTCTATTCATCTTAACCATGTAACAAATCTCTAGGAATGTACTAATGTGCTCATTGGAATCTTCAGTTGGCAAGCCCGAAAATTGGCAATTGTTCTGAACGAACTGAATTAGTGAGGTCTTCAATTCAAAATTGTTGTCTTGAACTGGAGGTCTCACTATGCTTGAAGCACACCCATCCAGAAAAGGTGCTAAGTAATTCTTCATGGCTCTTCGATTCTAGTTGTTTTCTTCATCCATGTTGCTTGCTTGATCTTCTTCATGCATTCTTCTTTCTCTTCTCAGTTGTCTTAAGGTACGTTCAATTTATGGATCGAAAATGAGTTCACCCTCTGAGCAACTCCTTTGCATTAACTATGCAACCAAGAGAAAGAAAAAAATTGAGTGATAATTGAAACTAATAAAAAGATAAAAAATAAAAAATAAAAATTGGCTCAATCTAGAAGCCAACTAGCCAAAAAGTGATATTGAACTATCCCCGGCAACGGCGCCAAAAACTTGATGCGGCTCCGGCAAGTATGCCGAATCGTACAAATAATAAAGTAGTGAAAAAGATATCGTTCCCACGAAGATAGCTCAAGTACCGAAGTTAACTAATTGAGTGTCAAGTTAAGTAGAGATGATGAAAAACAATAGTAGATAAACAAAACTCAAAGTGAGCAATTCAATAACCACATAGAAGAATTGTGTTACATTGAATCTGATTAATCAAAGATGTTAGGGCTATTGATTTCATCTACTCTTTAACGTTGTTATCCTTGTAAATCAGTTATCCACTTCCTAATCTTATAGATTTATAGCTGGATTCCCTATTTTGATTACAAGTCTCTCTCTCAAGATTAGGTAATTCTCTCCTACTTAATATGATTGCCTAATCTCTTAGCACAACCTAGATTAAGGGAGGATAGGCTCCGTGGATTACCCATAAAGGCCACACAAGTCGCATTTATCTATCTCTAGTTTTTGCTCAAATTATGGTGATTATGACAAAGGGCTTTCTTCATAACTTCCCTCTTGATTAATTGTAAAGCCTCAGATCATTCAAGTGGTGATCAACCACTCAAAAGTATTCAACACAATCATAACACTAAATCATAAAGAAAAGAAACTTGGATCACATTAAAACATGATTAACATTGTTTTTGAGTGGCTACATCAATGCCCTAACAAGAGGGACTTAGTTCATGATGAAAAATAAAAACAAAGGATTAAAAGAAAAGTGAAAAGCAAAAGGAAGAATCCATGGATGACAGAAGAAGTGTAGAAAATAGGTTGACACGGATCTCTCCAGCTTCCATTAGGCTATAAGAACCTTCAATCTTCACCTCCAATGCTTCCAAGGTTCTGCTAAGTGGCTCTTCACGATCTCCAAAACAGTGATCCAATTGTTTAAATATATCCCCAGATCTTCTCCCAAATGATTGGTTCGAAATAACAAATTTTCCTTGTTTATCAAGGCCATGCTCGAGCGTACAGGCTGCGCTCGAGCGTGCCTCCCTGAATCTCATAGTGTCCTCCTTATATGGCCCACGCTCAAGCGTTGGGTCGCGTGCTCAAGCTTGGCCATCTTTCAATTCCTTGAGCTCTCTGTACCAACCCACGCTCGAGCATGGGGTTGTGCGCTCGAGCATAGGTCTTAAAACTTGACACTTCGTTTTCTTTGAGTTGAATACCTTCAATCAAAATGACCAATAATAAGTGAAAATGTTCCAAAAGGTATGTAATTTCAATATTAAGCCATGACATAACAAAGTCCCTAATATGATGCTAAATTAATGCTAGACTATTACCTAATATGCAAGAAATCCTAAAAACTATATAAAAACACTAAGAATTAGAACTCTCATTGGAGAGTTATCAGTAGGCCACAAAAATATTTTCTTAATTGTTAGCATGAATGAGAACATTTTTCTTACTCTTATTTCATGTCTACTCATAATAAGCAAATTTGAGGAATAAATCAAATGATTCAAGCTTGTGCTCAAACCATTCAGCTGATATGGACTATTTTCCTACCTTTCCACTACCTCTAGATAATGATGATGATGATGTTGAGCAGTAGATGATGGGACACTACAAGAATAGAAAAGGGGAGTTTTACTACTTTCTTTTATTTTTCTTTATTTTGTTTTGTTTGGCTATTATTAGATTATTGCTTTTATTTTCTTTGTTCAAGTTTAGTTGTCTTTTTATGCTATAGTTTTCTTCATGTCAGTAGAGTCTATACATATGTATAAGTGATAACTCCATTTTGTGAGTCATATTTTTAGTTAGTTTTCGTTGAATTTGTGTTATGGTTGTTTAATTTAGCTTTTGTTTTGTTGCATTTTATTATATAGTTTGGGTTAATTGGTACTTTTAGTCTTTTATTATTTTTGTTATTTGGTTGGATACTTATTTTGGGTTTATTTGATTTACTGTAAATGCAAGTGGGCCCAAAGGAAGTTGGAAGAGGCGAAGCCATGAATTTAGACTTAGCACCTTGCATTATAGCGTAAGCCAGTGCACTATAATGCATTGCCGCAGAAGGAAGAAATGGCCACGTTCATGTTGCACTATAATGCAACCAAGTGAGCTACAGCGTGCTCCCATTTTGTCAAACTTTCCAAGGATTTTAAGTTGCGCTATAGTGCAACCAAGCGCACTATAGCGCACTCCCGTTTTCGCAGACTCTGTCAACAATTTTTGCTGCGCTATAGCGCAACTCATGTGCTATAGCGTGCCACCGTATTTTGCAAATGAGCTAAGAATTTGGGCTTGCAGTATAGTGTAACCCTTTGCCCTATAGCACAAGCCCGTTTGCAGCAGATTATCAATTCGAGCAGGAAGTTATAAGAGGGGATCTATGCACTATAAAAAGGAGGTCACACAAATCACAAAAGGACTCCCAGACATTTTACACACTTTCCAAGGTAGCAAACTTTTCTCATAGAGATTGAAAGTGAAGATTCAAGGATTCCGGAGCTTAATCATCAACACAGAGAGATCCAAATATTTCTGAATTCCTTGTTTCTAGCCAGAATTCTCCATGGATTTTTGTTATTCTATTTCCTTGTCTTTATACTCTGTTATTGTTTTCTTTTCTTTAGACATGAACTAAATTTCTCTTGCTAGGGTGTTAATGGACCCTTTTGTCTGACAAATTTCTTTATGGATTAATGTTATTCTTGTTTCTATTTCAATTGCTTAGTGTTTTTATTTGTACTTAATGCTTTTGAGTGATTGGCCACCATTCAATTGATTCGTTGGTTTGCAATAACTAGAGATAGGGTTTGTAAACAAAGCTTCTTAACATAAACACTGTGAGCTGAGCGAAAAATAGAGATAGACAAACGCAGTTCATGCGATCAACGTAGGAACCCATAGAACTTCAACCTTTTGCTAGACTAGTTTGTGCTAAGAGATTAGGCAATCAGTTTAGGATAAAGACTATTGGTTGATCTCGAGAGAGGCTAGGAATAAATTAAGGAGAACCGACTGTAAGTCAATTTGGATAGAAATGAATTAACAGAAATTCATAGGCAAGGCGTCTACAGTAGGTGAAATTAATTAGCCTAGCATTCATTCCATTGTATTTAGTCAACCCTTTTTGCATTCATCCCGGTTACTATTTTTCTTATTGATTAAATTCTTATTTTTATTTTAAATTTCTCTACATCCATAATTTCATTCCTTCCAAATAGTTATTCCCTTAGACTATTTGGTAATTGATCTATCCTCATGGGAACAATACTTTTCTTGTAACACCTTATCAGACAAAGTATTATGCTTAAGTCATAATAAAATTATCCGATAAGTGATTACGTGTACTACTGGTTTAATTCTACTTTCTGTATTAGTACTAATTACTCGCATAATAAAAATTCCTGCATGATGACGGAATAAATTCTGATTAATCGATATACTGTAAGTAACATAACATAAATAAGAGTGCAACAAGGACGGAATTTCTGCAACATATATATATACATAGACATCTGCTTTATCTGTTTGACAAAACGATATAGGAAAAAAAAATATGAGGCCGCTAGCACAAAATAAAACGGCCGGTCCCTAAGAACTCTACCCTGAGTGGTCCCCATGGGACATTTCATATACTACCCCTAATCCATACTCATCTATTCATGACCCAGATTATCAAAAGAGGGTCATTCTATACATCTACTATCTAAGCAGAATCCGAAGAGAGAAACCCATTCGCCATGGGTGCATCTGCGGGAGGGTGGCCAGTACTGGGAGCAGAGGAAGAGGAAGAACTCGCTGCCTCCGATGGGTCCTCCTCTGACATCGAGGCAGAGAGCATCGGCTGTGGTGGTGAAGCAGGAGGGGCCATAGGAGCGGGGGCTACTGGTGCGGCTGGTGCTACTGGAGGAGGTGGGAATGGCTGGGTCACATGAAGTGGAATGGCGATGTATGGGACAGCGGGATCAAACAGGGGATGCATAAGGGGTACGGCAAAATCTCTCTGGAAGAAGAAATATAAATGAAACTGGCACCTGCCAGATATATATATAGAGTCCAGAAATGGATCGATGTGTATGTGAAGCTTGGGGAACTCAATGAAGAGAACTCCTATCGCAGCGTGCTCCATAGTCTGAGAATGACGCGGTAATATACAGTAGGGTGAGAAATAGAAATTTCTCAGTAGGAATTCCTAGTTCTAAACATGTGTCATTGCTGTCATTCCCAGTTGTTTCAGTCGTGCAACAATTTTCAAATAGTATGGTAAAATAATAGAATTTAACTTAAATACTCATTTGTGAAGCATACACCGAAACAAGTTCAATTTTAATTAACTAATATACTAAGATACTCAAATAATAATCACAGCGGAACAATAGCAGGTTCTGAATAATAAACAGAGATCTAGAACGATCAATAGAAAAGTTTTACACTGTACATATGCATGTGCAATGAGAAGATGCATCTTATTCTTGGAGGCTTTCGCCCATTAAAACTCATTTCCATCCTTGGTCCCCTGGGAGTCATTGGCCATATACTCCTGGGTAATAGTCCGCTTTTCAGGACCGAGTTCGTTCCTATACAGGATGGCCGGGTTTACTTTCCCCGACCTTCCCACTGATCTATTCCCCTTAATTTATTCCGGGGCTTGCCCAAGTGATATGGAATTCCTTATCATATTATGAAATGAATGCACATTTATACAACTTGTAAATTTCGTATAGTACATCATATTCGTATCAAGAATATAACAATATTGGTAAGTATAAGATTTAAAGTCTCAAGCATCAATCTAACTTGTAGGCTTTTTAATTTTTGTTAAGGTTTCCGAGCTCGACATCAATACTCAACATTATCCGAGTTCCTATTTCCCTACACTACGTTCGATCTCTCGAGGTTACGTCTCTCTTCCGATTTCCGAGTTGCTTGACTTCCGACCTTACTCCACCATTAGTCGTTTGAGACTCTGATAGGTATATTTCATAATTCCCGAGCTTCCCAACTACTAAATCCCGAGTTCGATATCAATATACCCGATAGGGACTTCTATTTACTACATCTGAGTTCAATCACTTAAGTAAATCCCTCCAAGTCTAACCTTAAGCATGTATTTCCGGGTTCGTCCTTACACGCTCCCGACCTAGCTTTCTGTTTTACCGAGTTTAGAATTCAATTCCAAGATCATCGACCTAGCTTCTCATCCACTATCTTCCGACTTCCGACATTAACTCAAATTCCTTTGAGGCTTGTTCTGCTTTTAATCAGAAATGCACTATTAAAGGGAAAAATCCACTAAAAATATAAATGTGGGTGAAATCATGTGAAATTTATATCCATGTAAAGTTAACAGAACATGCTTTCGAATGAATTAAGTTTCATGTCATTAGGATGAGTATAATTGTAGATATGGGCTTTAGAACTTGACCCTACTGGTTTATTTTGCTCTAACACGGATTGGATATAGAATAACTTTCTCGACTCGCTAGGGAACGAATGGGACCTTATCAAAATCGCAAATTTTTATGGGATATCCTCCTATGTGTTTTCAAGCACCGTTGGTTGCACTTAATTTGGAGTTGTATAGGGTGAGTTACACCCTTCTCAACCCATGCTGCCCAGGTAAGAACACAAATTTCTAGACCCAACTTCAAAAATTCATAACTAATTCTATACTAATCCAATGGCCTTATATTTTATATGTATGGAAAGCCCTAGATGTCTAGTTTCATATAAAAATGGTTTCATCAAATTTAAACAGCGGTAGGCGGAGCCGTACACTTTACCGTACGAACTACCGAGGGAAATCCTATCCTGCTTCTAGGTTTGTCTCCTCCCTTCAAGCTATTTGCCCCCAATTCAAATTTTAATCACAACACTTATGCAAAATCAATCATAAAACATCATCATCACTCTATAAAACATCAAAATCTCAGATTAGACAACCCCACATGCAGTCCCAAATCAATTAAACAAGATGAGAAGTTGGATTTCCTACCTTATCTTGAGTAGTTTGGCTGATTTTGTGTTCTTGGATGGTGGTGGCTTGGGGTGAAGCTTGAAGATGGATGAGAATGGAGTAGAAAATGATAGCAAGGAGAAGAGAAAGAAGGGAGTTTCAGCTGATGGAGGGGTCAAAATTTTGCTTATGAAGAAAGAGAAAAGGAAGTGAGATATGTGGAGGTTGGCTTGATTTTCATTGGTGGACCTAAAATGGTCATAAAATCTGATTCAATCCTCCTCATCTAATGGCTATCTAGGCACCACTTGGGGGAGCATTTGGCTGAATCTTGGCCATTGATTCTAGGGCTCTCGTGGTTTAATTTCTACTGGTCCGGTTTCGACAGTTGGAAATACCGAAATCCTACCGATTTCCTTTAAATCGGTAAATCGGTTTGAAATTGTTCTATGAAGTTTTCTATGCTCCTAACCTAATTCTATCTAGCCTAACCCTTTTAATTTACACTTGATTGGCCTTAAGTAAATGTTTAATCAAGTTCTGATTAAACTCACTTATTTGATTAAAAATCGAATAATTCAGTTGTTTACAGTAAATTTTTCGGTCGTTACATTTCTCATCACTTTATTACTTGTACGATCAGGTATACTTGCCAAAGCTGCATCAAGTTTTTGGTGCCATTGCTGGGGATAGTATCAATATCATTCTTAGTTGATAGGATACTAGATTAGATATTTTATATTTTATTTTTGTTATTTATTTCTATTTAGCCTTGTTATTTTGTGTTAGTCCTTTCTTCACCCGTTCTTGTGTTCAGTTTTGTAGTTTACATGAAGGTGTCAATCTGTTGAATACTTGCTCTTTGATCAAGAAATAGAGCGTTCCTTTCGTCAACTTAGGAAAGCATGGAGAGCAATTGAAGAAGTTCTTGAAGTTACCATGGCCAATGACAATGAGCATGATGATTATAATATCCCCATATAACGTTATAGGAAATAATGAAAATGTGATTGGGCAAACTTTTATTATTTATAGCCTTGCCCCTGAATATTTTTAAAAATGATATTTAGGTCCTTATATCAATTGAACTAGCAGAATACGGTTTTAAATGAAGCAGAACCACGTAATGAAACGTAAAAACCCAATTCTTGGCCAATTGGGCCACGGAGGTGTCCACATATGAAATGACGTGGGATGCCCCTAGACTTGCCCATAATTACGAAAATACCATTAGCCATGAAAAGCAAAAACCAGAAAGGCCCTTAACTTGCAAACTGTTTAATTTACACTATTCATCGATTTATTCGATTTTATTGAATCTTTAAGATTCATTAGAAATTAATTAAAGGTTAATCAAGAGTAATTAGATGTTAAATAGAGGGATTAGAATTAGAAATAATTAGAATAGAAACATAGAAAACCTTACAAAATTCTTCAAGACCATTTGGCCAATTTGAAGGAAATCGATAAAGATTCAGTGTATTAAACTGCCAGAACCGGATCAATAGAATTTCACACCGATCACCCTAGTTTAAGTGGTTGTTATTCAACTACTCCTAACCCCATGGAGCGCACCATTTGCTACCCAAGTTGATGGAAAACTTGGCTCAATAACCACCAATTAATCCTTGGCCAATCACAAGCCTTCTCTTATGTTTTAAGACACCAAGACCCTCTTCAACTCTCTCATTTTTGTGCTCCCTCTTCAGCTGGCCATTTCTCACTCTTCCTTCTCCAATTTTCACTTTATCTTCCTCAAAACTCCAAGCCTCATCCACTTCCTCCACCAAGAGCTCAATTCTAGCTAGTTTCTACATCAATTGGAGGTAGGATTCAACCCCTTCTCTAAATTTTCTTGTGAATTGGGGCTGCTGTGGATTCACTTGGATGCATGTATTTGATGTTATTATGAGTTTATATGAAGGTTTATGGCTGGATTGTCCTGTTTTAAATGAAGTTTTGGATGATCATCTAGTGAAGAGAAGCAAATAGAATGGATTAGGTTAAGGAAACCTACGGCGGTCCGTACGAAGAAGTGTACGGCTCTGCCTACAGCAGTTTAAATTTGATGAAACTATTTTTATATGAAACTATACATTCAGGGCTTTCCATACATGTATCATATAAGGCCATTGTTTTAGTATTGAGAGAGATATGAATTTTGGAAGTTCAACCTAGGTTTTTGAGTTTGATTTTGGGTAGACTGGGTTTTTCCAGGCAAAACTCGCCCTATACTACTTGGAATTGAATGAAACCGACTTTGCTAGAAAGCTTACATATAGGAGAATATCCCATAAAAATTTTAGAGTTATATAAGGTCTCGTTTGTTCCCAGTGAGTAGAGAAAGTTGCCCTATGTCCAAACCAGGCCAAAATAGGGCAGTTCAAGAAAGTCAATTTTCGGGGCTTATAACTCGAACTCTACTAAGAAAATGAAATGGAACTTATTGCAAATGAAAGCTTGTCTTGTTAGCCTTAATAAGATACCAATTTCATATCATTTGAACTAGTTTTCAATTTTGAGTAGATTTTTACTTTTAAGTGTGTAATTCTGGCCAGCTTCAGGGCAGGCCAAGATAAAACTTAAATAACTTGAGCTACATTTATCAAAATTAGATAGGACTAAAGAGGTTAGAAAATAGACACACAAGACTTCAACATATCCAAAATTCAAGTCTAAATGAGTTAAAATGAATTTAAGGCTCAATTTTCAAAAACGGGCAGAGTTGAAGAATATGACCAGGATTTCCAAAATTAAAGGATTTAATACCTTAATGCATATATGAGTTCAATTAAAGTCTAAGTGTTGCAAATTCCATGTTGGTTCTTGAAATATTGATGCATCATATTTGATCTCTTACTGTGACTGACTGTCTGTTGAGACTGGCACTATTCATGGGAAAATGGATCTGATCCGTTATGCTACCGAATTTTCGATAGAATTGTAAGGAAGTTATGAGCCTTTATATGTTATGAATATGTATGTGGCAATCATGTATGTAAGGACATATGAAAATAAATGATGAAGCATATGTATGAGTGCATTTAGCATGTCTATGCTTGATTATGAATGAGAATGAAAGGATATGAATATATTAAATGTGGATCCTTTCACCTGGAGGCAGTTATGAGATCCCTGCTTGTGAAGGCAGTTAAATAAGATAAGATCGGGTCCCTTCACTTGAAGGCAGTTATTTGAGATCCCTCCTTGTAAAGGTAGTTAAAAGACAAAGATGTGGGTCCCTTCACTTGGAGGTAGTTGCACATTGGGTCCCTCCCTATGAAGGCAGCTAAAACTTTTGGGTCCCTCCCTATGAAGGCAGCTAAAACTTTTGGGTCCCTCTATGTTGGAGGCAGATGGCCAACTGAGTCCTTCCGACCTAGAGGCACATGGGTCCCCTTGCGAGTTAGTACTGTGTGACGACAGTCACAAGTTGAGCTCACTCCTAGATCAGACTACCCAAGAGCAATAAAGACTAAATATTCTGTGATGAAAGATTTGATAATGAATCCATATTCCTAAGGAGTGTGACATTGTGATCACGCCCCAATGGAGTATGACATGGCAATCGTACTCTGGAATATGTGTAACCAATAAAGGAAGATAAAGGAAGAAAAGAAAATTATGTGTATTTGTATAAATTCAAGTACGAGCAAAGGCATGTGCAGAGTTCATGTTTTCAGTATATTGATGCCATTGTTTTTTAAAACATTTCAGTTATTGTTCATAGCATAATTCATGAATTGATTCTATTGCCAATGTGATTTAAGTGCATGAGACAAAATGAACTCTGCTTCGGACAATATATTTTCAACTATAAAAATGAATAGTCTATTTAACATACTCACATTTTTCATAATAAACCGAAGCAGCTGGAGATAATAACAATGACACTATGTGTGATAGTTTAGAGAATCCTACTGAGAATTTAAAATTCTCACTCCTATTTCCGTGTTATCTCCAGATAGCTTGAAAGATTTCAAAGACGGCTGAAGTTGCTGTGAAATAAGGTCCGCTCAGGTGACAGTAACAACTCTTGAGTGTGGTGCTATGACTTAAGAATAGTACTGTACTTGGGAGGGTGTTACAATGATAAAGTCATGAAGGACTACTTGGCAACCATTCTTGAAAGGTGCTCATCAAGTATTATAAGACCGCCTATCCAAGCAAACAACTTCGAGCTGAAGATGTCACTCATTCAGTTCGTGCAACAAAACTGCTAGTTTGCTGGACTACCTAGTGAGGATCCAAACAAACACCTCAACAACTTCCTAGAAATCTATGACACCATAAAAATTAATGGTGTCACAGATGATGTTATTCGGTTGAAGCTATTCCATTTTTCATTTAGGGACAAAGCCAGAGCTTGGTTAAAGTCTCTACTACAAGGGACACTTACTACTTGGGATATGGTGGCCAGGAAATTCTTGGAGAATTACTTTCCTCCTGCCAAGTCTACCAAGATGAGGAATGACATCACTTCCTTCACCCAAGCGGATGGAGAATCCTTCTATGAGTCTTGGGAGAAGTATAAGGAATTATTAGCCTAGTGTTCATATCACGGCATCCCGCTCTGGATGCAAATCCAGACATTCTATAATGATCTCCTCATGTCCACCCAGATCATGGTTCACACAGCAGCTGGTAGCTCTCTAAATAATAAGACACTAGAGCAGTCATAGGAGCTATTTGAAACAATGGCTAGCAACAATTACCAAAGGTCTAGTGAGAGAACTCAGAAGAGAGGAGTCTTGGAAGTTGACACTACCACTGCTTTTATGGCCCAGATGTAAGCTTTCTCTTTCCAAAATGCAGCCATTCAGAAGCAATTGGATATGCTCAATACCGCTTCCCCAGCACCGATCTTGCGGTGTGACTACTGCCAAGGGAATCATCCTAATGGAGAATGTGCCACAGAGCCTAATTCTGATGAACAAGTCAATTACATGAATGGTTAGAGGCACAATTTCCATTCCAATAGTTATGCTCCTGGATATAGACTATGGTCATTCCAGTTAGTTTCGTGGGAACCAAGGTGCTCCCAGGCATTCATACAACCCATCTGTTCAAGAGAAGAAGTCTAATTTGGAGGAAATGTTCCAACAATTCATGCAGACTCATTCTAATTTTGTGTACAAAATTGAAGCAAAGTTCAAGCACTAAGAGGCTTCCATTAGAAACCTTGAAACTCATTTAGGCCAGATATCCCAGTAACTAGCTGAAAGACCATAGGGTACTTTGCCTAGCAATACAGTGAAAAATCCAAGAGAGCAAGTTAAGGCAATTACCCTACGAAGTGGCAAAGAATTAGAAGAACCTAAGGTGCCAAAAGTGGAAGAAGAGCAACCTGCTGAGACTGAAGTGCAAACAGCCAACGGGAAGAAATATGAGGTTTCTATGAAGTGTAGCAAGGGTGTGGGAGAAAAAGAAAAGGCACCAGAGTATGTGGCACCACCTGCCTATGACCCTCCCATTCCTTATCCATGGAGGGTAAGGCAACTAAAGAAGGAGCAACACGATAAACAATTTGCAAAATTTTTAGAAGTATTCAAGAAGCTGCAAATTAATATACCTTTCGTGGAATTGACTCAGATGCCTAATTATGCTAAGCTTATGAAGGAGATCCTTTCTCAGAAGAGAAAAATCAAAGATGATGAGACAGTCCTACTTATTGAAGAGCGCAGTGCCATCTTACAAAACAAGTTGCCTCCCGAGCTTAAGGATCCAGGGAGTTTTACTATTCCATATGTTATTGGTGATGTTTATTTTAATAAATCTCTTTGTGATCTTGGTGCCAGTATTAATTTAATGCCTTTGTCTATTTTTAAGAAGCTTGGAGTTGGAGAAGTCAAGCCTACCATGATGTCTCTACAGCTGGCTGACAGATCAATCAAGCATCCAAGAGGCATTATTAAGGATGTTCTTGTAAAGGTGGACAAGTTCATATTCCCAGTGGATTTTGTATTACTTGACATGGAGGAAGACAGGGAAGTCCCCCTCATTCTTGGGAGACCTTTCTTGGCCACGGGGAGAGCTCTGATAGATGTCCAAGAGGGAAAGTTAAAGTTGCGGGTACAAGATGAGAAGGTTAACTTCAATGTTTTTGATGCAACTAAGTTTCCCCTTGAAGCTGATTCATGCCTTAGAGTTGATGTCATTGAAGAGGTGGTGAGCTCTTCCTTTGGAGCTGTTTCCACCACCATTCCCTTAGAGGCATACTTGGTAAACTCTAAGATGGCAGAAGAATTAGAGGACAGTAACTTGTAGCTATGCCACGAACTTTTGGAAGCTCAACCTATAGTTTCCTAACCTTCTTCTGACACTTTGACATGGGATAAGGAACTACAACCAATGAGTGAGGAGCCACCGAAATTAGAGCTCAAGCAACTTCTATCCATCTAAGATATATATTCCTTGGTGAGGGTGATACATATCCTGTTATTATTAGTGCCTCACTGAGTAGTGTAGAAGAAGATAAGTTGCTAAGGGTACTCAGAGATCATAAAACAGCTATTGGGTGGCAAATTTCAGACTTGAAGGGTATCAGTCCCACCTTTTGCATGCATAAAATCTTCATGGAAGATGACTTCAAGCCACTGGTCCAACCACAGAGGAGGTTGAACCCAACCATGAAAGAGGTTATAAAGAAAGAAGTGGTGAAGCTCCTAGATGTAGGGATCATATATCCCATTTTAGACAGTGTTTAGGTGAGCCCAGTCTAGGTGGTACCCAAGAAAGGAGGAATTACAATGGTGAAGAATGAGAGTAATGAGCTCATTCCAACTCGTATGGTCACCAAGTGGAGGATCTGTATTGATTATCAGAAGCTTAGTGATGCCACCGGTAAGGACCATTTCCCACTACCCTTCATGGAGCAGATGTTGGAGAGGATAGCAGGCTATGCTTACTATTACTTCTTGGATGGCTACTCTGGTTACAACCATATACACATTTCCCCAGAGGATCAGGAGAAGACTATATTCACTTGCCTATATGGGACATTTGCTTATAGGAGAATGTCATTTGGGTTGGCAATGCTCTAACTACCTTCCAGAGATGCATGCTGGCCATTTTCCATGATATGGTGGAGAGGTTTATAGAGGTTTTTATGGATGATTTTTCAATTTTTGGTTCTTCTTTTGATGATTGTTTGTATCATTTATCTTTAGTTTTGAAACGATGTCAGGAAATTAACCTTGTTTTGAATTGGGAGAAGTGTCATTTTATGGAGTAGGAAGGTATAGTCCTTGGACATCGGATCTTAGCTAAAGGAATTGAAGTGGATAGAGCCAAAATTGAAGTCATTGAGAAGTTACCTCCACCAACCAATATGAAGGGAGTTAGAAGTTTCTTAAGCTATGCTAGATTCTATAGCAGATTTATTAGGGATTTCTCTAAAATTGCTAAGCCCTTGAGTAATTTGTTAGTTAGGGATGTTCCTTCCAAATTTGATAGTGAATGCTTGCATGCCTTTGAACTTTTGAAAAACAAATCAGTTTCAGCTCCCATTCTTGTTGCACCTAGTTGAGATTTGCCATTTGAGCTCATGTGTAATGCTAGTGATTATGCCATAGGTGCTGTTTTAGGACAGAGGAAGAATAAGTTGTTGCATGTTATTTATTATGCCAGTAAAACTTTGAATGATGCACAACTTAATTATGGTACCACTGAAAATGAACTTTTGGCTGTTGTTTTTGCTTTTGACAAATTTTGTTCTTATTTGATAAGTGCAAAAGTGATCGTCTACACGAACCATGTAGCCCTAAAGTTCTTGTTGGATAAAAGGATGCCAAGCCTAGGCTCCTTAGATAGATTCTACTGCTTCAAGAATTTGATTTGGAGATCAGAGATAAAAAGGGAGCAAAGAACTTGGTAGCTGACGACCTTTCCAGACTAACCTCTCCCTTTCTGCATGAGGAGGAAGAGATTAGAGAGACATTTCCTAATGAGCAGCTATGGGTAGCACAAGTAGCACCATGGTTTGCAGACTATGCCAATTACCTAGTAAAGAGAATTCTACCTGAGGGCCTCTCACACTCCCAAAAGAGAAAATTCTTTTCTGACCTTAAATACTATTTTTGGGATGAACCATTTCTTTATAGACATTGCTCAGATCAAATCATCAGAAGATGTGTCCCCCATGAAGAAGTGGCTAGTATTCTTTACCATTGTCACACATCACCAGTTGCTGGTCACTTCGGAGCTACCCGAACAGCTGCTAAGGTCCTCTAGTGTGGGTTTTATTGGCCCACTATTTTTAGAGATGCCAATGACTACGTGAGATAGTGCAATGAATGCCAAAGGACTGGGAATGTTTCTAGGAAGCATGAGATGCCATTGAATAACATTTTGGTGGTTGAGCTTTTTGATGTTCGGGGTATTGACTTCATAGGCCCCTTTCCCACTTCCTTTGGCAACAAATATGTATTGGTAACAGTTGATTATGTGTCCAAATGGGTGGAAGCCATGGCATCTCCTACTAATGATGCCCAGGTTGTCACAAAGTTTCTAAAGAAGAATATTTTCTCAAGATTTGGCATGCCAAGAGCAATAATCAGTGATAGAAGCACACACTTCTACAACCATCAATTTGAAGCTCTTCTTGCCAAATATGGTGTGAATCACAAGGTTACCGCTCCCTACCAGCCTCAGACAAGTAGCCAAGTGGAGGTGTCTAATAGAGAGTTGAAAAAAATCTTTGAGAAGACTGTTAATTCCTCAAGAAAGGATTGGTCAGTTAAGTTAAATGATGCTCTGTGGGCTTAAGGACAGCTTTTAAGACTCCCATCAGGATGCCTCCATATAGATTCGTCTTTGCAAAGGCTTGTCACTTGCCAGTGGAGTTGGAGCACAAGGCATCTTGGGCAACAAAACTGCTTAATTTTGATCTCAAGGAGGCAAGTGAGAAAAGAATGCTACAGCTTAATGAGTTGGATGAGTTTAGATAGGAAGCTTACAAAAATGCCAAGCTCTATAAGGAGAAAACTAAGAAGTAGCATGATAGGAATATACTGAGAAGAGACTTTCACATAGATCAAAAAGTCCTACTCTTCAATTCTAAATTGAAGCTATTCCCTAGGAAGCTGAGATCAAGGTGGTCAGGACCTTTTAAAATCACTAAAGTATCCCCTTTTGGAGCCATTGAGGTCACACATGCTACAAAAGGCACTTTTAAAGTCAATGGCCAAAGGTTGAAGCCATATGTTGATGGGAGCTATGATAAACTCAAGGCTTTCGCTCTTCTCTCTAATCCATGACGGTAGATAAAGTCATGTCCAACTTAGGGACATTAAACCAAAGTGCTTGTTAAGAGACAACTCAACTTTTCCTAATTTTTCTTTGATTTCTTTTAACTTTTCTTATTTAGGATCATTTTAGTTTTATTATTATTATTATTATTATTTATTATTTATTTAGGTATAATTTTGTTTAGAATCAATTTAATTTATTCAAGTCTGGTTTGTTTTGTTTTGTAGGTTCATGGAGCAATTATAAAGTTCATAAGTGGAGATGAAATTGGGTGTGCAGTAGAGAAACTGCAGAAGTTGCAGTAGCAATAGCGTGCTGTCGAAGGGAGTATGCATTTTGAAAAAAAATTTGTTGCGCTATAGCGCACTGCCTTGCACTATAGCATAAGCTCGAGTCTGCAAAAAGTGAAGAGAACATTTGGCTGAGCTATAGCGCGACGTATTGCACTATAGCGCAAGCCCGTTTAGTGATGCACCAAAGGTTATCTTGGATGTGCTATAGTGCGACATCTTGTGCTGCGCAAGCCCAATTTCATGATAGATTTAAAAATCAAGCTACAACTTCGCTGCAGCAAAAACACAAACACACACATGTAGTTTTCTTCTTTCCTCACTCCTTCACACACCCAAACACAAATACTCACTCTCCCACTCAATTCCTTCCACCCAAATTCATTCCTTACCTCAAAACCGCCCCTCACCCCTTACATTTTCACTCATTTCTCCATCATAACCACTAGTTTTTTCCCATTTAAACCCTAACTAGCAAAATTGGGATTTCTTGGGTGAGAGGCAAAACTCTCACCATTTTTGGAAGGAGTTACTTCACTTGAGTTACTAAGAGTTGTTGAGAGTTATTCATACCTGGACCATGGCATCCAGAAAGAGAACCAAGACTATCGGAGCCTCCTCTTCTTCCCAACCCTCTCCTGCCGATGTAGACTTTGACAGACATGGATTCATCAGGGCAAAGTATCAGCATCGTTACACTTCCTCCCTCCACAAACGGGAGTTAGTGATCAAGAAGGGCATCCAGCTGAATTCTGGCACATCTAGAATATATGTGGAAGAGATAGAGAGGAGAGGGTGGCACAACTTGTTGGATGAGCCACCATTGGGTTATCTCAAGTTAGTGGGAGAATTCTATGCCAACCTGATGGTCGTTAACAGGGCCAACCAACCTGAAGGCCATGTCTAGGTGAGAGGCCAGTGGGTAGACATCCGTTCCTCCAGTATCAATGCTTTCATGCGCACTCCCAATATCCAGCAAGATGATTTCTTTACATTGAGAGGGCAAAATGTAGATTAGGACAAGATACTTCAGACCATTGCCCTGTCGAATGGCGAGTAGGCTTATTATGATACTCTGTCTACTAGCACGAAGCATTTGCTGAACAAGTACCTCAACCTAGCAGCCAGAGTATGGGCTCAGATTATGTTCTTTGGCCTTATGCCTAGCAGGCATACCTATTCTATCACTAAGGAGAGGTGCCTGCTACTGTATTGCCTCATCACTCAAAGAAAGGTGAACCTGTGGCAATTGATTAAGGACCAGATGATGACTATACCAAGTAGCAACTCTTCCTTGTCATACCCATCCCTAATCACTGCGTTAGCCCTGCAGGTGGGTGTCGTTGTAGATCCCACAGAGCGCATGATGGACAAAGGTCCAAAGATTTCTTATGAGAGTCTCTCTGTGACATTGAACAAAGCAACTTGAAGGACCAGGAGGACCCAACAAGCTCATAGACAGGGAGATGCATATCATCACCATCACCACCACCATCACAAGTCAAAAGCACTAATGTGTCCCAACTACCATGGCTTCAGCTTCAGGCCCAGATTGATGAGCTGCGCCTAGACATAAGGAGCACACAAACCACTCTCTAGAATAGAGCGAGCAGGCAGTATTCCTCTATTTATAGAGGTATCCAGGGTTTGGAGACACTTATGAGGCAGTAACTGTCACTAGAGCTCCTCCAACAGATACCACCTCTACCTCTAGTGGATCCATAGCTTAAGCGTCTCACTGATTAGGAGGCCTTTGCACAGGAGGAGTTAGAGGAAAAAGCAGAAAAAGCAGCTGAGGAGTCTGAAGAAAACTAGATTTGGGGAGTTCCTTTCCTTTCCTTTCCCTTTTTGATTTTATTTTAGTGTATTGGGGACAATGCACAATTTTTAAGTTGGGGGTTGGGAAAGTCCATGAATGTACTTTTGCTTTTTGCCCCTGTTTATTTTCCTTTAGTTATTGCTAGTTTTCTAGTCTTTTAGTTTTCTTATTTCTATTTCAAAAAAAAAAAAAGAAACAGCCAAAAAGATTTTCATTTTTAGTCTTTTTCTTAGTGTCTTTTGTCAGTCAAATAGATGTAATGCCTATGCCTGTGATATAAAAGTTCTGTCTGTTAACTCTTAAGTAACTTTGAATCCTAATTTGTGTCTTGAAAATCTTTCTGTGCTTTAATTATTGAATTGAAAAGGATCATATTCTTGCACTTTGATAAGAGTTAGCAACTTAGGATAGATTATCTTTATGTTTTTATGCTTTATTTAAGTTGAGACATACATTCTTATTCATGTGAATCTTTCTTGAAATATATATGAGTGAATCTTAGCCATAGAGATGATTTAGGCCATGTTTGGTAGCACAATTGAGCCTTATTGCCCACCTTTTATCATTGATCCTTAGTCACCCTATTTGAGCTTTAAAGCCTACTCTTGAATTAAACCACAATATGAACCTAATGCCCTTCCTTTATTTTCCTTCTTTGATCCCATATTTGCCCTCAAGCCTTAGCTTCTAAACTCATTTGAATAGGGTAATACCTCCACTACCACAACCTCATGCTAGCTAAAGTCAAAAAGTGGAGTGAAAAAAAAAAAAAAGAGAAAGAAGGTGAAAGAATGAAGGAGTAATAAAAAAAAGGATGGCAATACAAGGAAAATATAATGCCAAGGTTCAAGAAGAAGAAAAGCATGATGGTTGCCAAGAAACTAAGTTAATGGTACCCCAAGGAGAATGAATTAGGGACGAGGGTTCTTTAAGTTGAGGGTAATATTGAGCTTAAATGACTATTCCATCATACCTCTTACCTTGGCCTACCACTACAAGCTGATAAAAAGTCCTTTTGATCTTTGGCTAAGTGATACTCATGTAGAAATAAAGAAAGAGGATTGTGGATATTGTGATATTTTTGTCTTTTCTTGAACACTGCATTGAGTCAATTCTTCGTTACTTTCTCCCTATACACACGCTAGATCTATTCTTTTGACAATGTGGAAGCACAATTAGATGGTCTTGGTACTTAGACTTGGATTCTTGGTGACTTTTAAGTTAAGTTATAGAGCAATGATAAGGAAGTTCATAGGCAATAACGTCTATTCTAACTGTTTTATTTAGTTAGTCCTTTTGTTTTAAGTGTTTTTGTGTAAGTCTTCTATTTTTTTTCTATTGTTAGTCCTTATTTTGAGTCTTGCTTGAGGACAAGCAAATCCTTAAGTTGGGGGTTGTGATAACTCCATTTTGTGAGTTATATTTTTAGTTAGTCCTCGTTGAATTTGAGTTATGGTTATTTAATTTAGCTTTTGTTTTGTTGCATTTTAGTATATAGTTTGGGTTAATTGGTACTTTTAGTCTTTTATTATTTTTGTTATTTGTTTGGATACTTATTTTGGGTTTATTTGATTTATTGTAGGTGCAAGTGGCCCAAAGGAAGTTGGAACAGGCTTGCCAAGCCATGAATTCAGACTCAACACCTTGCGCTATAGCGGAAGCCAGTGCACTATAGTGCACTACTGCAGAAGGAAGAAATGGCCACATTCATGTTGCGCTATAGTGCAACCAAGCTCCCGTTTTGTCAAACTTTCCAAGGTTTTTAAGTTGCACTATAGCGCAACCAAGCGCGCTCCCGTGTTTACAGACTCTGTCAACAATTTTTGTTGTGCTATAGCGCAACTCAGCGTGCTATAGCGTGCCACCGTATTTCGCAAATGAGCCAAGAATTTGGGCTTACGCTATAGCACAAATTTGTAGCAAATTATCAATTCAAGGAGAAAGTTAAAAGGGGGGATCTATGCACTATAAAAAGGCGGTCAAACAGATCACAAAGGGACTCCCAGACACTTTACACACTTTCCAAGGCAGAAAACTTTTCTCAAAGAGATAGAAGGTGAAGATTCAAGGATTCCAGAGCTTAATCATCAATACGGAGAGATCCAAGTATTTCTGAATTCCTTGTTTCTAGCCAGAATTCTCCATGGCCTTTTGTTTTTCTATTTCCTCATCTTTATACTCTGTTATTGTTTTCTTTTCCTTAGACATGAACTAAATTTCTCTTGCTAGGGTGTTAATGGACCCTTTTGTATGACAAATTTCTTTATGGATTAATGTTAATCTTATTTCTATTTCAATTGCTTAGTGTTTTTGTTTGTGCTTAATGCTTTTGAGTGATTGGCCACCATTCAATTGATTTGTTGGTTTGCAATAACTAGAGATAGGGTTTGTAAACAAAGCTTCTTAACATAAACACTGTGAGCTGAGCGAAAACTAGAGATAGACAAGCACAATTCATGCGGTCAATATAGGAACCCATAGAACTTCAACCTTTTCCTGAATTAGTTTGTGCAAAGAGATTAGGCAATCAGTTTAGGATAAAGAGTATTGTTTGACCTCGAGAGAGGCTAGGAATAAATTAAGAGGAACCGATCGTAAGTCAATTAGGATAAAAACGGATTAACAGAAATTCATAGACAAGGCGTCTACAATAGGTGAAATTAATTAGCCCTAGCATTCATTCCATTGCATTTAGTCAACCCTTTTTGCATCCGTCCTGGTTACTATTTTTCTTACTTATTAAATTCTTATTTTTATTTTAAATTTCTCTACATCCATAATTTCATTCCTTCCAAATAGTTACTCCCTTAGACTATTCGGTAATTGATCCATCCTTGTGGGAACGATACTTTTCTCATCACTTTATTACTTGTACGATCTGGTATAATTGCCGGAGCCACATTAGTGAGTCTCTTAATTACACTTCTGTGAAAAAAAAAATTAAGAATTGCGTGGACTACTCAATGATTACATGCATCATGCCTTCATTCATAATTCCTGTTAGTACTTTATCTAAGATTGTGCATTTTTTTAGGAAGAACTGGATTTGTTTCTAGAGAAAGCCTATGCAGCACACTTTGATTAACCTTTATCTTAGGGTAGTGCATCTTGGTGAAATGATTAGTGTATTTACTCAATAATATATATCCCTAAATCCCTTTAGAAGCTGAAAATAAAAATGACAAAAGGCCTTTTCTTTTGTTTTGAACCTTCTGTCTCCTACCTTTCAAAACCAAAACGTTAAAAAAAAAAATTAAAGGAAAAAATTCCCACCTATAAGAAATTTTGTTTGGTTTTCAAGTGGTGCATTACATATTTTATTCATATAATTAGTTAATGCCTCATTCTCATGGAAGTTGTGTTTGTTTTTGAGCCATCATGAAAAAAAAAAAGTTTTAGAAAAGTGCAATGCACAAAGAAAAAAAATTAAAAAAAAAGAAAAATATAAAATATAAAAATATAGAATTGTGGCATTAATTTATTTTTATTTTGGACTGTGATGCATGCTTCAATTGCTCGATCTAGTGAAATTTTCCTTTACACGTCTTTCCTAACCTTAACTTTTGGCATAATATTACAAGTGTTGAAAGACTCTTTTGATCAACTTGATGCATTGCTTCTACATTAGGGGAGATAGGGATGAAAAATATGGTCTGAGTTTGGGATATTTCTTGAATGTCTTCATAATCTGATTCAAAATGTTGATTTGGGATTGATCCATGGTTTTGTGCATTTTGGTTTAGGTCATATAGGTTGCACGTGGTGATTGCATGGATTCCTATGATTCTTGTGCTTCTTTTTAAATTGTGGTGTTTAGGAGTTTTTGAGAGCATATATAATACACAATTCTTAATTGCAAACTTTTGTTAGGTGTTATAATTTTTTCTTTAAACTTTTCTTTTGGTTGGGGACAAGCAACAACTAAGGTTTGGGGTATGATGTTCCATCTACTTGTTCAAATTTAAGTGTGAAAAGTTGTCAAAAATCACTTTAATATGAGCCTATAATGAGTATCTTTTTGTTAGAATTTTTAGTATTTGAGTTTTGCATATTTTGTAGTCTATTTTGGGTTTATTTTGAACTAAACTTGAGTTTTAATTATATTTTCAGGATTTTTAGGTAGTTTGGGTTGAATAAAAAAGGAAGCCATGTATCCTGTAGAGAGCACCTAGAGGCTAGAAAGTCACTGCCTAAGTGATCAACTTGAAAAACCTTTTTGCTATTCTGCCAAGTCACTGCCCAGGCACCCACTTTTTACTGCCTAGGTGGTGACGGTAAAGTTGAACATGAATTGTGCATTTTAAAAGAAGAAAAGACGGGAATTTTTGGAGGAGTTAGGTCAAAAAACACAAGGGGGAGGCTCTAAAGCTTCAAGAACAAATTGGGAACAATAGGCGGGGGAGGGACTGAAGATTCATCTTTCCAACTCCTGGGTTCTTCATGGGTTTTCCTTTTCTTTTCTCTTTTGCATTCTTTCATAGAATAAGTTGCTAGACATTTTGGTTAGGGGTAGGGGTATGGTTTGATATGGTTGTAATAAGACTGAATTCTTGATATCTTTTTGTTGATTTCTTAGATTAAAGGTTTTGAAGAACCAAGAGGGGTGAATTGGTTCAATAATAGAAAATTTTAAAATAAAAATTCTAATAAAAATCAGAATAAAATTGAAAATAATTTAAACACAAATAATGCTGAAAATAAAAGAGATGAGGGAGTAGAAGAAGATTGCACAAGCTATTTTTATACTAGTTCAGTCATAATGTACGACCTATATCCAATCCCCAATTACTTAGGATTTTTCTTCACTTCAAAATTTTTACTTACAAGGATTTTGATAAATCCTCCTCTATCCAATTCCCAAGTAGAGTATTTTGTGGTTTGTTTCTCACAAGGATATCACCAAATTTCCTCTTTATCTAGAGGATGATTATGGTTTCTTTCTCACAAGGGCATCGCCAAACTTCCCCCTATCTTAACCAAAATAGGGTATCTTCTCAAGGTATAGATACTCTTTTAGTTGAGCTATAATGGGTTTCAAACTCTCTTAAGAGAAGATGAGCAAATTTAGGTGCAAAGCCTACAAACTATGATAAACAGGATATAGAGCAAGGCAATCGCTCAATTTTCTTGATGGAGGTTCATACCTCTTCTCTATTCTTCAGGGCTTTGTATAGATAATGAGCCATTGATGACTACAAGTTGTTAGAGAAGATTTTACCTTGAGTTTGGTCCAAAGGATTTGCCTAACGAATTTTTGTGCAGTTGTTATTCTTGATACCTAGTTTCTAGTTCCTGACCCATAGTTTATGGTTTAGTTGTCGTTTCTCATACTTTTTATAATCAAGCTTGATTCTTTCTATATGACCATTGGGATCTTAATTGCACTCCCTAAAGAGGATAAGTCAGCAACCCATAGACGTTTTTGACCCTTAGCCCCTGCCATTGATCGCACCTCATGCACCAGATGTGCAACACCTCGATTTAGCTATATATATAATTAACATTGTTAGAGATTAACTAACACTCACGGTAAACATATTAAGAGCAGTTTCTCACAATACAAGAAAGTGATCAGATAGGAATTTAACTATAGGAGAACCTAACTATCATGTGACAAAATTAATTTTTGTGGTTCAAAAACAATCACCTAGGTAGTAAAAAATGAATTATGGCCACTTAATTTACCAAACTCCACTTTTTACACATCAACCAATTATAAACTAAATTCAAAAGTAGAAAATATCCAAAAAAAAAAATCCCATCATCTTTTCACCTCTCTTAGCCATGGACTTCTCTCTCTCTCTCTCTCTCTCTCTCTCTCTCTCTCTCTCTCTCTCTCTCTCTCTCTCTCTCTCTATGTTCTTCCAATTTTGCTTCTTTTCTCATCCATTCTTGTTCTCTTTCTTACACTATTCAGATACTACACCATTCCCAACCTCCACCACCATCACTAACACTAAGAAGATAAGCCAAAAACCTCCTCCTTTGGTCCTTGAAGCTACTACCATATAGAGGAAAGAAAGTTTGCTATTGTTGTTTGCTTGGTTTAAAAAAGTTGGAACTTTAAGGAGCCAAGTTTTGAGGCATTTCTAGCTTTGGAACCATGGTAGGTTTCTTAGAACTTAACTATATATTGATATAGTTCCATGAAACTAGGGTTTTCAACTTATTCACTACACTTATTTGGAGCTAAAAATGATTATTTATGATCATGTTCTAGTGATTTAAAGCTTGTGAAATTGGATTAGTAAATAATATTGAGTTAGAGAATAAAAAAAAAAACCCAAAATAGAAAATCTGCTATGCTAAGTAAAACTAGATAGCAGTCAATCTGTGATGAATAACTCAAGATAAAAAATTGAAAATAAAGTGGAACCAATTTTAGTTAAAACTTAACTCATAGCAGAGTATACCAACAAAATTTAAGATCAATTAGACCTAAGATGAACAAGTTATGAATTTTTTAAATGGGCAGTGAGCTAAGGGAGATAGCCTTAAGTAGTGCATAATCTAATGGGCATAACTCATCTTATAGACATTCAATTTAAGCTAAACCAATTTTGCTAGGAAGCTAACAAGTAGACAAATAAGCTTGCAAAATCTCAGATTCAAACTCCTAGTAAATTATGTCCAGTAAATCCATGAAATTGCCCCATACTTTGTAAGTGTCAATAAAGGGCAGCCCTAGTGTAGGGCTTATAACTTAAGCTTTGCTTAGTCAAATGAGTGGGACATATTGTGTTTGAAAGAGGGTTTATATGGGTATAAGTTTGTAAAATTTTGGGAAAAAATAATGCAAGATGAAGTTTTAGTAATTTTCCACATTTGGTTGCTCAAATCTATCTCATAATAGGGCAACAATAGGGAAAACTTGAATAACTTAAATTATACACTCAATATATAGTGGAACCAAAGAGGCTTAAAAATAGACTAGTAGAGCATCTTTCTTGTATTTGAGATCAAAATGACTTAATTTGGAATTATGGTGTCTTTTAGAATTTTTGGACAAATTTGGGGTGTCATAATCTAAATTGTAGTATATGTAGATATAACTTAAGTTAGAGATCTCTAAAGGATTTGAGACCAAAACTAATGGCAAGATTGAGTATACTGTATTGAATTGGTGTATTCTTGGGATGTTTGATATGACATACTTATTTGTTGAACTCTATGAAATTGGTGCAGCTTTATGTGTTGCCACATTTATATTGGAATCTTGCTATATATTACTATTGGCATTGATTCTTTGGATTGCTGGCTAGATTATGAGCTATTTAAATTTTGGTAGTCCCATGTTATGGCCATCATATTGCTGGATTCTCAGTAAATTCATTCTTAACTTGGCATAATTGAAGTACATGATATGCCACATGAACAAATTGTACATGCTAAGAACGTGAGAAAATGATATCCCTTCACTTGGAGGCAATTATATTAAGACTATGTAATCCCTCTAATAGGAGGTAGTTAACTAAAAGATGATATCCTTCCAATTAGAGGCATGTGAATCCCCTTGTCAACTTAAGTCTGATATGAGATTAGTATTAAGTGATGACAGTCACAGAATGAACTCTTATTCTAGAACAATCTATCCAAGGGTAGCAAAGATTAAAAGCATGTCCTAAGTAAGGAAGTAAATAAGAAAAATGCATTAAGTTATGCATTCACGAGCATGCAACTAATTTGCTTTTATTTGATAGCATCATCTATCATGACCAAGGCATTACAGTTAGTTTCTGCATGATGAGTTGATTGCTACAAGTGTATGATTAAAAGTAACTTGTTTCAAAAGGATATGTTTTCTTGAACTTAATAAATGAACTTTTATCTCTATGTATGAGATCACACTTTTTTATAATAAACCAAAGCAGCTAAAATAAGGATAATGACACTGATTGTCTATAAACTTGGAATACCTACCAAGAATGTCAAATTCTCACCATTGTGTTCCCGTGTCATCTCCATATAGCTTAGAAGACCCTAATGGTGACCTTTCTTGGTAGAATCTGATTGAGGCTGGGTTCTACTAAAGATTGCCACTAGATATATTAGTATTAGATAACTGTTACACTGGTGGAAGCTTTTAGTAGAGCTCTTTTATGTATTTTGAAATACTATTAAGCAAGACTAGAAGTCTTATTAGATAACTTGGGGAGTGCCACTATGTTGTAAATGTGATACGTGCTCTGGAGGACAAATTGGACATTCTAGCATAAGGGGGCAAGATGGAGACTTTAGCTGTAGGACCAATCACATGAGCAAGAGCAAAGAGGCTAAGAGAAGACTTTGAGAACTTGGCTAAAGCAATTGTGGAAGAGATGTATCAAGAATGGGCTAAGAAGATGCCAAATCATACTAATGGACAACCCAAGATCTTGTTATTTGTTGCAAATTGGGCTTAGAAGCTTATTCTAGCTATATTGGGCCATTATCCTATTTTGGTCTTGTTTAGTTTAGTTAGTTTAAGTATTTAGGATATCTAAACTTTTAGTTATTTTATTTAGCCCATATTTTATATTTTATGTTTTATCTAGCCCAATTCATATTATTTAGCATCAAAACACTTCTTATTGGACTTGGACTTAGTTTAAGTGTTTAACCTAGTGTAAGAGGTTATAAATACTTCAAGGAACACATTGTTTAGCAGTTTTTGATTAATTTAATTCTGTTTTTTTTTTTCTTTCAAGAAAAATAGTGCTTTTGTGTGCAAGTGAGGTGAGTGATTTGCTTTGCTTGTTGCATCAAGAAATTGAGAGAATTAATCCTAAGATAAGTTTCTTGTGATATTCAATCAATTTCTGTTCTATCTTTTCCCTGTTTTCTACATTTCTAAGGACAGGTTTCCTGGGGGTTTAGTAGGGAGGGTCTTTATTCTACATCTTGTTTTCTATCAAAGTGTGTGTATGGGGTTTCTAGATCTTTATATCCACGGGATTCCTCATCAAAATGTTTGTATATATAAGAAAGTTTTTATGTCCTCTATTCGTTTGCTTATATTTGCTCAGAATTAGGAAATGGATATCACATTATTTTCATGAGAATATAGTACATAATCAAGCAAGGTTTGCTAATTTATTAATATTAACTCCTAAGTATAATATTATCACTTAAGTATAATATTATACTTAATAGGATGTTACAACGTGAGCCTTAGATTCCTCCGCCCTGGTCCCACATCTAACCATTTTTCCACCCTTGATCATCTCATCTATCATCACTGTCCTAAATCCCGCTATCTTATCGCTTTTGTCCACCTTACCACCGCTTGTAGGTTTCATAGGTGTGGTTTAGCCAAAATGAATTGAAGTTAAAATTCAAAATATCAATTCTAGTTCTTTCTTTTATTTTCTTTGTTTCTTCCTTATTCCTTTTTCGGGGTGTCTAGGGTACTCTTTTAATTTGAAAGGGTTTGACACCCTTCCTATGTGATCCAATTGCATTTGAACATGTGGTTAATAACTGTCGACATAGATAATGGCATGTCGTTACTCAAAATTGAGACTTAGGTCCCTTTATTTTATTTTATTTTATTTTTTGTTATAATTTTACCCCAATATGTATTTAGAAAATAAAAGAATTTTCAATCCCAAATATCAAACTAATGTTGTTATTCTGATTTTCAAACATCTAAAGAATCATTTTACTCCAAAAAACTTAAGAACCCTAACTTATAATCTGAAGAGCCCTAACTCTTCTAATTTTCTAAAACTCAAGAACCCTAAATTTCCCAATTTCACCAAAATAGGATGTAAATCGTATGACAGGAGGTAATTCTAGTTCCCAAACTTCAATCCATGTGCGTTTTACAAATAATGGGTACCTTAGGGGGCGTTTGGTTTTAACGTTTTCTATTTTCATTTTCACTGAAAATAGGAAACAGATGCAAAAACGTGTTTGGTTCAATTTTTTAAAAAATATTTTTAGAAAACATTTTCAAAATTTGGTGAAAATTTGAAAACAACAAATTCGTGTTTTCACCGTTTTCTATCAAAATGTTGAAAATGAAATCTGAAAAAGGTGAAAACGCGGTGGCACATATTGTAATTATAACAATCTTTCTTTTTTCCTTTTAAACGCAACACAAAGGAACTGTGTTCGAGTCCTGCACTACGCCGCCCACCGCCCCACATCCTCTACTGCTTCATCATCGCGTCCTTTGTTGCGTCACTAACTGTTGCATTCCCCACCCACACTATCGTGATTTACATTAGCTGCTATAAAGACCGCACAACCTGCATTGCAGAATAGTAAGGTGTGCCCCTTTTGAAAGGGGAGTGAATAATAGAGGGCAAAGACAAGAGTAGGAAGCAATCAGAGAAGAAGAGGTAGAATGAAAATAGAGCATGGGTGAGCAAAAGAGAAAGGAGAGCATTAGTGAAACAAAATGAGAAGAGAAGCAAAACATGATAAATCACAAGAAGCAGAATAGAGTTGAGTGCTAAAACAAGTGATTATCAAGGAAAGAATAGCAAGAAGAAGAAGAAGGAGGTAGAATCAAAAGCAATAAGGGAAGGCACACGAGGGAAGTAGCAATGGAAAATTTCTGCCCCTTTATTGGAGTTGACTACAGCTGGAAAGATTCTCTCCCACCCAACTATTTATTTTTCATTTTCTTTTACTCAATCATGATTAAAAATACTACTAATTATTTTGTACAATTACGTTTCTTGTTAGTATGATTATAATTTACTCACAAATTAAATATATTTGAAATATATTTTATCATTACAAGTGATTTTTATAGTTAAAGTTTTCTTTATAACATTTAATTATATATAGTACGTATAATATATATCTATGATTTATCATTTTAAAGCAAAAATTTCTAATAATATTTTAAATAAGCAATAAAATAATACTAATTATAACTTTTAAATATTTATATGTGTACAAATCAAAACATAATAATTGATAATGATATTAAAATAATTTAAAAATGAGTAATTTATTTTATTCTTAATCTTAATATTTTATAAAGTTATTTATTATTTTAATAAATATTTTTAGTAAATAAACAAAATATGCATATCATATATATATATATATATATATCATTTTATTATTTAATAATAAATATAATTTTATTACCCCAAATATATATCATTTTTGTTATTTAACTATAATATTTAAATATTACCTATGTACAAATCAAAATATCATAATTGATAATAATAAAAAAATAACTTAAAAAGTAAGTAACTTATTTTATTCTTAATATTTTATAGAGTTATTTATTATTTTAATAAATATTTTTAATAGATGAACAAAATACTAATATCAAATATATATATCAATTTCATTATTTAATATAAATATAATTTTATTATCTCAAATTTGATTTTGAAAATATATTTTGAAAACAGACAAACCAAACGTATTTCCTAAATTCATAAAATCTAAAAATGAAAATCCTTTTCAGAAGATGAAAACAGAAAATGAAAACAAGAAATATTTTCACAAACCAAACACACCCTTAGATTTCCAGTTAAATCACCAGCTCTTGCAAGACCGCCTCTTTCACATCCAAAAAATAATAATAAAAAAATAAAAATAAAATTTCGCAGTGCCTCTATTTTATTTTCAATCTTCTACGACAACAAATGATACACTACAATCTTCTTTCTCCTTTTATTTTATGGGAGGCTTGTATAATTAAGTACATTTTGATGTGCTTTGATGGTTTATCCTCAGCCTCTATTTTTCGGACCATCGAATAAACTGAAAGTCTAAAACTATAAGAATTGTACCAATAGGCTAATTTGATCGCTGATGAACATCCAAAAGAAAAATGGTTGAGCCAAACACAAATACGTTGTACTCCATTTTATAGTATGTGGCTTTGAGAAAGGATCCGGCCATACATATCACATCGCTTGACTATATCCTCAGCTGGGCTTTTTTTCTCCAGGAAGTAGGTGAGTGTATATAGATATAACAGAACACTATTAGAGAGAGAGAGAGAGAGAGAGTGATTTGTTAAACATACTCTAATAAAGACGAATTCAATTTATAATCATAGCAAACCGTCTCTTCTTGTTGCTGTTTTGAACAAAATATTGCACTGTCTGTCACCGGTTTCTGGACGAGGTTGGGAAATTTGAGGTTCTTTACATTTAGGGAAAGAGTTAGGACTCTTCATATTTTGAGTTAGGATTCTAAAGAATTTTGGAGTAAAATGATTGTTTGAATGTTTGAAATTCAGAATAACAATATTAGTCTGATGTTTGGGACTAAAAAATTTTAATTTTTTAAATAGACCTTGGGATAAAATTATAACAAAAAAATGTTAAAGGATCCTAAATCTAAATTTTGAAGTAATGACATGTCATTGTCCATATAAATTGTCATTGACCACATATTCAAATGTAGTTAGACTATATAGAAAAGGTTGAAGGGGTACTAAAGAAACCACCTCGTGATAGATTTTTGCCTGACCCATGTTGGGAGCATCCGTCAATACTTGAATTTTGATTCCTTGTGAATACTTGAGAAGGTTTCGGCCTACTTGAGGGACGCTTATTGATGTTTGGACTCAGACGTAAATGTTAAGAATTCACGTGATTAAGAAGTCCTATGTTGGTAAGGAATTAGTTTGCGGTTACTCACCCAAGTCTGTTAATGGAGTCTCCCCCAAATATTTGGCTCTCTCTAACCGTGTAACAAATGATATGAAAGCTATTGATTTGATTGAAGCTAGTATTTAGAGATAGATACAATTAGGATAAATTAACATCTTAATTAACATATAGCAGATAATGCCAATTGTGGTTGTTGAAATCTTGATGTTCATGAATCCTTGATCCATGTGTTGTGGGATTGCCCGAGTTTGGGTGATTTTTGGCATCGTTTGGTTAAGCCGAAGGACTCGCCAAACTTCTTCACTGCTTCTATTCATCACTGGCTTAGTTCCAATTTAAGGAATGGTCACATACGTGCAGGATTGGATTGGCCTCAAGTTTTTGTGTTCAACTCTGCGTTTTCTTTGGCAAGCTAGAGAAATGTGGAGCTTTTTGAAAGAGTTACCTTGAATCCTGATGAATTGTTTTCTAAGTTTTGGGCAGTGTTTCATAGCAACTTGATGGCTTTAGATTTTACAGGTTCTCAGTTTGCTCATCATAATAGGAGCTTGCAGTTTATTGCTTGGGATCATCCTCTAGAAGGTTGGACTAAAATTAATTTCAGATGGCTCAATGTTGAATGCTTCGACTGCTTCTTGTGGATGTCTCCTCCGGAATTCTGTTGGGGAGTATTTGGGTGGTTATTCTGTGAATCTTGGACTTTGTCCAATAACTATTGTGGAGGTCTGGGGAGCATTCTATGGACTTCAACTTGCTTGGGATAAGGGTTATCGAATGATCATCCTTGAGATGGATTCCTCTGCTGCTATTTCCCTTATCACAAGTGACAAGCATATTTATCACCCTTTCGGCCCTATTGTTCACATAGTGCGCAACTTGCTCCAATGGTCTTGGGTGGTCAAAGTGAAGCATGCTTTTAGAGAGGCTAATCGTCCAGCTGATGCTTTGGCATCTCTTGGCCATTTGCATTCATTGGGTGTTATTTTCTGTGAGATTCCTTCTGTTAGTTTAGGTTCTTTGTTACGTGACGATTTGGCAGGTGTCGTCATTCCTCGTTTTGTTGTGTAGTTTTCTTCGTTGTTTGGGTGCTTGCCCCGATTACTTACCGAATAATAATAATAATAATAATTAAGCATAACTCATCGGTAAGTATATTGTTGAGTTTTATTTGGGTTTGTAACCGATTTATGTATTTAACTTATTCAAATACTATTTATATGTCCATTTTCCTAGCGGTGAGATAAGGATAGTTATCTTTCACTTCATCTGGAGCGCTCACAAGTCACAATCGCTTTCAAATCATGAGAGTCCAACCATCATCCTTTTTTATATTTCCATCGCATTTCAGATAAATAAGTTTTGATGTTAACCAATTCTTTTATCTATTTATTTAATTTTTTTTGGAAGAGAAGACGGGGAGGGGGCTACAAGGACGGATGAGGGGGGTTTGATAAAGCAAAATAGCAAGCTACATATCCAATTACTACTATGAATTTAACAACTAGCATCACTGGTTCCATGATGACAAAGCTAATGCACCTAGTTCACTATGACGGTTACCAATAATAGGTAACTGCCTAGAGTCGCTGCATGCCTTCAGCAAAATTGATTGGCATCAGTTTAACTGAACTGAGTGTGTTTTCTTCTTTTCACAAAGGAATGGTTTGAACATCATCAATATTCCAACTCCTTCAACAATATTAAGGGCGAAGAAGACCATATGTGTGCCTGCAATTAAATGTACAGCAATAAGCTTCTATTAATACAGCTAGCAAAAGAATGACATGTTTACATCAAATTCTAGCTGAACAGTAGTTTATTATATCATCACAAACATCTTATCCACTCAAAAACACAGCTAGAAGTTAGGACTGAGTGTACACATGTCATTCACAATTTGCTTCTTCTTCTTCTTTTTTTTTTTTCCCCTCTTTGTCCTTCAACAGTGGTAGACTAATAGAAATAAATGCAATATCTGAAGTTAAGCCTCCATAGATTCAAAGGTGCTGCACAGGCTACAAGACTTTATGTTGAAAAAGGTTTCCTATTAATGGACACCGAAGGTGAAATGAAAGAACATTATACGAGAGTTTTGAAATTCCAAGCTGGATGAAGGATTTCCAGGAACTGTATATGAAATAGAAATCAGCACAAACAAATTAGTTGAGCATCATACCTGGGAGGAAAGAAGCATCCATCCGCTTTTGTGACCAAGTCAATCTGCATTGACCAGGATCGTAACAGAAAAATTGAAAATAATTTTTAATATATCATAGCTGTAGTCAGAGAGCTGTGGATCAACATTTTTATTAATGAAAATTTTGTAAACATCAAATGGATCATATTAGGGTGAGTAATTTCTGTTTATTCTCTAACTATATATCATCAAGGCTCAAGGCAGGGACGGAGCCAGAAATTTAATAAGAGGGAGCTGGACTAAACATATATAACTTAAAATAAAAAAATAATTGTCTTTTAAAGGTATACGATATAAAATAAGTAAAATAATGTAAATAACTTAAACATATTTGTGATCAATATAAACTAATAGGCTAGCTACATCTTTCAATCTAGTCCAACAACGGTCAGGTCCAGAAGGACCATATCAAAATGGAACGTAGCATGAAGTTTCAGACACAGATGAATTAATCTATACTCCGGAACATTTTTTTTTTTTTTTTTTGAGAAAAAACAGGAAGTACATTAGTGTGCAAGTTTTATTGTATCATTTGAAATATTTATCCCGTATAGGGATCCACATTCACGTTTTTCAACTATCACAGGTAAGTCAAACCAAAACTAAAGAAATCATAGGGACACTCACACTGCACCACCTGCAGCAGGGCCAATTGCTTTGAATAGAGACATAGCAGTCATAGAAATGCCATTAGCTGCCCCCCTTTGATGTTGTTCCTGTTTTCCAAATCAACATGCCATACATGCCACAATTCCACGAAAAACTAATCTCGACTTTTGTAAGGCACAAAAAAACAAAAAATGTCAATGAAATTATAGAAAAATTTACCACTACTCTGTTTTGTATAAGGAATAAACCGGTTGTAATGGTCACCTGAGTCCAGCAAAAAGAATACAATCAGTCAAACTTGTAATGTAGATAAAGTTGTTCTTAACAAATACACAGATCTCCTTAGGTTTATTGAAGCCAATGCACTTCATTTTAAACCCTCAATGTCACTCATGAATTGTTAAATAAAGAAGTAGGTACACTTACAGACAGAAGATTCTTCAGAATAGAAGCAATACTTAGCACAATGAATAGTGTTAAGCCTGATAACATTGCCAGGAACGGGTAACTTTGCAAGAGTAGCATGGATGACACCTGCGTGTAGTACCAAAGTAACAGAACATATTTAAAATAACAAATGATGAAATACCGAATTACAATAATTGCAACAAATAGGTGAAAGGAAAGCTGACCCCTGAGACCCGAGCAATGCCAATAGGTCCACAAGCATTTTCCACAGAAGGGTATAGCATAATTTGGTAGATGAGAATTGCAACACCTGACCATTTGAGAGAAGTCAGTAATTACACAAATTATAGCCTATGCAAAGATCAATGCTAATAATAATAAAATATTACAATCTTTATACATTGTCTGTCTGTACAATTGTTTACATTGTCAACCAATTATATATTACTTTTTGTACTATTATTATTAGAGTCAAATACTTTTAATAGCATGACAATATATAACTAGATGACAATGTAAGCAATTTTTATGCTGACAGTACATCAAAATTAAATCCATTATAAAAATCTATATCTATACCACTATGCAAACCCAAAAGAAAGCTTACTTTTGATAAAAGTATAGAACCAAAGGAATAAATTTAATATGTTTCAAGTGTTATCGTATCATGCCAATACTGTTATAAGAACCCTGATACCAAAGTTGCAGCATCCTGAGTGGTTTAGAATATAAAGTTCGGCAAGCAAAAGTTTTAACAAAGCATGGCCAAAAATATACAACAATAAAATGTTCAGTTTGACCAATCGATATAAAGATTTCAAAAAACAATGGAAGTAGTAACTTTTCGGGATCAAAGTAATTTTTAATTTTTTAGCATATAAAAGAACCGAAATATCCATAGTTAAGCAGAAAAAAGATATGATATTAGAGACAAATATGGCACTTGACATCAAAATATACTTATGTGAAGAGTTACAAAGCCACGTTTTAGAATATGGTCCTAGATCAATGAACTCATCCTCAATTACGGCCACGATCTAGATGTGTCTGAAGAATATTTTACTGAAGTTTGGAAAACCAAATCAATGAAATTCACTCAACTAGTAAAGTGGAAGATCCTTGCAAGAAGTTACCACATAGCCTCGTGTAAGTACGATAACTTTATTTGTGTGTATGGAAAATTAGGAAGGAAATACATATGCCCAACATTAATAGACATCTATTATAGACGCTAGAGATGTACCGGATATTGCAAGAACATCACCAACATCATCAGTTGTAAAGTTCAAACCCCCCAGCTTTGTAGGAGCCACAGCCCATAACGAGAAAACCTGAAGAAAGTTAAAGAAAGTAGAATGTCATCCATTTGTGGATGCATGGATGGATGGATAGAAGGAAGCAGGAGAGGCCAAACAGCATTAAATGAGTTGCATAGGCCATTTTTAACCTCTTGATAAGCAATATCATGAAGTGAGAAAACACAATAAGCAATGATGGATGACATTAAGGGCCAGTTTAAGAGGAGGTTTTCATTCTTTGGGATTGTATTGTCTTTGTCAGTCACACCACTTCCATTTTCTAAACCTTCGGCGTCATCTGTGGACTCGTTGCTACCGCTGTGGTTGTGAAGTGTCTCCTGCAGGTATTTTAACAAATTATAATGATAGAGATACAGACATGCTAATATGAACAGAGAAGACAAAGCAGGGCTGAGCTGAAAAAATCATACAAAAATGGTTCTCCATTCTAAATTGTTACGCAAAAGCCGCAAAACATAAACAACATAGAGATATCTGTAGTTCATGAACAAATTTGTTATAACCGAAGATCCATACCGGAATCCAGATACAAGCAATAGATACTGCAAATGCAATTCCTGATATTACAAAGCATGGCAAGAAGTATGGAAACCTGCAGGACAATATATGTTTTGACAAAGGAAAATCCACAAGGCATCAAGGGATAAAATGATAGAAAGACAGAGAGAGAAGCCAAAATTGAATCCATAAGTTTTATAAAAATTAAAGAGAAGGAAAAGAACACTTACTTATCCCAAAAGGAACCCTTTGGAAATGTATGTGGATATTTCTCTACGGGCTGCAATAGGTAATTTCACAAAGCATTAAACGTGTGCCTGCACACATACACGAACACAAACAGAAAAACTAAAGATGCAAAAGACATTTGTTAAAACAAGGCATCTTATGTCCACGTAAAAAATTCAAGGCTTTTCTGAAGATGTATTTAATACTTCAGAAGGAAAAGAAAAAAATAAAATGGTACCTGAGCCAAATAGCCTCCCAATGCAGGGCCAATTATTAAACCTATCCCCCAAGCTGCACTGACCTAAAGACAGATCACACCTTGAATTATTATGATTGACATGGAAATCTGAAAACTGATATGAGACGAGTTACTGAGGCTTACAGTTGAAAGTCCTAGAGCTTGGTGTTCTTCTCGGAAAATTTCAGTAGCATAGGCCTGTTAGGTAGATGAGTTTGTCACATACACATGTCAAAGGATGTTTTAATGCGAAAGAACAAGAAGTTCTCTATCAAAGTGCACAAAATCAAAATTTTAATTATTCCCTGGCACTAGTGGATGAAACATCTAAAGAATGGAAGTTTGAATCAAAATGAACAATTAATCACTAATTATTAGGTGTTATAAAGAATGGTACCTTCACTGGTCCAAGCAAACCATTTAAACTTCCGAGAAGAAATCTCACGAGAACAGCCATCCAAAAGCTTGTGCTAAGGCCAAATAGTGTGTTGAAAATGACACTGAAATCAAGTAAGCACTGATAATTATGGAAATCCACATTGCAGAGCTTAAAAAAAGTATACAATTCATTGACATGTATACTTACACTGTGATAACCCCTATAACTATAACAGGTTTTCGACCATAGCGATCAGATATCATTCCCCACAAAACAGACGTCAAAGATCTGCCGAGCATGAATGCAGATCCTGCAACATTTACAGTAAGGGATCATTAATAAAGAAATTATAAACAGATAGAACACTTCAAAGAATTGAAATGCTAAGAGTTACCTTACCCACATAACCAGCATAGGAGCCAATATCTGCCTCTGATTTTGCAATATTGAAATCCCTTACCTGCCAATAAATGTTGCATTATCGAGGATGTCTATTATGTGTGTCACTAATTGAAGTTACACATTACCCAAAGATTTGATTCCTTGAGTAACAAATGGGAAAGAAATAAATAGAAGAAACTGAGAATGGAACATCCAAATTGCAATTATCAGTTAAACTGCAATCAATATGGTTGAGAGGGAACAGAAATTGTATATAGAGTAAAAACAATGAATGGTTCTTCGTAATTTGAAGAAAAACTTATGATTAAGGAAAAAAATTTTCCTTATATCCATTTTATTCAATTCTCAAATTAGGTATGTGGATATTTTTCTCAAAACAAAAAAACATATTTAACTTTTAAGTTATTCATCTTAAGAAAAATATCCATATGTCAAATGCTTTATTTTGATGATTGTATGAAATAAAATATAAGAAACTTGATACAACTCAGGTCTTAATGCATGAGATGATTAACTTTTAATTGAGGAGAAATTTTGTTTGTATCCTTTATTAGTTTCTGGATATGATTTAATCATTTGTTTCATGTATCTAGAATATAAATATATTTTTTAAAAAAATCAATTTAAATTATTGAAACACTTAACAAGAAATTAGCTAATATTTAGTCAAAAGTACCAATACCTTTATAAAAAATAAAAGTAGTTACAAAATCAAAGCATGCATAATCTGGCAGGTAATAGCAGTAGATAGTTGAACTCACCATGAAATAGAGGAATGGAAAGAGAGATGATATAGGCAGCGCTGTACAAGACAAAAGAAAGAAAACATGAGAAGAGGGAAAAGTGTTTCAACTTTCAACCTACCGAGGAAGACACGAGAATCGGTAAGTAACTTTAAAAGATATTAAATTTAAAAAATCATAAAATATTCAACTTTAGTTTCCCTACAGCACCCATTCAAGAGTCACTTCTTTTGAGCCAAGATACGCCATTTCAAACATTCAAGAGAAAGATGAAACCAACATATGAATTCAAACAGTCACTCTTAAAGAGTGACTTTTTTTTATTTTCTCCCAAAGAAATAAAATAAAATACAACTTGAAAAATACTAGTATTGCAATTTTAGCTGAAAATTAACTCTTTTGAATTCAAAGAAACATGTCACCTTTGTCGACAGTCATAAATCAAAGAAATTGGAGTGGGGGATTTTCGGTTATAAAATTAGACACCTGTTTTTACAGCAACCTCCTTAAATTCTGGTTATTTTTGCAACTTCTTTAAGCAACTATTCTTGTCTGATGCAAAAACACATACGACCGACATGGCAAAATGTTAGATAATCCTCATTTGACTTGTTCAAACTTCAAACAGAAAGTCCCTTGACACCTCAAACTAAGGAAATTACCACTAATAATAAGAACGGCAGCATTAGCAAACTTAGCACTCACAAATTCCCCAAAAAGAAAACAAAATTGGAGCAACCAATGGGTCCAAAAGAGAGAAATGGAGTTCAATGCTTACTGGCACATAACACCACCATCCATATAATCAAAAGATTTCGAACGGATACATTCGGGTTCTGCTCTTTGGCTTGATCCACCTTACAACCAGGGCAGTTCTCATAGTAATGCTTCTTCAACAATGGCTGTCTGATATTCACCTCTGCCATGTTTGCAACAGTAACTCCACTTCTTGTTAGACACAGGTCCTTCCTCTTCCTATAGATTGTTTTACATGCAGCAACCAACAAAATAAAAAAAATACAAAAAGAGGAAAGTATAAGCAGAAAGAGACATCAAATGAGTGCTTTTGCCACCTCTTTTAGAGCCACAAGAAGGGAAAATCAAAGGTTTGAGCAAAAAAAAAAAAAAAAAAATGCAGATGTCGGAAACAAACATACAGTTGTCGAAGTAACCCTTCGAGCTTTACTTTTTTAATGGAAACGAAGAACACGAGGCCTAGCTTCACCAGTTATACGTAGGAGCAAGCAGAGTACTTCATGACAAATGTATTACTAAGAGCCATTGTTAAGCCAACTTGAATGCTGACATGTGGCATCATTGCATTGGCTTACGTCAAAACAGGGTTAAAATTGGCGGAAACGTTGGTGAGGGGGGAGGATGAAGCTCATGAGAAAGTAAAGTGCTGCGTATGAAGTAAATAAAATCTCCATAATCTGCAAGGAGCATGTTTATGCATAAAATGCAAGGAAATTAGGAAGAATGAAGAAAATATGACAGCAAAAAACAGAAGTATTGATCCGGACTGGAATCACATACTAAGGCCCAATCGGGATCCGCACAATCTGTCGACCCATGCAGCCGAAGTCGAAGATCATCCAAACTTCAGGGCCAAGCCCAAACCCAAATCGGAGCCTAGTATACGAAGACGACTGCACTCATGAAGTATGAAGACGGAAGTCTCGGACGTCACCCGCTAATGAGATGAAACTGAATGAACTCATTCTGCCGCGTATCTCGGTCTCGCCAACGTGCAGAAAGCTGTTGGAGGATCCACCGAGAATCATGGCACACTCCTTCTCGTCCTCATCCACTTCCATCTATCAATAAGTGGCAAACCTGTGAAATCATATACGCATAATGCACCCTTGCACTCCCTGACTTAAGCGTTGGAGTCCTCACAGGTACACCCTCTGCGCCATGGAGATCCAACTTCAGTCTTCTATCGATCAAGTCAAAGCAGCCTTGGTGTCCTAACTATGTTTAGAGCTTCTAATTTCCACATTCTGGCAACCCACCTCCAAACTTTGGCGCCGTCTGTGGGCGGGCAATCGAATCCTTTAACTATAGTGCAAAGGAAATGTAGGAAAGGAAAGACACATACCTCTGAACGAAGCGAAGGTTCGAAAAAGTTAAAGAAAATATGGTGCTCCTCAAGGATGCCTTAAGAAACTCTCTTCTCTCGCACACACAACTTGCAAAGTGAAATGGTAAGAAGCAGGAAATGTAGAAGAAGAAGAAAAGGGGGTTTATAAGGATCGTGGAGTCTCTTACTGTGCAATCCAAAAGTCACAGAGGGCAAAAAGCATCTTTTGGCACCACGAAGCTAGGGGCAAAATTGAGAAGATACCTCAATTCAAATGATAAGGGAGCATGAAATAAGGCGTCAAAACGCCACACGTCTCCTCAGGGTGAAGAGGTGCCACTTGTGACATGATTTTGCGTCAGAGGAGAAAGGGACACATCCCTAGGAAAAAGTCTACTCAAACACAAGGCAGGCATCTGCTCTCCGAGGTCCAAACCGAGAGCATGAAAATCTTATAAAACTCGACACCCCAAGTTGTCACCTTGAAAGCTGAGTTGGGGCACTGTTTTGGACTAGAATCTCAAAGTCGATAATAAGGCCCAATCGAGATCTACACAATCTTTGGACCCATGCAAGTCGGAGATCATCCGAACTATAAGGCCCAGGCCCAAATCAGAGCCCAGTATAAGAATAAGATTGCACTCACGAAACATGAGGACTAGAGTCTCAGACGTGACCTGCTAATGAGACGAAACCGTACAAACACATGTTGCCATGTATCTTGGTCTCACCAACGTGCATGAAGCCTTTGGAGGATACCGAGGCAGTTACTGAGAATCACAGCACACTCTTTCTCATCCTCATCCACTTCCATCTATAAATAAGTGGCAACCCTTTGAAATTAGGTTTGCATAATACACCATGAACCTAGTATCTCTTGCATTACCTGATTTAAGCGTCAGAGTCCTTGCAAGTATACCGTCTTGCGCCGTGGATATCTAACTGCAGCCTTCCATCGATCAAGTCAAAGTAGCCTTGGTGTCCCAACTACTTTTGGAGCTTCCAGTTTCCAGATACCGGCAACCCACCTCCAAACAAGCATCTTTATCAAAAGTAAAAGAAAAAAGGGGAATGAGTAAGGGCACAGAAAGTTAAGTGTGAATTGATAGATGAATATTTCTTGTTTAATAATCACATCCAACAAACCATGAACAGAACGAATTTAAAAATAGAAGGAATAATTCATTAAAAATTTAATTTTTGATGTATTATTAAGAAACATTTACTCAATACTTTATTGCCTTTCAAAATAGAGGGATATTATTCCAACATTGTCTTTGTAGATATATTATGGGATACCTATCACAACATGTTCGGAGGGCGCCACGACGAGAGGCGACAATAAATATTGAAGAATAACAATATATTAATAGAGTCGCCACTAATTTTTATTTATAGAAAAAAATCAGAAAAATCCTTTTAAATTTGTAACACTAGTTTTTAAAAATGAGATTTGGGTTCAGGAGTCTGATTATATATAGGGAAAGGTGGAAACTTAATTTCCACTGCACCCGTGATACATTCATCCTTTGACAGTTACCTTAAGTTAGTCATACAAATTGATTAATAACCTGACAATATCTATTTATCCCTTTCGAAAAAAGATTAAAATTGAGCAATTGTTTGTAAAAGAAAAAAAAAAGGAGAATTAAGAAATATTTATCTTGAATTTTATTTATTAAGATATAATGATTATGAACAAATAATTCGAGCAAATATCAAATTTGTTTTATTTGTTGGATTTATGAAGGAAAAATTATGAAAACATATATTGGATATTTGCTCTAGCAGTCAAATCCCGCCAGCACTCCTAGCAAAACCTAATGAGACCTCAACAGTTTTAAGAAGAGCTTAATTGATCGATACTCCAATCCTCTCCTGATATTTCTGTCATCAGCCAATTTCAAATTATGTTATTTTAAATGGAATGATAAATCAAAATGAATTATTATAGTCCTTTCCTTAAATTTGTAATATTTTTATTTTAAAAAAACAAGAATTATGATTGTAACATTTGGGTTCAACAAATTTGTTTACTAGTATCATTTATTTATTTTTTGTATAGTTGAAAAACTATTTTTATTTTATTATATAGTTAAAATTAGATCCTATCAGCGCTCATAATAAAATATAATATAAAGCCTCAAGAATTTTAAAAGGAGTTTGGTGAATCGGTACTCCGATTCTCTCTTGATTATCTGTAGTTGGCCAGTTTTAAATTATTTTTATTTTACAATATAAATTAAAAGAGATTTATGAAATAAAAAAAAAATTGATGATTACATACTAATAGACAACTAGTTGACTTTGTTTCCCTCCTCCTTTTATTTTTATTTTTGTGTTTGCTGATTCATTTATGTGCCTAGTTTTTCTTTTTTAATTCCAATTAGAACATAAAAGGAAAAAAAGAAAAAAAAAAAACGAAAGTTCACACACATAAATAGACTAAATGAAATGGTTAAAAAAAGTACTAATAAATAAATAAATAAAACTGAAAACAATACAAAAATAAAATCTGCAATAAAAAAAAAAAAACAAAGCTCGACTAATGCAATGATAAGCATAAAAACAAAACAGCCCACTAATCCATCATATTAGTGTTACAAGACAAGATATAAAAGGAGATGGAAGCAAAAGTGAAAAAAAAAAAAAAAACCACAAAAGACAAAGCAAGCAAAAGAAAGGAACGTCATTTGGGTCAACTAAAAACTCAAAAGAAACACAAAGAAACAAGGCCCATTAGTTCCATCATATCACTTGATGAAAATAAATAGAAGAAATAATAAAAGGAAAAATAGAATAAAAGAGAAGCAGGAAGAAAAGTGGATATAGCATTTGGGATTGGGGATTGCTGTTGAAACATCAAAGGCAGAAGCTTGGGCTGGGGCTGAGCAACGACAGCGGCCAGAAACAGCGGTGGCTCATGGCAAGGTCTAGATGGTGACATGGCGGCATGGATGCAGGTCCGAGGTGGCTCATGGTGGTGTTGCGGCAGAGAACGGCGACAAGGGAGGGCCACCCACGGCTGAGACAGTGGCAGCTTCAACATGGCTTAGGAAGTGGCTTGCTTGCTGGGCATTTTTTCTTTCTTGTTTTGTTATGGATTGGTATTGTTATTTAGCTTTGGAGGTCTCAGTTCATGTTTCTTTTCATGGAAAAAAGATTGGTTCTGAGGTGGGCATTATGTTTGATGGAGTTGTGGGTGAGGGGTTTGTGATTGGTTTTGTTTTTGATTTATGGTTGACATTGGAAGTGTTGGTTGCTTTGATAATTGTTTAGATAATTCTTTTTTCTTCTTTTATTATTTCTTGTATTTACAAAATGCAAAAAATAGGGTGAGTAGTGTGTGCCAGTGAAGACGTGGGGTGTATGTATGTATGAGTGTGTTCATTTGTCCATGGAGTCTCTCTTTTTTCCTTTTGTTTTTATTCAGTTAAAATTTATTCAAGTAACTACATATGTGTGAATGCATATGAGTTGATCATGATGCCACAGTTCAGTTAGCAAAGTAAGGAATAATCAAGAGCAATATTCATGTCCTTATCACATAAATTGTATGAAGTTTGAAATAAGTTGTGAGGAAGTAAATATGAACCTGCTATCTTCGCTCCACCTGCTTTTGTTCTCTTTTCCTTGTCCAGAAATTCTCCTTTCTGTGCTGACTTGTTATCTCACTAAAGCACTCTCTTCCTTCTAAAATTTTTCTCCGGCTCTCTTTCTGTCAGAAGCTGTCTGTGTTTTTCTCTTTTTGTCTCCTTCCCAATTGAGTCAGGAGCTGTGCCTTTTTATAATAGCTCTCCCGCCGCCCGAATAGTGCAAGTTGCTGTGCAAGTTGCAGTAACGTTTGTTTGTTTCTTTTTTAATTTCTTTTTATTTATTTAATATTGATTAGAAAAAAAAATTCTACACAATTGAATCAGGTTAAAAGTTGTAGCCCAACCAAAAAAAAAAAATTCTTTTTAAGGTTTCTTTTTTATTTTTCCAAACTTTTTATTTTGTTTTTTAATCTTTTATTTTATATGTTGATAATATTGGAATTGGATAAAAGATGGGCTATTTTATTTTTGTTATTAAAATCGGTAAAAAATGCTTTGACTTAACAAAGAATTTTTTCTTTTTTCAATTTTTATTTTCTTAATTTTATGTAAATTAAAGATGCAAATGTAAAATAAAATTTGATTGCGGGAAAAGAATTGTACATAATTGTAGTATTTAAAATGCTAAAATTGAGAGCACAAGTATTAGATTAATTCGATTAATTATGGACAAATTTGGGTATTAACAATACCCTCACTTTTATACGTAAAGAATATTTTTAAATTTTTTTCTTCTAATTCCCATTTCTACTCACATGGTATCTCTAACAATGTATTTGGATGTTCTTTCAACAATAGAACGAATTGAAATTAATTGGAAAGGATTGAAAAAGGAAGGAAAGAAAAGGAATAAAGTAATCATCCTACTTGTTTGGAAGAATAATAAAAATAAAAAAATAGAACCAAAATTTATTAATCATATTTGAAAAATACAATATAAAGAAACGAATTTATCTTATACCGATAATGCTCCTCTCTCTTAAGAGAGTTTCAAATTTTAAATTATCAAAAAATATAAAGAAATAAAATTAAATATTTATAATTGTCAATTTGCTATATTTTCAATATTACTCATTTCACCCCAATTTTGAGGAAAGAGATTTTTGAGGAGGAAAGGAGAAGGAATTATTCCTCAAAATTTTAATCCTTTCCAACCTGTTATTAAACTCCCATATAAGAAAATAAGTTACCTTTCGAATTATTTTTCTTCTCTCCTTCTCATTATCAGTTATTCAAACATACATTATAAATATGTTTACTATAAATATATAAATAATATTTTTTTTAAAAATACTCATATATAATAATATCTTATTGGTTGAAAGTTATATTAATAGTATACTTGATTTTTATAGTTTAAATTATCAATATTAAAAATTATTAAATTTTAACTAATTTATTTTAAGTTAAATTATTTTGTTACAAAATAAAACTCTTAGATTACTAATTTTTTTTATTTATAAGACTCAAAATCAAAATTTTATTTTAAAAAAATAAGTGTCAAGTGTTATACTGTATATTTGATTTATTCACATGGGCAAAACATTAAAGTATCATAACAACTCCTATCCAACAAATTCTGACAAACGTACTCCAACGCAGGGGCTGAGTTTCTCTTTCTCTGCTACTTTCTCAGAAAGTTAACGTAAAATCGAATTTGATCACGGAAGTAGTTAGAGAAAAAAATTTTGCATCACTCTTTTTTTTTAAACACTCAACATCCTTATTTTTGTCTCTCTCCTCTCTTCTTTTATTTTTTTTATTTTGTTTTTATATTTTTTTTTCAAGTATAGGAATGAGTGTTGAGGTTATCTAAAATTAAAAATGATACAAATAATACTTCTTAAGTAATTAATGGAGCCAAAATAGCACGAGATACAATTGTAATTGTTTCTGTTTTTTTTTTTACATTACTAAAATTTAAAGTTCATTAAATTAATCTAATTAGTTGATACAAATTGGGTCGATCGATCACAAATTTTTTTGTCTAATATTATATTTTTTATTTATAAAACTTAAATTTAAGATCTTTATTTAAAAATATGTGTAAAACTATTTCAACTACCAAAGCGTGTATATTTATCGTTGTTATATCACTGCTATTGCAATTAGTAATTCTCGTTGCGGGGTTGGATGTCTAATGCGGGCACAATCGCATCCGGATCATGTCCTGTCATGCACCACAAAAGGTACAAAATCTGATTTTGTTGGCTTATAAATAAATTAAGCTTGTTACTCCGCGTAGTATTCGTCGAGGAGGCATATTTATTTATGGAAAATATAAACTATTTTTTTCATTAAAAAAATTAGGATGCTTTTATTTGTAAATTTTATAAGTTAGAGGGTGTTTTAAGACCCCTCTTAAAATGCTTTTTAGAACTAATTTTATTATTTTTAATAATAATAAAAATAGAAATTAATTTTTTTAATATTTATATTTATTATAATTATTTTAAATTTAAAAGAATTTAAATCTTTTATTTATTAAAAATAATTTTTTATTATTTTATCAAATAATATTATTATTATATTTTTAAAACAACGTTTAAAAGGCTTGAAGAACTCAATAGCTATAACACAATAATACTAAAACAAGGCTATAGAGTCCCTTCTCTTTCCTTGTCAAACCATCAGCAGCAATCTTGAATTATTATAATAATAGGATCTACCATTAACAATTTTTATGGTATTCCATATTGACAGAACTTTTATCATCTAATATAGTAGGCCTATAAAAGTTTGTGCACACCTAATTTTATCACCTATTTTTTCTTTATAAGATAAGACTTTTTTAAAGCTGGCTTGTTTATAAAGTAAGCAACTAAAGATAGGCGGCGTCTTTGGTGCATTGGAAGTAGAAATTGCATGGTCAATAGGTGAGATTTGATTGTGTATTAATATATTAATTATTTGTAATATATTATAATAATTTTTAAAATTTATTTATATAATCTAAAATTAAATAAAATTTTATTTATATGATCTTAAAATTAAATAAATTTTTTAGGGGATATTTCATGATTATATAGATAAATTTTAATTATTTTTAAAATATATGTGATATACTGTAGTAATTTTTAATTTTATCTATGTAATCTTAAAATTAAATAAAATTTTATCTACATGATCCTAAAATTAAACAGATATTTTTGAAAATATTTCAGGATCACGCAGATAAATTTTGATCATTTTTTAAAATATATTTAATTATAATTTTGAAATCCGTCTAAAATCTAAAAACTACTAAAATACACTACAAGCGATTACTATGATATACTATAAGTGGTTGGTGTATGTATACACCTTTAAATTATACCTATCACCTTTACAAGGTGCATAGTACCCATGGTGCCCCTTCCAAATAAGGGACACCATAGCATTCACCCTAAAGATATTTTATTTAATAATAATTCTGTATTTAAAAATTAAATGAATATATTTTTTGACGTAAATTATTAGTATCTAAAATTCATTAATTAAATTTTAACTAATTTGATTTGCGTGGAGTCAGCCACTACTATAATAGTAAAGATATTTTTGGCTTTAGTGCTAGTTTCTTTTATACAGAAGACTTGAGTTTAAAATTTTTCTTCAAAGAAATAAATATTGGATCACTTAAATTAAGTAGGAGTTGGTAAATTAAATAAAAAATATTAAATATGCCTTTAATTATTTACCTACTGACAAATTACTTTTATTTTACTTTACTTTTCATGTATAGTCGTATAAGTTTTGGTGCTGCATACCAAACATTTTCCTTAATCTATCTTCGTTAGCAACAAGTAATAAATACTTAATAAAATAATGGTAGTTATATACTATTTTCATTATTACGTTAATTTTTAAAAAATAAAAAATAAATATATTTCAATACATTCTTTCTTTACATTTTCTTTAACAAATAAATAAAGCATAAAAGTAAATAAATATTTTAGTGTAAAAGTGAAATGTTAGTATATTTAATTTTTAAAAATTTAATTAACAAAGATAATTTAAAATTAAAATTTTATATTTTAATATATTATTATTACTGCTATTGCTACTATTAAATGGATGTAATTATAAATATTACTAATTAATTTAATATATTTTTAACACATTTTTTAACATAAAACATATTAATTAGTATTATTTAAACTGAATTATTGGAAATTGTAGGTAATACGTAGATACTGATAGTCAGGCTTTTCAACTTTGATGGTTTGATGATAATTTAGAAAAGAAAATTATTATATTTTAATATTAGTAATTAATATTAATAGATAAATATAATAAATGGATTGTAATTAATAAACTTATTATATTAATAAAAATTGAGATATGCAGATCACTATTTTTATACTATTAAATATAAAGTGAATGCCTAACTACTGATATAGTAGGAAATATTTGTCTAAAGACTTCTCCTAAGATATATATTCATAGAGGGAATAGCTAGCTGACAGGCGGGGTCCCAATTATTTCAATTATTTCGTCTACCTTACACTAGTAGTCCAATTAAGTCTGGCGAAAGGGGATAGCTAGCTGGCCGGCACTGGAAGAATTTCCTGCATATTTGGATAGCAATGAATTTAATTTATTAAAATCAATTTTGCTCAGCTGATATATTCATCACAATTTATACTCATAAGTAGGGGGTGGAAGTAATGCAGGCAGCTCATCGGTAATCATTGACCTAACCCACATTCAACTTGATTTATCCTAACTTTTTAAGTAAATAAGTTACGTTCAGGCTTTTCAAAAAGTCTTTCTAATCAAACAGATTAAATTATAGGCTATAAAAAAATGCTTATTAGGCTCAACAACCTAGCCTATTCACACTATAATATTATTATTATATTATTATTATTTCACAAATTCTAATGATAATCAAACTCTTATAATTTATTTTGAATAAATTTTTTGACATATTTAGAAAGCTCTTTGGCCTAAAATTTTTAGTCTATTTAAAAATTTTATGATCAAATAGGTCTTTAAATAGACTTTTTGGTTCAACTAGACTTTTAAAAAGGCCAAAGTAAGGCTCTAGAAAAAGCCTATGTCGGGTAATAGCCTCAAGCTTAGATTGCATATTTATAATGTAGATCAAACCCATTTAAGTTAAATCCTAGCCAAAACTAGCCTAGCTAACTTCAACCCCTACTCATCAATGCTCTAATGTTTATATCACCTCCATCTAGAAATAATTGTTCAATTTTAAATACACACATGAATTAAAAAAAATGATTGAAAAAATACAACTATAAAGAGATTTAGGTATGTTTTACCAAATTGCCTTTACTTAATCCTCTCTCTTCTTTAATTATTTCTTTCCACCTACTCTCTTCTCTCTATTTAATATGGATATAATTGAAAAAAATAATTAATATTATCTAGATTTTCTAAAAGAACAGTTATTTGTAGAAAAATAAAATTTTAAAAATAGACAATTATTTCAAGATGGAAGTAGTATGTAAAAGCTTTATTTGTTAAATTTGTAAAAATTATCTCGAGTTATGTTTATTCCTTTCTTTCTTTCTTTTTTCGCCACAAGATATGTGTATTTTTTTATTTTCCTTTTCATAGGTATCCTTCTATTAGAGGCAATTTTATTCGAGCACTTAAGAACTTATAGAGAATATAACTCTCCCAACACCAATTATTCCATATTCAAGGCTCGAATCAATATCATTGATTAAGGAAAATGAGCATCTATCACTCTAACTAACCATGTGTTGATGAGATATGCGTATTTTTTAGTTGACGAATAAAAAAGAATCTACAATATACTATAGGAGGCTAGGAGCTTGAGTGTTTCCGTCTTTGCAAAATGGCCACATCTTCTATCTTTTATTAATGAAAAAGAAAGCTCAATCACTCTAAAATAAGAGAGGAGGCAAAACATGGAATACAAGACACTAACACATCTCCCATCCACACAGGGTAATTACAACATAAGACACACATCAATTAAAACCAGACCACAATTCTGATATAAACTTACAACCATCTTATATCTCTTCACAGATTAAGAAAAATTATTGCATGCTTCTAGAGTTCAAACTTACTAGGTAGATTTAATTGTCTATCTCCTTTTTTTTTTGGCAATAGGTTTATTGTAGGCACTAAAATCAGTATTTCAAGTGATAAAAGTTTATTTTATAGAAATATACACATTTCTAGTGGTTGATTTTAAAATGCCCACCCATACAAAGCAAACATTCAATGATCACCTTTTTTACCTACTATGGGTGTCTTTTTTTCCATTTTTTATTAGTAATTATAAAAAGACTATTTTGCCTATTGTCGTAAATCAAATTTTCTTTTCTTATGACTCCTCAAGAACAACACAACTAATCAAACAAAAATCACATGGCTCTTATCACTAGATTCCTAAACTACTCCAACCAGCATGTCCCCTACTGCACTCAGCGGGCAACGTCTTCAAACTTAGCAGTCTTATCTCATCAACATACTATAGATTACATATATGGACCACAATTGTCAGGACCTAACTTGGCTATGATCGGCGCGTAGAGAACCTTGGATCCCTAGCAAGCCTCAACTAAAACTTTCTCTAAAAAATTTGGACCTTTTTAATTTACATAATTAATCCCTGAGTATTTAATCCAATATACACATAATACATGTGCATATAAGTCTTTAACATAAATAGGCCGTAACTACCACAGTTGGAACCCGACCTACAGTTCAATAGAGCACTGGATCATGTACAGAAAAGGGCCAATCAATAACACCCTACCAAATATAATATAGTGCTTAAGTCATAATATTTTACCCAGTAGTTTGTTACATGCAGATGGCTCTTGGTTCTTCTATCCTTAATTTATTGACTAGGTGGAGTAAGTTTTATCGTAAACGCAGTGACTGATTTTGTGTTAATTTACGTAAGTGATGCATATACATATATATACATACATATATACATATGTATATATATGTATATGCATGTTTCGTGGTGCAATAAAAGAAAGATCATTAAATCGGGTAGCAATACATGCACATATCAAACAATGGGTACAAAATGGTGCGATTGTCAAACAAAAATAAACTGGGCCGAAATCATGAATTACTACCCCCTATGGTCCTCAAAGGACATTTAGTCTATCATCTCTTTGAGAAACACAAAAGAAACTAAACCTACGGCCCAAGATCATAACCATGCCAAAAGAGGGCTGCTCTGTACACTAAGTTAGTGAGGAGGATGCTATCTTTAGTCAGATGCTAAAGATAGGAACCCGTTAGCCATACTGGGCTCCGTTGGGATGTAGTAGTCACTGAGTCCGAAAGATGAGCCAGAGGATGATGTTGAAGCCTCTGAAGGATCCTTATCATCAATGGTGAGAAAGGGTACTACCTGAGGTGGTAAGGTGGGTGGTGTATGTAACACCCTGATAAACTCATACTACGCTTAAGTCGTATTACGACATTTTATTAGTTGTTCCTTATGCTCATGGAAAACTAAACTTCACTTGAAATTAAATTACGTGGAAAAATACGGTAAGATTTTTTTTTTTTTGAAATATGTCGTCGCTTTAGAAAATAAAGCCTTGAGCGAGAAGGTAGATAGAGAAAGAGCATGTCGTATAAGGTACATACCTAAATATCATAAAACAGTAAAAAGGGAAATAAATAGTAACTCACAAATACATTGTATTACATAGCTAACCATTACATTCATATGAGTTTATACTATATATATATATATATATATATATATAACAACATTACATTGAAGTAAGCTCATGGTCATGCCATGATCCAAATACTAGGTACTAAATATAAACTTCAATGACAAAGCTCATCTCAAAAAGGAATATGCGAAGATACAGAGTGACGATCACTATAAGTCCCAAAATAGCTTCGTCTGGCGTCCCATGTCATCCGCTCGCTCACAGTGTAGGGGATCTATGCTCCACTCCACCGGATGCACCATCGGATTCTGGTGACGATGCGGAAAAGTAACTACAGTGAGAAATAATATTTCTTAGTAGGACCCGAACCCGACACGGAGGTGTCATCGTCATCATCCCAGCCACTTCGGTTTTATAATGAAAACAGTGAGCATGCGTAAAGTCCAATTCTTAGATTTTCGAAGACATAGCTATCCGAAGTGGATTCAATTTTAAGTACATATTCTCGTTATAATAACAACATCATGGTATACATAAAAGCTTATATGACAATTCATAGCATGCATGAACATGTTGAGAGTTTCATTCTTTACTTGGGTCGGACCGAGGTCCTTTCCTCTTCTTCACATAACCTCTATCTTAGGTCTTTTTCTTTTTCTTTTCACCCACTAAATATAAGTGGTAATGAGCTCATACCATGGTTGTCGCCACCATAAAATTTCGGTACTTACACTAGCTGGGTCATGCCATGCCTCATGTAAGCCTTATCCCTTATACTCACACTGGCTGGGTTATGCCATGTCTCATGTGAGTCGTGGGTGAGGGGAGCTTGCTTTGGATCACCTTCCCTTTTGAAGGACCCTTAGTTTACTTTATCTTCTTATTAAGGCTTACGATGCAAAATTATTTTTATTTTTTTTCCACATTTAGGCATTACGTATTGCTGTCCCCAAATGTGGTTCCTTTATCAATCACCTCTGAGCGTTACGTATCGCCGTCCCAGGGTATTCATATTTATTAATCCTTTCTACATCTGGGCGTTACGTATTGTCGTCCCCAAATGTGGTTCCTTTAATGTATATCATTAAGCATCATATCATCAATATATCATATTCATATCATCTTCATTCATTTTCATATCACCATTATATTATTATCATAATGTATATCATTAAGCATCATATCATCAATATATCATATTCATATCATCTTCATTCATTTTCATATCACCATCATATCATTATCATCCTTATCATCATCATATCACTATCATAATCATCATGTCATCTCATCATTATCATTATCATACCATCATCATCATGATCATCATCACATCATATCATTATCATCATATCATATCATCATATCATATCATCATATCATTGTCATCATATTGACACATAGAGGCATACATATCACACAAAGTCTTATGAGCTTAGCTTAGTAAATATGGTACAAGCTTTTAATTGAGGTTGCCTCCATCTTTAGTCACATAGTGTGTTTATTTTTTTCCAATTAAGCCACTAGGGATAATCTAATGGTGAGGAATTTGAATAGTTTAGATGATGTCTTTAGTTCAAACCTCATTGCCACTAATATATAACTCAAAAAAAGAAAAAATCTTTTCAATTTGTTAAATTGATTGTCGACCTTGACTCATAAAATTTCATATAAATTATATCTAAAGTGAAATTAATGACTTCAATGAAAACTGGATAATAAAGAATATATATAGTTAAATGCCTTTAATGGTTTTCTTATTAATTTCATACTCGGTAGAGGTTCTTATATTATTTCTAAACTCTTAAATTTATACTGTAGTTTTTTTATCCAATGGGAAATCTGAATTCATTAATCGACTAAATGAGAATTTAAAAAAGAGGCACTATAGTTATTATGTAAATAACTTTATATTTTGTAAAAATAAAAATTAATGCATTTATTTAAGTGAATAATTATGTTATAAATATGTTATTCTTTAATAGCGATTAAATATGATTCCTGCTGATTTTAATTTGATTTTTAAAATTTATTAAGGACATAAATATATTTTTTTAACTTTTAATAGCTGTCATAAACTAAGTTATTAGAAGATTGAGAATCAATTTTTTACACCTATATTATTAAAGTTAAAGCCTTTTCTAATTTGAGTATTTCAAAGAAACCTCTATCAATTACATCCCTTTTCATCATCCCAATCCTATGTTAAACTTGAACACTAGAGTTATACATTGAATTTATATAGCTATTAATTTCTTTTCATATTACCTTTTGCTGTTAAAGTTAATACGCAATAATAAAAAAATATTTCATTATTTTATTCTTATGATTCATTTTATTTGTTTCAATAGAAATTTTTGATACATACATTTTAATAAGGATTTAATTTATATGTACTACCAATATAAAAAATTTTATATAGACATCTAATTATATATTACTATATCAGCAAAATATGTTTGATTTAATCACTCACTACATTAAAAGTCTTGTAAATACAAAAATATGATTGAATGATAGTATAAAAATTTTTTACACTACAACAGATACCAAGTAAACTCTTTTAATAACTCGACACAATTAATATTAAAAATAATTATAACTCAAAATACTAGATTATTCTAAATAAAAAAATTGAAAACTCAAGAATCTTATCTGGTCAACGGCTCAAAGCGTGCAGTGAAACACAGAGAAAGACAAAGTGACATGAGGATGTTTTGGATTATGAATCTATCCCTCTCCGTAGTCTTCTAAATCTTCTGCACGACAAATGTATAAAGAAAAACTTGGGTATTAACATTGGCTTGATCACTTAGATCAAACCAAAAAAGACAAATAATAATCATTTAGATCATGCCTTGTGGCCCAAAAAAAAAAAAAAAAAACTAGCCTATCTTGATGTAAATGGTGCCGTAAGTGTCGTTTCAGTTTAGTGTTATTCTATCTTTCATGTCAAAATGAGAAAAAGTTTGAGCAATAATTATGCTAGAACAATCAGTCCCTAGACTTATGGCAAACCCACCACTCGAAGGTCAAGACTCAATAATACTACCGTACCAATAAGCTCCACCTAAATTATCCAAAGCCTGCATATTGGTCCTATAAGATGTCTAACCATGTTTTTTGTTTTGGATATAACTCTAATCATATATCTTTAAAAAAAAAAACAGAAAAGATATATTAAAATGCCAAATGGCTTTAGAGCTCGATTGACAGCCGCACAAGTCTCTAAGATGTAGGTGTATTAAATCATAATTAATCATCACTTGAATTTGACAAACTACTTCCACCGAGCACTATACAGTGTAAGACCATTCACGGCTTACTATCCTAAAATTAACCAACACTACTGTACAAGGTGTATATTATGCGAATCTCCAAAACTTTCAAGGCATGTTCTGCTACTTGGAGTTTCTTTATTTATTTCAATCAACGATTCACTGCCTATTCTATACTGTCCAAGATCCCATATTTACTCTCCACATTTTAATGATCTTATCTGCAATGCCAAGAAAGTAACCATCAATATGTGTGACCATTTCTATAGCTTCAGTTATGCGTGATAGTACATAACAATCTACATCAAGTTCCAAAATTTTGACTAAACAAAACATTAATGAGATCAACTATCTTACATAAGAGACTATACAAACTATCAAGTCAAAACATGCTGGTTGCTTGGAAACCCAACAGCAACACAACATGTATTAGGATCACTGCTCCTCTTTTCTATTTTGATGCATTTAAAAATGCCCTCGCATTTCTTAGTCATCCCTGCCATGTAAAGAGACAAATATGGCTTTTTCAGAAAACTAGATAACAACACAAAGAACTTATGTCATCCCCAAAACCTGAATATAAACTTTTGAACACCTATTGGAATTTAATAGGAAGCAGAGCGCTCTTTTGAGTGAGACCCCACCTCCCCCAAGGAAAAAAAAAAAAAAGAAAAAAATTGATGCCAATGACTTAAGTACCAGTGAGTGATTCTAAATGAATTGATAGATCTGCGGAAATTTCTTTTCCATCTTTAGTCTCATGCTTGCTCTATGTTCTCAAACAGAATGCCATATCCAATATCTTATCACAATTCACAACATTAGTTTTGATCTATATCCAATATTCTTGTCATGAATTTTAAAGCATGAGAATACATTTTGCTATTATGTTGCGAAACCAAATTTTACACCCAAGCACACTAGCATCTTCAGTAAGACACCACCCACACATGCCTCAGCTAGTTTGCCCAGAAATGAAATTAAAGGAAAGAAGATCAGCCTAATGGTGCGATATCTCTTTCGTGAATCCCAAGTTACGAAAAACAATAAACATACATTAGTCCCATGTTCTATTAAGGAAGTAGGGTGCACTTTTGAGTGAGACCCTCCCTTCTCCCAAGGGGGGAAAAATAAAATAAAATAAAATTATACCAATGGCTTAAGTACCAGTAAGTCTAAATGAATGAATAGCTATGCAGAAATTCCTTTTCCATCTTTATTCTCAAGCTTGCTTTATGTTCTCAAACAGAAGGCCATATCGAATACTCTTAACACAACCTTTTTTGCTCTATGTGCTCGAGTAACACTAGGAAGGGATAACTTTTGCCACAAAGCAAAAACACACAAGCCTATATCCAATATTCTTCTCACAACTATCAAAGTGTGAGAATAAATTTTGCTGTCATGTTTTATCCTCAAAGTTGTCAAACTAAACCTTACACCCTGGCACTTTGAAATCTTTGGTCAGCCAAAACCCACACATGCCCCAGCTAGTTTGCCATGACATGAAATTAAAGGAGATAATATCAGCCTAATGGTCTCAATACCAAGTTCCCACAAACAATGGACATAGATTACTCCCATGTTCTATTAAGTAAGCCAAAAATTTTAGATTGTCATATCACCAACACTATCTATAAGGTCAAATTTTGGATCCATAAAACCAGACAAAAACAGATGGGGGAAAAATGCTTTAAAAAAAAAATTAAAAACACTTGGGGGGAAAAACAATTCTTTTTATTGGGAACAAAATTAGGAAGAGAAAGAGAAGCTACCATGTGGAAGTGGAAGCAGAAGCTGAATTTTGGGCATTAATGGAGCTGTAAATCTTGGAGAGGCGACCAGTTGGGGGCTTGGACTAAACAATCTTCTTTTTAAGGCCGAAAATCTCTTGCACGAGAGGCACATGAACCAGCACCAGTTTCCATGCCACTAACCACCCTATATACACACACAAAATCACAATCCTTGTTCTCTATGGGAATTCCATGAATTAAAAAGATGATGATGATGATAAAGCATAGAGAGTGAGAGAGAGTGAAGAGTTGCCGAAAGAGATTATGGAGAGAACGAAACCGATGGCGAGGATGGGGGCGAAAAAGAAGGATCATAATGAAATCCCAAACAGAAGGTAATGGTGAAGACGACAACGATTCCATGGCAATGCAAGCAACCTCAACTCAACGAGCTCCTCTGGTCTCCATCTCCATGTATTTCTAATTCTACCTCTGCATCACTTCACCTGGGCCGTGTAAGGAAACCTGGGGCTTCCATCTTATTGGCCCACCTTGCTTGATCCATTTCATTTCATCTAATTAATTTGGACATGTTGACCAAAAAAAAGAAAATTGGAAATAAAATTTTGAATGTAATTTTGACATGATGTTAGTGAAAATATTTGCTTGTATAATCTTTTAAGAGAAGGGATTTATTGACATCAGTGTAAGATTTGTCACTTACACTTTTAATATTAATCCAATTGTTGAATTATAACTACATATTATATAGATTATTTATACCAAAATTTTTAAAAATTAGATATCAATAAGGATGTGATCAAATATTCTTTTTTTACATACATTTAAGAAGTATTTATTATGTTGATTTAAATGTATATAAAACACATATCAAATAATTTTGGATTAATATGAAACTTTATAGACATGATTTATAACATATAAATTTTAAATTTAATGATTATTTTTATAAAAAAAATTCTCCATAAGAATTTATTTAATGATGTAAGATATAAATTTAACTTATACCAATGTAAGTTAATCCTCTTCCATTTTTTTTTTAATCATGTATGATTATATCAGGAAAAGTTTCTAGCCCTTACAATAGACATACCAAAACTCACATAAAATAACATATAATTAGAGACATTGTAAAACTCTTTGCAATGACACTTTATCAAAATTAATCTCATAAGTTCAATTATATCAATAATTGAGAATGGAATCTCTCATGTTAAATTTTCACATATCCTTATCATGTGTGATCTCTTATCACTGATTTAAAAGATGAGACTCAAACATGATATATGACATAAGAAAATTAATGATGTGATATCACACATGACAAGATCATGTAAAAATTTAACATGAAAGGATCGACTCTCATCAATAATTATTGAAGATGTTAAATTTGTTTATATCAATAATCCCATGGCATGGTTATTCTGTTTTCTGACTAAGTTCCAGGTAACATAGATTCTATATACACATCAATTTATTGATTAAATTAGATCGATTTTCCCCCAAGATTTGCAAAAAGTGTGTGATGTATTCGTAACACTTAATTTCTGATGTATTTTGATCGACTTTAATATTAATTTATGCTATAAGTGGGTTATCTTTTACATATTCTTATTTCGTGCTTTACTTGCAACATTGCAAAGTTGATACCATGAAGGGAATTTCATCTTGGTTAGATCATGGTCATATTTATTCCAAGCTCCTGAGTATTATGAGAATTGGTTCATAATCATGCAATATTCCAATAAAGTTAATACCATGAAGGGAAATTTCCCCACTGACGATCTTTCCAGCAAAGGCACTTCTTCCTAATAATGTAATATTCCAACAAGTCATTCAAGCTAATGGTCATTCCAGCTCTCTTGTGTTTTCAAATGCATCTAGGATTTTTGAATTGCCTTGCCTGTTTTATAGAGTTCAACTTATATCTTTCTAGTTTTCTAAGGGTTCATTTGTAACAAACTTAAAGCTTAATAACCTCTAGCCCGAAAGAGAATGTTAAGAATAAAGCATGTGATTAGTATTACATTGAAAATGATAGATGTCAAGACATTGGAATAAAGTAATCATAGAAAACAACTTAAGTTTTTATTATTGCTCTTGTAAAAGTAAGTTATACTTATTTCTTCTTATCTATAAATATCAATACGTTGAGTGCAACATCACCCAAGCATTGCACCTATTGAGCCTAAGCAATTCAGCGACACTTTTTTTGCTTCTTTTTCTCTTATAGTTTTTTCTAGAAATTCAACACTAGTAAGTGGCAAGTATACAATACTCGCCCCCATAGTGCCTGTTTTTCAAAAACATGAAAGGTTAATAGGGCAAAGGAAATATCATAATTTCAATACCAAAATGCAGGTTCACTAAGTCATTTAAAAATAGAGCGCCTCTGCAGATATATATCGAGGTTATCTAGTTAGTCTTTTCACTGTTTCGACCAAAGCAGAACGAAAACTCACTTTAAAGTTAGGAGAAGGCTTTGGTACAAGTTTCTTTACAAGTTATACCATACATTTTGTCATTTGATGGTTTAGATTAAAGGGTGCATTGATGTAACTAATAATTATAATCCATCATAAAATGTTCTCCTCCCCCTCCTCTTGCCGATTTCTCTTTTCCGTCCTCTTTCTTCCCTTCCTTGCCTTCTGCTCGGCGCCACTGCCATCCTCTGGCACTAGAACCATGGCATTGCACTGCTCCACAATGGTGACGTTTCGATCCCCTTCCTCATCCTCCTCCTCGAGGCTGCTACAACAACAGTAGACTAGTACAGAAGCAGGCAAGGCATGATAACTGGATTGGAACCTTCGAGAGGTAGATCTTCATCTCCGGCATGTTGTCGCTCTTGTCCGAGAACCTCGGAACAGGCATTATGAGCATCGTGTCCTTGCCATTTTGCGATGTGGTTGTTGTTGTTGTTTCCCTGGTTCTTCTTCTTTGATTTCTTTGTTTTCGTTACCCACACATTGTTGTAGTTCTTCTTTGATTTCTTCAAATTCGTCCCCGTTGTTCCGGCAGCAGTCAATAGAGTCGCCGCTGTAGTATTCATGACACTGTTGTTGTTTCTTTCTGGCAATGCCGCCGTCACCCAAGAAGATTCATCTTTAATGATGTTGGCAATGAGGAGAGCTGCTTTTGCTTCTTCAATAGTGGTTCCTCGTCTTCATCGTCATTGTCGTCGCCACCATCGTTTATGGCGGCAAACTTCGGCGACTTCTTCTCCTTAATGGTGTCGGAGGTGGCTTCGTAGTTGGAGAGGTCATTGGAAGGGTTGGGCTCCGATTTGGTGTCGGTGGGCTTCAGTCGAGGTGTCAGAGGTGGTGCTAGTGGTGGTTACTGTAGGGACGTAATTGGGTTGGGACTTGGGAAAGGGGAGAGAAATGGAAGTTTTATAGTGTATTTTATCTAATTGGATCTACTGATGTATCTGATATCTTTACCCTTTGATTATAAAATGTATCGTACAACTTGTAAAATAAAGCATACCAAAGCCTTCTCCTTAAAGTTAATGTCCAAACTTCCAGAGGCAGCTACACATTTGAAAATACATCGGATGATTAAACTGATGGGCAAAAGATTAATATTTCCTCCCACTAAATGCACTATACTAATCTTTGAATGATCAAAATAAGAATGATAGTAAGCTATCTTAGAGATAATCTCAAATACTACAAGAATTCTAATCTAACCAAATAAGAGATGCCAAAAAGGAAGGAAGGAAGCCAAAAAATGGAGAAAAACAAACCCTTTTTTCTAGTTAAGAGATGTTGGCTGGTCAATACAAGAGTATCTTTACGAGCTTTAAGATATACACTTGCAAATTCAACTGTTCTACTGATTTCACCCTCCCTCTCAATTAGCCTCATTGCATGTCTTTCAACAAATACATATTACAAAAAATCCCTCATCAGACTAGCAAATAAGACTTGAAAAAAGAAACTTATTTGCATTAGGTATAAAAATACATTCGATCCCCAAACTATCAAATCATCATCCCTTTCTCTAGCTTTTCTTAGATCCTTTGGCAATATTGGAGACTTAGATATGATTCCAATACAAGCAGAAAGAAAACTAGCAAACTGTGATATAAGAAACTGTCTTACTGTCAATTCTGCTAGTTAATAAGACAAAACAAGATAGGAACATTCGCAGGTCACCTAGACTAGAAACAATGACTACTAAAACATGTTAAAACATGTCTAATTTTTGTTTCAAACTTAAACCTATTTGTGTTTTTACTAGTACCAAGCGAACTTGTAATGTAGGTCAATTCGTAGGGTCATTTGCTAACTTCAATTGTATTTTATGCAAAACAATCTTCTGCCATCTTCACATTCACATCCAATGAATATCTATGTAGTAGTAATTTGCCAAATCCTTTGGTACATCTAAATTTGATATTATTAGATACCAAATTGACATCAGCATCCCCCAAATGTCAAATGTGATATTGTCAGTTAACAGTAACTTTGATGGCAATGATAATCACGATCATATGTAGCAAACATGAAACATCCAAATGAGATAAATTCATACTTGTTAATTCATACAGATAAAGTCATGAGAATAATCCATACTTGGAAATGAAATGCATAAGCAATGTCTCTCACAATTCAAGTCTTTTGTTCTCTCAATCTTTTACTTATTTTTAAATTTTAACTAAAATCTTAATGGTTTCCTTTCAAATTTTGCACCACATAATCCTAGAACACCTAAGCAATCTCCACCACGAGTATGGCAGAGAACACTCACGAGTGAGAGTGAGTATTTAGCTAAAACAAACAACAAAAGACAATGTCAGTATTGAAGGACTTGAATGACAAATAAAAATTTAAATGGCAATTCGTTAAGCAAAAAGATATCTTGTTAGTATCAAAGAAAACATAAACATGAGCTAACCTTCCATTATTCAAACAAATATGTCTTGGCAGCTAGTCTAGCCAGCTAGAAGAAAGAAAAATCAAACTCCACTAAGACAATTGCAATCTTAATCAAGAGAGACGAGTGTAAGAAGTATCCATTTCTTTGGGTAATTAGGCTGCCATGTGCATCTTTATAAACTTTTTATTTAAAATTCTCGCACACCAGCCCTATAGTAAATGAAGCAATGTGGTATTTGACGATGAATTAGAGAGATAGAGAAAAGACCTTGCTATCAAAATTATCTTCTTTAAAGAACTTACAAAAATACAGCAGAAACAAAAATGCAGACCTAATGGAGAGAATTTCCACTTCATAGCTAAAACTAACAAAATGACCCTTCTTCATTTATGTAATAGATTTTCTTTCTCAGGAGAAAGATATGCAGCAGCAAAAAAAAATGTTTAGTGAAAGCCTATAACAGAACTATTATAGGAGCAGAGCTTAATTTACAAATTGAAAGTATAAAAAAGGATATTAAAAAAAAGAATAAAAAAAGTTTGTAGATGATGATAGCTTCAAATTCAAAAAAAGAAGTGACAAAGAATCAGAACCTGAGTTGGCTTCAAATTGCAATCATGAACAAATAAATGAACTTTTTCTCTTGAACATTTCAACGGTTTGATCTACAAGAAGTGTGAAATTAGTTGAATTTCGCAAAGACAAATAATTCATGATAAATCACATATGCAAACAAATTCTTGACAAAGATGGGGGAAAGAGAGAGTAACTTCCCACAGGACTGGGCATACCCTTAGCAGCAGCATTACAATATCCAATTACTTCAATAAAGGCACATGGCCAAAAGAACTAAGCATAATGGACCTTCAGCTCCAACATAACATTTTTTTTTATCCAACCATTTCCAAAATTTTTAATTTTAGTCCCTATCATTAATCTACCTCCGTTAAGTGGTGATATAGATGATAGAGAGTCATGTTAGCCTTCCCATATGATAAATTATATGATATTAGTCCTTCTAAATTTTGGTTTTAGTACCTTCTTGTTTTTGTATTTTTTGGTTTTGATCCAAACATTTCCAAAAGCTTTTATTTTAGTTTCCATCATTAGTTTGCTTTGACTAAGTGACATAGATGACGAAGAGCCACATCACCCTTCCTATGTGATGGCTTAAATATGATTTTAATTCCTATAACCATAAATCATTTTAATTTTAGTCATTCTAAAATTAAAAGAAATTAAAACATCTCTTTACCCTTCCCTTTCTCTAACCCCCACCTTCGTCCTCCTCCCGTTGCCTTTTAGCCCCCATAAGCAAAGGAGTTGATATTCAAACTTTACATAATACAAAAAAAAAAAAAAAAACTTAAACACCCAAAACCTAATCCACACTTAATTTCAACACTAATAAAACATAAAAAAGGGTGCAAATTTACACCAACCTTCTTTGAGGTTCATAAAAAAATACACCTAAATCCCACAAAATTTTAAGTCTACATCAACTTTCCCTAACTTTAAATGGAGCTAACCTCCATTAACTCAATAAGTGAGAAGACCAAAATACTATTTGTATTCCTAACCCCGTTCTCCTCTCTCTCTCTCTCTCTCTCTCTCTCTGTTAACACTTTTTCTTCTCCCTTTCTGCAAAAAATCCTCAACATAAGAATCCAAGCTTTTCTTCAAAATCCAACATTTCCCTTATAGATCCATTCACCCACCACTCTCCTTTCTTTCAAATTTATCAGTTTTGCCATCAACTTGCAATGGCGGCAATAGTTAAGGCGACATGATGTTATGTCGGTGCATTGTGTAGTGGTTGAGGGGACGTAGTGGCTCAGTTTCATGGTGGAGGTAAAGGGTAGCATGGTAAGGTGTAAGGTTGGGTAGTTCACAAGCAAGAACAATTGAAGGTTTAGATGAGTGGTTCTATTTGGATTTGGCCATGAATGGTTTATTTCTGAGATTGATTTGGATTTTTGGTTGTATGAATATTTGATAGTTTTTTTTTCTTTGTTGTTTCTAGTTGTTTTGGAGGAGTTATAGAGGATAAGTGGCAATGGATTAGACATAGAAGAAACAATTCAGGGTATAAATATTTTTTTATGTGATTTAAAATTTCTTTTAAAATAAAAAGTCACGTGCCGCTTCCATGTTCCTAATTGAGCTAACAATCTATTCAAAGCAAGGGAGGTTACTATAATGGAGTTTAATAAATTAAGAGTGTTGAGTGTTAATTTGAAATATAGGAGGGTATAGGTTTAATATCAATGAACCTCTGAGGATGTTGGTGTAATTTGTCCAAAAAAAAAGCATGACATAGCAAAAACAAAATCTAGGGCATAACAATATAGGAGGGGAAAATTATAGGTATGAAGCTAAAAAGGGAAAAGCATGATTGGTGGTGAAGAGGACAAATGTAATACCTTATTCTGTTACAAGGATTTCAAATAACAAAAAATTGGAAGCATAAAAATTTCGTTCTATTTGTACCTTGGATTTGTTTTCAAATGGATGTTGACTTTGTGAGTAAGGGGATAGGGTGTCTCTAGTTATTTTTCTAATCAACATTGCTTTGGGTTTCCCTTAATCACTTAATTTTGATTAAATTGATCTTCTATGATGAGAATGATGTGTTTTACTTTGAATCTATGTGCCTACGTATTTGAATGTTGGTGAGTTTTAGAATGCTCACCCCAAAACAATGAATGCTGAATGCACTCACTTTTATTTATTGTGACCAAGTTCTTGGGTCTGAATTCTAGGTTTTTGGATCAAAGGTTCGGGATCAAGGGTCCAGGGTCCAGGGTAGATAGCCTAGGTTGGGCCGTGACAAAGTGGTGTCAGAGCATTAAGTTTCCCTGTGGATAATGGAGCTCTGTGTAATCCTTGATGGCAAGCACTTTGTTTGTCTCATTATAGGAATCCCTATTTCCTCTTTCTGATTTGTACCTTAGCCTTAAGTTTTTTTTTTTCCATCTTGATTTGCTGTTCAGTCCTTGAAATCTTTTTGTGGAATATGTAAACATGTGGAAATCACTTGGTTGTGTATTGTATGCGTTTCAATTTCGTGAGGCCCTCTATAAAGTTTCTTCTTTCAAAAAGGAAATTTCTTAAGAGCTAGAAACTGTCGTTCAAGCCTAAGCTCACTTTTAATTCATCAAAGGATCCTCTCCTCTTTTGGTTTCATTATTGTACCTTATTTAAGAGCATGCAAGGGTTCCTAAAACTTCATGGCCTCATTGTATGGTTAACTTGCTTATGTTGTTTATGGGTAATTTTGATACCATATGATGGATTGTTGTTTTGGATGTTTTAAATTAGCAATTTAAACACTTGAATGAGTCTTTAATGGAGCTGAAATTTATTTTTGTTTGGTTTAGTAAACTTTGGGTGATGATTACTTGAGTATTGATTTTTAAGGTTGCATGAATTTGATTGGTTTACATGGTCAAGTTGTAGAGCTAGATTCCCTCTACATAATGATTGTTTTTGCACCTTAAATTTAGTCATTTGAGTTCTAGACTATTATTGTTATTGTTATAATGTTGAAAAAAAAAATCTTATTTGTTTTAGTAGATTATATAAAGTTTGAGCATGAAATTTGATATATAAGCCAAATAGTTCTTCCTTGTTTTAGTAGATTATATAACTGTATTACTATAGAAATTAGAGTTTGTTATGTTCATGAGTGAATTTTTATGATTCCTTTAGTGGCTAGGGGTATACTTGGGATACAAGCCATGAATTGGTTAATGCTAGTTTTATATAGATTTCCTAACTAACATGAAATGGATGCAGTTTTGGTTTATGTATGATGTGAATATCTAATATCGGGTAGCACTCATATCCTCTATTGTAGTCATTACAACATGATGTTAACTAGATGTTTTGGATTTAGTTTGACCCTTAAGTGAGGGATTATTGCTAATATGATGTTGGTCTTGTTTGAGCTCTTTCAAGATTCATATAAATTGGGCATTTATACCACATGTGTGTCATGAAAAAATATTCTGGTTTGTATAATAGCAAAGGTATGATTCTTTATTGAGGTTTTAAAATGTGTTTTATGGATTTTTTTAATATTATTTAGGAGATTTTCAATAGTTTGACCGTATTTAGTTCTAAGCTTGCAAACTAACAGGAATTGAGGATGCAAACCTTATTGTATATCACCGATTTAGTTTCTACAAACTGGGACAACAGCTATAGGCTTATGAATTATGATTCTATAATAATGCTTTGGGGGTCGGTTTGGTGCTTATTTGAAGAATTACTAATAGTTTGGTCCTAGTTTACTTGATTCTTTTGGACTAGCATAAATTAAGCATGTAAACTTCACTATATGTTATAGTTTTCAAACTAGAATTTTGGGCCCAAAGCTATAGAGTTAAGTTACGACTTTTTAAGGACTTTAACATGCTAAAATTACTAAGGACTAGTATAGGAAACACATCTAGTATGTACCGAAATTAAATATGCTTAAGCTGTGCCTCTATAAATGAATTAAACAAGACAAATTACTAAGTTATATCTTGAATGTTTTGGTCTTAACATGTACGAACATAGAGTGATTTGGCTTGCATGAATATATGCAATGTTTTTTTTTTCTCTTTCTTTTTGTTGCCTTGGATTAGGTTGGCACAAATTCAGTACAGAAGAGCATCTAGTGTTAGCTTTGATAAGCCTTTTAAGGTTAGGTGATATAGGCATAAAAACTACAATAAGGTGATGGAAAATAAATTCTATTCTAATTTTACTCACTGGAACTGATTTGGAACATTATAAACTTTGATCTAGATGGTAAAATTATGTGGCTTCCACAATGAAGAGAGTAGAGGTGTGGGTTCCTAAGACTTTCATGACAAAGTTGGTGAAAACATGATTCTTAGCATGTTTGATTTACTTGGCTTATTGGAACTTATAACTTCATTGATTCAAACATTATCTATTTTTTTAGACTTGAATGAGAAATGGGAGTTAATCAATTAGTCCCTTGATTTTGAAAAGTGAAATGAGGTGAAAATATAATAATCTCCTTATGCATAAATGCACCCTTATGCATAATGTGTTGAGAAATTCAATCTAGTATGCACTATGTGAAGGTATATGCTTAGGTATTTTGGACTTGAATGGGATAAATTGATTGGTATATGTGCATTCTGTAACATCCTCCTAAGCACAGTACTATGCTTAAGTCATAGTACCATACCCTGGAGCTGTTACTGTTACCTGAGCGGACCTCGTCTGGCAGCAACTTCAGCCGTCTTTAGAAACTTCTAAAATCATCTAGAGACAACATGAAAATAGGAGTGAGAATTATAAAATTCTCAGTAGGATTCTCTAATTTTCATACATAGTGTCATCATGGTCGTCTCCAGTTTGCTTCGGTTTATTATAAAAAATGTGGACGGGCTATGTGGACTGTTTAATTTTACATTTCAAAAATATATTATCCGAAGCAAAGCTCATTTTTATCATACACTTGGCATCTGAGAGAATCCATAAGAAAATCAATGTCATGAATTATATTGGGACTAATAACTGAAATATAATAAAATACGATAGCATCAATGCACTAGAGGCATAACGTCTACATATACTTTACTGGAACTACAGTATTTTAAGATGATGCCCACATGACATCAATATGCTGAGAACATAACCTTTGCACATAACTTAACTTGTATTTAAATTCATACATATACATAAAATTGACTTCTCTTTCATTCAGTATTTACACTAACTGGGTCATGCCTTGCCTCATGTAAGTTCTGTCCCCTGTACTCACACTAGCTAGGTCGATGCCATGCCTTATGTGATTGGGGTGCTTGCATATACTTTAATCTTGTAGTCTTTAGTCTTTTACTTGGCACACCTAGGCGTTACGTATCGCCGTCCCTATGGTGCATTTACTGCCCTTGGGTAGTCTAGCCTTGGAGTGAGCTCGTCAGCTTCACCCGTGACCGTCGTCACACTGACTCACCCACAAGGGGACCCACTTGCCTCTAGTCTTGGAGGGATCTCATTCTGGTCACGTGCCTCTAGTTGAAGGGATCACTTCTGGTCACGTGCCTCAAAATTGAGGGATCTCATCTGACCACGTGCCTTCAACGTAGAGGGATCTCATCTGACCACGTGCCTCCAAGGTAGAGGGTAGCTGCCTTCACAGGGAGGGATTCAAGTGCAACTGCCTCCAAGTGAAGGGATTCATATCTTTATCATTTAACTGCCTTCACAAGGAGGGATTCAATTAACTGCCTCCAAGTGAAGGGACTCACATTCAATATATTCACATTCCTTCATTCTCATACATATTCAAGCATAGTCATACTGAGTGTACTCATACATATACTTTAATTCATCCTTACATCTAAACATTCATAGCTTCTTAGACTTTTGCCGTAAATTCGACAGCGTAACGGATCAGGTCCGTTTCCCCATGAATAGTGCCAGCTCTCACGGACAGTTCAACCATAGCCACATAAATCAACTTAACACATATATATCAGTATCAAACTGGTCATCCTCAACTCAAACTTTATATGTCCACTGACTTTTATGGAATTATTATTTTGGCCATCCTGCCAATTCTATTCGATTCTGCCCGAATCTTGTATAATCCACCTTTATCCCTATTCAACTCATTTAAATCTGAAATTTGGATATGTCATAGCTCCATATGTCTACTTTCTAACCTCTTTGGTCCCATGTCATTCTGATTTATATAAATCAAGATATTCAACTTTTACTTCAGCCTGTTCAGTCACTAGCCCGAATTACACTCCTGGGAATATAAATTCACTAAAAATTGAAACTAAGCTCAAATTTTACAAAATTGGTCTCATATCCAAAGCTAACAGGACAACCTTTCTTTTGCCACAAGTTTCACTCCATTTGCTTAAGTATACCTCGAGTTATAAGTCCTGAAAGTCTACCTTCCTGAACTACTTCGTTTTGGCCTAGATTGGACATAGGACAACTTCCTCGAATCACTGGGAACAATTGGGACCATAACAAACTCGGAATTTCATACTGGGATGTTCCCCTATATGTAAGCTTTCTAACAAAACTGGTTTCACTCAATTTGGAGTTGCGTAGGGTGAGTTATACCCTCCTCATGTCACCCTGCCCGGATGAAAATCCTAAACCCTAGGTCAAATTTCAAAAATTCGTATCTCTTTCAATACTAATCCAATAACTTTATATGATACATCCACGGAAAGCCCTGAAGGTCTACTTTCATTTAAAAATGGTTTCATCGGATTTGACTGATTGTAGGCGACGCCGTACGCTCCGCCGTACGAACTACCGTGGAACCTCCACCAAGACAGCACCCTCATCCATTCATTTCTCTTAGTTTCCTTCTTCTAATTCTAACTCTAACTCAAAATCTTCTATTAATTCAATCATGATTCATCATAATACATCCAATAATTCATCAAATACATAAGGAAGAACACAGTCTCATACAGCCATAGTGCAAGAAATTCAAGAATAGAAGCAGAATCCTACCTCTTTGGAGCAGGATTTGGCTAAGTGCTGAAACTTGGAGTGTTAGAACCTTGTTAAGCTTGAAGGAGTAATGGAGTTGATTGAGAGAAGGGAAAGAGAAGAAGGCTAGGAAGGGGAACGTAAATCAGGCCGAAATGAAGAGAAGGGTCTGATTTAAATACATGGAAGTTGTGGTGTTGATTGGTTGGAACTTTGTGGTTGAAGTTCGGCCATGTCTCTCACTTTTGTGGTCAATTTGCTCTCCACATCGCCCCAAGACTGGGATACGCTCTTGTCCTACATGAAACTGGAATTCGTCCCTTTAATACTTTAAGTCGGAACTCGTACCATGTTGTTTGTGACTTGAGGAAATCTTGAATCAAGGTCGGAGGTCGTAAGTCATGCAGCTGACAATCATATAATCTCGGAACTCCCTATATGAACTTGGGAATGTCAATGCTGGATATAAAATCAGAGATCGGATCTAGTGTATGACTGAAATCAACCCAAAGATTTGAACTCATGTCCATTGAGTTCAACTCTAAGGCCAGAAATCGTAGCATTAAACTCGGAGTTCGGTATCTTACATTTGATGATATCGGAAACCGTGTATAAATGCCTTTGAGACATGAAGTCGGATACCGGTGAATCACATTCATATTATTCGGACTCGAATGTTAAACTCGGAAGTTGTAGAAGGAATGAAGTCGAAAGTCGTAGATATAGGTGAGACGAACTCGGAAATAGGAAAATATCATAAGATAAAGTTGGAAAATTGTTCAAGATGAACTCGGAAACCGGAAATAATCCTTTTATCTGAGCTTCAAAGATGAAGTCGGAAATCGGGTTGATCAATCCTGAGGGCGAAGTCGAAACTCGAAAATCGGGATGTTACATTACTACCCTCCTTAAAAAATTTTGTCCTCAAAATTTGATCGCAAAATTGACTGTTTATTGCCGTAAGAGTTTGAAAGAAAGTTCACACACAAACATAGTTAGCCTAGTTATATAATTTTACATAACGTAATTTAACAAAAAGAGGATCCTTGTCCTAGGTTATCCCTAATCTTTGCGATGACTCCTCTGGGATGTCGCTTCCTCCGCGTTTATAGTGAAGACTCTCCCTTAACGTTGCGGTTTAGGAGTCGATGGTTGGTGTTCAGGGCATTCTCTGATCATATGTCCTGGCTTGCCACACCTGAAACATACATTCTGTCCGCCCAGACAAGGCCTTCCTCCATGATACTTTCCACACTTAGAGCAAGTTTGCCCTGCGCTTGGCCCCTGAAACTGTTTATCCCCACGTCCATTAAATTGATGCAGTTTCTTTGGTGGTGAGGCATATTCAAATTCCTGGTTTTCAGGTGCAAGCCTCTTTCCATAAGTATCAGACTGGGAATTCTCCAATTTCTTGTTATAATTCTCCACAAGTCTGCACTTGTTTACCAATATAGGAAAATCTCTGATTTCCATAGGGCCTATTGTGGCGAGGATATCTTCCCTCAATCCGCCCTCAAATTTGACGCACTTCCACGTCTCATCTGGATTCCGCTGATAGATCGTGGAAAACTTACATAACTCCTCAAACTTGGCGATGTACTTTGACATGCTATTGCTTCCCTGGCGGAGTTGCATAAATTCTAACTCCTTAGCATTTCGGACTGATGGAGGAAAGTATTTTTGGTAAAAAGCATCCTTGAACACAATCCAGGTGATTTCCGTCTGGGATTCTTCTAATAGCCGCTTCACACCATTCCACCGTAGTGCATCGCGCTTCGAGCATATAAGTGGCAAATGCTACTTTCTGGCGATCTGTACAATCCAAAACAGAGAAAACCCTTTCCATCGCCTTGATCCATTCGTCAGCCTTGTCAGGGTTGAAAGCTCCTCTAAAGCTGGGTGGGTTTGCTTTTCTGAATTCAGCAAACTTGAGATATTCCAGGTCTAATCCTAGGCCATGTGGATTTTCTACATGGCTGGCCTCGGGCCGCCTACCCAACTGGTCCATCATTTGATGAGCTGCAGCGGCTTGTTCCTGCATGGCATGAGCCATTTCACGCATCGTATCCATAAAATTAGCAGGATTTTCTGGAGTGGGTACGGTTCGTGGCCTACCACGCCCTCTGGAAGCCATTAGTTCCTAGTCACACACAACAAAGCATTGAGTTGATCAGGCTCAACAATAAGTTAAGTGTGACAGCAACTAATAACAATCAGAGTTAGGCGGTCATGCATATCTAATTTAATTTCCTATCCTATATCTTATCTAAGCAGATAAGATTAGTCGCATGACATTCTCTCATTTTCTAAAGATTCCAGAGTACACTGGAAACGTAGTCAGTCCAAATCCTCAGGTCCGGAGAGGATAAAACTACTCTGATACCATTATGTAACATCCTCCTAAGCACAGTACTATGACTTAAGCATAGTACTGTGCTTAGGAGGATGTTACACATTCTAGCATGTAGCATATCTTGTGCTCGCATGAATCCTTTATGATGATACATGCAATTATATTTTACACTATTTTGATGACTCATTTTTCATAAATCACATATGTATCCAATGATTCTGTGAATTATTTATGTCCCTATTGTCGTTATGTAACTCATCATTACTATTAGGAAGTTCAATTCTAATTCAGTTGAAGAATATGTGAAAGTTATTGAAAAAAAAATGATATGTACTAGTTTGTTTGGGAATGAATCTTCTGGGTTTCATATGCATATTAGACCATGACATATCTAGATATATGGGTTTTTCTTTTCATGTATGAATGTAAATGTGAAAAATGTAAGTATAAAAGTGTAACTAAACCTAACATGCACTATGACTGGTGGCATGATAAGAATTTCTGGTGCATTATCGCGAATGGATTTGAATATTTGCTTATTGGTGAGTCATCGTTCCTACCTCAAAATCATGACATGTCTTTGACTTATGTGAAGTTTAGGTTATGGGTCGAATAATGCTTGATACAACTGTTTGATTATGCTTTATAGGATTGTTGGAAATTCGGAGACCCAATTTCTTAAGAAGGGAGATTGTAATATCCTATTCTATTATAAGGATTTCATAAAAAAAAGGGGAAGCGTGAAAATTTTGTTCTATTTGTACCTCGGATTTGTTTTCAAAATGGATGTTGACTTTGTGAGAAAGGGGATAGGGTGTCTCTAGTTGTTTTTTTAATCGATATTGCTTTGGCTTTCCCTTTAACACTTGATTTTGATTGAATTGATCTTCTATAATGAGAATGGTGTGTTTTACTTTCAATTTGTTTACGTGAGTATTTGAATGTTGGTGAGTTTTAGAATGCTCACCTTGGAAAAGTGAATGCTGAATGCACTCACTTTTATCTATCGTGACCGGGTTCCTGGGTTCGGGTTCCAAGATTGAAGGTTTGGGATCAAGAGTTTGTGGTCCAGGGTCTACAATAGATTAGGGTCGGGTTGTGACAACAAAGCTAACATTGCAGTCATGGACAAATGGTGGGGAGGTATGCCGTGACAACATAATAGTTCACAGTTGAGCTTATGTAAGGGGGACTTAATAGCTGAGCGACGATTATGTGGTTGGCAGAGAGCAAAGACAAGGCAGTGGAGGAACAATTTACAACAGTGAGTCAATTTCTGGCTAATAATAACAATTAATGGCCCAGTTGGGTGGCAAACGATGGGTACACGATGGAGACTTGGGTGGCGATATTGTCATGGCAGCAATAGCGAGGTAGAGGATGTGGTATTGGTAGTGGTGTTGTGCTCACAATCTCTTTGCAAAGGGGGGAAGTGGTTGGGGGAAGGTGGTGGAGGCTAGAGGGGGAAAGGGGTTTGGGTGGGGGAAGGAAGGGAAGGAGAGAGAGAGTGGGTAGGCTTGGAGGGAGACTATAGTAGAAAGAGGTATTCCTTTTTTTTTTTCAAAAAATTTATAGGCACTAAAACCAAAATGATTTATAATTATGGAAATTAAAAATATATTTAAGTCATCAGCTAACGAAGGCAAATTAATGGTAAGTACTGAAATAACTTTTGGAAATATTTTGATTAAAACCAAAAAATAAAAAAAAAATTTAGAGATTAAAATCAAAATTCATAGAGAGTAATATCATTTAAGTTGCCATATAGGAAGAGTGACATAATTATCTATCATCCACGTCATCATTTAATAAAGACAGATAATGGCAGACACTAAAACCAAAACTCTTCGGAATATTTGGATAAAAAAACTCCTAAAGACTAAAACCAAAATTTGTTAATTTTATAGGAACCAAAAATATATTTAGGGATATGACATATAATGATCTCAAGTCACTGTTTCATCATATAATTAATAGAAAATGCCTACATGACACAAACAATGATGATGTGACATAAACATGAATTTGACGTGGATTGTGTTACATCAACATTTCATTAGTTATGTGACAAAATGATAATTTAGGACTAAATTGAAAATATAAAATAAAAGGTAAGGAACCAAGTTAAGAAATGAGATAAAGAGAAGGGGGGAAAAACCATTTTACCTAAAAATATTTAAAACTATTTAAGTATGGACTAGAAATCAAAATTAGAAGAAATTATAGGTCATTATAATTAAAACTATCCATTAATCCCAAAAAAAAAGAGAGAGTAAATCCCAACTAGGTCCTTAATAATTTCAGGGTCGAACAACCTGGTCCCCAACAAAAATAAATTACTTGATTAGTCCCTGACAATGTCATCTGTTGGACATCCACTAGTCTCTACCGTCTTCCATAACAAAACTACATACGTGGCACTTAGGTTTCACTATTCACACCCAAAACGTTGCATTTCACACGCTACTGATAGCACACCCTTTCTTCTTCTTCTTCTTCTTCTTCTTCTTCTTTTTCACCACCATCGCCACTACGGATTTAAAGCATTTGGGTGGGCTTCTTTATATGATTCAACAATAAAGAAAGTCCTCATGGGGCATAAGAGATGAATCAAGTCCTAGATCTCCACAATAAGCTTCTTCTTCAAAAATCAAAACTTTACAAATTGTGGGCACATTCCACTAACCCCAAAAATGCAACAAGACTTGTTTTTAGAAGAACAAACAGAACAATCAATCTCAAAACTAAAAGTCTTTACTTTGGCGAGCTTGATGCAACTAATTACCAATAAGAAAAAAAATTGATGGGGTATTGATCCCATATACAAAAGCTCATGAGTTGTGCTATGTTTAGCTGGAGGAGTTGAGTGGTGGGCTTAGCGCCTATGACATAGGTGGTGATGCCGGTGAGAGCGGTGGCAGGTGGAGGTTGGGAGTACAGATTGTGAAGATTGAAGGATGTGTGGTTGTCATAAGTGTGATATTTGATGAGTTTGTTGTTATGGAAGCCACCATGGTTGGAGTCAAAGTGATTAGAACATATTTTTGGTGTTTGTATAGGTTATAGGAAAAATAGTAAAATATCAGTAAACCTGCTTAAACATCTCCGATGTTAAATGGCATAAGCGATTGAACATGGTAGCAGATGTGAGTTAATCAAAAATGTTGAAGATGCAATTGACAAACCTGTAGATTTTGTGTGTATGTGTGTTTTTTTTTTCAAATTTTTGATTATGATAAATCAGTATATGGGAGGGGTCCTTTTGGGCAAATACGAGCCTTTACTAGGGGCTCCAAAACGGCGTCGTTTAAAGCGAAGTGGAGTGTCACGTATGCAACTCTATTAGGAAACATGACAAAGATAAATAGATATCTGATAGATAATATTATCAAAAATTAATAAAATAATTTATTTTTATTAAGGACCAAATTATACCCTCCTAAAATTTTCAAAGATTTAGTCGGAGGTTTACTTGAAATAAAAAAAAATATTACGACTATCCAAACGACGGCGTTTTCACCAACGGCACACACAGCTGCTGCTGCTGCTGCTTCCTTCTGGCGATCTTCCCCTATCGCCGCCGCTTTAGGGTTTGTCAGTGTTTCCTCTTTGGCTTCATCTTCGTGTTTTCTCCTCTTGTATTCCTAATCTCCCGCACACACTCCTGTTCCGCCGCCACCAATAAACAGGACCACATTACACAAAAATGGGAGAAAGTTCCAACACCACAGACACTCACAAAATCCGCAACATATGCATCCTGGCCCACGTGGACCACGGCAAGACCACCCTCGCCGACCACCTCATCGCCGCCGCGGGCGGCGCCCTCCTCCACCCGAAGCTCGCCGGCCGCGTCCGCTTCATGGACTACCTCGACGAGGAGCAGCGTCGGGCCATCACCATGAAGTCCTCCTCCATCTGCCTCCGCTACGCCGACCACTCCGTCAACCTCATCGACTCCCCCGGCCACATGGACTTCTGCAGCGAGGTCTCCACCGCCGCCCGCCTCAGCGACGGCGCCCTCCTCCTCGTCGACGCCGTCGAGGGCGTCCACATCCAGACCCACGCCGTCCTCCGCCAGTGCTGGATCGAGCGCCTCTCCCCCTGCCTCGTCCTGAACAAGATCGACCGCCTCATCACCGAACTGAAACTCACTCCTTCCGAAGCCTACACACGCCTCTTGCGGATCGTACAGGAAGTAAACGGCATCGTCAGCGCTTACAAATCGGAGAAGTATCTCTCCGACGTGGATTCCCTGCTCGCAAGAGCGGGAAATCCGGATGAGGTTGAAATTGAGGAGGAGGAAGATGAGGAAGCTGACGAGTTTCAACCTCAGAAGGGGAACGTGATTTTCGCATGCGCCTTAGACGGTTGGGGTTTCGGGATTCAGAAATTTGGGGAGATTTATGCTTCCAAGCTTGGGGCGAGTGTGAATGCTTTGTTGAAGGCGCTGTGGGGTCCTTGGCATTATAACCCGAAGACGAAGATGATTGTGAGGAAGAAGGGGGTGACAGTCGGTGGTGGCGGTGGAGAGAGTAAGAGTGCGAAGCCGATGTTTGTTCAGTTTGTGCTGGAGCCGCTTTGGCAGGTGTACCAGGGTGCTCTTGAGGGTGGTGATGCGGGCAAGGGTGTGCTTGAGAAGGTTATTAGGTCGTTTAATTTGTCGGTACCGGCGCGGGAGCTTCAGAATAAGGATCCCAAGGCTGTGCTTCAGGCGGTGATGAGCAGGTGGCTGCCGCTTTCTGATGCGGTGTTGTCGATGGTGGTTAAGTGTTTGCCTGACCCTGTTGCGGCGCAGGCTTTCCGGATATCTCGTTTGATACCCAAGCTTGAGGTAGTTAGTGAAACTGGGGTTGATCGGAGTGTGTTGGAGGAGGCGGAGTGCGTGAGGAAGTCGGTAGAGGCATGCGATTCAAGGGAGGATGCGCCTTGTGTTGTTTTTGTGTCGAAAATGTTTGCTGTCCCGGCGAAAATGCTTCCTGCCCAAAGGAGGGAGAATGGGAACAGTTATGGTGATGAAGGAGAGGGCGAGTTGAATGATGAGTGTTTCCTGGCATTTGCTAGGATCTTTAGTGGGGTTTTGTATACTGGCCAGAGAGTTTTCGTGCTTTCTGCATTGTATGATCCATTGAAACAGGAATCAATGCAAAAGCATGTGCAGGAGGCTGAATTGCAATCCTTGTATCTAATGATGGGCCAAGGATTGAAAGTGGTGACATCTGCCAAAGCAGGGAATATTGTTGCCATTCGGGGCCTCAGCCAGCATATTTTGAAAACTGCTACTCTTAGTTCTACTAGGAACTGTTGGCCATTTTCGAGTATGGCATTCCAAGTTGCCCCGACTTTGAGAGTTGCAATTGAGCCATCTGACCCTGCAGATGTGGGTGCATTGTTGAAGGGCTTGAGGCTTCTGAATCGAGCAGATCCGTTTGTTGAGGTCACTGTTTCTGCGAGAGGAGAGCATGTTCTTGCTGCAGCGGGGGAAGTTCATCTTGAAAGATGCATAAAGGATTTGAAGGAGAGGTTTGCAAAAGTAAGCTTGGAAGTATCGCCACCTCTTGTGTCCTACAAAGAGACCATTGAGGCAGAGGTATTCAACATGCTGGACAATTTGAAAGCCCTTAGTAAGAGCTCAGATTATGTTGAAAAAACAACGCCGAATGGAAGATGCATTGTTTGTGTGCATGTGATAAAACTTTTACCTTCTCTTACAAAGATGCTTGATGAAAGTTCTGATTTAATTGGTGATGTTCTTGGAGTAAAGTCAGGGCAGACAGTTAAAACTTTGGATACCCAGAGACCAAGTATTCTTGAGAATGATAATCCAGCCGAAGTGCTAAAAAAGCGCATTGTGGATGCAGTGGAGAATGATATCTTGAGCTGGAATGAGAATGATAAGGATCATGCTGAGAAGTGGAAATTGGAGTGGCTAAAGCTTTTGAGGAGGATATGGGCACTAGGACCTAGGCAGATTGGTCCCAACATTCTCTTTACTCCTGATATTAAAGCAGAGAGTACTGATAGCTCTGTTCTAATACGTGGTTGTTCGCATGTATCTGATAGGTTGGGCTTTGTGTCTGATTCTAGCAATGGAAACTCAGTTGCTGAGAAATCTTCAAATGTGAGCCAAGCTTTGTACATGGAGGCTGAGCGCCTTGAGAGTAGTGTTATATCTGGGTTCCAACTGGCCACTGCAGCTGGTCCCTTATGTGATGAACCTATGTGGGGTTTGGCATTTGTTGTTGAGGCACGTATATCTCCACTTACCGGGCAGTATGATGAATCTGAAACTCACCTACAATCTGAACAGTATGGCATCTTTGCTGGGCAGGTAATTGCAACTGTTAAAGATGCATGTAGAGCAGCTGTGCTTCAGAATAAGCCACGGCTTGTGGAAGCAATGTACTTTTGTGAATTGAATACTCCTACTGAATATTTGGGTCCCATGTATGCTGTACTTTCCCGAAGACGGGCCCGAGTTTTAAAAGAAGAGATGCAGGAAGGTTCCCCTTTCTTCACTGTGCATGCATATGTTCCTGTTTCTGAGAGCTTTGGTTTTGCGGATGAGCTTAGGAGGTGGACTTCTGGTGCTGCAAGTGCGCTTCTTGTCCTTAGCCACTGGGAAGCACTTCCCGAGGATCCTTTCTTTGTACCTAAAACAGAAGAGGAAATTGAAGAGTTTGGAGATGGTTCTAGTGTTCTTCCAAATACAGCCAGAAAGTTAATTGACACAGTCAGACGGCGTAAGGGCCTTCCTGTGGAGGAAAAAGTAGTACAACATGGAACCAAGCAGAGGACACTGGCTCGTAAAGTGTGATATTATTCATCATTGTTTTGTCCATAACTGTGGAGAGAACTTGTAATTTTTTAATATTTGAATGTGAGCATAGTTCATAGTTTATACATTTTATTATTCAGAAGAATTCTTTTGACATATTTTGTTTTTTTAATATAGCATCACTGAAGTTTTGTGCCATAGTTCATTTCACTTGCATGCTTCTAGATGTAGTCTGCAAATTGTTTTGCTTGTACTCTTGTCAAAGCCTAGTTGTTGGAATTTAATACAGTTGCATACTTGCTCTTAGAAGAGATAAAATACTGTTGGCTTCAAGGGATAGAACAGGTTGACTTGTCAGATTTTAGATTCATGCCAGAAAATTATAATGCCAGACAATGGTCTGATCTGGAAGTGGTAAAAAAGCCATTAACGAGAATTGTGATGCGCCTTGCTGTTTGAAAAAGTGCAAGTCCTCAAGAATGTAAACTTTGGTTACCTTAGTGATGTCCTGTCAGTGGTGGAGCTGGTAGCAAACAAAATGGTATTATTCTCATATTTTTCAATTAAATATTTACCCTGTTTTGTAATTTTGAAGGATGGTCCCCATCCCCCCTCCCCACCCCAATGAAAAAAGAGCAAAACAGTCAGATTAACTTTTTTAGGAATTGATGTTATGTTGAAATTAATAAAATTCTACAGTATGAAATTGGACATGAATCTAGTTGTTCTAAAAAATGATGTCACTCGTGGTTCTGGCTACAATTTGCTGGGATAAATGATTCACTGACTTATTGTCAAGTTCTAAATATTTATATACCTGAAAGTTTATGCTGTTTTGAACTTCTGCTAGGGAGGATTCCTTATTTTAATGAATTTATTCTTTTATAAAAAATTATTTGTGCTGTTCTCATACTTGTTGAATAACCTACCGCTTCATTTTGTTGATGCATTAATGCTCAAACCTAACTGCATGGTTTCTTCTCCTAATGCAGAGCTGGCACTGGACTGACATCAAACTTGCTCCTCAGCTGCTGAATAAGCTTGACTCGTGGGTAGAGGAGAACTTTGCCAGTCGCATCATTGTTCTTCTTGGTCAACTTGGGAGGTAAATTGATTGTTGCATTGATGTTGATAGTGTTGTGAAAAATCATGCATGCATAATTTCATACATACATACATAACACCGTAGGTACGTAGGTACATACTTATAGAGGACATATTAAGTGGAGGTATGCTTATGATGGGAGTCGGAGGAGCAAAACTTGGTTGTTGGACCATCCATACTCACGATTTAAAGATCACTTACATCTTAGATGAGCATTTAGTCAAGTCATGTAACTTGGTGTCCAAATCTTGACCAGTCATGCAACGATCCAATAGTCAAGATTTTCTCTTCCCATCTCAATATAATGTAATAACCACTCTTCTAACTTGATACATCTCATAATTTGATATTTGCTTGTCCCGTGAAATCCTAAGGGGTGTGTGTGTGTGTGTGTGTCTTTTTTTGTTTTTTTTCATTTTATAGAGATATGTCTCACTAATAATTTCAAGAATGCTGTATTGTTTTATTTTGTTTCCTCTTTTCAAGTTTTTGTAAAAGAAATGGTGAAAATAAGATTTTGCTATTTTTACTATTTTTTCACAAAATCTTCAAAAGAGGAAATAGAATGAAAATAAGGTAATATTTTTATAATTAATAATAAAAACATAACAACTTAAATCGAAAACGGAAAACCAGCCAAATGGGCTCCTATTGATTCTACTTCTGTTTCTTCAAGAAACTTGACCAACTATTCTTCTTGGGGAGCTATTCTTAGTCCAGTTCTGTTAGTTGACTTAAGTTAGATTTATAACAATGTATTCTGTTTCTTTGATAGCACCTATCCTCAGAAACATTACATGTGAAGAGATCCATTTTTCATGTTTACTTTTACAGCTGTTTCTTGTGTGATCACATATATGTGAACAAGCCACAGGGACTAGTACTCATTAAAATATTTTTTGGCCTTATTTATCGAAGAAGGATGCTTTGACATTATTTTGATGTTGTAATATTCTGGCTAATGTGAAAAATTTCAGGATTGGAGTTGATGCTGGTGGATATGAAGATGGAGGAGTTGAGAACTTGAGATGTACATTGTTTGCTTGTTTGGACCACACCTCTTCCATGAAAGCTGGCATTTCTCTTCAGATTTCCATTGGTGCAGCTCTTTTCGGCCTTCTTCCTCTTGATCTTGAAACCCTTGTTCATACTGACATCGGTCTTCCAGCATATATTAAATCTGTTTACAACAAGCTAAAACTTCGAGGAAGTGGTTTTTCTGGCTGGATAAAGATAAACAGAATTTGCTATCTAGCATTTTAAGACCGCGCTGATATATATAACAAGTAGAAATTTTATCTAAGACTTCACATTAATTAAAAGGTAGGATTCTTGTGGTCATTGTTTTGACATTTCATTGACTGTGCTCATGAAGAAGTTTGGTAGATTGACAGATACTGGGAAATTAGATGGTGTTAAAATTCAAATATTCAGTTAGGTTGAGTAGATTAACTGCTCAGGACATGTTGGGATGCGATGCTGAGCAGCAGCTTTGTGATGCTGGGACAGTGGGTGGGAGCAGTGAGAATGCTAATTTTTATGACAACCTCAATTTTGCACTTGTTTTAAATAAGGTATGCTGCTCCGCAAGTACATGAATGCATGGGTATTTAGGATGAAACTTTTATTTTGTGAATGATTGATCTGATTATTTGCTTATATCAAGTCTAAAATTACTTTGGCAGTTGATAGAGAGAGGGAAAGTTGGTGTAAAAGAATTAGCTTTGGAGATTGGCATTTTGCTGGAGACTTTGACTGCCAATATTAATGTAAAAATTTGATTTTTCATGTCCACTTTGTGGAAAATGGTTATTTTGAGAATTATCATTTCAAACTATAATTTTCTTATATTTGATGCCTTAACTTTCTCGTGGCAGGAGGCTTGCACAGCCCCTGATGTGGGACTCAAAATAGTCAATTGGCTAAAATCCCATGTATATTCTAATGCATTTCAGAAAGGCTTGAAAGTTAAACTCAGACCAGCCAATTCATCTAAGGATGAAAATACAGCCACCGATGGTTCTGATACTTCACTGATACAGATCTAGCTATGCTGGATCCTGTTGCTGTTAAGTCAGTACCACTACGGAGAAGAACCATCAGCAACATTAGGATTTTGAATGATAATAAAGTGATACATCCATCTGAGGTAGTTTGCAGTGAGAATGGGATGCCAATGGGCAAGTTCAACTTTGGTGAAGCTGACCATTTTTCTTATTATATATTTTCATTTGTCGAGTAGAAAAAGAGATAACTTGAGTCTTAAAATGAATAACTCACTTATATGAGCATGGACTCGTATATAAGTGATAGCCATAAGTGATACGGCTACTTTTTTTTAACCCCCCTTCCCTTTTCAGTTTGCTGAATAATTTGGGTAATTCTCTAATTGCTTGCAGGTTAAGTTAGAGAGATTACGTCTGCTTTCTGAAAGAATTGTCAAATGTGAAAAGCTATAGGTAATTTTTTTATATGCAATTCATGTGGCAAAGCCCTAATAGCATGGGCAATTCCATTTAAAATTTCGGAGAAGCTCCTATCTGTTTAGTATTTTCAGTTAGAGCACATTCTTGCATGTCTTGTTTTTGTTACACTTTCATGGCTGTCCTTTATATTCAGTCAGTGTGTGTTCAGGAAAGCTGAAATATTAAAATTATTTCAATAATCGCTTTTTTATATAATCGCTTATGTGATAATCAATTTATGTTTGGATACTTTAGCTGAAAAGTAATTTTAAAATATTCTGTTTTGTTTGGGTTGTATGAAAATAGTTATTTTTGTATGGTAAAATTACTAACAAAATATGAAATAATTATTTATATTATCTAATATTTGATATTTAGAGTCAATTTGGTGAAAACATAATAATTATGAAATAATTAGATTCTGTTTATAATCATAAACTTCAAAATGTTGCTTATATTTATAAGCTGTTTTTTAACTTAAAATTATCAGTTTTGATTATAATCTATTTTTAGTTTTCTACCAAACAAGATTATTTTTTTTAAGGAAAAAAGCTGTTTCTTGCATGTTTCCAAACATGCACTCAGTCATATCTATGATTAACTTTGGTCCCGTGGACATTTACAGCGGGAATTGGTCTTATGCTCAAAAGACATACTTGGCTTTAAAAGAGATCTTGTTGCTAGGTCTGTGTTAGTTCATAGCTCTTTCTTCCTTCCTGATGGTAGTTCAGAATCAGCTACAACATCCCTTAATGGGGACACAGAGGGGAGTAAGTCATGCAGTGAAACAGTCCTAAGATCAGATGATGTAACTTTGGACAGTTCAGTTTCTGCTAGACACCATCTCAGGGTTTCTGTATCCATGGACACTGACCCAAAAGTGGATGATGACTGCTCAACCTCAGATAGCCACTATAACCACAAGGTTCCAGAGAGGGTACAATTTTCTGGTAAGCAGATTCATTGTAGAGCTTCTGCTCCATCACATAATGTTTTGGATGATAGTAGATAGAGATCAAAATCAAGAAAGGTAAATATGGCTGCAATTACTTTACCACTTGGATCTCTCCTATTTCTTTTTAAACTCAATGTTTATTTTGAACAAAAATGCTGATTAGTACGAAATGGGTATAAACTGCTATTGATAATTGCTTTTTCACCTTTATCTGTGATTTCCGCCAAACGCCCATTAGTAACTCACCACAACTGTTTCGTCACTTTTCATACTGATACTGTTCGTGCTATTTAGCACTTCTCTCTTGTTTGAAATGTTTATTGTGTGGAGTGGGTGAATCTTGGGTTGTGTAGGACGAGTGCTTATGTTTTATTAGCTATTACAGCATACAGAGACATTTGGGAAGGAGCTTGTTATGACGTCAGATGAAGCATCCATAAAGAGCTTAATGTTATCGAAAGGAATATGCATATGTCTCTGCTGATTGCCCGTCAAATGACATGCAGTCTAACCAGGATGTATATGCTAGTGGACCAGTCGATCATGATGAGTAGACTGGAGTGTTGGATCACAGCTTGGTTCTGTTTCCCCACATTCGGCTGATATCGACGATATCCAGATACTATTTCACGTGATTTGCTAACTCTAGATATTCATGGAGAACGCAGGTGAATTGCGGCAGAAAGTTGCATTCTGCCGTGGGACGGGCGGCGGGTGGCGGCGGGGGGAATTTTGGCTAGCATTGTTGTGCATTGATTGTGAGAGTAAACTGTATGGTAAATGAGCCTTAGAAGGGCTCGCATTCCATGTTATTGTCACTCGTGGAAGACACAATTGAATCATTTCTTCTTGTAATGCAAGAGAAAGTTAGGGGATTACCTGTTTTTCTGTAGAGTTGTATATATTTTTGGAATGGGATAGAGATTCTGAAAGAATTTGTGCTCGGCATCAGATTCACCGAGCATATAAATCATGTAACTTCCATCTCGCTCCATATTTGTATTTTTATTAACTGTTTTTCTTTTGCCATAAAATTCTGCAGTATTACGGCTGACTAGATTAACGTAATGGCCAGAATGATGCATAAAACTACTGATTAAATATCAAATGTTTAGTTGTTTATCAGTTTTTCTTTATTCTTAATGATAAATGCGAGGTCAAAGATTTTGTATGTATTCCTTCTGAATGGTGTCTGAGTGAGGTAAGGAACTTTTCAACGCGCCCTTCCATATATTCATGTACGTTCTTGGCGTTGTTCAGCATTTACACCAACCACGGGAGCTGCTGGCATATGCTCTGGTCTTGGTCTAATCGTCGATGTGACCTGTATAGCCCCTGCTTCAGAACCTGAATTGGAATATGTGTTCGTTTGAGTAAATAACTCATTAAAACACTTATGTGAAATAACTTTTGAAAAGTAATTGTGTTTGGATATGCAGTAATTATAGTATTTGTTTAGAGTATTTTAAAATGCACTTGAAAAAATAAATATTTTAACTTTTTAAATAGCATTAAAAATAATTTTTTAGGATGTAATAAGTTACATAGTCAAACATGACAAAAAATAAAAAATGTGACTTTTGACTTTCCAAAAGTTGAAAAAAAAAATTATAATTGGTGTTTTCAAAATGGACAGTTTTCATGGGTGAATTTTACATTAGTTTGGCAAAGTATTTTTTTCTCGGCGTTATTGTTCGGGCTATTTTCGACTATGGGTGAATTAGTGTGCTTGATATGTCAGACTTTGAAATCGATTAGCTAGAGTCTTTCAATTTCAAAAGTCAAATAATTACTCAAAGGAAGATAATCTGCTCATTGTATATGGCTTCATAAGTTATTCAAAGAAAGCGCTTGATTAATATCAAACATGAGTATGACCAAAAGCACAAGTAAGGATTAGGTATATTGTAATCGGCAAAATTTGTATTAAATATTTAACCAATTACAATGAGTGTTTCTCTTAAACTTCCATGGTCAATCCGTGTGGAAAGTTTAATGAAAAAAATTGGTACGAGTAAGAGGCCAAAAGGCTAAAAAGGCTAAAGCTAAATTGGCATGAAAAGATAAAGCAAAGGGTAAGGGTACAAGTAAAAGAAAGTGAATAGATAAAAGTCTAGATTTGTATTGGGTGCTGAAGGGTTTGCAACGGGGGGTTTGTAATGGCTGAACTCTATTTATAGGCAAGACTTCTTTCACAACTACCCTTTAGTAACTACCACGAAACTGTCTTTCATGTTTTCCTTAAGTGCACTCATCTTAGCACAGTGGTAACAGCTTAAAATGCTCCTTGTATTTCATCGGTTCTCTGCACTTTTTGAACTATAAATTGCCTTCATCAACACTCTTACTTTCTACGGATTGGTCATAGATTTGGTCTAACTCTTCAGCTACTGAAGCGCATTTGTAGATTACAAGTTGTTAGAAAGGCCCAAAGTTTAATAGGAAATTTATGCCCTCAACTAATGACTAATGTCATTATTCAACTATCAGCTGTCCGCTATCGAATATCGGCCGAAATCGCTTTTTTCAGGCTCAAAATAGCCAACCTTTGTTGCCACATCGATGCTTTGGTCTTGGGCTTTCCATAGATATGTAATAATGATTATTTTGACACTTAGATTTCAGTCGGCAACTTATTAAAGTTTAGTCAAGCGTTTTGGCCTCTTTTAATAAATTTAAACCGAGCAACATATTTCGCGTCGGCCGTCGATCATTGCCTATTCTTCAGCTAACTACTCTCGACTATTGACTAAACTTGATTGAATATTATCTTATCCAATTATTTCTCCTCAGCTAGCTGTAATTTTTTGATGCTAACATATGTTTTTGCAAAAAGGTTTGGAATGATCATGGACACATGTCATGATTGAGCATGACTTGCTTTGTGATTTCATTCTTCTCCTATGAATAGGAATTGAGCTTTTCTCTAAGAGATACTAACCGCTGCCACATGTTTATGACTTTGTAGATTTTTTTTTAAAATTTGTATTTTGGAAGTCAATTGAGAAGAGTTCAATCCATTAGGGGTGTGCATGGGTACGGATTTACCCGCAAACCCGAATAACTCGATCCGACCTACACACAAAAATCTTGTTTGGGTCAGGTAATTAGTCCATTCGAGTAAAATCCAATTAACTTGTCCACTCTTCAGTTCGGGTATCGGGTTTAAAATTAAATTCGTTACCTAATCTGATGATCCGAACCCCCACTTTTCCATTTTTTTTTCGCCCTCTAAATCCCACTCCCACGCCACTTACTCTCACTCTGTCTCAGTGTCTCTCTCATCTATTACTCTCACTTTCACCCTAAATTCTAAATCCCTAATTCCCTTTCTTTCCCACAGCCACTGCTCCCCTTCCTCTCTTCAGTCTTCCCTCTCCCTCGGTCCCTCTGTTACATTCTGCCCCTGTTGTCGCCAGCTCGCTGCATGCTGCCAAAGGAAGTTGCCATCCCCTACACGAACTCATGGAGGAAGGTGCTGCCACCACCAAGAAGGAAGCCACCGCCGCAAAACTCTCCCTTGAAGCCTCCGCCACTGCCGTGAAGCTCTCACTCGAAGCCTCCGCCATCGTCGTGAAGAAGCTATCACTCGAAGCCTCCGCCATCGGTGTTTTTGCTGCAAGAAGGCAGCACCGCGAGAAGGCCACCGCCACATTGAGAAGGCCACCGCCACTGCACTAACTCTCAGATCTGGTGGTCTCTGCATTGCTGCCGCGAAGATGGCCTCGCTCATCACCGTGAGAAGCCTTGTCTAGCCGTTGATTTGGCTTCTTTGCCACCACGCACAAGACACACGCACACATAGAGATAGAGAGAGAAAGAGGCCGCCACACCACCAGATTTAGGGACACCGTCACATCGTCAACCACAAAGGTAAGGTCTGGTGGTGATGGTGGTGGTGGTGGTGGTGGTGGTGATGTTGGTGTTGTTGTTGTTGTTGTTGTTGTTGCTGCTGCTGCTGCTATAGTGTTGTGTTGTAGTGCTATTGTTGTTGTTGATGATGAAAGTAAATGACTTTTAGGCTTTGTATTTTCTTATTTTTTAAAATGTGTAAACTTTCAATTAGTCAACTTGTTGGAATGAAATTTAAGATTTGAATTTGGTTATTTGTTATTGATGGTGTTTAGTTGAAAATTGAAATTAAATTTCTAGATTTGAGATTTGAGATGGGGTGAACGTGGATTGTGTTTTTTCTTCTTTTGACAATTTGACTATCCGATCCAATCCAACTTGATTTAGATCCGGTTGATTTGGTTCGGGTTGGCAACAAAATTTTCAAAAATCTGACTCAACCCAACTCAATCTCATTTGATTGGATTGGATATTTTTTTACCCTTAAACCTGATCCAATCCGATCCATGCACACTCCTACCATCCATCTTGGGACGGGGATATTCAACAAAATTGAGATGGGTTGCTGTTGGAAACTAAAAGTGAAAATTGAGAAATTTTTTATTCCTCTCTTAGGAATATGAAGCCTATTCTGAATAATTAAATATTCATTTCAGATGCATTTTGCATTTTTGCTGTCCCCTACCCCTACCATGCGCATAGGTTATGTGACCTTTTTCCATTATACTATTCTTACTGCAACATAAAAAGAAATTTGTTACTTGAACATTATTTTATGTGACAAATAGATGGACACCTACATAATTTAACGCGAGAGTAATAGAAAGAGAGTAAATGGTAGCAAGGCGAATGGTGGGCTCCATCTTTTTCTTTTTCATTTATTTCATGGTGCCAACATGTGTCTTAGTTTTGATATGTTCAAATATTAGTTCTCGTATAAAAAGTAAAAAATTTTGTTAACGAATCTGTTAGGGCGACTACCAAATCTCTTCGATTTCAATGTGGAAGTAGGGTTGAAAGTAAGATAAACCCGCTTTTTAGATATTTTTTATTCGATTTATTAATAACTTAAATTTGTGAGTTCATAAGTCAAATTTGAGTTAAGAATTTGGGCTTATTTATTAAAAAAATCAAATTTAAGCTTTTATATATATATATATATATATATATTTTATTGTTATTATTGTCGTTAAAACTGTTCTTATCACTAAATATTCTAAAATTTATTAAGCCAAATAGAATTTAAATTTAACTTAAGCTATCTCATTAAGTTTGAACAGTTTATGAACTAACTCGAGTTTAGAAATTAGATCTCACTCTAAGCTCGAGCTCGGGTTTGTCTTTGACCTAATATTAACAAGTCAAGCCTGAGCTAGACCAAATTTGGGCTCATCTTAGCTCATTTACAGCCCTAAGTGGAATGCACACTTCCAATGTCACGATGTCTTCAATTCAAATATTGCATCCTTCATCGTTTTGTTCTTTTTTGGTCATGGCATCCACTATTTGAACCAACTAATTTCCCAATGTTTAGGGTTCGTTTGACATGCCTAATAGTATAAGGACTAATAAGATAAGGGCTGATAAGGACTGATAAAAATTTAATATTATATAGTGTTTAATATATTACTATATAAGATATTATATTATATAAATTATAACAAGAAAAATAAATTATAATTAATATAATCTTTAAATATTAAATTTTAAAATTACTATAAATTTTTAAATATTTATTATAATTATTTTATCTATTTTTTATTATATATAAATATAATTTTATATTAAAAATTATTTATTTATTTATACTATTTTTTTCATAAATAAAAAAATGAGAGTGAGAGAGAGAAATAGAAAGGAAGCTTTTATACATCAAAATTCAAATAGGCCTAATATCATATTCTTATATTTAGTTATATTTTTTATTATAGATAATTAAATTTATATTAAATATTATTTATTATTATTTATATATTTTAGTAATAAATTTTTATTCCTATATTTTTATATTAGTTTGAAAGTTATTTTACAACTATTATTTTTTAAAATATTTATTTATTTATTAAATATTTTTATTAAATAATATTATTTTTTGTTTATATGATTTTTTTATTTAATAAATATTTTTATTTTAATAAAATATATTAAAAATAAAAAAGTGAAAGAACTTTTATGCATATACGACCTCTCTAGGCTAGGTTAAAGTATCAATCATTTTGATGCAAAAGAAATGTTTGATAAATAAACTTATATAATATATTGATTGCATCGAACAATGAATAAGATCATAATATATTATATTATTTTATCCTATTATATCTAATATAACATGTTAAACACACCCTAGGCACATGCGGGAAATTCCAGTGGAACCAACAGATGCAACTTCTCGAAAGTATTTAGTACTATTCTATCTTTCATGTCTAAAAAGGAAAAACTTTGAGCAATAATTAAGCTGGAACAAGAGTCTTCTTTCTTTTATTTTTAATTTATCTTTGTTTTTTGTCGTGGACTCTTCTTTCTTTTATGACTAAGCATAATCAATTCCTAGAGTTATAGCAAACCCACGACTCGAACGTCAAGACCCAATACTACCGATAAGGTCCACCTACATTATCCACAGCCGGCGTAGTGGTCCTAGATGATGTCTCACCATTTATCTTTTTTTTTTAATTGTTTTTTTTTGTTTTTGGGTCTAAAGGCATGGAGGTGGCCCATCTATGTGTTTTTCGGGGGCGAGGGACATGGGGCTCAGCTCCCAGGGATCGAACATGACCCCATTTTTCCTCCGGGTGCACTGTTATTGGAAAGGCATAATGCCTTTTGCCAACTGAACCGAACCAAGCCTTTGCGTGCTTCTTACCATTTATCTTAAACAAAAAGATATGTAAACCAAAAGTGAAAGCAAAATGACAAATGTAAGTGCCAAAGGGCTTTAAAACTTGGTTTACAGCCGCACAAGTCTTCAAGATTTAGGTGTAATAAATCATCACTTGAATTTGACAAACTAGTTCAATTGAGCACTATACAGTGTAAGACCATTCACCGCTTAGTATTTCCCAGTTAACCAACACCAACACAATGTACAAGGTGTATAATTATGCGAATCTCCAAAAGTTTTTGAGGCATGTTGCCTGCTACTTGGAGTTTCTTCTTTTATTTTAGAAAAAATTACAATTTATCCCTCTAAACTATAGACTATATACACGTTAATATCTAAACTTAAGAAATACGCAAATCGACTCCTAAACTATCTTTAATTTGTAAATTGACCCTTTTGTTAATTTTTTCATCAATTGTTAGAAAAAATATCACACATCTAAAAAAGTTAAAAATATCATATTGCATATTTAAGAAAATTCAGGAGGTTAATTTGCATATGATCCAAAATATAGTACACTTATTTTATACATTCACAAAAGTTCATAATATTGATTTGCATATTTTTAGAGTTTATGGGCTAAAGTACACATAGACTATATTTTAAGGGAGTAAAGTGCAATTTTTTCTTTATTTTAATCAACGAGTCACTGCCTGTTCTACTGTCCAAGATCCCACGTTTGCTGTTTCCAACATATCTCTTTACAGTTTAATGATTTTATCTGCAATACCAAGAAAACAACCATTAGTTATGTGCGACCATTTCTATAGCTTCAGTCAAGTGATACATAACAACCTACATCAAGCTCCAAAATTTTAACTAAAAACATTAATGAGATCAAGTACTCCACATAAGAGACTAGAGAAAGTGAGAAACTATGAAGTCAAAACATCCTGGTTGCTTGGAAACCTAACAGCAACACAACATGTATTAGGATCACTGCTCCTCCTTTTTATTTTGATGCATTTAAAACAACCCTCCCATTTCTTATTCATCCATGCCATGTAAAAGAGACAAATCTGGTTGTTTTAGAAAATTAGATTACAAGACAACGAACTCATATCACCCTCAAAACCTGAACATAAACTTTTGAACACTTATTTAGGAAGTAGGTGCACTTTTGAGTGAGAATGAGACCCCTCCTTCCCCCAAGGCAAAAAAATTGATACCAATGGCTCAGGTACCAGTGAGTGATTCTAAATGAATGGACAGATCTGCACAAATTTCTTTTCCGTCTTTAGTCAAGCTTGCTCTATGTTCTCAAACAGAGGTCATATCCAATACCCCTATAACAATTTTTTTTGCTCTGTTCTCAAGTAACACTTGGAATGGCTTCCTAATCACGACAGTGCTTGTGAGATACCTTTGTTGCAGACCAAAAACACATAAGCCTATGCAATCTTATCAAAACAATCAAAGCATGAGAATACACTTTGCTACCGTGTTTTATCCTCAATGTTGCCAAACTAAATCTTACACCCAGGCACATTGGAGTCTTTGGTAAGACAACACCTACACGAGCCTCATTTGGTTTGCCCTAAAGGAATGAAGGTCAGCCTAATGGTGTGATATCTCTTTTGTGACTCCTAAGCTCCCAAAAACAATAGACATAGATTAGTTCCATGTTCCACTAAGTAAGCCAACAAGTTTAGATTTTCATATCACCAACACTACCGTGACTGCCATTGCCCGGGTTTTCAAATAATAGTAATAATAATAATAAAAAAAATCTGCCAAAGATCTATAAGGTCAAAATTTGGATGCATACAACCAGAAAAAAAAAAGAAGGAAAAATTAAAAAGAAAAAGTTAAAAAATAAAGAATTGTGGGGAAAAATGATACCTTTTATTGGGAACAAAATTAAGAAGAGAAAGAGAAGTCACCATGTGGAAGTGGAAATGGAAGCTGAATTTTGGGAATTAATGGAGCTATAAATTTTGGAGAGGCGACCAGTTGGGGGCTTGGATCGAACTGTTTTCTTTTTAAGGCCAAAAATCTCTTGCACGAGAGGCACATGGACCAGCACCAGCTTCCATGCCACCAACCACCCTATTCCACACACAAAATCACAATCCTTTGTCTTCTATGGGAATTCCAATGAATTGAAAAGATGACGATAAAGCATGCATAGAGAGTGCGAGAGAGTGAAGAGTTACCGAGAGAGATTATGGAGAGAACGAACCCGATGGCGAGGATGGGGCGAAAAAGGAGGATCATGATGAAATCCCAAACAGAAGGGGATGGTAAAGACGACAACGATTCCATGGCAACAGAAGCAACCTCAACTCAACGAGCTCCTCTGGTCTCCATCTCGATGGATTTCTAATTCTGCCTCCGCATCACTTCACCTGGGCCGTTTGTGGAAACCCATGCCTTCCATCTTGTTGGCCCAGATTGCCTGATCCGTTGTATATCATTTAATTAGATTGTACATGCGGAGGAGGCTCGAGTTGAGATGGCAATTGTGCTGCCTCTTGAACTCCGCACCCTATGACCCAAAAAAAAAAACAAAAAAAAGAGAAGAAACTCCGCACCCGGGCGAGCTAGGCGAATCAAATTCAATTTCGGCTTAACTATATTTTTTATCCTTATAAAATTAATGAAATTTTGTTTTAATCTCTGAAAATTTTTTATTGAATTTTGATCCAAATATTTCTAAAAATTTTGGCTTTAGTCCCTATTAGTCTACCTCCGTTAAGTGATTATGTGAATAATGCAGAGTCAGGTCACTATTCCCATGTAATAGTTTAAATGATATTAGTTCATATGAAAATTGATTTTAGTCCCTAAAATTTTTTGATTTTTGATTTTGATCTAGATATTTCCAAAAGTTCTAATTTTAGCCCCTACCATTAGTCTACTTTCATCGGGTGATAATGTAGATGACGAATAGCCATGTCACCTTTCGTATGTGGTAGTTTACATATAATTTTTTTTTAGTATACTGGCACCAATAAGATTTCAACCTAAGACATTATGCAAACTATCCAAATCACTCACCACTAGGCTACTTTTAGTGGCTTAGTTTAAATATGATTTTAATTTCTATAATCATAAATCATTTTAGTTTTAGTCATTCTAAAGATTAAAAAAAAAGAATTAAAACCTTTCTACTCTTCTCCGTTCTCTATCCCCCACCTTCTTCCCCCTCCCTTGGCCTTTTAACCCCCACTAGCAAAGTAGTTACCATTCAAACTTTACCCAATACAAAATTAAAAAAATCCCCTGAAATACCCCAAGCCTAATCCACATTTAATTTCAACACTAATAGAATCGAAAAAATAATATGACACAACAAAAACAAAAACTAGGGCACAACAATGCAAAAGGAGAAAATAGGGGTATGGAGTTGAAAAAAGCAAAAAGCATGACCAAAGATGGAGATGACAAAGCTGGTCTCATCGGTGGAGAGGTGATGATGAGATGGTTATTCTGCAATAGTAGAGGTGTGGCATGGCAACATGATGGTTCACAACTAAGCTTGCACAAGGGATGCTTGGTGGCTAAGCGACAATTACATGGTCGACAAAGAGCAAAGACGACATGGCGGAGGAATGGTTTATGATAGTGAGGCAATTTCTGGTTAGATAATGGCAATTGACGACTCAACTGAGCGGCAATTGACAGCTACACAATGAAGGTTTGGGTGGCGATATTGTCATAATAGCAATAGCTAGGCAGAGAATGTGATGGAGGTATTGTGCTCACGGCCTCTTTATGGAAAGGCAAGAAGTGGGTGGGGGAAGGTGGTAGGGGTTGGAGGGGGGAAAGGGGGTTGGGTGAGGGAGGGAAGGGAAGAGGAGGGGAGGAGGAAGAGGGTAGGGCTTAAGCGAGACTATAGTGAAAAGAAATGTCAGTTATTTAAAAAAAAAAATTAGAGGGACTGAAACTAAAACAATTTATAATTACAAGGATTAAAAATATATTTAAGTCATTAGTTAACAAAGGAAGGCTAATGATAGGGATTAAAACCAAAATTTTTGAAAATGTTTGAATCAAAATTAAAAAAAAACTAGAGATTAAAACCAAAATTCACGGAGACTAATATAATATTTAAATTGCCACATGAGAATAGTGACGTGACTATCTGCCATCTACATCAGTATTTAATGGAGACAAACTAATAATAGGGACTAAAACTAAAACTTTTAAGAATATTTAGATCAAAATCAAAAAATAATTTTTGTAAGGATTAAAATCAAAATTTACTAATTTTATAAGGACTAAAAATATATTTAAACAAAAAAAATTCTATATATTAATTTAATTATGTATTATTATATTAGTAAAAATATTTGACTCTTACTTACAATAGCTATATCAAAAGTCATACATAAAATAGTAAATAATTAGAATATAGTGTAAAACCCTTTTGCATCGACACTTTATGAAAATTAAGCTCAAATTAAGCTCATAAATTATTTTAATTATATTAAGATGTTAAGTTCATATAATAATATATACTAATACTTATTAATAATATAAATGGGATTGGCCTTGTTGCTTATAATGCATTATTCACAGAATGCTACTTTAATAGTATGTATTGTTATGTTAATAAAAAAATAGCTTCTATTATTATTATAATTATTATAAATTACTAACCTATAAGTTTAAAGAAAAATAAAAAAGATCAAATAATAAATATATTTTATTAATTTTTTAAAAATTTTAAAAAAATTAAAATAACACTTTCTTATTAATTTATTTATAAAATAAAAATATCCTTAACCCCTTTAATTTTATCTTCAATGCTTTTATCCCTTAAATTAAAGAAGGTGCAATTTATCCCATAAACTTTGTTTTTAGAGCTTCAAACCCTTCATTGTTAAATTATGTCAAAATCGTTAACGATGGTTTGCAAAGAGTACTGTTATTTATAATTAAGATTATGACTCATTTTAAGGAATACATTAAGACATCTCTTAATCATTGGTTGAAAGTACATTTCACTTTTTTCTTAACTAATAATTAAGAGACACCTTAGTATCCATTGAAATGAGTTCCAAAATTAAGTATAAATAATATTTTGTTTTGAAAAACATTTTAGCTTCTTGAATAGTCAATCTATGCCTAGGTTGGAAATTTTAAAATCTTTTCTCAAATATTTCTACAAAATCGAAGTACATACTAAGTTTTCTAAAGATCATTTTCACTTGCATGAACGCCACTGAGATGGTGGTCTTAGTGACGCTTAATGGGTCCAATATTTTGGCTTTTGTAAGACATCTCCATGAAGAGATATAATCCTTCATGTATGAACATTATATCCTTCCAAAAGTAGCTACCAAACCATTATTTTGGAAATCCTGTGACAAGGAAAGTATTGGTATCATTTTCCATTGTTCCTCATGTGCATGAATATCAGCATCCATCCCAAAATCACAATACGGCTTGAGAGTATACTAGCGTGTCATTAAATTAATAACCGCAAGGTTACCATACCATTATCCCTAAAACAATTGGTAGAGACAGCATGACGAATCAATTAGCCACAATATATATATATATATATATATATATATATATATATATATATATATATATATATATATATATATATATATATATATATATATATATATATAAGGGGACATATAAAGTGAGAATGGATATATTATGTGAGAAATGAGAACAAACGTTTCTGCCATTGGATCAAATTGTGTTGCTGAGATTATATTACCAACTAAAAAATCTCACATAACACACCATACGCACCCCAACTCTCTCTTCCTTAATTGTCTCCTCCTCCTTCTTCTCTCTTCTCCTAATTTTTTGTATTCTGATACAATAACCCCGATTTTTGCACTCACTTAATTCCAATTTCAACTATTCACAAACCCATTTTAAAAAAAAAAAGGAAAAAAATCAAGCTTTGCACTAACAACCCGATATGAATTGAATTGACATGGAGATAAAGGGACAAATGATATAAACAATGGATGCTCATAAGCACGAAACTGCAAAGTAAACATCTCGACTTAACAATGGCGGCTTGATTGTACAAGACGTTGGAATTATGTGATAGCCAGTAATGTGATTCAATAATTTGAGAAGATTCTGACATATTAACCCCAATTTCGACACGCGCTTAACTCCAATTTCAATTAATCACATACCAAGTTGAAAATAAAAAACAAGAAACTTTGCGCTAACGAAAAAAACCAATGAATGCCCATAAGCGCAATGTGAACACATCGACTTAACAATGGCAGCATGCTCGTACAAGATATTCGAGTCATGTGATAGCCAGTAATGAGATTCAGTCATTGAATTAAATTGTGATAACTAGTAATTTGAGAAAATAGTTAGAGTTTTTTTTAGTTGGAGAAAATAGTTAGTGTTGGGGTGGATAAGGTGTGTCATGTGAGAGTTTTTAATTGGTAATATAATCTCACCAACACAATTTGATCCAATGGTTTCTCACATAACAAACTCATTCTTACTTGATACATCCTCCATATATTTGATTAAATGGATTATCTGTTATCTCATATTATTTTATATCTTTCATTCTTTGACTATAAATAGCCGTTTGAGATGCTTTATAGGTGAAACATTTGAGAGTATTAATAATAGAATTCTCTCTTCCTTCTCTTCTTCTCTCCTTCTCTGTTCTTTATTTTCTTTACTATTATTTTCACAATACGTTATTGGTCCACCATTTAAGTGAAAGTTTGAAGTAAGATGCTTTAACAAAGTGGAGGCTTGAGGTAAAATATTTTAACCATGTCAAGCTTTTTCAATTATGAATTTGTGGTTCTTGATATTTCGTGAAAGAACTATTTATCTTGAAAGAATTTATAGATGCTGAAATTTATATTGACTTAATGAATCTTGTAAACACCATTAAACAATAAAATGCCGCATCCCAGCAAGATCGCACAAAATTTATCTTGATTTAATGGGTCTTCGAGACACTATTAAAGAAGAAAATATTGCATCATAGTAAGATCGCGCAAAATCTATTTTGATTTAATAGGTCTTAGAGATTCCATTAAACAAGAAAATGTCATTACATCCCCATAGGATTGTGCAAAAGCATTGATTTTCCTTCGTTGTCACTTTCATGAAGGATTAAAATTTGAATATTTTATTTTAAACGATCTTGCTAATCTTTAAAGTTGCCTGAAGCAAATATATGACCATAAAAAAAGTGATAGTATTTTCAAAAGCCCATTATAATTGGATTTATTTGTGGTTGCAGGATTTTAAATCTATAAGTGACTACAGCTCTACAATATTATAAAATCACCTTCCAATTTAAATTAAGGGGTTAAATATTATTGATAGAGATATGTTAGAGAAAAAACATTCTTGATATCTTTTATGCCTCGAATGTGCTCCTACAGTAGCAATATTGAGAAAAGAGTCCTACAAAATATTTTGAATTAATTTTATATCTTGTTATGGCTAAACAATATAATGAGTTACTCATGAAAATTCATGAAACTAGCTTAGTTGGCTTCGCTTCATTCCTTGAAGTAATGCAACAAGTTATAACCCCCAGAAGTGGCAAAGATCATGGCTCCAATAAAAACCGCAATCGAGGTGAAAGAAAATAAATGATATCACTATTCCATTGAGGTACATTGGTCACATATCTATCGTATATCGAGATATTTTGCTTGATCTTTATTAAGTATCAATAAAAGAGAATAAGAAAAAGGCAAAAATAAATTTTGTTTCTCAAGATACTTAGCTAGCCATAGCATGATAATATGAATTGTTTGGATGTATCTTATTTTACTTATTTATTTATTTTAAAGATCCTAATGGGAATATTGGTAATTCAATTTAATGATGAAAATATTTACTAATTGTCGTTGATATGCTTTTAAATTCAAGTTTACAATTTTACGAATTTTCAAGTCATTGCTTTGCTCTTAAATCCAAGTCGTTGATATCTTGAGATTTTTAAGTTTACGTTATCATATCAATTTACGATATGAATATAATACTTGGATTCATATGAATTTATGTTATCATATAATTACTTTGATATGGTGTCCATCATGATTGATTTCAATAGATTAATTTATTTGTACATATGTATATTGTTATTATTCAATATTGTGTGAACATTCATGTATTAGTTCACCTAGTATTTATTTATTTTTCTTATCATGGACAAATGTTCATATTGTAATATATTTTATTTGATCTTTTTCTTTGAAAAAATGATCAAGATAAATAGTACAGATATCTATCTTGTGGATAATACAACTACGCACACTATTCTTAAAAGTAAAATATATTTTACTCATGTGGTAATGGAAGAAGCAAGTATTAGTACCATTATTGGTAATATCAATTGTAACACCCTCCGGAGTACGGTATTATGCTTAAGTCATAATACCGTACTATTACTGTCACTTAATCGGACCTTGTCTGATAGCAACCTTCGGCCACCGTCGATCTTATTAGTCAACTCCGCCTTGGAGGACCTTCTTCGGGACTTCTGAACTATTTGGAGATAACACGGAAATAAACATAGGGGTGAGAATTATAAATTCTCAGTAGGATTTATTAAACTAACATATGTTATGTCATCGTTGTCATCTTCAGTTTGCTTCGATTTATTATGAAAAAGGTGAACATGCTATACAAACTGTTTAATTTTATAGTTCAAAAATATACTTTTCAAAACAAAGTTCATTTTACTCATACACTTGGTAATTTGGGAGAGCCCATACGAAACAAATTTCATGAATTATATTAGAAATAGTAACTGAAACATAATAAAATATAATAACATCAATATACTAGGGACATAACATCTGCACATAACTTTACTTGTACTTAAATTCATGCATATACATAAAGTTTACTTTTCTTTCTTTTGCTTCCTTTTCATTATAAAATCTTTACATGCCGTATCCCAGAGTATGATCGCCATGTCATACCCCATCAGAGCGTGATCGCCATGTCACGTTCTTTAGGAATATGGGACCTTCATTCGGTACTTACACTAGCTGGGTCATGCCATGCCTCATGTAAGTCCTAGCCCCTATACTCAAACTAGCTGGGTCAATGCCATGCCTCATGTGAGTGGGGTGCTTGCATATGCTTTAATCTTTAGTCTTGAATCTTTAGTCTTTAGCCTTTACTGTCCTGGGGTAGCCTAGCCTTGGAGTGAGCTCGTCAGCTCGACTCGTGACCGTCGTCACACCGACTCACCCACAAGGGGACCCACGTGCCTCTAGGTCGGAGGGACTCAGTTGGCTATCTGCCTCCAACATAGAGGGACCTAAAAGCTTTATATGATATATTTATGGAAAGCCCTAGATGTCTAGTTTCATATAAAAATGGTTTCATCAGATTTAAACGGTGGTAGGTGGAGCCGTACACTCCGCCGTAGATTTCTTCAACTTAACAGATTCTATTTTGTGCCTCTTTGTGTTTTCTCATTCAAATCTCAATCAACCCAAATAAAAACATGATAAGTCAGCCATAAAACATCACACCACCACCATTTATCATCAGTTACATAAGAGAAGAAAGCAATCCTAACAGTTATTAGATCAATAAAATCATGCAAAGAAGTTGAATCCTACCTCCAATTGATGTAGAAACTAGCTAGAATTGAGCTCTTGGTGGAGGAAATGGATGAGGCTTGGAGTTTTGAGGAAGATGAAGTGAAAATGGGAGAAGGAAAGGTGAGGAATGCTCAGCTGAAAAGGGAGCACGAAAATAAGAGAGTTAGAGGGAATAAATAAGGTTGTGTGAAGCATTGGTAGTTGGAAGGCTTGATTCTCATTGGTTGGAAGTGAGTGGTGATGAATTGAACAAGTCTCTCCTCTCTCTTTGTGGTTGACATGGCGCCATTTTGAGGGATTAAGTGGCTGAGTTCTCAGCCACTTAAAGTAGGGTTGATGAGTTGAAATTCTATTGGTTCGGTTCTGACAGTTTAAAATACCGTAATCTTACCGATTTCCTTTAAATCGGTAAAATGGTTTTGAAGAAATTTATGAAGTTTTATATGTTTCTATTCTAATTATCTTTAGTCTAATATCTAATTAACTCTTGATCAACCCTTAATTAATTTCAAATCAAGCTTAAAGATTCAATAAAATCAAATAAATTGATTAACAGTGTAAATTAAACATTTTGCAAGTTGAAGTCCTTTCTGGTTTTTGTTGTTAATGGCTAATGGCATTTTCATAATTATGGATAAGTCTAGGGGCATCCCATGTTATTTCACATATGGATACCTTCGTGGCTCAATCAGTTGAGGTTTAGGTTTCTACGTTTTCGCTACGCGATTCTGCTTCGTTTAAAACCTTATTTTACTAATCTTGTTGATATAGGGACTTAAATATCATTTTCTAAAATATTCAGGGACAAGGCTGTAAATAATATATAAGGACCTAAAGGTCATTTTCTAAAAAGTTCAGGGGTAAGATTGTGAATAATAAAAGTTTATTTTTATTATTTCCTATTACGTTATATGGGGATGTTACATCAATGATTGAAGGTTTCAGAAGAACTACTATTTTGTTTCTTGAATAATCTTTTTGAATTTTAAATATATTCATATATTTTATTTCCTGAAGCAAATTATTGAGTTTTAAATATATTCATCAAAATGAATATTATATTGAGAAAAATTGTCATGACCCCACTCAGGACATGACCGGCGCATAGGGGACACGTCCCCTAGCAAGCCTACACAAGACCTGTTCTAAAAAAAAATTGGGCAGAGTCTCTCTTGTATTTAGGACTATTCCCAAATACGGATCCTCCACTGCATAACAATCCAAACATACAGAATCATTGGGGATCCAGGCATTCTCCGAATGCACCTCACAGCACACAACATGGGAAATTAAAACATAATCATAGTTATGAAAATATATACACATATCTATCCATCATGAACCTTAACTTATAATCATTAAAATGCAACTTGACTTAACTAAAAACAACATGCTTTTAATTACAAATTAAAGTTGATACATGGAGGACCCTGCCTGTGGGTTATTGGAGCATTATTAGAGGTTCTACCAATTTACTCAAATACAAAAAAGGCATCTGAAACCCCACACGAACAAGTGTATGGGAATCCAACATTTCTATCTAGTCGTAGAAATCCGAGGACGAGCTGGCACTTGTCTAAAAACATGGAAAGGAAGAAAGGGTGAGTCATATAGACTCAGTGAGGCATAATATACCTATAACAAGAGTGGAACAATTCTAAACATACGATTTTAGTAACATATAATTTATAAGCGTTTCTAAAGCTCCTACGTTGTTTCTCAAGTAAAATACTTTGTCTATGAAGTAAAATCACTATAAAAACTTCTGGTAAGGCATATCTGATATTTAATCTATCTTAAAATCTCTTATGGCTCATTAGAACACCTTTCAGTTCAACTAATTATAAACCTCATTATATCAACTCATATATATCCTTGCTCATGACTTCAAGCACATGATAACTCCAAGGAATTTCCTTAAATTTCAATTTCAACTTCAACTAAATACAGTTTCAACTAGTAAATAGAATCTTAGCCACAAATGCATAATATAGAAATACTTTCTCAAAACATAGAAAATAAATACTTGTTTCAAAATCATCATAAAGCTTAAGGGAGGATTCTATTTCAGAAATAGCTGCCTGACTGGGTGGCCCTGTGGCTAATTCCAGCAGTAAAAGATAACTTCACGCCTGTGCGTGTCTATATATTCCGGACATGTTGGCCGACATGCCGGGCTAACAATCACCCTGCTAGCTGGGTTATTCGAGGTGCACTAAGGCTAATGCTGCTGCCATTAGCAAACAGTTCTGTTATAGTTTCCTCCCCTCAAAAAGGCACTCACACTTGCTGGGTCTTCGCCATGCCTCATGTGAGCCCTTGGTTAAAATTCCTTTGAAACACATTTTCTTTCTTTCAAACATTTCTAGCTTTAAACTAGTTTTAAAACATCACAATTTCTAAAAATGAAACTTCCTCTTTTCTAAGTTCTTGTAATTAAGATTCTTCTTTATATCAATTCATGTGAAATTTAACTGTGCTATTAACCATAGGTTAAAGGCATAATTCAAATCTTTCAGGCTTAAAGTATCTAAAGTTCTTTCTCAAAACATTGCAATTTCTATACACATGAAACTCTGTCTTTTTCTATCAAATTACTCAATGTCAAAAATCAATTTCTATGCGAGCTTGTCCCACTTATATATGTATATACACATATGCACATAACTAACATCATCACTTCAAGAATTCTATAAATATAGAGTAAAACACATTGAATCAACTATTTCATAAAACTTCACTAGAATACATTTTAGGCATGTACTTAGGAAATTAAAGATAAGAAATAAGCTATAGGTATACTATCACTCACAGTGCTAATCCAAGGGAAGGAACAACCTTAGCATATTGAACCATGGAGCTACGGTCACCACATAAGTTATCTAGCATCAAAATTATCGTTATCCAAACACTAATTAGCCTATAGAACCAAAGATTAACTTGAAATATTTCCAAAGCATAAAAACCCCCAATTTGGAACCCTAGATTCCCAAACCTAAACCTTAAACTTAATCCTCCAAGAAAATCCTTCCCTACCCATGAATTAGAAGAAGATTTGAGCTTAGAGAGTTACCTTGGATTACAAAAGAAGGAAGAAACTTGATGGAGGACTTGGGTCTCCTCCACCTTCGTTTCTCTCTCTAAAAGAGATGAGAGAGAGAGCTTCAAGGAAGAAGATTGATGATGATTATGATGAAGAAGAGGGATTTGTAGAGGATTTGGGTAGAAAAATGGTGAAGAAGTCGTGCATCCTTGAGGAGAGAGAGAGAGAAGAGATAGAAAGAAGAGAGAGAGAGGAGTTGAGGAAGAATGAAGAAGAAGGAACGGAATCCTTCTTTTAAATTTCGTCCAGTGGGCACCTGGGCGCCGCGACCTGGCTGCCTGGGCGCCCAACCACCTAAAGCTGTATCACTTTCGCAGCATATCCAGTGCCTAGGCGCTAGCCTTGGGCGCCTAGGCGCCCAGTCTCTCTCTCTCTCTCTTTTTTCCTCCTTCATCTACACTTCTCAACTATCATCATATACTTATTTATTCTTCATTAACTTTAAAACATAAATGTAAATAAGAGAATATCCCCCATTTGAATCCAATAAAAATATTGAAAAAATCAAACTCCTTAAGAATCAAAATCCAACTTTTGGATTTTAGTACAAACTTCCGAAAACTTACATTTTCTTAAACTTCAAGTTTGAAAATGAAAGAGTTAATAACCTCCAAAAATTCGTTAAAAATTGCTCTTCAATTCTTTGATATCTAAGGAACAATTACTGGGACTTTTGATCCCATGAAAATGTCCCAATCCTATAGCCCTCCAAGGGGGCATAGGATCCAAACTTATAACTTTCACAAGATCCGACAGAACAAAGTGTCACAATTCGTGTGACTCTTGACCCGGGTAACACTTCCATATTATATAACTTTTGCTCTAGGAAAGAAAGCTATAATAGAGAAATTATTTGCAGTTTCTTTTGATATGTATTACACTAATATTAGTATAATTGAATCATATACCATAGTAAACCAGAAGTTCACTAACCCAAATGATTTTGTCATTTGGAATGATCAATTGGGACATTTTGAAGCAATAATAATGCGAAAAAATTGTTGAAAACTTAAATGGGTAATCAATGAAGAACCAAAGATTCCTTAGTTTAATGAGTTTTCTTATGCTGAATGTTCTTAAGTAAACTACTTATAAGGCTATCACTAATAAAGATTGAATTTAAATCTCTTGAATCCCAAAACAAATTTAAGATGATATAAGTGGACTAGTTCATCCACCATGTGAACCTTTTACTTATTTTATAATTTTAATATATGCATATATGAAATGATCACTTGTGTGATTATTATCATCTCACAACCTCAAGTTTGCAAGATTACTTGCACAATTTATTCAATTAAGAGCACAATTTCCAAACAATCCAATCAAAATAATTCATCTTGATGATGCTAGTGAATTTACTTTTCAATCTTTTAATGCTTATTGTATAGCTGATGATATAAATGTTAAGTATTTAGTTGCTTATGTTCATATACATAATAGGCTACTAGAATCATTTACGAAATGGCCCCAATTGGTTGCTAGACCATTATAAGAATAAATCTGCCAAATTTTACTTGAGTGTATATTATTTTACATGCTGCAATACTCATTTATGTACAGCTAATAAGTTGCTATCAATTCTTTCCTCTTTAATTAGCTTTTGCCCAATAGCCAAATATTTCCCATCTAAGAATTTTTGGATGTGCAATATATGTCCCAATTGCCCTATCTTATTGCATCAAAATGCGACCCCAAAGAAAATTAGAAATATAGGTTGGATATGACTTTCTCACACTCTCTCTCCAGTTAAGGGTCTTGAAATACAAATAAAAAATGTCTTTAAGGCTCAATTTGTAGAACATCAATTTGATAAAATAATGTTTCCAATATTAGGGAGAGAGCGAGAGTAAATAGTTAAAAAAGAAATAAATTAGAATGCATCATTCTTACTATTTTGTTTCTTGAACAAGGCAATGTGAATTAGAAGTTCAAAATATTATAGATTTGCAAAGAAGAGCAAATGTGTTGTCAAATGCACTTCCAGATACAGAAAGGATAGCTAGATCCTATATGCTAATTAAAGATGCCTCAATTCAAATTAATATCCCTATTAGACAATCACACACCAGAAGCGTATTAGACCAGTCAGTTCCAAAAATGGAAATCCTAGAAAAAGAAGAGGAAAAAATAATTTTATGAAAGTAAATGATTCTAATGGTGATACTTTTCTTGATGAAGAGGATAAAGATAGTAAGCATTTTTGTTGTAGTATAATATTTTTGACACAATTGAAATGCCAAAAAACATTTGAGTACCGAAAAATAGTTAAGATATTGGAAATGATGAAATTTTAATAAACTATGTCTTTATAGAAAAAATATGGAATCAACGAGAAATTATTATCGACAATATATTTGTATATAATGTTGCACTAATATTATGTATAAAAATGAGCATCTTAAACTAAGAACCATCAAATAATGTTGACGTAAAAATGATTAGCCAAAATGGAAAGAAGCCCTATAGGTTGAATTAGACTTACTTTCAAAATGTGAAATCTTTGGACATATAGTCCGAACATCTGGAAGGTGTAAATCCAATGGGATATAAATGGGTATTTGTGAGAAAATGGAGTAATGAGTTGATAGTTTATGATCTATGATATATTTTAAGTTTTTATATTCTTGAGCATATATTATATATGTTTCTATTTAATTAAATTTCAAAGGTTTTGATCCATCATGTTATAGAGTATATCACATTTCTATTTTGATCCATTATATGTTATTTTATGTTGTGAAATTTACATATGGATTCATTATAATTACTCTGTACATTGATGACTTGAATATTATCATAACTTCTAAAGAGGTTCACATAGTCATAGAAAATCTAAAGGAAAAGTTTGAGATAAAAAATCTTGGAAGGACAAAATTTTGCCTTGACCTATATATCGAGCATTTAACAAAAGAAATATTTGTTCATCAATCAACTTATACAGAGAAAGCCTTTGAGATTTTACATAGGAAAAACACATCCATTGAGTACCCTAATGATTATAAGATCGTTGGATCTGAGAAGGAGCTTATTTCATTCTCGGGAAGGCAATAAAGAGGTTCTTGGTCCTGAAGTACTATATCTCATTGTCATAGGAGCACTTATATATATCTTGCTAATAATAAATGACTTGATATAATATTCACTGTAAGTGTATTAGCATGTATACTTCCTTTCCAAATTAAAGAGACATTGGAATTGAATTAAACACATACCCCTATGAAACAATTGATGTGCAGTTATTCATATGAATCCAAGTCACAATTAGTTGTCTATGCAAATGCAGGATATTTGTTAGATCTACGTTAATGCAAGTCTTAAACAAGTTATTCATATATGGCGTGCAATAGATTAATTTGTTCAACTGTCATATGGATTATCTTATAAGAAACTCCCACAACTTTATATGAGGATAATGTGGCATGCATAACTTAGCTAAAGAGAGAATCTATTTCTTAAGAAGTTTTTCTTTACATGTGATCTTTATAAACAAGAAACGATTTATGTCCAACAAATTCATTTAAGTGATAGTCTAGTAGATTTATGCACAACTTTACTACCCACTTTTTCTTTTGATAAACTGGTGCACAAAATCGAAACATGTTGATTCCGAGACATTAAATGATTCTCCTAAGAGGTGAAGAAACACTTTACTTTTTATCCCCCTTAATCAAGATTTTTGTCCAACTGAGTTTTTTTTAATAAGATTTTTAAGAAGGTAGTTCCTATTATGAGGATATTGTACTCTTTTTTCCTTCATTAAGATTTTTTTCCCACTAGATTTTCTTTTAATATGGTTTTAACAAGCATATCCTTGATAGACCTCCAAGAGGAAGTGTTACAAAATATTATTTGAATGTAGATGTCCTTATCTTTGACTTGATTCGGTTAATATTTGATTAAGTAGACCATATCATTTTCTTCATAATCTACTATCTTATCTTATCTTATAGTTTTCACCTTTTGGCTATAAATAGCCCTTTGAGGTGCTTCATTGATGACACTTTTGAGAGTATCAATAACAGGATTATCTCTTCCTTCTCTCCTTTATTCTTTATTCTCTTTATTATTATTTTGATAACAATAGTTAGATTTATAAAAGATAATTATTGGAAAGGCTTCTTAATCCTGATAGTGTCCAAAGATAGAAATATATTTAAAACAAAAATATAATAATTTTTTTATAATTAAATCATGGCTAAATTAATGCAAGAAATTTGTTAAAGTAAATTATTTCTGTCAACAGGTAATCAATATGGCTGTAGGCACAAAATAAACTTAGACTTTTGCATGTGTGTGTGTGTTTATTGGATATTTTGGTTTTGTTTTTGGCAGGGGGAGTTGGAAGGGGAGAGGGATCACAATGCTGCCCAAAATACATCCAAACTAGATGAAACTACACGAGAATAAGAAGTAAGAAACACATGACACAACCAACAAGGTGTTGGCCCAAAATGGAAGGGACTCAATGCTCGGATATCTTAAATATAGATTAATGTGGATGAAAAAAAAATTGTTGAGAGAAGTCCCTATTTAGACATCTGACCATAACTTGAAAGACTAGTTTTCCTTCTATTAAGCGAGAAAATACTCTAAAAAACCAAAAGAAACACAGGAAGCAAGTAATTAACCCAAGAATGGACTGGAGGATAAATTTGTAACACCCTTGATTTCTTTTAAGTTTTTCTATGGTTACTTTATTTAATCGATGTGTTTGATCTAATTATAATTGACTATTAGTAGGTGTAGGATACCTTAAGTGTTAAAATGGCATTTGGGATTCAAGGAATCAAGTTTTAGGATGTTATAATCGATTATCGTGGGTCTAGTAATCAATTATAGGGCTCTCTGTATGCCCATGGTTAAAATTTTTTTGCGTGGTAATCAATTACCAGTTCTAGGTCTGTGGTAATCGATTACCACAGGCCAATATATAAGCCGAAACATGTCCCTTCCCTTTATTTTCGTTTTTTCTTTCTCTTTCTAACCTTGAAACTCTCTCCCTTCTCTCTAAAACTCTCTCTTTCACCACTCTTCATATCAATTCCAACGTTTATTATCAAATCAACCGCAACAACACAATCTTCATCTCATTTAGCTCAAAACATCCATTAAACCCGCCTCTCCTTCTCTTGTTCTTGCCTTGGTGGATTTTAAGTTGGACAGCATCTCCCTATCAATTTCCCCCTCATTCCAATTCTAACGGTAATTCGCAAGTCTTATTCCTTCCTTTTCTTAAAAATTTCAAATTGTTGGATAGTTGGAGGAACTCTTATAACCCTAGGTTAGTGAGATTAGATGTCTTATGATTTAGGGATTATTAGTGATCAATAATTGATCAATTTATCGTATTATGGTGTTAGATTATTCTAAGGAGCCCCTTTCTAGCTTTGTGGCTCTGGAGGTTTAAAATCTTCCCTTGGGCTGGTGATCTGTGAGTAGATAGAATGCTTTTGAATTATTTACCATTTTAAAATTGTGATTATTTATATGTTTCATGTCACCAATTTATTTTGGAATATTACTCATAAGTTAGTGACAAATATAACTTAAATAATTGTTTGAAACTAATGATTTATGGAAAAATGAAAGGTTAGGAAAGTTTATAACAGGATTTTCCTATTAACAATAGTAGATATTAGCCTTGGTGCACCTTGGACTTATGATATTACACAACTACCCAAGGGGGTGGTGCATGATAGACATTACACGGCCACACACATAATGTTGTACGTGATGGAATTACACAGCCACTCTAAGAGTGGTGCATGACAGATTACAGGATTCACACGAAGGAGCGGCTACCTAAGTGTGAATCCTAACGGATTATCCTGTTAGATATTTCCACTGTTTTCTTTATATTATCTATTATAATTTTATACTCTTATGTATATTGACTCATGAGATTCAAAAGTGTTATGTTTCTCACTAAGTTTCACAAACTTACCCCATGGCTATTCTATCTTTTTTCATATATAGGTTTAGACTTGGGAGCCAATCCTCCTTCTCAGCATCAGTAGATTTTCATTCTTGGTGAGCCCTCATTGATAAGGGCCTTGATTTGTATTCTAATATATTTTGTAATCTTAATATGTAACTCCATAATACTACAGGCGGGATCTGACTCTTACCAGTGTGTTAATCTTATATTGCAAAATTGTGTAGACTGAACTAAATTGATTATTATGTGTTTGATTCTGAATTGAATATGAAAAATGTTTTATAACTTTCTATATTGGTTTATATATATATATATATATATATATATGATGTGGATGGATATGTTTGGTTATTAATTGTGCTTTGTGCTGGGGGTGCATTCTGATAATACCTGGATCCCTGATGGAAGTGTGTATTTGTTGGAATTGTAGGATGAGTACTCGTATTTGGGAGATATCCTAATATAGAGGAAACTTTGCCCAAATTTTTGTGAAATCTTGATGTGTAAGGCTTGCTAGGGAGCGTGCTTTTTAAGCTTCGATTACGACCTATGTTGGGTCATGACAAAGTGGTATCAGAACCTAGGTTTCCCTATGTACTATAGAGCAAGTGTCCTTTAGTAGGATCACGATTGTGCAAATGGAAGCCGACCCATTTTCATAAGGCATGATGCTACCAGAGGCCTTTAGGATTGTCATTCTTGTGTTTATCTTTCAAGTTGCATGCACTGTAGGGGCTTTTCTCATCTTGAAATTCAATCAGGTTCTAACCTTAATAACTCTTCCCTTAAGTGAAATGTCGCCTAGAACTCACACCCGTGTTGCAAGGACAGAAGCCCATGAGGCTTATGATGCTAAATCTGACAAGGCCCCCTCTTCCCTTAGGAGAGGGAGGGGCTGTGGTTAGAAAGGAGGTCGAGGAAGACTGGCCAAGCAATCGGAAGAGCTTACTCCTGAAGGAGAGCCAATCAATTTGGCAGTTGAAATAAGAGGGATTCACCAAACTGTTAATACTCTGGTAGAACTCCTAGCTCATTAAAGAAAAAATGAACCACAACCTCATGCGGAGCCAACTCCACCTGTCTGAGAGCCTCATTAGCAATGCGAAGGGATCGAAGTGTCAATTGAATCCTTTCTCAGATTGAATCCACCAAGTTTCTCCAGAAACCCTTTAATAGATGATCCTCAGCAATTTCTTGACCACACCAACAAGGTCCTTAGGATCCTTAGGTGCCCGAGTGAGAGAGCAATGGAGTTGGTAGCTTATAATTTGAATGGGCCTGTGGAGCAGTAGTATACCACACTTGTTGGAGATAGGGATGCCTTTAGCTTGCCTCCTCTCACTTAGAAAGAATTTACCAAGGTTTTTATGATGAGATTCCTTCCCGTCAACAAAAAAGGAGAAATATGCTACTGATTTTGAGAGGTTAAGGCAAACCCCAGGAATGTCTATAGCAAAATATGAGGAGCAATTCACCAATTTGTCCCGCTATGCCTACCACCTAGTATCCAATGATACCATGAGAGTCAGGAGGTTTGTTTGAGGCTTACTTGACACTTTGTTCTCCAATCTACTTCCTATGGTGGGGAGAATGACTTATGCTGAAATTGTAAATGTTGCCTATGGTCTCGACATTGGGAGAGGAGAGTGGAGAGCCGCCAAGGAATCAGCCAAAAAGCAGAAAATTAAGGAAAATTTTTCTGGTGGATCTAGTTTTGGGGAGCTCAAAATTATCAGGATTGACGTCATGCACCATCGGGCGGGGCTACCTCTTCAGGGCCTGTTCCATTGAGTGTGTCTGCCACAGGGCTCTAAGCAGGTAGTGCATCTCAGCCAAGCATGCAAGGATTTGGACAGTCAACTTTCCCTAGGCATCCATGCCAGTTTCATGGGAATTATCGCTCAGGGCAGTGTCATAAAGCCACTAGAGCTTGTTTTGGATGTGGCCAGATAGGACGTCTCAAGAAGGAGTCTCCTTATTCAAAAGGGATTTTTGATCTGAGCTTTACACGTCCTGCCGTACCAACACCATCCTACTCAGCCTTATCTCTAAGAGCTTCTCATGGACCCTCTAGAAGGGGTTCAAGTAGGGGACCAGGTGGCAGGATTCTTGGTGGTAGAGGCTAGCCAAGAGTTTTCGCCTTAACAAGACAAGATGCCTAAGCTTCGAATGCTATGATGACAGGTACCTTGCATGTTTATTCTTTTGAAACATATGTATTGTTTGACCTGGGTCCCATATTTTGCTTATCGTTTCAATCAATAACCAGTATTATTGGATCACCTTTTTTGGGTTGGAATCCCCATGGGAGAATCCTTGATGGTTCAGCTACTGTTTCCCTCCTGTATCATTAGCATCAATAGAGTGGATACTCTGGCCAATCTGTTGCTATTGGAGATGATGGATTTTGACGTCATCCTAGATATGGATTAGTTATCCTCGTGCCATGCCACAGTGGATTGCCATTCTAAAGCTATGAAGTTTAAGGTTGCGGATGACCCATCTTTTATATTTTGGGGAGATAGTAGTTTAACTCCCACTAGCCTAATCTCTTCTATGACTACGATGCGATTGATGGATAAGGGAAACGAAAGCTATCTTGCGGTGGTTCATGATGTAGAAGTGGCAGTGCCTAATCTTGACCAAGTTCTTGTGGTTAGAGAATTCTCAGATGTATTCCCTGAGGAACTGCCAGATTTGGATAGGGAGATTGAATTTTGCATAGAATCAACTCTTGATGTCCGACCTGTTTCTATTCCTCCCTATCGCATGGCTCCAGCAGAACTGCGAGAGTTAAAAGTTCAGTTGCAAGACATGCTAGAAAAGGGTTTTATCCGTCCTTACACATCTCCATGGGGTGCTCTGGTGCTTTTTGTGAAAAAGAAGGATAAGTCCATGTGATTGTGTGTGAACTATAGGCAACTCAATCAGTTGATGATTCGTATTAAATATCCACTACCCCGAATTGATGACCTGTTTGATCAGCTTCAAAGGACATTGTGCTTCTCTAAGATTGATCTTCGATCCGGATACCATCAGTTGAGAATTCAAGAGGAAGATAATCCTATGACTGCTTTTCGAACTCGTTATGGATATTACGAATTCTTAGTAATGTCTTTTGGATTAACCAATGGCCCAACTATTTTTATGGACTTGATGAACAGGGTGTTCAGACCCTTCCTAGATCACTTTGTGATCATCTTTATTGACGATATCTTGGTTTATTCAAGGAGTAAGAAAGAGCATGAGTGTTTTTTGCAGATTGTTATGCAAACTTTGCGGAATCATCAACTCTATGCTAAATTTTCCAAATGTGAGTTTTGGTTGGATCAAGTAACCTTTTTGGGTCACGTGGTATCAAAGGAAGGAATTATGGTGAATCCTAAGAAGATAAAAGCTATTCAGAAGTGGCTAAGGCCAACAACCGTAACGGAAATTCGGAGTTTCTTAGGTTTGGTGGGCTACTATCGAAGATTTGTGAAAGACTTCTCCAGAATCTCTGTTCCCTTGACTAAGCTAACATAAAAAAGAGTACCTTTTCAATGGTCTGATGATTGTGAAGAGAGTTTCCAAAGACTTAAAACTTGTCTAACCACAGCCCTAGTGCTGGTTTTGCCCTCAGGATTTGGAGGGTGTTCAGTTTATTGTGACGCCTCCTAAGTAGGGCTCAGATTTGTTCTTATGCAATATGGACGAGTCATTGCTTATACTTCAAAGCAATTAAAGAGATATGAGCAAAACTACCCCATCCATGATCTAGAAATGGCAGTTGTTGTGTTTGCACTAAAGATCTGGAGATATTATCTTTATGGGGAGACGTATGAGATCTACACCGATCATAAGAGTCTGAAGTATATTTTCCAACAAAGAGACTTGAACTTGAGACAACATAGGTGGATGGAACTAGTCAAGGACTACGATTGCACTATTTTGTACCATCTAGGCAAGGCAAACGTAGTGGCTGATGCCTTGAGCAAGAAATCCATGGGTAGTCTGGCGCATATGGCCCCTGTGAGAAGATCCCTAGTAGAAGAGATCCACAAGTTAGAAGCTAAAGGTATTCACTTTGAACTTGGAAGTTCCGGGTCATTTTTAGCCCATGTACGGGCATGATCTTTCTTGATTGAGCAAATCAAAACTGCTCAATATAAGGATGCACAATTATGTAACTTGCAAGAGGAGGTTTGCGGTGGGAAGAAACTTGAATTCTCCCTTGATCAAGCAAGAGCTTCGAGATATAGGAATCGTTTGTGTGTGCTAGATGTAGGCAATCTAAGGAGGACTCTTTTAAAGGAAGCCCATAATTCTGGATATACGATTCATCCAGGTTCCACTAAGATGTACCAAGATTTGAAATAATTGTTTTGGTGGGAAGGCATGAAGAGGAATATAGGGGACTTTGTATCATGCTGTTTAGTATGTCAGCAAGTCAAAGTCGAACATTAAAGACCTGTTGGGTTGCTATAGCAAGTTGAAATACCTGAGTGAAAATGCAAGAAAATTACCATGAACTTTGTGATCGGATTACTTCGGAACTTTAGGGATTTTGATTCTATTTGGGTGATAGTAGACAGATTAACCAAGTCAACTCATTTCCTCCCAGTCAAGACTACCTATAAAGCTTCTCATTATGCCAAACTCTATGTTGATGAGATTGTTCAACTTCACGGGGTTCCGACATTCATTATCTCGGACCGTAGATCTCAATTCACTTCTCATTTTTGGAAGGCCTTCTAAAGGCCTTAGAAACCTGACTAAATTTAAGTACGGCATTCCACCCTCAAACTGACAGAGAATCTGAAAGGACAATCTAAATTCTTAAGGATATGTTGAGGTCCTACATTTTGGACTTCGATGGGAATTGGGATAGTTATATGCCCCTGGTAGAATTCTCTTACAATAATAGTTATCAAGCCAGTATCCATATGGCACCACTTGAAGCCCTATATGGAAGGCGCTGTAGGTCTCCCATTAGATGGTTTGAGGTTGGAGAGGCTACAGTCTTAGGACCAGACTTGGTGCAAGATTCATTGGGGAAGATTCGATTGATTAGAGAATGGTTGCTAGCAGCTCAGAGTAGGCAGAAGGCCTGTACTAACCATCAAAGGCGAGACCTAGAATTTTCCATAGGTGACCTTGTGTTTCTTCGTCTGTCCCCTATAAAGGGTGTCATGAGGTTTGGAAGGAAGGGCAAGCTTAGCCCTCATTACATTGACTCTTTTGAGATTTTAGATAGAATTGGCCTAATGGTATACCATTTGGCCTTACCACCTGGCTTATCCATGATTCATCCAATATTTCACGTGTCAATGTTACGGAAGTATTTCCCCAACCCTTCTTATGTGCTTATTCCACATGCCATCCATTTAGAGGAAGATTTAACTTATGAAGAAGAGCTTGTGGCTATAATCAATCGTCAAGAGAAAAAGTTGCATTCAAAGGAGGTGGTCTTAGTAAAGGTAATCTGGAAGAACCACTCGAGAGAAGAAGCGACTTCGGAGATTGAAAAAGCCATGCAGACAAAGTACCCCCCCACCTATTTGAATAAGAGGTAATTATTATTTTGTTTAGAACTCAGGGGCGAATTCTATTTGAGGGAGGAGTATGTAACACTCTTGATTTATTTTAAGTTTTTCTATAGTTACTCTATTTGATCGAGGTGTTTGATCTGATTATAATTGATTTTTAGTTGGTGTGAGATACCTTAGGTGTGAAAATGGCATTTGAGATTCAAGGAATCAAGTTTTGGATGTTATAATCTGTTACCGTGGTTCTAGTAATTGATTACAGGACTCTCTGTATGCCCACAATTAAAATTTTTTCACGTGGTAATCGATTACCAGTTCTGGGTCTGTGGTAATCGATTATTAGAACTGGTAATCAATTACCAGCTCTTTGTTTGTGGTAATCGATTACCAGCCTATGGTAATCGATTACCACAGGCCAATATATAATCCGAGACGCGTTCCTTCCCTTCATTTTCGTTTTTTCTTTCTCTCTCTAACCTTGAAACTCTATCCCTTCTCTCTAAAACTCTCTCTTTCACCACTCTTCTTATCAATTCCAACGTTTATCATCAAATCAACAACAACAACACAATCTTCACCTCATTTAGCTCAAAACATCCATTAAATCTGCCTCTCCTTCTCTTACTCTTGCCTTGGTGGATTTGAAATTGGAGAGCATCTCTCTATCAATTTCCTCCTCATTCCAATTCTAACGATAATTCGCAAGCCTTATTCCTTCCTTTTCTTAGAAATTTCAAATTGTTGGATAGTTGGAAGAACTCTTATAACCCTAGGGTAGGGAAATTAGAAGTCTTATGATTTGGGGATTATTAGTGATCAATAATTGATAAATTTATCGTATTGTGGTGTAAGATTATTCCAAGGAGCTCCCTTCTAGCTTTGTGGCTACAGAGGTTTAAAATTTTCCCTTAGGCTGGTGATCTATAAGTAGATAGAATGCTTTTGAATTATTTACCATTTTAAAATTGTGATTATTTATATGTTTCATATCACCAATTTATCTTGGAATATTACTCATGAGTTAGTGACGAATATAACTTAAATAATTGTTTGAAACTGATGATTTATGGAAAAATGAAAGGTTAGGAAAGTCTATAACAGGATCTACCTGCCAATGGCAGTAGACGTTAGCCTTAGTGTACCTTGGACTTATGATATTACACAGCCACCCAAGGGAGTGGTGCGTGACGGATTACAGGATTCACATGAAGGAGCAGCAACCTAAGTGTGAATCCTAACGGATTATCTTGTTAGATATTTCCACTGTTTTCTTTATATTATCTATTATAATTTTATATTCTTATGTACATTGACTCATGAGGTTCAAAAGTATCATGTCTCTCATTGAGTTTCACAAATTCACCCCGCGGCTATTCTATCTTTTTTCAAATACAAGTTCAGACTTGGGAGCCGATCCTCTTGCTCAGCATCAATAGATTTTCATTCTTGGTGAGCCCTTACTGATAAGGGCTTTGATTTGTATTCTGATATATTTTGTAATCTTAGTATGTAGCTCTATAGTACTATAGGCAGGGTCCGGCCCTTGCTAATGTGTTAATCTTATGTTGCAGAATTGTGCAAACTGAACCAAATTGATTATTATGTATTTGATTCTAAATTGAATATGAAAAATATTTTGTAAATTTCTGTATTAGTTTATATATATATATATATATATATATATATATATATATATATATATATATATATATATATATATATGATGTGGATGGATATGTTTGGTTATTAATTATACTGTGTGCTAAGGGATGCATTCTGAGAATACCTGGATCCCCGATGGAAGTGTTTGTTTATTGGAATTACAGGACGAGTACTCGTATTTTGGAAATATCCTAATTATAGACGAAACTCTGCCCAAATTTTTATGAAATCTTGATGTGTAAGACTTGTTAGGGAGCATGCTCGCTAAGCGTCGATCACGACCTATGTTGGGTCGTGACAAAATTGGTATTGTGTAGCAAGCCCAAGTTACACACAAGTTATATTCATATATGAATACAAGGCTTTTGGCTTTAATGTAGGATATTATTCAGATATCTACTATTTCCTCAAACTAGCGAGGTCATTAAGATGTTATAGGAAGAAAGGCTGTTAAAATGAGTTCAACCAGGATCAACATATTGATTGAGAACCAAAAGAAGATTTGTGAAAGATTCTAACCTTGAATAGAGGAAGCAACCAGATTCCATATATTGGTTTATGTTTCAAAGTTCTCTAAGGTTTCCAATTCTCTAATTACAATAATTTTTCAAATGAAAAAACATCGTGTATAAAGCACTAATAGAGAAAACTAGAAAAAAGAAAGGGAAAAAACAAAAGCTAACTAAAGTGATAAGGGCTTTGAAAACCACAATAAGGAATTTGTTTGGCACACATGGATAGGATCTATGCATTAGCTGCCAGACATTCAAATATTCTAACCTCGAGTAGAGAAATCATGTGATTTTCCCAGTAGCATTATAAATGAATCTTTCTCCATGTTGGTTTTAAGAGTCTTGTAACCACCACTGCTCAGTGAGTAGTAGATTCAATTATAAAAGAAACGGAAGAGAAACTATCCCAGACCTAAATCTCACACTAGTCTTCAGTCTCTTATTTTACGGCTATGGACATCCCGGCCACCTTGAACTTACTATATGAGCTAGATCTATCAACTTGCCAGAGGCTTAGAACTCTTGATTTGCTTTTAGCTTTTGCTTCCCTAGTTCCTCTTTCTTCTGCCTCTTTTTAGTACTATCATCAGGTTATTTGTGTTCACAATAAAGAAAGGGGAATGCATACAAATCAATGTTTTGAACTGATTACTTTTGATGAGTAATATAACAGGATTTTGTTCTTCCTCTGCAACAAAAGCAACTACCTCAACTTCTTCCAAATTATATAAGTTAAATGCTCAAAACAGCATGTCCACCCTCTTCTCCATCTTCAACTTCAACCAAAAAAGAAGGTATCTAGAGGAGATTGAATTGCCAAATCTTGAACCAAGTGATTAATATGTTCAAAATCTTTTTTTGTTGGTAGTCCAATTGAAAAATGTTAGGACTACACTACTTCTACAGTTTTGCCAATGATCAACTGTCGCCTACAACACCTACCAAAAGCATATTGTCTTTGATGAGTAACAAAGAAATCTATTGAGGGACGACTTCTTACATGGGGAGAGTTAAGTTTGTCACCATGGTGGTGACTAAATCTTAGCCATTGAAAATTGAATCAACGATTAAGATTAAAGTTTACCTATTTTCCCTTCTACCTTAACAACCCCCCTCCCATTACCCAAGATCATCCTTGTCACTGCTGCCAACTACCGCAGCCGCTGCATAATTACAATGACATAGTTGAACGACAACCCTTTTCACCATTTCACCATTCCACCCTTCTCCTTCCTCTCTACCATCACTCCCCTTGGCACCGTTCACATCAAATAGCTACTGTCTAGCTGACACCACCACACTACACCACCTTGCCACTGCAGTCTATCGTGTGTAACACCCTACTAATTTGATGTTATGCTTAAGTCATAGCATGAAATTGGGTAGATTGTGTTACCGTATTAATATTCTGTTTACCTTTCCTGACTTATTCTTCTTTAAATCGTCATCATCATATAAATCCCTTTTTTTTTTTAAACGAAACGGCGCGTTACTATACTAAAAGCGGAACGAATTGAACAAAATATCACCAAAGATAAGAATAGTACAATAGCGTTACTGTATACATGCAAACATATGTATATATCAGAAGCCACTGCTTCAGTTTATGTACAAAGTTTTAAAGTAGAATACATAAGTGGGCTGGTATATCAAAAAGACCATAATGCCCGTATCAGTCAAAATACCCTATGGTCCTCAGAGGATATTTCGTAACCTACTGCTAACCCTACAGTCAAGTCTATGACCCAGAGCTACATGCTGTCCAAAAGAGGGTCATACTGTACAACATCTCCTGCCGCTAAGCTACTCCGTCAGATAACCGTTAGCCATGCCAGGCTCGGCTGGTGAATAGTCTGCGCTAGGTCCCAAGGAGGAAGAGGGCGACGAGCCGGTGGCCTTGGAGGGGTCACTCTCTGAACTCAATGGGATATCAGGGACTGCTTGTGGTGGTGACTCAGGGGCAGAGTCAACAAGTGCTGCCTGTGCTGCGGGTGCAGGAGGTGCAGGAGGTGGGTGTGCCATGTATAGTGGAACGGCAATATAAGGAGTAGCAGGGTCGAAAATGGGATAGTGTAAAGGAACATCAAAGTTCCTGTTGCTGAAGAGGTATAAACGGAAGTTACACGAACCAGCTACGTACAAGGAATCTAGCTCTGGATTATGGTGGAGCTGTAACGCTGGAATCTCAATGAAGAGGGTAGCTGTGGAGTCCATCGCCAGTGTCTAAGAATGATGCGGAAGATATAAAACGGGGTGAGAATTTCAAGAAAATTCTCGGTAGGGTTCGGGTACACTGGTACTGACGTCACATACATTCTCAGTTGCCTCGGATTTTATTTAATTATAAAAATATGTATTTAAACTGAAATGTCCATCTTAATGAGTTTAAGAAAAATGTCTGGTCCGAGGCAAGGTTCAGTTTTACTTTAGAAGGTTCAAAACGGTAAACAGACTACTAATAATGATTTGTATAGTAATAAATAGGATAATAAACGAGCAACAGTAAATACATATAAGAGGCAATAGTAAACATCTTGACATAACTATGCCATGTATTCATGCAAACTAAATCATGAACCTTTCCTCATAAGTCTTTCCATTTCCTTTTATCATTATTCTTTCCATCTCTTGGTCCCCTGGGAGTTCTTGGCCATTTAGACTCCTGGGTAATAGTCTGCTTATCAGGATCGAGCTCGTTCCTATACAGGAATGTCGGGTTTACTTTCCCCGACCTTCCCACCGATCTATTCCCCTTAACTTCTTATCCGGGGCTGGCCCAAGTAGCATGGAACTTTCTTAATAACATGATTCTTAATATACTTTCATAACTTTCCTTGAAATGCACATGTATTATCATGAAATTCACAATTTGTGCAGGGATTCTACCGAAATTTCGGCGGCATAACGGAACGTGTCCGCTTCCCCGTGAATAGTGCCAGCCAACCAGTACATCAATTTATCACAAAGAACATAACATCATATTTATATTCCAACATTAAACTCATATCAACATCAAATTCATTAAGGCAGAATTCCTGCCTCAGCATATTCAACCAATCCGATTTTTATAATTCAAGCCATAATTTCTATTTAACTCCTTTGGACCTCAAATTTGAGTATGTTAAAGTGTTAGGTGTCTATTTTCTAACCTCTTTAGTCCCATCTAATTTTGATTTCTACAACTCAAGATATCTAGATTTTATCTCGGCCTGCCCATTGGCTAGCCATAATCAGGCAACTAAAAGTAAAAATCCACTAAAAATCGAAAACTAACTCAAATCATACGAAATTGGTCTCTTATTAAAGCTAACAGAACATAGTTTCATTTAGAAAAAGTTCCATCCAATTTGTCTTAGTAGAGCTCAAGTTACAAGCCCCGAATTCGGATCTTCCTAAACTGTCCTGTCCTAGCCCGGTGTGGACATGGGGTGAATTGCGTGGAGCACTGGGAGCAACTGGGACCTTATCTAATTCTGAAATTTTTATGGGACATTCTCCTATGTGTAAGCTTTCTAAAAAAGTTAGTTTCACTCATTTTCAGGTAGTGTAGGCCGAGTTCTACCCTAAACAACCTAATCTGCCCAGAGCCAGAGTTAAAACCCTAGGTCAAAATTCAAAAATTCATATCTCCTTCAATTCTAATCCAAAAGCCTTACATGATATGTATATGGAAAGCCCTAGATGTCTAGTTTCATATGAAAATGGTCTCATCCAATTTTATCTATTGTAGGCGGAGCCGTACACTCCTCCGTATGGACTGTCAAGGGGTTTTGGTTCTCCAGCCCCTCAGCTCTTCTTATTTCTATTCTTTCTTACTTCAAATTCGATTTTAACCAAACCAACAGCCCAAAGCCAATCATATATCATCATAATCCTCCATTTAATATATCAAGAATCATAAAAATAATCCAAGCTCAGCCAGCCAATAGCACAAATTTGATGCAATTAATAAACTCCTACCTTTGATCCAAGTGTTTGTGCTGGATTCTTGAAGCTTGGATGAATAAGGCTGGAATTGGCTTGAGTTTTTGGGTGTGTGAGGAAGAGAGAAGGAGAGCTGAAGGAGAAGAGAAAAAGTGGCATTGGATGTGGGTCAGATTATGTGATAAGGCAGCAGAAAAATCCGATCACATGGTGGTGTGTAGGTGGCTTTCTTCTTGCAATTTGATTGGTCCAAAATGCTTGGCTGAAATTCAGCCAAGCTTCTCCATGAAATGTGGCTATTGTTGCACCACTTTTGGCTGGTAAGTGGTTGAGCTATCAACCACTCAAAATAGGGTTTAGAGCTTGTAATTCTATTGGTTCAGTTCCGACAGTTTAAAATACTGTAATGTTACCGATTTCCTTTAAATCGGTAAATCGGTTTTCAATAAAATTTTTATGAAATCTCCTATACTCTAACTTAATTCTCTCTTATCTAAACTCAAGTAGTTGCTAATTGATTGAGTCTAAATAATTGTTTAACCGAATTTTAATTATTCTCAATTATTCGGTAAAACCGAATAATTAGGCGAAAAACGGTGGATGTTACATCGTGGCTCCAATCAACCACCATTACTTGCCTCCCCCATGCCATTTTTCGTCATTGCCAGCCTGTCCTCATGCCATCTAGACACACGGCCCCCAACCACCACCACACTCTACTCTGCCGTGCCATATCGCCACATCGATGTGTCCACCAACTCCATCAAATGCCACTAGCCCAGTAGCAGCCACTTCAACCACCACTGAGCTTACCGCTCATCCCTAGTGACAAATAGCCATCGCAATAGCCTCACCACCGCTCACATCCACACCTCAATAGCGAACACCACTCTACCCTCATCCAGTTGCACCTCCACCATGCCATGGCCGCCGTACAGAACCCCCACGATCAAGCCTCTCCCTATCCTCTATTTCAAGCTAAAAATCCCTAATCAAGTTGTTTCCTTTTAATTTCTGGCATTTTTTTAATTTTTGTTTTTTAATTTATTTGAAGCAATCGCACGAATGTGTATGATGCACCTGAAGATTCTAGTTGGATTGTCTTGGGCTAAAGGTTGATGGGGTGTGGTGGAAGGGTCTAAGAACCTAACTATATAGTGCTATTATGTGAGTGGCGCCGAGGCAGTGAAGAAGTTGACGCACGGAGGAGCAACATGTTGGTCAGGTGTGGTGGGGTAGAGGAGGGTGTGGTGCGAGGGAGAGAGGAAAGAGAGATTAAAATGAAAGTACAAAAGTCATTTTATTATTTTCTTTTATTATTACACTAGTGTAGTTGCCTGTGTGATGCACGGAAAAATTACACAATTTGAATGAAAATTATGTTGATATGACAAAGATAATGAATGGCCTAAGAAATAAATTATAAATACATTGTCGAGTTGAAAAAACTAAAATGATGAAATAAATTTGTGACATTTTTTTAATTTATTGGAAGAGCAGAGATTTTTGAACTATGCTAAAGAAAGAGTTAATTCTCTTTTACAACATATTTATGAATATGAAAGAAATAGAACCAAATGCAAGAAATGTACTGCAATAACTAATCTATTTGATAACCAAAGAAAAAAGCTGCAAAATAGATGATAATAGTTGCAATTTATTAACAACATTTATAAATTTAATTAAAGAAATATGCGAAACTATGGTTAGCCAATTTCCATGCGTTGTTAAGTCCATTGTAGCAGTTTGGTTGTATAGAGTATAAGCAAAATGATTAAAAAGATAGAAGGTTTGATGAACACGCTAATTGCAAAAGTTGGAGTTGATGTGATGTAATTTCTGGTATTGTTACATAGGAAATGGAAGCAAGCAACTTTAAGTGTCTTTTTGAGTCTTAGTTGTTGATAGATAGGCAAAGTATTTCATATATTGCAATTCTTGGTTAAAATATTCCTACTTTAAAAATAGATTAGAAAGCTATCGTCAAGCTAACAGAATATAATAATTGAACCTAATCTATCAATATTGCAGTCTAATAGGAATGAATGAGCTGATATTGACAAAGCTTTGAAAATAACCAAATGACATCAATAAAAATCAGCTTTTTGAAGACATATCAGAAAGCAAACAATGGTTTAGAGATTATATTTGTACAAATAAGAACCACTACTTACGGGACATAACATCAGCAAAATGGGGCTAAAGGACAACAAAAACATAAATAGGCCCCATATGCTCTTGTAGACTCGCGAAACCAGAAATATGATTATTCTGCATACAATGAATTTTGCAGAATTACCTCCAAGGCTTGAACATTTCTATTGTCATTGGTGGTGATTTTTTCATTAAACTGCACATAATTCTGCAAAGATAAAGTACTATAAGAAGATTATATGTAATAGTTTGGCAACTTTTATGCAGTATAGTAAATTACAAAATCCCAAAACTAACTACATATAGCTCGATGAAAAAAGTTAGCATATAACATTATAGAAGTTACGGAGTTGTAAGTAGAAGTTTGAAATATTCCAAAACTGGATAATGCATTGATTATCTCATCATTACTTAGTTAATGATTAGGTCATCTACATGAACTTTGAATAGACAAATCAGGCTTATGATTCTTAAACTACATAAATAGAGAAATGCCTATTACATGCATGTAGATGAGGATTCGGCAGTACATAGAGACTAACCATAAACACAAAATATTCCATCCATTGAAGTAACATTTTTTTTTTCTTGCAGCATAGCAGTGAAGTAACATCTTACAAAGTACTTGCAGGAGTTTTTTGGAAAAAATAAAATAAAATCAAAATACAACAATAAATTCAAAGCCATGGCCATGTAGCAAACTTAAAAAGAAGACACCAACACGAACATAGCCTAGATTCACCTACAGGTCCCCGACATAAATTATGTCCTTATCATCATTAGCTAGACCAAACCCTAGGATACACTTTTCCCTCAATCTGTTCAAATGGTAGAATTTTATCCACCCTCTTGTGAGGAAGGTTTCATATTTCCTCCTATCTTACTAGCGGATCCTGCAAGGGATTCCAACTTCATCGTGAGCCATGAGCTTAACATTCTTCCTATTTTAGGAAAAATAGCAAGACACCAGTCACTTGGCAAAATTCTGCATTGAGGAAATCATAAAATGAGCTTAACATTCTTCCTATTTTAGGAAAAATAGCAAGACACCAGTCACTTGGCAAAATTCTGCATTGAGGAAATCATAAAAAATAATTAATTAGCTGACAAATAAATATAAATTAAAAATAAATTATAAGAAAATGAGCTCAGGAACAGCTGAAGTTACCAGAGAACTACACTTTTCCAGGTATGCAGTCAAGGTATATCATAGTAGTCCAAGATTTCTATCCAGCCTTCAATAAAGTATGCAAGACTCATGCTTTTTTCTATTTTCACACCCATAAAGTTATTTTGGGGATCTTAGAATATTACAATTGCAGGCAAAGCTACGTAATCCCTAGCGAAAGTTCTAGGAATCTCAGCAAAGTTCTGCATAGAAATAACACATAACAAATACATGACATATTCAAACACCAATAATGCGCACAATGAATGAGCCTAAAATTAACATGCACATTGATTGAGCAAAACAGAAATTATAACACTGATAAAATGAAATGACTTAGAAAAAAATTTAAAGGAGGGGAAGCTCGTAAACAATACATGAGGCATAAGGAACTAACAGAATTAAACATTTGAGAGTTACACAACAGCAACAATGCAACAACAAAAAATATTAAAGCTCCAGTCCGATGAACTACAGCATAGAAAGAAACCAAGACCTCAAAGAAATTCATAAGGATACAGGACATAAATTGAGATGAACTAACTAAGATGAACAATCAGCAATGAACAAATATCAGTAACATCACATTTTCTTAAACATGAACAAAATTAATGTGAACAAATAGTAAGGAACCAATATATCATCATAATTTCTGAAACATGAACAGGATATCATCAAGATTCAGTAAACAACCAATATTATGATAACAGAAAATTTTGCAACAGGAAGAAAATGGCCTAAACAAACAGTAAGGAACCATATATTTTGTAAAACATGAAGAAGACATGAAAAATAGAAAGAAACCACAATGAATAGATTAACATGAAATAAATCGACAAAAGAATTAAACTGAATAACAAAAACCATCTAGACTTGTATACATAACTAAATTTAGGAACTAAACTGAGAATGAGGAAGGCTTCAAAGGACTGAGTTGCCTATTTACTCAAATGATTAAAACAAAATAGAACATTGACATAAGTGGCACCCATATACCTCGTAAAGCTCGTCTAATATGATTGCCATATTGCAAGCATGTGACAGAGAATGCATCACAACTTAACAGAAAGAGAATCAAATGCAACTTAAAGTAAGCAGATAAAAATAAAGAAAACGTATCCAATCAATTATGAAAGCTAATATCAGAGTAAAATAATTCAAAGTAAGCACTATAGAGGAGGATGTGTACATTGATATGTTAATCGATAAATTCTTTGCATATAGAGTATCAATGTAGACATTGCTTATGAGTTGAGCATTCACCTAACTAAACAAAAAGCAAAATTTCAATCGATCATATTGTCAAAAGAATAGGAAAGACACAACAACTTTAGATGAAAGCTAAATGAAAGCAAATTATCAGAATTTCAGTAGATCATATTATGAGAATTTAAAACTACAGGAAATTATTTATTAGAAAAATAAAAGCAAATTATCAGAAGTTCAGTGGATCATATTATCTTCTTTGAAATAACTCAATCATTATTTTTAAATCGAATCTATTCATGTCTAAAACAGAAAAGTTTCCACTTCTAAATGGGAAAATGATTGTGTGCAAAATAGTAGGAACAAACAAAACAAAGTGAAAGAACCCCAAAATCCAAATTGATACACCAACTACCCATGCACATATCAATCTCATCATTGAATCAAATATCTTAATAATAATGAAAAGCGCAGAATCCCATTAAACAATTAGACAAAATTAACAATAAAAAAAAATTCATCAGGCACCAGTAGGAGGAGTATTATCAATGGAAATAAGCAAGCTATATCCATATGAACTATAAGTACACAATATTAGAAGCATCAAAAGCAAACAAAAAGCCAGATTTCATTAACAAAATAACTTGAACAGCCATTGAGAAGTTGCAATCAAAGAAATAAAGATCAAAATGGTTCAGTATGCAAATAAGTATGAACACAAGCATCAGCATTATCAAAGGAATTCATTAGGCTAAACCAATACAATTGATTAATCAGTCTTAACAGAGTCCATACTGCTATTAAAAATCAATTTAAACAGCAACCACAACATCTTCATTTATCAGCATGACAACCTTATTAGAACCATAAATAATATGAAACCACATGATTTGGCAAGACACTAAAGTATCTAGCATCAACTTGATGCACGAATGGTGTTGTCCATTTAAATAGTTTTCAAAGAGATTAAGCAATTGTTAAAAGAAAAGTACAACATTCTCATGAAGCTTTCATCAATACATTGTCTTTAAATCGTGAACCAAAATGACTTAAACATGTTAAAACATGTACCATTTCAGTCTATACTCTCATCAAATCAAGCAGAAACAAAACTTATTGATAGCAACCTCAAAACAAGAAATCCAAAACCCAAATAAAACCCACACAAAATCAAAGCCAGAAACCAAAAATCATTTAGATTAGAACATTAGAAGAAAAAAAAAAAGAATCAAAATAGAACCACCCAACCGCATAATAGATTGCACCTCTGTCAACTATGAAGCCCAGCTTCACACCACATAGGACAGGATGAACAGCCGGTAATGAAAAAATCCTAGCAAAAAAAATAATAATAATAAAAGTAAAAATAAAAGTCCAAACAACTTCAGAAATTGCTGTAATAGTAATAGTTCAAATAATAAGTGTTAATTAACATCACACCAAATGACAACACAGCAACATGCAGCAGAAAGATGAAGGCGCAAGGTGTGGTCTGGCGATACAGGTGATGCTCACAATGGCTAAGAAAAGATGAAGGCATAGTGTGTAGAAGAAAGGAAGCCGTCAATGACAGGAGCTGTCAGCGGTAATGCAGCTGAAACCACCGCCAGCAGCGATATCTTACAGTGACACCTTTGTCTGACAGAAACAGCAGCATCTATCATGCTTTAAACCAGATTTGAAATTGTGTTAGGCCTAAGGATAATGGAGAAAGGGGGAAGACAAAAAATCTGCAGGACAGAGAAAATGAACTTAGTTTTGAATAATTTGAAGACATGAGAAAATGGAATTATAGAAGGAAAAGGAGAAAAGGGTAGTGATATTGGAAAGTGTGAAAAGAATTAATCTTGATTGGTTCTTATGAATAGCTATTGTAAATTTTGTTCTGTATGTTTCTTTTTTCAATGCAATTTAAGGAAAATGAAGAGATGTATTTATATGACCAACAAAATAAAACTATGCATGACAGAAAATGGACAAAATAGTTGAATGGGAAAGAGGTATGTGGGCTGCATTTGGGTGGGAAATGCATTGAAAGAGGAATGGCCATGTATACATCTCCACTTTGCATTAACTATGTTTTATAGAATATAATGGATTATCAGTCACCATGGTGGTGACAAATTCATCGTCACCACCTAAGAAGCCACCTCTATTGAGGATGAAAGGAGGATACAGATTTTATCACCATATGTTCAGATTTAGTCAAGAAATTGTAATAAACAGAAAAAATGGAAAACAAAATTTTACTAGAATTTTACCATGGAAGACAATATATGGAATTCCAGGATGTCCACTTTTCAGGACCAAACTGCCACAAGGTAATGCTGGCAAGTGCCTGTTCAACTACAATGGCCCCATCTTCCACCAAGGGCTTTTGTAGCAGGGTCTAAAGTAGGGGTGGTAGTGGGGTGGGTTTTAGCCCAACCCAACCCTGCCCCGTACCCTAATAAACTATCATCAACCCGCTCCGCGCCCTACCCGCAGGTTTTAACAATCAAAACCCGAACCTACCCGCAAAGAATCCATCCTAACCCGTACCTGACCCACCCCTGCTTGCTATTTTTCTTTAATTCCAATAAAATTATTTTAAAACATGATAATACAGCATAATAAACACAGCATAATTATTCCAACATAACAGTTATAAAAATTAAACCAACATGACATATCCAGTCATAACATCTACAAAGATGAATTAGAAAACAACAATACCTGCCATAAAAGTGGGAAAGTGCAGTTGCAACTAGCTGGGGGTCCAGGTAGACTTTGCATGTTCTTGATATGTTGCTCACTTACTCTGGTGCAGTATATCAGAGCAGAATGGAACATAGACAAAGTGAATTGTCCAAAGTTGGATGTCATGTCAGGTATCTAACAAAGACATGGATTCCATAAGAATATATACAATACAACACATATTGTTTTGTGTATCCTTGAATTATCAAGGAACCACATTGATGACTGCTAAAAAAAGATTCTTTTCTATGAAGATTATAGCTATGAATGAGAATATACGTTACCCTTTCTTCTCTATGTCAGTCAACTAATCAACTTCCCCAATGGAGTGCTCAAACTCAATACAATTTGCACTTTGCAGTGATAGTCATCATATAATATAAAAAGCAATTTAAGCAGTGTAACAACATCTAGCCAATTAAAACCATAAGAATATATTACTGTAATCAGATAAATTCTTTGTTATCCTGCTTCACATTTTCTTAATGAGCCCAGCTATCTAACAGTATCTTTTCCTGTCACCTTTAAGAGCAGAAAAATTTTCATCTGGTATCTAGCAATTATCAGCATAAATTATTCTATAATTGTAGACATAATATGAATTTGGGCCTTATAGATATAAAACTATTTCCATTTACATATAATTGGCTACATGGGAAACATTTCAATTTAGTTTGTACTTAAAATTACTAAATAAACCAAACAGTTTCCTAGAATGAACAATCCACTTTTCAAAACTCACTCCCAATTGCACCTAGCCCACTGAATGGAGCAAAACAATGAACAATATCATTCAAACTGACAAGTATCTGTTAGAAATTCTGCATAAGTAGAGTTTATCTACAAATTTTAGTAAGGCCTTCACTGGCGTCCATTTTGCTGTTATATTCAGAGGAAGGAAAAACAAGAATACTTTCTTGCAATATGATTCCTTCATTTGTTCACGTTCAATTAATTGTTTTCTCTGAAGAAAGAATCCTAACTACACAAAAATTGTGTTGATCTCCCTAGCTTTTGCTTTAAGCACAATACATGGCAGTGATTTTAGCTATGATTGTTTTATCTCTTGTTTCACTAATAGAATACTCAATACTCTACCAATCTTTAGCCACTTTATAGGGTACCAGAATGTAAAATGCTGACTTGATAACAATTCATGCTGATGTAAAACCCTTCTCCTGAATATGCTATGACTGAAAACTATAAACATTGTGTCAAATCTAGACAAAACCAAGTTAGTATATTATGACATGCACTTTAAGGGAAAATTTTAACAATCAAATAAATGAAAATGAAAAGCTCCCATCAATGACCAAATTAATTAAGCACACAAAACAAAACTTCAAGCAGTGCTTGAGATTGAAGTCATTCGGTTACCTGTGCTACGAATGTCTAAGAAGATAGTTTGGATCAAAAAGAAACTCATTAGGAATATCAATTTTTCCAACTCACATCTAAAGTAAGAAAACTTAAGTAGAAAACTAAGTGCATGGTTGAAAGTACTACCAACAGTGAAGAAGAAGAAGAAAATACCATTGAGGGATTGGAGCTCGAGAAAAGAAAGCTGAAGATGCGGACTGAAACGCCATGGTTGTGCAGCAGTGGCAGCACCAGAGGTTCTGCCGACTGCAACGTAGTGGTTCTAGCATTCTGCATTTTGCGGCTAGGTAAGGAAGAAGGAAGGAGGCAGAGCAGCAGGAAGGAAGGGAACGAAGGAAGCCAAAGAGAAGGGAAGGGAAGGGGAAAGTGCGATGGTGTGAGGTGGCTGAGGAAGAGACATGTGGGTGAGGCCATGAGGAAGAAGCCAGGAGGTAGAGCAACTTCCGAAAGGGAACTAGGGAAGAACAAAGGAGGCGGCAGTGAAGAGGAAGGGAAGGGGAAAAAATGATAGCAGGTTAGAGCATGCTATGAGTATTTTTATTGGAATAGTTATATATTATATTAAAATTATATATAGGGTGTGGGGTGGTTAGGAGCAGGTTTGCTCTAGATCCGAACTCGACCTTACCCGCACTCAAAACCCGCCCTGCGCCGACCTACCCCATTGCGGGGTGCATTCAAAACCCGACCCGCCCAGGTTGGATTGGGGCAGATGCCAGCAGGTCAGGTTACATTTGCCACCCCTAGTCTGAAGTGATAATACCACCCTAGAAAAGGTACTATTTGCCTGTGTCTCATTAAAAGGTTTGGACACAGCCAAAGAAAGGCTATAGGACCAGGTTTACAGCTCCAAACTTCGATTTTCAGATCACATATCAAATATGCATGATATTATTGTAACTCATGAAAAGGAGAGGAGGACGTGGATAAGTAATAAAGATATTTTTGTTATAGTGAATATTGAATAAATAAGTTTTAAATATTAGCTCTCATCCAAACACAAGAAACAAATTATAACATAGAAATATTTTTAAAGGAACAAATTTCTTGCACTCAACTTGAGCATGCAACCTTTTCTCAACTTGTGCTAGAGTCCCTCTGAATTTTTTGTAATTAATAGTCTTCACAATACATTTCTCTAGTCAATCAACCTTATGATATTGCATGGCTGAAGACATGATCTAGTTGCAAACAGTGCTTGGATGACCAACCCAAAAATGGGTATATATGCTGTTAAGAGGTAAGTGTACAATACTGACCCTAGACAAAGTAGTGGCTATTTTTCAAAGAGATGAAAGGACAATAGGACAAAGGAAATATCACAATTTCAATACCAAAATGCAGGTTCACTAAGTTATTTAAAAATAGAGTACCTCTGCAAATATATATATTGAGGTTTTCTGGTTATTCTTTTCACTATTTCCACCAAAGTAGAGCGAGAACTCACTTTGTGTAACACCTTACCAGACAAAGTATTATGCTTAAGTCATAATAAAATTATCCGATAAGTGATTACGTGAGCTACTGGTTTTATTTTGCTTTCTGTGTTAGTACTAATTACTCGCCTAAGAATGCTTATTCGCATAATAAAATTTTTGCATGACTACGGAATAAATTCTGCTTACTCAGTATATTGTAAGTAACATAACATAAATAAGAGTGCGATAAGGACGGAATTTCTACAATATATATATATATATATATATATATATATATATATATATACACATAAACATTTGCCTTATCTGTTTGACAAAACAATACAGGGTAAAAAAAAAAAAATATGAGGCCGCTAGCACAAAATAAAACGGCCGGTCCCTAAGAACCCTACCCTTAGTGGTCCCCATAGGACATTTCATATACTATCCCTAATCCATATTCATCTACTCATGACCCAGATTATCAAAAGAGGATCATTCTATACATCTACTATCACTACGGTACACCTACTAGCTAAGCGGAGTCTGAAGAGAGAAACCCATTCGCCATGGGTGCATCTGCAGGAGGGTGGCCCGTACTGGGAGCAGAGGAAGAGGAAGAACTCGCTGCCTCCGATGGATCCTCCTTTGACATCGAGGCGGAGAGCATCGGCTATGGTGGTGGAGCAGGAGGGGCCATAGGAGCGGGGGCGGCTGGTGCTGCTGGAGGAGGTGGAAATGGCTGGGCTACATGAAGTGGAATGGCGATGTATGGGACAGCGGGATCAAACAGGGGGTGCATCAGGGGTACGGCAAAATCTCTCTGGAAGAAGAAATATAAACGAAACTGGCACCTGCCAGATATATATACAGAGTCCAGAAATGGATCGATGTGTATGTGAAGCTTGGGGAACTCAATGAAGAGGACTCCTGTCGCGGCGTGCTCCATAGTCTGAGAATGACGCAGTAATATAGTAGAGTGAGAAATAGAAATTTCTCAGTAGGAATTCCTAGTTCTAAACATGGGTCATCGCTGTCATTTCCAGTTGTTTCGGTCGTGCAATAATTTTCAAATAATATGGTAGAATAATAAAAATTTAACTTAAATACTCATTTGTAAAGCATACACCGAAACAAGTTCAATTTTAACTAACTAATGTACTAAGGAACTCAAATCGTAATCACAGCGGAATAATAGCAGGTTCTGAATAATAAACAGAGATCTAGGACAATCAATAGAGAGTACCACACTGTACATATGCATGTGCAATGAGAAGATGCATCTTATTCTTGGAGGCTTTCGCCCATTAAAACTCATTCCCATCCTTGGTCCCCTGGGAGTCATTGGCCACATACTCCTGGGTAATAGTCCGCTTTTCAGGACTGAGCTCGTTCCTATACAGGATGGTCGGGTTTACTTTCCCCGACCTTCCCACTGATCTATTCCCCTTAACTTATTTCGGGGCTAGCCCAAGTGATATGAAATTCTTTATCATATCATGAAATGAATGCATATTCATACAACTTGTAAATTTCGTACAGTACATCATATTCGTATCAAGAATATAACAACATTGATAAGTACGAGATTCAAAGTCTTAAGTATCAATCTAACTTGTAGGCTTGTTAATTTTTGTTAAGGTTTCCGAGCTCGACACCAATACTCAATGTTATTCCGAGTTCCGATTTTATCTTTGTTCCGAGTTCCCTACACGACGTTCGGTCTTCCAAGGTTACGTCTCTTTTCCGATTTCCGAGTTGCTTGACTTCCGACCTTAATCCACCATTAGTCATTTGGGACTCTGATAGGTATATTTCGTAATTTCCGAGCTTCCTAACTACTAAATCCCGAGTTCGACGTCAATATACCCGATAGGGACTTCTATTTACTACATCCGAATTCAATCACTTAAGTAAATCCCTCCAAGTCTAACCTTAAGCATGCATTTCCGGGTTCGTCCTTACACGCTACCGACCTAGCTTTCTGTTTTGCCGAGTTTAGAATTCAATTCCAAGATTTCCGACCTAGCTTCTCATCCACTATCTCCCGACTTCCGACATTAACTCAGATTCTTTTGAGGCTTATTCTGCTTCGAATCGAAAATGCACTATTGAAGGGAAAATTCACTAAAAATATAAATATGGGTGAAATCATGCGAAATTTATATCCATGTTAAAGTTAACAGAACATACTTTCGAATGAATTTAGTTTCATGTCATTAGGATGAGTATAATCGTAGATATAGGCTTTAAAACTTGACCCTACTGGTTTGTCCTGCTCTAACTCGGATTGGACATAGATTAACTTTCTCGACTTGCTAGGGAATGAATGGACCTTATCAAAATCGCAAGTTTTTATGGGGCATTCTCCTATGTGTTAGCTTTCAAACACCGTTAGTTGCACTTAATTTGGAGTTGTATAGGGTGAGTTACACCCTTCTCAACCCATGCTGCCCGGGTAAGAACACAAGTTTCTAGTTCCAACTTCAAAAATTCATAACTAATTCTATACTAATCCAATGGCCTTATATTTTATATGTATGGAAAGCTCTAGATGTCTAGTTTCATGTAAAAATGGTTTCATCAAATTTAAATGGCGGTAGGTGGAGCCGTACACTCCGCCGTACGAACCGCCGAGGGAAATCCTATCCTGCTTCTAGGTTTGTCTCCTCCCTTCAAGCTATTTGCCCCCAAATCAAATTTTAATCACAACACTCATGCAAAATCAATCATAAAACATCATCATCACTCTATAAAACATCCAACCCTCAGATTAGACAAACCCCACATGCAGCTCCAAATCAGAGAAACAAGATGCGAAGTAGGATTTCCTACCTTGTCTTGAGTAGTTTGGCTGATTTTGTGTTCTTGGATGGTGGTGGCTTGGGATGAAGCTTGAAGATGGATGAGAATAAAGTAGAAAATGAGAGCAAGGAGAAGAGAAGGAAGGGAGTTTCAGCTGATGGAGGGGTCGAGATTTTTCTGATGGAGAAAGAGAAAGGAAGTGAGATATTTGGAAGTTGGCTTGATTTTCATTGGTGGACCTAAAATGGTCATAAAATCTGATTCAATCCTCCTCATCTAATGGCTATCTAGGCGCCACTTGGGGGAGCATTTGGCTGAATCTTGGCCATTGATTCTAGGGCTCTCATGGTTTAATTTCTACTGGTCCGGTTCCGACAGTTGGAAATACCGAAATCCTACCGATTTCCTTTAAATCGGTAGATCGGTTTGAAATTGTTCAATGAAGTTTTCTATGCTCCTAACCTAATTCTATCTAGCCTAACCCTTTTAAGTTACACTTGATGGGCCTTAAGTAGATGTTTAATCAAGTTCTGATTAAACTCACTTATTTGATTAAAAATCGAATAATTTAGTTAATAACGATAAATTTTTCGGTCGTTACACTTTGAAGTTACTGTCCAAACTCTCAGAGGCAGCTACACATTTGAAAATACATTGGATGGTTAGATTAAGGGGCATAAAATTAATGTTCCCCCCATACTATTCTTTGTAAGAGTAACAGTAATCTTAGAGATAATCTCAAATACTAAAACAATTCTAATCCAACCAAACAAGAGGTGCCAAGAAGGAACAGGCAAAAAATGGAGAAAAACAATTTTTTTTCCCAGTTAAGGGATGCTGGTTGGTCCATAGTCAATATAAGAGTATCTTTATGAGCTTTAAGATATACATCTGCAAATTCAGCTGTTCTACTAATTTCACCCTCCATCTCCTCAATCAACCTCATTCATGTTTTTCAACAAATACATATTACAAAAAATCCCTCATCAAACCAGCAAATAAGACTTAAAAAAAGATACTAATTTGCATCCGGTATAAAAATGTTCCATTCTCAAGTCCCTGAACTTAATTAAGTTTCGTTTCTATAGTGTACGAATTAGTTAACATGCTGCAGAGTTAGGGGTTAGCTAAAATAAGAAAATAAAAAAAATTCTTTCCTATTTTTACAATGAGTCGATCAACGAATAACAATGAAAATGACGAAAAGAATTTTGCCAAATTGATCAACTCAATGCTTCAGAAGAACTGACCACATCATAATTAAAGCTTCAACCTATGGGTTACAAGTATGAGCGAAAGAAGAAAGTAAACTAGGGAGATTTTATTTTAATAATTTATCTCAATTTCATTTGTCACCTGCTTTGCTGTTTTCAGAACATGCGATCCCAGAACTATCAAACCATCATTCCTTTCTCTAGCTTTTCCTAGATCCTTTGGCAATACCAAAGACCTAGATATGATTCCACTACAAGCAGAAAGAAAACTAGCAACAGTGTGATATAAGAAACTTGCTGTCAATTCTGCCAGTTAATAAGACAAACCAGGTCACCTAGACTAGATACAATAGCTGCTAAAACATGTTAAAACCTGTTTAATTTCTATTTGAAACTTACACCTGTTTGTGTTTTTACCAGTACTAAGCGAACTTGAAATGCAGGCCAATTTGCAGGGTCATCTGCCAACTTCAACTGTCTATTATGAGCAAAACCATCTTCACATTCACATCCAATGCATATCTATATAGCAGCAATTTGGCAAATCCATTGGTATATCTAAATTTGATATTATCAGATACCAAATCGACATCAGGATTCAGGACCCCCAAATATCAAATGCGATATTATCAGATAAAAATAACTTGAATGACAATGACAATATGACCATATTTTACAAACATCCGAATGAGATAAATTCATACCCGTTAATTCATGCAGATAAAGTCATGACAATAATCCATACTTGGATATGAAATGCACAAGCAATGTCTCTCACTGTTCAAGTCTTTTGTTCTCTCAATCTTTTACTTATTTTTTGACTAAAACCTTAATGGTTTCCTTTCAACTTCTATACCACATAATCCTAGAATATCTAAGCAATCTCCACCACGAGTATGGCAAATAAAACTCGTGCGATAGTGAGTATCTAGCTAGAACAAACAACAAAAGGCAATGCCAGTATTGAAAGACTTGAATGACAAATAAGAATTTACATGACAATTCTTTAAGCAACAAAAATTCTTATTAGTATCAGAAAAAAACATAAACATGAGCTAACCTTCCACAGTTAAAACAAATATGATATTAATGACAGCCAGTCCAGGTAGCTGGTCCAGATGAAAGAAAAATCAAACTCCACTGAGACAATGGCAATCCTACACAAGAGAGACAAGCCTAAGAAGTATCCATTTCTTTGGGTAATCAGGCTGCCATGTGCATCTTCATAAACTTTTTATTTAAGATTCTCAGACACCAATCCTATAGTAAATGAAGCAATGTGGTATTTGACAATGAATTAGAGAGATGAGAGAAGAGACCATGCTATCAAAATTACTCTTCTCTAGGTAACTTACAAAAATACAGTAGAAACAAGAATGCAGACCTAATGGAGAGAACTTCCTCCCCACGGCTGAAACCAACAAAATGTCCTCTTTCATTTATGCAATAGATTTTCTTTCTCAGGAGAAAGATATTTAGCAGCAACCAAAAAAAAAAAAGTTTAGTGAAAGCCTATAACAGAACTATTGCAGGATCAGAGCTCAGTTTACAAATTGGAATTATAAACAAGGACAAAAAAAAATTGCGGATAATAATAGCTTCAAATTGAAAAAAGAAGCCACAAGGATTTGGAAGCTAAGTTGGCTTCAAATTTCAATCATGAACAAATAAATGGACTTTTTTTCTTGAACATTTCAACAGTTTGATCCACAAGAAGTGTGAAATTAGTTGAATTTCTCAAATACAAATTATTAACGATAAATCCCATATACGAACAAATTCTTGACAAAGGGGGTAAAGAAAAAGTAACTTCCCACAGCATCAGGCATACCCTTAGCAGCAGTAGGATAATATCCAATTACTTCAATAAAGGTACATGGCAGAAAGAACAAAGCATAATGGATCTTCAATTCCAATATAACAATTGTGGCAATTTCCCCCTCAAACCAACTAATTTCACTTTGTCTTCTTGAACTGTTCTTACTGCATAAAAGTCAAGAAGCATTATGGTTTATCTAATTGTGCAACCAACACATTATGGTATTGCAGTATTCTAATTTTGATGAGTAATTAAATTTGTGTGGGCAAAGTTTTTGTTACATTAACAGTTAGATGACATTGCAGTTCCTTAAGCTGTTCCAACCAGAAATTATGACATTGCAGAATGAGAACTTTCATGTTGCAGAGGAGAAATATCAAATTGATCCAACCCAATACAACAGAATGTAGAAACAAATAGGGCAAAATCCAACATGGTTAAATAACTATCCTTTGGGAGAATCTAGCCAATAGAGTAAGAAGACCAGGAAGGGGAACCAAAAATCAACAAATTTCAAACCCACAAACCTACAAAGAGTAGGGGAACGATCTAAGAAAGTTCCCACAAGAACAAATTTTAAAACCAAAATTCTGCAGAAACAAGGCAACAAGAGAGAATGACAAATCTGAAAGCATGAGTTGTAAGCACAATCAAGAGCTGGAAGGCAATGATGAGAAGGCAAACTTAAAATGGTTAGATGGTAATTGGAGGATCATTCAACTGCTGCCATAAAATTTTCCAATGCAATGAATAAGCAACTCATTCTTCTGCTCAAATGCCAGTTTCAGGACAATATCAAGTTAAACACAACTCAATGTGTAATTTATTAAACATCATTAATTGATATTTGAGCATAAAATCCCATTTGAATGGGCAAAGCTTGCATGCTCCATCAGCCAAACATGAACCAAAATGTCTATGCTCGGCACGATTAGCAAAGAACATGATCAACTTCTATCATGTATGCAGGTAACTTATTGCTTTTCCCAAAAAATGAAGACAACAATCATTAACCATTTGTTTGAGCAATAAAATAGACCTGAGATGTTTTTCTGAACAAATGAAATTTGCAATCATTCTAGCAAGATTAATAGATAATAAGCCCAAAAAAAAACAGCAATAAAAGTGTATCAAACCATTGTTTACACTAAACCTTTAATCAAAAGAAACACTTTCAGAAAAGTTTCAACTAGGAGGAAACATGGATAGAAGAGCAGAGATGACATTTTATTACAAGAAAACAATACTACAAAATGCCCTAGAACTCCAATACAAAATCAACTTTTGGATATGCAGAAAACGGCCTTAATGATCCACAAAAAACATCATAACAACCACCTATTACATTCGAGTTTTACAAAATCAGTTCACCCAGGAAAGTTGCCTGACAGAATAACAACCTCAACAAATCACAGGTTTGCTATCAAAGGCTTCTCTTTCTTCCACAAAATCAGGGCAAAATCTCTTTGCAAGAATTTCCACCTGCTCAGCAAATGATTTTCTCCCATGCTCTCCAATATGTCGGACCATTTGGTTCCATCATTTTCTACATACATCACCAGACCTATGCTCAAGCACATTGTCCCAGTCTACCTCCTCCATGCTGCAAGCATCCAAGACAAATAAGGCATTTATCAGGCGGTAGTCATCAGTATCACTCCATACGCCTCGAGCAACCATAGGTGATGTTAATTGCTCATACCACTTTTTGCAGCAGCGTGAACTGGTTCTAGTCGCCAATTTGTTACCAATTGCCTCCCAACTAATATTATCCTGCAACATACCGTGTTTTACTTTTCTATACTCTTCTAAAGCCCTTGCACGTAGGTCCAGGTTTACTAAATCAAATAACTGTTGATACTTCTCCTGAGACCATGATCTTCTCTTTATATTGATATATTTTATTCTACGTCAGGCATCCTTTACATGAAATCGATTTTTACCCAATGCTTCAGCTATTGATTTCCAATCAAATCCATGTTGTTCTTGAACCTTTTTTATAAGCTCCAGTTCTTCGGCTGTCCATTTACGCTTCTAACCTCTTTCAAACAAAATATGAGCATGATAATACATACTAGAGTAAGGCCTACAGGGCAAGGCTGCACCAATTTCCTTCCAACAATGTCTAACATCAGGATGAGATCTGCAATAGAGAACCATATTTAGACCTTCATCACCCAAACCATGAGACTCTATATAGTCTAAAACAGCCTGTTTAATCGTCTCATCCTCTTCAGGTGTAAACCTTTTCCCACGTATTAAGCCATCACAACAAACCTCCACTTGATCAGAAAAAGTTACTCGTTTGGGTTTGGATGTTCCACCAAGTGCAGAATTAGGAGATTCACCTATGCCTACCTTGGTTTTTTTTCTTTCTTGTCATCTTCTTGCCTTGGTCATCACCTTCATCTCTCTCCTTACTTTTGCTTTTGTCACTCGATTTCCTCTTCTTCATCTTCTTGCCTTGGCCATCATCTTCACCTTCATTGTTTTTAAACTCACTTTTCTCCTTACATTTGCTTTTATCACTCAAACTCTTCTTCTTCATCATCTTCTTCTTCTTCTTCTTCATCTTCTTGCCTTGGTCATCATCTTCACATTCATTGCTTGTGACCAAAGGTGGATCAACTACAACACTTTCAGCAAAACAATGATCACCTTCACTGGTTTTACACTCTTCACCTTCGGTGCTTTTCACTTTCTTGCTTAGTTTCTTCTCCATCTCCTTTTCTTGCCTCTCTTCAACAACAACAAAGTGATCAATGTCATTACTTGTATAGCCTTCTACAATCCTTTTACTTTTTTCACTCAGTTTCTTCTTCTTCTTCTTCATCTTCTTACCTTGCCCATCAACTTCATTGACAAGAGAATGTACATTAGCATCTCCAACTCTGATTCTATCCAAAGGAGGATCACCTTCATCGTTCTTGAAGTCATTATCCCCAGTCATTTTCCCCTTTTTGCTTGGTCTTGAAGCACCCATTTCTTGCATTCCGGTTAATGAATCATTGCAAGTTTTTCTTTTCTTCATCTTGCTTTTTTGGTTGTCATCCAAGATCTTCGCTACTTTATCATCAGCAATATTACTATTTACCACATCAATATCCTCTCTTCCCTTTTTCTTCTTTTTCTTACTGATCTTGCTGTCTTCTTCCCTAGTCCCTGTAAATTTCCCGTCGATGGAGCAAGCTTGTCTCTCACCAGCATCACTAATGCATTTTCCCCCAACAGTTTCATTCGAATTAAGTGTTTTATCAGTTCCATGCTTTTTCTTTCTCTCCTTGTGCTTCTCCTTCTTCCTTTTATTTGGCTCTAAAATACTTCCCGAGCTGCTTTCTTCAATCTTTGACCTTTTATTCTTATCTTTCTCATCCATGAGACTAGTATTATCACAGGTTACCAAGACAAATCTGGAAAACAAAAAGAAAGATAGACATAAATTATAGTTTCTGCAAGGTAGCGTAAAATCAAATTTCACACTTGAGATTGTCATGAGATACATTGTTACATAAGAAAGAACATCAAAGCATAGTAGGAGAGAAGAATACAATATTCTTTTTACTTTCAAATGGTGTACTGTCCACTCTTTTCAACACGAATTCTCAGCCTAGCAAATTAATAAAAAGAAAACAAAATTGATTACATTTCTTTTCTTTTCTAATGATCAATGTATTACAGTACTAGCCTTGTCTAAATCAAAGGCAGGACAAGCGCAAACACATAAATTGGCCAAATGAGTTAAAATGTCACACAATTAAGAGAAAAGTTACACAGTCTAACATTATCAGACACTGCACAAAATTGATTATACTTTTTGCCAACAGCAAGTCCAAGAACAAGTTTAGGGACCAGGACACAGAGAAAAGCAAGCATCAGTAGCACGCTGTCATTCTTTTAAATTGCATATAGCAAGCCTAGATAAAATCCATTGATACAAAATCATCAAATTCAATTGAGTCATCAACTAAAATAATTTACGAACAGGGTCTGTTTCACATAACCCCCAAGCATAGTTTAAATATTTTTTGTTTGTATTTATCCACCTACCTTGCACAAGAGTGGTTATCAATGTGATATATAAGAATCCAACTGAGGATCCAAACAGCCCTTACTTTCTGTTCAAAACAATTAACAGTAAGTAGATGACAGGGATGGAGGCGAGAACGGTGAACTGAGCGTCAATGTGCTGTGATGAAGGTGTGAGCTTAGTGAGAGAAGCTGCAGGAGTCGGTAGTGGTAGAGGGAACAAGTTAGGGCTTTTGGGTCTTTTGGATGAGGGAGGGAGGGAGCGAGTGAAGTAATTTTCTTGAGTAGTCAGGAAAACCAACCGAACCGAAATCGGTGCATCAACCAATCGGTTTCTTGTTTCAGGGCAAACCAAACCAAATTCGATTCAGTTTAGTTGGTTTTCGGTTTTCTTATACCCTTCTTTTGACCACTATTTCTCATACAAAAACAACTCACAAATTGATCATAATTTACCCCTATTTTCTAAATCTCAAAACAGGCTCAAATAAACCAGCCAAATAGAGATACACATAAATCAACCAGTCTCATGTAAACAAACCAAAACAGAATCTCACAGACTTACATACCCCATGAATCAAGAACAAACTCGAATCAAAGCAACAAAAATAACAGTAGAAATGAAAAAAAAAAAAAAAAGAAACCAGAAACCAGAAATGAAAATACAAATAAATCTTCCTTTCATCCCAAAATCAAAACAAGAAATCATCTAACCATTGAAGGAAAAAAAATTTCACAGCAAAAAAAAAAAGGCCTCAAACCCTTCCAACCCCAAAGACCCAAACCACTAAGACCCATACCTGAGACATGTTCAGGTTCAGCTATGCAGTCGCAGAAAGGAAGACTGAAGACGAGGCGCAGGGATAGTGGCGCATGTCGAGTTCTCACGGTGCTTTCCGATGAAGGACGGCGCGATCCGCTCGGTGATTGGGGACTGGGGGTCGTAACTCCTTGACTGGTGAGCGCAGCTGAGCGGTGCGAATGTGAAGGGGCAGAGACACAATGAGGCAGGTGCGAATGTGAGCGGGAAGAGACGGCATCGACGTGTGCAGTGGTTGGGGAGTGGGGTGGGTGTCTACTAATCTCCTCTGGGAGAGAGAGGCGCGAGAGAGAGGGGGAAAAGGGCGAAGTGAAAGGGAATAGAAACTAGGGCTTAAGCACAGGCAGGGGCGTGGGTACTTTTGAGAATGTAGAATAGCAGCTGGGCTATATCCGATTTTAATATAAAATTAATTAATTATGCCACTTGAAAATCGGAACTTCCTTTGCAGATCATTTTTTTCTTACTCCTGAAATTTAACAGATAGAATTTGAAAAAATTAATAAAAAATAAAAAATAAAATTTTTTATTTTAATATAGACAAAATAAGATTCTTAACTCGTGAATTATGATAGACAAAATTTGATTAAATTAACAAAAAATAGAATTTTCGATTTTAGTATAAACAAAATAAAAGTCCTAACTCGTGAATTCTGACGGATAGAATTTAAATAAATTAATAAAAAATAAAAAATGAAATTTCCGATATTAGTACAGGTAAAAAAATATTTTCAATCCATGAACTCTAATTGACAGAATTTGAATAAATTAATAAAAAATAAAAAACATAATTTTTGATTTTAATATAGACAAAATAAGAATCCTAACCCGTGAATTCTAATGGACAGAATTTGAATAAATTAATAAAAAATTAAAAAAAAATGGAATCTCCGATTTCAGTACAAACAAAAAAAGATTTTCAACCCATGAACTCTAACTAACAGAATTTGAATAAATTAATAAAAAATAAAAAAACACAATTTCCCTATGCACTACTATATAAGCAGCTTCCCTCCTCAGTTGAAGCCGTCTGAAAAAAAAAATAGTTGTGTCAAAAAAACAAAAGGAGTGTGTAAAAAAAAAAAGAGGGAGTAAAAAGAAAGGAAGGAGAAAATGGAAAGTAGTGCAAAAATTATTGTATATTTTAACGGTAATATTCTAAATATAAATGAGGGTGTGACATTTGTATGTGAGAGGCCAGCATATTTTGTATTCCGTATACAAATATCATTTGCCGAGTTAGAAGGTAGACTTTGTCAATGTGTAAATGCAGACACTACAAAGAGAGTGAAAAAAATAAGATACAGGTGTCCAATCTCTATTTTTGGCAGGTTTATTCAATATCAAGCTATTCCAACAAGTGACGACAATGATATGCAACTAATGTTTAGAACATATCTGCAACATCAGGCAAACAATGCTTGTATAGAGCTGTATGTTGATTACAGAGAAGTTGATATTGCTATAGAACCTGAGCCGAGCACATTTCCTAAGAGAGACATACAATGGATAAAGCGCAATGATGAAAGTGATGAAGACGAGTTTGAAGATGAATGTGGAAGTGACGGCGAAGGTGCACTTGATGATGTCAATGATGGTGCAAACGATGAGCAGGTGGCCGGTCAACATCCATTTGGAGAGCCATATTTCATGTGCACTTTAGATCTTCAATCTATGCATGCACTTGAGTTTCCAGAATATATAAATATGGGTATATAGCACATCACTAAAGTCTTAAAAATGCATTAATTAGTTTTTAAATATTGGCTTAATAGATATCAATAACTAGGATTTTAGATATTTTATGGTATTTAGATATAAGTTCATAAAATATATGGATTAGTTAAAAAAAATTTAAAAATTAATTTTATTATCGTTAAATTAAAAACTCATTAAATAAAGTAAGGGTATTTTGAAATTTTCTAAAATTTTAGGGTTTATAAATTAAATTAAAAAGAAGATAGTAATTAGTAAAAAATATTAGTTTTTAAAATAAAGATTTATTATCATTAAATTTAATTTAATTTATTTTTGGTTGGTACTTTCATAGGTGCTCCTGTTGCAGATGGTGAATTATATGTTGAAATGCAATTCAATGATAGAGAGGCTGTTATACAATTAAGAGCTACAGTATGCCTTGAAGCGTACAGTGAAAAATCGGCCCAAATCAACTCGTTTTCTGAACGAAATGGATATGCGTGAGATGCGGCGATCACGACGCTATGGTATTTGTCGAGGCGAGAGACATAGTCGCAGCCGATATCCAAACTTTCCTGGGTCAAGTTCATAGTATTTATAATAGTTAATTATCTTTCCTTCATGTTATTTTTATTGTGAATTGTCAAATTGTGTTATTTTCTCATTAATGAGTTTAATTTTAATTTTGCATCATAGTCTAGCTCGAACAACTTTACCATAGGTTTGTTCTTCTTGTTTCATTCAATTTATTATTATCTTCATTTTTTTGCTATTGATCTTCTATTTCTATTATTTAATTTAACAAGCATAAGTGTCATACTAATTATTATGGATTTCTTGATAACTTGCTGCAAAGCAAATAATTGTGATATTTAAAAATTAGTGGACATTAACATAATAAAACTAAATTCTTATTATCGTACTCTTATTAAAATAAGTTACACTTTGCATGCTTTGATATTATGTATCCAAATATTAATAATTAATAATCTAAAAATTATATTCTCGACGAGTAATAATTGATTACTCACTATATATATATTAAAGTTATTAAATTTAACAAACAACTTACATTTGATGAGAGCTATTTGCACTAAATTGGTTTTTTTTTTAGAAGATACTTTAAAGTTTTAAAACTGCAAATTAAATATATTATACTATTGTTTTTCTTTGAAAATTATATAGTTTGTGATTTAAATCTTATGAGTTTAGTAAAGAATTAGGTATATTTTTTATATGAATGTCACAAAGAGTGTAGATTTATTTTATTATTTAATTAAGTATACTTTAATTGTAGAACAACTTAAAACAGAATTCGTAAAAAATAAAAGGCATTAGGAAGAATTAAGATTAAAAAATTTGTTGTAAACTATGGTTATAGTAAAGAATTCAAATCCATAGAATAAATAATGAAATAACTAAATAAATAATAATAAAGCACAATTCTTATATTCAGATTAAGGTAAATATAATCAGGATTCTAACGAAACTTGAATCTTAAAAAAAAAAAAAAAAGCTCCAGCGATAAATTAAACGAAAATAAATGAAATTAAGAAACAATACATACAATATTGGCATAAAAGTCAAAAAAGATTAAAATATCCGGCAACACATTGCCTAAGTCTTGCTCTTCTGCCAACCCTACCCATTGTACCCTGATCTGTTGCACCCCGATCGTGATCCCTTGCACCCTCATCTGTAGAACCCTGATCCCCAACACCCTCATTTCCCTCGCCTTCTCGTTGTAGGACTTGGCTAGATGCAGGTGCATCTTCTATCATCGCCCATTGCAGTAGGGACGCTGTCCACTAATCATTTGGGGAGAATACTGGCTGAGACATATTTAGAATGTCTGGTGTCATCATCTTCGGTCGGTACTTTGGCATCACCATCTGTGGTCGGTACACGTCATCCCGTCCAAGAAGTGACAAAGACAGGTCCAAATCACGTCTTTGGGAAGATTCAGTAACATCTCGCTGATTGGTGTCGCCAAATGCGACCCTAAAGTTTCCCCAAACTCCACTCTATATCTGGATACCACTACTACTATCAACAAACCTTCTACCTCAACTCAGACTACTCCTTCAACTAGGATGAATGTCCATTACATCTAAGGAGATTTGTAGTGGATCCACGCGATTTGGATGCTGCAGCTGTAAGGGTTGCTGTGTTTGTGGATCCCAATACATTTGATGTTGGGGGAGCTGCTCTTGGGTAGGGCACTGTGTCTAACAAAATCGTTACTCCTATGGATCTCAATAGAAATCCTCATTTGCCAGTGGTGAGGGAGGTGGCAATGGTATAGAAACCTGGACCTGGGGGACTGGTTCATCTACGGGGAACTCTTGCTGTTGGGGGTTGGCTGCCCCATGTAGCCTTCCTGCTGCTGTGGGGGTGGCTACTCCATATGAGCGGACAACCGCAAAGGAGCAGCATGGTGTAAATACCACGAACTGTACACATTAGAAGGTTGGTAGTCTGCAACTGGTTGTCCTTCTAGGACGCGCTCATGTCGGTGATCCCACATTGTTATCCAATCTGTAACATCCGCCGTTTTTCGCCTAATTATTCGGTTTTATTGAATAATTGAGAATAATTAAAATTTGATTAAGCAATTATTTAGACTCAATTGATTAGCAATTACTTGAGTCCAAATAAGAGAGAATTAAGTTAGAGTATAGGAGATTTCATAAAAATTTTATTGAAAACCGATTTACCGGTTTAAAGGAAATCGGTAACATTACGGTATTTTAAACTGTCGGAACCGGGTCAATAGAATTGCAAGCCTCAAACCCTATTTTGAGTGGCTGATGGCTCAGCCACTTACTAGCCAAAAAGTGGCGCCACAAGGCCACTAAATCATGGAGAAGCTTGGCTAAATTTCAGCCAAGCCTTTTGGACCAATCAAAATGCAAGGAGGAAGCCACCTATACACCCTCATGTGGTCAGATTTTCTGCTGCCTTTATCACCAATTCTGACCCTCATTCACGCCACTTTTCCTCTTCTCCTTCAGCTCTCTTTCTCTCTTGTTCACACACCCAAAAACTCAAGCCAAATTCCAGCCTTGTTCATCCAAACTTCAAGAATCCAGCACAAACACTTGGATTAAAGGTAGGAGTTCTAATTTCTTGCATTAAATCCATGCACTTGGCTGGCTGGGCTTGAATTATTTTCATCCTAATTGATGTGTTAAATGAATGTTTATGATGATATGTGATTGGTTTTGGGCTGTTTGATTGATTAAAACCGAAGTGGAAGCAAGAAACCATGAAAATGGAAGGAGCTGATGGGTTAGATAACCAAAACCCCTCGGCTGTCCGTACGGCGGAGTGTACGGCTCCGCCTACAATCGATCAAAGTGGATGAAACCATTTTTATATGAAACTAGACATCTAGGGATTTCCATAGACATATCATATAAGGCTTTTGGATTAGAATTGAGGGAGATATGAATTTTTGAATTTCGACCTAGGGTTTTGACTCTGGCTCTGGGCAGATTAGGTTGTTTAGGGTAGAACTCGACCTATACTACTTGAAAATCAGTGAAACCAATTTTGTTAGAAATCTTACACATAGGAGAACATCCCATAAAAATTTCAGAATTTGATAAGGTCCCAGTTGCTCCCAGTGCTCCACGCAATTTGTCCTATGTCCACACCGGGCTAGAACAGGGCAGTGTAGGAAGGTCCGAATTCGGGGCTTGCAACTCGAGTCCTACTAAGCCAAATTGGATGGAACTTTTTCTAAATGAAACTTTGTTCTATTAGCTTTAATAAGAGACCAATTTCGTATGATTTGAGTACGTTTTCGACTTTTAGTAGATTTTTACTTTTAGTTGCCTGATTCTGGCTAGTCAATGGGCAGGCCGAAATAAAATCTAGATATCTTGAGTTGTAGAAATCAAAATTAGATGGGACCAAAGAGGTTAGAAAATAGACACATAACACTTGAAGGAGTGATGGGGTTGGTGAGTGGAGAAGGGGAAAGAGAGCTGCAGTGAGGGAGAAGAGAGGGTGTAGAAAATGGGTCTGAATGAGCGGAGAAGAAGGTGTTATATAAGCATGAGTGGTAGTTAACTTGGAGGGTTCTGATTGGCTGAATTTCTTGTGGACAAAGTTTAGCTACGTCTCCCTTTTAGTGGAACTCACCGCCATACTATTTAAAATCGGAACTCGCCTCTATTCTGCTTCAAGTCGGAACTCGTCCCTCTTATGCTTGAGATCAAAACTCGTGCAGTTTTTACTCGAGCTTGGAGCTGAAGCCTGATGTCGGAACTCGTACCAACTTGTTTGTGACTTGGGGAAATCCGGTTTATGTTGAGACTTGGAATCAAGGTCGGAGGTCGTAAGATATGCAGCTGACAATCAACTGATCTCGGAACTCCTAGTTCAAAGTCGGGACTTCTTGAAATGTCAGAACTCGTGTGATTCGAATCACATTTCCAAACCCAGGTACTTAAACTCGGAAGTCGGGAATTATATACGGTGTGGTCGGTGACATCGGAAGCCGGGTATATTTTCCTTGAGACATGAAGTCGGATCTCATGGAATTACGTTCATGTGTCTGGATGAGAGCGCCAAGTCGGAATTCCGGATTCGTGTATACCTATTCGAATGAAGTTGGAACTCATAATTCATAGGACCTGGCACTCCAACTCGATCGCGGAAATCGGGAATGAGAAGGAAAGATCTTGGAAATGAACTCGGAATCCAATTCAACTAAAACTCGTAGGTCGCATTTCATGCCCATTTTGAACCACCTAATGCCGGAACTCGGATATCACGTACTCGAGCCTAATGCCGTAAATCGTATACATGAAGTCGGATATTGGAAATCGGAAGCATCTCATTTAACTCGTAACCATCACGTGAAGTCGGAAATCGGATTGGACATGAAATCGAAAATTGGGCAAAAAATGAACTCGGAACTCGGAAATAATCATCTTATTGAAATCCAAAGATGAAGTCGGAAATTGGGATTGATCAATCCTGATGACGAAGTCGGAACTTGGAAATCGGGATGTTACATATAACATATCCAAAATTGAGGTCCAAATGAGTTGAATGGAAATTATGGCATGATTTATAAAAACCGGGTTGAATGACTATATTGAGGCTATAGCTTTGCCTTAAGGAGACTAATGCTTTTATGAGTTCTATAATAAATTGTGCATGCAATATTGTGACTTCTATGAGAAGTTGGTATTCTGATGTACTGGCACTATTCATGAGAAGGCGGACACGTTCCGTTATGCCGCCTAAATTTCGGTAAAGTATATGCATGAGTTATGAGATACATGTAGATGCATGTGCATTTTCAAGCAAGCTATGAAAGTTATGTTATGATGAACCCAAAGAATATGTTATGATGAAAGTTCCATGATACTTGGGCCAGCCCCGGATAAGAAGTTAAGGGGAATAGATCGGTGGAAAGGTCGGGGAAAGTAAACCCGGCATTCCTGTATAGGAACGAGCTCGATCCTGATAAGCAGACTATTACCCAGGAGTCTAAAATGGCCAAGAACTCCCAGGGGACTAAGTAATGGAAAAGTTTATGAGTAAAGGAAAAGTTTATGAAAGAAGGTTAGCAAGCAAGCTCCGCATGAATGCATTAACTGCATGATTACAAGTTATTTATAATTTAACTATTATGTTTACTTGTAGCATATGTCTACTTATTCTGCTTATACCATATGTCCACTTATTCTGTCCATTATACTGTGTGTTATTGTTAGTAGTTTAGTCAAATTCTTATATTGTTTAAAGTAAAACTGGACCCTGCCTCGGACCAGACATTTCCCAACCTTACTAAAAATGAATAGTTAAGTTTAATCTCATATTTTCATAATTGATTAAAACCCGAGGCAGCTGAGAATGAACGCGACGTGAGTTAAACGTCACCCACGACCCTACTGAGAATTTTCTTAAATTCTCACCCCGCTTTGTATTTCCACCTCATTTTCAGACGTGGACGATGGACATGACAGCTACCCTCTTTATTGAGGTGCCCGACTTGCAGCTTCACCATGACCCTGCGGTAGGCTCATCATACATAGCCGCTCTTGCGATTCGCCTTTATCTTTTTAGTGATAGGGACTTTGCCGCCCTTTGCACCATCCGCTTTTGATCCGCCACCCTTACATTGAGGTCCCACTACATGTGGCACACCCTCCGCCAGCACCCCCTACATCGGCAGCGCCTGTAGCTCACGCCAATCCTGCGCCAGACTCACCTCCGCAGGTAGTACCCGACATCCCCTTATCTCCGAAGCGACCGTCGAGGCCACCAGCTCGTCATCCTCCTCATCAGACCCGGTATTGACTACTCACCAGCCGGGCCAGGTATGGCCAATGGCTACCTGACTGAGTAGATCAGCCGTAGGCAGTATTGTATAGCATGACCCTCTTTTGGCAGTATGCAACCTTGGGTCATAGACCTAGTGGTAGGCTTTTTAAAATGTCTTCTGAGGACCACATAGGATTAGGCAGACTTATATGGGCCTTATGTCCTTTGGTACACGGTCCTTCTCATTTTGATATGTTGTATATAAACTAAAGCAGAGGTTTTTGATGTGTATATAAATATATATACAAATATATATAAGCATGTATTCAGTAATGTTACTGCACTATTCCCATCTTTATGATATTCAGTTGAATTCGTTTCACTTTTAGCATAGCAATACGCCATTTTATAACCAAAAAAAAAGAAAAAAAAAAGAAAAAAAATGGAGCATTAACACAGTAACACAACCTACTTAATTTCATGCTATAACTTAAGCATAACATTAAATTAGTAGGATATTACATTTTGGTATCAGAGCAGTTCGTCCTAGCTAAGGCCTGAGGATTGGATTGACTATGCTTCGCGCATATTCTGTGTTTTTAGCTAATAACGTGCACTAGATCTTGCCTGTATGGCTGAGATATAGTTGTGCATGTATGTGAAGTGCCTAACCGTGTGAGCTGTTATTTACTGGCACATTAAACTTAGTATTGAGCCTGATCAACTCAATAACTTTTGTTTTACATGCTCAGAACTTAATGGCTTCCGGAAGGCGAGGCAGACCACTTGCAGAACCTGCTCCAGAGAACCCGACTGACCTGATGGCCACAATGCGGGAAATGGCTCACGCAATGCGAGAACAAGCCGTGGCAGCTCACCAGATGATGGAGCAGCTAGGCAGGCGGCCTGCAGCAGGCTGTGAAGGGAACCCGCATGGCCCAAAGGCTAACCTGGACTATCTCAAGTTTGCGGAGTTTAGGAAGGCAAATCCGCCAAGTTTCCGAGGGGCGTATGACCCGGACAAAGCTGACGAGTGGATCAAAGCCATGGAGAAGATTTTCTCCGTCCTGGATTGCTCGGATCATCAGAAGGTGACTTTTGCCACTTATATGCTTGAAGCAGACGCCGAGTTTTGGTGGAACGGCGTACGAAGATTGTTCAAGGAAACTCGGACAGTAGTCACCTGGATGATGTTCAAGGATGTATTTTACCAGAAGTACTTCCCTGCTTCGGCTCGAAATGCCAAGGAACTTGAGTTTATGCAGCTGCGTCAAGGAAATCGGACAGTATCCGAATATATTGCCCGATTTGAAGAGCTGTGCAAATTCTCCGCAATTTACCAGAGGAACCCAGATGAAGCCTGGAAATGCATTAAATTTGAAGGTGGGTTACAAGAGGACATTCTCATTGCAATCAGCCCAATGGAGATCAGGGATTTCCTTACCTTGGTGAACAAATGCCGACTTGTGGAGGATTGCCACTCGAAATTAGCTGCAGCCAGGGCATCTGGTGGGAATTTCAAGAAAGGGTTAGCCCCACAAGGTCCAAGATTCAAGCCCAACGTACAACAACGGCGGAGATTTCCACCGGCAGGCAACAAAGGCAAGCAGCCGCAAGGGCCTTTTCCAAATCCAACTTGCACAAAGTGCGGCAAGAATCATGGCGATCGGCCGTGCTTGGCAGGCCAGAATGTCTGCTATGGATGTGGCAAGCCAGGCCACAAAATTTACGAGTGTCCAACCAGGAACTCATCGCAGCCGCCTCGACCCCAGCGACAAGGACGGGTTTTTACTATGAATGCGGAAGAAGCTGATAAGTCAGAAGGACTAATCCAAGGCACTTGTGATGTGAACGGTGAGACTCTAACTGTACTCTATGATTCGGGTGCCTCACATTCATTTGTTTCTCATAACTGTGTAGCTGCTTTGCAATTGCCAATTTCTAAATTACCTTATGATCTGCTGGTTTCTACTCCTACCAATAGGCCTGTTAGAATTAGTCAAATATGCATCAATGTTCCTCTTCGAATTGAGGACAGAACCTTTGCCGCCAATTTGATTTGCCTCTCTCTATCTGGTCTTGACATAATTCTGGGCATGGATTGGCTTTCTGCCAATCATGTTATACTCAATTGCTCTGATAAGACGGTGGTACTCCCCTCTGTCTCACTTTCTGAATCCCAAACCGCAACACTCTTCTATCTGAACTCTTTTCGCCAAAGAACCAAGGGTATATCCTCTTGTCAGCTAATGCGGTAGAAGCTGAGCAGGAACTAGAGGAGATTCCAGTTGTCAGGGAATATCCGGATGTTTTCCCAAAGGATATCCCTGAATTCCCTCCGGAGAGAGAGAGATTGAGTTTACCATCGAGTTGGTTCCAGGTGCGGGACCAATATCTATAGCTCCGTACCGAATGTCACCTATGGAGCTAACGGAACTAAAAAGACAGATCGAAGAGCTTTCAGAAAAAGGATTCATACGACCAAGCGCGTCGCCATGGGGAGCTCCGGTCTTGTTGGTCAAGAAGAAAGATGGAAGCATGCGCTTATGCGTGGATTATAGGCAGCTGAACAAAGTGACGATTAAGAACAAGTATCCACTGCCAAGGATTGATGATCTCATGGACCAACTACAAGGTGCAACTGTATTCTCCAAGATTGATTTGCGTTCCGGATATCACCAAATTCGAGTTCGCGAACAAGATATCCCTAAGACAGCTTTTCGAACTCGTTACGGGCACTATGAATACACCGTGATGTCGTTTGGGTTAACGAACGCACGGCAAAGTATTCATGGATTACATGAATCGAATATTCCGCCCATATCTGGACAAATTTGTAGTGGTCTTCATCGATGATATACTTGTCTACTCGAAGACGGAACAAGAGCATGCGGAACACTTGTGGTTTGTTCTGCAAACTTTAAGAGAAAAGAAACTCTATGCCAAATTATCCAAATGTGAATTTTGGATGAAGGAGGTAAAATTTCTCGGCCACGTAGTGTCCTCTAGAGGAATCTCTGTCGACCCCAGCAAAGTAGAAGTAGTTCTGAACTGGGAGAGGCCAACTACAACCTCTGGAGTCAGAAGTTTTCTAGGCTTAGCTGGATATTACAGGCGGTTCGTTAAGGATTTTTCTCGAATAGCCTTGCCCTTGACCAAGCTAACCAGAAAGAATGTCCCATTTGAGTGGACGTCGGTGCACGAGTTTTCAGGATTTGAAGAGGAGGTTGATCACGACACCAGTACTAGCTTTACCAGACCCTCAGGGACCATTTGAGGTCTATTGCGATGCTTCCCAACAAGGGTTAGGGTGCGTGTTGATGCAAACCGGAAAGGTGGTCGCGTATGCCTCCAGGCAATTGAAGCCACACGAAAGGAACTACCCGACTCACGACCTCGAATTAGCGCAGAGTATTTGCTTTAAAGATATGGAGACATCACCTGTATGGAGCAAGGTTTGAGGTCTTTTCTGATCATAAGAGTTTGAAGTACCTTTTCGATCAAAAGGAATTAAACATGAGGCAACGGAGATGGATGGAACTCCTTCAAGACTACGAATTTGAATTGAAATACCACCCGGGTAAGGCAAACATCGTGGCGCGCATTAAGCAGAAATCATTAACTGCCGCTTGGATGATGATTAAAGAGACTAACTTATTGAAAGTTTCAAATCTTAATTTGGGAATTCTCACAACTCCCAAGACTCTTCAGCTACACCAAATTAAAATAACCAGTAGCTTTAAGGACCAGATTCGGCAAGCATAGTAGCAGGATGCTAACTTTCAACATACGCTTAGTCTCGTGCGATCAGGGAAACTAGCAGGTTTTACCCAAGATAAAGAGGGCATCTGGCGGTGCCACGGCAGAGTATGTGTTCTTGAAAGAACAACCTCCGAAAGAAAATTTTAGAAGAAGCACATAGAGGCGAATTTGCCATACATCCTGGCATAACCAAGATGTATCAAGACCTCAAGAAGATGTTTTGGTGGCCAGGCATAAAGTCAGATGTAGCAAGCTTAGTAGGCAAGTGTTTGATCTGTCAGAAGGTGAAAGCAGAACATCAGAAGCCTTCTGGAATGTTACAATCCTTGGAAATCCCTGAGTGGAAATGGGAGAGTATCTCCATGGATTTTATTATGGGGTTACCAAGGACGTCAGCGGGACACGATGCTATATGGGTCGTTGTGGACAGATTAACCAAATCTGTTCATTTCCTACCCGTTCGAGCAAATTATCCTAGAAAAGCTAGCTCAGCCATACATTCAAGAGATTATAAGGTTGCATGGAACCCCTTCAACTATTATCTCTGATCGAGACCCAAGGTTTACCTCCCGATTTTGGGGAGCTTTACAGAAGGCGTTCGGTGCAAAGTTGTGTTTAAGCACTGCATATCACCCACAAACAAATGGCCAAACAGAAAGGACGATTCAAACCTTGGAAGATATGCTACGAGCTTATATACTGGAACAACGCGGAAATTGGGATCAATACTTACCGTTGGCCGAGTTCGCAGACAACAATAGCTATCACGCTAGCGTCGGCATGGCTCCTTACGAAGCACTGTATGGACGAAAGTGCCAATCTCCCCTATATTGGTACGAAATAGGAGAATCAACCTTGTTGGGGCCTGATTTAGTTGAGCAGACCACGGAGCAAATCAAGAAATTACGGAGCAAGATGCTTGCCGCTCAAAGCCGCCAAAGAGTTACGCGGATACCAGGAGGAAGCCTGTAGAGTTTCAAGAAGGAGACCATGTATTTTTGAAGGTTATGCCTACAATGGGGATAGGCAGAGCCATTAAAGTCAAAAAGTTAAATCCTCGCTTTATTGGTCCTTTCCAGATTTTGAGACGAATAAGATCGGTTGCATATCAAGTTGCTTTGCTCCATGATTGTCACACCTTCATGATGTGTTCCATGTTTCTCAACTTAGAAGATATCAGCCTGACCCTACGCACGTGCTAAAACCCGAATCAATAAATTTAAAAGAGGACCTGACTTTCCCTTTTCAACCAGCACGGATTGTAGACGAAAGAGCAACTTCGAAACAAATCCGTACAACTAGTAAAGGTAGCGTGGGGAAAAGAAGATGCTGAAGATTACACTTGGGAACTGGAATCAGACATGAGGAAAGAGTATCCTAGACTATTTTCAAGTACTAAATTTTGAGGAGAAAATTTTTTTAAGGGGGGCGGTAATGTAACGTCCGATTTCTGACTTCTGATCCCATTTAATGTTGAAATTTACGATTTCCGAGTTTGTCCTATAATTCCGCTTCCGACCTCAATATTAGTTTCGATTTCCGACTTTGTTCGAAGGCTTAAAAAGGGATGGCTGTATTTTCCGATTTTCAACCTCATGAACGTAACTTACGATTTCCGACCTTATGCTCGAGTAGGAACGAAGGTGATATCCGAGTTCCGATATTAGGTGATCCAAAATGGACAGGAAATGCGACTTCCGAAGTTTAGTGAATTGGATTACGAGTTCAACCAAAATTTTCACGAGTTCCGATGTCATGTTCGGGATACTCTGAAGCGAGTTTCACTTCTCCGCGACGTGGAGAGTAATTTTGACACAAAAGAAGGAGATATGGCTGAACCTGACCCACAAAATTTCATCCAATCAAAGCCACTCATTCTAACTACCACTTTGAAGCGTTGTCTATATATATATCCTCCTCCTGCCTCTTCAGCTCATTTCTTACGTTGCCTTCCCTTCCTCACTTCAGCTCCCTTTCCTCTTCTCAACTCTCCCACTGTCCGGACCTTCAAGTTCATTGACTCTATTTTCAAACTCATAGCAAGAGGTAAGGGTTTTGATTTCTTGTCTTGGTTTTTCTGATTCTGAATGATTATTGGTAGTTTAATTCTTCAATCCTGACATATTCACTGAGTGATCATGATGAATTGTTGCTGGTTTACTGGCTATTTGTGAGATTAAAATTGAATTGGAAACAAGAAAGAATGATGATATGAAAAAGTTGAGAGGTCAAAACTCAAAACTCTCGGCAAATCAGATGGCAGAGTGTACGGCTCCGCCTCCCGCCATTCAAACTTAATGAAGCCATTTTTATGTGAAACTAGACATCTAGGGCTTTCTACACATATATATAAGACCATTGGGGTAATATTGGGAGAGATGTGAATTTTTGAAGTTCGACTTAGGATTCAAGACATCCACCCAGGCAGTATGGGTTGAGAAGGGTGTAAGTCACCCTATACAACTCCATTTTGAGTGAAACTAATTTTCTTGGAAAGCTTACACATAGGGGAACATCCTACTCAGAAATTCCGAGTTTGTTACTATCCTATTTGTTCCCAGTGATTTGAAGAAGTTAACCCATGTCCAAACCAAGCCAAAACCAAGTAGTTCAGGAAGGTTAAGTTTCGGGGCTTATAACTCGAGCCCTACTAAGTCAAATGCAATGAGACTTTTTGCAACTGAAAGATGGTTCTATCAGCTTTAATATGAGACCGATTTTGTATCAATTGACCCTGTTTCCGATTTTTAAGAGATTTTTACTTTTGAGTGAGCAGTTCTGGTTAGCCACAGGGCAGGCCAGGAGAAAACTTGAATAACGTAAGTCATGATTATCAGAATCAGACGGGACCAAAGAGGTTAGAAAATAGACACATAACACTATAATGTAACACCCTCCCAAGCACAGTACTATGCTTAAGTCATAGTACCACACCCTGAGTCATTATCGCACTGAGTGGGCCTCATCGACAAGAAAGTTCAAATTCTTCGGAAACTTCTACAATCATCTGGAGACAACATGGAAATAGGAGTGAGAATTATAAAATTCTCAGTAGGATTCTCAAATTTTTATATGTAGTGTCATCATAGTCGTCTCCAGTTTGCTTCTGTTTACTTTGCAAAAGGTGAACATGGTGCACAAACTGTTTAATTTTAAATATTAAAAAAATGTCTTATCCGAAACAAAGTTCATTTTTATTCATATACTGGTCCTTTGGAAAAGTGTACACAAGATTAATTCATGAATAATACCATGGATAATAACTTCAACATATAAAACGCACATAGCATTAATCTCATGGGAACATAACATCTGTACTTAACTTAACTTGCACTTGAATTCATACATATACATAAAATCTTACTTTTCTTTCGTTCGGCACACCTAGGCGTTACGTATCACCGTCCCTAGGGTGCTTAGATCTGTCTACACTTGAGCGTTACGTATCGCCGTCCTCAAGTGCAGCATCATACCATATTCCAGAGTATGATCGCCATGTCATACCCTATCGAAGCGTGATCGCCATGTCACGTTCCTTAGGAATATGGAATCCTCATGCTATATTCCAGAGTATGATCGCCATGTCATACCCCATCAGGGCGTGATCGCCATGTCACGTTCCTTAGGAATATAGACTCATCATCATATCTTTACATGCCACATTCCAGAGTATGATCGCCATGTCACGTTCCTTAGGAATATAGACTCATCATCATATCTTTACATGCCACATTCCAGAGTATGATCGCCATGTCATACCCCGTCGGAGCGTGATCGCCATGTCACGTTCCTTAGGAATATAGGACCTTCATTCGGTACTTACACTAGCTGGGTCATGCCATGCCTCATGTAAGTCCTACCCCCCATATTCTCACACTAGCTGGGTCGATGCCATGCCTGATGTGAGTGGGGCATATATTTAAATCTTTAGTCTTTAAGTCTTTACTCTTTAACCTTTATTGCCCTTGGATAGCCTGGCCTTGGAGTGAGCTTATCAGCTCAACTCGTGATCATTGTCACACCAACTCACCCACAAGGGAATTCACACCTTTATGTTCATACTTAATATACTTAGATCTATTCATTCTCATGCGTTGTCCAGCATAGTCATGCTAAATGTACTCGTACATATGCTACATCAGTATTTCTCATATATCTCATATCATACTGCTTCTTGATTTATTCGTATATATTTCATATTATAAATTCCTTGTAATTTAGACACTCATGGTCCCCTAGACTCCTGCCGTAAATTAGCAAAGATAACGGATCAGGTCCGTTTCCCCATGAATAGTGCCAGTTCTCACGGGCAAATTAGTTATAACAACATAATCATATATATATATATATCAAACTGGCCATCCTCAACTCAAACTTTATATGTTTCCCTAATACTTGGTGAAATCTTCAATTGGGTCACTTTGTGAAACTATCACTTTGGCCATTCTACTACCTTCTATTCGATTCTGCCCGAATTTCATATGATCTACTTTTATTTCTATTCAACTCATTTAGATCTGAAATTTGGATATGTCATAGCTCTATATGCCTACTTTCTAACCTCTTTGGTCCCATGTCATTCTGATTTATATAAATCAAGATATTCAACCTTTATTTTGGCCTGTTCAGTCACTAGCCCGATTTACACTCCTGGGAATATAAATTCACTAAAAATCGAAACTAGACTCAAATCTTACGAAATTGATCTCATATCAAAGCTAACAGGGCAACCTTTCATTTGCCACCAGTTTCACTCCATTTGCTTAAGTATACCTCAAGTTATAAGTCCTGAAAGTCTACCTTCCTGAACTACTCCGTCTTGGCCTAGATTGGATATAGGACAACTTCCTCGATTCACTGGGAACAATCGGGACCATAACAAACTTAGAATCTTATATTGGGGTGTTCCTCTGTGTGTAAGCTTTCTAACAAAACTGGTTTCACTTAATTCGGAGTTGTATAGGATGAGTTATACCCTCTTCAAGTCACCCTGCCCGGATGAAAGTCCTAAACCCTAGGTCAAACTTCAAAAATTCGTATCTCCCTCAATACTAATCCAATAACCTTATATGATATATCTATGGAAAGCCCTGAATGTCTACTTTCATCTAAAAATCGTTTCATCGGATTTGACCGATTGTAGGCGGGGCCATACACTCCGCCGTACGGACTGCCGTGGAATCTCCACCAAGACAACACCCTCATCCATCCATTTCTCTTAGTTTTCTTCTTCTAATTCTAATTACCACCCAAGATTTCATGTTAATCCCATATTAATCCAATCATACACATCCAATATATCATCAAATAATCATAAAAAATAATCTTTCATGCATCCTTAGTTTAGAGAAATTAAGATTAGAGATTGAATCCTACCTCTTTGGAGTGTGATCTTGAGTTAAGTGTTGAAACTTGAATTGTTAGGACCTGGCTAAGCTTGAAGGAGTGATGGGGTTGGTGAGTGGAGAAGGGGAAAGAGAGCTGCAGTGAGGGAGAAGAGAGGGCGCAGAAAATGGGTCTGAATGAGCGGAGAAGAAGGTGTTATATAGGCATGAGTGGTAGTTAACTTGGAGGGTTCTGATTGGCTGAATTTCTTGTGGACAAAGTTTAGCTACGTCTCCCTTTTAGTGGAACTCACCGCCATACTATTTAAAATCGGAACTCGCCTCTATTCTGCTTCAAGTCGGAACTCGTCCCTCTTATGCTTGAGATCAGAACTCGTGCAGTTTTTACTCGAGCTTGGAGCTGAAGCCTGGTGTCGGAACTCGTACCAACTTGTTTGTGACTTGGGGAAATCCGGTTTATGTTGAGACTTGGAATCAAGGTCGGAGGTCGTAAGATATGCAGCTGACAATCAACTGATCTCGGAACTCCTAGTTCAAAGTCGGGACTTCTTGAAATGTCGGAACTCATGTGATTCGAATCACATTTCCAAACCCAAGTACTTAAACTCAGAAGTCGGGAATTATATACGGTGTGGTTGGTGACATCGGAAGCCGGGTATTTTTTCCTTGAGACATGAAGTCGGATCTCATGGAATTACGTTCATGTATCTGGATGAGAGCGCCAAGTCGGAATTCGGGATTCATGTATACTTATTCGAATGAAGTCGGAACTCATAATTCATAGGACCTGGCACTCCAACTCGATCGTGGAAATCGGGAATGAGAAGGAAAGATCTTGGATATGAACTCGGAATCCAATTCAGCTAAAACTCATAGGTCGCATTTCATGCCCATTTTGAATCACCTAATGCCGGAACTCGGATATCACGTACTCGAGCCTAATGCCGTAAATCGTATACATGAAGTCGGATATTGGAAATCGAAAGCATCTCATTTAACTCGTAACCATCACGTGAAGTCGGAAATCGGATTGGACATGAAATCGAAAATTGGGCAAAAAATGAACTCGGAACTCGGAAATAATCATCTTATTGAAATCCAAAGATGAAGTCGGAAATTGGGATTGATCAATCCTGATGACGAAGTCGGAACTTGGAAATCGGGATGGTACACAATCCTGATGACGAAGTCGGAACTTGGAAATCGGGATGTTACATTACTACCCTCCTCAAAAGAATTTTGTCCTCAAAATTCCGTGGCTAAGAACTATTGAGGAGAAATCTGTTATCACTTATAGCAATAGTTAACTTCGATATGTGGTAGTCATAGTAGCTATATTCGGTGCTGGGAAGTTGGTTTCATCAATTTAAGAATTCCTACTTACGTGATCACCCTTGATCATATGTAGAAGCTTCTTCTGGTAAATCCCACTTGTAGGATCACACTCTTCGTTGGGTCTTGAATGGTGACTTTGACTTATATTATCCTTCGCAATAACTTTCTAATCATGTTATTTAGCATGGTTGCTTACTCCTATCTACTAGCTCCCGAATAGGGCACGCTTCCTTGCTCTACTATAGTTAACATATGATTAACAAATCATGAGATTATGCTGAGGAATTCCCTTATGAATTCTTCTTAAAGTTGTGGCTCAACTTAAATTATCGGATACCAAGGGTCATGAGTGAAATCCAATTATTCTCGGCATTCTCGATCGACTACACCACTGACCCGTATGAAGTTTCAAAAAGTTCTTCTTTGGAATTATAGGTAGGAGCTTCGTCTTAGAATTTCTTCTCCTTTATAAGCTTTATTGCGTGTCTCAATGCGCATTAGAAAGGCCTCAGATTGTCTTTTCTACAAAAACTCTCCGTGCTACTCATGAGTTTATTTCCTCAAACAGGATCAATTAGATGGAGAAAGAGGAAATAGCAGCTTTGCTTCCATATTGATTTGCAAGGATCCTACCTTGCCTATCCTCTTTTTTTCTTAATAACACGGGGTTCCTCATTTGATGTGATGTTATCTATTTCCCCGAATCTTTTAATGCCAACTTAAGAAGTCTTGCAGTTCCCAAAGTTATCGTCCCCATTAGTGGTTAGCCTCCATACAATGCATATCAGCCTTAGTGGTCAAATTCTATATCACTCTTCATTACTAGACCTTCTTATTATTTATCGCAATATCTTGTACCCAGGTGCGATTACCCAATGTGAGAGAAAGAATTAATAGTCTTATCTCCTTGTTGGGTTACAACACTGAGACTTCCCAGAAGGTCACCCATATCAGTATTACTCTTGCCCAAGCACGCTTAACCATAGGGTACTAATGGGATTCGGTACGTTAGCGCTACTATGCGCGTATTTAATCTAGCTTTGAGTATGAAGACTTAACGGACTTACCTCGATCTTGCATTGTACTTAAACCAATATGGGACATATTTCCAAATCTTTCAATTTCATATTGGTGCATCCCCCAGTCTTGTTTAGGGTGCATCGAGTTGGTTGCACTTTTTACCGGTGAAAAGACCACCTAATTTGTTACCTGGTACAATCTCTTGCATGTACCATAATTTCATACTGATTAATAGACCGCTCGAAAATCGAGACTGCCTCTTTCTCTCCCTTGTAATATCCTATTATTTGTGTAGAAGCTTATCGTGGTCTTGGCTCGTTATGGCCCCTTATAACACTGCTATCTCATCCCATCGGGATCCATTGCACACTCTGACTCCTTGTTATTCTTACCTGAATTCGAATACACTCCTTCTCAAGTTTCCCCCACTGATAACATTCATAATGATGTTCAACGACGACCTTTACATCTCGCATTTCTCCTCCAGATAACTGCATCTCTTTACTAATGTTGAAAATAATCGCATCATATGGTGCTTATAATGACTAAGATTAATAGAGCCCCGGTGTAACCTGATCTTCCGATACCTCCTTTATCCTTAACGGATAAGGAATACCAAGCTTGCGTCATGTGCCGCCCTAACTTTCTAGTTAATAGGAAGTATCCTGCCCTTACTTTAAAGGATGTTTTCGGATTAATCGTGTAACTTTACTCCATTTTCATACCGTGAATAATCATGCCTCTACTCTGATATAACGTGTGATTAGATGAATTGCTTCAAACTTTGTTATAATTATAACAGCGTAAGTAAGGTTCACATACAGACACTAGTAGATATAAAACCACTCAGCATAATAGAATTGGCTAGAACTAAATTAGCCAATTCCTTATTCTGGTTTATCCCTAATTCTCGCCAGGGCTCCGTCGGGGTGACACCTCCTCCGTATTTATAGTGAAAATTTTTTCCGAACATTGCGGTCTAGGAGTCGGTGGTTAGTGGTCAGGGCATTCTCGGATCATATGTCCTGACTTGCTACATCTGAAACACGCATACCGTTTAACCAGGCAAGGTTTATTTCCGTGATTCTTCCCACACTTCAAACATCGTTGTTTGACCACTGATTCCTGTAGTTGCTTGCCCTCATATTCACTAACGTGAAATTGCTTCTTTGGTGGTGAGGCATATTCGAGTTCCTGGTTTCTAGGTGCTGGCCTTTTTCCATAAATATTAGATTGGGCAATCTCCAATTTCTTATTATAGTCTTCCACAAGTCTGCACTTGTTTACCAAAATAGGAAAATCCCTGATCTCCATAGGGCCTATTGCTACAAGGATATCTTCCCTTAATCCACCTTCAAATTTGACACACTTCCACGCCTCATCTGGATTCCGCTAGTAGATGGTGGAAAATTTACAAAGTTCTTCGAACTTAGTAATATATTTTGAAACACTCATGTTTCCTTGTTGAAGCTTCATAAACTCCAATTCCTTAGCGTTTCGCATCGATGCAGGGAAATATTTCTGATAGAATGCCTCTTTGAATATGTCCCAAGTGATACCAACGTGGTGTTCTGCCAACAGCCTTTTTGCGCCATTCCACCAAAACTCGGCATCTGTTTCCAACATATAAGTGGCAAAGGCCACTTTCTGTCGATCAGTGCAAGCCAAGACAGAAAAGATCTTCTCCATTGCTTTGACCCATTCCTCGGCTTTATCTGGGTCAAAAGCTCCTCGGAAACTAGGCGGATTTGCTTTTCTAAACTCAGCAAATTTAAGGTAATCCAAGTCTGCTCCTAAGCCATGTGAATTACCTCCATGGCTGGCCTCGGGCCGCCTATCCAACTGATTCATCATTTGATGAGCTGCAGCAGCTTGCTCCCGCATCGCTTGAGCCATTTCATGCATCATGTCCATAAAATTAGCAGGATCTGCTGGAGTGGATCTATTTCGTGGCCTACCACGCCCTCTGGAAGCCATTAGTTCCTAGTCACACACAACAAAGCATTGAGTTGATCAGGCTCAACAATAAGTTAAGTGTGACAGCAACCAATAACAATCACAGTTAGGCGATCATGCATATCTAATTTAATTTCCTATCCTATATCTTATCTAAGCAGATAAGATTAGTCGCATGACATTCTCTCATTTTCTAAAGATTCCAGAGTACACTGGAAACGTAGTCAGTCCAATTCCTCAGGTCCGGGGAGAATCGAACTGCTCTGATACCATTAATGTAACACCCTCCCAAGCACAGTACTATGCTTAAGTCATAGTACCACACCCTGGAGCTGTTACTGTTACCTGAGTGGACCTCATCTGACAGCAAAGTTCAGCCGTCTTCGGAAACTTCTACAATCATCTGGAGACAACATGGAAATAGGAGTGAGAATTATAAAATTCTCAGTAGGATTCTCAAATTTTTATACGTAGTGTCATCATAGTCGTCTCCAGTTTGCTTCGGTTTACTTTGCAAAAGGTGAACATGCTGCACAAACTGTTTAATTTTAAATATCAAAAAAATGTCTTATCCGAAGCAAAGTTCATTTTTATTCATATACTGGTCCTTTGGAAAAGTGTATACAAGATTAATTCATGAATAATACCATGGATAATAACTTCAACATATAAAACGCACATAGCATTAATCTAATGGGAACATAACATCTGTACCTAACTTAACTTGCACTTGAATTCATACATATACATAAAATCTTACTTTTATTTTGTTCGGCACACCTAGGCGTTACGTATCGCCGTCCCTAGGGTGCTTGGATCTGTCTACACTTGAGCATTACGTATCACCGTCCTCAAGTGCAGCATCATACCATATTCCAGAGTATGATCGCCATGTCATACCCCATCGAAGCGTGATCGCCATGTCACATTCATTAGGAATATGGAATCCTCATGCTATATTCCAGAGTATGATCGCCATGTTATACCCCATCAGGGCGTGATCGCCATGTCACGTTCCTTAGGAATATAGACTCATCATCATATCTTTACATGCCACATTCCAGAGTATGATCGCCATGTCATACCCCGTCGGAGCGTGATCGCCATGTCACGTTCCTTAGGAATATAGGACCTTCATTCGGTACTTACACTAGCTGGGTCATGCCATGCCTCATGTAAGTCCTACCCCCCATATTCTCACACTAGCTGGGTCGATGCCATGCCTGATGTGAGTGGGGCATATATTTAAATCTTTAGTCTTTAAGTCTTTACTCTTTAACCTTTATTGCCCTTGGATAGCCTGGCCTTGGAGTGAGCTTATCAGCTCAACTCGTGATCATTGTCACACCAACTCACCCACAAGGAAATTCACACCTTTATGTTCATACTTAATATACTTAGATCTATTCATTCTCATGCGTTGTCCAGCATAGTCATGCTAAATGTACTCGTACATATGCTACATCAGTATTTCTCATATATCTCATATCATACTGCTTCTTGATTTATTCGTATATATTTCATATTATAAATTCCTTGTAATTTAGACACTCATGGTCCCCTAGACTCCTGCCGTAAATTCGGCAGCATAACGGATCAGGTCCGTTTCCCCATGAATAGTGCCAGTTCTCACGGGCAAATTAGTTATAACAACATAATCAACTTAAAACATATATATATATATATATATATATATATATATATATATATATATATATATATATATATATCAATATCAAACTGGCCATCCTCAACTCAAACTTTATATGTTTCCCTAATACTTGGTGAAATCTTCAATTGGGTCACTTTGTGAAACTATCACTTTGGCCATTCTACTACCTTCTATTCGATTCTCATCAATTTCATATGATCTACTTTTATTTCTATTCAACTCATTTAGATCTGAAATTTGGATATGTCATAGCTCTATATGCCTACTTTCTAACCTCTTTAGTCCCATGTCATTCTGATTTATATAAATCAAGATATTCAACCTTTATTTTGGCCTGTTCAGTCACTAGCCCGATTTACACTCCTGGGAATATAAATTCACTAAAAATCGAAACTAGACTCAAAACTTACAAAATTGGTCTCATATCAAAGCTAATAGGGCAACTTTCATTTGCCACCAGTTTCACTCCATTTGTTTAAGTATACCTCAAGTTATAAGTCCTGAAAGTCTACCTTCCTGAACTACTCCGTCTTGGCCTAGATTGGACATAGGACAACTTCCTCGATTCACTGGGAACAATCGGGACCATAACAAACTCGGAATCTTATATTGGGGTGTTCCTCTGTGTGTAAGCTTTCTAACAAAACTGGTTTCATTTAATTCGAAGTTGTATAGGATGAGTTATACCCTCCTCAAGTTGCAAATTCTTATTCATCGAGATCTGATTATGAGTTATTAAAAGGTAAAATGAATAAGAATTTGCAACTTGACAAGTTAAAGGAAACTTGTCAAGTATTTAAATATTATTTAATGGACGTAAACGAGAAAATTTATAAGCCCGATCCGCAGCAACATCATTTTAAATCCATTCCGTTTGAATTGGCATTTTCTCCATCATGATTATGATCATAAATATTTTGAAAAAACGACTACAATAATTAGCCTGGGGCAATTTATTTGTGAAAATGTATGTCTGCCCGGATGAAAGTCCTAAACCCTAGGTCAAACTTCAAAAATTGTATCTCCCTCAATACTAATCCAATAACCTTATATGATATATCTATGGAAAGCCCTGAATGTCTACTTTCATCTAAAAATGGTTTCATCGGATTTGACCGATTGTAGGCAAGCCGTACACTCCGCCGTACGGACTGCCGTGGAATCTCCACCAAGACAGCACCCTCATCCATCCATTTCTCTTAGTTTTCTTCTTCTAATTCTAATTGCCACCCAAGATTTCATGTTAATCCCATATTAATCCAATCATACACATCCAATATATCATCAAATAATCATAAAAAGTAATCTTTCATGCATCCTTAGTTTAGAGAAATTAAGATTAGAGATTGAATCCTACCTCTTTGGAGTGTGATCTTGAGTTAAGTGTTGAAACTTGAATTGTTAGGACCTGGCTAAGCTTGAAGGAGTGATGGGGTTGGTGAGTGGAGAAGGGGAAAGAGAGCTGCAGTGAGGGAGAAGAGAGGGCGCAGAAAATGGGTCTGAATGAGCGGAGAAGAAGGTGTTATATAGGCATGAGTGGTAGTTAACTTGGAGGGTTCTGATTGACTGAATTTCTTGTGGACAAAGTTTAGCTACGTCTCCCTTTTAGTGGAACTCACCGCCATACTATTTAAAATCTAACTCGCCTCTAATCTGCTTCAAGTCGGAACTCGTCCCTCTTATGCTTGAGATCAGAACTCGTGTAGTTTTTACTCGAGCTTGGAGCTGAAGCCTAATGTCGGAACTCGTACCAACTTGTTTGTGACTTGGGGAAATCCGGTTTATGTTGAGACTTGGAATCAAGGTCGGAGGTCGTAAGATATGCAGCTGACAATCAACTGATCTCGGAACTCCTAGTTCAAAGTCGGGACTTCTTGAAATGTCGGAACTCGTGTGATTCGAATCACATTTCCAAACCCAGGTACTTAAACTCGGAAGTCGGGAATTATATACGGTGTGGTCGGTGACATCGGAAGCCGGGTATATTTTCCTTGAGACATGAAGTCGGATCTCATGGAATTACGTTCATGTGTCTGGATGAGAGCGCCAAGTCGGAATTCCGGATTCGTGTATACCTATTCGAATGAAGTTGGAACTCATAATTCATAGGACCTGGCACTCCAACTCGATCGCGGAAATCGGGAATGAGAAGGAAAGATCTTGGAAATGAACTCGGAATCCAATTCAACTAAAACTCGTAGGTCGCATTTCATGCCCATTTTGAACCACCTAATGCCGGAACTCGGATATCACGTACTCGAGCCTAATGCCGTAAATCATATACATGAAGTCGGATATTGGAAATCGGAAGCATCTCATTTAACTCGTAACCATCACGTGAAGTCGGAAATCGGATTGGACATGAAATCGAAAATTGGGCAAAAAATGAACTCGGAACTCGGAAATAATCATCTTATTGAAATCCAAAGATGAAGTCGGAAATTGGGATTGATCAATCCTGATGACGAAGTTGGAACTTGGAAATCGGGATGTTACATATAACATATCCAAAATTGAGGTCCAAATGAGTTGAATGGAAATTATGGCATGATTTATAAAAACCGGGTTGAATGACTATATTGAGGCTATAGCTTTGCCTTAAGGAGACTAATGCTTTTATGAGTTCTATAATAAATTGTGCATGCAATATTGTGACTTCTATGAGAAGTTGGTATTCTGATGTACTGGCACTATTCATGAGAAGGCGGACACGTTCCGTTATGCCGCCTAAATTTCGGTAAAGTATATGCATGAGTTATGAGATACATGTAGATGCATGTGCATTTTCAAGCAAGCTATGAAAGTTATGTTATGATGAACCCAAAGAATATGTTATGATGAAAGTTCCATGATACTTGGGCCAGCCCCGGATAAGAAGTTAAGGGGAATAGATCGGTGGGAAGGTCGGGGAAAGTAAACCCGGCATTCCTGTATAGGAACGAGCTCGATCCTGATAAGCAGACTATTACCCAGGAGTCTAAAATGGCCAAGAACTCCCAGGGGACTAAGTAATGGAAAAGTTTATGAGTAAAGGAAAAGTTTATGAAAGAAGGTTAGCAAGCAAGCTCCGCATGAATGCATTAACTGCATGATTACAAGTTATTTATAATTTAACTATTATGTTTACTTGTAGCATATGTCTACTTATTCTGCTTATACCATATGTCCACTTATTCTGTCCATTATACTGTGTGTTATTGTTAGTAGTTTAGTCAAATTCTTATATTGTTTAAAGTAAAACTGGACCCTGCCTCGGACCAGACATTTCCCAACCTTACTAAAAATGAATAGTTAAGTTTAATCTCATATTTTCATAATTGATTAAAACCCGAGGCAGCTGAGAATGAACGCGACGTCAGTTAAACGTCACCCACGACCCTACTGAGAATTTTCTTAAATTCTCACCCCGCTTTGTATTTCCACCTCATTTTCAGACGTGGACGATGGACATGACAGCTACCCTCTTTATTGAGGTGCCCGACTTGCAGCTTCACCATGACCCTGCGGTAGGCTCACTGTACATAGCCGGCTCTTGCCAGGTCCGCCTTTATCTTTTTAGTGATAGGGACTTTGCCGTCCCTTTGCACCATCCCGCTTTTGATCCTGCCACCCCTTACATTGAGGTCCCACTACATGTGGCACACCCTCCGCCAGCACCCCCTACATCGGCAGCGCCTGTAGCTCACGCCAATCCTGCGCCAGACTCACCTCCGCAGGTAGTACCCGACATCCCCCTTATCTCCGAGAGCGACCCGTCAGAGGCCACCAGCTCGTCATCCTCCTCATCAGGACCCAGTATTGACTACTCACCAGCCGGGCCAGGTATGGCCAATGGCTACCTGACTGAGTAGATCAGCCGTAGGCAGTATTGTATAGCATGACCCTCTTTTGGCAGTATGCAACCTTGGGTCATAGACCTAGTGGTAGGCTTTTTAAAATGTCTTCTGAGGACCACATAGGATTAGGCAGACTTATATGGGCCTTATGTCCTTTGGTACACGGTCCTTCTCATTTTGATATGTTGTATATAAACTAAAGCAGAGGTTTTTGATGTGTATATAAATATATATACAAATATATATAAGCATGTATTCAGTAATGTTACTGCACTATTCCCATCTTTATGATATTCAGTTGAATTCGTTTCACTTTTAGCATAGCAATACGCCATTTTATAACCAAAAAAAAAGAAAAAAAAAAGAAAAAAAATGGAGCATTAACACAGTAACACAACCTACTTAATTTCATGCTATAACTTAAGCATAACATTAAATTAGTAGGATATTACATTTTGGTATCAGAGCAGTTCGTCCTAGCTAAGGCCTGAGGATTGGATTGACTATGCTTCGCGCATATTCTGTGTTTTTAGCTAATAACGTGCACTAGATCTTGCCTGTATGGCTGAGATATAGTTGTGCATGTATGTGAAGTGCCTAACCGTGTGAGCTGTTATTTACTGGCACATTAAACTTAGTATTGAGCCTGATCAACTCAATAACTTTTGTTTTACATGCTCAGAACTTAATGGCTTCCGGAAGGCGAGGCGCACCACTTGCGTAACTCGCCTCCAGAGAACCCGACTGACCTGATGGCCACAATGCGGGAAATGGCTCACGCAATGCGAGAACAAGCCGTGGCAGCTCACCAGATGATGGAGCAGCTAGGCAGGCGGCCTGCAGCAGGCTGTGAAGGGAACCCGCATGGCCCAAAGGCTAACCTGGACTATCTCAAGTTTGCGGAGTTTAGGAAGGCAAATCCGCCAAGTTTCCGAGGGGCGTATGACCCGGACAAAGCTGACGAGTGGATCAAAGCCATGGAGAAGATTTTCTCCGTCCTGGATTGCTCGGATCATCAGAAGGTGACTTTTGCCACTTATATGCTTGAAGCAGACGCCGAGTTTTGGTGGAACGGCGTACGAAGATTGTTCGAGGAATCTCGGACAGTAGTCACCTGGATGATGTTCAAGGATGTATTTTACCAGAAGTACTTCCCTGCTTCGGCTCGAAATGCCAAGGAACTTGAGTTTATGCAGCTGCGTCAAGGAAATCGGACAGTATCCGAATATATTGCCCGATTTGAAGAGCTGTGCAAATTCTCCGCAATTTACCAGAGGAACCCAGATGAAGCCTGGAAATGCATTAAATTTGAAGGTGGGTTACAAGAGGACATTCTCACTGCAATCAGCCCAATGGAGATCAGGGATTTCCTTACCTTGGTGAACAAATGCCGACTTGTGGAGGATTGCCACTCGAAATTAGCTGCAGCCAGGGCATCTGGTGGGAATTTCAAGAAAGGGTTAGCCCCACAAGGTCCAAGATTCAAGCCCAACGTACAACAACGGCGGAGATTTCCACCGGCAGGCAACAAAGGCAAGCAGCCGCAAGGGCCTTTTCCAAATCCAACTTGCACAAAGTGCGGCAAGAATCATGGCGATCGGCCGTGCTTGGCAGGCCAGAATGTCTGCTATGGATGTGGCAAGCCAGGCCACAAAATTTACGAGTGTCCAACCAGGAACTCATCGCAGCCGCCTCGACCCCAGCGACAAGGACGGGTTTTTACTATGAATGCGGAAGAAGCTGATAAGTCAGAAGGACTAATCCAAGGCACTTGTGATGTGAACGGTGAGACTCTAACTGTACTCTATGATTCGGGTGCCTCACATTCATTTGTTTCTCATAACTGTGTAGCTGCTTTGCAATTGCCAATTTCTAAATTACCTTATGATCTGCTGGTTTCTACTCCTACCAATAGGCCTGTTAGAATTAGTCAAATATGCATCAATGTTCCTCTTCGAATTGAGGACAGAACCTTTGCCGCCAATTTGATTTGCCTCCCTCTATCTGGTCTTGACATAATTCTGGGCATGGATTGGCTTTCTGCCAATCATGTTATACTCAATTGCTCTGATAAGACGGTGGTACTCCCCTCTGTCTCACTTTCTGAATCCCAAACCGCAACACTCTTCTATCTGAACTCTTTCGGGCCAAAGAACCAAGGGTATATCCTCTTGTCAGCTAATGCGGTAGAAGCTGAGCAGGAACTAGAGGAGATTCCAGTTGTCAGGGAATATCCGGATGTTTTCCCAAAGGATATCCCTGAATTCCCTCCGGAGAGAGAGAGATTGAGTTTACCATCGAGTTGGTTCCAGGTGCGGGACCAATATCTATAGCTCCGTACCGAATGTCACCTATGGAGCTAACGGAACTAAAAAGACAGATCGAAGAGCTTTCAGAAAAAGGATTCATACGACCAAGCGCGTCGCCATGGGGAGCTCCGGTCTTGTTGGTCAAGAAGAAAGATGGAAGCATGCGCTTATGCGTGGATTATAGGCAGCTGAACAAAGTGACGATTAAGAACAAGTATCCACTGCCAAGGATTGATGATCTCATGGACCAACTACAAGGTGCAACTGTATTCTCCAAGATTGATTTGCGTTCCGGATATCACCAAATTCGAGTTCGCGAACAAGATATCCCTAAGACAGCTTTTCGAACTCGTTACGGGCACTATGAATACACCGTGATGTCGTTTGGGTTAACGAACGCACCAGCAGTATTCATGGATTACATGAATCGAATATTCCGCCCATATCTGGACAAATTTGTAGTGGTCTTCATCGATGATATACTTGTCTACTCGAAGACGGAACAAGAGCATGCGGAACACTTGTGGTTTGTTCTGCAAACTTTAAGAGAAAAGAAACTCTATGCCAAATTATCCAAATGTGAATTTTGGATGAAGGAGGTAAAATTTCTCGGCCACGTAGTGTCCTCTAGAGGAATCTCTGTCGACCCCAGCAAAGTAGAAGTAGTTCTGAACTGGGAGAGGCCAACTACAACCTCTGGAGTCAGAAGTTTTCTAGGCTTAGCTGGATATTACAGGCGGTTCGTTAAGGATTTTTCTCGAATAGCCTTGCCCTTGACCAAGCTAACCAGAAAGAATGTCCCATTTGAGTGGACGTCGGAGTGCGAACAGAGTTTTCAGGATTTGAAGAGGAGGTTGATCACGACACCAGTACTAGCTTTACCAGACCCTCAGGGACCATTTGAGGTCTATTGCGATGCTTCCCAACAAGGGTTAGGGTGCGTGTTGATGCAAACCGGAAAGGTGGTCGCGTATGCCTCCAGGCAATTGAAGCCACACGAAAGGAACTACCCGACTCACGACCTCGAATTAGCAGCAGTAGTATTTGCTTTAAAGATATGGAGACATCACCTGTATGGAGCAAGGTTTGAGGTCTTTTCTGATCATAAGAGTTTGAAGTACCTTTTCGATCAAAAGGAATTAAACATGAGGCAACGGAGATGGATGGAACTCCTTCAAGACTACGAATTTGAATTGAAATACCACCCGGGTAAGGCAAACATCGTGGCAGACGCATTAAGCAGGAAATCATTAACTGTCGCTTGGATGATGATTAAAGAGACGGAACTTATTGAAAGTTTCTGAAATCTTAATTTGGGAATTCTCACAACTCCCAAGACTCTTCAGCTACACCAAATTAAAATAACCAGTAGCTTTAAGGACCAGATTCGGCAAGCATAGTAGCAGGATGCTAACTTTCAACATACGCTTAGTCTCGTGCGATCAGGGAAACTAGCAGGTTTTACCCAAGATAAAGAGGGCATCTGGCGGTGCCACGGCAGAGTATGTGTTCTTGAAAGGAACAACCTCCGAAAGAAAATTTTAGAAGAAGCACATAGAGGCGAATTTGCCATACATCCTGGCATAACCAAGATGTATCAAGACCTCAAGAAGATGTTTTGGTGGCCAGGCATAAAGTCAGATGTAGCAAGCTTAGTAGGCAAGTGTTTGATCTGTCAGAAGGTGAAAGCAGAACATCAGAAGCCTTCTGGAATGTTACAATCCTTGAAAATCCCTGAGTGGAAATGGGAGAGTATCTCCATGGATTTTATTATGGGGTTACCAAGGACGTCAGCGGGACACGATGCTATATGGGTCGTTGTGGACAGATTAACCAAATCTGTTCATTTCCTACCCGTTCGAGCAAATTATCCTAGAAAAGCTAGCTCAGCCATACATTCAAGAGATTATAAGGTTGCATGGAACCCCTTCAACTATTATCTCTGATCGAGACCCAAGGTTTACCTCCCGATTTTGGGGAGCTTTACAGAAGGCGTTCGGTGCAAAGTTGTGTTTAAGCACTGCATATCACCCACAAACAAATGGCCAAACAGAAAGGACGATTCAAACCTTGGAAGATATGCTACGAGCTTATATACTGGAACAACGCGGAAATTGGGATCAATACTTACCGTTGGCCGAGTTCGCAGACAACAATAGCTATCACGCTAGCGTCGGCATGGCTCCTTACGAAGCACTGTATGGACGAAAGTGCCAATCTCCCCTATATTGGTACGAAATAGGAGAATCAACCTTGTTGGGGCCTGATTTAGTTGAGCAGACCACGGAGCAAATCAAGAAATTACGGAGCAAGATGCTTGCCGCTCAAAGCCGCCAAAAGAGTTACGCGGATACCAGGAGGAAGCCTGTAGAGTTTCAAGAAGGAGACCATGTATTTTTGAAGGTTATGCCTACAATGGGGATAGGCAGAGCCATTAAAGTCAAAAAGTTAAATCCTCGCTTTATTGGTCCTTTCCAGATTTTGAGACGAATAAGATCGGTTGCATATCAAGTTGCTTTGCTCCATGATTGTCACACCTTCATGATGTGTTCCATGTTTCTCAACTTAGAAGATATCAGCCTGACCCTACGCACGTGCTAAAACCCGAATCAATAAATTTAAAAGAGGACCTGACTTTCCCATTTCAACCAGCACGGATTGTAGACAGAAGCAGCAGGCAACTTCGAAACAAATCCGTACAACTAGTAAAGGTAGCGTGGGGAAAAGAAGATGCTGAAGATTACACTTGGGAACTGGAATCAGACATGAGGAAAGAGTATCCTAGACTATTTTCAAGTACTAAATTTTGAGGAGAAAATTTTTTTAAGGGGGGCGGTAATGTAACGTCCGATTTCTGACTTCTGATCCCATTTAATGTTGAAATTTACGATTTCCGAGTTTGTCCTATAATTCCGCTTCCGACCTCAATATTAGTTTCGATTTCCGACTTTGTTCGAAGGCTTAAAAAGGGATGGCTGTATTTTCCGATTTTCAACCTCATGAACGTAACTTACGATTTCCGACCTTATGCTCGAGTAGGAACGAAGGTGATATCCGAGTTCCGATATTAGGTGATCCAAAATGGACAGGAAATGCGACTTCCGAGTTTAGCTGAATTGGATTCTGAGTTCAACCAAAATTTTCACGAGTTCCGATGTCATGTTCAGATACTCTGAAAGCGAGTTTCACTTCTCTGGCGACGTGGAGAGTAATTTTGACACAAAAGAAGGAGATATGGCTGAACCTGACCCACAAAATTTCATCCAATCAAAGCCACTCATTCTAACTACCACTTTGAAGCGTTGTCTATATATATATCCTCCTCCTGCCTCTTCAGCTCATTTCTTACGTTGCCTTCCCTTCCTCACTTCAGCTCCCTTTCCTCTTCTCAACTCTCCCACTCTGTCCAGCCTTCAAGTTCAGCCCAGCTCTATTTTCAAACTCATAGCAAGAGGTAGGGGTTTTGATTTCTTGTCTTGGTTTTTCTGATTCTGAATGATTATTGGTAGTTTAATTCTTCAATCCTGACATATTCACTGAGTGATCATGATGAATTGTTGCTGGTTTACTGGCTATTTGTGAGATTAAAATTGAATTGGAAACAAGAAAGAATGATGATATGAAAAAGTTGAGAGGCTGGGAAACTCAAAACTCTCGGCAGTCCGTATGGCAGAGTGTACGGCTCCGCCTCCCGCCATTCAAACTTAATGAAGCCATTTTTATGTGAAACTAGACATCTAGGGCTTTCTACACATATATATAAGACCATTGGGGTAATATTGGGAGAGATGTGAATTTTTGAAGTTCGACTTAGGATTCAAGACATCCACCCAGGCAGTATGGGTTGAGAAGGGTGTAAGTCACCCTATACAACTCCATTTTGAGTGAAACTAATTTTCTTGGAAAGCTTACACATAGGGGAACATCCTACTCAGAAATTCCGAGTTTGTTACTATCCTATTTGTTCCCAGTGATTTGAAGAAGTTAACCCATGTCCAAACCAAGCCAAAACCAAGTAGTTCAGGAAGGTTAAGTTTCGGGGCTTATAACTCGAGCCCTACTAAGTCAAATGCAATGAGACTTTTTGCAACTGAAAGATGGTTCTATCAGCTTTAATATGAGACCGATTTTGTATCAATTGACCCTGTTTCCGATTTTTAAGAGATTTTTACTTTTGAGTGAGCAGTTCTGGTTAGCCACAGGGCAGGCCAGGAGAAAACTTGAATAACGTAAGTCATGATTATCAGAATCAGACGGGACCAAAGAGGTTAGAAAATAGACACATAACACTATAATGTAACACCCTCCCAAGCACAGTACTATGCTTAAGTCATAGTACCACACCCTGGAGTCAATTCTTTGTTACTGAGTGGGCCTCATCCGACAAAGAAAGTTCAAATTGCCTTCGAAACTTCTACAATCATCTGGAGACAACATGGAAATAGGAGTGAGAATTATAAAATTCTCAGTAGGATTCTCAAATTTTTATATGTAGTGTCATCATAGTCGTCTCCAGTTTGCTTCTGTTTACTTTGCAAAAGGTGAACATGGTGCACAAACTGTTTAATTTTAAATATTAAAAAAATGTCTTATCCGAAACAAAGTTCATTTTTATTCATATACTGGTCCTTTGGAAAAGTGTACACAAGATTAATTCATGAATAATACCATGGATAATAACTTCAACATATAAAACGCACATAGCATTAATCTCATGGGAACATAACATCTGTACTTAACTTAACTTGCACTTGAATTCATACATATACATAAAATCTTACTTTTCTTTCGTTCGGCACACCTAGGCGTTACGTATCACCGTCCCTAGGGTGCTTAGATCTGTCTACACTTGAGCGTTACGTATCGCCGTCCTCAAGTGCAGCATCATACCATATTCCAGAGTATGATCGCCATGTCATACCCTATCGAAGCGTGATCGCCATGTCACGTTCCTTAGGAATATGGAATCCTCATGCTATATTCCAGAGTATGATCGCCATGTCATACCCCATCAGGGCGTGATCGCCATGTCACGTTCCTTAGGAATATAGACTCATCATCATATCTTTACATGCCACATTCCAGAGTATGATCGCCATGTCATACCCCGTCGGAGCGTGATCGCCATGTCACATTCCTTAGGAATATAGGACCTTCATTCGGTACTTACACTAGCTGGGTCATGCCATGCCTCATGTAAGTACTACCCCCCATATTCTCACACTAGCTGGGTCGATGCCATGCCTGATGTGAGTGGGGCATATATTTAAATCTTTAGTCTTTAAGTCTTTACTCTTTAACCTTTATTGCCCTTGGATAGCCTGGCCTTGGAGTGAGCTTATCAGCTCAACTCGTGATCATTGTCACACCAACTCACCCACAAGGGAATTCACACCTTTATGTTCATACTTAATATACTTAGATCTATTCATTCTCATGCGTTGTCCAGGATAGTCATGCTAAATGTACTGTACATATGCTACATCGAGTATTTCTCATATATCTCATATCATACTGCTTCTTGATTTATTCGTATATATTTCATATTATAAATTCCTTGTAATTTAGACACTCATGGTCCCCTAGACTCCTGCCAGAATTGGCAAAGATAACGGATCAGGTCCGTTTCCCCATGAATAGTGCCAGTTCTCACGGGCAAATTAGTTATAACAACATAATCATATATATATATATATATATATATATATATATATATATATATATATATATATATATATATATATATATATATATATATATATATATATATATATCAATATCAAACTGGCCATCCTCAACTCAAACTTTATATGTTTCCCTAATACTTGGTGAAATCTTCAATTGGGTCACTTTGTGAAACTATCACTTTGGCCATTCTACTACCTTCTATTCGATTCTGCCCGAATTTCATATGATCTACTTTTATTTCTATTCAACTCATTTAGATCTGAAATTTGGATATGTCATAGCTCTATATGCCTACTTTCTAACCTCTTTGGTCCCATGTCATTCTGATTTATATAAATCAAGATATTCAACCTTTATTTTGGCCTGTTCAGTCACTAGCCCGATTTACACTCCTGGGAATATAAATTCACTAAAAATCGAAACTAGACTCAAATCTTACGAAATTGATCTCATATCAAAGCTAACAGGGCAACCTTTCATTTGCCACCAGTTTCACTCCATTTGCTTAAGTATACCTCAAGTTATAAGTCCTGAAAGTCTACCTTCCTGAACTACTCCATCTTGGCCTAGATTGGATATAGGACAACTTCCTCGATTCACTGGGAACAATCGGGACCATAACAAACTTAGAATCTTATATTGGGGTGTTCCTCTGTGTGTAAGCTTTCTAACAAAACTGGTTTCACTTAATTCGGAGTTGTATAGGATGAGTTATACCCTCTTCAAGTCACCCTGCCCGGATGAAAGTCCTAAACCCTAGGTCAAACTTCAAAAATTCGTATCTCCCTCAATACTAATCCAATAACCTTATATGATATATCTATGGAAAGCCCTGAATGTCTACTTTCATCTAAAAATCGTTTCATCGGATTTGACCGATTGTAGGCGGGGCCATACACTCCGCCGTACGGACTGCCGTGGAATCTCCACCAAGACAACACCCTCATCCATCCATTTCTCTTAGTTTTCTTCTTCTAATTCTAATTACCACCCAAGATTTCATGTTAATCCCATATTAATCCAATCATACACATCCAATATATCATCAAATAATCATAAAAAATAATCTTTCATGCATCCTTAGTTTAGAGAAATTAAGATTAGAGATTGAATCCTACCTCTTTGGAGTGTGATCTTGAGTTAAGTGTTGAAACTTGAATTGTTAGGACCTGGCTAAGCTTGAAGGAGTGATGGGGTTGGTGAGTGGAGAAGGGGAAAGAGAGCTGCAGTGAGGGAGAAGAGAGGGTGTAGAAAATGGGTCTGAATGAGCGGAGAAGAAGGTGTTATATAGGCATGAGTGGTAGTTAACTTGGAGGGTTCTGATTGGCTGAATTTCTTGTGGACAAAGTTTAGCTACGTCTCCCTTTTAGTGGAACTCACCGCCATACTATTTAAAATCGGAACTCGCCTCTATTCTGCTTCAAGTCGGAACTCGTCCCTCTTATGCTTGAGATCAGAACTCGTGCAGTTTTTACTCGAGCTTGGAGCTGAAGCCTGGTGTCGGAACTCGTACCAACTTGTTTGTGACTTGGGGAAATCCGGTTTATGTTGAGACTTGGAATCAAGGTCGGAGGTCGTAAGATATGCAGCTGACAATCAACTGATCTCGGAACTCCTAGTTCAAAGTCGGGACTTCTTGAAATGTCGGAACTCATGTGATTCGAATCACATTTCCAAACCCAAGTACTTAAACTCAGAAGTCGGGAATTATATACGGTGTGGTTGGTGACATCTAAGCCGGTATTTTTCCTTGAGACATGAAGTCGGATCTCATGGAATTACGTTCATGTATCTGGATGAGAGCGCCAAGTCGGAATTCGGGATTCATGTATACTTATTCGAATGAAGTCGGAACTCATAATTCATAGGACCTGGCACTCCAACTCGATCGTGGAAATCGGGAATGAGAAGGAAAGATCTTGGATATGAACTCGGAATCCAATTCAGCTAAAACTCATAGGTCGCATTTCATGCCCATTTTGAATCACCTAATGCCGGAACTCGGATATCACGTACTCGAGCCTAATGCCGTAAATCGTATACATGAAGTCGGATATTGGAAATCGAAAGCATCTCATTTAACTCGTAACCATCACGTGAAGTCGGAAATCGGATTGGACATGAAATCGAAAATTGGGCAAAAAATGAACTCGGAACTCGGAAATAATCATCTTATTGAAATCCAAAGATGAAGTCGGAAATTGGGATTGATCAATCCTGATGACGAAGTCGGAACTTGGAAATCGGGATGGTACACAATCCTGATGACGAAGTCGGAACTTGGAAATCGGGATGTTACATTACTACCCTCCTCAAAAGAATTTTGTCCTCAAAATTCCGTGGCTAAGAACTATTGAGGAGAAATCTGTTATCACTTATAGCAATAGTTAACTTCGATATGTGGTAGTCATAGTAGCTATATTCGGTGCTGGGAAGTTGGTTTCATCAATTTAAGAATTCCTACTTACGTGATCACCCTTGATCATATGTAGAAGCTTCTTCTGGTAAATCCCACTTGTAGGATCACACTCTTCGTTGGGTCTTGAATGGTGACTTTGACTTATATTATCCTTCGCAATAACTTTCTAATCATGTTATTTAGCATGGTTGCTTACTCCTATCTACTAGCTCCCGAATAGGGCACGCTTCCTTGCTCTACTATAGTTAACATATGATTAACAAATCATGAGATTATGCTGAGGAATTCCCTTATGAATTCTTCTTAAAGTTGTGGCTCAACTTAAATTATCGGATACCAAGGGTCATGAGTGAAATCCAATTATTCTCGGCATTCTCGATCGACTACACCACTGACCCGTATGAAGTTTCAAAAAGTTCTTCTTTGGAATTATAGGTAGGAGCTTCGTCTTAGAATTTCTTCTCCTTTATAAGCTTTATTGCGTGTCTCAATGCGCATTAGAAAGGCCTCAGATTGTCTTTTCTACAAAAACTCTCCGTGCTACTCATGAGTTTATTTCCTCAAACAGGATCAATTAGATGGAGAAAGAGGAAATAGCAGCTTTGCTTCCATATTGATTTGCAAGGATCCTACCTTGCCTATCCTCTTTTTTTCTTAATAACACGGGGTTCCTCATTTGATGTGATGTTATCTATTTCCCCGAATCTTTTAATGCCAACTTAAGAAGTCTTGCAGTTCCCAAAGTTATCGTCCCCATTAGTGGTTAGCCTCCATACAATGCATATCAGCCTTAGTGGTCAAATTCTATATCACTCTTCATTACTAGACCTTCTTATTATTTATCGCAATATCTTGTACCCAGGTGCGATTACCCAATGTGAGAGAAAGAATTAATAGTCTTATCTCCTTGTTGGGTTACAACACCGAGACTTCCCTAAGGTCACCCATATCAGTATTACTCTTGCCCAAGCACGCTTAACCATAGGGTACTAATGGGATTCGGTACGTTAGCGCTACTATGCGCGTATTTAATCTAGCTTTGAGTATGAAGACTTAACGGACTTACCTCGATCTTGCATTGTACTTAAACCAATATGGGACATATTTCCAAATCTTTCAATTTCATATTGGTGCATCCCCCAGTCTTGTTTAGGGTGCATCGAGTTGGTTGCACTTTTTACCGGTGAAAAGACCACCTAATTTGTTACCTGGTACAATCTCTTGCATGTACCATAATTTCATACTGATTAATAGGCCGCTCGAAAATCGAGACTGCCTCTTTCTCTCCCTTGTAATATCCTATTATTTGTGTAGAAGCTTATCGTGGTCTTGGCTCGTTATGGCCCCTTATAACACTGCTATCTCATCCCATCGGGATCCATTGCACACTCTGACTCCTTGTTATTCTTACCTGAATTCGAATACACTCCTTCTCAAGTTTCCCCCACTGATAACATTCATAATGATGTTCAACGACGACCTTTACATCTCGCATTTCTCCTCCAGATAACTGCATCTCTTTACTAATGTTGAAAATAATCGCATCATATGGTGCTTATAATGACTAAGATTAATAGAGCCCCGGTGTAACCTGATCTTCCGATACCTCCTTTATCCTTAACGGATAAGGAATACCAAGCTTGCGTCATGTGCCGCCCTAACTTTCTAGTTAATAGGAAGTATCCTGCCCTTACTTTAAAGGATGTTTTCGGATTAATCGTGTAACTTTACTCCATTTTCATACCGTGAATAATCATGCCTCTACTCTGATATAACGTGTGATTAGATGAATTGCTTCAAACTTTGTTATAATTATAACAGCGTAAGTAAGGTTCACATACAGACACTAGTAGATATAAAACCACTCAGCATAATAGAATTGGCTAGAACTAAATTAGCCAATTCCTTATTCTGGTTTATCCCTAATTCTCGCCAGGGCTCCGTCGGGGTGACACCTCCTCCGTATTTATAGTGAAAATTTTTTCCGAACATTGCGGTCTAGGAGTCGGTGGTTAGTGGTCAGGGCATTCTCGGATCATATGTCCTGGCTTGCTACATCTGAAACACGCATACCGTTTAACCAGGCAAGGTTTATTTCCGTGATTCTTCCCACACTTCAAACATCGTTGTTTGACCACTGATTCCTGTAGTTGCTTGCCCTCATATTCACTAACGTGAAATTGCTTCTTTGGTGGTGAGGCATATTCGAGTTCCTGGTTTCTAGGTGCTGGCCTTTTTCCATAAATATTAGATTGGGCAATCTCCAATTTCTTATTATAGTCTTCCACAAGTCTGCACTTGTTTACCAAAATAGGAAAATCCCTGATCTCCATAGGGCCTATTGCTACAAGGATATCTTCCCTTAATCCACCTTCAAATTTGACACACTTCCACGCCTCATCTGGATTCCGCTAGTAGATGGTGGAAAATTTACAAAGTTCTTCGAACTTAGTAATATATTTTGAAACACTCATGTTTCCTTGTTGAAGCTTCATAAACTCCAATTCCTTAGCTGCCAGATCGATGCAGCGAAATATTTCTGATAGAATGCCTCTTTGAATATGTCCCAAGTGATACCAACGTGGTGTTCTGCCAACAGCCTTTTTGCGCCATTCCACCAAAACTCGGCATCTGTTTCCAACATATAAGTGGCAAAGGCCACTTTCTGTCGATCAGTGCAAGCCAAGACAGAAAAGATCTTCTCCATTGCTTTGACCCATTCCTCGGCTTTATCTGGGTCAAAAGCTCCTCGGAAACTAGGCGGATTTGCTTTTCTAAACTCAGCAAATTTAAGGTAATCCAAGTCTGCTCCTAAGCCATGTGAATTACCTCCATGGCTGGCCTCGGGCCGCCTATCCAACTGATTCATCATTTGATGAGCTGCAGCAGCTTGCTCCCGCATCGCTTGAGCCATTTCACGCATCATGTCCATAAAATTAGCAGGATCTGCTGGAGTGGATCTATTTCGTGGCCTACCACGCCCTCTGGAAGCCATTAGTTCCTAGTCACACACAACAAAGCATTGAGTTGATCAGGCTCAACAATAAGTTAAGTGTGACAGCAACCAATAACAATCACAGTTAGGCGATCATGCATATCTAATTTAATTTCCTATCCTATATCTTATCTAAGCAGATAAGATTAGTCGCATGACATTCTCTCATTTTCTAAAGATTCCAGAGTACACTGGAAACGTAGTCAGTCCAATTCCTCAGGTCCGGGGAGAATCGAACTGCTCTGATACCATTAATGTAACACCCTCCCAAGCACAGTACTATGCTTAAGTCATAGTACCACACCCTGGAGTCATTCGTTACTGAGTGGACCTCATCGACAAAGAAAGTTCAGCCGTCTTCGGAAACTTCTACAATCATCTGGAGACAACATGGAAATAGGAGTGAGAATTATAAAATTCTCAGTAGGATTCTCAAATTTTTATACGTAGTGTCATCATAGTCGTCTCCAGTTTGCTTCGGTTTACTTTGCAAAAGGTGAACATGCTGCACAAACTGTTTAATTTTAAATATCAAAAAAATGTCTTATCCGAAGCAAAGTTCATTTTTATTCATATACTGGTCCTTTGGAAAAGTGTATACAAGATTAATTCATGAATAATACCATGGATAATAACTTCAACATATAAAACGCACATAGCATTAATCTAATGGGAACATAACATCTGTACCTAACTTAACTTGCACTTGAATTCATACATATACATAAAATCTTACTTTTCTTTTGTTCGGCACACCTAGGCGTTACGTATCGCCGTCCCTAGGGTGCTTGGATCTGTCTACACTTGAGCATTACGTATCGCCGTCCTCAAGTGCAGCATCATACCATATTCCAGAGTATGATCGCCATGTCATACCCCATCGAAGCGTGATCGCCATGTCACATTCATTAGGAATATGGAATCCTCATGCTATATTCCAGAGTATGATCGCCATGTTATACCCCATCAGGGCGTGATCGCCATGTCACGTTCCTTAGGAATATAGACTCATCATCATATCTTTACATGCCACATTCCAGAGTATGATCGCCATGTCATACCCCGTCGGAGCGTGATCGCCATGTCACGTTCCTTAGGAATATAGGACCTTCATTCGGTACTTACACTAGCTGGGTCATGCCATGCCTCATGTAAGTCCTACCCCCCATATTCTCACACTAGCTGGGTCGATGCCATGCCTGATGTGAGTGGGGCATATATTTAAATCTTTAATCTTTAAGTCTTTACTCTTTAACCTTTATTGCCCTTGGATAGCCTGGCCTTGGAGTGAGCTTATCAGCTCAACTCGTGATCATTGTCACACCAACTCACCCACAAGGGAATTCACACCTTTATGTTCATACTTAATATACTTAGATCTATTCATTCTCATGCGTTGTCCAGCATAGTCATGCTAAATGTACTCGTACATATGCTACATCAGTATTTCTCATATATCTCATATCATACTGCTTCTTGATTTATTCGTATATATTTCATATTATAAATTCCTTGTAATTTAGACACTCATGGTCCCCTAGACTCCTGCCGTAAATTCGGCAGCATAACGGATCAGGTCCGTTTCCCCATGAATAGTGCCAGTTCTCACGGGCAAATTAGTTATAACAACATAATCAACTTAAAACATATATATATATATATATATATATATATATATCAATATCAAACTGGCCATCCTCAACTCAAACTTTATATGTTTCCCTAATACTTGGTGAAATCTTCAATTGGGTCACTTTGTGAAACTATCACTTTGGCCATTCTACTACCTTCTATTCGATTCTGCCCGAATTTCATATGATCTACTTTTATTTCTATTCAACTCATTTAGATCTGAAATTTGGATATGTCATAGCTCTATATGCCTACTTTCTAACCTCTTTAGTCCCATGTCATTCTGATTTATATAAATCAAGATATTCAACCTTTATTTTGGCCTGTTCAGTCACTAGCCCGATTTACACTCCTGGGAATATAAATTCACTAAAAATCGAAACTAGACTCAAAACTTACAAAATTGGTCTCATATCAAAGCTAATAGGGCAACTTTCATTTGCCACCAGTTTCACTCCATTTGTTTAAGTATACCTCAAGTTATAAGTCCTGAAAGTCTACCTTCCTGAACTACTCCGTCTTGGCCTAGATTGGACATAGGACAACTTCCTCGATTCACTGGGAACAATCGGGACCATAACAAACTCGGAATCTTATATTGGGGTGTTCCTCTGTGTGTAAGCTTTCTAACAAAACTGGTTTCATTTAATTCGAAGTTGTATAGGATGAGTTATACCCTCCTCAAGTTGCAAATTCTTATTCATCGAGATCTGATTATGAGTTATTAAAAGGTAAAATGAATAAGAATTTGCAACTTGACAAGTTAAAGGAAACTTGTCAAGTATTTAAATATTATTTAATGGACGAAAACGAGAAAATTTATAAGCCCGATCCGTGCAGCAACATCATTTTAAATCCATTCCGTTTGAATTGGCATTTTCTCCATCATGATTATGATCATAAATATTTTGAAAAAACGACTACAATAATTAGCCTGGGGCAATTTATTTGTGAAAATGTATGTCTGCCCGGATGAAAGTCCTAAACCCTAGGTCAAACTTCAAAAATTGTATCTCCCTCAATACTAATCCAATAACCTTATATGATATATCTATGGAAAGCCCTGAATGTCTACTTTCATCTAAAAATGGTTTCATCGGATTTGACCGATTGTAGGCAAGCCGTACACTCCGCCGTACGGACTGCCGTGGAATCTCCACCAAGACAGCACCCTCATCCATCCATTTCTCTTTGTTTTCTTCTTCTAATTCTAATTGCCACCCAAGATTTCATGTTAATCCCATATTAATCCAATCATACACATCCAATATATCATCAAATAATCATAAAAAATAATCTTTCATGCATCCTTAGTTTAGAGAAATTAAGATTAGAGATTGAATCCTACCTCTTTGGAGTGTGATCTTGAGTTAAGTGTTGAAACTTGAATTGTTAGGACCTGGCTAAGCTTGAAGGAGTGATGGGGTTGGTGAGTGGAGAAGGGGAAAGAGAGCTGCAGTGAGGGAGAAGAGAGGGCGCAGAAAATGGGTCTGAATGAGCGGAGAAGAAGGTGTTATATAGGCATGAGTGGTAGTTAACTTGGAGGGTTCTGATTGGCTGAATTTCTTGTGGACAAAGTTTAGCTACGTCTCCCTTTTAGTGGAACTCACCGCCATACTATTTAAAATCGGAACTCGCCTCTATTCTGCTTCAAGTCGGAACTCGTCCCTCTTATGCTTGAGATCAGAACTCGTGTAGTTTTTACTCGAGCTTGGAGCTGAAGCCTAATGTCGGAACTCATACCAACTTGTTTGTGACTTGGGGAAATCCGGTTTATGTTGAGACTTGGAATCAAGGTCGGAGGTCGTAAGATATGCAGCTGACAATCAACTGATCTCGGAACTCCTAGTTCAAAGTCGGGACTTCTTGAAATGTCGGAACTCGTGTGATTCGAATCACATTTCCAAACCCAGGTACTTAAACTCGGAAGTCGGGAATTATATACGGTGTGGTCGGTGACATCGGAAGCCGGGTATATTTTCCTTGAGACATGAAGTCGGATCTCATGGAATTACGTTCATGTGTCTGGATGAGAGCGCCAAGTCGGAATTCCGGATTCGTGTATACCTATTCGAATGAAGTTGGAACTCATAATTCATAGGACCTGGCACTCCAACTCGATCGCGGAAATCGGGAATGAGAAGGAAAGATCTTGGAAATGAACTCGGAATCCAATTCAACTAAAACTCGTAGGTCGCATTTCATGCCCATTTTGAACCACCTAATGCCGGAACTCGGATATCACGTACTCGAGCCTAATGCCGTAAATCGTATACATGAAGTCGGATATTGGAAATCGGAAGCATCTCATTTAACTCGTAACCATCACGTGAAGTCGGAAATCGGATTGGACATGAAATCGAAAATTGGGCAAAAAATGAACTCGGAACTCGGAAATAATCATCTTATTGAAATCCAAAGATGAAGTCGGAAATTGGGATTGATCAATCCTGATGACGAAGTCGGAACTTGGAAATCGGGATGTTACATATAACATATCCAAAATTGAGGTCCAAATGAGTTGAATGGAAATTATGGCATGATTTATAAAAACCGGGTTGAATGACTATATTGAGGCTATAGCTTTGCCTTAAGGAGACTAATGCTTTTATGAGTTCTATAATAAATTGTGCATGCAATATTGTGACTTCTATGAGAAGTTGGTATTCTGATGTACTGGCACTATTCATAAGAAGGCGGACACGTTCCGTTATGCCGCCTAAATTTCGGTAAAGTATATGCATGAGTTATGAGATACATGTAGATGCATGTGCATTTTCAAGCAAGCTATGAAAGTTATGTTATGATGAACCCAAAGAATATGTTATGATGAAAGTTCCATGATACTTGGGCCAGCCCCGGATAAGAAGTTAAGGGGAATAGATCGGTGGGAAGGTCGGGGAAAGTAAACCCGGCATTCCTGTATAGGAACGAGCTCGATCCTGATAAGCAGACTATTACCCAGGAGTCTAAAATGGCCAAGAACTCCTAGGGGACCAAGTAATGGAAAAAGTTTATGAGTAAAGGAAAAGTTTATGAAAGAAGGTTAGCAAGCAAGCTCCACATGAATGCATTAATTGCATGATTACAAGTTATTTATAGTTTAACTATTATGTTTACTTGTAGCATATGTCTACTTATTCTGCTTATAGCATATGTCCACTTATTCTGTCCATTATACTGTGTGTTATTGTTAGTAGTTTAGTCAGATTCTTATATTGTTTAAAGTAAAAACTGGACCCTGCCTCGGACCAGACATTTCCCAACCTTACTAAAAATGAATAGTTAAGTTTAATCTCATATTTTCATAATTGATTAAAACCCGAGGCAGCTGAGAATGAACGCGACGTCAGTTAAACGTCACCCATGACCCTACTGAGAATTTTCTTAAATTCTCACCCCGCTTTGTATTTCCGCCTCATTCTCAGACGTGGACGATGGACATGACAGCTACCTTCTTTATTGAGGTGCCCGACTTGCAGCTTTACCATGACCCTGCGGTAGGCTCACTGTACATAGTCGGCTCTTGCCAGTTCCGCCTTTATCTTTTTAGTGATAGGGACTTTGCCGTCCCTTTGCACCATCCCACTTTTGATCCTGCCACCCCTTACATTGAGGTCTCACTACATGTGGCACACCCTCCGCCAGCACCCCCTGCACCGGCAGCGCCTATAGCTCACGCCGATTCTGCGCCAGACTCACCTCCGCAGGTAGTACTCGACATCCCCCTTAGCTCTGAGAGCGACCCGTCAGAGGCCACCAGCTCGTCATCCTCCTCATCAGGACCCAGTATTAACTACTCACCAGCCGGGCCAGGTATGGCCAATGGCTACCTGACTGAGTAGATCAGCCGTGGACAGTATTATATAGCATGACCCTCTTTTGGCAGTATGCAGCCTTGGGTCATAGACCTAGTGGTAGGCTTTTTAAAATGTCCTCTGAGGACCACATAGGATTAGGCAGACTTACATGGGCCTTATGTCCTTTGATATACAGTCCCTCTCATTTTGATATGTTGTATATAAACTAAAGCAGGGGCTTTTGATGTGTATATAAATATATATACAAATATATATAAGCATGTATTCAGTAATGTTAGTGCACTATTCCCATCTTTATGATATTCAGTTGAATTCGTTTCACTTTTAGCATAGCAGTACACCGTTTCATAACAAAAAAAAAGAAAAAAAAAAAGAAAAAGAAAATAGAGCATTAACACAGTAACACAACCTACTTAATTTCATGCTATGACTTAAGCATAACATTAAATTAGTAGGATGTTACACCGTGGCCGTCGCCACCATAAAATTTCGGTACTTACACTAGCTGGGTCATGCCATGCCTCATGTAAGCCCTATCCCCTATACTCACACTAGCTGGGTCATGTCATGCCTCATATAAGTCGTGGGTGAGGGGAACTTAAATTAGGTCACCTTCCCTTTTGAAAGATCACACCCCATTATTGAATCTCTTCTTATTAAAGCTTATGATGCAAAATATTTCTAAGTCCACAATTTCTATAAAATTTCGGCAGCATAACGGCTAGACCGAAACTTCCCAAAATTTTGCCAAACAGAGAAACCAACATCACAGTATCATTAAGCATCATATCATATCATCATTATCATACCATCATCATCATTTTATCATATTCCTCATCATCATATCGTATCATATCATATCAGTGTCATCATATGGACACATAAAGGCATACATATCACACAAAGTCTTATGAGCTTAGCTTAGCAAATTTGGTGCAAGCTTTTAATTGAGGTTGCCTCTTTTATAAATTCTTGTATTAGGCCTAGGGCCAATCTTATCTATTGTCCTCTTTAAAACTTTTTATGTTGAATTATGAAGGTTTTCCAATATTTAATGTAAGGGTATTAATGTCTTAAAGCTTATTCTTTATTAATCTTTAACTTTTACCCTAACCAGTTTTACTTTTACAGTGGGGCAGTAACTTCAAAAATTCACCATAATTTCATCTTTTACTCTTTTATTCAAATTTTGGTATTCTTATACGTCTCTGATTCTATTTTTAAACAATAGAAATCCCACTCAAAAATTCATTTTGTAGCTTGAGTTATACACATTTTATTCTGACTGTTCAGACTTGAAAGTTCATCTCGGGTCAGTGACTTTTAAACATTACTGTGAACTCCTCACAAGGAATTTGACAAAACTGTTTTATGGGGATGTTCCTCTATGTCTTAGCTTTCTAACAAACTTAGTCCCACTAAAAAATGTTCTGTATAACTTGAGTTATGCATATTTTATTACCTACTGCCCGGATAGAAACCCATCCAGGAACAGCTAACTTTGAAAATTCATATCTCTCTCGTTTTAAAGCCAAATCTCACATATTTTATATGTATGAAAAGATCTTTGAGTCTAATTTTACAGAAAATTAGTTTAATTCCATTTGGAGTTACATCGAAGAATTTATTGGTTGCGCCATACAGACTGCCAGAGTTTTCCAGTTTCCATGGTTTTGTTTTCAAGGAGTTTTCTTGTACAAACATTTAGTCTTTTCTTCAAGTGACCATTTTACATATCCAAACCATTTTTAAACTTTGAGATCTTGGTAAAAATCAATATTTTGAGTTCTAAAAAGTTGGGTTCAACATAAAACAAAATGCACCACTAAAGACATTTGCCAAGAAAAGAGCAAAATCACAAACAACCTCATATAATGAAAGCATGGCCATGAGGCCTTTAGAGCAAGCTTTAAAACCACTTAGCTATGGAGAGCTTAGAAGTTCTAAAGCTTGAAAAACATGACAAGCTTGGAGGGTGAAAATGGTTGGATATTGCCTCCTTCCTCTTGAGCTAGCAAATGAGGCTAAATGAGTGTTTGTTTGGCTCTACCAAAGACCAAAGAATGTGGTCCTTGATAAGTTAGTGAGGGTGGTGATAGAACATGAGAGTGATGGTGATGGAAAAGTGACAAGAACAAGAAAAGAACTAGGAAGAACAAGGAGAGGTTGAGAGGAAAAGGAGTGGCTACTTGGTGTCTTTGGGAAATAATGGAAATCACAAATGAGAGAGTGAGGGAGGGGCTTAGTTGGCGCAAAATGGGTGAGGGGCTGATTGGTTTTGCTTCTCCAATAAGCAAAGGGAAGTAGGTGAGTTTAACTTCTTTTTCAAGCAAGAAAGATAGGGACCTTGGGGTAAAAGAGTGAGTTGTGTTTTCTTTGAGTCTTGGCAATTGGGTAAAGACCATGTAGTGTGTTTTTCAAGTGGTTAAAAGCATGAGCTCTCTTAAGATTTGGCTTGGATGGCTATGATCACTCCAAGTGTCACCATCTTGATGGAGGATAGTACATCTCTTGTCATGACTTAAAGAATACTACTAACATAGACTCTTGATCTAATGGTGCATGATGAGAAGGCAAATGGATGGTTGGATTTTGCTCTTGTCCTTGGCCAAGATTTGGTGCATCAATTAGGAGAAATTTTTAAATCTTCAAAGCTATTAGAATTACCTAAGTTGTTAATTCAATTTGATTAGTTAAATTGCTCCCTGACCAATTTCGATTAATCACACTTTTAAGACTTTTTCCTCTAAAAGAACTGACCTTATGAATTATGTAATTAGGGTGTAAGGATTAATCTATCTCAATCGATTAAGGTAAAACAATTGTCTTGTACCTAATTAATAGGATTAGATTAACTTAATTATATTTCTAAGTTATGAATTAATGAGGTTCGAATGATTATGTTTTAATTAAAACATTTAGTGCGCTATGATTCAATTATTGACTCGACTCAATTTACTAAGCTCTTGCTCATCGAGATTAGCCGATTAGTTTTCAATTAATCGTTAACCTCTCTAATTAGCCAGGATCACGGAGCTAATTAGCTTAGACAAAAATTGGGGATGTTACAATTAATGTATAGTTTATGAACTAATATGGAAAGACTAACCATAATTAACCAATTTAGTTGATATTTTAAATTTAAAAACTAAATGTAGCTATAGCTAGTACATTGTTTTTCGCAAAATAATTACCATATGTTTTCAACTTATTTTTCTATTGTAACAAAATTATTTTTATAAAAGCCAATAACATAAGTCCAATTATAAGTTTCTTTTTCTAACTATTATCCACTAGTTGTAGTAAACTATTTTACAAATATAATAGTTTATGAACTAATATGCAAACACTATAAATATAATTAATCAATTTGGTAGATATTTTAAATTTATAAACTAATATTGCTAGGAAATTTTTTTTCTTACAAAACTATTACTATATATTTTCAAAATATTTTTTCAATTATATCAAAATTATTTTTAAAAAATTCGACCATGATTGGACCAAAAAACAACAAAAAAAAAAAGTAGTCCAAATTCCAAATTATCAAATATAATTTTCACGCTCGCATTAGAAACAAAAACATCAACTATTTTAGGTATCCACCCACCTTCCCACATCTAATTGTATGTATACTGTCAAGAATTTATTTACTTTTTTTAATCCATAAATTACCCCTAATTCATCAATAAAAGAAAAGTACAAAACTAAACAAATGCAAACATCCTTTTTTTCATATTGCAAAATGAGTTGTAATTTTAAATTTAATTATCATTCAATTATTTAATAATAGCAAACTAATTAAGAAATATATTACACCAAAAAAAAAAATTCAAATCCATCCAAGCACCGCCAGCAACAAACTATTATACATAACATTAGTAAACTTTTGAAAAAAAAATTTAACACATAATAACAAATTTAATTTCTAAAAAAAAAAAAACTTACATTATGCTCGAGAATTTGCTCAGAAATATATTGTTGTGGATCTACTGTTTTATCCTGAACCATTTTTATAAATAATTTAATTTATTCCCTAAATAAATTAATATTTTTTTATGCAACTATCATAATATAACACACTCTTTCTCTTCTTCCAAAAACCAAACATAGCACTTCTCACACAAAACACAACACCCTTCTAGGCAATCCTCCCTCTATTTATACTCACGCACCCTTCCCTCTGTTTATACTCATCCAGAATGCATTATTGGTGTAACCCTTTTCAACCAATGCATGTGAACATTGGTGCAGAGATTCACACAGAGCATTGCCAGTCAATTTGAAATTTTTGAATTTTGAATACAAGGAATCTCATGCGGCTATCCTGTGGCTAATCATCATGCAGATTGAAGGTCATCACAGTCAAAGAAACACTCATTTTTTTTCCCTTAATCCCAATAAGAAAAAAAACTTATTTTTTCTTTTCTCTCTCAGTGTGTCTTCCTCTCTCTTCTACTTCAAGTTACTGGATTGAAATCGAAATGAAAAAGGAATGATTCAAAAAAGAACAAAACTTGGACAAATTGTGATGCTATTATATATTATTGTACTCCTTGTCACTCATGGTTACGTTCATAGATGGAGGCATGCTTTCAACAAAATGCCACACACCAAAATGACGTGGCAACTCCCTGAGGAAGTCGAAATTTCCGACTTCAATTCATGCACTATTCCTCCTCACATGCGCAGCAGCAAAAGTAGGCGACGTGGCGACGTGGCAACGCCCTACAAAAGTCGGAATTTTCGACTGCAGGTGCAGTCACTATTCCTACCAGTGTTGTTCTACACTGTTCCTCCAACATATAAATCAGAATTCTCGATTTAATCTTGTCTTGTCCAACACCTGCCAACAGTTAAAATCAGATGTTAAATGTAGTTAACAAACTAAAATCATAATTTCCAATTTTATTAAACTCCATATTATGGTAAATACCCCCAAATGCCATATTATTGCATATATTACTCTACAATACCATATTAAAAATATAAACCCTAGATTGGGCTGGTTTCATTTTTTGAAACTGAACATCATACTAAATTGATCGGCTTTTTCCCACAAAAAACCAAAAAAAAAAAAATAATTTTTTCGGTTTGAAATCAATTTTAGACTTTTTCAATTTGATTTTATAGTAAATTTCAATTTGATTTAGTAATAAACACTCATACTCAGGATACTGGAGTGAACACATTAGTATCAGCAGTTTGTGAAAATATAACAAGATAATAGGTTTTTTAAACAAAATAATTTAATTAAATATTTCATTAATCTATTTTAATTCAAAAAACTCGAGATAATTTAAGTGAAAGAGTTTTTTTTATTAAAATAGATAAAAGAAATGGTTAAGTAAATTATTTATATAATGAATTATTTTAATTGATAACATCAATAATTAAATAAAATATTTAATTTAAATTTATAGTTGTATTTATCATGAATTTAAATAAATAACAATTAGTTTACTTTATTAAATATTTTTTAATTTTTATTAATTGAAAAAGAGAATAATTTATTATATATATTGATAGTGAAAAATAATTGTATGTTCTCAGCTAGTAGAATTGCAAAAAAATACTAAATTATTATGGTAGTCACCCTAAGATAGTTATCCATCATAATTTGTCATCTTACAATTTAATATTTTAAAAGTAAACATGATAAAATAACAATTTGTTATTAATGATTTAAAAAATTCAAAGATAATTTTATTCAAATTTTTTATTCTCTATTTGCAATTATCCTTGCACACTTTTTGACTCTATATTATATAATTATAATAATTTATATATTTCATTCTATTTTATTTATTATTTATGTTACCGAAATATAAAAATACAAAATAAATAAACAAATAAATTGTGCTGATACTAAGGAATGGTAATAGGCATCTATAGGGGAACATACCCCCGCCCTCCATTTCCATTGAAAGATTTATATCTATCTCCATCATAGGTCTTCATTCTTTTACCTCCACGAGAATTTGAAGGTTGAAGGTTTTTAACTTTTCTATGCATTAAATGTCATTGAAAACTTAAAAATCTTACTTTTTCAATAAATTTTTTTTTATTTTTGTTTCCTTTTATGAAAACTTATACTCTTAAACTTAAATAAAGTATACATAATATCGATAATTTATTATAACACTATTAACACAATAAATCTAAATTAACATTGAAAGTACATGATGAAAATTCAACAATTTTAACAATAATTATAATCATAGAATATTAATTTTGGTATGTATATATATGAGATTATTTTGATATATTATTACTGTAAAACTCTTATACTATCATCTAATCATATATTTTTATTTATAACAAGGTAGTAGATGATGAAGGCACCTCTATTAATATGTCAATACATATTTGGATATTTGTGTAAAATTTGTTTACACTGACACTGCATCAAAATTATATATATTTGGATGATATATCAACTTATACTGGTATAAGTTAAACTAACATTTTATATCATTGAGTAACTTTTTACCAAAGAAATTTTTTATAAAACTAATCATTGGATTGAAAATTTATATGTTATAGATCATATTTATAAAATTTTACATTAATTTGAAATCATTTAATAAATATATATTTATATATATTTAAATCAATATAATACATATTTCTTAAATATATGTAAAAAAAAAACTATTTGATCACATCTTTAATGATGTTAAATTCTAAAAAAAAATTGGCACAAATAATTTTCATGATACATAACTATAATTCAATTATTGAATTAATAAAAATTATATTTTATAAAAAGTTATTAAAGGTGAGAGTATACAAACTTTTGCACCGGTGTCAATTGGTCGCTCATATTCAAAATATATTGAAATAATTTTAAAATATATGAAATTTGAGATTTGTTAAACTAATTAATAATTAATATTGTTGACAAGCAAATTTAAAGAAGATCTTATCGTAACAATACTTGAAATTTAGTATTAATTTTAATATAAGATAATCAAAAGAATTTAATTTTAATATACTATTAATATAAATACATAGATATTTTAATAATAATTTAATAAAATACTTTTTATCAAACTCTATAAACAATTATCATTAAACTTTATATATGTATATATATATATATATATATATATATATATATATGCATTTTTTCAAAAATATATCTCTCTACATGAGTTACATCCCCTTAATAAACAAATCAATTATTTGTTAGTATATCTAATATATGAATTATGTTTACATAACTTGCAATAATATATGTAAATAACTTCAACATATATGAAATATGAGGCTTTTAAAACTAATTAGTAATTAATATTGTCGAAAAATTATTCTTAAGAATATTTTATTGCCACCAAGGTAATCAAACTCGAGAGTTTAAGTAAACTCATAGAGCCTCCATAAGCTCAACTCATAAACTCATAAGAGTTTACCTAATATTAAAAAATATTTAAAAAAATGTATCATACCGATAAAAATAAAATTCAAATAGAACACCAACATTAAAATTAAGCATCATTGTTACAACTCCATAATAAAGCATACACAATGACATAATGATAAATTACAATAGTACATTTCATGTCCAATTAAAGCAAAGCATAAGATACTAATGGTTAAACTTAAAAGAAATCCAACAATTCAAGTCTTAGAACTCAAATCCTCCAACATCTTCAATGTCATCTCCAGCATCATCATCATCATTATGTTCTTCTTTCTCTTCATCAGATGAAGCTTCTCCAACAATAGCATTAGCAATCACATTTTCAAGGTCAACTAAATTTGTGTTATTTGAACTCCCAATTAAGTCACCACAATCTAAATAAGGACCTTCTCCGTAACGCAACAGTTTTAGACATCCTAAAATACAAATCCAAAAAAAATACAACCAAGCACTAGTACATACAAATCAAACACAAGATAACATCTAAAATTAAGCCAACACACACAAAATATAAAATCAAAAATTTTAAATTAACACATTGGTAGAATTGACTTGCTACACAACTAACAATAGTCAAAACACAAGTAGAAACCAGTAAACCACCATAAATTGAGACACACTTAGCCGTGAATAAAGACTTGCTACCTAGGACAAAGATAAATAGTTCAAGGATGAATGGCAGCCAACAAAGCAGCATGAACAAGATGGCGTGCAGGAAGGCAACAAACAGAGCACAGCAGCATGAACAGAGCAACATGAAGCCACGAACACTATGAAGGAAGACGTGCAGCGGCGCACGAAAAGGTGCAGCAGTGTGTAGCTGTGTGCGGTGGCAGCCAAGGTAAGCCCTTGAAGATGTAGATGCGTGCACTAGCAGTGAGTGAGTGAAAGTTTCAAAGGGGCTTAGGACAGAAGTGTTTCACGAAATGGGGGTCGAGATACACGAGCGCTAATGAGCTACTGAAGGATGAACAAAACGATGTCGTTTTTGCCCTCAAAATGACATCATTTTTTTTTTTGAATGGGTATGGTTGCAAACTCTTAAACTCGGGTGTAAACTTGCGATTTTATACGAGTTTAAGCAAGTTTACTTGAGTTTACTCATAAACGAGTTTATAAGCGAGTCAACTCGATTTTGTTACCTAAACTCATACAATTGTACGAGTTAACACGCGATTCTAATAACCATGATTGCTATAGCAATACTAAAAAAATTACTATCATAGTAATAAGATAACTTAGTCGACATCAAATTTGTATAATATTAAATAAGATAAATATAAGAATTTAATTTTAATATATTATCTACATCCAACAAAATTTAAAATACTCAAAGTAAATAAATTTTTATAGTTATTTAATCATGTATATTGTAGCATAAATAATATTATTTTAATTTTTAATATATTATTTAGATAGGAGAAAAATATAAAAAAAGAGAAAATTATTTAGGTAAATAGAAATAGCAGAGAATGAATATTAATTCTGTGAGAGGACTACTTTAACTTATCAAAAAAGTTAAAGTAGTACTTAATATGAGTAAAATTACATTTCAAAATTGTCTATAATTATAAATTGATTTAGAGAAGAAGGAAGTGAGTTTTTTTATCCAAGACAAAATATGGAGCTTGCTAACCTCCACCTGAAGGTGTGGAGATTAGCATTTTCCATATATAGGTACTCTTCTTTTGTTTTGCATTGCGTCCATATTATTTGCAAATATTATTTCAAATTATTTAAACATGATAAATATATTAAATGAACTAACAATAATTGATATGTTTTTAAGGAATATAACCTACATGGAGAGATATATTTTTTTAAGAAATATATATATATATATATATATATATATATATTTGAAATTTTCAGTGATAATTATTTATGAAATATTTGTTTAGCATATAATAATATTACTTGTATTTTAATTATTAATATATATTTTTTTTTGTTACATCAGGAAGAAAGACAACAACTACACTCTACTGAAAGTGGCACCAACATTACCCCCTTGGACCAGCAAAAGAAGCTCATTGTATGGGGAATTAAAAAAACTAGATCTCTCCCTACTCTTGATCCTGATTTGGCCATTTCATCAACACTAAAATTGCCTTCCTATAATGTATGCTCCAAATAAACTTCCTAATCCCGCTTAAGAATGGAGTGAGGTGTCCTTTTTTTAGTAAGTGTGGTGTCTAATATCTTTTTCAGAAATCTCAAGAGGGTTGTCATATTTTTTTAAAAAATTATATTGTATAAAATGTTATTTTGTAGTCTAATTCTAACAAGTGTATAATAGTGTCAATTAATCCCTCCTAATACTTTTCAAAATCATCACTATAATTGTTACTAATACAAGTGTCACTAGCATAATCGACAGAATGCTCCATACCGTTACTTTCCATCTTCTGCTCTTTCGCTTCTTTACAAATATAATACAACAACCAACCAACAATTTAAGATGAATGTCACCACCTTTAACCACCTGCACCATGTATGCACAATAAAGAACTCACAAACATGGTTTTGAAAGGTGAAATAAATCCAAATAAATACGCTACATAAACTTCTTGTTAGTAAAACCACATATTCCAAAATTACACCATATGTTAACAAAAAAGCAGCCTATTAAGAGTTAATCAATCCCAATCAAAGTAAATAGTTCACTAAATTGAGTTGTGAAATAAAATATCAAATTATAACAAAAACAAAACCAAGTTTGCCAACTTCAAATCCAATTCCTAGCTATTCTTTATTTAAAAATTTCAATTAACATAGTGGATTATATGTCTTTACTGACCATTTAAATTCTCTCAATATCAATGTTAAAGTTACAAATCAACATAACATGATCTTTGTGAGTCTGGGAGCAAGTCCAGTCGTGAGTTGGGGTCCATGGCTACCTCCTCTAGCTCTCGTTGGTCAAGGTTCACACCACGACTTCCAACGAGAGGCACAATGGTCAAGTCCCAAACCTTGATAGAGACGATGAGTAAATGACATAATACTAAAGATGCAATGGTGGTAACTTACAAAGTAGTTGGAGGAAGCAATTAAGAGCTCAAAGATACTTCAAAAATTAGATGAAAGCTATAATGAAAATGCAATTGGAATTGGTGGCAAGCTCATAGGATAGGTTTGATTTGATGCAAGAGAGGTGCTTCGCTAATGTAGTGAAGTATTCAAAATCCTTAAAAAGGCTACTTTTTCTTTTCATTTCAATTTTAAAAGAGTAAAATACACTTAACTCTCAGAGATATCACGAAATTACACTCTACTCCATTAGTTTTACCTACCTCTTATCAAATTAACCTTGGTTTAACTCAATTAGTATTATATCAAAGAGCAAGTTAACTAAACATCACCTACCATTGGTCAAGTGACCATATAAGTGGGAATTGAAGAGATTGAACATCTCCACCATCACTCTCGCGATTTAGTCTACACCACCCCTCCAACAAAGTGAAACATGACACCATCAACATGGAGAAGAAAGGAATCTACGATTTTCATCATAGCATGTGTAAAAGGAACCAGCTTTAGACAACTCAAAAGTAAGAAGCTTCATGGTATGATTTAAAGTTTTGGTCTTGTTACTTGATGTTTGTATTGTTTTTTGGTGTTTGGGTGCAAGAACCAACTTTGCGAGGTAAGTTCAAGTTTAGTGAAGAATAGGGCAAACTCATAATAGTAAGAAAAATAGAGAGGCTAAACAATCACAAAGCGAAAATAAAAAATGACATTTGTGAGCACTGGAAGCACTATGCAAGCAGGATACACTTTGGTTGTGATAGAAAAGCATAACAAGGGTGCATGGTTTTGTCAAACCTCATCATTTTGTGGATTCTCCCATTTTCTCTCTCAAAATCCCCATTCTCTCTTCAATCGTTTTCCCCCACGACTGATAAATTCATCACCAAAATCGTTTACCTAAACGGCGTCACTATCATCACCCTCTTGTTGTTATGTTTATGCTATTAAGTTGAGATAATGTCTCAAGATTTGCTTTTGAACTAGTTACTTGAACTCACTTATATACACAATATTCGATATTTGTATTGTTTTCTAATGTATAGTGTTTTGGGTGAATACTTTTGTTAAAACTTGGATTGTTGTTGGATACTAGTTTGTGATTTTCAATTCTAGAAGTAGAGACTATGTCTTTATGCATTTGCTTCAGGCCATAACAATCATATTTCTCTAACAGTCATTTTTAAAAAAAAAAAAAAAATTTGGCCTTTAAATGGTTTACCATGGTTTAAAGGAAAATTTTGTTAGAATATTCCAATAGATGTTAATAGGGAGTTAGGATAATGGGATAAAGTAGTATTTCCAAATACCTAAATGGGCTTAAGTTTATTTTACTCATTTTAAAACAAAGCATGATTAACAGCCTAATTAAACTATTCACCATCATCCACCTCACAAATGGCCCACTCAAATATCAGCTCCATGTGCAATCCTTTTATTAATCTACGTCACAATTGCCCATGCCTTCCAAAATTGAGCTACACTTGAGCAAACACCTAAAACGAAAACTCGAACTTTGCCTTCCTGGTATTTTTTTTCTTTTATTCTATTCATATTTTTCTTGGGATTTTCTTTCGTACCCTTGTTTTCATAAAAGTATCGATATTTTTTTTATATTTAACAATTGTGATTTAATCACAAGTTTTATAAATTTTAAATATAATTAAAAAATAATTAAATAATATAATAATTTGAGTTAATAAAATACATGGTAAACTTTTTGACACGTATAACTAAATGGGAGTTCTCTGGTGCAGATCCAAAAATATATGCACATGAAGACGTGAATTGGATCAAATAAATAAGTGATATGTGGAATAGTATACCGTACAATTGATCACATATGGTATATCAGATAATGACCCAATTACAGTAAACATTTTCTCTCTCTTCGCAGCTTCCCGCAATCTCCTTCTTCCTCTGTGGCCTCCACAGCAAGCCTGGCCTCTGGTAAATACCACTGGTAGTTTTCTTTCCTCCACCATAGCTTCACCAGGGCATGCCCGAAGGATGACAAAAGATCACCCAATCACAACACGTTAAACCAAATAAAAAATCATAAATCAATATGAATTAGAATAAAAATAAAAAAAAAGGGAAACCAAATCTTAGGGATGAAAAATAGAGCAAAATTGTAGCAAAATCAAATCTTTGAATATATTCAAATTAGATTACATTACAACTCAGGCAGAATTAAAACAGAGCAAATCAGTCAACTCAGAATCAAAAGAGACATGCAAACTACACTCTAGCCAAACTAATCCCAAACCAAAATTCCAACAAAAAGAATATACAATCTAGAAACCAAAACTCCCAAGAATCAGTAAGAAGATCCAACCACCACAAAATAAATAAATAGAAGAGAAGAAAAGATTGCTTTGCCCCCACAACAATGGTGCCTCCGCTCATTAGCCACCATTGCGAAGCACTCGCTATGCCCTCGAATGCATTGCATAAACCATCACGAACCACAGAGCCCCCATCACTGGAGACATGACAGCCCGCCACCATGAACCACCGTTGCACGCTAGCCCACCTCAATCATTGCAAAACATTGCGCCATTATTAGTGAACCTCCCCATCCAATGCGACCCAATCACATCTAGATGTCGTCTTCTCTACTGCTTCATGTTTGAGCGGATCTGAGTTTGAAGAAGGACAATAGCAAAGAAGGATAGGATGACTCGATGGTCGATGGTCACTGGGTTAGGGTTAGGGTTGGGCATTAACACATTGGAAAATTGGATGGGAAATGAAGGGAGATTGGAGCAGTTGGGGAAAGAAAGGAAAAAGCTCATGGTATGTCACATTTAATGAGTTGTATGGAACACCTTCCATATGACATTGATACAATTAATATTTTTATAGTGCAGTTTTTTTGTATTCGTGCCAGAGTAATCGTCACAACTAAAAGATATTGATACCTTCGAATTTTATACAGTACGGAGTAAATGCTATTTTTCTCACTTTATTAGGTTCAAAGCAACTGCCGTTCTCGCTTGCGTTCACATTCTTTCCCTTCGCTGCTACATATTCCCTCACGCTACCAGTCGCGACTTACTGGTTGTATTACTCACCTTCTCCTTCACCAACAACGTCGTTCCCACAATCACATCCAGGTTCGTCATCCACCATCTACCGTTTCGCTTCCCCTCAAAAAGTCACCGTCACCCGCTTCCTCAACTCTTCGCGCGTCCCTATGGAGACAACATCGTCCGCTCCCCCACCCAATCCGCCCCGTCCCCGACCAACCTTCCGCTCTTTCCGCTGCTCCTGTTTCAGACGCTGCTGTCGCTGTTTCTGCTGTTTCTACTCCTTCCCCTAACCCATTTCTCCACAAAAACTTCATACTGTACTCTTTATTCGCCATCAATATTGGATTCTCAACCTGGTCGACTTACTAAAACCCTGTCCTCATTCCGTGCGAACTCAATAAAGAAGAATACGATCATGCTCAATAACGAAGAAGAGCAAGAAGAAGCGGAAGAAGAAGAAGATGAAACAATTAACTTCATGGGTAAGTCTCCGTGTGTGAAGGGGAAGATATTAGAGGATTAGACACAACACTTTTTCCCTTTGAAGTGTTTCGCGGTGGATTCTTGGGCTAACAAGTACTCCGAGGGAACGCCAGGTATTGGGTGGTTAGTTAGAGTTAGTTATGACAGTTACTTTCGCTTAGTTGGTTATGACAGTCAATTAATGAATCATATTATAATTCATTCTTTCACTTCAATACCCGGAGCGAAGTACTACACGGGTAACCAGCACACCGACCAGATTGAGTCCCTTTGCTGCAAACGCGCCTCGGAAGCCTTTGATCCCGATTCCAACTTTTGGGGTGTGAATGCTCAACCATATTGCTGTGTTCAGTGGTGTTTTGCAACCCGAGGATCGGATCATGGGTTTGGACTCGTTGTCTCGAGGGCATTCGAGTCATGGTTATTGTGCTCAGAGTAGGAAGAAGAGGGTTTCTGCTACTTCCATATTCTCTGAGACTCTGTCTTATAATGTGAATCCTAAAACGGGGTACTTAGACTATGAGAAGCTTGAGAAGGAAACTCTGGATTATAGACCCAACGTACATGTTTGCAGTGGGAGTTCTTATCCCAAAGATTGAGATTATGGGAGGTTCAGGCGGATTGCTGATAACTGTGGGGCGATTTTGATGTTAGTTTTTGTGTCTTGTGGTCTTGCGGTCTTGTGGCAGCTAAGGTTCTATCTTGCTTCTCTATCTTCTCTCATTTTGTGTTACTTTTTGATTAAGGCTTCAAATTTAGTCATTCAAAGTGTAAGCGTAGATAAAAATAGTCTCTGATATTTTAAAATCATCATTTTAGTCCCTGATAATGATATTGTAATCCATCAATCAAATCAACCCTACGTTAATATATCAGGACTAATTTGAATAGGATTAATTTGACTTATGAGAATAAATGTTAGGGATTAATCAGGATTAAATGATAATTTTTAAATGTTCGGGCTATTTTGATCAATGGTATTATAATTTCAGGGACAAATTTGACGGTTTATTCCTTATTGTTCCTATCTGATTATGAATGTTTGTAATTGTTTATGCGCTTGTGAGATTACTGAAACTCTTATTTAGTTTTCCTTGGAGGTTAGAGGAAGTTAGTTATATGTATGTGTTTGAATTGAGCTTCTATGAGATAGTTTCCTTGATTCCTTGCCTTTTAGTAGGGTGTAGGTAGGGCATCAGCCACAGCAGAAACTGGTATTTACTAATATTTACGGAGACAAGAACGCAATTATTCTTTCATTCTTCCTAAAGAAGGAAGCAAACATCAGAAAGCATATTTACCTCATCTTTGTTTGCTCCTCTCCTGAATATTTTTATGCTTAAATTTTCGTGAAATTACTTTTGTGAATGAAAATTCTATATCATAATAGGTAATTGTTTTTTAATTCCATTAGTCACCTTAATGAAACAAACTAAGGGTGGTGCAGCTTACTGTTTATATTTGTTCAGTGGAAATCAGATTGTTTGTCTGGATAACGAAGTATACATTAATTATGCTTGTTTTTGATGTTGTTCTGGTCTCAGATTTATGATGCATAGTATTTTTAATTGAAGAAATGGCATGTGTTTGAATTATGGCTGTAGAATTTCTTCAGCTGTAATATGCTTGTGTGCCATATGTGCTTTCCCTTTTACCGGTTTAGTTTTGTAAAGGATTTTATTTTCCCAGTGTATGTGTGAATATACTTTTAAATTTACTAACTGCTATTCTCTACAGGAAGTTGCTAGTCCATTCGATTACTGTGATATTGTTACCTCTACAACCCACAAAAATCTCAGAGGTCCAAGGGAAGGTATAATCTTTTATAGAAGAGGGACAAAACCAAGGAAGCAAGGCATGGCTCTTAACCATGGCGATAATAGTAGTTATGATTTTGAGGAAAAGATAAATTTTGCTTTATATCCATCATTACAAGGAGCTCCTCACAATCATCACATTGCTGCTCTTGCCATTGCCTTTAAACAAATTAAAACTCCAGGGTACAAAGTATAGAAGAAAAATGCAAAAGCATTATCATCTGCTTTGTTGAAAAGAAAATGCAGATTGGTGACTGATGTGACTGACAAGTATCTGTCGCTTTGGGATCTGACAGCACTTGGATTAATTGGTATTTTCTGCTTCTACTTTTAACAATATGTCTTAAAAATTATAACTGCATTCAAAATGACTTTGATGGTTCAATAATAAAATTTGTTATTTGACACACTGGTGGTGGAAAATATTGCAACTATATAAGTAGCTTAGATTTTATGATTTTTGTATCTTAAAATAAAAAATTGTATGATTTTGTTAAAGTCATATAGAAAACAAAGGCCTAATAATATTTATGAAGAGAAAAATATTTGGTAGGGAAAAGTTCATGTAACTCTGATTTGTCTTGTTTAGACTTTGTCACCTTGTGGTTTGAAACATATTTGCACTACTTGTGGCTTGTTCTGTTAGCACATAACCCATTTAACTTTTTTCTTCATTTTTGCCTCCAAATAACAGGGGGAAAAAAAAAACTCAAATAACCCCGCCTCCCTGTGTGATTGGGGTTATGATATTAGGACCAAGCTGGACATGAATTGTGGCTACACTCTGAATGAACTTCGTAGGTGTTTCATGTTTATATGTACTAAATTGGAGCCTTATTTTTCTCTTTGTATAGGTCTTTCCTAATCTAATCTTCTTAGTTGATGTCAATCAGTAAAGGAACTAAAGTTTCAAGGGATACAGGTAAAAGTAAGATTTTAGATTTAAGGATAGGTCAAGACTAAGAAACTTGGCGGATCGAAAATTTATTACAAGTGTGTTAGATCAGGGTGGGTTGGAAGACATTAAGATTAAGGACCAAATTTTGAGCGCTGTGAGTACTTCTTAGACAGAAGCTTTGGTGGTAGAGTGGACTATTTACATTCTTTCTCAGGGTCTTTGGCTATTGGGCCATTCAAGTGAGAAAAAATTAGTCTTATAAGGGGGAAAGAACTTGTATTGTCTAGTTATGATGAAAGATGCAAGGAAAATTAAAATTAAATGGAAAAGAATTTAAAGAAAGAGGGGATAAGCAGCTTAAGGCTTCATGCCTAAAATATCCAAACTGGCTTAGGCTAAAAATAACTGACCTTCAAAATTCTGTTCATATGAGTTATGACACTACTATGTAAGTGTATATGGTGTAAGTTATATAACTTTGATAGTTATGCGTCGATTGTTTGACCAAGAGATTCTACAGCATGAATCCTACTATTTAAGAATTAAGTCCTAGTATGTCTATTGCTGCAACTCTAGATGTATGCCAGACATATTTAAACGATTCCATATTCTTAATATCTTGAAGGACATGTGGAAATCCAATATGTAAACTTTACTCAATCTTATTTGTTTACCACAAAAATTATGGATAGGTTTCGAAAGTGGTACACTAAATTCCAGCTTTTAATAGATTTAATAGGGCATGTTTTCTTTAATATATTTGTTTTACTTGTCTCAGTTTTTATTTTTTCCAGTATCTATTTTTAATGAAGCTCCTTTAGGTTAATTTACATGAAACTTCAATAGGGCATGTTTTCTTTAATATATTTGTTTTATTTGTCTCATTTTTTATTTTTTCGAGTGTCTATTTTTAATGAAGCTCTTTTAGATTAATTTACATGGACAGGGGAGAAGATGAACAATTTCATCTTATTTGTTTTCTGCTGACACTTTTTCTCCCTTCAAATCTTATTGTTATGAGTCGTAAGGATGATAATTTCTGTGTTCTACTTGGTTTGTCAAATTGTAATTCCAGCATGCATATGCTTGTGCATTTTACTCATGCTTTCTAATGCTCCTTTTCTGCTGGTTTTTGAAGTTGAAGTTGACATGGGCTTGCTCTTTAATTCATTTTATTATCTAATGCAGACAAACTATGAGAAGGTTTGTGAAGCATGCTGCATCACTCCATTTATGGTTCCATCTCTCCTGGAGGAGTGAGAATTAGTGAGTAGCTCTCCCATATATGTCTGACATTATGGTATAGTTTCAATTTATGTTATGTTAATTAATAATTTATTGATATATGCTTAGCTTGTCATTACCGTTTATATACTGCAGCAAGTCTATGATCTAAATTTCTAAATTCATTCAATCAATTGAAACTATTGGAAAAAAAAAAAAAAAAAAAAAAAACTAAACTCAGTCAATGTTTTTCTGGCTTCAACTTCCACTTATTAAGTAAATAGTCCTTCAAATCTCTTTTGTTTATTTTGGGTGGGATTGATATAAACCATAGAATCCAATGAGATGCAAGTTCTGTCCGATGAACTTCCTATGAGAAAAGTTCTGTACATGAGATCATTTAGATAATCCCTGTATTTTTGTCACATAAATTCTTGGACTCTAAGGCAAATGCTATGTAGTTTCTCTGTTTAAAGTATAAAGTTTAAACTAATTACTATTGGATCTTCTGAACATCTTTATATTTTACTTCAGCGCCATTATTTCATATGTAGTTAGGTACTCCTGCAATGACATCGAGAGGCTGTTTAGAGGAGGATTTTGAGAGCACAGCTGATTTTCTCTTGGGCGCAGCTCAGATTACAAGCATTATACAGAGGGAACATGGAAAATCATGCAAAGATTTTCTCAAGGGTCTTCAGAATAATAAAGGTGTTATTGAACTGAGATGTCGAGTTGCGACATTTGCTTCCCAATTTGCCACACCAGGATTCGAATTTGATTTGAACTTGTAAGGTAGGCTGCCTCCATACATCCATTATATCAAAAGGATACACATCTTGGCATACCATATTTTGCCTGGTAGCCCATTTGGTTTTGTTCCTCGCTCATATCTTCACAAAGTGAGCTCCTGTAAATAGAAGTGAGATCATACTGCCATGGCCATATATCATACTGAGTAAACACTGCCTAGCGCTGACTTTGATATTGTACAGAGTATACCTTCTCCGTACCACAATTGTTGTGGCTTTGTTTATGAAGAAACTTCATTAATTACATGACACTGCTAGAACCGTAAATAAATAAAGAGAGGTCTTACTTTATAGTGATCATCTTGATATGTCATTTGAAGCATACAAAAGCTTATTCTATAGTCATATTTGGATACATTTTTCTCTACACATTCCTGTTTGTGGAGCCTAACGCATGTCATAATTGATTTAAGAAACTTGAGAACTACATTCTACCAAAGAACCTGTCACCGTTTGTACATTGATCATGGTACTGTTAATGTGGGGGAATTGTTGTCTACCTTAAAGCAGCCATTGCTTTATTGTGAGGGTGGCTTTGAAACCACCCTTTGTGCCTGGCTGTCAACCGGCATGCTGGACTCAGACCAGTATATTACTCATCTTTTTTTCTCTGCATGTTTGCTCTTTCAGTATTATTTTAATGTTCCATTTTAAAGCAGCACTCATATGAACCCCTGAGACGAGGCAAGGCATGAATTTCCAGCAAGGGACAAAGGGCCTGAGATACGGTTAGAAATGAAAAATGGCGGCTGAAAGTTTGTGATATATTTAAACATTCGCACACCCCAAAAAAAGGGTAGTAGGAGAATTTTGGAAAAAACAACAAATTCTCAGAGAGAGAGAGAGAGAGAGAGAGAGAGAGAGATAGAGAGACTTGTCATGTGGTGGAAGTTTTCGTCATCAGCTCTCCATTGCTTTCAAAGTAAAACTAAATCAGACAAAAGCTTCCGAGGAGCAAAACAGGAATCTCAAGAATGCTCCCAACAGTCCTAAACTTACTGGAATGACTAATCATTTAGTATAACAACTCATGTGAGCACTCTCATTCACTGCCAAAGAAAAGGACTTTAAAATTAATCTGACACTGTTCCTTTGGTCATTTGTGCTTTTTTTTGTTTGGGGGGGGGGGGGGGGTTCATTTTTCAAGCTGTAATTAAGGGAAAAAGCGAAGTCTGGCATAGAATTCAACTGTCAAGCAAGATAATTAATCTATTGTCAACTGTGTTTCTAGACCCATAGCCACATTCAATTTGAGAATCTTCTTCATTGACTTCTGCAGCATCAGCAACGAAGTTTCAACTATGTTAACTAACCTTGTAAATAACAGAAAGAGACCACAAGAGAGAAAAAAAAAAAATCGATCGGTTTAGTTGGATTTATTGTTTTAGTTTCTAAAATTGAACCATACCAAACGAAATTGATAATATATTACACACACACACACACACACACACACACACACACACATATATATATATATATGTTAATACTAAATTTATTCAAATATTCTTATTATATCTTAATTCAATATTTTAATTTTGTAATTATCTATTAATTCTTTTAATTTACTCAATATGAAATTTACTTTTTTATATTTTATAAAACTTTTTAATAAAAAACTAAAAATCAAACCAATTCAAACCAATTTAAATTGGTTTAGTTCAATTTTTCAATTATAATCAAACCGAACCAAACCAAACTGAAATAAAATTTATTATTTGGATTGGTTGAATTTTTGCCTCAAAACTGGCTCAAGCTAAACTGTGAACACCCCTAGTTACTTTTACATGTTTCATTCATAATCTTTTACCACACACTAATCGGTCTTTTGCAACCATATATACTCTCTTTTAACCAGTTTAATTAATTATTCCATTATCTCTAATTATGGGACAGGGAAAAAAGGGAATGGTGATTCCTCATGATCTTTACTCTCTTAGCCCTTGCACATTTGAATATATTCATTTCAATTTCGTATTTCAAAGTAGTATATTATCCAAACCAAAGGTATAATTGTGATTGTATATTATCCACAACTATAACAAAGAAACAAATAAATATTATCCATGCTATTGATTGAGTAGATTTGACAATCTCTATGGTTTTGTGACTAGACAATGTCTCTATAGCCTATCAGTTTCATATAATTAGTATTTGATTTGATTTTAGAATCTATATTAGAGGCTTATTTCTACATATTTCATCAATTCGGGGTATCTTGTTTGGTTTATATAAATTAATGCATAATTTGGTATGCTCAACCAATTGTGAGTACTTATTTTAGTTGGATTTATTGAAAGTTTTGAAAGATTTCTTGAAAATGGATTATGGATTTTCTTAAAATGAGAGGACAAGCTCGATGAACAATTGTTTAAATTACTAAACTAAATTGTTGAGAGATTTTTTATTTTGATTTTGGAAACCTTACTTTGTATTTTTGCTTTTGAAAACTCTGTTTAATATTTATATTTTCGATACTTTGTTGATATTTTGTGGGAGGACTCTCAGTTAATTGATAGCTAGCGGTCGCTGATGCTATCTTTGATGTGCCTTGGCTCGAACCTAGCTAGCAAGGGAGTTACTAGCTTGGTGCGTGCACGAGGCCAATATGCATTACCAACTTAGTACCATCCGAATAAATGAATCTTCGTTTGGAGATAACTCTAAATGTGAGGCCTCCCCATTTTAATATTTGTGTTTGAGAAATATGTTACCAATTTTATGAAGTTATTTTAATCCCTTTATATGTATAATTTATAATAGTAATTCTTTACAAATGTATAATTTATGTTGGTGATTCTATGTATTTGTGTATGATTTTGTTTTATCCCTAAAGTTTGTCCTCATGTTATAGACTTATTGTTCCTCATTGAGTCTGTTTGACTCATTCTCATTTTTTCCCCCTGTTTCAGAACTAAGGGCAGGTCTGTGAACAGTTCATCTTAGTTGTGAAAAGCTTAGAAGCTCTATAAGCTCGACACAATTGTCCGTGTGGGCCTTAAGGTTGTCTTTGTATTTGATCAGTGTGTACATGAGTAATGGTCTGTATCTATTCTTAGTTGTGCTCTATAAACCACAAGCAGGGTTTGGCTTCCCTTGACATATGTACTTGTAATAGATTTAGTTTTGAACAAGAACTATTTGTATGTTGGGAATGTCCAATCTTTATGGGAGACTCCATTCGGTTTCCATAAAAGTTTCAATAAGTTTGCTAGGAGGTCAGCTCTTCCTATGCACCAGTCATGCCCAGATTGGGTCGTGACCCTAACACTTAAAATAAGTAAAATTTATTACATGGACTTAAACTATTAAGCATGTGTTTGGAAACTCGTTTGCACTGTTAGAATCGATTTTGATTTTCCAAAATCGATTCTGAGCAATTTTTGTGATGTTTGGTTGCACACTTCTACACACTCTAGAATTAATTATGGGAGAAGTAAAATTTTTTTACTTTTTGTTAGAATTAACTTTAATGGTACTACCAAATTAACATAAATTACTTTATCTTAAAATTAATTCTATCTAAAATTAATTTTATAAAAGTAGAACCAAACATGCTATAAATTATCTATACCTTTACTTAGAATTTTATACCCTGACTGATGGATAATATGATGACTTTTGGTTTATAGACATTATTATGATTTTATATTGACCTTTGCAAGGACATGACTTGTATACATTGAATGAGCCATAATGATAAGGACAGACTATGGATCACGATAAGAAAGTTTAAAAGAAATTAAATGAAAAAAATAATATTAGATTTGGTCTATTTAGAAATTAATATGTAGATTTGACAACTCTATATTTTAAGAAATTTTATTGAGATATTATGTTATTTATTTTACTCAAATTTATATTATTTTAGCTCGTGCACTTTATTTATTTTAATATTATGAAGTAATTTATATCTTTTGCACTTTATTCTATTACTTAATTTTATATTCTATTATTTAATTTATTATGTGATGAATTTATTTATATTATTCAAATTTATTGTTTATTTTACTATTTGAATTTTATTTATTACTTAAATTTATGCATCTCTATATTTATTATAAGATATGTGTAATGGCAAACAAGTAATTATAAAAAAAAGATATTTAAGATTTGTTACTAACTGCCAAGAAGGCAGAGGGATAAGATAAAAGATTCTTCTATTTTACTTGTCTTAGTTAGTATAGCATAAAGGTCTTGCTTTGTTGTCACGATATTATGAATAACATCAAAAAATAGGAATTCCTTAAAAGAAGACCTTAGAATATATATAAGACAAGCAAACAAAAGAAAATGAAAGTGAAAGTTAAAGTAAAAAGATTATAATCTTATTAATGCCTTTTGCATTTTAAGTTGCATAGCATATTTCTCTTAGCATTTATTACTCATAATATTATGGAGTATTATTTACTTATGATATAGTAATTGTGAAAATTTTTGTACTAAGATATAACTAAAATCATTATAGTTTAAATGCTTCAGAATTTTTTATTATTTATTAAGAATTTTCAATTCTCATTTTATTTTTAGTAGTTTTAGATTAGTCAAATAACACTCTAGAGAAAAGCAGATTTCTCCTGCTGCTAGGAATATACGGGGTTATATTTAAATAAACTATAGTTTTTTTATTTGGCTTAGAAAAGTTTAGCACCAATAGAGCTTTACTTTTGCATGTGAACACTTTAGTGTATTTATATATATTAATGTTCAACCTAGAACTTCATGTGTAAATTTATGTCTTAGTTTTATTATAAACGGGTGTTACAGTGGAGTCATAGATGACTCTTTTGGTGCTACTGGTCATTGGTATCACTATTTCCAGCTATAGTTGTGATTTAAAAAAATCTTTTACCTTTATTTTAATTTATGCAATTAAAAGTTTGAAGTTGCTAAGATCAAAATCCTTCTTTTGCTCTAAATATAATTCCATTACTTTCCAATGTTCATCAACAAATCATTTAATAACTTATTTAATTCTAAATTTGTTATAAAAAATTCATGATATATTTAAACGCAAGAAGCTTATTTTGGTTTTATAATAAACAAAATAACAATTGCTTTTAAAAGACAAAATTAGAAAAATAATGAAAAATCATCAGATAAAAAATTAAGGAGGCCAAAATAAAACTCTGAACTCACGTACATAAATACTAGTTTTATTTTAATTTAGCCAGTTATCATTGAATCAGTTCTTATATATACTTTGTTTTTTGTTTTTTCGACGTGGTATATATACATTGTTAATCGCTCAAGTACCTGAATTTGATATTAATAAAAATATTGGACTACAACAAAGAAATTACTGGACTTTGATTATCCTAAAATTGCATAGTTCATAAAAATAGTGTTACGATTTATTTGTTCATAAAATATTACCCAAATAGTGTTATCTTTTCAATTTATTAAATTGATTGTCAACCTTAATTCATAAAATTTCATATAAATTACATCTAAAGAGAAATTAATGACTTCAAGGAAAACTGGATAATAAAGAACGTATATAATAAAATGCTTTTAATGATTTTCTTATTAATTTCATACTCGATAGAGGTTCTGATATTATTTTTTAAACTCTTAAATTTATACTTTTTTTTTTGTTCAAATCGGAAATTTGAATTTATTAATCGATTAAATCAGAGTTTAAAAAAGGGACCGAAGGATCTACAATCCATTCATTAGATTGATGAAATCAAGCAAAATTAACTAGAGCATCAACTAAAACAATTGATGCTATAGTTATTATGTAAATCCCTTTATATTTTGTGAAAAAAAAATTAGTGTATTTACTGAAGTGAATAGTTATGATATAAATATGTTATTCTTTAATATCATTTAAATATGATTCCTGTTGATTTAATTTGATTTTAAAATTTATTATGGATATAAACATATATTCTTTTAACTTTTAATAGCTGTCATAAACTAAGTTATTAGAAGATTGAGAGTCAATTTTTTTAATCTATATTATTAAAGTTAAAGCCTTTTCTAATTTGAGTATTTCAAAGAAACCTCTATCAATTACATCCTTTTTCATCGTCCCAATGCTGTGTTAAGCTTGAACACTAGAGTTATTCATTGAATTTATATAACAATTTATTTCTTTTCATATTACCTTTTATTGTTAAATTTAATAAGTAGTAATAAAATAATATTTTATAATTTATTTTATTTGTTTCTATAGAATTTTTTAATACTTACATTTTAATAATTCGATAATATATATATATATATATATATATATATATATATATATATATATATATATATATATATATATCGCATGAGTACAAAATATACTAGATTATTCTAAATAGAAAGTTGAAAACTAAAGAATTTTATCTGCTCAACGGCTCAAAGTGTGTAGTGAAACATAGAGAAACACTGTGACACAGGGATGTTTTGGATTATGAATCTATCCCCCTCCTTAGTCTTCTAAATCTTCTGCACGACAAATATGTGTAAAGAAAAACTTGGCTATTAACATTGACTTGATCACTTAGATCAAACCAAACAAGACAAATAATAATCACTCAGATCATGCCTTGTGCCCCCCCCCCCCAACAAAAAAAAAAAGAAAAACAAAATAGCCTATCTTGATGTAATTGGTGCCGTTTCAATTTAGTGTTATTCTATCTTTCATGCCAAAAAGAGAAAAACTTAAACTTTGAGCAATAATTATGCTAGAACAATCGGTCCACTCGAAGGTCAAGACTCAATACAACTAGCGTTCTAATAAGCTCCACCTAAATTATCCAAAGCCTGAATATCGGTCCTATATGATGTCTAATCATTTTTTCATTTTGGATATAACTCTGATCATTCATCTTTTTCTTTTTTTCTTAATAAAAAAAACAGAAGAAGATAAATCTGTCGACCCTAAAAAAAAAAAAGAAAAAGAAACAAACAAAACAAGAGAAAACCAAATAGAAAAGATAAATTAAAATGCCGAATGCCTTTAGAACTCGATTGACAGCAGCACTAAGATGTAGGTGTAATAAATCATAATTAATGATCACTTGAACAAACTAGTTCCACCGAGCACTATACAGTGTAAGACTATTCACGGCTTAGTATCCTGAAGTTAACCAACACTATGTACAAGGTGTATATTATGCGAATCTCCAAAACTTTCAAGGCATGTTGCCTGCTACTTGGAGTTTCTTCATTTATTTCAATCAATGATTCATTGCCTATTCTATACTGTCCAAGATCCCATATTTGCTCTCTATAGTTTAATGATCTTATCTGCAATGCCAAGAAAGTAACCATTAATATGTGTGACCATTTCTATAGCTTCAGTTATGTGTGATAGTACATAACAACCTACATCAAGTTCCAAAATTTTGACCAAACAAAACATTAATGAGATCAACTATCACACATAAGAGACTATACAAACTATCAAGTCAAAACATGCTGGTTGCTTGGAAACCCAATAGCAACGCAACATGTATTAGGATCACTGCTCCTCTTTTCTATTTTGATGCATTTAAAAAAGCCCTCGCATTTCTTAGTCATCCCTGCCATGTAAAGAGACAAATCTGGCTTTTTCAGAAAACTAGATAACAACACAAAGAACTTATATCATCCCCAAAACTTGAATATAAACTTTTGAACACCTATTGGAATTTAATAGGAAGCAGGGCGCACTTTGGAGTGAGACCCCACCTCCCCCAAGGGAAAAAAAAGAAAAAAATTGATACCAATGGTTTAAGTACTAGTGAGTGATTCTAAATGAATTGATAGATCTGCAGAAATTTCTTTTCCATCTTTAGTCTCATGCTTGCTCTATGTTCTCAAATGGAATGCCATATCCAATATCTTATCACAATTCACAACATTATTTTTTATCTATATCCAATATTCTTATCACGAATTTTAAAGCATGAGAATACATTTTGTTATTATGTTGCCAAACTAAATCTTACACCCAGGCACACTGGCATCTTCAGTAAGACAACACCCACACATGCCTCAGCTGGTTTGCCTAGAAATGAAATTAAAGGAAAGAAGATCAGCCCGATGGTGTGATATCTCTTTTGCGAATCCCAAGTTACCAAAAACAATAAACATACATTAGTCCCATGTTCTATTAAGGAAGTAGGGTGCACTTTTGAGTGAGACCTTCCCTTCCCCCAAGGGGGGAAAAATTATACCAATGGCTTAAGTACCAGTAAGTCTAAATGAATGGATAGCAATGCAGAAATTCCTTTTCCATCTTTATTCTCAAGCTTGCTCTATGTTCTCAAACAGAATTTTCCTCTTTGAAACATTTTATGTTGAATTATGAAGGTTTTTCAATGCTTAATGTAAGGGTCTTAATGTCTTAAAGCATATTTCTCCTTAACTTTTAAAACTTAACCTTAACTAGTTTTACTTTTATAGTGGAGCAGTAACTTCAAAAATTCACCATAAATTCACCTTTTACTTTTTTACTTTGAATTTTGGTATGATTATATTTCTCTGAGTCTATTTTTAAACAAAATAAACCCCACTCAAAAATTCATTTTGTAGCTTGAGATATGCACATTTTATTCTGACTGCTCAGCTTTTAAGTTTACTCTCGGTATAGTGACTTTTAAACATTATTGCAAGCTCCTCACAAGGAATCTGCCAAAATTGTTTTATTCTATGTCTTAGCTTTCTAAAAAACTTGGTCCCACTCAAAAATGTTCTATATAACTTGAGTTATTAAGATTTTATTATATACTGCCCGAACAGAAACACATCCAAAAACAGCACACTTTGAAAATTCATATCTCTTTTGTTTTAAGGCCAAATTTCACATATTGTATATGTATAAAAAGCTCTATGAGTCTATTTTCATCTAAAATTCGTTTCATTCCATTTGGAGTTATATTGAAAGAGTTATTGGTCACACCATACAGACTGCTAGAATTTTCCAGTTTCCACAGTTTTATTTTCAATGAGTTTCCATGTAAAAACATTAAGTCTTTTCCTCAAGTGTTCACTTTTCTCTTCTAAACCACTTTTAATCTTTGAGATATTGATATTAACTCAATGTTTTAACTTCTAAAAATTTAGTTCAACAACAATAAACATTCCAACCGAAAATTTCATGCCAAAGAGAAGGACACAACACATGAAAACTCATCATACCAACAAGCATGGCCATGAGGCCTTGGAAACAAGTCCTAGAACCACCTAGCTATGGAGAGCTTAGGAGTTCAAGGGCTTGAAGAACACATAAAAGAGGAAGGTTAGAGTCATTACCAAAGAGAGCTTTTTTGAAGGATTTGGGATGAGGAGAAGGTTGAAGAGAGCCTTCCCACTTGAAAGCTTGAAAATGGGGCTTGTGTATGAGTGGCCTTGTTTCTCCAAGGATAAAAAATGGTAGTCCTTGAAGGGATTGTGAGTGTGGTGATGGAGATGAGGTAGGAAATAGTAAGAAGATTAGGAGAAGAATAATGAAGGTTGGAAGAAGAAGAGAGTAAGTATAAGACTTGGAGAGAGGAGAGAGCTTGGTGTGTCTTGAGAGAGGAAATGAAAAATGGAATGAGGAGAGAGAGGGGGCTGAAGTGGCACACAAATGAGGGAGGGAGTGAGGTGACTTTGCTTTTTACAATAAGCAAGAGAGTGGAAAAACCTTGGGGTAAAAGAGGGAGTTGTGTTTCCTTTGAGTCTTGGCACTTGGGTAAAGACCATGTAGTGTTTTTCCAAGTGGTTAAAAGCATGACCTCTCTTAGGATTTGGCTTGGATGACTATGATCACTCCAAGTGTCACCATCTTGATGGAGGAGAGCACATCTTTTGTCTTGACTCAAGGAATACTACTAATATAGACTCTTGATCTAGTGGTGTATGATGAGAAGGCAAATGAATGGTTGGATATGACTCTTGCTTTGACCAAACTTTCAAACAATAATTAAAGAGAAGTTTCTACATCTTTATAATTTAAATGTTAATTAATTTGATTGGTTCAATTATACCTCAACATATTTTTATTGAAAAGGATTTTTCCTCATTAATTATGTAAAGAGGGTGTGAGGATTCATTTTAGAGCGATTAGGATATGGTGTTTTGACATGCATTTAGTTAATAAGGTTAGGTTACCTTGATTTTTATGTTCTAAATCATGGGTTAATAAGGATTGGGCAATTAGGTTCTTAATTTTAACCTTTAATACATTATATTTCAATTGTTGACTTGCCTTTAATTTACTAAGCCCTTGCTCTCAAGATTAATCGATTAATTCTCAATTAATCGCTAACCCCTCTAATTAGCTGGGAACACCGAGCTAATTAACTTAGGTGAAAATGGGGATGTTACATTTCTCCCCTCCTTGAAAAGAATTTTGCCCTCAAAATTCGTTACTTGAAAACAGGTGGGGAAAATCTCTTTGCATCTCTGCCTCGAGTTCCCATGTGTGCTCTTCCAAGTTCCCTCTTCCCCAGGCCACTTTTACTAAGGGCATAGACTTGTTCCTCAGCTGCTTGACCTTCCTATCTATGATTCTCATAGGCGGTAGGTCGACGGTTAGGTTTTCCCTTAACTGTACACTTTCTGGCTCAAGAAGATGATTGGGGTCGGAGTTGTACTTTCTCAGTTACGAGACATGGAAAACATTGTGAAGGTTTGACAAATAGAGTGGTAATGCTATTTGGTAGGCAACTGTCCCTACTCGTTTCAAGATTTCAAAAGGGCCAAGAGAACGAAGACTCAACTTTTTGACTCTAAGGGCTCTACTAATGCTTGTTGTAGGAGTGATTTTCAAGAATACGTGTTCTCCCTCTTGGTACTCGATTGGTGTTCTCCTCTTATCCGCATAGCTCTTTTGACGGCTCTGTGTAGTGAGAATCCTTTCCCTTATCCTCTTAATTTGTTTGGTAGTTTGTCTAACCAGATCAGGCCCCAAGAGGCTTTGCTCACCTAGTTCATACCAACAAAGTGGAGATTGGCACTTTCTGCCATATAGGGCTTCATAAGGCGCCATCCCAATGCTAGCATGGAAACTATTGTTGTAGGCGATCTTGATGAGGGGTAGGTGTTTGTCCCAACTTCCGGGTCGGTCAATTACACATGCTCTCAACATATCCTCTAGGGTTTGTATGGTTCTTTCTGATTGTCCATCAGTCTGGGGGTGGTAGGTTGTACTTAAACAAAGTTTCGTCCCAAATGCCTTTTGCAAGGCTCCCCAGAACCTAGAGGTAAACCTTGGGTCTCTATCAGACACAATGGTTACAGGTACTCCGTGCAGTCTTACAATCTCTTAGATGTATAGGTGGGCCAGCTTATCTAAAGGATAATTTGCTCTTATGGGTAAGAAGTGGGCAGACTTTGTCAATCTATCCACAACAACCCATATGGCATCAAATCCAGCTTGTGTTCGGGGTAAACCCATCACGAAATCCATAAAGATTCCATCCCATTTCCATTCAGGGATCTCCAATGGTTGCAGCATACCTGAGGGTTTTTGGTGCTCAATTTCACCTTTTGACAAACTAAGCACTTACCCACCACATCTGCTACGTCTCGTTTCATGCCTAGCCACCAAAACATCCTCTTGAGGTCTTGGTACATCTTCATCATGCCAGGATGCATGGTGAAATGACCTTTGTGAGCTTCTTCTACAATCATCCTCCTCAACTCATTCTTAGCAGGCACAAATATCCTCCCTTGATACCTCCACATGCCATCAATGCCTTGAGTAAATTCTTTCAGCTTTCCTTCCTACACCTGGGCTACTATCCTCAAGAACTCTTCATCCTCTTCCTGAGCCTGCATAATTTGTCCTTTGAACTTGCTCGTCACCTTGATCAAATTCAACCTTATGCTACGAGGGGTCAGGGCAACTCCGAGGTTTAGATCTCTAAAGCTCTCAATTAACTCCGCTTCCTTGACCATCATCCACGACACATGCAATGACTTGCGGCTCAGTGCATCTGCCACCACATTACCCTTACCGGGGTGGTAGTTCAACCCGAAATCATAGTCGTTCAAGAATTCTATCCACCTCTTCTGCCTCATGTTAAGCTCCTTCTGATCAAACAAGTACTTCAGACTCTTGTGATCCGAGAATACTTCAAACCTAACTCCATATAAATGGTGCCTCCATATCTTCAAGGCAAACACCACGGCCGCTAATTCTAGGTCATGGGTTGGGTAATTAACTTCATGAGGTTTCAGTTGCCTAGAGTGTATGCTACCACATTATGATCTTGCATCAGAACACAACCTAAACCTCTTCCAGAGGCATCACAATAAACCTCAAAGGCTCCCTTAGGGTCAGGCAGGACTAGTACAGGTATGGAAGTCAACTTCGCCTTCAACTCTTGAAAACTTTTCTCACACTCTTCAGTCCACACAAAAGCAGCATTCTTCCTAGTGCGCTTAGTCAAAGGTAGGGATATATGAGAAAATCCCTTTATAAGCCTCCGATAATATCCGGCTAGGCCGAGAAAACTTCGAATCTCCGTCACCATCGTAGGTCTCTCCCAGTTCATTACAGCTTCCACTTTGCTTGGATCTATGGATATCCCTCCCTTAGTCACGACGTGACCCAAGAACTTCACTTCTTCTAGCCAAAACTCACACTTCGACAACTTCGCATAAAGCTTCTTATCCCTTAAGATTTCCAACACAATCCTAAGATGCTCTTCGTGTTCCTCCTTCATCTTTGAATAAATGAGGATGTCATCTATAAAAACTACCACAAATTTATCCAGATATGGCCTAAAAATCCTGTTCATATAATCCATAAACACAGCCCAGGCATTGGTCAATCCAAACGACATTACTCTAAACTCATAATGCCCATATCTGGTCCCAAAGGCCGTCTTGGGAATATCTTCCTCCTTCACTCTAATTTGATGGTATCCCGACCTCAGATCTATCTTTGAAAACACCACTGCTTCTCTGAGTTGATCCATCAGGTCATCTATCCTTGGTAAGGGATACTTGTTTTTCACTGTGACCTTGTTCAACTGCCGATAATCCACGCACAGTCTCATGCTTCCATCCTTCTTCTTGATAAACAACACCAGGGCTCCCCAAGGTGAGGCACTTGGTCTCACAAACTTCTATTTCAGCAACTCCTCCAATTGGGTCTTCAGCTCCTCCAACTCCAAAGGGGACATTCGGTAGGGTGCAATAGATATTGGTCCAGTTCCTAGCACCAATTCTATGGAAGACTCTATCTTTTTCTCAGAGGGAAACTCAGGGATATCCTCAGGAAAGACTTCAGGATACTCATTCGCCACAGGAATCTCATCAAAAGCTTGCTCTAATTCAACCTCACTAGCCGATAGGAGAACATATTCTTGATTTTCAGTCTTACAACAGTATAACACAGCGGGTTTCAAGCTTAGACCAACAGGTTTAGAAGGTATAGAAGGGAATACAATCGACTTGGCAGCACAATCTAACATAACATGGTTGGCTGAGGGCCAATCCATGCCTAAGATTAGATCTAAACCAGATAAAGGAAGGCAAATTAAATCAGACTCATAGATTCTACCATCAATGTGAATTTGACATTTCAAACAACATAGACAAGTTCTAACTGGTTTCCCAGTAGGAGTAGAAACAAGCAACATATAAGGCATTTCAGAAACAGACAGCCCCAATCTACGTACGCAATCATGGGAAATAAAACAATGCGTAGCACCAGAGTCATACAATACAGTTAAGATGTTACCATTCACTTCGCATATACCTCGAATGAGATCATCAGACTCCGTGGTCTCCTCGGCATTCATGGTGAAAACCCTCCCTTGGCATTGCGGTTTAGGGGCCGGGGTGTCCTTGGTGCAGTTCTTGGCAAAATGCCCGGGTTGTCCACACTTGAAGTAAATGTTTTGTCCGGCATAGCAAACCCCTTTGTGTTGCTTCCCACATTTAGGGTAGATGGAATTTGTTGTAGGCTTCGGAGGCTGGCCGGTGGATCTTGGAGGATTGGCGGAGGACCTTTGTAGTTGCTTGCCTTTAAAACCTTCACCATGGTAGGGCTTCTTTTGCGGGGGTTGCCTCGGGTGTTGCCCTTGAGATGCCTGCCTTCTCTTATGGGCCTCCGACCTCTGGATTGCCAGCTTACGGTTGCATTCCTCCACTACGCGACTCTTATTGACAAGGGCCGCATAGTTCCGGATCTCCAACGGGGCCACGGATGCCAGAATGTCGGCCCTCAAACCTCCTTCATATTTCATGCACTTCCAGTGCGCATCGGGGTTTCGCTGATAAAGTGTGGAGATCTTACACAGCTTCTCAAACTTCGCAGTATAGTTAGCAACACTCATACCTCCCTAGTAGAGCCTCAAGAACTCCATCTCCTTTGCGTTCCTCACAGACATCGGGAAGTACTTTCATAGAAAGCTGTCTTGAAGATGTCCCAAGTGATTTCTCTTTGGTTGCTCTCCATCAAGCTCTTCGCTCCCTTCTACCATGATTCGGCATCCGCCTTCAGCATATAAGTAGCAAAGGCTACCTTTTGGGTCTCCAAGCAAGTCAGCACAGAGTAGATCTTCTCGATCTCCTTAATCCATTCATCAGCTTCTTCAGGGTTGAAAGCCCTTTTGAAAATGGGCGAGTTGGCCTTGCGAAACTCTAAGAACTTCTGATACTCGGCACTTGCTCCATTTCCGCCGACGGACTCTTCCGACCTTTGGTTTAGCTGATCCATCATGTGTTCAGCGGCTGTAGCTTGAGCTTGCATGGCGTTCGCCATTTGCTGAAACATTCTCATGAAATCAGCAATGTTTGTGCTGTCGCTAGGCTCTTGGCGGTACGTCTGCGAGTTGCCATTAAAAATATCAAGTTGATCAGGCCCAATATCAAGCATAAGCATGACAGCAACTAAAGGCAATCCCACATGACGATCATGCATTCTAAGTCCTACATCCCATCATACAGACAGGATCCATAGCATGAATTAACATAGCGCACGTAGAGTTATGCTTAGAAGTATCGTCAGTCCAACCTCAGGCTTTAACAAGATGAACTGCTCTGATACCATAATGTAACACCCTAATAAACCCATACTACGCTTAAGTCATATTATGGCGTTTTATTAGTTGTTACTTATGTTCGTGGAAAACTAAACTTCACTTGAAATTAAATTACGTGGGAAAATACGGTAAGATTTTTGTTTTTTGAAATACGTCGTCGCTTTGGAAAGTAAAGCCTTGAGCGAGAAGGTAGATAGAGAAAGAGCATGTCGTATAAGGTACATACCTAAATATCATAAAACAGTAAAAAGGGCAATAAATAGTAACTCACAAATACATTGTATTACATAGCTAACCATTACATCCATATGGGTTCATATATATATATATATATATATATATATAGAACAGCATTATATTGAAGGAAGCTCATGGTCATGCCATGATCCAAATACTAGGTACTAAATATAAACTTCAATGACAAAGCTCATCTCAAAAAGAAATATGCGAAGATGCAGAGTGACGGTCACTATAAGTCCCAAAATAGCTTCGTCTGGCGTCCCACGTCGTCCGCCTGCTCACAGTGTGGGGGATCTATGCTCCACTCCACCGGATGGGCCATTGGATTCTGGTGACGATGCGGAAAAGTAACTAGAGTGAGAAATAATATTTCTCAGTAGGACTCGAACCCGACACGGAGATATCATCGTCATCGTCCCCGCCACTTCGGTTTTATAATGAAAACAGTGAGCATGCATAAGGTCCAATTCTTAGATTTTCGAAGACATAGCTATCCGAAGTGGATTCAATTTTAAGTACATATTCTTGTTATAATAACAACATCATGGTATACATAAAAGCTTATATGACAATTCATAGCATGCATGAACATGTTGAGAGTTTCATTCTTTACTTGGGTCAGACTGAGGTCCTTTCCTCTACTTCACATAACCTCTATCTTAGGTCTTTTTCTTTTTCTTTTCACCCACTAAACATAAGTGGTAATGAGATCATACCGTGGTTGTCGCCAATATAGAATTTCGGTACTTATACTAGCTGGGTCATGCCATGCCTCATGTGAGTCGTGGGTGAGGGGAGCTTGCTTTGGGTCACCTTCCCTTTTGAAGGATCATGCCTTTAGTTTACTTTATCTTCTTATTAAGGCTTACGATACAAAATTATTTTAATTCTTTTTCCACATTTAGGCGTTACGTATTGCCGTCCCCAAATGTGATTCCTTTATCAATCACCTCTGAGCGTTACGTATCGCCGTCTCCAGGGTGTTCATATTTATTAATCCTTTCCACATCTGGGCGTAGGGATGTCAACGGGGCGGGGAAGGGGCGGGGGATAGGCCCTCGTCCCCCGCCCCGTGAGTAAATATCCGCCCCCGTCCCTCGCCTCATATCTGTGCGGGTACCCGTTTTTTCCTTACTTGCGGGTTTACGGGTACCCGTGGATACCCATGGATACCTGTTAAAATATTAAAAGTTTTAAAAATTTGAATTAAATAAAAAAATTCAATATTATAAAATACTTAAAATAACCATAAACAATAATCTAATTTAACAATTCAAATTCCAATAATTTAATATACTTAAAATAAAAATAAACACATAAAATAAGCAAAAAATAAGTACAATAATCTAATTCTACAATCTAAATTCTAACAACTAAAAATACTTAAAATAAAAATAAACACATAATAATAATCCAATCATTAGTCTAATATATAATAAGTACAAATAAATCTAACTTATAAATTTAAACCTTAGTCTAATTAATTTAAATAATAATAATATTAGTTTAACTAAGTTAACAATTTGAGAATAAAATAGTAATTTTATGGCGGGTATCCGCGGATATGGGGATAGTGATCCCGCCCCCGCCCCGTTTAACATGCGGGTATTTAAAATTCCCGTTCCCATTACTGCGGGGGCAAAATCTTCCCCCCATACCCGCCCCGTTGCGGGTATTACCCGCGGGTATTTTTGACATCCCTATCTGGGCGTTACGTATCGCCGTCCCCAAATGTGGTTCCTTTAATGAATATCATTAAGCATCATATCATCAATATATCATGTTCATATCATCTTCATTCATTTTCATATCACCATCATATCATTATCATCCTTATCATCATCATATCACTATCATAATCATCATGTCATCTCATCATTATCATTATCATACCATCATCATCATGATCATCATCACATCATATCATCATCATCATATCATTGTCATCATATTGGCATATAGAGGCATACATATCACATAAAGTCTTATGAGCTTAGCCTAGTAAATTTGGTACAAGCTTTTAATTGAGGTTGCCTTTTGTATAAATTCTTTTATTAGGCCTAGGGCCAATCTTGTCTATTATCCTCTTTGAAACTTTTTATATTGAATTATGAAGGTTTTCCAATGCTTAATATAAGGGTTTTAATGTCTTAAAGCTTATTTCTCCTTAACTTTTAAAACTTAACCTTAACTAGTTTTACTTTTACAGTGGGGCAGTAACTTCAAAAATTCACCATAAATTCACCTTTTACTCTTTTACTTTGAATTTGGTATGGTTATACTTCTCTGAGTCTATTTTTAAACAAAATAAACTCCACTGAAAAATTCATTTTGTAGCATGAGATATACACATTATATTCTGACTACTCAGCTTTTAAGTTTACTCTCAGTATAGTGAATTTTAAACATTATTGCGAGCTCCTCACAAGGAATCTACCAAAACTATTTTATAGGGATGTTTCTCTACGTCTTAGCTTTCTAACAAACTTGGTCCTACTCAAAAATGTTCTATATAACTTGAATTATTAAGATTTTATTATATACTGCCTGAACAGAAACACATCCAAGAACAGCACACTTTAAAAATTCATATCTTTCTCGTTTTAAGGCCAAATTTCACATATTGTATATGTATAAAAGGCTCTATGAGTCTATTTTCATTTAAAATTAGTTTTGTTCCATTTGGAGTTATATTGAAAGAGTTATTGGTCACGCCATATAGACTGCCAGAATTTTCCCGTTTCCACGGTTTTATTTTCAATGAGTTTCCATGTAAAAACATTAAGTCTTTTCCTCAAGTGTTCACTTTTCTCTTCTAAACCACTTTTAATCTTTGAGATATTGATATTAACTCAGTGTTTTAACTTCTAAAAATTTAGTTCAACAACAATAAACATTCCAACCAAAAATTTCATACCAAAGAGAAGGACACAACACATGAAAACTCATCATACCAATAAGCATGGCCATGAAGCCTTGGAAACAAGTCCTAGAACCACCTAGCTATGGAGAGCTTAGGAGTTCAAGGGCTTGACGAACACATAAAAGAGGAAGGTTAGAGTCACTACCAAAGAGAGCTTTCTTGAAGGATTTGGGATGAGGAGAAGGTTGAAGAGAGCCTTCCCACTTGAAAGCTTGAAAATGGGGCTTGTGTATGAGTGGCCTTGTTTCTCCAAGGACCAAAAATGGTAGTCCTTGAAGGGATTGTGAGTGTGGTGATGGAGATGAGGTAGGAAATAGTAAGAAGATTTGGAGAAGAACAATGAAGGTTGGAAGAAGAAGAGAGTGAGTATGAGACTTGGAAAGAGGAGAGAGCTTGGTGTGTCTTGAGAGAGGAAATGAAAAATGGAATGAGGAGAGAGAGGGGGCTGAAGTGGCGCACAAATTAGAGAGGGAGTGAGGTGACTTTGCTTCTTACAACAAGTAAGAGAGTGGAAAAACCTTGAGGCAAAAGAGGGAGTTGTGTTTCCTTTGAGTCTTGGCACTTGGGTAAAGACCATGTAGTATTTTTCTAAGTGGTTAAAAGCATGACCTCTCTTAGGATTTGGCTTGGATAGCTATGATCACTCCAAGTGTCACCATCTTGATGGAGGAGAGCACATCTTTTGTCTTGACTCAAGGAATACTACTAATATAGACTCTTGATCTAGTGGTGTATGATGAGAAGGCAAATGGATGGTTGGATATGACTCTTGCTTTGACCAAACTTTCAAACAATAATTAAAGGGAAGTTTCTACATCTTTATAATTGTTACAATTATCTAAATGTTAATTAATTTGATTGGTTCAATTATACCTCAAGATATTTTTATTGAAAAAGATTTTTCCTCATTAATTATGTAAAGAGGGTGTGAGGATTAATTTTAGAGCGATTAGGATGTGGTGTTTTGACATGCATTTAGTTAATAAGGTTAGGTCACCTTGATTTTTATGTTCTAAATCATGGGTTAATAAGGATTGGCCAATTAGGTTCTTAATTTTAACCTTTAATGCAGTATATTTCAATTGTTGACTTGCCTTTAATTTACTAAGCCCTTGCTCTCGAGATTAATCGATTAATTTTCAATTAATCGCTAACCCCTCTAATTAGCTGGGAACACCGAGCTAATTAATTTAGGTGAAAATGGGGATGTTACAATGTAGCTAGTGGTGGTGCCGGAGGTGATGTGGGATGCACCATATGTAGGCATATGGCTGTAAAAGATGCAATTGGGTCAAACAGAGGGTGAAAGCAGAAAAATCTTTGCGAGAAAAGAAATATAAACGAAAACTATAGTGTCGGTGATGCATATGAAGTCTATCACCGGATCTATGTGAATTTACAGAGCAGGGAACTTGATGAAGAGAATGGCCATCGCCACTTGGTTCATGGTTTGAGAATGATGCAAGATATACAATAAGGTGAGAATTTGAAAAATTCTCAGTAGGATTGCTATAACTATACTACACTGACATCACGTTCATTTTCAATTACTTTGGTTTTTATTTAATTATAAAAAGGTGGATTACAGATACATTATTCCTAGTCATTTGGATTTAAGAAAGCATAACTTGAAGCAAAGTTCAATTTTACTTCAGGCAATAAGATACAGAATAGATATCAGACATAGTTTCACATAGAATAAGATGAGGTGTAAACAAGAGTAATGATTATAAAAGAACATATACGTAATAATGCATTCAAATCACAATTAATTAACATGTATATATAAATGCATCAATGCATGAAAATGCAATGTACTTTGCCTTATTAATTCTTTAACTTATACATCATAGGATTTTCTATATTTGGTTCCCTAGGAGTTTTTGGCTATATAACTCTTGGGTAATAGTATGCTTCTCAGGACCAAGCTCGTTCCTATACAGGATTGCCTGGTTTACTTTTCTCAACTTTCCCACTAATCTATTGTCCTCAATTTTATTCCGAGGCTGGCCCAAGTAATATGGAATCCTTTACAAGTAATATGGCCCACTAATCTTGATTATGGAATCCATAATCAAGATTTAATAGGCTTGAATATCATATGCATTAACAAGTATATATTTTATACATCATTTCTGCCAGAATTTTGGCAACATAACAGATCAAGTTCGTTTTCTAGTAAATAGTGTCATTCAACCAGATAATCAGTCACAATAGTTGAACCAATATAATATGTCAAACTTTCAACATTGATATAAATTCTGCATCATTCAAACTTGATTTGACTTCATACATGTACTAAGGTGAAGAATTCTTCAAATTGGTAATTCTGCTAACCATATTCAGTTTTGCCCAGTTTGTAATTTATACTATAATTTTTTCTTAAATCATTTAGATCTAAAATTTGAATATGTCAAAGTATTATGTATCTAGTTTTTAACCTCTTTGGTCCCATAAGGTTTTGACAAGTATAACTCACGTAATTGAAGATTAATTTATGTTTGTTTCGTAGCCAGATAGATTTATACATTGAAAAGTAAAAATCCACCAAAAATAGGAATCAAATTAGATTTATACGAAACCTATATCATATTAAAGCTAACTGAACTAGTTTTCATTTTCAAGAAGTTTCATTACATTTAGATAAGTAGAGCTTAAGTTATAAATTCGCAAATTTGGTGAAATTGGTCTACCTTGTCTTTGCCCAGTCAGGACATGGCACAGTTTTGATGAATTACTGGAAGCAACAGGGATCAAAGTTGACTCTGGAATTTTTATCGCAGGTTGCCCTATGTGTAAGCTTTTTAACAAAATTGGTAAGGTGTATAGAGCAAGTTACGCCCTACCAACCCACTCTAGTTAGGTCTAGAGGCAAAAATCTAGGGTGAATTTCAAAAAACTCTATCTCATTCAATACTAATCAAATGGCCTTATAATTTATATGGTTGGAAAGCTCTAAATGTCTTGTTTCATTTAAAATTAGTTTCATCAAATTCTGATGGCTGTATGCAAAGCCATACACATTGCAAATAGGGACAGTCTTAGGGTTTTCTAGTTCAATTCATTCTAATTGATTCCTCTTGTAGTTTCTCTTGAATAATTCAACCCAAACCCAATATATGCATGTTAATCCAGCCATAAAACATCCTATAAGCCTAATATAGTTTCCAATATATGAGTAGAAAAGAATTTAGAGATAGCCAATAGATTCACAAAATTAATAAAGATATTGAATCCTATCTCTAGTTTGATATATAAATTGATTGGGTGAAAGTTTTTGATGTAGAAGATGGTTGGAACTTGAACATGGAAGAGAAGTAAAGTGAGGTAGAAGAAGGATGAAAAGAAAAGGAAGAGGAGTCAACTAAGGAGAGGGCCAAAAATTGTAAAGGATTAAGAAGGGAATTGTTTAATTGTTATAGCACTAGGTAGTTGAAACCATGGCTTCTCATTGGTCGTTCTTTGAGTAGTTAAGATTCAACCTATTTTCTCATTATGTATTGAGCCATCAAAATGGGTCAAACCGTCGGGCCAAATCTATTTATCTGCTAAAAATAAGTGGCCTAGGCTTAAAAAATAACGACTTGTTTAAACTAATATGTTTTTAACTCGGTCTGTTTAATCAGCCCATTTACCCACGTTTATTTTTTTATTATTTTTTAAAATAAAATTGTGTAAATTTAAGATATAAAAATATGATTTAGTAACCAAAACATGAAAAGTTAAAAAAAAAAAACACATAAACGAGCTAACCGGTTTAAGATCGGGAATTAGTCTTAAATGCGAAAGGCTAGAAAATTTTGGTCTGCAGGTTAAAAGGGCCAACCCGTTTATTTCATGGGCCTAAATAGGCCGGGTTTAAACAAGTCAACCCGGCCCATTTGACAGCCCTATTATGTATGGTTGCAAGTGGTGCCATTTTGTGGGGAAAAGTGACTAAATCCTTAGCTTCCAAATTTAGGATTTTCGATATATAATTCTATTGATTCAGTTCTGGTAGGTTTAAAGCACCGAATTTTTACCGATCTCCTTCAAACCGGCAAAACGTTACTAACTAACTTTGTAAGATTTTTTATTTGACTATTCTAATTTTAACTAACATCTAATTAACTCTAAATAAATCTCTAATTAACCTTGCTTATGCAATAGGATTGAATAGATTGAATAATAATGCAAATTGGGACATTTTATAAAAATTTTTTGGATGTTACACAATCAAGCATTGGGCTTACTGGAAGGTCACTAGCAGCTAAATCTTGGTACCTGAAATGTGGGGAGGTAACTAGGTGAGTTAAACAACTTAGTGAGAGATAATTTACCTATAGTTAGCATGCAACAATGTCAAAATATATTTATTCAACTTAGTAAATATAAAAAAATATTCCTGTAAATAAAGAGTCATGAAATTTTATTTTTCATATAAAATACTTGAGGAAAATAATCTCCTCTTTAATCCTGAAAACTACTGGAAAATCCATATAAGGCATCTCATAGCATTATGTCTTATAACACATTTTCATAAAATATGGTTTAAATTCCTCCACTCTAATACCATTTTTGTCACACTCACACTTTGCAAGTTTGAGCCATGCCTTATGTGGTGGCAACAAGGGTACCTATTAGAGTAATTACACTTGTTAGGCCTAAGTCATGCCTCATATAAGCCCTTGGGTGGAGAGTCAACTTGGAAGAGTTAAAATCATATTTTCTTTTGGAAATCCTATTGAAAACACCTTTTCATAAAACATAGAAATTTAAAATATATACTTATAGCTAATGGGAAGCCGCAATTATAGGATTTCTGCTGTAATATCTAGGGCGGCCACATCGGTACCAACCTCAATGATCTATAATCCGTACTCTGTAATCCAAGTCGGCATAATACGTCGGGCTAGCAACACCCTTACTAGCTAGGGTTTATACAAGTTACACCAAGTCTAACATACCCCATCGTTAGTTGCAGTTCTATAAAGTGCTCATCCCAAAAAACTTATTTCCTATCTTTAGAACATATCTAATTTCAAAGTTAGTTAAAGCATAACATAAACAAGCTCTTTTCTTTAATAACATAGCTCAAACTTTTCTAACATAAGGTTGCTAGAAAACTATTCTTTCTTTATGTAAATAGCTAATAACTTTGGAGATTATAACAATCGCAAATCCAATTGGAAATTATACATAGATCAGCCAGTCCTATGCTCTTTACATAAAAATCCATATCATATAACTATCTCTTCATTAGCTTTTCAATCATAGAAAACTAATTTCTTAAATGTTTACTTTACTATCCAACTTTCTTATTAAATTCATATAATGCGTAAAAAGTATGCATTTCAAAATAACTATCTACTCAGTATGCTGGCCATCAAGGGTAGAAGCTCCTTGGTGTAGCCATCGAGCCAACCAGTTGCTCTAGGAGCAGATCTGAGACCACGATATGACAATATAACTAAATCTCATCCATAGAGGTAAGAAATTAACTTAAACTGCCTTTAAACATTAAAGACCTTGGGATTTAGGACTCTAGAACTTCAGATCCAAGCCCAAGAGTAAATCTTTCAGGAAAAGTTTCCTAAATCTTGATATAGAAAAGGTTTTAAACTTAAGAATTACCTTTGAGTTCCAAAGAATAGAAAGGGACATAGGGGAGAGCTTGGGCCTCCTCCCAAGACATCCTATAACTTCCCTTACTTGCTTGAATAAGAAATCAATCCATAGAAAGGGTAATAATATAATTGGGAAGAAGTGGGTAGGGACAAATGGTGGTAATAGATAGTAAAAATACCATATGTGAGAAATTTTATGGAAAAGAAAAAGAGAGAGCTTGAGGGAGAAAAGAAAGGAATTAGAGGGGGAGAAAGATAAGAGAGAATGGGATTGGAAGCCTTGATTTTATTTTCTCACCAACCTAGGCACATTGGAGCATAGGGGGCCGCGCTTGAGCATGGTCGGGTTCCAGATTCTTCCTTTCACTATCCTAGGAACATGTTGGAGCTTGGAGACACGCGCTCGAGTGTGCCTACACATTTGAGCGCTGGGAGCTGCACTCGAGCGTGGCTCCTCAACTTCCAGAATTTTGGTTTTTCTTCCCTTTCTGATTTCTAATGCTCCTCTGTCCATGGTCTTACACTTATTTACATTTAACTTTACTCTCCATTAACTTTAAAATATAAATACAAGTAGGAGAATACCCCCCATTTGAAACAAATAAAAATATTAGAAAAATCAAACTCTCGAATAATCAAAATCCAACTTTTGGATTTTAGTACAAATTCTTGAAAACTTACATTTTCTTAAAATTCCAGGCTAAAAACGAAAGGGACTAAGACATCCTAAAATTTATTAAATATCATTCTTTGATTCGTGGATATCTAAGGAACAATTACCAACACTTTTGATCCCATAAAAATATCCCAATCATATAGCTCTCCAAGGAAGCATAGGGTTCAAACTTCAAACTTTCATGGGGTTCGACAGGGCAGGGTGTCATAGCAATCTTGATTTTTCAAGGAGCATTGTTATTTGTTACAAGGAGCGTAGAAATTATTTGTTATTTGTTATTCGTCAATATCTACGTTTATCAGTCAAATGTTTACCATTCAATGTCAACATGAAATAGAGGGAAAAAATAATTAAAAAAAAAAAAGCAAAACAGGGTATTCGTGTATATTCTTCATTGATTACTTCACTCGGAGGCCATGTGAGATGGTCTACTACAAAGACTCCTCGTCGGCGATGGTCTACTACAAAGACTCCCCATTGGTTGGCTCACCCGTTAACAATAAGACCATTAACAAGAGTGCTCTTGGTCGTTAGAATATGAATCATTGAAAGGCAAGAAGTTCAGCAGAGATTATGTAATATCCCTGTTTTCTTTAATATAACGTAATAAGAATATTAAATTATTTTACTTTGACAATGTAAGAATTTCTCAGGCAATGCTATGCTATGACGATCCTCACACTCAAAACTATAGGGTAGTATGACATTGTCGTTGAAATTACTGCACTACCGTATACCAAAAATCAAGAAAAGATCAAAATGCCCCTATAGTGTAAACTTTTGGTTATTTATAGTTTTGCCCTATAACTTTTGATAATTTCATATTGACCCTAGAGGATATTTCCACTTTGACCCCAAGACTTTTTAGAAAATGACATTTAGGTTCCCACATCCGTAAAATTAGTAGAATAGGGTTTTAAATGAAGCAGAACTACAGAGCGAAAATGAAGAAATTGAAACTCAGCCTATTGGCACACAGAGGTATCCAAGGGTGAAATGATATGGGATACCCCTAGACTTGATCACAATTATAAAAATGCCATTTGTTACAAAAAAATAGAAAACAAACAAAAACTTCGACAGAACACAGACAAAAAAATACTAAAGGGCTTATAAAAGGCCAAAAACTATCCAGAAGGCCTTGAAAAATTCTCAAAAAAATTACAAATATATTTTTAACATAATTTTAAAAATAAATATCAAATTTTAATAAATTTGAGCAATATTCATATAATTACATAAAAATAACCTTACCCAGGTGCAAAACGGGCCTCGAAAATCCTATAAGACCACTTTAACTTAATTAGGTTGAAGCACCACGTGAATGGGCCTCAAATTGGGCCTAGCTAGCTATAATCTTGGGCCAAACAGTTTTTGAAACTTAATTGGGCTTAATTACACATAATTAGGGCAAAAAGGTGAAAAATCCTTCAAAAAACATAAAATATGTTAAATAAAAATTGAAAAATCAAACCCTAACCCTAACCCTAACCCTAACCACACCTAAATAAGACCAAAATACCCCTGGTTAAATCTGAGTCAGAATTTGCATTAAATTAGTCAAGATTTACATCATGTCATTTTCAAACCCAACATAACGTTAATTAGTTTTTACTAATCAAGCTTACTTTTTAACTTAAAACAAATTTCTAGGGATTTTGTCTCCAAACATCGGATGGAATGGCCCAACTAGAGATTTATTAGGTTAATTACTTAAAATAGGCATATTTAAGGCTACAATTCATATAAAGTAGTAAAAATTATGGAAAAATTCTAGAAAAATTTTGAGTATCATCTAACACACTACTAAATATATATTTGATAATAGAATTAAGAAATTTAATTATTTGTTAACTATTTTATTAATTAAAGCTTAATTTATTTTAACTAATTTCTAGAAAAATCACTAATTAAGCACTAATTAGGTGAAAAACCATCTTAATCTTTTCTTAAACCTTAATCACTATATAACATGAATATTATATGATGTCTAAATCAATTTGGTGTGATGATTAGACTAACTAATCATTGATGTCCTAATTAGTTAATAAAACTACTTAATTAAGCCTATAGCTAATCATAAGATTAAAACTAATTAAACTAACCTTTTTTCTATAGAAGCCCACATCCCAAACTGATCCACACACTTTAGACACTCTCAACTCGATCCCAAACAGCCTCCCAAAACCGCAGCCCCTTCCTTCCTCTTCTTCCTCCCTTATTCTTCCAAAACACCTCAAAACCTCTATTAAAACATTGCCAAGACTTCACCTCTTCTAACAACTCCATACACTATCAATCCACACCTTCAACACACACATCTAAGCCTCCAAAAGAGAGAAAATTTCATGCAGAGCTGCTGCCTCAAGCTTGGTGCAGTTCGAGTTTTACAAGGAGGAAATAAGTAGGGTTTTTCTTTTACTCTTTTAGGTTCATGCATGAGTTTCATGCTAACTGTTGTTGTTGTTTGAAGCTTTGGGTGTTTATTTTCAGAATATGTGATGTTGTTTTGAACCTCTAACAGATAGGGATTGATTGGATTTATGATGAATTCTTGAAGGAATTAATGTTTCTAATCATGTTTACTTGTGTTTTCATGCATGAGAATATGTTATCTTGCATGATTTTGAGCTGAAACTTCTTATGCTTCACTTTGTCATTCACGGCCATATGAGGACTGAAGGGAGTTTGTTTTGTTTGATTAATTCTCATGAGGCATATATGTTCTTTTGATGATAATACAAGTATCGAAGCATAATAACATGGTTTGGAGTGATTATGAGTTAAAAATCTTTGGATTTGATCATAAATACCCCTCGGCCTTATTTGTTTTCATGTGTTTCTATGTGTTATTAGATGATATATATGATGATTTAAACTCTTAATATGGTGCACTTGTCATATATGAGCTTAATTCTTTAACACATGAAAGTTTCTCTATGTGCTTTGTGAATTTCTTATGTTCAAGTATGTGTTCTGTTTTGGCTGCATCTTTCAAAATGTTAATTCATGATTTTAAATGTGAAAACTTGTTATTTTGATGATACTTGGTCTATAGATTAGCTATATGTGCTTATATGTTGATTCTACATGAATTTAAGCATAAGAAACTTTGATTTTGTTGATTATATGGGCTGCCCTATGCTTGCTTTGTATCATGTGTTTTGAGCCTCAAAATGGTTGGTTTTATGTCTTGATTAATGAGTGTTCATTGGATTAAATTGTTGAGTTAGGATAAGTAAGATTACATGTTATTTCCTGCATAATCTATTTAATGCACATGGACATGATTGAGTTCAAAAATTCTGCAACTACAGCCATGGCTTTCATCATGATTTTTAAGGTGATTTTGTGTTCTAAAATGTTGATTTAATGCTTAGGAATCTATATAAACATGATATGAATTTGTATGACAAGTTTCTTATAAATTGGAGTTAGCTTCTAAATTAGAAGTTCAATTTATTTTCTGCCCTGTTTTTGGACAGCTTATATATTGGTTTTAATTCTCTTATTTTAGTTTTTTATAAACTTCATTTGATGTCTTGAAGCATGTAGTTTCACTTGATGAAGCCTTGTGCACAAGTTTGGGAAGTTCTGGAAACAAATACTTTGGGTTTTGGCCACAAACATGTTTCGGCCATATACTTCTTTTCAACTTGGAAATTGTTTTAATTAGTTTGCTATGTTGAATTGTTTTCAAACCTTTGAGCATGTTTGAATTAGTGTGTTTATGTGATTATTTCTTTTTGGGACCATTAAGACTTAATAAGTGTAACATCCACCGTTTTTCACCTAATTATTCGGTTTTATCGAATAATTGAGAATAATTAAAATTCGATTAAGCAATTATTTAGACTCAATTGATTAGCAATTACTTGAGTCTAAATAACAGAGAATTAAGTTAGAGTATAGGCGATTTCATAAAAATTTTATTGAAAACCGATTTACCGATTTAAAGGAAATCGGTAACATTACGGTATTTTAAAGTGTCGGAACCGGACCAATAGAATTACAAGCTCTAAACCCTATTTTGAGTGGCTGATAACTCAGCCACTTATCACTCAAAGTGGCGCAACAAAGGCCACTAAACCATGGAGAAGCTTGGCTGAATTTCAGCCAAGCATTTTGAGCCAATCACATTCAAGCAAAAAGTCACTCAAGCAATCAGATTTTTAGCTCCTTTATCACCCATTCTGACCACCCTTTTACGCCACTCTTCTCTTCTCCTTTCAGCTCTCTTTCTCTCATCTTCACACACCAAAAACTCAAGCCAATTCCAGCCTTATTCATCCAAGCTTCAAGAATCCAGCACAAACACTTGGATCAAAGGTAGGAGTTTATTAATTGCATTAAATTTGTGCTATTGGCTGGCTGAGCTTGGATTATTTTTATGATTCTTGATGTGTTAAATGGAGGGTTATGATGATATGTGATTGACTTTGGGCTGTTGGTTTGGTTAAAATCGAATTTGAAGCAAGAAAGAATAGAAATAAGAAGAGCTGAGGGGCTGGAGAACCAACACCCCTCGGCAGTCCGTACGGCGGAGTGTACGGCTCCTCCTACAACCGATCAAATTGGATAAAACCATTTTTACATGAAATTAGACATCTAGGGCTTTCCATATACATATCATATAAGGCTTTTGGATTAGAATTGAGGGAGATATGAATTTTTGAATTTCAACCTAGGGTTTTGACTCTGGCTCTGGGCAGATTAGGTTGTTTAGGCTAGAACTCGACCTACACTACTTGAAAATGAGTGAAACCAACTTTGTTAGAAAGCTTACACATAGGAGAATGTCCCATAAGAATTTTAGAATTAGACAAGGTCCCAGTTGCTTCCAATGCTCCACGCAATTCGCCCTATGTCCACACCGGGCTAGAACAGGGCAGTGTAGGAAGGTCCGAATTTGGGGCTTGTAACTCGAGCCCTACTAAGCCAAATTGAGTGGAACTTTTTCTAAATGAAACTTGGTTCTGTTAGCTTTAATAAGAGAACAATTTCGTATGATTTGAGTCAGTTTTCGAGTTTTAGTGGACTTTTACTTTTAGTTGCCTGATTCTGGCTAGCCAATGGGCAGACTGAGATAAAATCTAGATATCTTGAGTTGTAGAAATCAAAGTTAGATGGGACTAAAGAGGTTAGAGAACAGACACCTAACACTTTAACATACTCAAATTTGAGGTCCAAAAGAGTTAAATAGAAATTATGGCTTGAATTATAAAAACCGGGTTGGTTGAATATGCTGAGGCAGGAATTCTGTCTTAATGAATTTGATGTTGATATGAGTTTAATGTTGGAATATAAATGTGATGTTATGTTCTTTGTGATAAATTGATGTACTGGTTGGCTGGCACTATTCACGGGGAAGCGGACACGTTCCGTTATGCCGCCGGAATTTTGGTAGAATCCCTGCACAAGTTGTGAATTTCATGATAATACATGTGCATTTCAAGGAAAGTTATGAAAGTATATTAAGAATCATGTTATTAAGAAAGTTCCATGCTACTTGGGCCAGCCCCGGATAAGAAGTTAAGGGGAATAGATCGATGGGAAGGTCGGGAAAAGTAAACCCGGTATTCCTGTATAGGAACGAGCTTGATCCTGATAAGCAAACTATTACCCAGGAGTCTAAATGGCCAAGAACTCCCAGGGGACCAAGAGATGGAAAGAATAATGATGAAAAGAAATGGAAAGACTTATGAGGAAATGATTCATGATTTAGTTTGCATGATTACATGAATGCATGAATACATGGCATAGTTATGTCAAGATGTTTACTGTTGCCTCTTATATGTATTTACTGTTGCTCGTTTATTATCCTGTTTAGTTCTATACGAATCATTATTAGTAGTTTGTCTATCTTTTTGAACCTTCTAAAGTAAAACTGAACCTTGCCTCGGACCAGAAATTTTTCTTAAACTCATTAATATGGACATTTTAGTCTGAACACATATTTTTATAATTAAATAAAACCCGAGGCAACTAAGAATGTATGTGACGTCAGTACTAGTATACCCGAACCCTACTGAGAATTTTCTTGAAATTCTCACCCCGTTTTGTATCTTCCGCATCATTCTCAGACACTGGCGATGGACTCTACAGCTGCCCTCTTCATTGAGATTCCAGCGTTACAGCTCCACCATGATCCCGAGCTAGATTCCCTGTACATAGCTGGTTCGTATAACTTCCGTTTATACCTCTTCAGCAACAGGAACTTTGATGTTCCTTTACACCATCCCATTTTCGACCCTACTACTCCTTATATTGCCGTCCCGCTACACATGGCACACCTAGCTCCTGCACCTCCTGCACCCGCAGCACAGGCAGCACCTGCTGACCCTGCCCCTAAGTCACCACCACAAGTAGTCCCTGATATCCCGTTGAGTTTAGAGAGTGACCCCTCCGAGGCCACCGGCTCGTCGCCCTCTTCCTCCTCGGGACCCAACGTAGACTATTCGCCGATCGAGCCTGGCATGGCTAACGGCTACTTGACGGAGTAGCTTAGCAGCAGGAGATGTTGTACAGTATGACCCTCTTTTGGACATCATGTAGCTCTGGGTCATAGACTCGACTGTAGGGTTAGCAGTAGGTTACGAAATGTCCTTTGAGGACCATAGGGTATTTTGACTGATATGGGCATTATGGTCTTTTTGATATACCAGCCCACTTATGTATTCTACTTTAAAACTTTGTACATAAACTGAAGCAGTGGCTTCTGATATATACATATGTTTGCACGTATACAGTAACGCTATTGTACTATTCTTATCTTTGGTGATATTTTGTTCGATTCGTTCCGCTTTTAGTATAGCAGCGCGCTGTTTCGTTAAACAAAAAAAGATTTATATGATGATGACGATTTAAAGGAGAATAAAAGAGGAAAGGTAAACAGAATATTAATATGGTAACACAATCTACCTAATTTCATGCTATGACTTAAGCATAACATCAAATTAGTAGGGTGTTACATTTTTGGTATCAGAGCAGTTCATCCTAGCTAAGGCCTGAGGATTGGACTGACTATGCTTCGCGCATATTCTGTGTTTTTAGCTAATAACGTGCACTAGATCTTGCCTGTATGGTTGAGATATAGTTGTGCATGTGTATGAAGTGCCCGACCGTGTGAGCTGTTATTTACTGACACATTAGACTTAGTATTGAGCCTGATCAACTCAATAACTTTTGTTTTCTGTGCTCAGAACTTAATGACTTCCAGAAGGCGAGGCAGACCACATGCAGAACCTGCTCCAGAGAACCCGATTGACTTGATGGCCACAATGCGAGAAATGGCTAACGCAATGAGGGAACAAGTCGCGGCAGCTCACCAAATGATGGAACAGCTAGGCAGGCGACCTGCAGCAAGCTGTGAAGGGAACCCTCATGGCCTAGAGGCTAACCTGGACTATCTCAAGTTTGCGGAGTTTAGAAAGGCAAATCCGCTAAGTTTCCGAGGGGCGTATGATCCGGACAAAGCTGATGAGTGGATCAAAGCCATGGAGAAGATTTTCTCTGTCCTAGATTGCTCAGATCATCAGGAGGTGACTTTTGCCACTTACATGCTTGAAGCAGACGCCGATTTTTGGTGGAACGGCGTACGAAGATTGTTCGAGGAATCCCAGACGGTAGTCACCTGGATGATGTTCAAGGATGTATTCTACCAGAAGTACTTCCCCGTTTCGGTTCGAAATGCTAAGGAACTCGAGTTTATGCAACTGCATCAAGGAAATCAGACAGTATCCGAATATATTGCCCGATTTGAGGAGCTATGCAAATTCTCCACAATTTACCAGAAGAACCCAGATGAAGCCTGGAAGTGCATTAAATTTGAAGGAGGGGAGGACATTCTCACCGCAATCGGGCCGATGGAGATTAGAGATTTTCCCACGTTGGTGAACAAATGCTGACTCGTGGAAGATTGCAACTCGAAATTAGCTGCAGCCAGGGCATCTGGTGGGAATTTCAAGAGGGGATTGGCCCCGCAAGGCCCAAGATTCAAGCCCAATGTACAACAACAGTGGAGATTTCCGCCAGCAGGCAACAAGGGCAAGCAGCCCCAAAGGCCTTTTCCAAATCCAAATTGCACAAAATGCGGCAAGAATCATGGCGACCGGCCGTGTTTGGCAGGCCAGAATGTCTGCTATGGATGTGGCAAGCCAGGCCACAAAATTTACGAATGTCCAACCAGGAACTCATCACAGTCACCTCGACCCCAGCGACAAGGACGGGTCTTTACTATGAATGCGGAAGAAGCTGATAAGTCAGAAGAATTAATCCAAGGCACTTGTGATGTGAACGGTGAGACTCTAACTGTACTCTATGATTCGGGTGCCTCACATTCATTTATTTCTCATAACTGTGTAGCTGCTTTGCAATTGCCAATTTCTGAATTACCTTATGATCTATTGGTTTCTACTCCTACCAATGGACCTGTTAGAACTAGCCAAATATGCACCCATGTTCCTCTTCAAATTGAGGGCAGGACCTTTGCCACCAATTTGATTTGCCTCCCTCTATCTGGTCTTGATATAATTCTGGGTATGGATTGGCTTTCTGCCAATCATGTTGTACTCGATTGTTCTGATAAGACGGTGGTACTTCCCTCTGTCTCACTTTCTGAATCCCAAACCGCAACACTCTTCTATCTGAACTCTTTTGGGCCAAAGAATCAAGGGTATATCCTCTTGTCAGCTAATGTGGTAGAAGCTGAGCAGGAACTAGAGAAGATTCTGGTTGTTAAGGAATATCCGGATGTTTTCCCAGAGGATATTCCTGAATTCCCTCCGGAGAGAGAGATTGAGTTTACCATCGAGTTGGTTCCAGGTGCGGGACCAATATCTATAGCTCCGTACCGAATGTCACCTATGGAGCTGACGGAACTAAAAAGACAAATCGAAGAGCTTTTAGAAAAGGGATTCATACGGCCAAGCACATCGCCATGGGGAGCTCCGGTCTTATTGGTCAAGAAGAAAGATGGAAGCATGCACTTATGCGTGGATTATAGGCAGCTGAACAAAGTGACAATTAAGAATAAATATCCACTGCCAAGGATTGATGATCTCATGGACCAACTACAGGGTGCAACGGTATTCTCCAAGATCGACCTGAGTTCTGGATATCACCAAATTCGAGTTCGCGAACAAGATATCCCTAAGACAGCTTTTCGAACTCGTTACAGGCACTATGAGTATACTGTAATGTCGTTTGGGCTGGCGAACGCACCAGCAGTATTCATGGATTACATGAATCGAATATTTCGCCCATATCTGGACAAATTTGTAGTGGTCTTCATCGATGATATACTTCTCTATTCGAAGACGGAACAAGAGCATGCGAAACACTTACGGTTAGTTCTACAAATTTTAAGAGAAAAGAAACTCTATGCCAAATTATCCAAATGTGAATTTTGGATGAAGGAGGTAAAATTTCTCGGCCACGTAGTGTCATCTGGAGGAATCTCTGTAGACCCCAGCAAAGTAGAAGCGATTAGCTCAATCGGGAAAGGCCGACCACGTCTCTCGAAGTTAGAAGTTTTAAGGCTTAATCGATATTACAGGCGATTCGTTAAGGATTTTTCCCGAATAGCCTTGCCCTTGACTAAGCTAACCAGAAAGAATGTCCCGTTCGAGTGGACGCCAAAATGTGAACAAAGCTTTCAGGATTTGAAGAGGAGGTTGACCACAACACCAGTGCTAGCTTTACCAGACCCTTATGGACCATTTGAGGTCTATTGCAACGCTTCCCAACAAGGGTTAGGGTGCGTGTTGATGCAAACCGGAAAGGTGGTCGCATTTGCCTCCAGGCAATTGAAGCCACATGAAAGGAATTACCCGACTCACGACCTCGAATTAGCAGCAGTAGTATTTGCTCTGAAGATATGGAGACATCACCTATATGGAGTGAAGTTCGAGGTCTTTTCTAATCATAAGAGTTTGAAGTACCTCTTTGATCAGAAGGAATTAAACATGAGGCAGCGGAGGTGGATGGAACTCCTTAAAGACTACGAATTTGAATTGAAATACCACCCGGGTAAGGCAAACATTGTGGCAGATGCGTTGAGCAGGAAATCGTTGACTGTTGTTTGGATGATGATTAAAGAGACGGAGCTTATTAAGAGTTTTTGAAATCTTAATTTGGGGATTCTTACAACTCCCAAGACTCTTCAGTTACACCAAATTAAGATAACCAGTAGCTTTAAGGACCAGATTCGGCAAGCACAGCAGCAGGATGCTAACTTCCAACATACAATTAGTCTCGTGCAATCAAGGAAACTAACGGGCTTTGCCCAAGATAAAGAGGGCATCTGGCGGTGCCACGACCGAGTGTGTGTTCTCGAAAGGGACGATCTCCGAAGAAGAATCTTAGAAGAAGCACATAGAGGCGAATTCACCGTACATCCTGGCATAACCAAGATGTATCAAGACCTCAAGAAGATGTTTTGGTGGCCGGGCATGAAGTCAGATGTAGCAAGCTTCGTGGGCAAGTGTTTGGTCTGTTAAAAGGTGAAAGCGGAACATCAGAAGCCTTCTGGGATGTTACAACCCTTGGAAATCCCTGAGTAGAAATGGGAGAGTATCTCCATGGATTTTATTATGGGGTTACCAAGGACATCAGCGGGACATGATGTTATATGGGTCATTGTGGATAGATTAACCAAGTCTACTCATTTCCTGCCCATTCGAGAAAATTATCCGCTGGAAAAACTAGCTCAACTGTACATTCAAGAGATTATAAGGTTGCATGGGACCCCTTCAACTATCATCTCTGATCGAGACCTGAGGTTTACCTCATGATTTTGGGGAGCTTTACAGAAGGCGTTCGGTGCGAAATTGTGTCTAAGCACTGCATATCACCCACAAACAGATGGCCAAACCGAAAGGACAATTCAAACCTTAGAGGATATGCTACGAGCTTATATACTAGAGCAACGCAAAAATTGGGATCGATACTTACCATTGGCCGAGTTCGCATACAACAATAACTATCACGCTAGCATCGGCATGGCTCCTTACGAAGCATTGTACGAACAAAAGTGCCAGTCTCCCTTGTGCTGGTATGAGACAGGAGAATCAGCTCTATTGGGGCCTGATTTAGTCGAGCAGACTACCGAGCAGATCAAGAAAATATGGAACAAGATGCTTGCCGCTCAAAGCCGCCAGAAGAGTTACGCGGATACCAGGAGGAAACCTCTGGAATTTCAGGAAGGAGACCACGTATTTTTGAAGGTTACTCCTACTACGGGGATAGGTAGAGCAATCAAAGTCAAAAAGCTAAATCCTCATTTCATTGGTCCCTTTCAAATTCTGAAGTGAATCGGATCAGTTGCATACCGAGTCGCTTTGCCTCCTCATCTATCGAATCTCCATGATGTTTTTCATATCTCCCAACTCTGAAAGTATCAACCTGACCCTACCCACTCCCTAGAACGCGAATCAATACAGTTAAAGGAAGATCTGACCTTCTGTGTACAACCAGCACGGATCGTAGATAGAAGTAGTAGACAACTTCGGAACAAGACCGTGCAGCTAGTAAAAGTAGCATGGGGAAAAGGAGATGCGGAGGACTACACTTGGGAGCTAGAATTAGATATAAGGAAGAAGTATCCTGAACTATTCTCAGGTACTAAATTTTGAGGACAAAATTTTTTTTTAAGGAGGGTAGTAATGTAACATCCACCATTTTTCGTCTAATTATTCGGTTTTATCGAATAATTGAGAATAATTAAAATTTGATTAAGCAATTATTTAGACTCAATTGATTAGCAATTACTTGAGTCGAAATAATAGAGAATTAAGTTAGAGTATAGGAGATTTCATAAAAATTTTATTGAAAACCGATTTACCGATTTAAAGGAAATTAGTAACATTACGGTATTTTAAAGTGTCGGAACCGGACCAATAGAATTACAAGCTCTAAAACCTATTTTGAGTGGCTGATAACTCAGCCACTTATCACCCAAAGTGGCACAACAAAGGCCACTAAACCATGGAGAAGCTTGGCTGAATTTTAGCCAAGCATTTTGAGCCAATCACATTCAAGCAAAAAGTCACTCAAGCAATCAGATTTTCAGCTCCTTTATCACCCATTCTGACCACCCTTTTATGCCACTCTTCTCTTCTCCTTTCAGCTCTCTTTCTCTCATCTTCACACACCAAAAACTCAAGCCAATTCCAGCCTTATTCATCCAAGCTTCAAGAATCCAACACAAACACTTGGATCAAAGGTAGGAGTTTATTAATTGCATCAAATTTGTGCTATTGGCTGGCTGAGCTTGGATTATTTTTATGATTCTTGATGTGTTAAATGGAGGGTTATGATGATATGTGATTGACTTTGGGCTGTTGGTTTGGTTAAAATCGAATTTGAAGCAAGAAAGAATAGAAATAAGAAGAGCTGAGGGGCTGGAGAACCAACACCCCTCGGCAGTCCGTACGGCGGAGTGTACGGCTCCTCCTACAACCGATCAAATTGGATAAAACCATTTTTACATGAAATTAGACATCTAGGGCTTTCCATAGACATATCATATAAGGCTTTTGGATTAGAATTGAGGGAGATATGAATTTTTGAATTTCGACCTAGGGTTTTGACTCTGGCTCTGGGCAGATTAGGTTGTTTAGGGTCGAACTCGACCTACACTACTTGAAAATGAGTGAAACCAACTTTGTTAGAAAGCTTACACATAGAAGAATGTCCCATAAGAATTTCAGAATTAGACAAGGTCCCAGTTGCTTCCAGTGCTCCATGCAATTCGCCCTATGTCCACACTAGGCCAGAACAGGGTAGTGTAGGAAGGTCCGAATTCGGTGCTTGTAACTCGATCCCTACTAAGCCAAATTGAGTGGAACTTTTTCTAATGTTAGCTTTAATAAGAGAACAATTTCATATGATTTGAGTCAGTTTTCGAGTTTTAGTGGATTTTTACTTTTAGTTGCCTGATTCTGGCTAGCCAATGGACAGGCCGAGATAAAATCTAGATATCTTGAGTTGTAGTAATCAAAGTTAGATGGGACTAAAGAGGTTAGAAAACAGACACCTAACACTTTAACATACTCAAATTTGAGGTCCAAAGGAGTTAAATAGAAATTATGGCTTGAGTTATAAAAATCGGGTTGGTTGAATATGCTGAGGCAGGAATACTGCCTTAATGAATTTGATGTTGATATGAGTTTAATATTGGAATATAAATGTGATGTTATGTTCTTTGTGATAAATTGATGTACTGGTTGGCTGGCACTATTCACGAGGAAGCGGACATGTTCCGTTATGCCACCGAAATTTTGGTAGAACCCTGCACAAGTTGTGAATTTCATGATAATACATGTGCATTTCAAGGAAAGTTATGAAAGTATATTAAGAATCATGTTATTAAGAAAGTTCCATGCTACTTGGGCCAGCCCCGGATAAGAAGTTAAGGGGAATAGATCGGTGGGAAGGTCAAGGAAAGTAAGCCTGGCATTCTTGTATAGGAACGAGCTCGATCCTGATAAGCAGACTATTACCCAGGAGTCTAAATAGCCAAGAACTCCCAGGGAACCAAGAGATGGAAAAAATAATGATGAAAAGAAATGGAAAGACTTATGAGGAAATGATTCATGATTTAGTTTGCATGATTACATGAATGCATGAATATATGGCATAGTTATGTCAAGATGTTTACTGTTGCCTCTTATATGTATTTACTGCTGCTCGTTTATTATCCTGTTTAGTACTATACGAATCATTATTAGTAGTCTGTCTATCTTTTTGAACCTTCTAAAGTAAAACTGAACCTTGCCTCGGACCAGACATTTTTCTTAAACTCATTAAAATGGACATTTCAGTCTGAACACATATTTTTATAATTAAATAAAACCCGAGGCAACTGGGAATGTATGTGACGTCAGTACCAGTATACCCGAACCCTACTGAGAATTTTCTTGAAATTCTCACCCCGTTTTGTATCTTCCGTATCATTCTCAGACACTAGCGATGGACTCCACAGCTACCTTTTTCATTGAGATTCCAGCATTACAGCTCCACCATGATCCCGAGCTAGATTCCCTGTATATAGCTGGTTTGTGTAACTTCCGTTTATACCTCTTCAGCAACAGGAACTTTGATGTTCCTTTACACCATCTCATTTTCGACCTTGCTACTCCTTATATTGCCGTCCCGCTACACATGGCGCACCCACCTCCTGCACCTCCTGCACCTGCAGCACAGGCAACACCTACTAACCCTGCCCCTGAGTCACCACCATAGGCAGTCCCTGATATCCCGTTGAATTCAGAGAGTGACCCCTCCGAGGCCACCGGCTCGTCGCCCTCTTCCTCCTCGGGACCCAGCGCAGACTATTCGCTGGCCGAACCTAGCATGGTTAATGGCTACTTGACGGAGTAGCTTAGTGGCAGGAGATGTTGTACAGTATGACCCTCTTTTGGACATCATGTAGCTCTGGGTCATAGATTCGACTGCAGGGTTAGCAGTAGGTTACGAAATATCCTTTGAGGACCATAGGGTATTTTGACTGATATGGGCATTATGGTCTTTTTGATATACCAGCCCACTTATGTATTCTACTTTAAAACTTTGTACATAAACTGAAGTAGTGGCTTCTGATATATACATATGTTTGCACGTATACAGTAACGCTATTGTACTATTCTTATCTTTGGTGATATTTTGTTCGATTCGTTCCGCTTTTAGTATAGCAGTGCGCCATTTCGTTAAAAAAAAAAGATTTATATGATGATGACGATTTAAAGGAGAATAAAACAGGAAAGGTAAACAGAATATTAATACAGTAACACAATCTACCTAATTTCATGCTATGACTTAAGCATAACATCAAATTAGTAGGGTGTTACAATAAGACACTAAAAACTACTTAAAACTTAATAAAATGAATCATTACCTTTGCTTGGAGTTTATAATTATGACCTATGCTATTGGAGTTTATAGGACTTATTTGAATTGCTATGAGACTATGAGACTTGTATTAGACTTATTTGAGACATTTTTAGGTCATATACCTATGCATTGGAGGACCTTTGCTTGGACATGAAACATGGACTATGACTATGGATATTGGACTATGATTATGGACCTTGGACTACGACTATGGACTTAATCACATTAAAGAACCTTAAACACAAACATTTAATTTAAGGGTCCCATTAGAAATGTCACATGAACTATCTAGTTCCTTGTTTGAGGAGGTTTTCTAAACTTTTGTTTAAAATCAAGAGTTTTGAACTATTCTTTGAAGTATTTGTGAGGTTTTTGATTTGCATGTGAATACGATCATTTGTATATGTGAATTTCGAAATTAATGCATGAATATAAATGTGTCCTTATGCACTTTGAACTTATGTGAATAAATGTTATAATATGTGCTTATGCATAATCTATGATTAAGCTCCTTTTTGCTATGTATGATTATGATTATGAGAATTTCTTACCATGAATTAAGTATGCACAATATCATGCATATGAGCTAAGATATTATTTGCTTTTGGTGCAATTATAAGTTTTATGTGTGTGCTAAGATATGCTCAAAATAGTTTGTGTTATGTGCACTTTGTGATAGAAATGAAACTATGCACCATGTGAATGGAAATTACATATGTGCACTTGTGTCTGGCTATTATATATGACTCAATAAATAAGTGAGTATGTGGGCCCTACCGTGTAATGGACAAGCCATGCATTTCACTAAGTGACACCTTGGGCCCGCCTTGCTAGTAGATCAAGACTTGGTGATCACAAAGTCTGGCAGTGGATTTGAAATTGCACCTTGGGCCCTACCAAGTTAGCGGACAAGGACTTGATGTCTGTTATGTGAATGCCTTGGGCCCTGCTAAGTTAGCGGATAAGGACTTGGTTATTCACTGATCTGACTAGGGGACGCCTTAGAAATGGGAGCTCTCACAGATCTGAATTATTAATGCAAGCCTTGCAGACTTCAACTACCAGAAAAGGATGTAGTAAAAAGATCAACAGTATACTTGTGATTATTAATTTTATATATTGCTTGATTATATTACTGCTTTACTGTTTTTAATATTATGACACACTTCCATCTTGCTTGACACTAATAATAGCTAGGAATAATAATTTATCTTGCCAACTGCTATGCTTGGATATATATCATTTTGCTGCCTAATGTTTTGACAATGTTTGTTTATATGGCTTACATATTGTTGCACTCCTGCTCTTGTTCTTAGCATTTTTGGGATGAAGTAAGACAACCTTGGGAACACCACCCAACTAGGAGACTTCTCTCATCCATTTTTCTTTGGTGTTTCCAGATGGCATGGATCATCCTCAATATTGAGATGGACGTTATTTACGAGCTTGATTTATTGAATAATAGAGCTATATTGCATGTTGTGGATCGTGTCTTTACTATTACTGTAATAAATGATTTGTTTTAGGACGCTACAATGTAACTTAGGGTGCTACTTTTTGGCATCTTTATCCAACATATTTATTTTGAGCATTGGTGGGTTGTATATGGGTTAAGTGAAGATGATTACTAGTATAGGCATCCTATCCCCTTTCGATATTTTTAGGTTTTGTATTATGACTAAATTATGTACTCTATGATGCAATAGTTATGATGTATGTTTTCTGTAAATGGTAGTTTACCCTATAAGTGAATTTCTCCGACCAGTATATAGTAGTAACTCCAACTAGTATGTGATAGCATTATCTCTGCCGAGCAAAATGGTTAATCAATAAGTAGATTAATGATAACAAATGGCGAAAAAAATTTACCTGCACTAAAATTAAACTAGTAAGTTTAGTAATACCTTACTAGCTAATCATTATTCAATTTAAGTAAAGGAAATTAAAGCGGTATGATAATAGTTAGTAGTAGGATATTACAGATTGCATTGGTTGCTTTGATTTGATTAAAGGGATACAAGAACAGAGGTTGTTGGGGGAATGGTTGATGTGTAGGTAAAAGGTCATTCACGTAATTTTATTATCAGTAAATTTTTTTATGGTGAAAAGTTTTTCCTAGTTTACCTAGGATCTATATATAGCCTAGTTTTATGTATGACTATGTTAAATATATTTTACAAAATTTCTACCATTAGATCATTGTTTTATTTATTTGTTTTCTTCATCAATGGTTTAATGATGGGTGAACATTGAATGGTCACTTCTTGAGGGTGAGCATTTTAAAATTCACCATTTCTAATATGTCAAATATAGTTTTGCCTATATCAACTAATATATTAACTTGAGTATTCATAATAAATTGATATCATGCAATTTTTTTCCTCGCTTCAAGTTAGATCCAATTATAGAATACCTTATTATAAGACCAAATGCTTAACTACCTCAAAATGTATAGTTGTTAATCAGAGTGTAACTCTTATTAGTTAAGTCCATTACTAAATACTATGGTTTGATTTGATTCTGACTCCATCTAAGCCTTGCCAAGATAGGATGATGGCCCACCCAGAGCCAACAATTCCCCAGAACTTGCCTTTCCATAGCCTGTGCCTTCCAAGAATCAGGTCGTCAACCTAATCTAACTTAAACCCATCTGATCTAGTCAAGTTAGTACCAATTATAGCATCAAGCGTTTACCACTGAACCAAATGTTAAAGTCGTTAGTCAAGATGCAATTTTTATTACTTAAGGCTATAACCAAGATCTACGATTCAGTTTGATTCCAACCCTAATTGAGTCCTGCCATTGTAGGATGCTAGCTATAGCCAACACTTAAACTCAAAACAAATTTTAATAATTTAAAAGTATTTTTAACAATTTCTTTTTTGGTTAGATTCTTTTGATTTTTGTAGGAACATTTTTACTTGTCTATATCAACATTATATATACTGAATTTTAAATGTCCACATAGTTGAGACTTGGGTTTTTTTATATTTATATATAAATTACATATATACGAATTTGGATGCATATTTTATGTTTCCTAAGTAGGTATATTAAAAACAAAGTTGATTTTTACAAATTTTAAGGGATACAAAAATGATAAAATTAAATATTCAAGAAATTTTAAGAGTGGTTTCTTCAAAATTAATTACTCAACATATTATCATGCAATTTGATTCACTTTATTCCTTGTGACTTTTGATTCTAAAATTCATATTTTAATTTTTTAAAAAATAAATAAAAGGATAAAGTACATATGTTCCCACCGTGCATCAGCTAAACAATTTCTTAAGATTGAGTGGGTCTAATTTCACTCAAAAGCTATTCATGAGGGAAGGGTTGCCCAAATATTTATAATAGCTATCTAAGTCATATCTCTATCCGATATGGGACTCTAACACATCTTCCTCACGCCTAGAAATGAACAACTAGAGCATGAAATTTAGAGGATTAGACATATCCGGGTGGCCCAACATAAAGCGCAAAATGAAATTTGATACCGCCATAGAATTGAGTGTGTTTGGCTCAATCTCAAAAGCTAGCTTTTGGGATAAACTTAGGCCTACAATCTTAACATGGTGAGAAATGATTTATGACATGATATCAGAACTTTTATGGCAAGTGGTTTAAAGCAGGGACAGAGTGAGGACTTTGTTTCTAAGGGGCCAAGACTATGATACTTTCTAAAATAAAAGAGGTTTATTATTATATTTGTAGTAAATTTTTAAGCATTTTCTTTTTCATTAAACTATCATATAATCTATAAGAGAGCCATCTTTCATCTTATTTTGCAACTTTTGTTTTAATAATTTTCATAATTAAAGTGGCATGTTCAATAGTTGCTGCTAATGATTAAAGATGTGAAGATGCGTAAAGAAATTAACATACAGGACATGAAGATTTTGTGTGTAACACCTTACCAGACAAAATACTATGCTTAAGTCATAGTATATTACCTGATAAGTTATTACGTGTGGTAAATTAAGAATTATCTATTTACTTTAATCAATTTCGGTTTGGTAGCAAGATAAACATTACTTAGTCGTTTTACCGGAAATAAAGTAACACAAACAAGATTTCGAAAAAACCAAACTATATATATATATATATATATATATATATATATATATATATATATATATATATTGTCAAAAGAAATAAAATATAGTACAGGGTAGAAAAAAAAAAGAGACCACTAACACAAAATAAATCGGCTTGTCTATATGAACAATATCCTAACTGGTCCCCATGGGACATTGCATACATATACAACTAACAACTCCTACCCATATGCCTATGACCTAAACTGCCAAAAGGAGGTCATCCTATATGTCTACTGCTGCTATGACGGGTACTCTAACTAAATGGATTCCGAAGAAAGGAATCTATTCATCATACCAGCATCAGTAGGGGTATAGTCTATATTCGGCGTAGAAGATGAGGACGACGAGCTTGCTACCTCTAATGGATCCTCCTCAGACATGGAGACAGAGGAGATCGACTGCAGCAAAGTGACTGGCGGAGTCGCGGCTGGTGCTGGTGCTGATGCTACAGGTGAAGCTGGAAAGGGATAAGCCATGTGAAGAGGAATGGCGATGTAAGGGACAATAGGGTCAAAAAGCGGGTGCATGAGGGGTACAGCAAAATCTCCCTAGAAAAAGGAAATAAAGGCGAAACCGGCATCTATCGGATATGTACACAGAGTCTATGAATGGATCCAGATGGATGTGGAGCTCAGGAAACTCAATAAATAGGACGCTGGTTGCCGTGTTCTCCATGCTCTGAGAATGAAGTGGAAATGTATAGTAAAGTGAGAAATAAAGATTTTTCAGTAGGAAATCCTAAGTATATATAACTGTCATCGTCGCCATTCTCAGGTGTTTCGGATTTTAATTAACAAAAAATGTTACATCAACAGGATGTTTTACTCAATTGATTATAGAAATCATAGCCCGAAACACAACTTGGTTTTACTTAAGGAGAGAAAGGAAAATGAGCTAGAAAAATAAGCAACAAGACATATATTTTGACATAATAGTGCAATTAACTTAAAACATGGTAATAGAAACTATGAATATGCAGAAATAATAATGTACTTGACTTTAACTCATATTTTTCCATACTTGGTCCCCTAGGTGTATATTGGCCATAAGACTCCTGGGTAATAGTTAGCTTTTCAGGATCGAACTTGTTCCTATACAGGGTCGCCAGGTTTGCTTTCCCCAGCTTCCCCGCTGATCTATTCCCTTTAAATTTGTTCAAGTGCTGGCCCAAGTCACATGGAAACCCTTCCTTATTCTTATAAGGGTAGAATTACTTGTCTCATGCTTTGACCAATGCATGCATAACTTGTAAATTCATATTAATTGCAATCTTTGCCGTAATTTCGGCAATATAATGGATCATGTTCATTTCCCCATGAATAGTGCCAGACAACCAGAAAATTTTAATCACATAGCAAACTCAATACACAACATCATATTCATACCAAGAATATAACAATATCAATAAGTGCAAGATTTAGAATCTTAAGCATCAATCTATTTTGCAAGCTTTTAATTTCTATTAAGGTTCCCGAGTTCGACTTCCAAGGTTAAATGAATTCCGAGTTTCGAGATTATATAATTTCCGACCTCTGAGGTTAGGTTCGATCTCCGAGATTGATTCTGGGTCAAGTTTTGAAATTTCGTGTATAAGGGTTTTGTGTGCCTATGGTCCCGATCTCCGACCTGAACACAAGATTAGTCTTTTCCAGAACTTTATGAGTGTTTCCTAAATTCTAAGTTTTCGATATTGACTATATTCGATTGTAATTTCCTATTCACTAAGTTTCGAGTTCAACCTTAAGTACACTCGCCCGAGTATTGACTATATTCAATTGTAATTTCCTATTCACTAAGTTCCGAGTTCAACCTTAAGTACAGTCTCCCGAGTTCAACTTTAAGTATAACCTTCCGAGTTCAACTTTAAGTACAAACTTCTGAGTTCAACCTTAAATATTCCTGACCTAATTTTCTGTTTTACTAAGTCCTGAATTCAACCTCAAAGATTCCCGACCTAGTCCCTTATTTACTAACTTTAGAGTTCAATTTTTAAGTGTACCGACCTAGCTCTCTGTTTACTAAGTCTCGACTTCCGACATTAACTCAAGTTGTTTGTGTCTTATCCTAGACTTGCCCTACTTCCAGCCTACTTCTAGCCAGAATTGTACTCTTATAAGGGAAAATTCACTAAAAATAAAAATCTGAGTGAAATTACGCGAAATTTATATCCATGTAAAGCTAACAGAAAAGCTTTCAAATGAAACAAGTTTTATATCATTTGAATAAGTATAATTCGAGATATAAGCTCTGAAACTTGACCCCAGTGGACTACCCTATTCCAGCCTGAGTTGAACTTAAGGTAAATTCATTGATGTACTGGGAATAAATGACAACGAATCTAAATCTGAAATTTTTGTGGGATATTCTCTCATGTGTTAGCTTTCAAACAACATTAGATTCACTCAATTTGGAGTTGTGTAGGGTAAGTTACACCCTTCTCAACTCACACTGCCCAGATGAAGGTCCTGATTTCTTGGTCAAACTTCAAAAATTCACATCTACCTCTATACTGATCCAAATGGCCTTATATTATATATATATGGAAAGCTTTGAATGTATTGTTTCATATAAAAATAGATTCATGGAGTTTAAATGGCTGTAGGTGGAGTTGTACACTCTATCGTACGGACTACTGAGGAGGAACCTTAACAGCTTCTTGAGTTTTTATCTTCTTTCCAAGTCCTTTCATACAAATTCCAATTCTAATCATGACACACATGCAAAATCAGCCATAAACCATCATCATCATTTCACATAATATCAGTATCACACGGTATACAAAATCCACACACAACTCCAAACCAAGGAAAATAAGAAGAGAAGTAGGATTCCTACCTTTGCTAGGTATGATTCTTGTTGAATTTGTTGTTGAAGAAATCTGGTGATGGCTTGAAGGCTTGTGGGAAAGGAAGATGATATGAGTTGAGATGAGATGAAATGATCGAGAAAAATGGAGAGGGGTCAGTATAGATAAGGGCCAAAAATGTGCAAGGGTAGAAAAGAAAAAATTTAAAAACTTCTCAAGCAAGTTACATGTGATTGGTGGATTTGAATAGGTTATGTAACTTGGTTTGGCAGCCCATTTGGAGGGCTGAGATACGCCACTTGCACGGGTAAGTTGGCTAAATCTTGGTCATCCATCCTAGAGTTCTCGCAGTATAATTTCTATTGATCCGATTTCAATAGTTTAAATTACAGAAATCTTACTGATTTCTCTTAAATCGGTAAACTGGTTTTAGAAAAATTTCTGTGAGTTCCTATGTTCCTAATCTTATTCCATCAAGTCTAATCACTCCTAAATCACACTTAATTGGCTTTAATTAGATGCTTAATTGCATTTCAATCAAACCCACTTATTCGATAAAAATCGAACAACTCAGTTATTAACGATAAAGTTTTCTTTCGGATGTTACATTGTGCGTGCATGTGTGTTTGAAATTTTTAACATTTATACAATCAAACAAACAAGAGAGAAAAGGAGAACACTCAACGAATGAAATATTAACAGTTTTACACTAAAAGTGAAAAATACAAATGGATTATTAGTTTATACAAGTCCTATTTGATACGCTACTAATAGTTTATGAAAAGTGAAAGTGATTTGAAACTTTAAGTATTGGCAGTTTGTTGTTTACTTTCTCAAATTCAAAGAGATAAAAAGCAGAAAAAATATGTATATAAAAAAAGAGAATACTTATCTTTTATATATAAATGAAAATATAATACGTGGTAATTTTTGTTTTAATAACAGATACCACTAAATTAATACACTATGTATATTTAAGAAAAAAACTCCAGACCCTATGGGTGCATGGTCCACCCATGTCCCCCTCCTTTCGCCCTTAATCTAAAGCTTGATAATTGTTTACCCCCATTATTTTAAATAAAAATTATATTTTCACAAAAGGTAAGGAGGATTGCATAGTCCATGCAAGTTGTTGGGCTACATTTTAAGGTTAGTTAGGATTAGCTAGGCCATATCCATGTACTTATCATAGTGTATGAATAAGTAATCTACAATGTATGAATGCAAGAGTTAGAATTTCATTCATCAGAATTCCCACTTTCTCTCATCCATTTTCTTTGCTCTCTGATTTTTGCTCCTGGAAAATTCTCTTCCTTTTTGATGCAAGAATTCAATATGGTATCAAAGCACTCTTGATAAAAGGGCTCTGATGTGCACCTAGATTCTTCTTATTCTTGCATATCTAGTGCTTGATCATGGAATTGAGTAAGTTTTCAGTCTTTTTGTTCTAATTGGAGTTTTCAAGTTCTGTTGAAAGGTTTCTTGAAGATTACTTCTATTCGTATTGAAGGTTTTTCTTGAAAATTTCTTGAGGAAAGGTTCAGCTTCATGCCAAAAGAGGTTCTTGATGTTGCAAACCCATTATTGAATTCTACTACTCCAATGATTGCAGCTACAATGGCGAATGCTAGTGCTACAAATCCTTTATCGTTGATAACTCCCTTTGGTGAGTTATATTTTTAGTTAGTTTTTATTTAATTTAGGATGTAGTTGTTTAGTTTTGTTGCTATTTTGTTTTATTTTAGTTAAGTAGTTTAGATTAGGTAGTATTCTTATTTTCTATTATTTTCTTATATTTTGGATACTTATTTTGGGCTTGTTTTGACTGTCATTAGGTAGAAGCACTCAAGTTGGAATTTGGAGCCATAAGAGAACTTATCTTGAATAAAATCAAGACCTTTCAGCATTGGAAATTTAATATCTAGCTCTCAAGAAATCGAATTATGATGTTTCAAGATTCTTTGGAAAGAAGAGAAGAAGATCTTCAACTTTGCTTTTGCACACTTTTTCTAGTTCTTGAGTCTTCTAGGAGAAAAAGGCGAAACAAGATTGAAGCTTTATCTTGTCTATGATGCTGTCAAGTCTGACCTTCCATCACTCTTTCACCTTTATCTTAGGCTACAGAACTCCGATTGAAGTGATTCTTATTGCGTTGGAAAGCTTACTTAAATATCTACAATTGTTATGACACCTCCGAGGCCAAATTCCAACTATTCTGACTGCTATAAAGCTTGGAGATGTATAAACGAGATTAGCGTTGTCAGGCAATTGCGCACTATCACTTCAATGTTTACCTAGATTAGTTTTGTGTAAGAGATTAGGCAGTCAGTGTAGGATAAAGAGTATTGCTTGACCTTGAGAGAGGCTAGGAATAAATTAAGGGGAACTAACCGTGAGTCAATTAGAATAGGAACTGATTAACAGAAATTCATAGTAAATGTGTCTGCAGTAGGTGAAATTAATTAGCCCTAGCATCCATCCCATTGCATTTATCCAAATTGTTAGAATTTTTTGCATTAGCATTTTTCTTATTTATTTTATTTTATTTTATTTAAATTTTAACTTCCTCATCAGTAATTCTATTCTGTCCAAATAGTTATTCCCTTAGACTATTTCGATATTTGATCTATCCTTATGGAAACGATACTTTACTTATCACTTTATTACTTGTATGATCCGATATACTTGCCGGAGCCACATCAATCATGTTCCTCCAATCCCTGTTATCTGTATCCCAAGGAAAGTCTAGGTTTGTCTCCAGTCTCATCTCTATTAATAGAAAGTAATTACTATTCATAGTTGAGGGCTATAATTATGGCTCTTGATGCAAAGAAAAAGTTAAGGTTCATTGATGGGAGATTGCAAGAACCTACTACTAGAGATCCTATGAAGCCTATTTGGGATCAAACTAACAAAATAATTTTGGCTTGGATTTTTAGAGCATTGCCTTCAGAGATTTCATAGAGTATGATGTTCTTCAATAAAGCATCGAAGTTATAGATTGAGCTAAAACAATGCTTCTCACAAGGTACCACGTAACAATTGTTGATCTTTTAGAGGAATTATATTCTTTGAAATAGGGAAACTTATCAGTTACTACCCTCTTCACATAATTGAAGTCATTATAGTGTGTGTTAGAAAACTTTAGGCCTTTTGTTTTGTGCCCTTGTGGAGTTCAGTGTAATTGCAAGTTATACAAGGAACAAGACTGCATAGTGTAGTTTTTGAAGGGACTTAGTTACCAATATTATGTGGTATGCTTACAAATCTTGCTAATAGATCCCCTCCCTCCCATTAATAGGTTTTACGCTCTTATCTTGCAACGAGAGAGACAATTTCTTAGTGAGACAAGTAAAGTCTCCAAGATTTTAGCTGCTGGTACTAGTTTGGGCAAAAGAAACACTATCTTTAATGGGAATTCTAGTTTAGCTATTAACAGAGGTTTGGGAAGGGAAAGTTCACTAAAGGATAGTCTAACGGGGGGAAGATTTGTTGTCTTTGAGAAGGAATTGCCATACAATTGAAACATTCAAGAAATGTGGCTTCCACCCTCCCCCAAGATCAAGAAGTCTCAAGGTTCCAATGTGAACTTGGTATCCTCAGATGATTGTGAGCATGAAGATCAAGTAGAAGAAGATAATAAACCACAACAACCTTCCAATTTTTGTTTGACCAAGGATAAGTATGATTACCTCATGGCTCTATTTTAGCAAGCTCAAGTTCATACAACACAACCTACACTAACTTAAACTTCATTTCATGCCACCAGTCAACTCTCAACCACTCCCATTACTCAAACCAATGTGATAGGTAATCACTTAGATCTTAGATTTGGGAGCCACTAACCATATTTGTAGTTCTTTAGCCCATTTCATTGCATATAGATCCATTTCCCCTATGTATATCACGTTGCCAAATGGTGACCGAGCATGCACTTCTATTGTCGAAACTATTTATTTTTTTGATACATTATTTCTTTATTTTGTCCTATATATACTTGCTTAATTTTGCCTTTAATCTTATTAAATTGACCTCTGATCTTAATTGTTATGTGACTTTTAATGATAAATGTTGTGAAATTCAAGATGTAGCCATTTTGAGGACGATTGGATTAATTAAGGTACTCATAGTCTCTATGTGCCAACAAATTCTTGCTACCCCTCAACACCCCCATAATTACTATCAATGCTACATCTATCCAAAATACATTATGTATATCAATATAGGTTAGGCCACCCATTTAGTTCAAAGATAGACATACTTGGTAAACTATTTTCATACATTTCCATTACCCCTTGTATTTCTAATTGTGAAATTTGCCATTTGGCAAAATTAAATAGACTTTCATTTTCTGAAAGCAAATCCAGTAATAATACCATTTTTTCATTTGTTGCATGTGGATATTTGGTGTCCTATTGCCATTATGTCAATACATGGATATGGATTCTTTCTCACTATAGTTGATGACTTTTTACATCACACATGGACCTATTTTCTTAAACTTAAATCTAAGATACTTGATTGCACTAAGAATTTCATTACAATGGTGGAAAACCAATTTTCATGTTTTGTTAAAATTACATTATCTAACACTAAATTCCACTTAGCTCAATTTGATAACATGAAAGGCATATTGCATCAACACTCTTATGTAGAGACTCCACAACAAAATGGTGTTGTGGAGGGCAAATACCAACACATTTAAAATATAACTAGAGCACTAATTTTCCAGTATGGCATTCTTAAGGATTTTTGCCACGTTGCTGTGGCACATGCTATTTTTATCATTAATAGTTGCCTAGTATATAGTCTTGCATAATCACTCTCCATACAACTTGTTGTACAAACACAACTTGATCTTTTTGCACTAAGGATTTTTGGGTGTTAATGCTTTGCCTCCACCCTCACTACTCACCAAAAAAAAAAAAAATTTGACCCAAGAGTAAGGAAAGGGGTTTATCTAGAGCAGAAATCTGGTATGTTTTTGACATACACTAGGAAAATTTTAGCTTCCCATAATATACTTCTCCATGAATCAATTTTTCCTTTTAAACATGCTTATTTTTACTCTTTTCCCAATGATAACTACTATTGGCAGCACTAATGCTACTTTACATATGTTTTCTGATTGGTACTTTCTTACCCCTCCCACCCCATTTCTTCCTAACTTGATTGATACCCTATAGCACATGCAAATCCACCACCACACCATATTTATCCCCATCCTATAGAAACCTATCCTATACATTGGAGATCAGCCTGCACTTAAAGGCCTCCTACATACCTCAAAGACTTCTATTGTAGTTTGAACACTAGTACCATAAGCAATTTAATCACAACATTTGGATTATTATATCCTCTTTCCAACCATTTATCATAATCAAAACTTTCTTCCAACCATAGAAACTTTATCCTTTCTTTATCTGCAACTAATAAACCATGCACATACCACCAAGCTCTGAAATCTGATTGCTGGAAAAAGGCTATGGAGGCTGAAACATAGGCCCTTGTTCAAACTAAAACTTAGGAGTTTGTGGACCTTCATGAGAGACGGTAGGGTGTAAGTGGGTGTGTAAGGTTAAGAGAAAAGCTAATGGAAGCATCGAACGCTACAAAGTCAAACTTGTGGGAAAAGGAATCACTCAGACCGAGGGAAATGATTTCCTTGAAACCTTTTCCCTAGTTGTCAAATTGAGGATGGTCAGTTTGTTGTTGGCTTTTGCTCTACTCAATACTTGTTCTTAGAGCACTTAACATTGATAATGCCTTTCCTTGTGGTGATCTTCATGAAGAGGTGTACATGGAGTTACCTCAAGGTGTGACCCCTTTAAGACTTGGACAAGTTTGTAGCTTAAAGAAATCCTTGCATGGCCTTCGGCATGTGAGCCAACAATGGTATAAGAAGCTTTCTTATGTCCTAGTCTCCTCCAGTTACAAGCAATCTCAATCTGATCATTCTCTATTTGCTAGGGGTATCTCACCTAGTTCCTTCATTGCCTTGCTCATCTATGTAGATGACATGATCCTCACAAGTAAATGATGCAGCCAGGATCCCCTTCATGAAACAACAACATGATTCCCTCTTCAAGATTAAATATCTTGTTTAAGTCATTCTTTTTTGGCTTGAGGTGGTTACACATCGTCCAAGGGAATTTTCCTTTGCCAATGCAGGTGCACCTTAGAGCTAATTGAGATTGTTGGTTTTTTGGCTTGTAAACCTGCCACCACTCCAATGAATCATTCTTCAAAATGGTCATAGATGATGGTTTTCCTTTCCATATACAGCTACATGCATATTGGAGATTGATTGGGTAATTACTTTACTTGACAAATATAAGGCCAAACGTCTACTATGCTATCTCATCTTTCAATCAATTTTTGGCCAAGCCAATACAATCATAGTATCAAGCTGCATTTCAAATATTGAAGTATCTTAAGGGGACCACCGGCCATAGCTTATTCTTTCCTTCCACTTCTAAACTAAAATGGTAGAGTTTTAGTGATTTAGATTAGGCTTCTTGCCCTAAATCTCGCCGCTCCATTATCGAATATTATGTTTATCTTGGCAACTACCTCATCTCACGAGGGTCTAAGAAGCAACATACTATTTCTTGGTCATCCACTGAGGCTGAATATTGTGCATTAGTAACTAATCATGTGAAATCTAGTGGCTCACATATCTCCAACAAGAGCTTCATGTTCCCTTTTCATCCCCAACCTTGCTTTACTATGATAACTATCTAGCCTTGCGCCTTTCCGCCAATTCAATTTTTCATGAAAGAACCAAGCATATTGAACTAGATTGCCATGTTGTTCATGAAAAAATGAAATCTAGTCTCCTACATTTGTTGCCCACCAGTTTACAATCATAGGTTGCTGATTTATGTACCAAAACACTTCTTCCCAAGCTTTTTCAATAGCTTTTTGCCAAGCTAGGAATGTATGACATACATTCTCTAGCTTGAGAGGGCTCTTTGAGGATATAAAAGTTAGTTAATGAGATTTATTTAAGTAAGTTTTTCTATTACTACAATTTTAGGTTAGCTAGGATTAGTTATGTTATATCTTGTACTCATCGCAATGAGATATACTATAAATAAGTGATGTGTAGTGTACGAAGGCAAGTGTTAAAATTTCATTCATTAGAATTTCTACTTTGCATCGTCCATTTTCTTTGCTCTGAGTTTTGTTCCCTGAGAATTCCCTTCCTTTCTGATGCAAGAATTTAATAATGGTTCATGATATCATATCAGAATTTTCTATAACCAAGTGATCTAAAGTTTGATCCTTGTTGGCTCCCATTCTTCTAAATAAAAGGTAAATTTTAGCACAAGGTACAGTGGATTTATGCATAGTCTATGCTTCAAACTCAAAGAGACTCTTGTACGAGTGGATATGTTAAAATATAAAATCATTCATGTGCCTTTACAGCTTAAAATTTTGGGATAAATGGTTCATGACACAACTAATATTAATGGAGACTTCATTCTCTATTTACTTTATAGAAAACAATTTTTTTTAAACATATGTTATGGCAAATAGAATTATTACAAAAAAAAAATCAAAATTGATTTTGAGAGGAAACTTATTAGTTTTTCAAATAGAATTGAGAGTGCATTACGCACTATAAAACTTCTTTAAGAGCATGCTTGATATGAGGTATAGTTGAAGGTAAAAATTTCATGGAAGAGCTCCAAATATAAAATAAAATTTTCAACCTTATTTTTATCCTCAATCAAACATACCCAAGTGGTAAAATAATTTTAACCATATCCTATAATTATGTTTGTAAAATTAATATAGTTAACACAATACCTATAAATTAAAAATGTGAAAATTAACCCCATCAACCTTTTTTTTTTTTTTTGAAAATTAACTTTCTTGACCGTAGTTCTTTTAAAACCTTCTGCCATAATGGTGATGGACCTATATATCCTTTCTTACATACATACTATTGAACTTACAGTGCAGTTCAATGTCACAACGCATGAAATAATATAAAAGCGTTCTTACTCAATAGAATTAAAATAAACATAAAAATTTATATGATTTAAGAAGAAAAATAAAATAGTAGTAGTTCTTGACCACCAAAAAGTTTTAATGAATTTGTATCATTACAAGCCATGGCCAATACTGCATGCCGTGGTAAGGAAAAGAACGATCGCAATCAGTGAAATTTTCGCCGGTGTAATGTCTATTAACTCTTCCCTACTAAAAAGCAAAAAACTTAACAAACAATAAACATAGTGTTTTCTTTATTGATATTTTAACTTAAGGATAAATTATATTTTGTGTCCCTAAAAATACAGAAATTCTAAATTTTGGTCCTTTAGAAAATAATTGATTTTAATCATTCATTTTCTAAAAGTTGATACAAATAACATTTATGACAAGGAAAACATAATTTGTTAAAATTTTTTCAAGACTATGTTAAACAAAATGGTTTTAAGGGACTAAAATAAAACATGTTACATTTTCAAAGATAAAAAATATACTTAAACTTTTTGTTTCACACAAAAATATTTGGCTAGCCGTATGAGTTGAAAGTCAAAGTGTGCCAAGAAACTATTCCAAGATGACCAAGAGACTCGACTAGTGCAAAACACAACCGATTCCCATGATCAGACGATTAGTACCAAGAGAGGGACTTTATCTTTCAGCAAATAGGTTCCCAAACTACTCCAAAGAGCATGGCAGGCAGATCAGCAAATTTGATCATCAAAAGGATATTGGCGAACAACTGAAAGCTAATGAAATTGATTGAAACTTAAACAGACTGAAAGTAAATGAAATATAGTAAACAAAACACGGTAAAGAAATGTTGTAAAGTGCTAAAAAGCAAAGGTAAGGAATGTAAAGTGTAACACCCTACCAATTTAATGTTATACTTAAGTCATAGCATAAAATTAAGTAGATTGTGTTTTCATGTTGATACTCTGCTTACTAATTTCTTACCATGTCACGTCCACTTTATTCTCTATTTATTTTTTCTTTGAAACAGGCGAAACGGCACACTGTATATGACAGGCAAGACCAATGTCACAGAGCGTAACCAAATTTGATAAAACATGATAGAAAAGATAAGAATTAGTAATATATATATATATATATGTGTGTGTGTGTGTGTGTGTGTAGTAGAAGCCAACGCTTTAGTTTATGTACAGATGAAAAAGAGAATACAAAAGTGAGGCCAGTGTAACAAAAGAATATAGGGCCCATGTCAATCAAAACAAACCTACAAGATCCTCCGAAGGCTAACTAATCCAAGTCTATAGCTCAATACTATGCTACCAAAAGAGAGTCATGCTGTATAATATCACCCCCAGCATGGAACCTACTCAGTAAGGTAGCTGTTAGCCATACCAGGCTCGGCTAGGGAGTAGTCCATACTAGGTCCAGAAGGGGAGGATGATGAGCCAGTAGCCTCCGAGGGATTGCTCTCGGAGCTAAGTGGGATGTCTGGAACCGTATGTGGAGGCGACTCGGGCAGAGAGCTGGCAGGTGCGGCAGGTGCAGCAGGTGCTGCTGGTATTGGAGGTGCTAGAGATGGGTGTGCCACATGTAACGGGAACGCAAAATATGGAGTGCTAGGGTCAAAAACAGGGTGGAACAGGGGGACAGCAAAAATTCCTGCTATTGAACAGGTAGAGACGGAAATTGTAGGAACCGGCTATGTACAGTGAATCCACAAAGGGATCATGGTGGAGTTGTAGGTTGGGAATCTCAATGAAAAGGGTGGCGGTCGAATCCATCACTAGCGTCTGAGAATGATGCAAAAATACAGAGCGAGGTGAGAATTTAAAGAAATTCTCAGTAGGGTTCATATGATTGACGTCACATTCATTCTCAGTTGTCTTGGTTTTTATTTAATTATGAAAACATAGAAGCAAATTGAACTATCCATATTTAATAAATTTAATAAAGCATCTGATCTGAGGCAAGATTCTATTTTACTTAAGACAGTATAAGAAACATAATCATAAACAGAACAGATGAACACATAGCAGTAAAAAATATACAGTCATACTGTGATCAATTATTAATGACTATTCAATGTGACCAAATGTGACCATGTAGAACTCATTCTTGAAATTCTTTTTATAAACTTTTCCTTAAACTTTTCCATTTCTTGGTCCCCTAGGAGTTCTTGGTCATTCAGACTCTTGGGTAATAGTCTGCTTTTCAGGATCGAGCTCATTCCTATATAGGAATGCCGGGTTTAGTTTCCCTAACCTTCCCACAGATCTATTCCCATTAACTTTAAATCCAAGGCTAGCCCAAGCATTATGGAACTTTCATTATAACATAACTTTTATGTTCATCGTAACATAACCTTTATGAACTCATACATAACCTTCATGGACTCATAAAATAACCTTTATGGACTCATTGCAAATGCACATGGATTGAATGTAGATTGTAACTCATGCATAGGCTTATCGAACTTTTAGCAGCATAACAGAATATATCCGCTTTCCCATAAATAGTGTCAGTACTCAGACAGTCAATTATATAGAGATATCATAACATTTTATTGATAATTCACTCATCAATCTCATAGGGATAAATGTTGCATTTTAAAAACATAATTGCTATCTCAGCACATTCATTCAACCCAATTATTTTAAGTCAAGCCAAAATTTCTATTTAACTCATCTAGACCTCCATTTTGGATATGTTAGAGTGTTATGTGTATATTTTCTAGTCTCATTGGTCCCATCTCATTTTGACTTGTATAGCTCAAGATATTCAAGTTTTATCTCGGCTTGCCCTGTAGCTAGCCAGAATTACATACTTAAAAGTAAAAATCCACTAAAAATCAAAAACTAGTCCAAATCACATAAAATTGGTATATACTAAATCTAATAGGACAAGCTTTCATTTGCAAAAAGTTCCATTTCATTTGCTTTAGTAGGGCTCGAGTTATAAGCCCCGAGATTTGACCTTCCTAAACTGCCTTATTTTGGCCAGGTTTGGATATAGGGCAACTTATTTGAACCACTAGGAGCAAACAAGACCATAACAAACTCGGAATTTCATTATGGGATATTCTTCTATGTGTAAGCTTTCTAACAAAGTTAGTTTCATCCAATTCCAAATTGAATGGAGCAAGTTATGCCTTAAAAAACCCAGTCTGCCCGATATCAACCTCTACAATCTAGGTCAAACTTCTAAAATTCATATCTCTCTTAATACTAACCCAATGGCCTTATATATATATGTATAGAGAGCTCTGAATATCTAGTTTTATATAAAAATAGTCTCATCGGATTTAATCGGCTGTAGGTAGAGCCGTACACTCTGCCGTACGGACTGCAGATTAAATTTGGTTTTCCAGCCCCTCATATCTTCTTATTCTCATCCTTTCCCACTCCTTAATCAATCAAATTTAAACAAAAACAGCCAACAACCAGTTCAAAAATCATTATATTCATTCACTAATCATATTAAGAAGGGAGAAAATAAAGCCAAAAATCAGTCACCCACAATCGAATAACAAGAAAAAAATTTAAACCTTTACCTCTGTGTGTGGTTTTGCTAAGTGTTGAAGGTTGGTTGAGTGGAGAAGAGAAGAGGAAAATGACAAGAGAAAAGAAGACTGAAGTAAAGAGAGAAAAGGGCGTGTAAGTCAGCTAAATGAAGAAAGAAAAATCTGATTTAAACATAAAGATGGTAGTTGGAATTGTGAGTGTTGATTGGTTAAAATTCTTGTGGCTGATTTCCAGCTATGCTTCCTTCTTTTTGTGGCTTAATGTGACTTAATTATCCTCCACGCAAAATGAGAACTCATTTGCACTTTATCTGAACTCGAACCTGTATCCATCTTGCGTAAAGTCAGAATTCTTGTCCATCTTATTCAAACTTGGAGATTAGTTCGGATATCGAAACTCGAGTCACTTGGAAATAGATTATTAGATCGAAAATCATCTTAGAAACATAAAGTCAGAGATCCGAAATCACAGCAAACAAATAACCTTAAAATTGGTAGTCAAAGATAAGATTATGAAACATAAAAAACTTAAACTCGAAAGTCGGGTATGTTATATAAGCTTGGAAGTTAGTACCAGAACACAAAACCTTATGTACCGAGAAATCGGAACTTATATAATCTTGGAAGTTGGTCGCAAACTCAAACTCAGGAATATTCATAGAAATGAAAACGCTCTTGAAATAAGTTCGGATATCGGAACTTAAATAAACTCGGATATCGGTAATCATGTCCATTTTGTTTGGACTTTAAAGGTAAAATCGGAAATCAGAAATTATCCCGTTTTATTTGAAACTTGAAGATGAAGATGGAAATAATATCCATTGTATTTGAAACTTGAAAATGAGATCGGAACTCATGTAAATTCTGGTTAAACTTGGAGATCAACTCAGAAATCTAAACTCGTGTCCATTCTATTTGAGATCAACCCAGAAGTCGGAAATCATGTAAACTTCACCTTTCATTTGAAATTTAAAGTCAGAAGTCGGAAATCATGAACATTTCATTTGAATTGGAGGTGAGGTCGGAGATCAGAAACCTTGTTCATTTCACTTGAACTTTGGAAATAAGGTTGGAGGTCGGAATTCGCGGTGAATATTACATAAAGTGCATAAAATATAAAGATAGATGTAAAAGAAACATGTATTTGATCCATTTGTTTGGGGGATAGGCTTACAGATTGTGCTTAAGGCTATTTATATACGTACAAAACTTAACAGTTATCTTAAGGTAGTTATTAATCATGTTCTCACACAAACATGGTCAGCAAACTTCATCCTAGTAACCACCCCATAACTGTCTTCCATGTCTTTCTTGAATGCACTCTTCTTAGTATAGTGGTAATTGCTTAAACGACTCTTTGCCTTTCATCTATCTCCTCACTTTCTGAACTAGAAATTGCCTTCCTCGGCTACTCCTACTTTCTAGGGAGTGGTCATGGACTTGGTCAAACTCCTACTCTCAGTTGCTGAAGTATGTTCTTTCTCCAACCAAATCCCAGAATTGATATGGATTACCAACTGTCAGAAAGGTCCAAAGTCTAATAGGAAACTCATGCCCTTGGCTAACGGCTACTATCAACTGTTAGTCGATGGCTATCGATTGATGACTAAATCAGTTGTCGACTATCACCTGGAATCCATATCAACTATCAAGCCTCAAAATATGTAAATAAGTATTCCTATAGGTGACTAAACTCAGTTAGAATCATAATCACAAAAGGCAAGGCAAATCAGCTGAGGCAAAATAAAAAAATGGTCAAAACAATATTGAAATGGCCTTTTTCCAGGTCCAAAACAGCCTTAACCAAGACAGCCCTAGTTGCCACATCGATGCTCTCGTCTTGGGCTTTCCATAGATATGCAATAATGGTTATTTTGACACCCAGATTTCAGCCGGCGGCCAATTGAAGTTTTGCTAAGTATTTTGGCTCATTTCAAACAATTTAAACCGAGCAACATATTCCATGTGAGCCGTTAGTCATTGTTCATTCTTCAGCTAACTATTCTTCGGTCATCGGATGAACCTGACTAAATATTGCCTCTTTCGACTATTTCTGCTTTGTTGATATTCATCCTCAGCTAGCTGCAATTTTTTGGTGCCAACACCTTTAAATTAGTTGGTAACTCTAATTAAAAAAACCAAAATATTACAAAATATTGATTACAAAAAATGTACTGTTATTTTATAAATAAAAGGAAAAGAAAAGTTATTGCCAAAGAAGAAGAAAGATGGAAAGGAATCGAGTGTTGTTTATTTTCCGGGCTCAATGAGTTTCTTACAAGATTATCCTTGGTAGCCGATGGATGTACTGGATTCATACATACTTTGAAGTATCTATAGACAATCATTCGAATCACAGGGACTCTGAAGTTGATCAGAGGGAGGTTATCGAATCGAGAATATTTATGACGATTATTCTAGTACTTCACATTCTATTATAAATAATTATCATTATATAGGGTGTTCTTGTGGCTCTCATGGAGAACTGGGAATAATTCTTGCGTGTTGTATGGATTTGTTAATTTTTTTAAAATTATTTTTAATAAAAACAATTCTGAAAAAATATGTAATAGTGCTTAAAAATTAGATATCATAATATGTTTTTTTTTTAATTATTCTACATAATATATTTAGTCTATGCATGTATCCCTCACTTTTATTAACTATAAGAATAAGAACTTTTAACTCTATGGGAAAGGCTCATTCAAACGGTTATAATGCTCTTTATAGATTATGTAACACCCGTTTATAACAGAGTTAATAACACAATTTTATATAGAAAGTTTTAAGTTGGACAGTAATATACATAGACACATAACAGAGTTCAGGAGCAGGGATAGAGTCTTGCTCACCAATTGAACATTAATTTATATAAATACACTACAAGGTTCTGGGGTAGAAATAAGGTTCTACCTGCTATAAGCTAAATATTTTTAAATCAAATGATGAAAGTACAATTTATTTAATTACAACTCTATTTGTCGCGACAGTTAGAAGAGTCTAACTTCCTGTAGGGCGTTATTTGGCTAATTTGAAACCATCAGAAATAGAGTGAGAATTGAAACTTCTTCGTAGATAATGATTAGTTCTAAAGTATTTGAATTATGATAGTTTCAGTCGTGTCTCAGCACGAAAATTCATATGGTTACAATATCATAATCTTATCACATTACTTATAACTAAATCATACTTTATAACATTATGAGCAGTAAATGCTAAAAAAAATATATGCTATGCAACCCATAATGTGGCAAGCATCAATGGGGTTATAATATTTTTACTTTAATTTTCACTTCCCCTTGTCTGCTTGTCTCATACATAAACAAAGGTTTTCTCTTAGGGAATTCTCATTTTCTGGTGTTATTTATAACATCGTGATGACAAAGCGAGATTTTTATGCCATACTAACTAAGGCAGGTAACATAAAAGTATCTTACATCTTATTCCTCTACTTCTTAGTGGTTACCGGTAAATCCTAAATATCTTCTTTCAAAATATTTACTTGCTATAATACATAAATTCACAATAAATATACAAATGCATAAACTTAAACCATAAATATAACTTAAATAAAAAACTCGAATAACATAAGATAAACAATAATTTGAATAATAAATTTATCTCGTAATAAATTAAATAATAAATCATACAATCAATAAGTGGAACAAAATGTAGAAACTATAAATTAATTCATAAGTTTAAAATAATCGAAGTCTGCAAAGACTTAAATAATATAAACTTAAGTACAATAAATAATATAATATTTTAATAAAATTTCTCAAAATATTGAGTTGTTAGTTCTGAATGTTAATTTCTAAAAGGACCGAATTTAATATCACTTTTATTCAATTCCTTTTTAACTTTCTTTTTATGATCCATGAGTCTGTCATTATCATAGTGGCGCGCATTTAGCACTATTGGTCCCTTAAAGAAATTACCATGAAAATTGATAACTCAAAATAATGTATCAGTATAAAAATAACATTATAATAACAAGAATTGTAATAATAATAATAATAATAACAACAATAAGCAATAATATAAGGAAATATTAAATAAATTAATGTGAAAAGATAAATAAAATAAAACTGGAATAATATTAAGCAATAATATAAATTAACATTAGATCAAATAACTTAGAACACTAAATAAAATATATTATAATGATAATCAATAAGGAGCAATAATATAACAGAATATAAAATAACTTGGGATAGTGAATATAATAAATTGCAATAAGAGAAATATTGAGCAACTTTAATGTAAGAAAAATAATAACATAATTTGGAATAATAAAATAGATTGTAGCGACTAAATAATAAAGAGCAACAATATAAAGAACATTAAATAAAATAACTTGAAATAAATTGTAATAATAAAATATTAAATAAAATAACTTGAAATATAACATAAACTGTAATAGCAAATACTAATGGATAAAGTAATATTAAATAATATAACTTGTAATAAGTAAATATAGTTATGATTTAATTTCACAAATAATTTTATTATCTACCTGTAGTTATTGTAGGCAATAGTGTGTGTCGCCGAGTTTCTTTTTCCTCTTCTCCTTTTCCTTCTTCCTTCTGCTTTCTCTTATTTTATGCTCTCCTCTTTTTTTTGTAACAGAATGGCAACTCCTTATTGGATTTCACCCGTAATCCTCTCTTTCATTTATATAGAATGTTTGCAATGCTTAAAACATTACTCGTGACGTCTTGGATTACTATTTTATTATATATATGTATGTTTTTCTTTCATTCAATTACTGCTTTAATTTTTTTTTTCTCCAACCAGATTCATTCTTCTTTTCTATGTTTCATACTTATTACCATTATTTTTTTTTCTCAAGAATGGTTTAATGTTAAAGACTTCAAGCAAGACTTCTATCTCGTAAGTCTTCCTTTTCCCTTTTTTTTTTTTTTCTTGTTTTTAATTAACATCTCCCCCGAAGTCTTCATGCAAGACTTCTCGTACGTCTCCTTTCTTTCTTTTTTTTTTGTTAATTTTATAATTATGATTATATTGGCATTGTTTTTATTAGTATTACTATTATTGTTCTTCTAATTAATAATATTTGACTTTTTTTATCTTAATAAATAGAATAGTATATTTTGAAGTTATCGTTATTGATAGTCTCAAATTAATGTCTATAACTTAACTATTTGATCATTCTAAAAGAATATTTTATGACAAAAAAAGGATGTTACATATTACTATATAATAAATTGACTAATTAATATTTAAAAATTCAAGTGATATAATATGTATTGCATATATATTTCACACAAAACATAAAATGATAATTTTATCATGCTACAATAATTTAATTTATTTTGAATAAAATATTTTATAAATATATAATTTAGGAACGAATCCATTTTAAGACTTTTGAAAAAAAAATATAATTTGACTAAAGTGAGGCAATTCATTTTTTTGTTATGAAGGAATCCATCTTCTGCTACACTAATTATGATATGAAAATTACAAATGAAAAATGAATTATCAAATTTCATGTGGGATTTAATTTTTATTTTACTATTTTCTGTTATAAAATTTGAATATTTAACTAAGTTCAAAAAGATTATTTAGAATGTATAATAAAAACAATAAAGAAAAATATATAGTAAAATAAAATCTAAATAAAAAATTTATCAATAATATTAAAAATAGAAAATAGGATAATAAAGGTATGTATTCATAAAATTTACACTTTAATTAAATATAAAACATAATTTAATATAAAAATAAAATAAAAATTTTTAATTATTATTATATTCATAAAAATTTTTATGAATGTAGTGTTTATTGTCTCTAAGAAATTTATTTTAGTATAGGTCATCAAATAATTTATTTTAAATTTTATTGTTCGTTGAGAATTTGAATAGTCAAACAATTTTTTCTACTATAAATACATGACAATTTTAATTATATATTATAATAAATGCAATGTCATATTGTATTCAACTATATAGATAGATATATAGTTACTATACTTTATAAGTCTACCAAAAAATATACAATTTTATAAAAAGACTTACATTTATTGTAAGATAAAAAAGTTATAATTGTAATTTTTTCGAAAATTATTATATAAAAAATATTTATTACATTGTTCGGCTAAGAACGTAATATAAAAGTTACCTCTATTTAAATAAGGAGTTTAATTTATATATATTAATAGTGTAAAATTATTTCATATTCTCAATTAATAAAAATATAAAAAAATATCAAATTATATTAAATAATTATCCACTATAATAAAAGATTCATTATAATTTGATATTTTTTATATTCTATTAGTTAATAATATAAAATAATTTTATACTATTAATACATAAAAATTAAACTTATAAATAAATGCTCAATTCATATCGTTTACTACGTATCACAGCATTAACTTTTTTTGTTTGATAATATAATTTTTCAAGAAGTGGAACAATATTCTTTGAAGAAAGTGAGTGGCGAAGTGAAGACCAACTTTTTAATATTTATCACAGTTTTAACTTCTTTGTTTGATAATGTAATTTTTTAAGAAGTGGAACAATATTTTTTGAAGAAAGTGCATGGCGAAGTGAGGACCAACTTTTTAATATTTATGTATTGATGATAGGCCTCCATTTGGGTACCCATTTGGGTGACAGTGCCTTTTGCTTGCCTCTGTCGAACTCTTTCCTTTTTCACCACAAGTGATTTACAGTGTTTTTTCACCGAATAAGACCACTGGCGATTTGGTTGTTTTTAGCTTATGGGTTAACATCGTAGATACTAGCAACTTTTAGTATTCTAACCTTCCCACCTTTAGTTTCTTTTAACATTTGGCTAATATGGTGGTGCCCCCACGTAGGATTTTTTCCTGACTTCGAGATGGCAAAGAAGAAATCTTCCAGGTTACCTAAAGTCGTTAAGATCCCAGTAAACATAGATTTTAATTGATATGGATGGGTGGATTGAGAAGTACTCAGAACACCGTCCTATATTGATGGAAGATAAATATCATGACGCCGCGAGTGCTTAAAGCTGACTCATAATGGGTCGAAGGAAAATCGCTACCATATAGAAGCTCCTAATGGAGATGAGCGAGTGTGTTACACTCAATAAGACAAGACTTATTTTTTGTTGATGTATGAGTCCCTTTCGAGTCGACTCGGGGTTTGACTTTCATTCACGAATGTCAGTACCATCTTTTCAGTACCGCTAATGCTGCCCCACCTCAACTTCATATTAACAGGTAGGCCATGAAATGAGAGTTTGAGTCCGTTTGGGATTTCGACATCCCTTGTATTTTTCTTTCACTTCGCCCTAACTTGACTCGTGGGTGTTAGGGCTTCTCAAGGTTGGTTGTCCTTTTGGGCCTAACCCAAATGTAAAATCTTTGAACTCTATGAAGAGTCATATGCCGAATATAAATACTTTTATTTCAAAGTTCATCATCTTTTTGGACCCAACCCAAACATAAGATCTTTGAACTTTATAAAGAATCATATGTCAAATATAAGGGATGTCAATCTCGTGAATCAAGCTATTGCTGATTTTCTTTGGACAACCTGGGGGGATAGCCATTTTATTTGAAATTGATTTTTGATGTTGATGTAGAATATGCTCGAGCTAGTTTAGGTTCCATGTTTCTTGTTATACTAATTGATTTTCATATTTTGGTCTTATCATGTAGAGAGCATTGTTGTAGGTAACATGGCCCCCTAAAAGGAAATTGAATGACCTCAAGCAAGTCCTAGCTTTGGAGGCTGCCGACATGGTGGATAAACTTAGGGAGATCCAACAATCTAGGTCTATGTCAAATCTGACCACCTAAGACCTTGTCGGGATCCCTCCTCCCAAGTTGAAAAGAAGACGACTAGGCAAAGCCACCATTCCTTCAACCTCAGAAGTTAGGAAAGGGGTTATTCCAACTGAAAGGGCTTTTGACCTTGATTCTTCTATTCTCTTGCTACTAGTCTACACTCAAAGAATTTTGATTTCAATACCACCATTGAAGTCATTTTCCTCAATCTAGAAACCTTACCAAAGCTTCCTCTTGTGCTATAGCCATATCTAAATTTTTACTGCCAAAAGTCCCTAAGCTCACCCGAATAAAGGGGCTTAAAGGAAAATTTTCCAAATTGAAGGAAAAGAGGTCCGAGCAGGAGGAAGGAAAAAAGAAAGCTTCCTAAGATACCTAATGCTGGAAAAAAGTCGTTGAGGCGAAGAAGAAGAGAGTCTCCAACTTGACATAAGATATAGAGAATCTATAGACCATTGTGGCATCATCGGAAAAGAGTATTGAAAAGCAAAACAAGAAGTGGAAATTAGTGAAGGCCAAGGTGGCATAATTTATTACTAGTTGGAAACTGTCCATTAAGGAAACCTTTGATGACATGATGGAGCAAATGAAGCTACTAGCTCCCAATATTAACCTCAAGCAATCGGTCCCTTTCAATGCATGGACCATGTGACTTGGACTATCATCGACTTACCTGAGAATGATAATGATAGTCTTCCTTCCAATGATAGGGACACCACCACTTAACTTATTTTCCCTCCTTCTTGAGGATTTTGTAAAGACTTTTTACTTATTGTGGAAGCCTACAAGGGCTCTTTTTATCATTTTGTTAACCTTGTTACTTGTCATTTTGTTAATTGTTTGCCCAACTTATTCTAGCAAATAGTTTTGCTTAGTTCCTTCATACAAACGTTAGTGAAACATGAATACTTGCTCTAGATCAATTGTCTAGATATTGTTATAATATATCTACTTAGAGCATTTGTCTAATGTTTTTATGTTTAAGCTCAAACCGAGGTTAATGGGACTATGGAAGTCGTAACGCTTTAAGCTCGAACCAAGGTTACTGGGACCTCGGGAGTCGTAATGCCATTAGTCTAACAGTAATCAATCTTTGGAAGGAATTTGATCAATTTTGTTTATCATAATTTATTTGGCTTCATAATCTCAAACGTAACTTAGGTTTTTGAAACATGGAAATTTAGGCAGAGCAAATTTAGATAGTAACTACTCGATTATTGAAGACTTTATTGAAAGTAATGATGATCAAGCTTGAAACCAAATATCTAGTAATAATCTAGCCCATGTAGGCTACGGCTCCTTAAAACTTTCTTGGGAAAACCCAGTAGGACAAAATTCAAGGTAGGAAAATGAGTACATTAGTAGCTACATTGTTTTTACATGAATGATCTAGCTAAAGAATCTTTTGAGATTCGTGGCATTCCATGACCTCAAGATTTCAAATCCTGTCATAGTTTCAAGCTTACACTCTTTTTTCGAAGATTTCCTAGATTCGGTAAGGTCAATCCTAATTTGCCACCAACTTTCCTTGGCTTGGAATTGGAGGTTCGATGTTGGCTCTTCTTAGGACTAATTCCCCTTGGTTGAAGTGCCTCGAACTACTTTGGTGTTTTTTCTTCATGCAAACCTTCTTATTAAGGCCTCAAAGCTAGGCAACCTTCTATATTTCCTCAATTAACTCTAATTCTTCTCTTCAAGCATGATCATTGACACTTTCAACATAACAAGATACTCAGCAACTAGGCTCCTCGATTTGCACGAGGATAATAACTTTGATTCCATATGCTAACCAAAATAGAGATTCATTCATTAAGGAATGAGGTGTTGTCAGGTACACCCACAAGACAATTCTGAGCTCACTAGCCCACAATCTTTTCATTTTATCCAAGCTCTTCCTTAGGCCTTGTGATAGAACTTTATTCACATCTTCCACCTGTCCATTAGCCTGGGCGTGTTCCACCAAAGTAAAATGCTGCTTGATATTTAACACACTTAGGAAGTCACAAAACTTTTTATCAGTGAACTAAGTTCCATTGTATATTATAATGGAACTCAATACTCCAAATATGGTTACTATGTTCTTCCATATGAACTTCCAACATTAGCCAACAGTTATGGTGGAAAGGGGTTCAACCTTAATCCATTTTGTCGAATGATTAAAGGCCACAATCAAATACTTAACCTATCCTGAGACAAGGGGAAATGGTCCCAATATTCAATGCCCCACTTGTCAAATAGCCAAGGTGCCACTACCAAAGTCATTTCTTCTGGTGGTAAAATATGAAAATGAGCATGCTCCTGGCACTTCCTACATCGCTTAACATATGCCACTACATCTTTAATTATTGTAGGCCAATAATACCCTGTTCTTAAGATTTTTAAAGCAAGGGCCTTACCCTTGAGGTGATGCCTACAAAAGCCCTCATGAACTTCTTCCAACACATAAGAGCTTTGGTCATTACTCAAACATTTTAACAAAGGTTGGGGAAAACCTCTTTTGTAAAGTTGGCCATCAGTCAACATGAAGTAAGGCACCTCCCTAACTATTTTGTACTGGCCACCTTGGAGCTCCTTCAATATGTCCCACCAAGTTTACTTTGAGATTGAAGGCCTTCTTAAAGTTTCGTGAATAAGGCTCTTATTATTACCTCTCGATTTTGTACTGGCCAACTTGGACAACACATTTGCTAGGACATATTTCTGTATCAGTATATACTTTATCTTAGCATAATCAAATTTCCCTATCAATAGTTGTGCTTTCTCTACGTATTTCTGCATTTAAGGGCTTTTGGCCTAATAATTACCCAGGACTTATGACTTAAGTCACTATCTACATATCATTGCAAATAATTAGATGTTTTGCTCCTACATCCTTTGCCAAATTCAAACCTTCGATCAGTGCTTCATACTCAACTTGATTATTTGATATTGAAAAATCAAACTTGACTGATAACTCTACTCGAAGGTCATTATTGCTTTCAAGGAGCCTTTACTCTACCACCTTGGTGGCTTGATGAACCATCAACATAAAGAGTTCACTCAGCTCACATACCTAGGATAGGACTCCCATCATCTACCATCTTGACTGCAAAGTCTACCAATACTTATGTTTTTTGGTTGTCCTAGGTTTATATTTAATGTCAAACTCAGACATTTCCACTACTTAGGATACCATCCCGCCCTTGCTAGGTCAAGTTTCTAACAGATCTATCGTATTGGTTGATCCATTCATACTAAAATGGGGTGAGCCTGAAAATATGGTCTAAGCTACAAAGCTATTACAAGAAGAGTTAGGGCGACTTTCTCTAGCTTCTAATGAAGTTTAGGCCCTTGCAACGCCTTGCTAATGAAGTACACAAGCTTCTGACCTTCTTCAGCGTCTTTAACTAACATAGCTCCCATTAAGGAATTTCCCATCGAAAGATATACTAGCAATGTTTCACCGAGCTCCTTATAATCAAGAGGTCTAGAGTTCGATACTTTTTGACCCTCATTCTTCTAAATAAATCTTAAATTTTAGCACAAAATAAAGGAGAGAATATGCATTTTCTATGCTTCAAGGTCAATAGACTCTTACATGAGGGAGTATGTTAGATATAAGTATGTTAGATATAAAACTATTCATAATCCTCTATCTATCTGCTTAAACTTTTGGGAGACAATTTGAGTGTGTGTATATATATATATAAAGAAAACATTTCTACATGCCTGCATCCTAACTTTGCTACTTGCTCCCAAATATGAGAGATGCGAGACGTTGGGATGTGCAAGTAACAATTTTCTATTTAAATTTAATTTAGATCTATTGCTAAATTAAATATATTTAAATTAAGTAGTCTAAATTATATTGCACATATTTTGATTTATTTTAGAGTTATTGTACGCTTGGATTAGCTTTTAATTTGACTTAGACAAAATTTCTTGTTGGGAAGGTACAACTCTCGGTGTTTGACTTTACGCATTTAATAAATTCACCAATTCTTCTACACAAGATTTCTTAGGTATAAAAATCCAACCTTTAAAAAAAAAAAAAAAAAGGAATTTCATTTCTTCGATTTTCTGCGGATCTCCACCTCACTTGGGCCACCTCATCAGTTGAAAAGCCCATTCAACAAGCGATGGTCTGCCCATCCCTTTTTAACCCCTTTTTTTTTTCAATTTTGATTATTTAAGTATATAGTGTTGCATATATTAACACAAGCTAACACAGTCAAATGTCAAATTCTGAAAATGCATGCTTGAATTAATATTATAAAACAATTCTACATTAAATGTGAATTAAAAGTAAAAATTTAATTTAAATACACTGACAGTGTAAAATAGTTTTATACTGTCAGCCAATAGAAATAGTGGAAAGTGCCAACTCATACAAATAACTACTCATTATAATGAGGGATCCATCATAATTTTTCACTTTTTTCTATTTCCATTGGTTGACAGTATAAAAGAGTTTTACACTGTTAGTGCATACCAATTAAACTCTAAAAGTAAACTAATTTTTTTTTTTTGCATTAAACCTTAATATAAAAAATTGAGATTGAATTTTTGTAAAATCAAATGATTTATCACAAACTATACTTAATTCGGTTACAGAAATAGTTATGATTTCTTTTAGTTTTTAAATTCGTACTTAAGAAGAATTAATAAGCTTATGAGTCTTTTCATTGATAAAAATATAAATCAAGGGAAAGACTATCCTTAGTTAAGGGTTATGACATAGTTTCATGTTTACTGAATACTTACAAAATTATTTATAGATATTTAACTACCAATAAGAAAACTTAGAAATTAAACTCAAGTTATAGCTATGAGCAAAATCCGACTAAATGAGCTAACCTTTATTGGCACAAGTTTATGACTTTTTGATATATATAAAGGATATATGGAGTAATAAATTAGAGAATGTTAAAAAAAAATTAAAAACCCTTCATTAATTTTCCTATGTTAAAACTGTTTTTTCACTTTACTTATTTTATTTGAAAAAAATAAAAATATTAAGTATGCACTTTTTTTTTTTATCCGCGTTAACCACAAATTTCTTATATCATGTGATTTGCGTTAATTAATATTTTATAAATTTATCTACGTTTAGATTATTGATCAATAACATTATTTATTTTCCAAAATTAATAACATTTTTATGATGTTAGCAATTATTAAAAGTCAAATTGATAATTATAAAGAGAAAAATAATTATTCTATTATAGTAATTAATAGGAGACAGAATTCTGTCAACAATAATAATAACAATAGGACAGAGAAAATATGTTTCTTCCATTAATGAGATTATTGTTGCTAATTAATAAATTAGTCGTTGTCATTTAACTTTTTTTTTTTTTTCCAAACTTTCATCCCATGGGGTGAAACTTAGCATTCCCCCTACTTAAATGAAATATGTTACGCATACACTGACACATACACTATTGCATATTTAGGGTAAATTTGGTTTAATGTTTGAGAGAAAATTTTTTAAAAGAAGGTATTTTAAAATAATTAATTTTAGACAAATTACTTTTAAGAAAATTATTTTTGTTTGGTTTAAATGTATGAAAAGTAAGTTTAAGAGAATAAATTTTATTTGGTTAAAATAAAGTAAAATTATGTTTAATTATTGATGTGAGAGTAATAATAAGATTTCTTTTCAAAAGACTTTTTTAGAATAAAAAGTAATTTCAAGAATATTTTTTTTAAAAGGCCTTCTAAAATTTTAAAAAATTTTCCAAAAAAAAGTCTTCATACATCCAAATATATTAGTTATTATATATTTTTATTCTCATATTAACTATTGCAAAAATATAACCAAAGAGACACTTAATAAGTTGTCAATGTTTAAATCCACACTTACATGTTAACGTATGTTTGACTTTGTGCATTTAATAAATTTACCAATTCTTCTATACAAACTTTTTTAGGTATTAACACCCAACCTTTTAAAAAAAAAAAAAAAATTCTGTTTCTTCTTGGTGTTGGAAAATTCTTATATACACTATGGACGAAATATTTTTTCTTTTTTCATGTGTATCTTAACCATTCAATGTTAAAAAATAAGAAAGAGAAAGAAGAATAAAAAATTAACTCAAGGGTGGAAGATGTTGCATGGAGGAAGATTTTTTTTCCTCCATGAAGGAGGGTAGAAGGACCCCTTGGCGCTTGTCTACGGTTCTCCACTTCAACTTGGGCCACCTCATCACTTGAAAAGCCTATTCAACACGCCATGGTCTGTCCAACTTTTTTTAACCTTTTCTTCCTAACCCAAAAAAAAATAAATTTCTTCTTTTAGTTTTATTGTTAATTACTATATTATTTAATAAGTAAATTACATTTTCCTTCTTAAGAGATATTCTTATTATACAACACTCTCTTCTGTTTTTAAAATATATACTCCCCTCTCCTAAAAATGAAAATATGCTATACTTTAATCCATTTTTAAGTTTTTTTTTTTTAAATCTCTCTTCTTTTATACTTATTATCTTATTTTTTTAATCAAAATACCTTTTTAATAGTTATATATATTGAAAACAAATTATTTGTGCACATACATGCATATTTCGTTTTTTAATTTTCAACTACTATTATATTAAGAAAACAAATTATTAACAATAACAATAATTTATGATAATTATTTTTAAAATAATGTAAGAATTGTGTATTTTTTAGTTTATTTTAATATTTTTAAGCTATATGTTATAATTAATGTTAAATATGAATGTTAATAAAATATTTTGTACTAAATTATTAAAATGAAAATAAAATGCTAACGTTATATTAAATTTATATTTTTAAAAGTTATTAAATAAGGATTAAATTATTTTAATAAATATAACCTCATCATTAATGTTAGCATATATATCAATTCTCAAGAATTTATAAAGTTGAACTAATTTTAACAATATTAAATAATAAATATTTAAAATAATAATAAAAAGTTTTTAAAAAAGTTAACACTAGTTAAAAGGTACTTTAGATAATGGGTAGTGTAAAGTGTAATTTATATTTTGGACTAAAGTGTATATTTTGAAAATAAAAAAGAGAGTAGTGTAATAAGAGTACCTCTTAGAAAAGGGAAGTATAATTTACTTTTATTCAATTATATATTGCAACATATATTAACACAACAAGCTAACGCAGTCATATGTCAAATTCTAAAATGCATAATCGAATAAAATAATTATACATAAAAGAATTCTACATTAAAATGAGAATTAAAATTAAACAATAAAAACTTTTGCATCACACCTTAATAGATTTTAGCATACTCCCAAGGGATTTTTGCAACATCAAATGATTTATCATAAACTACAATTAGTTCGGTTATAGAAATATTTATGATTTTTTTGTAATTTTTCAATTATTACTTGCAAAGAATTAATGAGTTTATGATTTTTTTTATTGACAAAATGTTTTAGTTGCAGTAAAAACTTACTCCAATTAAGTGACTTATAGATTTACCCACCACCCAAAAACTTATAAATTAAATTCAAATCACAGCGATACATGAGCAGAAAACTGATTAAGTACCAATCTTTGAGGTCACAAGTTTATGATTAATGATATGTTAAGTGCTTGATTTAATTTGACAATTTGGTTAATTAATAATAATTTGTATGTAGAGATAGAGTAGTGCAACCCCTTGCAACTTCGCATCCCAAACAAAAACTACTGGGAAAACAATTCTCATCTTCTCCGATGACTTATTTGCTTTACTTCAACTTTCATGGTGATGTAATTCTAGTTTAAATTTCAGATAATATGTTCATTTATTTACTAGAAAAGCATGTGAAACATGTCATCCACTCCATTGAACATGCAATAAAGGGGTAGTGCCTTGCACGTAAAAGCGCGTTATACGCTCTACCAAATTTCATTATTTTCCTTTCATATCAATAAGTATCATTCATACTACGTCAAAAACAAATATATATACATACATGCTTCAAGCCTTCAACAAACATGTTAGTGTTACCGAACATCACTACCACAAGAAGCCTAAGAAAATCATGCATTCCACAAAAGCCTACGGTAAAGTTGATGAAGCCGAGCAAGCAATATTCCTCGAAGCTCGCCGGAAAACGCGAAAGCGAATAGCGATCATAAGCTTGTCGACAATAGTTCTTGTTGGTGTTGTGTGTGCTGCAGTGTTTGGAACTGTTGCTCGCAACAACAATGATCACAGCTCAAACGATGGCAATTCCCAATCTCTTTCCAATTCGGTGAGGGCTGTTTGTGATGTGACATTGTACAAGGACGCATGTTATAGCAGCCTTGGTCCTCTTGTGCACTCAGGCCAGGTTCAACCCGAGGAGCTGTTCATGTTATCAATCAAAGTGGCCTTAACTGAAGTTTCAAGAGCTGCTCAGCATTTCTCTGAGCAGGGTGCTTTCAAGAGCTCAATTGATAACAGGGCCAAGGAAGCTCTGAAAAATTGCCAGGATCTTTTGGGTCTTGCAGTTGATCATCTGAATAGCTCTTTGAATTCGTCTTCTGGCGAAAAGTCTTCCTTGCTTGATGTTTTCGAGGATCTTAGAACTTGGTTGAGTGCTGCAGGTACATACTGATAATTTTAAGCATTTATGCTTGTGCTAACTTAAATGCATCATGAAGGAAACTTATAATTCGGTCCCACTACATGTTTATTTGGCTTATTAATTATATTGAATGGGCCTGTTATGTTTCCCCATAAATTATACAAAAATGTTCTTTAATTCATATTTCATATAATATTTTGGATATTTAGAGATGGAGGTATAAATAATTACCGATTTTAGTTACATAGCTTTGTGAATGTAGTAGATGGTTTTGCGATCTATTACATAATCCGGCAACATTATTTATCGTGAAAAAAGTTTTTGTACTTTTGTTAGGGATAGTAATAATTTTCACTAATCCGGTAATTTTCTTCTCTCTCTTCCTTAATTTCCTCTAGAAAAGCTTACTCTATTGGTGAAAACAATTTTTGTGCTAATTCGTGCACTTGGTTTTCCTACCAAGTAGCAGTACTCTATATTACCTTATCAAAACCAATAATAATATAACTAAAATTCCTATTAATTTATACATTGATTCTAAGTTATTAACGTATGATTCTTCAATACTTTGTAGTATGAAATCAAATTTCGTTCTAGCCTTGCCAATTACCTAATTGGTCATAAATGATTTATGCCCTTTTCATATTTTCTCTCTCCTTCTCTTATTTCTACATTGATTTTAATTGATCGATAGGGTATTCGTACATTCTTTTTTGTCACAAAAGGTATGCAGTACTAAATAACATTGTTGTTCTCCATTATTTTCCATTAGGTAAATTCACAAGTAATGTAAATAAAATCCCATTAATATATAATTCCTAGAAGTCCAAATGAAGTCCGTCTAGATAAATTACTCTAAATCATACTACAACTACTCCAATGAGATTTGAACATAAAAGAGCATTATTGAAGAACATTGCTTATACGCTTGATGAAACAGGTACTTACCAGCAGACATGCATTGATGCCCTTGAGGAGGAAAATGAAGCATTAAAGACAAGCATTGTAAGCTATCTCAAGAATTCTACGGAGTTCACCAGCAACAGTCTTGCCATCATCACTTGGATTAACCAGGCTGCAAGCACAGTGAACTTGAGGCGCTTGTTGTATTTGCCGAGTCAGAATGAAGAACCAAAGTGGCTTCCTTATAAAGACCGGAAGCTACTTCAAACAAATGATTTGAAGATGAAAGCTGACATTGTTGTGGCGAAAGATGGCAGCGGGAAATATAAAACAATTTCTGCTGCACTTAAACATGTACCTGAAAAAAGTAACAAGAGGACTGTGATCTATGTTAAGAAAGGGAATTACTATGAAAATGTGAGGGTGGAGAAGAACAAATGGAATGTCATGATCATTGGTGATGGTATGAATGCCACTATTGTATCTGGTAGCCGTAACTTTGTGGATGGGACACCGACATTTTCAACTGCAACATTTGGTATGTAACTTTCCAATTTATTTTAATTGACAAAACCCCCAAATAGTCCGTGTCAAAAATAGTGTATGGCAAATTCATCTCTAAAAACATGCAAAAATCCTAAAATAGTCTCTAAATATTAAAAATATGGGTTAAATTAATCCTTTCTATAGACAGATTAGTCTTGAAAAAAATTTCTATTGGATATATTAATTCATAAAAAATATTAATTTGACCCATTTTGGATATTATTTGGGGATTTTTTATTTGTTAGCGACGAATTTGTCATGCACTGTTTTCGGTAAGGACCAGTTTAAGGGTTATCTAAAATTTGAAATTTAATTTGTCTCTTTTATAAACACAACTTGAATGGATGGGTGTTAATCTTTTTTGTGTCTATTTTGGGTGCAATTTAGCTGTATTTGGGAGAAATTTCATTGCTAGGGACATGGGCTTTCGCAACACAGCTGGTCCACAGAAGCACCAGGCAGTGGCACTAATGGCAAGTGCAGATCAAGGAGTTTACTATAGGTGTCAAATTGATGCATTCCAGGACACACTTTATGCTCAAGCCAATCGCCAATTCTATAGGGAATGCAATATTTATGGCACAGTTGATTTCATTTTTGGCAACTCTGCAGTTGTCTTCCAAAGCTGCAACATTTTGCCAAAGGTTCCTATGCAGGGCCAACAGAACACAATCACTGCACAGGGCAAAACTGACCCTAATATGAACACAGGAATTTCAATCCAAAATTGCAGCATTTTACCCTCTGGAAACTTGAGTTCTGTCCAAACATATCTGGGAAGACCCTGGAAGAATTACTCAACCACGGTATTTATGCAATCCACAATGGGAAGTTTCATTAACCCAATTGGCTGGTTACCATGGGTAGGGAACTCAGCACCAGATACCATATTTTATGCAGAATTTCAGAATGTTGGACCAGGTTCTTCAACAAAGAATAGGGTGAAGTGGAAGGGTGTGAGAACCATGACCAGCAAACAAGCTAGCTTATTTACAGTCAAGTCCTTTCTTTCAGGGGACAGATGGATTCCGGCTACGGGTGCCCCCTTTAAATATTCCCTGTGACAACTTTGATACATGCATAACATATGGTGCGCATCTTCCTTTGTGACACTGGTCTGTGATATTGTTATTTTTTTTTCTTTTCAATTGATCTTACTGCTTTGTATTATTAATTTGACACTATAAATTTGATGAACATAATGAGTCTTCTTTTGAAACTCTCTGAACCTAAAATACAGTACCTTTATAATACTATGTTTGTGCCAATCTCTATAAATCTCAAGTCTCCTTTTCTTAGACGTGCGTGCAACTCTATTCATATATAAACATAAAAATATTGAAATAGGCTGTAGCTGTTAGTAGGGGGGTCGTTGACCGGTCCTACCTTTCAAGTAGATTATTTCTAAAAAACTTGTAAATTTATTTTTGTTAAAAAAAAAGCTTGAGCACAAGCGTAACAAGGAAGTGTAATGGAAAAAACATAAGGCCTTAGAAGTTAAAATTTAACCTTCCACCATGTAACTAATCAGCAGAACCTAGAATTTTGTTGTTCCATGTTAATGGTAATCAAGCCATAATGCCACATTAAGCAAAAATAACAACCACCTATGCCCACATGAAACTATTCGGTAATGATAAATTTATCCCCAGATATAAATTATAAATTTCATCCAAACACTAATGACATGACCCTCATATCGAAAATAATATAGTTACATTGCATCTAACAAATAATGAATCAAATTTATTACTTGAACTCTTGAAGAATATAAATTGGGTTATCTAATCTAGTCCAGCAGAGTAGGGTATATCTGTGTCGGGAAGCCATGTATCCCCCAAGGTGAAATTAAGGACAGTGAAGTTCCAAGCTTGAGTAGCATTCAACAGATTGTACCCTCGCCATTTTACCCTATTGCTGGTACTAGCACCAGGTCCATAGTTGTTGAACTCACCATAGAATAAGGTGTCTAACCCAACAGTGCCATTCCACTCTAACCATCCAGCAGGATAAATTAGGTCTCCAATGTATGACTGCAGGTACACAGTCCTTGAATACTCTTTCCATGGCCTACCTAAGTAATTTTCGGTCGAATTCAAGTCTGAAGCCAAGTCAGGTGCAGCATCAATCCTGCAATTTTGTATTGAAATTCCAGTGTTTTGATTCGGATCTGTTCGCCCTTGTGCCGTGACAGCATTCTTCTGGTTTGGCAATGGTTTTCTGGCATAGATGTTGCAATTCTGGAAGACCACAGCAGCATTGCCAAAAATGAAATCCACAGTTCCATAGATATCACATTCCCTATAGAATTGCCTGAGAGAGTGAACATAGAGAGTGTCTTGGTATCCTTCAAAACTGCACCGATAGAATGTGGAGAGGTCAGCATTGTTCCTCACAGCTACTGCTTGGTGCTTCTGCGGGCCAGCTGTGTTTCTGAATGTAACATCCACTGCGATAAATCTTTCTCCAGAGACAGCTGCATTAAACATACAAGAAAATATATAGCGTTAGATTCATAGGACCACAAGCACTGCGCATTCACAGATTTAAAAAATTAAATACAATGATTAACATATTCGTATAATTAAAGTCTTGCATTATTTGAACATACTATTAAATAATGTTTTCTGACTAGGAGAGAGTGCTCAGGAATGATTTTGATTTATATTATTGCACATTTTTTGCCTATATAGTTATAGAGTTTTAACAAGATCATTTATTGATGTGCTGACAAAATCCTATAGAAAGCTTGACACTTTAAGGTCACTATTATCATAGTCAAACTCTTTTTATGATATTAATCATATATAATTAAATACTTTTTCAGTCCACTTATAACTAACTTTTAAGATTTGGGTATATAGATTAAGAAATCATTAAAATTGCATAAACATAAAATTTTTTTGATTATTTTAATAAAATTACCCTTGTTTAGAAAATTGTAAAACATTTATTATGAATAGATGAGTGAATAAGAGTAAAAATAAAATTAGAAAAAGTTAATTAACCCTCCTTTAAAACTCTCAAATGACAGATAATTATGGACAAAAAAAATTTGCTAAAAAGACCATTATAAATGAATGGAGGGAATAACAATACAAAATTATTTTACTTGATTGTGATCGTGGATCACATGAAGTCCATGTTATAAAACCAGTGGCGCTAAAACTTGTATTAAATGATATTTCAAGAGTAGTTTTCAATTTTGATTGATATCTCTCGAATTAATTGCTGCAAGATGTAAACCTGTCGTCAACTATATGGAGTTTAAATGGAAGGGGTTACACTTCCATCAATGTATAATCCACAATCCACAATTAAAAGACAAATTATAACTATATATAAAATAACAATACTAAAAAAAATTATATAACCCTGACGTAAAGTAAAATAAGTAGCTGAGAAATTTGCATTTAAAATTTCCCAGAAAACACAAATTTCTCAGCCGTTCATCATTTCTCGTTATGTGAGGGATATCTGAGATCGCCTTACTACATCAAATAATTCTGCTCTAAAATTATATATATTTTGAAGAGAGAATTAAATTGAATTTTCAAACGAAAAAAGAGGAAAAATTTACTCACCAAAAGTTGAAGAATTGAAAGTTGTCCAACCATCTATGACACTATGGTTTCCTGTGACGACAGTCTTGTTGATACCATCTCCAATAAACAAGATATTTTTCTTTTCTGTGGGAACAGTGACATATTCTTCATAGTAACCTTCTCTGGCATAGATAAGGAAATAGCCATCTTCTGGCTTTGAGTTATTGGGCGCAGCAGCAATAGCGTCTCCAATGGAAGTGAAGTTGTCTGTCCCGTCAAGGCTTACAATCACAAAGCTGTTCAGTAGAATTCCTTTGTTTTTGCTTTCTTTAAGAATCCTTTCGCTTCTAGTACAATTGGATGATGTTTTGCAACTGTGATTTGTGCGAAGAAGCTGCGGCAAAGCAGTGTTTCAATTTTAGACTGGACAGTATTGCATTTAGAGCAATAATTATTGTTTCTATTGTTGAGTAACACCAACACAAAATATATGCATAAATGACAAATATTAGACCATAACTACATTTTTTAGCCGATATCTAAGGTTATTTTATTAAATTATATGAATATATGCAATTGTTTTCAAAATTGTAATGCGTATTTATGACTTATGGGCAGTTCTCTTTTTTCGATGGTGTCATTTTTCTGGGAAGAAAATTATTGAATGAAGTAAAAGACTTGAAAATACTCGTTTAAATTGATAAAATACATGTGCATTTACCCTTAATAAAATGTGTTGTGATTTTAATTTGCTAAATAATTGAAGGGGAATATATCTTTACTTTTGCGCTTATTTCAGATAAATGAAAAGGGGATTTTTTTTTTTTTTTTCCTTTCATGAGTTTGGTTTCAAGGTCATCTTTGTCAAGATACTCTAGCTCATATAGTGTCTAAAACTTTATACCCATAGCGTTTATTAAAGATGTCCATTAAAATAAAAGTTATTTGTTTGCTCATTTAACAAATCTTGTGCAAATTAGTATTTTAGTAGGAAATAGTCGCATCTAGTTTATCAGAAAATGCTAGTTGGAGTACTTGCGATTTGCACGTGCATGGTCAGTTGCCGATGGCATAACATGCAAGATCCAAGTGTCTAATTATCAACTTGTCAGATTATCACACGGTTTACAAAAACAACCAGGTTGACGGAACCAATCCATCCTTGGATCTGATTGACTTGGCTTATTTTTTCTTTTCTAATTGCCCTAACTGATCATGGAAGCTGAAATTAGCCAGTCAATTTTTTTGTCTGACCTTAAGTTCACCACCATGAAGCGAGGTGGAAGCATGCTTAATAGTAGTTTTATTTGAACAATTACTATATCTAGCAGTCATCACCATACACAAGAAAATTATAGAAAAATAATCGGTTATTATAAAAAGAAGAAAAGAGGGTTTGAGATCCTTTATGTTTGATGTGAATATAATTACATTCAACGTTATTTCTCTCGATTTCGATATAAATTAAAAGTTCAATTCTAATGTAAGAAATTATCAATGAATTATGCTAACATACGTTATACAATCTTAGATCAAATATAGAACTATTCTCACCTAGGCTCTATATTAAGAAAAAAATATAAAATGGCAGTGACAAATTATAAGAGCTTCATTTTAATTTACTTTAGTGTATACTTTTTATTTTCCGTCTCCAAATCACGTGTGGTCATTATGATAGAATTATTTATTGGTTCAAACTCTTTCAAAGATCTAAGATTATATCCTTGTTGGAAATTGGCAGCACAACAAAACCAATAGTAATCAACAAATAGAGAAGAATATGAAAAATGTACGATAACGAAAAATGGAAAGAAGCTGGTGAGCTAAAAAAATAATTTAGAATAATATTATTTGTACCATTGGAATATCTTTGAATGGATATCCCAAAATATCCCTTAAACAATATTTAAGAAAAAAGTTGGGATATATTCTCAAATAATATTTAAAGAAAAAATATCTTGAAAAATGATACAAATAATTAACATTTCTTAAAAATCAATAGACACTAGAGCAGATTCTTAGAGACAGCAAGAAATTGGTTACCTTAATGAGCTTCTCAAGCGGCTGCCTGACCTTGTAATCATTGGTGGGGAGACCATGTTTTCGGGTCTTATGCTTCTTGAGGTTTTTGTTGAGAGCCTGCGTGACCAACCCAAGTGACACACTGTAGAGTTGTGACACACTGTTGAGAGGTACCGCAAGTGCATTGGCAATGTTGCTCTTGGTCACCACGAGTCCATCATAGCAAGTGTAGTGGTTAGTGGCCACAGCACTGAGATACGTTTCAACGTTTTCCACCAACTCTGTGTTGGATGAATCTGCAGATTTCAGCTCCTCCGAGACGGACTCCAAGTAATCCACGTTGAGCTGATTGAGTTCACTGCAGTCATCTAGTGCTGCAAGCTCTGCTTGGTTGAGAAGAGAAGAAGAGTGGTGCTTTTTGAGGAAGTCATCAAACACTTTGGCAAGTTTCTTAGCTTGTTTGAGGCTTTGCTTGATAGAGAACTTGCCCAAGTGGTATGGATCCGAAGGCGAGGAACGAATGGCTGAGAGAATGGAACGGCAGAGTTTTGGATACAATGTGGACTTGCAGGCCGCAGAGGAAGATGGAGGAGGAGGGGCATGTGTTGGAGCTGGTGATGGAGCTTGTTGGGCTTGTAGTAATGGTACAATGAGGAAGAGGAAGAGAAGGATGAGAAAGAATGACCACATTGATGGGTTTGTCATTGTGGTGTTAAGAATAAGGGTTGAGGTTTTAGCTTGTGAATATGATGCGTGGGTAGAGCTGTGTTTGGTCTTGGAATAATGGGGGATTTATAGGCACAGAGAGTTGAAGTTAACAGCAAGCATGGAGGGGTGTCATTCCTGTGGGAAGACTCTACGTAACCTTTAGAGAAAGAAATACACAGGTATTATTAAAGTGAGAAAAGATTATGCTTTGTACTCTTAATGTTTTTGTATTAAAAATATAGTTAGAATGAAAAATAAAAAAATAACTCATAAGATTGAAGTGCTGAGTGTTAAACCATACTTTTTTTTTATTCATTTTAATTGTCACTGTAGTAAAAAATTTTATTTTATAATACACGTCATTTTCATATATTACTGAAAAAGTTATACTTAACTTTCTAATTTTACCCTTATCACTTTTATAGTTAATTGAAAAATATACTATAACATTAATAAAGTGATATAACTAAAATATTAAAAATTGAGTAAAGATATTTTAGTAAACATATTTCATAAATAAACTTAATTTTAAGTTTCTTATCTGCATGAATTTTGTTAACGTAAAAAATAAAATTGACCAAAAGGAGTATAGAATAATAATATATATTTTTTTCCACAGGAATACTTAAAAATATCTAATAACCCTTATGCACTCGTATTCAAATGAAAATTAGTCTTATAATTATTTTAAGTAGGTCAAATCCATAAAACTATCTCATAATTAAAAAATTAAAAAAAAAAAAAAGAATGTGCGTGAAGAATTATTAGGAGGAGAGAATAAGGGGGCGTGGGTGTGTCGGTTTGGGCATGCAGTTGTTGCAGTCTGGTACAACCCAATAAGTTGGGATCGACCACCTTGCTTGTTGAATTCTTTTTTTACCTTCTATGTATCATTTTTGGCTCGAGTATTTCAAGCTCTTCTTTCCTTCCAAAGGATATGCCATGACACGCAATATTTGAGTCTGATTCTTCGCTCAGCTTCAGCCTACAATCATGAAGGTTGAACATGGCACTACGCAAACATGACATTTCGATAAAATTATGTTAATAAGAATTTTAAGCAGCTTTTCAAAAAAAAAAAAAAAAAAAAAAAAGCAGCTAGCCTGCCGTATATATAGTGACAAAGACAGCTCTTTCTGATATTTAAATTTATGAATGACAGTGACTTCTACTTATTTTCTTCCACGCCTGAATTACAGAGAAGCTTCCTATGTTGACGTTGCACATTCTACAAAGGTCAGCCCCCTATTGCAAGGCCATTAGCTTCGGATATCATCCTCTGAATTTGCTAAAATACTGTCAAGTAGGATTTTACAGTCAACCCATTAGCTGTACTCTCCCAAAGTCAACCTCGAAATTTGCAAAGTTTGGAAGATCTTGTGGCTAGTGGCAAAAAAACATAACTTTATTGAGATTTATATATTTAAGATATTTCTATTTCCAAATATTATCATGATTGAAAAATCCTCTCAAATAATTGCTATCTTCAAGATTTGAACCTTAGATCCTTTTTTTAGGAGTACAACTCATTTATTATTGCATTTAACTTTTGTTAATACTAATTGAGATTATAAATGATATATATAGTAAATCCACAAAATAGTTCTTGACGATAATATTATTGGACAAATTTATTTATGAAAAATAAAAACCTTTATCATATATAGTTCTTGAGAATTATAAATGTGGGTCAAATTAATCCTTTTTAAGGATTACTGTGCCAAGTGAAAAACATTTTTTTGGGACTAATCTGCCTCTAAAAGGAACTAATTTAACCCATATTTTTAACTCTCATGATTATGCTAGGGTTTTCATTTAAAATTTTTCTAGTGATATTTTCTTGAAGAACCAATTTGAAACTTTACCCATATATTTCAGCTATACATGAGGGTTTTTTTATAAGAGTATTTATTATCACTTTTATATATTTATTATCAATTTTATTCTATTAGTTTTTATAAAATATTTTTTTAATCCAAATAATAGTCTAACATTTATTTTTTTTCTTATCATTGATAATTTTATTTAAAGTTATTATCATTATTTTAATTAAAAATAATTTAATTTTCTTAAAATTTTTAATATCGTTCATATTTTTTGACATTTATGTAGCCAATAAATATGACAAGTATTTGTAATTAATTAATTTAACATAATTTTTATATCTTATATTATGTTCTTCAAACTTTTCTTAATACAATAATTATCTTAATGAATATTTGAGAAAAAATGAGTAAGTAAAAACGAATAACAATATAAAGGTGAACTAATAAATCATAATATACAACATATATACCAATGTTTTATCATTTAATATTTATATAAGTTTAGAAAAGAATTACATTAATTACAGGTATCAACACCTTAATTTTTATCGTATCTTTATTTTTGTTTCTCATCTCTACTTTTTAAGATTATATACCTTATAATTTGATACATTAAATTAGTTATATAATTAATTGGTATGCATTCTTAATGTAAAAAATTTTACACTCACATCTAATGATGTGTTGTCAAATAATTTAACTTGTTTGATGACACATGAGATAATAAATTAATTAAACAAAGTAATAGCACATTATTGGATCACAATTAATTTGAAACATTTTTACTCAAACAATTAATGTATATTAACTAAACTCTAAAATTATTACCAAAAATTATTTAATTGAATTCAAAGTTTAATATTTTATTAAAAATTTGCTAAACTTATTGTCCTTAAATATGTTGTTTGTAATTAAATATTAAATATACAAAATGTTTTGACTTTTCGGTAATTATACGGGTTGCACAAATAATAAAATCTACTTCTACTAATACTAATAATTAACACTCAAAACAAGAAAAGTTATGCTATGTGCCAGTTTCTTATGAATTCCATTTCTTCACCACTTTATAAAAGTTATTATCAAAGGAAATATTTCAACTTTTGATTTATTAAATTTATTAAAAAATTAAATAATATCACAATTTAATCTATAATAAATATATTACCTTGATTTCTCCTCTAATAAATCTTTTTAAAAGATACATTAGTAAAATATTTCTTCGTTCTTTTATTTGAGCCACACAAAATTTTTTTAAATCAATTTAAATAAAATTCAAATTTTATTATTTAATTTACATTTAATGCAATGCCTTGAATCTCTTCTTCACTAATACCTTTTAAATTGGCCACTCTTGAAATCTCTCTCCTTCTATCATTTCATTTTGAGCTACACAAAAATTTATTAATTTTCTTTAATGTAATCTCTATAATTATAATATTTTTATTAAATTTCATAATTTCTTATTTTTATGTAGATTTAAGAATACCATTATCCAAAATCACAAACGATACGTTATTAATTACCTTAGTTACAAAATTTAAAATTTTATTTACACTTTAAATAGTGTTTAAGATGCAATTGTTTGGAGTATAAAAAGTGTAACACCCTCTATTATATAAGCCATGCTTGAGTCATGGAGTTATATTAAGAGGTTGTCACTATGCTAAGAGAATCTTTAAAATGCAAAAAAAAAATACAATACATGGCCCTTTAACTGCACACTTTATTACTGAATATAGTTCATAAATTTCGTCATCTCTAATATATAGAGAATAAAATAATTACAATTTAAGAAAAATTTTTGTAACTAATGTTATATGTAGAAACTGCTTCTACATTGTGGCTGTTGCCCTTTCTGAACTTCAACCGACCTCTATAGTCTTCCGGGCTGACTTAAGCCTGAGTCGTGCATGATGAACATCCCAGGATTCTGCCTTGTTCTTAAGTTTTAGCCTAGGATCTGGAATATTTATGGAAAGAAGAACATACAAGCAAGCAGTAAGAACCTAAGATTCTCAGTAGGTAAACTCGAACCATCACGCATACAGTGTCATCATAAACATTCCAGCCGCTTCGGTTTCTTATGAAAATGTGAGCACATATACGCAAGCAGTGGTTCTATTTTAAGTCGAAAACATCTTTCTCAAAGTGGGTTATATTTTAACAATCACTTGCCATATTATATGACAGACATACAAACATGAATAGTATAATATGCATCAACAAGAATCATAATAACATTATGACATAACGAGATAATTGAATATGCACATATAGATGCTTATACTTGACTGTATACAAGTGCACTTGACTTAATTCGTCTCGTTCTTTAACTTACAACTTGATCTTGCTTTTTTGTACTTGGTCTCCCGGAGATAAATGGCCTCTCTCACCCTGGGTAATAGCTTGCTTTTCAAGTCTGATCTCGTACCCATACATGAGTGACAGGTTTACTTTCCCCGACCTTCACACTGGTCTATTGCCTTTAAATCTAGTCGAGGGCTGGCCCAAGTCTTAGACAGTACCGCTCTGGTCCATGCTAGTTGGGTCTATGCCATGTCTCATGTGGTAGCTTGGTATGTCCCTCTTACAAATCCTTATAATCTTTTACTACCTCTTAGATATAATTATGCTCGTGAATGCTCTATGCGTTCATGCATATATCTCATATCATTCCTCAATCTTATTTGCATGCATGATTTTCATAGACATGACATTCATATGAACACATGTATCCTTATAATCTTAGCATAATTCTTCATAATATAAGTCCTCATAAACTCCTGCCAAAAATTCGGCAGCATGATGGATTGAGTCCGCTTCCTCATAAATAGTGCTAGACTACTAGAAGGATCAATCAAGCAACAAAACCAACATAGAGCATCAAGTTTTTATAACAATAATATCAATCATATAATATGTCAACATAAATACATAACTTAGGTTTTCTGCTCATTCTACTCAATTCTGCTCGATTTTGTAAAATTCACCATAATTTCTATTCAATTCATTTGGACCTAAATTTTGAATATGTTATAGTGCAATGTGTCTAGTTTCCAAGCCTTTTAGTCCCATCTCATTTTGATTTATGTAGGTCAAGTTATTCAAAGTTTACTTCTATTTGCCCTACAACTAGCCAGAATTGCACTTTTAGAAGTAAAAATTCACTAAAAATAGAAAACTAGGTGAAATCATATGAAGTTTATATCAAATTAAAGCTAAAAGAACAAGATTTCAAGTGAAAAAGTTGCATATCATTAATATATTTTGAGATATAAGCCCTGTAATTTGACCCTATTGGACTACCCTATTCCAGCTCGGTTTGAACTTAAGGTAACTTCATTGATGTGTTGGAAATAATTGGCAACGAATTTGAATATGAAATTTTTATGGGATGTTCCTTATATGTTAGCTTTCAAACAACGTTAGTTTCACTCAATTTAGAGTTGTGTAGGGTGAGTTACACCCTTCTTAACTCATACTGCCTAGCTGAGAATCCAGATTTCTAAGTCAAAATTCAAAAATTCATAACTAATCCTATACTAATTCGATGGTCTTATAATTTATATGTATGGAAAGCCCTGAATGTCTAGTTTCATATAAAAATAGATTCATCAAATTTAAACTTTTGTAGGTGGAGCTGTACACTCTGCCGTACAAACTGCCGTAGGTTTTTCATCTAGACAGCATCCTAATTCTCCACTTCTTCTAGTTTTCTCCTTCTAACTTTAATTCCAACTCAAAATTTCATGTTAATCCAACCATAAACCATTAAATACATCTAATATATTATCAAATAAATGAAACAAATTAGAATTCCAAATAGCCACAATCCATAGAAATCAAGAAAAAAAGTTGAATCCTACCTTGATTTTGGTGCCACCACAAGCTAGTCTTAAGTTTTAGTGAAAGATTTGGGTGCAAGAAGCTTGATGGATGTTGAAAGTGGAAGAAGACGGTGAGAGGAAGAAGAAAAGTAAGTCTGAAAGAGAGAGAGAGGAGGCTGAAATTGAGGGGGAATAAGAGAGGAAATATCTCACCCAAGAGTGGTTATGATTGGTGGAGGCTTGGTGGTGGAGGTGAGGCCAAGTTTCTCCACTATCTTAAGCAACACTTGGTGCCACTCATATGTGGTAGAAGTGGCTAAATTTTAGCCACTTAAGTGAGGGTTTTCAATAGAAAGTTCCAATGGTTCGGTTCTAGTAGTATAAAACATCGAATCGTTGCTAATTTCCTTCAATTCGGCAAAATATTACTGGTAACTTAAAATTTGCTGCATGTCTATTTTAATCTTTCCCTAATCCTAATTTCTTTAATTAACTTCTAATTAACTTCCAATGGCTTACTTATCCAATAAAATCAAATAAATCGACTAACGACATAAATTAAATGTTTTACTAATTCAGAGTCTTTTCTGCTTTCTGTTTATTTTTTTTTTTCTGTAGCTAATAGTATTTCTGTAATTTTGAGTAAGTCAAGGGGCACCCCATGTCATTTCATACCTGACTACTCTTGTGGCTCAATCGGCAAAGATTTAAACTTCTACGATTTCACCATGTGATTCTGCTTTGTTCAAAACCTCATTATGCTAATTCTACGGATGTGGGGACATAAAGGTCATTCTATGAAAAATTCTAGGATTATTGTGGGAATAACTTTTTGGGGTCAAAATTTATTTCTAGAAATTCTGGGCATTACTACAAACAACAAAAGATTACCAAGGCACTTTTATCATTTCTTAATTTTTAACATATGGCAGTGCCATATTTTCAATGGCAATATTATAGTACTTTATAATTCTGAGTGTGAGGATCGTCATGGCATAGTGCTGCCTGAGAAATTCTCACACTACGTAAGGGAAATAATTCAAAATTTTCATTATATTTTACTTACGAAAGTGGGGATGTTACAAAAAGAAATCAAAAGAAAAACATATAATTATTTAGTCTCACTTATTCAATCTCATTGAAGCCGTATATTATTTTTTATTTATCGTCATATTCATATAATACTACTTTTTTTTTCGATGGGATCATATAATACTAAATGTTGATGGATATTAGTATACATTTGTCACAACAAATATGAAAGAATTATTATTATAATTTACTTATGATAAATTGATATCATAACTTATTGGAAAAAAAAATATGCAAGTGTCATCAATTGATATAGGTAATGTAATTATTAAAGGAATATTATCATAACTTACTTCAGTAGCAATTTTTTATTTGAAGACAATGAGCAACAAAGTGAATTTAACAATTCTTATAATAATTCTTTTTATATTTGTCTAATATAATTAAAATTTTAATCAAATTATATAAAATAGTTTTACTCTTTTTATAGAATTTAGATTTTAAAATTAAATTGAAATTGAAAAATTGCCAAGTGCTTTGCACAATAGTATGCTCTTGAAATTTATTTAATTGTTAGGTTAAAGAAAGGGAAGGGGGAGAGGAAAGAAATTAATTTGATTTTTACTTATTTAGTCTGTATTAAAAATTATAAGAATTCTTATAAAGTAAATTATATTTTTAACAATGAACTATGAGATTAATTTCTATATATTAATAACATAAAATAATTTTACACTATCAATTGTTATTTAAAAACCGAAAGTGGATATCCTTATAAATGAATTACATTTTTAATAATATGTTGTTATATCAAATGATTTTTTTTTTTAATTTTTTTCAAAACTAGATCAATACCCGTGGTGTGCACGAAACTTATTTATTTTTTTTTTTATTTTTTAATACAAATTAATTGAGGCTTGTTTATTTTTTTATATAGATGAATTAAGATCATTTTCATAAATAAAAACTAAATATTGTGAGCAAAATACTATCACAAAAGAAATAAATGTACTCATTTCAATAATATATATTACACATAAAATAAAATTATAGCATTATTTAGAAGTATAAGTATATTTTTCTATAATGTAAAACTGGCCATAATACCAAGCCAAAAAATAAATTTATTCTATTTTTAGTAAATAAGTTCAATATTATATTACCAATAGTGAGGAGCAACCAAGTAACTACTAAAATATACTAAAACCAACAATTTCACTTACCATCACCATAAATACCTGCAAATTTATTCTAATCAAGTAGGGCCACACCAAGATTGGAAACATTATATATCATGCATAGCACAAGCAACACCCAATGCAAAGATAACATCTTAGAGGTGCAATTTAAAGTTTGTTTGGTATATATCTTGGGAAAGATATCTTTTTGAGTCTATTCGTCATTTATTTCTTTGATTTTAGCTTTAGAATATGATTAAGAATACTCTTGAGCCTTGTGGATATGCAGTGAGTTGTATGCTAAAGAGAAAATAAGTGTTAACAAGAAAATTTATAATTCTAGCATGTATTTGGCCTTAAAATTTTTTTTTCTACTGGAAGATTTTTTTCCCTCGAATTGTTGGGGAGTTATTGGAGTAAAAATATATTTAGAAATACCTCTTAGATCTTTGGATTATATGCTACAATTGTATGACAAATTGGAAGAATTTTGGGTTTTGGAGCCATCGCCTAGGCACCGGTGGCGAAGATAAAAATCTTGGCTTGTGAATCTTCTTTCCCATTCAGTCATTTCCCATTCTTTTCCCTTTTTTCTTCTTCTTCCTCCTTTCTTTTCTCCACATCAAATCCCTCACCATTAACCTCCATTTCTTCAACATTTTGGCACCCCCATTTGGAGTTTTTCATATTTCTATACTCCTACAGAGAAAGGGATCGATTCTTGCTTTGAGGGGAGCTTGGGGTGGTGATTTTTGGAGCTTCACTGATGACCTACTCCCTCTTTTTGTCCCTTTTGGGTTCCAATGTAATTATTGAACTCTTGTGTGTTCTTATTTCAAGATTGGGTTGAGTTTTGAAATGAACATAGGTATGGAGTAGCAGAAGTGGTGTAGAGGGTTTTGATTTGGGGATTTTATGCTTTGGAAAGAATTCCAAGTTAAATTTTGATTCTAAGGGCTAATTAGTGTTTGGATGATGATGATTTTGGTGCTAAATAACTTGTGGGTTGACCGTGATTCCGTGGCACAACATACTAAGGCTACTCTTTCCTTTGGATTAGCACTGTAAGTGATAGTGTACCTATAGATTATTTTTGTCTCTAATTTTCTGAAATACATGTTTAATATGAGCTTTGATAAATGATGATGAAAGGTTGACTAATAGTTGACTCTATGTTTGTGGAAAGTTCGAAAGTGATTATGTTGGTTAAGTATATATTTATATGTATTTATGTATATATGTGTAGTTGTAGGACAAGCTACTTTGAAAGTTGATTTCTAGTATTTGAGTACTTTGATAGGAAAGATGAAGTTTCATGTTATTAGAAATTATATAGAAAGAAATAGTTTATTTTCAGTGCTTTGTGGAAGAACTTTAGATACTTTAAGTTGGAAGTTTTATACGTTGAACCTTAGTTTGATAGTACAGTTAAAATGTGTATGATTTGAGCTAAAGAAAAGTTTAGTGATAAGAATTCAACAAAGAGTAAAGTTTACCTAAGGGAGAGAGAATTGTGACAGAACTATTTGCTAATGGCAGCAGCATTAGCTTTGGTGCACCCAGAATAACCCAGCTAGCAGGATGAGTGCTAGCCCGGTATGTTTGGCCGACATGTCTGGAAGATATAGACATGCTAGGCAAGCCCAAATGTGAGATTTATCGGTTACTGTCGGGCAAACCTAGTAAGGCAGTTATTTTCTAAAATAGGTTCCTCCTTTAAGTTTTATTATGATTTTGAAACAAGTATTTACTCTTTATGATATGAGAAAGTATTTCTATCTTTATGCCCAGTTTATTATATTTATTACACATGATTTATCACAATTAATTCTATATGTATTATGCTTATATATTCATGAAAAAATCTATCTTCAATTGAATTAAAAAGGTGCTTTAACAAGCTATGGAGGTTTTAATGACAGATCATATATTGGATATGCTACTATATGAAGTTTTTATAGCATATTAATATATATAGACGAAGTATTTTACTTCAGAAATAACATGAGTTTCTTAAAAAGCTGATAAAGTTATTTTGCTAAAAGTTTATGTGTATGCTTGTCCTATTATTGTTATAGGCATGCTATCTCTCACTAAGTCTGTATGACTCACTCTATTCTCTCTTTACATGTTTCTAGACATGTGTAGATTCGTGCTTGGTGGTGGCTTACAGAGGTTGTCAACATTACGATACATTTTGTGTTATGTCTAGTGGTGCTCCATTAGTCTACAGGCAGGGTCCTCTAAGTTTAAGATGGTAGTGGTACAAAGGAAAGCAAGAAAGGATTATACAAGGATTGAATTGTAAGTAGCGAGATCTTTAACGAGACACAAGAGTACCATAATTTACATAAGTAGAGACTAGATTGTGGAGGAAAAAAAATTGGTAAAGGATTTTAGTGGAGGGAGGAGCCTAAGGTAATTGGCTTTTATTGCCAACTTCAAGGCAATATTACATAAAGTGTTATGATATGTTTCTTGTAATTACTGCTATGACATCAAGAGGAATGTAGCTCCTGGAGAAAAGTTAAAGGTAGTACCTTCTCTTGAGAGTAAACAGAAGGACTAATGAAGGAGCAAATCCTACGAGTTATGGTAGGGATAATTGAGCAAGTTAGCGGAACCAAATCTCGTAAAGAATGTGAGTTAGACTTTTAAATCTCAAGGTGAAAAGGGTGATAGTAGTATTCGTTGATTGAGTTATATCGGTTAAACTACTATGTACCTAAGGGGAGCATGGTATAGCATTAGGAAGAAGATAAGAGAAGATTAGTTGCAAGAAGCTGGGTGAATCCCGTCTAAGGTACTTCAAGGTCATATTTAGTATGTTCAATTTTGATATTCCACCTTACCCGTAATAGTGAATGGAAGCTTACGGACAAAAGGAAATGAAGTAGACATATGTGTTCTATCCCTAGAATGAAGTCGTAATGAGAAATATGATATAAAGGTATGACATGCATTAAGGGAAATGACTCTTTTCAGTTTGAGCTAAGTTCCAAGTTTGTAGTTAAGAAATAGTAAAGGTGCTACGTTAGTAAGAGGAAGGCTAATGCTTAAGATTAGGGGCTACTAAGAAAGTTCAAGGATCTTAAGGAAAAGTTTTGCAGGCAGCATTTGATGATAAAGCATAGCAATTGATATCTAAACTATAGCACGTGAAGAAAATTAAGCTCTAACTTCAAGCCATGGCATGATAGAGATATGATTATTTTTGTGTTGATTGGATACTAATGTTGCACAAGTTCTTATTGAAGTGTTAACCGGCAAGGAGGGTTTGCTACTTGGTGCTAAGAGTATCCAAGTCAAAGATGTGTTGTGTTTTTAGAGCTTTTAGAAAAGATGGTTACTATTATGAGGATGGTCATGCTCAAGCTTTATTCCCTGATAAGGTAGTGGAAATTATCAAGGAAACTCCTAAGGGAAACAAAGAGAAAGGAAAGAAAGGTTTACTAGAAATGATCTTGCCTACACCTTTCAGATGGTGCCAATGTCATGTTTTTGGATTCTTCCATTATAACCTTTAATGGAAAGGTGAAAATTATTAGAGATCCTAACTTGGGTAGCTCGAAACTTTGAGTCTCATCTCGTGGAAGTAAATGACTTGCAGTCAACAGTTGATTAGTATTTTTTTTTAATATATAAAGGGTACATCTAATTCAGCATGTGAAGTTGACACTCATCTTTGTAACATCCACCGGATTTTATCATTTTTTGCCTAGTTGTTCAGTTTTTATCGAATAATTGAGGTTAATTAAATTTGACTAAATATTTATTTAGAGTCAATTAATTAGCAATTAGAGAGATTGGATGTGAGGGAATTATATTAGTAGCATAGAAGATTTCATAGAAATCTTCCTAAACCGATTTACCAATTTAAAGGAAATCGTTAAGATTTCGGTATTTTAAACTGTCAGAACCGAATCAATAGGATTATGCACCCAAAATCCTATGACTCAATGGCTGAATACTCAGCCACTTATTCATCCATTGGTGGAATAAGAAAGGCCACAAAATGAAGAGAGTTGGCTGAAATTTAGCCATTAGCTCTCAACCAATCAAAATCCAAGTTGCTAACTACTTCATTAAAGCCTTAGTGACATATTCCTTTCCTTTTCCCTTTAGTAGAAATATGCCCCCTCCTCTCCCTTTCAGCCTCCTTCATCTCTTCTCCCTGCAATCTACTCCATCAACCTTCAAGTTTTGACAAGATTCCACCCACCTAAACTCTAAAATCTAGCAAGATCATATACAAGGAGGTAGGAATCCAACTTCTCTTCTTGTTTTCCTTGATTTGGGGCTATGTGGAGATCTTGTTTTTCTCATGATACTGATGTGATTTGGAGTGATGAAGATGGATTATGGTTGATTTTGCATGTATGTTGTAATTAGGATTGGAATTGGTATGAAGGAACTTGAAGAATAGAGAGAATTCAAGAAGCTGTTAGGGTTTTCACTCAATGGTCTGTATGGTGGAGTGTACAGCTTCGCCTACGGCCATTTAAATTTGATGAATCCATTTTTATATGAAACTAGACACTTAGGGATTTCCATACATATAAAATATAAGGCCATTGGATTAGTATAGAATTAGTTATGAATTTTTGAAGTTTGACCTAGAATCCTAGATTCCCATCTGGGCAGTGTGAGTTGAGAGGGGGTGTAACTTACCCTACACAACTCTAAATTGAGTGAAATCAACGCTGTTTGAAAGCTAACATATAAAGGAATATCCCATAAAGTTTCAGAGTTAGATTCATTGCCAATTGTTCCTAGCACATCAATGAATTGTTCCTAGTACATTAATGATTTCACCCAGATGTCTATTTTTAGTGAATTTTCACTTATAAGGGTGCATTTCTGGCTAAGTACAGGGTAGTCTGAGGTAAAATACTAATAACTTAAATTATACAAATCAAAATGAGATGAGACCAAAAGGGTTGGAAACTAGACACATAGAGCTATGACATATCCAAAATTCAAGTTTAAATGAGTTGAATTGGACTAAAGGTAGATTATACAAATTTTGGGAAGAATAGGATGAAGTAAGTAGAAAACTCTATTGATGTTTGTATTGAATTTGATGAATGATTATTGTGAGTATATAGAGTATATAATTGCTATTCCATATTGATTTGCATGTTGGAATGATTTTACTGGTAGTCTGGCATTATTCATTAGGAAGCAGACTCGATCCGTTATGCTGTCGAAATTTCGGCAAAGAATTCATATGTTGTATGAGTTATACTTGCATGAACACATGATGTTCAAAAGGATAAAATTATTTGTGCATGCAATTCAAGAATATTATAAAGGATTCCATATTATTTGGGCCAGCCCCTGAATAAGTTTAAGGGGAATAGATCGGGGGGAAATCGGGGAAAGTAAATTCAGTAATCCTGTATAGGAATGAGCTCGCTCCTGAAAAACAAACTATTATCCAGGAGTTGAATGGCCAAGAACTCCCAGGGGACTAAGTAACGGAAAAGCTTATGATGCTAAGTTTAAGAATGGGTTTTTGCATGGTCGCATTGCATAGTCATTATAAGTTGTTTACAGTTTGACTATTATGTTTACTTGTTGCTGTCTATTTATTTATTCTGCTCATTATTCTATGTAACACTATTTAGTAGATTATTTTGTTTCTTCTACTATTTTAAGTAAAACTGAACCTTGCCTTGGACCAGATATTTACTTAAACGTATTAAATGTGGATACCAGTCTAAATAGAATACTTAAACTCTTCATTTTGATTATATCTCAAAATTGCTCTGATACCAAAAATGTAACACCCTACCAATTTAATGTTATGCTTAAGTCATAGCATAAAATTGAGTAGATTGCGTTACCGTGTTAGTATTCTATTTACTATTTATTTATTATATTCATATTCTCTTTTTCTCTAATATATATATTATTATTCCCTTTTTTTTTTTGACGAAATATACCTCGAGGCGCAGAGAACATATATGTAAATAGAAGAAGCAGCGCACTGTATAAAATAAACATATTCAACATTACAGAACGTAAAAATATTAAATAAAAAAACACAAAAAAAGATAAAGACAGGTAATATATCATCAGCTATATACATACATATGTGTATCGGAAGCCAACACTTCAGTTTTTATATAGATTCAAAAAAGGATACATAAGTGGGGCTGGTGTACCAAAAAGACATAAGGCTCGTGTCAGTCAAAACAGTCCTACAACGTCTTCAGAGGACATTCTAAACTAGCTAATATACACATGGCTAAGTCTATGACCTAATGCTATACACTGCCAAAAAAGGGCCATACTATACAACGTAACCTGCGGCTAGAAACTACTCGGTGACATAAGGCTCGTGTCAGTCAAAACAGTCCCACAGCGTCTTCAGAGGACATTCTAAACTAGCTGATATACACATGGCTAAGTCTATGACCTAATGCTACACACTGCCAAAAAAAGGCCCATACTATACAGCGTAACCTGCGGCTAGAAACTACTCGGTCATGTAGCCGTTGGCCACACCAGGCCCCACTTATGTATCTGCTTTTGAACCTGTGTAAAAATTGAAGCGTTGGCTTCCAACATACATATGTATGTATACAGCTGATGATATATACCTATCTTTATCTTTTTGTTGTGTTTTTTTATTTAATTTTTTTACGTTCTGTGACGTTGAATACGTTTATTTTATACAGTGCACCACTTCTTCTGTTTACATATATGTTCTCTACGCCTTGAGGTATATTTCGTCAAAAAAAGAGAGGGAATAATAATATATATTAGAGAAAAAGAGAATACGAATATAATAAATAAATAGTAAATAGAATACTAACATGGTAACACAATCTACTCAATTTCATGCTATGACTTAAGCATAACATTAAATTGGTAGTGTGTTACATTTTTGGTATTAGAGCCTGGTTTGAACTTAAGGTAAATTCAATGATGTGCTGGGAATAATTGGCAACGAATCTGACTCTGAAATTTTTATGAGATATTCCCATATATGTTAGCTTTCAAACAGCGTTAGTCTCACTCAATTTAGAGTTGTGTAGGGTGAGTTATACCCCTCTCAACTCACATTGCCCAAATGGGAATCTAGGATTCTGGGTCAAACTTCAAAAATTCATAACTAATTCTATATTAATCCAATCGCCTTATATTTTATATGTATGGAAAGCACTGAGTGTCTAGTTTCATATAAAAGTGGATTCATCAAATTTAAATGGCTATAGATGAATCCGTACACTCCGCCGTATGGACCATCGAGTGAAAACCCTGACAGCTTATTGAATTCTCTCTATTCTTCAAGTTCTTTCATACCAATTCCAATCCTAATTACAACATACATGAAATATCAACCATAATTCATCATCATCACTCCAAATCACATCAGTATCATGAGAAAAACAAGATCCCCACATAGCCCCAAATCAAGAAAAACAAGAAGAGAAGTTGGATTCCTACCTCCTTGTATATGATCTTGCTAGATTTTGCAGTTTAGGTGGGTGGAATCTTGTCAAAACTTAAAGGTTGATGGAGTAGATTGAAGGGAGAAGATATGAAGGAGGCTGGAAGGGAAAGGAGGGGGCGTATTTTTGTTGAAGGGAAAAGGAAAGGAATATGTCACTAAGGCTTTAATGAAGTAGTTGGCAACTTGGATTTTGATTGGTTGAGAGCTAGTGGCTAAATTTCAGCCAACTTTCTTCATTTTGTGGCCTTTCTTGTGCCACCAATGGATGAATAAGTGGCTGAGTATTCAGCCATTGAATCATAGGATTTTGGGTGCATGATCCTATTAATTTGGTTCTGACAGTTTAAAATACTGAAATCTTATCGATTTCCTTTAAATCGGTAAATCGGTTTAGGAAAATTTCTATGAAATCTTCTATGCTTCTAATCTAATTCCCTCATGTTTAATGTCCCTAATTGCTAATTAATTGACCCTAAATAAATATTTAGTCGGATTTCATTAACCTCAATTATTTGATAAAAACTGAACAACTAGGCGAAAAACGATAAAAATCTGGTGGATGTTACATTACCACCCTCCTAAAAAAAATTTTGTCCTCAATTTAATACCTGAAAATAGTTCAGGATACTCTTTTTTCATGTCTGATTCTAATTTCCAAGTGTAGTCTTCAGCATCTTCTTTTCCCCATGCTACCTTTATTAACTGCACGACCTTGTTTCGAAGTTGCTTGTTGCTTCTGTCTACGATCCGTGCCGGTGATACGTGGAAAGTCAGGTCCTCTTTTAACTGTATTGACTCAGGTTCTAGAAAGTGTGTAGGGTCAGGTTGATATCTTCTGAGTTGAGAAACATGAAAAACATCGTGAAGGTTTGACAAACGTGGAGGTAAAGCGACTCGATATGCAGCTGATCCGATTCGCTTCAAGATTGGAAGGGACCAATAAAGCAAGGACTTAGCTTCTTAACCTCAATGGTTCTACCTATCCCTGTTGTAGGTGTAACCTTTAGAAATATGTGGTCTCCTTCTTGAAATTCTAATGGTTTCCTCCTAGTATCCATGTAACTCTTCTGACGGCTTTGAGTGGCAAGCATCTTACTTCGAATTTTCTTGATTTGCTCAGTGGTTTGTCTGACTAAATCAGGCCTCAATAGAGTTGATTCTCCTGTTTCATATCAATACAGGGGAGATTGACACTTCTGTCCGTACAACACTTCGTAAGGAGCCATGCCGATACTAGCATGATAGTTGTTGTTGTATGCAAATTTGGCTAGTAGTAAGTATTGATCCCAATTCCCACGTTGCTCTATATATGCTCGCATCATATCTTTTACGGTTTGAATTGTCCTCTCTGTTTGACCATCCGTTTATGGGTGATATGCAGTGCTTAGGCACAATTTAGCACCAAACGCTTTTTGTAAGGCTCCCCAAAACTGTGAAGTGAATCTTAGGTCTCGATTAGAGATAATGGTTGAAGGGGTCTCATGTAGCTTTATAATTTCTTAGATATACAATTGCACTAATTTTTCCAATGGATAGTTTGCTTGAATGGGTAGAAAGTGAGCAGATTTGGTTAATCTATCGTCGATGACCCATATGGCATCATATCCTGTTGGCGTTCTTGGTAACCCCATTACAAAATTCATAGAGATACTTTCCCACTTCCATTCAGGGATTTCCAAAGGTTGTACCATCCCAGAGGGTTTCTAATGTTTTGCTTTCACCTTCTGACAGACCAAGCATTTGCTCATGAAGCCCGCCACGTCTGACTTCATGCCTGGCCACCAAAACATTTTTTTTGAGGTCTTGATACATTTTAGTAATGCCGGGATGTACGATAAATTCACCTTTATGTGCTTCCTCCAAGATTCTTCTTCGAAGACCATTTCCCTAGGGTATGCACACCCTGCCATGATGCTGCCATATACCCTCTTTATCTTGAGCAAAACCCGCTAATTTCCCTAATTGCATGAGATTGATTATATGTTGAAAACTGGTATCCTACTATTATGCCTACTATTGTCCAGATATGGGCGGAATATTCGATTCATATAATCCATGAATACTGCTGGTGCATTTGTTAGTTCGAATGACATCATGGTATACTTGTAGTGCCCGTAACAAGTTCGAAAGGCTGTCTTAGGGATATCTTGTTTCCGAACCCGAATTTGATGATATCCGGAGCGTAAGTCAATCTTGGAAAATATAGTTGCACCTAGTAGTTGGTCCATGACATCATTGATCCTTGGCAGTAGATATTTATTCTTAATCGTCACTTTATTCAGCTATCTATAATCTATGCATAGGCGCATGCTCCCATCTTTCTTTTTGACCAACAAGACTGGAGCTCCCCGTGGCGATGCACTTGGTCGTATAAATCCTTTTTCCAAAAGTTCTTCAATCTGTCTTTTTAGTTTGGTCAGCTCCAGAGGTGACATTTGATATGGAGCTATAGATATTGGTCCCGCACCTGGAACCAGTTCGATGGTGAACTTAATTTCTCTTTCAAGAGGGAATTCATGAATATCTTCTGGAAAAACATCGGGATATTCTTTAATAGCTGGGATCTCCTCTAGTTTTTGTTCAGCTTCTATCACATTAGCTGATAGGAGGATATATCCTTGATTCTTTGACCCACTACAGTTTACTAATAAAGAGTTCAGATAAAAGTGCCTTGAGGCTTGGGGTTCAGAAGACGAGATAAAGAAGAATACCACCATCTTATCGGAATAATTGAGCATGACTCAATTGGTAGAAAGCCAATCCATGCCCAAAATTATATCAAGTACAGACAGAAGGAGACAAATCAAATTAACCGCAAAGGTCCTACCCTCAATTTGAAGAGGAACATTGATGCAAATTTGATTAGTTTTAACAGGTTCATTGGTAGGAGTATAGACCAATAGATCATAAAGCAATTTAGAAATTGGTAATTGCAAAACAGCCACACAATCATGAGAAATAAATGAGTAGGAGGCACCCAAATCATAGAGTACAGTTAGAGTCTCATTGTCCACTTCACAAGTACCTTGGATTAGTCCTTGAGACTTGTCAGCTTCTTCTGCATTCATTGTAAAGACTTGTCCTTGACGTTAAGGTCTAGACAGTTGTGGCGGATTCCTGGTTGGACACTCATAAATTTTGTGGCCTGGTTTCCTACATCCATAGCAGACATTCTGGCTTGCCATACACGGCTGATCTCATGATTCTTACTGCATTTCGTGCAAGTTGGATTCAGAAAAGGTCTTTGGGGCTGCTTGGTTTTATTGCCCACCGGTGAGAATCTTTTCTACTGTTGAAAGTTAGGCTTAAATCTTGGGCCCTGCGGTGCCAACCCCTTCTTAAAGTTGCTACTAGAAGCCTTAAGTTATAATCCTCCACAAGTCGGCATTTATTTACCAACATGGGGAAATCTCTAATCTCTATTGGCTCTATTACTGCAAGAATATCTTCTTGTAATCCTCTCTCGAATTTGACACACTTCCAAACTTCATCATGGTTCCTTTGGTAAATTGTAGAAAACTTACACAGTTCTTCAAACCTAGCAATATACTCGGATACCATCCTATTTCCTTGACGAAGCTGCATAAATTCTAATTCCTTGGCATTTTGAATTGAGGTAGGAAAGTACTTTTGGTTGAAGACCTCTCTAAACACCATTTGAGCGATTGCTGTCTGAGACTCTTCATATAGTCTTTGTACATCATTCCACTAAAACTCTGCGTCTGCTTCGAGCATGTAGGTAGCAAAAGTCACCTTCTGATGATCTGAACATTCCAGGACAGAGAAAATCTTCTTTATAGCCTTGATCCATTCATCGGCCTTATCTGGGTCATACACTCCTCGAAAGCTGGGTGAGTTTGTCTTTTTGAACTCAGCAAATTTAAAGTAGTCCAGGTCAGCTCCTAGGCCATGTGGATTTCCTCCATGGCTTGCCTCAGGTCGCCTGCCTAATTGGTCTATCATTTGATGAGCTGCCGCGGCCTGTTCCCACATTGCATGAGCCATCTCTCATATTGTGTCCATAAAGTCAGCCAGGTCCTCTTGAGCAGGTTCTGTGTGTGGCCTACCTCGCCTTCTGGAAGCCATTAAGTTATGAGCACTTTCCAATGGATAGTTGGCTCGGATGGGTAGAAAGTGAGTGGATTTGGTTAATCTATCCACGATGACCCATATGTCATCTATCTTGTTGGCGTTCTTGGTAATCTCATTACAAAATCCACAGAGATACTTCCTACTTCCATTCAGGAATTTCCAAAGGTTGTAGCATCCTAGAGGGTTTTTGATGTTCCGCTTTCACTTTCTGACAGACCAAGCATTTGCTCACAAAGCTCGCTATATCTGACTTCATGCCTGGCCATCAAAACATTTTCTTGAGGTCTTGATACATTTTAGTAATGCCGGGATGTATGGTAAATTCACCTTTATGTGCTTCCTCCAAGATTCTTCTTCCGAGACCATTTCCCTGGGTATGCACACCCTGTCATGATGCTGCCATATGCTCTTTTTTATCTTGAGCAAAACCTGTTAATTTCCCTGATTGCACGAGATTGATTGTATGTTGAAAACTGGTGTCCTGCTGTTGTGCCTGCTGAATCTGTTCCTTAAAGCTATTGGCTATCTTAATTTAATGTAACTAAATGGTCTTGGGAGTTATAAGGATTCCCAAATTAAGATCTCAGAAGCTCTTAATAAGCTCTATCTCTTTAATCATCATCCAGGCTGCAGTCAGAGATTTCCTACTCAAAGCATCTGCCACAATATTTGCCTTGCCTGGGTGGTATTTCAATTCAAATTTGTAGTCTTTAAGAAGTTCTATCTACCTCTGCTGCCTCATATTAATTCCTTCTGATCAAAGAGGTAGTTCAAACTCTTATGATTAGAAAAGACCTCGAACCTCATACCATACAGGTGATGTCTCTATATCTTCAAAGCAAGTGCAACTGTTGCTAATTCGAGATCATGCGTGGGATAATTCCTTTCATGTGGCTTTAATTGTCTAGAGGTATAAGCGACCACGTTTCCGGTTTGCATTAACACGTATCCTAATCCTTGTTTGGAGCATCACAATAGACCTCAAATGGCCCACGAGGGTCTAGCAAGGCTAACACTGGTGTCGTGGTTAATCTCTTTTTCAAATCTTGAAAAGTCTATTCACACTTCGGTGTCCATTCACATGGAACATTCTTCCTGGTTTGCTTGGTCAAAGGTAAAGCTATCCGAGAGAAATCCTTGACAAATCGCCTATAATATCCAACTAAGCCTAGAAAACTCCTAACTTTAGTGACAATGGTCGGCCTCTCCCAATCTACTACTACCTCTACTTTGTTGGGGTCTAAGGAAATCCCCCCATGAGATACCATATGGCCGAGAAATTTTACTTTTTCATCCAAAATTCATATTTGGATAACTTAGCATAGAGTTTCTTTTCTCTTAAAATTTGCAGAACCAGCCGCAAATATTTCGCATGCTCTGGCTCCGTCTTTGAATAGATGACTATGTCGTCGATGAAAACCACTACAAACTTATCTAGATATGGGCAGAATATTCGATTCATATAATCCATGAATACTACTGGTGCATTTGTCAGTCCGAACGACACCATGGTATACTCGTAGTGCCCGTAACGAGTTCGAAAGGTCATTTTAGGGATATCTTGTTCCTGAACCTATATTTGATGATATCCGAAGCGCAAGTCAATCTTGGAAAATATAGTTGCACCTTGTAGTTGGTCCATGAGGTCATCAATCCTTGGCAGTGGATATTTGTTCTTAATTGTCACTTTATTTAGCTATCTATAATCCACGCATAGGCACATGCTCCCATCTTGCTTTTTGACCAACAAGACTGTAGCTCCCAATGGCGATGCACTTCGGCGTATGAATCCTTTTTCCAAAAGTTCTTCAATCTGTCTCTTTAGTTCTGTCAGCTCTATAGGTGACATTCGATATGGAGCTATAGATATTGGTTCCGCACCTGGAACCAATTCGATGGTGAATTCAATTTCTCTCTCAGGAGGGAATTTAGTAATATCTTCTGGGAAATCATCGGGATATTCTTTAATAACTAGGATCTCTTCCAACCACTTCGGTTTCTTATGAAAATATGAGCACACATACACAAGCAGTGGTTCAATTTTAAGTTGAAAACATTTTTCTTGAAGCAGGTTATATTTTAACAACCATTTGGCATATTATATGACAGACATAGAAACATGAATAGTATAATATACTTTAGTAAGAATCATATTAACATCATAACATGATGAGATAGTTAGAGATGCACATATAGATGTTGTACTTGACTGAATGCAAGTACACTTGACTTAATTCATCTTTTTCATTAACTTGCAACTTGATCTTGCCTTTCTGTACTTGGTCCCCTGGAGGTGAATAGCTTCTCTCAGCTCTGGATAATAGCTTGCTTTTTAGGATCGAGCTCGTTCCTATATAGGATTGCCGGGTTTACTTTCCCAGATGCTCCCACTGACTTATTCCCCTTAAATTTGTTCAGGGGCTGGCCCAAGTCTTAGACAGTACCGCTCTAGCGCACGCTAGCTGAGTCTATGCCATGCCTCACGTGGTAGCTCGGTACATCTTTCTTGCAAGTTCTTATAATTTTTACCCTTCTTTGGACATGATTATACATGCATATACTACAGGTTTTCATTAATATACTTCATATCATACTTAAATCATTCTTGCATATATGAATCTTATGAGCATAACATATAAATGTTTATAACATTCATATAATTCACATATTTCTGCCGGAATTTCAGTAGCATAACGTATCAGGCTTGCTTCCCTATGAATAGTGCTAGCTCCCATGGACAAATCAATCATGGCAGTATAATCAATCTAACACATCTATCAATGTAAAATTTGCAACCTTCAACCCAAGCCTTATATGTACACTAATACTTGTGAAACCATCAATTTGGTCATTTCTGCCAATTCTATTTAGTTCTACCCGAATTTATAATTTATGCCATACTTTCTTCTTAATTCGTTTATGTCTGAATTTTGGATATGTTGACATGCTATTTGTCTAGTTTCTAACCTTTTTGGTCCTATTTCATTTTGATTTATGTAGCTCAAGGCATGTAACATCTCCACTTTCGTAAATAGAATGTAATGGAAACTTTGAATTATTTTCTTAGGCAATATGAGAATTTCTCAGGCAACGTTATGCCATAATGATTTTCACACTCAGAATTAAAGGGTAGTGTAGCACTGCCGTTGAAAATATGGCACTGCCATATGTTAAAAATTAAGAAATAACAAAAGTGCCCCTGTAAACTTTTGTTAATTGTGATGATGCCCAGAATTTTTAGAAATTATATTTTGACCCCAAAGACTTATTCTCACAATAACCCTAGAACTTTTTATGAAATGACTTTTATGTCCCTACATCTGTAGAATTAGTAGAATGAGATTTTAAACAGAGTAAAATCACGTGGTGAAACCGTAAAAGTTTAAATCTTTGCCGATTGGGCCATGGAGGCAGTCTGGTGTGAAATGACGTAGAGTGTGCTTGGGCTTGCTCAAAATATGGAAATGCCATTAGTTACAGAAAATAGAAAACAAAAGGGCTCCAAATTAGCAAAAATGTCTAATTTATGCCATTTGTAACATCCACCGTTTTTCGCCTAATTATTCGGTTTTATAGAATAATTGAGAATAATGAAAATTCGGTTAAGGAATTATTTAGAATTGAATTCAATTAATTGGTATTAATTAAATACAAATACTTAAATTCAATAGTATAAAAAATTTCAGAACCCAGCTATAAAACAATTGATACAGTTTGATCCCTTAACTCAATTAGTAGGACCTTTTAAGTCCACTTCTTCCCCATCAATTGATTAGCAATTACTTGAGTTTAGATATGAAAGAATTAAGTTAGAAGTATAGGAGGTTTCATAAAATTTTATTGGAAACCGATTTACTAATTTAAAGGAAATCGGTAAAATTACGGTATTTTAAACTGTCGGAACCGAGCCAATAGAATTCCAATCCTTTTACCCTACCTTGGGTGGCTGATAACTCAGCCACTTAGCCCCCAAATGTGGCACCATTTTGGCCACAACTAATGGGGAGGCTTGGCTGAATTTCAGCCTTGCAAAATCCAACCAATCACAAGCCAAGAAGCCACCTATATATATATCCCTTCAATCAGATTTTTTCTGCCCTTTCCTTCACCCATTCTGACCACTTTCCAGCGCCACTTCCTCCTCTCCTTTCAGCTCTCTTCCTCTCTTCTTCACTCATATAACTCCAGCCAACATCAAGCCCAATCAAGCTTTGCTCATCTAATCTTCAAAAATCCAGCAAAATCACTTAGAACAAAGGTAGGGGTTTGATACTTGCATTAATTCTGTGGCCTTGGCTGGCTGAGCTTGTTATTTTCATCATCTTTGATGTGTTAAATGAATGATTATGATGATGTGTGATTGGTTTTGGGCTGTTTGTGTGATTGAAACCGAATTGGAAGCAAGAAAGAATGGAAATAGGAAGGGCTGATGGGTTAGAGAACCAAAAACCCTCGGCAGTCCGTATGGCGGAGTGTACGGCTCCGCCTACAGCCAATTAAATTGGATGGAACCATTTTTATATGAAATTATACATCTAGGGCTTTCCATACATGAATCATATAAGGCTTTTGGATTAGAATTGAGAGAGATATGAATTTTTGAATTTTGACCTAGGGTTTTGACTCTGGTTCTGGGCAGACTAGGTTATTCAGGGTATAACTTGCCCTATACTACTTGAAAATGAGTGAAACTAACTTTTTTAGAAAGCTTACACATAGCATAATGTCCCATAAAAATTTCAGAGCTAGATAAGGTCCCAGTTGCTCCCAGTGATACAAGAAAGTTGCCCTATGTCCAAACAGGGCCAGAGCAGGGCAGTTTAGGAAGGTCAGAATTCGGGGTTTGTAACTTGAGTCTGAATAAGTCAAATGGAATAGAACTTTTTGCAAATGAAAATTTACCCTATTAGCTTTAATATGAGTCCAATTTCGTGTAATTTGGTTCAGTTTTCGATTTTTAGTGGATTTTTACTTTTAGTTGCTTGATTATGGCTAGCCATTGGGTAGGCCGGGATAAAACCTGAATATGTTGAGCTATAGATATCAAAATTAGATGGGACCAAAGAGCTTAGAAACTAGACACATAAATCTTTAACATATCCAAAATTGAGGTCCAAATGAGTTAAATAGAAATTATGGATTAATTTAGAAGAACCGGGTTGGCTGACTATGTTGAGGCAGCAACTTGGCCTTAATGAGATTAGTGTTATTATGAATTTCATGTTGGAATATGTATGTAATGTTGTGATTTTTGTGATAAATTGATGTTCTGGTGTGCTGGCACTATTCATGGGGAAGCGGACATGTTCCGTTATGCTGCCGAAATTTCGGTAGAATCCATGCATGAGTTATGAATTACATGTTAATGCATGTGCATTTCCAAGAAAGTTATGAAAGTTATAATAAGGAATATATTATTATGAAAGTTCCATGCTACTTAGGTCAGCCCTGAATAAGAAGTTAAGGGGAATAGATCAGTGGGAAGGTCGGGGAAAGTAAACCTGGCATTCCTGTATAGGAACGAGCTCGATCCTGAAAAGCAGACTATTACCCAGGAGTCTAAATGGCCAAGAACTCCCAGGGGACCAAGAGATGGAAAATGATGAAAAGTAATGGAAAAGCTTATGAAGGAAGAATCAAGAATGAGCATGCATGATTACATGAATGCATGATTACATGGAATGGTTATGTTAAGATGTTCACAATTATTTATCATGTTTATTTACTGCAATTTGTTCATTTATATTGTTTATTATCCTGTGAATCATTATCAATAATCTGTTTTGTTTCTTATGCCAACTAAAGTAAAAATTGAATCTTGTCTCGAACCAGACTTTTCCTTAAACTCATTAAAACGGATAGCCTAGTTTGAACACATGTTATTATGATTAAATAAAAACTTGAGGCAATTGAGAATGAATGTGATGTCAGATGAACGCCATACATGAACTCTACTGAGAATTTCTTGAAATTCTCACCCCGTGTTGTATTTCCGCATCATTCTCAGACGCTGACGAAGGGCTCAATGACCGCTCCTTTCATTGAGATCCCAGACCTGTAGCTTCACTATGACTCCGAGTTGGACTCGTTTGACACAGCCTGCTCCTGCTATTTCTGCCTCTGCTTTTAGCAATAGGAATTTTGACGTTCCTTTGTTTTTTCTGTTTTTAACATATATCTATATGTATAGACTGAAGCGTCGGCTTCCGACCTACTTATGTACATATACAATTGAGAATATATCACTTATTTATATCTTTTCTGTTATATTACATTAAACTTTATTACGTTTTATAACGCTATTCACGTCTATTATGTAACAGTGCACCGTTTCAACTGTTTAGTGATACTAATCATGAGATTTAAGCAGAATGTTAACACGGTAACACAGACTACCTAATTTCATGCTATGACTTAAGCATAACATTAAATTAGTAGGGTGTTACACCATTAATCTATTTATTTGGTTTCAATAGTTATGTAAGAGCAATTAGAAGTTAATTAAATATTAATTAGGAGTTAATTAGATGTTAATTAGAGGGATTAGGCTTAGGAATAATTAGAATAGAGATATAGAAATTCTCTCAGAGTCATTTAGTAAAGTTTTGTCGATTTGAAGAAAATCGGTGAAGATTCGTTATTTTAAACTGCTAGAATCGAATCAGTAGAATTTCACACTAATACCACTAGTTTGAGTGGCTGAAAATTGAGCCACTTCTACCCCTATAGATGGCGCCAATTGGCTACCAAGTGAGTGGAGAGACTTGGCCAAACAACCACTAACCAAGCCTCCACCAATCATAAGAGAGTATCCTCTTTTAAAACACAAAATTCCTTTTAGCTCCTCCATTATTTCACCCCCACTAGCTGCCATATCCTCCATTCCTCCTTCTTCTTCTTCGTTTCTTTCCTTTCTTCGATGGCTATGAGCTTCAAGCTCCTAGAGCATGGCCTTCTTGGCCTCAAATCCTCTTGTTCCTTTTATGAAAATTCATCCTCACCTCTTTCTCTACAAAACCCATCTAACAATTTCATGATTAAACATCAAATAGGGCCTCCCCACATTCATGTAAGCTGCTGCCATGGTGAAGGAGAGAGGCTAGGAGTTGGTTCTTGGCTTTCTTACTTCCATAGTTTCAAGGATTTTGCGATAGGTAACTCAAATCCTTAGTTGTTTGTTGTATTATGGGACTTTATGGCTATTGTGAGCTCCTCATGCTATGCTGGTCCATGCTTATTTGCTTATGTTATGATGTTTTTCTTGTGAATTAAAATGAAGAAATTTATTCTATGTTGAGGAATTGATTAAAAACTCAAAAAGGAGCTAAGCAGAATCTATTTTTGTTAGAAAACCCTATGGCATCTGTATCGGCGGAGTGTACAGCTCTACCCTAAAACCATAGAAAGTGGATGGAACCAATTTTAAATGAAACTAGACATTTAGAGCTTTCCAACCATGTAAATTATAAGGCCATTGGATTAATATTAAGTGAGTTATGAATTTTTGAAGTTTGACTTAAAATTCTGGGTTCTCTTCTGGGCAGTATGAGTTGTGAGGAATATAACTCACCCTACAAAACTCTAAATTGAGTGCAACTAGTTTTGTTTGAAAGCCAACATATAGGAAACATTCTATAAAAATTTCAGAGTTATATTTGATCCCAATTATTCCCAGTGATTCAATGAAGTTGCCTTAAGTCCAAACCAGACTAGAATAGGACAGTCGAGAAGCGTCAACTTACGGAGCTTATAACTCAAGCTCTCCGTATGCAAATAAGATGCAACTTAATGAAATTAAAGCTTGTTCTATTAGCTTTAATTTGATATAGTTTTCATATGATTTCACCTAGATTTATATTTTTAGTGAATTTTTACTAATGTAACATCCACCAGATTTTTATCATTTTTTGCCTAGTTGTTTGATTTTTATCGAATAATTGAGGTTAATGAAATCCAACTAAATATTTATTTAGAGTCAATTAATTAGCAATTAGAGAGATTAGATGTGAGGGAATTAGATTAGAAGCATAGAAGATTTCATAGAAATTTTCCTAAACCGATTTACCGATTTAAAGGAAATCGGTAAGATTTCAGCATTTTAAACTGTCAGAACCGAATCAATAGGAATATGCACCCAAAATCCTATGACTCAATGGCTGAATACTCAGCCACTTATTTATTCATTGGTGGTGCAAGAAAGGTCACAAAATGAAGAGAGTTGGCTGAAATTTAGCCACTGGCTCTCAACCAATCAAAATCCAAGTTGCCAATTATTCCCAGCACATCAATGAATTTACCTTAAGTTCAAATCGAGCTGGAGTAGGATAGTCCAGTAGGGTCAAGTTATAGGACTTATATCTCAAAATATACTCATGCAAATGATATGGAACTTAGTTCATTTGAAAGCTTGTTCTGTTAGCTTTAAACTGATATAAATTTTGTATGATTTCACCCAGATTTCTATTTTAAGTGAATTTTCACTTATAAGGGTGCATTTCTGGCTAAGTACAGGGCAGTCTAAGATAAAGTACTAATAACTTGAGTTATACAAATAAAAATGAGATGGGACTAAAAGGTTTAGAAACTAGACACATAAAGCTATGACATATCCAAAATTTAGGTTTAAATAAGTTGAATTGGACTAAAGGTCGGGCATAATAGGATGAAGTAAGCAAAAAAACTCTATTGATATTTGTATTGAATTTGATGAATGATATTGTGAATATATAATTGCTGTTCCTTTATTTCAGCTTGCATTTGACCTTACTGCTTTGTATTTCACGGTCCCATTGCATGTTAGCACGGCTTGCTCCACCTGCAGCACTTGCAGCCCCTGCCGGCCCTCCACTAGCGTCACCTCCGCAAGTGGTTCTAGATATTCCGCTCAGTCCTGAGAGTGATCTGTCTGAGGTTACTAGCTCATCATCCTCCTCTTTGGGACCTAATGCTGACTACTCCCCAGCCGGGCCCAGTATAACCAATGGCTACATGACCAAGTAGGTTCCGGCTGCAGGTTACATTGTACAGTATGGCTCTCTTTTGGTAGTGTGTAGCATTGGGCCATAGACTTAGCCATGTGTATATCAACTAGTTTGGAATGTCCTCTGAGGACCTTATAGGATTGTTTTGACTGACACAGGCCTTATGTCTTTTTGGTATATCGGCCCTACTTATGTATCCTCTTTTGAACCTATATAAAAACTGAAGCGTTGGCATCCGACATACATATGTATGTATACAACTAATGATATATTACCTATCTTTATCTTTTTGTTGTGTTTTTTTTTTTTTAAATTATTTTACGTTCTGTAATGTTGAATACATTTATTTTATATAGTGCATCGCTTCTTCTGTTTACATATATGTTCTCTGTGCCTCAAGGTATATTTCATCAAAAAAAAAAAAAGGAGGGAATAATAATATATGTATTAGAGAAAAAGAGAATATGAATATAATAAATAAATAGTAAATAGAATACTAACACGATAACCCAATCTACTCAATTTCATGCTATGACTTAAGCATAATATTAAATTGGTAGGGTGTTACATTTTGAAATTTCTATTACTAAAAAGATAGAGGAGAAAATGGCAGGAACTAGCTATGTACAATGAGTCAAACATAGGGTCATAGTGGAGCTGCATGTTAGGTATCTCAATGAACAGGGTGGCTATCGTGTCCATGACCAGAGTCTGAGAATGATGCGGAAACACAAAGTGAGGTGAGAATTTAAAGAAATTCTTAGTAGGATTCGAGTACGGAATTAAGTTGATGTCACATTCATTCTTAGTTGCCTTGGTTTTCATTTAATAAAAAACAATGGCGTCAAATGGAACTATCCACATTTAATAAGTTGAAGTAAATACTTGGTCTGAGGCAAGATTTAGTTTTACTTAAGATAGCAGAAGAAATAGAATAAACTACTAAATAGCATTACACAGAATACTGAACAGGATAAATAAGCAGATATTGCATTTGACACCATATTTTTATTAAATGAAAACCGAGGCAACTGAGAATGAATGTGATGTCAGCTTAATACCGTACTCGAATCCTACTAAGAATTTCTTTAAATTCTCACCTCACTTTGTGCTTCTGTATCATTCTCAGACTCTGGTGATGGACACGATAGCCACCCTATTTATTAAGATCCTTGACATGCAGCTCCACTATGACCCCATGTTTGACTCATTGTACATAGCTTGTTTCTGCTATAACATTCACTAGAATTTTCTTATCGGTTTTCGTCCAATTGTTTGGTTTTTATCGAATAATTGAGATTAATTAAAATTTGACTAAATAATTATTTAGGATCAATTAACTAGCAATTCATTGAGTTTAGATATGAGGGAATTAGGTTAGAAGTATAGAAGATTTCATAAAAATTTTCTTGAAATCAATTTACTGACTTAAAGGAAATCGGTAAGATTACGGTATTTTAAACTGTCGGAACCAAACCAATAGGATTTTCAATTCATTAACCCTATATTAAGTGGCTGAGAACTTAGCCACTTAACCTATGAAAGTGGCGCAAGAAAGGCCACAAAAAATGAGGAAAGTTAGCTGAAATTCAGCCTTGTATTCTAGGCCAATCAAATTACAAGATTTTACCTACCTCCTCTATGCTTTTATAACACAATTCGTTCTCTTCCTTCAGCCCAAAATCTATGCCCCCTTTCTCCTTTGTTCAGCTCTCTTCTTCTCTTCTCTACTCACCTAACTCCATCTAACCTTCAAGCTCAACCAAGTTTTATTTATTCAAACTCCAAAATCAAGCCAAATCACACATAACAAGAGGTAGAGATTTAATTCTTATTTTGATTTTCTGATTATGGATGGCTGGTGGTGGTTCATTTTCTCAATTCTTGATGTGATAATTAAATGAATATGAGGATATTTGGCTGATTTGTTGGCTGTTTGTGATGTTGAAATCGAATAGGAAGCAAGAAAGGATGAGAGTAGGAAGAGATGAGGAGCTGGAAAACCAAAAACCCTCGACAGTCTGTACGGAAGAGTGTACAAATCCACCTACAATCGATTAAATTTAATGCAACCATTTTTTATGAAACTAGACTTTTAGGGCTTTCCATACATATATTATATAAGGCCATTGGATTAGTATTGAGAGAGATATGAAATTTTCAAATTCGACATAGGTTTTTGAGTTTGATTCTATGCAGATTGGGTTGTTTAGGGTAAATCTCGTCCTATACTATTTGGGATTGAATGAAACTAACTTTTTTAGAAAGATTACACATAGAAGAATGTCCATAAAAATTTTAGAGTTATATAAGATCCCGTTTGTTCCCAGTGGTTCAAGAAATTTGCCCTATGTCCAAATCAGGCCAAAATAAGATAGTTCAGGAAGGTCAGATTTCGGGGCTTATAACTCGAGCCCTACTAAGTCAAATGGAATGGAGATTTTTGAAAATGAAATTTTGTCCTGTTATCTTTAACATGAGACTAATTTCATATGATTTGAATCAGTTTTTGATTTTTAGTGGATTTTTACTTTTAAGTGTGTGATTCTGGCCAGCTATAGGGCAGGCTGGGATAAAACCTAAATAACTTAAGCTATATTTATCAAAATTAGATGGGACCAAAGAGGTTAGAAAATAGACATAAAACACTTTAACATATCAAAATTGAGGTCCAAATAAGTTAAATAGAAATTATGGCTTGATTTTCAAAAACCGGGTTGAATGATTGTTCTGAGGTAGTAACCTTGTCTTGATGTAACTAATGCTCCTATGAAGCTAATGTTGAATTATGAATGAAATGTCATGATTTCTTTAACAAGTTAGTGTACTGAGTACTGGCACTATTCATAGGGAAGCGGACATGTTCTGTTATACCGCTGAAATTTCGGTAAGATCTATGCATGAGTTATAAGATGCATATGCATGAATGATGATATACATTTAGACACATGTACATTTTCAAGAAAGTCATGAAAGTCATATTATGATGAACCTAAAGACTATGTTATGATGAAAGCTCCATGAAACTTGGGCCAGCTCCGGATTAAAGTTAAGGGGAATAGATCGGTGGGGAGGTCGGGGAAAGTAAACCAGGCATTCCTGTATAGGAATGAGCTCGACCCTGAAAAGCAGACTATTACCCAGGAGTCTAAAATGGCCAAGAACTCCCAGGGGACTAAGTAATGGAAAAAGTTTATGAAGAAAGGTTCAAGAATGAGTTTTGCATGATTACATTGAATGCATGATTATATTGAATAGTTATTACAAGCTGTTTACAGTTTGTCTGTTATGTTTACTTACTGCCGTATATTCATTTATTCAGTTTATTATTCTGTGTATCATTATTAGTAGTTTATTCTATTTTTTTTTTTTTTATATATATGCTGTCTTAAGTAAAACTGAACCTTGCCTCAGACCAGACGTTTTCTTAAACTTATTAATTATGGATAGTTTAGTTTGAACCTATGTTTTTATAACTAAATAAAAATCGAGGCAACTGAGAATGAGTGTGATGCCAGTTAAACATCATACGTGAACCCTACTGAGAATTTCTTTAAATTCTCACCTCGTTTTGTATTTTCGCATCATTCTCAGATGCTGGTGATGGACTCGATGGCTACTCTCTTTATTGAGATTCCAGATTTGCAGCTTCACCATGATCCCATCGTAGACTCATTGTATATAGTCGGTTCCTGCCATTTTCGTCTTTATCTATTTAGTAACAGGAATTTTACTATCCTTTTATTTCATCCTGCTTTTGACCCTGCTGCCCCATACGTTACGGTCCCACTGTACATGGCACACCCACCTCCTGCACCCGCAGTGCTTGCAGCTCCTGCTAACCCTATGCCAGATTCATCCCCACAGGTGGTACCTGACATTCCGCTTAGCTCCGAGAGCGACCCTTCTGAGGCCACCAGCTCATCATCATCCTCCTCGGGACCTAGTGCAGACTACTCTCTAGCCGGGCCTAGCATGGCCAACGGCTATCTGACTAAGTAGATCAGCCACAGATGACATTGTGTAGCATGACTCTCTTTTGACAGTATGCAACTTTGGGCCATAGACTTAGCAGCAGGTTTGAAATGTCCTCTGAGGACCTTATAGGATCGTTTTGACTGACATGGGTCTTATGTCTTTTTGGTACATCGGCCCCACTTATGTATCTTATTTTGAATCTGTACATAAACTGAAGCGTTGGCTTCTAATCTATATAGGCACGTATACAGTTGATGTTATATTACTCATTCTTATCTTTTATGGTATTTTGTTAAATTTCGTCACACTCATCATATACAGCGCGTCGTTTCTTCTGTTTACAAAAAAAAAAAAAGATGTGATACGAATCATGAAAGGTAAACAGAGTATCAACATGGTAACACAGTCTACTTAATTTCATGCTGTGACTTAAGCATAACATTAAATTGGTAGGGTGTTACACTTGCCACTTCCGCCTTTATCTTTTTAGTAAAAGGAATTTCATTGTTTCTTTATTTCACCTTGCATTTGACCCTGCCGCTCCGTATTTCGCAGTCCCATTGTATGTAGCACACCTTGCTCTACCCACTGCACCCGCAGCTCCTGGCGGCCCTCCACCAGCATCACCTCCGCATGTGGTTCCAAATATTTTGCTCAGTCTTGAGAGCGATCTATCTGAGGTTACAGGCTCATCATCCTCCTCTTCGGGACCTACTGCTAATTACTTCCTAGCCGGGCCTGGCATGGCCAACGACTACATGATTGAGTAGGTTCTGGCCACAGGTTACATTGTACAGTATGGCCCCTCTTTTGGCAGTGTGTAGCATTGGGCCATAGACTTAGCCATGTGTATATCAACTAGTTTGGAATGTCCTCTGAGGACCTTGCAGGACTGTTTTGACTGACACGGGCCTTATGTCTTTTTGGTACACCGGCCCCACTTATGTATCCTCTTCTAAACCTGTATATAAACTAAAGCATTGGCTTCCGACATATATATGTATGTATACAGCTGATGATATATTACCTATCTTTATCTTTTTGTTGTGTTTTTTTATTTAATTTTTTCGCATTCTGTGATATTGAATACATTTATTTTATACAATGCGCCGCTTCTTCTATTTACATATATATTCTCTGTGCCTCGAGGTATATTTCATCAAAAAAAAACAAAAGAAAGAAATGAGGGAATAATAATATATATATTAGAGAAAAAGAGAATACGAATATAATAAATAAATAGTAAATAGAATACTAACACGGTAACGCAATCTACTCAATTTCATGCTATGACTTAAGCATAACATTAAATTAGTAGGGTCTTACAATCTTCATGTCAATAAAGATCTTACTGATCATTCTATAAAGTATAACTTAAGGAAGAGCAAAGATTTAGTTTTCTTCACACCGTCTGATGATGCAAGGTAAATATAGAGAAATAATTAGAATAGGAATTCTTCTTGTAGACGCATAAGGAGTAACTATTAAGGAAAGAGTTCACATTCATATTATGACTACTTATTAAAGGATGTCGCTTAAAACAAGGATACTATAGATTATGATTCGAATGATCCTAAGGAACGAATTGAAAGTGATTGCAAAAAGAGTGTAATGTCCCTCTTACGCCAAGATAATTAAGGTTGGATTATGGAGCACTTTGATAGATGGTGGTTTTCCTTTAGTGGAGACTTGTGTTTGCAAGCTTCTAGAAAAGAAAAAAAGAAAAATTTGGAAATGTCAAGGATCCGACTCAAGGAATTAGAAGTAGAATCTTAAGAATGGAAGACAAGTAAAGTCACTTTAAGAGCAGAATTGGAATGTTCCATGTTGTCTGTGCAAGCAAAAAGAGGTAAATGATATTGAATAAGGAAGGTTTATCTTGGTGAAAGGGGCACGAAATAATCAAGAATTACAAAGGCCAAACCATTAGTGCAGATTGAGACTCCATTATCTATGATGGACTAGGTCTAGCCATTTAAGGTAAACAATAAAAGCTAAACAAGTCATCGAAGAGTATCAAGGAAGTTAGAATATAAAAGTGGATTTGGACCAATGAAAAAGGATTGTGAAGTAGTAATTGTGATTCCAAATTATGATTATGGTATATTACAAGCGGGAATGGACAAATGTAGTAGCTTATTGATTACTATTGGCAGCATGGGAGTATCTCTGAGCAGTCATTTGTTTTCTTGTCAAGATTGACCATGATGAGGTTGGCAACGACAATTTAGTAAGGGCATAATTAAGGAAAGGAATCAACAAGCAGGAACATACAGGCATTCACATTGATGGAATTCAAGATGGAAAAAGTTCATTTGAAATTTGGAGGACCAAATTTATTAAGGGGGAGAATGTAACACCCACTGCAAAGATAACATCTTAGAGGTGCAATTTAAAGTTTGTTTGATATAAATCTTGGGAAATATATCTTTGTAAATCTATTCGTCATTTATTTCTTTGATTCTAGCTTTAGGATGTGATTAAGACTAGTCTTGAGCCTTGTGGATATGCAATGAGTTATGTGCTAAAGAGAAAAAAGGCGTTAACAAGATAATTTATAATTCTAGCATGGATTTGGCCTTAAAAACAATATTTCTACTGGAAGATTTTTTTCTTGGGTTGTTGGGAGAGTTATTGGAGTGAAAATATGTTTAGAAATACCTCTTGCAGCTTTGGATTATATGTTGCAATTGTTTGACAAATTGGAAGAATTTTGAGTTCAGGAGCCATCGCCCAGGTGCCCAAATGCAGTGCCTAGGTGGTGGATATGCAGATTTGGTGTGCTGTCTGCCCATCAAGCGCCTAGGTGGTGGATGCGAAGATAAAAATCTTAGCTCGTGAATCAACTTTCCCATTCAGTCATTTCCCATTCTTTTCCCTTCTTTCTTCTTCTTCTTCCTTTCTCTACTTCTCCACATCAAATCCTTCACCATTAATCTCCATTTCTTCAACATTTTGGAACCCCCACTTGGAGTTTTTGATGTATGTATACTCCTAGAAAGAGAGGGTGTGATTCTTCGTTTGAGGGGAGCTTGGGGTGGCAATTTTTGGAGCTCCACCAATGACCCACTCCCTCCTTTCATCCTTTTTGGCTTCCAAGTTAATTATTGAACTCTTGTGTGTTCCTATTTCAAGAATGGGTTGAGTTTTTCAATGAATATTGGTTATGAAGTAGTAGAAGTGGTGTAGAGAGTTTTGATTTGGGGATTTTGTGCTTTGGAAAGAATTCCAAGTTAAAATTTGGTTCTAAGGGCTAATTAGTGTTTGGATGATGATGATTTTGGTGCTAGATAACTTGTGGGGTGACCATGACTATGTGCCAAAACATACTAAGGCTACTCTTTCCCTTGGATTAGCATTGTGGGTGATAGTGTACCTATAACTTGCTTTTGCCTCTAATTTTCTAAAATACATGTTTAATATGAGCTTTGAAAAGTGATGATGAAAGATTGACTAATAGTTTACTCTATGTTTATGGAAAGTTCGAAAGTGATTATGTTGGTTAAGTATATATTTATATGTATTTATGTATATATGTGTAGTTATGGGACAAGCTACCTTGAAAGTTGATTTCTAGTATTTGAGTAATTTGATAGAAAGAAATTGTTCATTTTTAGTGCTTTGTGGAAGAACTTTAGATACTTTAAATTGAAAGTATTATACATTGAACCTTAGTTTGATAGTATAGTTAAAATGTACATGATTTGAGAGCTAAAGAAAAGTTTAGTGATAAGGATTTAGCAAAGAGCAAAGTTTACCTAAGGGGGAGGGAACTGTCATAGAACTGTTTGCTAATGGCAGCAACATTAGCCTTGGTGCACCTCGAATAACCCAGCTAGCAGGATGAGTGCTAGCCTGACATGTTTGGTCTACATGTCTAGAAGATATAGACACATTAGGCAAGCCCAGACATGGGATTTATTAGTTACTACTGGGCAAGCCCAGTCAGACAGTTATTTTCTGAAATAGGTTCTTCCTTTACGTTTTATTATGATTTTGAAACAAGTATTTACTCTTCATGATATGAGAAAGTATTTCTTTCTTTATGCCCAGTTTATTATATTTATTAGACATGATTTATCACAGTTAATTCTATATGTATTATGCTTATATATTCATGAAAAAATCTATATTCAATTGAATTAAAAAAGTGCTTTAACAAGCTATGGAGGTTTTAATGACAGATCATATACTGGATATGCTATTATCTGAAGTTTTTATTGTATATTAATATATATAGATGAAGTATTTTATTTCAGAAATAATATGAGTTTCTTAAAAAGCTTATAAAGTTATTTTGCTAAATGTTTATGTGTATGCTTGTCCTGCTCTTGTTATAGGTGTAACACCCAAATAATATCATACTATGCTTAAGTCATTTTATGGCATCACTAGCTGTTAGTCTTAACTAGCGAAAGTTCTTATCTTTGAAATTAGCGTAATATACGAAAATAGCATATAATTTTTTTTTTTTTTGTAAAACCTTTACGCTTGAAAACTGAGCCTTTAAGCGCTTATTTACTCGTATACATATGAACGTTGTTATTCATATTGCTGAGTTACTAATAAGACATATGACAAAATGGAAGCAACATGACACAATACATTAAGCCAAGAATGCAGTCATAGATAATCAAGGTCATCATTACATTTAATAAGTATCACATATGTAATAGGTCAAATTAAGTAGCGTAACTTCCTATATGCTCTTAATTACATATCAATTGCCCAACTAGGGCTCTTAAGAAAATAAAAATACTATGCTACTATCTCGATTCTTCTTAGCTAGATGAAGAGCATAGCAGCTCCTCATCTTACCCAGTCAGGTACCATCATAAGTGTTACCATGGATGCCATCAGCTCCATCTGAAGACGACACGGAAATGTAGGAGTGAGAAATACAAGATTTCTCAGTAGGATCGCGACCAGACAAACATTGTGTCATCGTCATCGTCCCAGCTACTTTGGGTTTAATTATAAAAACAGTGGATAGATATAAGTTCAACTTTTAATGGTTTTGAAAACTTAAACCCGAAGCGGGTTGCTTTTAAACTTAACATCATAACTACATCATCATGACTAACATACATACTGAAACATAGACTAAACATTCATAATGCAAATGGACAATATAATTACATGCAAAGACATGCATCATCATAGATTTAACCATGGTTATACTTAGACTCTACTTTCGTTTTTAGCACATGCTTAACATTCTTTTACTTTGCTTTAAAATAGACTGCTTTTGGACATGAGCTCATTTCGTGACCGTCGTCATGTAGTGCTAACCAAATCAGACTAAGCCGATATTGGTTACCTCTAAGTTGGAGGGTCTTCCATGTCACCCTTGCCTCCCTCATAGAGGTTCCTTGTGGATCGCCGTCTTTTACTTCCTGGAAGTGATTGACGGGTCATATCCCATGGTTTCTTTTCTTATCATTATACTTTACATGCATAATACTTCTTGACTAGACACATGCAATGATATGACTAAGTCCATAATTTTGACGGAAATCCGGCAGCATAACGGCTAAACCGAAACTTCCCCAAAATTCCAATCATCAACGTTTAACTAATAGTTCATCATATCTATATCATATCATCATACTCATCATTCAATCATGAGACAAAGTTCAATCAAACTCATCATTCATCATGCCGCATGGCATCACACATTCATACTATAAAGGGGTTCATAGTTGCGTTATTCTTTGTGAAGAATATTATGAATCATCATATGATTTCTCATGGTTACCCATGAGAGAATCACATAGTCAAGATATATGTATGTGATCTTTTAGTTACTTAGCTTTCATATGAAATTATTCTTTACTTGAGTTCATGTCTTATGGAACACTTGTTCAGATTAATTAAGTTGAGTGATTGTTTTCTTTCCTTGAGATAATACATTTAGTGATTCTTAGGCTCATGGTATGCTCAGAGGCCCTTATCATACTTTTGTTTCCAAGGAGTTCGAGATCCCTCTAATACTTGGGTCATGACAATGCATAACCACATCATGAACCCAACAACATCATGTTCACTAAGCGCCAAGGGTGATTTTAACTTAATCAAGTTACAAAGCTTTGAGCTTTTATCTTAAAGATTAAATCTTTATGAAATAATGGTTCAAGTTACTAGCTTTTTAACTAAAAAGTCTTGTTCTTTATGAAGGTTGACTCATTTAATTATTCTAAGACCATCAAGGTCTCAACCTTATGACTTAAAGTTGTCTCTACATTAAAAAAGTTCCTACTTTATCAAATAGTGATATGAAACATTAACTTTAAGGTTAAAAAGTCTTAATCTTTATAAAAGCTAACACCTTCTAGCATTATTTTGGTTCAAGATCTAAACTTTATGAATGAAATGTTATAAAACAACATTTTTATGACCTAAAGGTCTCATTCTTGATTAAAGTTTGAAACCTTGTGAAAGGTCTTTTCTTTAAGATTTGATTTCTAAGGCCTAAAGTGACAAGATATCATTTTTCTAACTCAAGAAAGCTTATTATACTAAAAAGCTTAGACTTTCACATGTATTCTTGTCTTCAAAACAAAACAAAATAAAATTTTATGGAAGCTTAAAAGTTGCGCCACTTTGAAGGAATCAAGAAGCAAACTTTTTAAAGTTTTAAGCTTTTAGGATGTTTATAGTCTTATCTAATCACGAAAACATAAAAAGATGAAGCTTTTCTAACCATCAACTTATCATAAGAAGAGGAAGAACTTCAAACAAGATACCATCAAGAACACTCAATGATAAGAACATACTTTCCAAAAGTAGAAACATCAAGAACACTTGAAGAACATCAAGAACATATTTTTCCAAAAGTAGAAACATCAAGAACACTTGAAGAACATCAAAAACACTTGAAGAACATCAAGAACATATTTTTCCAAAAGTAGAAACATCAAGAACACTTGAAGAACATCAAGAACATTCAAGAACATATTTTGCCAAAAAGGGAAACTTTTGCTCTTAAAGAGCATGAAGGATTTTTTCAAGTTTCCACTTAGAGATCTTGGTCATGAAAGAACCAAGCTCCAAGCTTTCTTGAGCAAACAAAATGAAAAAGATGAAGATCACTACCTCTTCTTGAAGATGGCGCAAAAACAAGAGAAGAGAAAGAAGAAGATGATGGTTCCTCTTGATGATGATGGTGGCGGTTTTGCAAGAAGGAAGGAGTAACTCTTGAGATCTTGTGGAAATAGAGGTTGTAGTGTTTAGATCTTGTCTCCAAAGACTCAAAGATAAGGTCTTTGAAGGGCTAAGTGAGTGGTTTTGGGTGGCAGTGCTGAAGAAAGGAAGAAAAAGATGAAGAAGAAGAAGAAGAAGAAGAAGAAGAGGAAGATGAGAGAGTTTAGAGAGAATTAGGAGGATTTGGTTTGATGAGAGAGAATAGGATGAGTGAAAATGAAAATGGATGAGGGAGGGAGAGAGAGAAAGTGGCGTCAGTACATCAAGGGAGGGAGGGAGATAATTTGCTTAATTTTGTGTTATTTTGTTATTAAGGAGACAAAGTGGATGATGGGGGAACAAAGCATGGTCAAACTCTTACATAAAGCACTCTTGTCTAATGCTTTATGCTTTTATGACATCACTTTTTACTTTATTGTCTAGTTGACTAAATTTGAATTTAATCATGTGATTAAGTGCTCATACAACTTAATTAAGATGATTAAGCAAGGATTAGTGATTAACACACAAGAATATGATTAACAAAAATTAATCTTGCGATTAAGCTTAATTAACCTTAATTAAACTCGATTAAGCTAATTAAGGACGATTAGTGCTTAATTAAGCTGTAAAGGCCCTGACTTGCTTAATTAGAGATCATCTAATCTCGATCAAGCATTCTTTTGACTTTTTTTTATCCGAGTTAACTTATAAACTCTTCGTTAACCCCTTAATTAAGCCTTAATCTCACAATTTCTCATTAAGTGCCTAATTACTCAGGGTTACTGAGGTAATTTAGCACGGCATGAAATTGAGGATGTTACAATAGGCATGCTATCTCTCACTGACTCTGTATGACTCACTCTATCCTCTCTTTTCATGTTTTTAGACAGGTGTAAATTTGAGCTCGGTGTTGGCTTCCAGAGGTTGTCAACATTGGGACATATTTTGTGTTATGTCTTGTGGTGCTCCATTAGTTTACAGGCAGGGTTCTTCCTGTGTTAGTTATGATTAGTAGTAAAAGTAGTTGTCTTTAATTATGTTAAGTTTGAGTTGTTATGATTATTAATTAGGTTTCATGTATGGATATGTATATGTATATTTTCATAAAAATGATTATGTTTTAAACTCCTATATTATCTATTGTGGAGTGTATTATGAGAATGCCTAGATTCCCAATGATATTTGTGTGTTTGTATTGTTTGTATAGGTAGAAGATCCTTATTTGGGAATAGTCCTAAATACAAAAGAAACTCTGCTCGATTTTCTTTGGAAATGGTCTAAGATAGGCTTGCTAGGGACGTATTCCTATATTTTAGTCACAACCTAGGTTGGGTCGTGATAGCACAATATATACTAATTAGTATTCCAACACCAAAACAATATTTATGTTGCATATTACAAATAAAGTTCATTGATAAGGCAGTAAGTACACTAAGCATAAGAGTGACTTATTTGTAAACAAAATAAAATATATTTTCTTTATAGCTGGACGTATAGAGAAAGAATAGTATTGTTTTCTATATATACATTTTGGCTTACAATGCTTGGCTCCTTTGGATAACTGTTGACACTTGCAAGCTGAATTTCATCCAAATGCTACAATAAAGAATGCTTATTATTACTTTCATAAGCTAACAAACATAAGTTCTTTAACTACCAACTATTAAAAATTTTAGTTTAAATGAAACTCCATTGGAATACCTAATTAATTTGAGATTGAATTGAACTTTCGATGAAGTTATTGATAGTGTATATTCATTTTTAGTCAACTTGACAATGGTATATATAGTTGACTTCTTCATAATGTTAAACTAATGAGACACGTCTATTAAGAAGACAAATTTTCTTTTCAATAGAGAACTCAACAACTCCAAGAATAGTATTGTTTTCTATATATACATTTTGGCTTACGATGTCTTTGGATAACTATTGACACTTGCAAGCTGAATTTCATCCAAATGCTACAATAAAGAATGCTTATGATTACTTTCATAAGCTAACAAATATAAGTTCTTCAACTACGAACAATTAAAAATTTTAGTTTAAATGAACCTCCATTGGAATACCTAATTAATTTGAGATTGAATTGAACTTTCGATGAAGTTATTGATAGTATATATTCATTTTTAGTCACTTTGACAATGGTATATGTATGTGACTTCTTCATAATGTTAAACTAATGAGACACGTCTATTAAGAAGACAAATTTTCTTTTCAATAGAGAATTCAATAACTCCAAAAATGCATACTCATCCTCACTCTGCTAAAAAAAAAAAAAAAAAAAGAAAGCCATCAAAGTCTGGAGCAAAGAAGAATATAAAAATAGTATAAAATCTTTATAAATTTGAATTATGCATAGTGATCACCTTTAACACTTTTTTCCTTAAATCATGGGTTGTCCTTTTCAATAACTGAAAACCCTCACTATCAAATAGCACAAAGTTTGCATTCTTAGTGTCATCAACCACAGTCAAATGAGTCATGTACCTATTTAATAAATGTCACGACCCATAATAGGCCATGACCGACGCTTAGAGAACATGCTCCCTAGAAAGCCTTAAACATCAAGGTTTCACAAAAATTTAGGCGGAGTTTCTTTTGTATTTAGGATATTTCCCAAATACGAGTATTCGTCCTACAATTTCAATAACCACATTCTTCCATCGGGGATCCAGGCATTCTCAGAATGCACCCCTCAGCACATAGCACAATTATTATTCAAACACATCCACTCACATCAAGCATATATATATATATATATATATATTCACATAAGATCAAAGGACATTTCCATACTTAATCCAGAATTCAACACATAATAGTCCATTCAACTCAGTCTAAACAATTCTCTATTGATAAGATTAACACACTGGCATGGGTTGAACCCTGTCTGTAGTACTATGGAGCTATATACTAAGATTACAACTGAAACAAAATTACAAATCAGGGCCCTTACTATTGAGGGCTCACCAAAATAAGATTCTAATAATGCTAAGCAAAAGGGTTAGCTCCCAAGTCTGAACCTGTATCTAAAAAGAATATAATAACCATGGGGTGAGTTTTGAGAAACTTAGTGAGAGACAGGATACTTTTGAACCTCATGAGTCAATGTATATATAAGTATAAAACGATTTCATTCAATTAAGAAAAATAGCGGAAATATCTAACAAGATAAATAGGCAGGATTCACACTTAGCTGACCGTTCCTTCATGTGAATCCTGAAATCAAGCATGCACCCCCCTTTTTGAGAGGCTGTGAAGTTCAGGCATGCACCACACTATATGTATGGTTGTGAAATGTCTGTCATGCACCACCCCCTTGGGTGGCTGTGTAATATCATAATCCAAGGTACACCAAGGCTAACGTCTACTGCCGTTAGCAAACAGATCCTGTTACAGACTTTCCTATTCTTTCATATTCATAAATCATAAATGTCATATCATATTCGAATTTCTTTCATCATTGACTCATGAGTAGCATTCTTAAAGTAAATAACAATTATAAATTAAAATAGAATTAATTCAAAAGCATTCTATCTACTTACAGATCACCGGTCACAAGGAAATCTTAATTCTCCGGTGCCACAAAGCTGGAGGGAAATTCCTTGGAATAATCTAACACCACAATATGGTAAATTAATCATTTATGGGTCACTAATAACCTCCATATAATAAATCCCTAATATCTCTACCCTAGGTTTCAATAATTCTACTATCAATCAAGGAGTTGAAATTTTTTTAAGAAGAACAAGAAATAAGGCATGAGAATTACCGTTAGAATTAGAGTGAAGAGGAAATGGAAAAAGATATGCCCTCCAACTTCAAATCCACCCAAGCAAGTAGGAGAGAAGGAGGAACGAATGAAATGGATGATTTGTGTTTAAAGAGAGTGAAAATTGTGTTGTTGTTATTGATTTAGTTGAAAATGGTGGAATGAATGTATTAAATGTAAGCAGTGGTGGAAGGAGAGAATTATAGAGAGAAGGGAGAGAGTTTGGGTTAGAGAAAGAGAGGAAATTTGAAAATAAGGGCGTGGGATGCGTTCGGGCCTATATATTGGCCTGTGATAATCAATTACCAAGGGCTGGTAATCGATTACCACGAAGAACTGATAATTGATTACCACAAACCCAGAACTGATAATCGATTACCATCCTTGGTAATCAATTACCACACAAAAAATTTTAACCCGTGGCATACATAGGGGATTGTAATCGATTATAGGTCCTCTGTAATTGATTATCAACTCCAAAAACTTGGTTCCCTCCTTTTGCAGTCGTTTCCCAAGTCCAGGATATTGCATAGACTTATTTACATTAAGTTAGTGTCCTCTTTAACGTTACTCTCTATTAACTTTAAAACATAAATGTAGATTGTAACACCCTACCCATTTAATGTTATGCTTAAGTCATAGCATGTAATTAAGTGGATAATGTTACCGTATTGGTACTCTGCTTACTATTTATTTATCAGATCACATCTCTCTCTTTTTTTTTTTTTTTTTTTTGTAAATAGGCGAAATGATACGCTGTACATAATGAGCGTGCTCAACATCACAAAATGTAACAAATTTTAATAAAATACAATAGAAAAGATAAGAATAAGTAATATATCATCAACTGTATACATACATATATAGGTTGGAAGCCAACACTTCAGTTTATGTACAGATTCAAAACAGGATACATAAGTAGGGCCGGTGTATCAAAAAGACATAAGGCCCATGTTAGTCAAAAATGGTCCTATGGGGTCCTCAGAGGACATTTTGAACTAGCTGATATATATGCGGCTAAGTCTATGACCCAATGCTGGGCTGGGACCTACTCGGTTAGATAGCCATTGGCTATACCAAGCACGGCTGGGAAGTAGTCAACACTAGGTCCTGAGGAGGAGGATGATGAGCCGGTAGCCTCAGAAGGATCGCTCTCGGAACTGAGCGGAATGTCTGGAACCACCTACGAAGGTGACTCTGGTGGAAGGCTAGCAGGAGCTGCAAGTACTGCGGGTGCTGGAGGTGGGTGCGCTACGTGCAACGAAACCACAAAATACGGAGCGGCAGGGTCAAAAACAGGATGAAATAAAGGAACAACAAAATTCCTATTGCTAAAAAGGTAAAGGCGAAATAGCAGGAACTGGCTATGTACAATGAATCTAACTCGGGTTCATGGTGGAGCTGCAGGTCAGGGATCTCAATAAACAGGGTGGCTGTCAAGTCCATCGCCAGGGTCTGAGAATGATGTGGAAATACAAAGCAAGATGAGAATTTAAAGAAATTTTCAGTAGGATTCGAGTATGGTATTCAACTGATGTGATATTCATTCTCAATTGCCTCGATTTTTGTTTAATTATAAAAACATGGGATCAAATTGAACTATCCATATTTAATAAGTTTAAGAAAACGTTTGGTTCGAGGCAAGGTTCAATTTTACTTAGGACTATAAGAAATAGAATAACTACTAAATAGTGATATACAGAATAATGAGCAAAATAAATGAACATATAGCAATAAGTAAACATAACAGTCAAACTATAAACAACTTATAATGACTATTCAATGTGATCATGCAAAATTCATTTTTGAACTTATCCTCATAAATTTTTCCATTACTTGGTCCCCTGAGAGTTCTTGGCCATTTAGACTCCTAGGTAATAGTCTACTTTTCAGAATCGAGCTCGTTCCTTTACAGGAATACCGGGTTTACTTTCCCTGATCTCCCTACTAATCTATTTCCCTTAACTTTAATCCGGGGTTGGCTCAAGTATTATGGAACTTTCATCATAACATAACCTTCTTGAATTTCTTGCAAATGCACATGGATCTAAATATATATTATAACTCATGCATAAGATTTACCGAAATTTCGGCAGCATAATAGAATGCGTTCGCTTCTCCATGAATAATGCTAATACTTAGAAAATCAATTCTTTAGGAAATTCATAACATTTCATCCACAATTTCAATCATCAATCTCATAGGAATAATTGTTGCATTTAACACATAGTTGTTGTCCCAGCACATTCATTCAACCTAGTTTTTGTAAATCAAGCCAAAATTTCCATTTAACTCATCTGGACTTAAATTTTGGATATGTTAAAGTGTTATGTGTCTATTTTCTAACCTCTTTGGTCACATCTAATTTTGATAAATATAGCTGAAGTTATTTAAGTTTTATCCTGGCCTGCCCTATAGCTGGCCAAAATTACACATTTAAAAGTAAAAATCCACTAAAAATCAAAAACCAGTTCAAATCATATGAAATTGGTATCATATTAAATCTAACAAGACAAGCTTTGATTTGTAAGAAGTTCCATTTCATTTGCTTTAGTAGAACTCGTGTTATAAGCCCCAAAATTTAACCTTCTTGAACTACCCTATTTTGGCCTAGTTTGGATATAGGGCAAATTCTTTGAACCACTGGGAGCAAACGGGACAGTATCTAACTCTGAAATTTTTATGAGATGTTATTCTATGTGTAAGATTTCTAAAACAGTTCGTTTCATTCAATTCCAAGTCGTATAGGGCAAGTTTTGCCCTGAGCAACCTAGTCTACCCAGAATCAAACTCAAAAACCTAGGTCAAATTTCCAAAATTCATATCTCTCTCAATACTAATCTAATGCCCTTATATTATCTATGTATGGAAAGCCCTAAATGTCTATTTTAATATAAAAATATTTTCATCAAATTTAAATAGCTGTAGTTGGAACCGTACACTCCACTGTATGGACTGCTAAAGGATTTTAATCTCCCAAACCCTCACTTCTTCCTACTTTCACCTTTCTTACTTCGTAATCGATTTTGACCTCAAAAACAGCCAACAAACTAGTCAAACATCATCATATTCATTCAATCATCACACCAAAAAGTGAGAAAATAAAGCCACAATCAGCCAGCCACAACCAAAATAACAAGAACAAAATTGAACCTCTACCTTTATCTTGAAGTAACAACTAGCTAGTCTTGAGTTCTTGTGAAGGATATGGATGCAAGAGGCTTGATGGAGGCTGAAAAAGATGAAGAAAAGGAGAGAGGAAGGCTACTGGAAGGAGGCACAGGTCAGCTGAAATGAAGAGAGAAAAAACTGATTCATGTATTAAGAGGGTAGTTGGAAACTTGCAATTTAATTGATTGAGAACTTAGGGCCAAATTTTAACCAACTCTCTTCATTTTTGTGGCCTTTGTGGCACTACCCTTAGGGGCTCAAATGGCTGAGTATTCAGCCTTTGAGTCATAGGGTTTTGGGCATATAATTCTATTGGTTTAGTTCCGAAAATTTAAAATATCGTAATCTTACTAATTTCCTTTAAATCGATAAATTGGTTTAAGAAAATTCTCTATGAAATCTTCTATGCTTCTAACCTAATTCCCTCATATCGAAACTCAATTAATTGCTAATTAATTGATCCTAAATAAATAATTTTAATTAACTTCAATTATTTGATAAAAATCGAATAAATAGGCGAAAAACAATAAGAAAATTCCGGTAGATGTTACATTACCACCCTCCTAAAAAAAGATTTTGTCCTCAAAATTTAGTACATGAGAATAATTCAGGATACTCTTTCCTCATGTCTGATTCTAATTCCCAGACTAACATCTTCTTTTCCCCATGCTACCTTTACTAACTGCACGGTTTTGTTTCGAAGTTGCCTGCTGCTTCTATCTATGATCCGTGCCGATGATACGTGGAAAGTTAGGTCCTCTTTCAACTATATTGATTCAGGTTCTAGGAAATGTGTAGGGTCAGGTTGGTACCTTTTGAGTTGAGAAACATGGAAAATATTGTGAAAGTTTGACAAATATGGAGGTAAAGCGATTCGGTATACAACTGATCCGATTCACCTTAAGATTTGGAAGGGACTGATAAAGCGAGGACTTAGCTTCCTAACCTTAATGGCTTTACCTATCCCTGTTGTAGGCGTAACCTTCGAAAATATATCGTCTCTTTCTTGAAATTCTAATGGTTTCCTTCTAGTATCCGCATAACTCTCTTAACGGCTTTGAGCGGCAAACATCTTACTTCAAATTTTCTTGATCTGCTCAATGGTCTGTTCAACTAAATCAGGCCCCAATAGAGTTGATTCTTCTGTTTCATACCAACATAGTGGAGATTGGCACTTTCGCCCATACAACGCTTCATAGGGAACCATGCCGATACTGACGTGATAGCTATTGTTGTATGCAAATTCGACTAGCAGTAAGTATCGATCCTAATTCCCATGTTGCTCCATTATATAGGCTCGTAGCATATCTTCTAAGGTTTGAATTGTCCTCTCCGTTTGACCATCCGTTTGTGGGTGATATACAGTGCTTAAGCATAACTTAGTGCGAAATGCTTTTTGTAAAGCTCCCCAAAACTGTGAAGTGAATCTTGGATCTCGATCAGAGATAATGGTCGAAGGGGTCCCATGTAGCCTGATAATTTCTTGGATATACAATTGCGCTAATTTTTCCAATGGATAATTTACTCGAATGGGTAGAAAGTGAGCAGATTTGGTTAACCTATCCACGATAACCCATATGGCATCATATCCTATTGGTGTTCTAGGTAATCCCATTACAAAATCCATGGAGATACTCTCCCACTTCCACTCAGAGATTTCCAAGGGTTGCAACATCCCGGAGGGTTTCTGATGTTCCGCTTTCACCTTTTGACAGAGCAAGCATTTGCTTATTAAGCTTGCCATGTCTGATTTCATGCCTGGCCACCAAAACATTTTCTTGAGGTCTTGATACATTTTAGTAATGCCTGGATGTACGGTAAATTCACCTTTATGTGCTTCTTCCAAGATTCTCCTTCGGAGACCATTTCCTTCGGGTACACACACCCTGTCATGATGCCGCCATATGCCCTCTTTATCTTGAGCAAAACCCATTAACTTCCCTGATTGCACGAGATTAATCGTATGTTGAAAACTAGTATCCTACTGTTGTACCTACCGAATCTGCTCCTTAAAGCCACTGGCTACCTTAATTTGGTGTAACTGAAGGGTCTTGGGAGTCATAAGGATTCTCAAATTAAGATCTCGGAAGCTCTTAATAAGTTTTATCTCTTTAATCATCATCCAGGCTACGGTCAAAGATTTCCTGCTCAAAGCATCTGTCATAACATTTTCCATGCCTGGGTGGTACTTCAATTTGAATTTGTAGTCCTTAAGAAGTTCCATCCACTTCCGCTGCCTCATATTTAATTCCTTCTGATCAAATAGGTACTTCAAACTCTTATGATCAGAAAAGACCTCGAACTCACTCCATATAGGTGATGTCTCCATATCTTCAAGGCAAATACTGTTGTGGCTAATTTGAGATCGTGCGTGGGATAATTTCTTTCATGTGGTTTTAATTGTCTGGAGGTGTACGCGACTACTTTTCCAGTTTGCATCAACATACATCTTAATCCTTGTTTGGAAGCATCACAATAGACCTCAAATGGTCTATAAGGGTTTGGCAAGGCTAACATTGGTGTCGTGGTTAACCTTCTTTTCAAGTCTTGAAAACTCTGTTCGCACTCCGGTATCCATTCAAATGGAACATTCTTCTAAGTTAGCTTGGTCAAGGGCAAGGCTATTTGAGAAAAATCCTTAACAAATCGTCTGTAATATTCTACTAAGCTTAGAAAACTCCTGACTTTAGTGACTGTGGTCAGCCTTTCCCAATGTAGTACTACTTCTACTTTGATGGGGTCTACGGAGATCCCCCCATGGAATACCACATGGCTGAGAAATTTTACTTCTTTCATCCAAAATTCACATTTGGATAACTTAGCATAGAGTTTCTTTTCTCTTAAAATTTGTAGAACCAGCCGTAAGTATTCCGCATGCTCTTGCTCCGTCTTCGAATAGACAAGTATGTCATTGATAAAAACCACTACAAACTTGTCCAGATATGGGCAGAATATCTGATTCATATAATCCATGAATATTGCTGGTGCATTTGTCAGTCCAAACGACATCACGGTATACTCGTTGTGCCTGTAGCAAGTTCAAAAAGCTGTCTTAGGGATATCTTGTTCCCAAACTCGAATTTGATGGTATCTGGAATGCAAGTCAATCTTGGAAAATACCATTGCACCTTGTAGTTGGTCCATGAGGTCATCGATCCTTGGTAGTGGATATTTATTCTTAATCGTCAATTTATTCAGCTGTCTATAGTCCACGCATAAGCGCATGGTCCCATCTTTCTTTTTGACCAACAAGACTGGAGCTCCCCATGGCGATGCACTTGGCCATATAAATCCTTTTTCCAAAAGTTCTTCAATTTGTTTCTTTAGTCCTGTCAGCTCCATAGATAACATTTGATACGGAGCTATAGATATTGGTTTCGCACCTGGAACCAACTCAATGGTGAACTCAATTTCTCTCTCAGGAGGGAATTTAGGAATATCTTCTGGAAAAACAATGGGATCTTCCTTAACAATTGGGATCTCCTCTAGTTTCTGGTCAACTTCAATCACATTAGCTGATAGGAGAATGTACCCTTGACTCTTCGACCCACTACAACTTACTAATAAAGAGCTCAGATAAAAGTGTGTTGAGACTTGGGGTTTAGAAGACGAGATAAAGGAGAATACCACTGTCTTGTCAGAACAATTGAACATGACCTGATTGACAGAAAGCCAATCCATGCCTAGAATTATATCAAGTATAGACAGAAGAAGACAAATCAAATTGGTTGCAAAGGTCCTACCGTCAATTCGAAGAGGAACATTGATGCAAATTTAACTAGTTTTAACAGGTTCATTAGTAGGAATAGAAAATAGTAGATTATAAGGCAATTTAGAAATTGGTAATTGTAAAACAGCCACACAGTCATGAGAAATAAACGAATGTGAGGTACCCGAATCATAGAGTACAGTTAGAGTCTCACTATCCACTTTACAGGTACCTTGGATTAGTCCTTCGGACTTGTCAACTTCTTCTGCATTCAATGTAAAGACCCGTCCTTGATGTTGAGGTCTAGACGGTTGTGGTGGATTCCTGGTTGGACACTCATAATTTTTGTGGCCTGGCTTGCCATACCCATAGCAGACATTTTGGCCTACCAAACATGGCCGATCACCATGATTCTTACCACATTTCGTGCAAGTCGGATTCAAGAAAGGCTTCTGGGACTGCTTGCCTTTATTGTCCACTGCTTGAAATCTTCTCTGCTGTTGAAAGTTGGGCTTGAATCTTGAGCTCTGCGATGCCAAGCCCTTCTTGAAATTACCACCAGATGCCTTAGCTGCAGCTAGTTTCAAGTTACAATCTTCTACAAGTTGGCATTTACTTACCAACATGGGGAAATTTCTAATCTCCATTAGCCCTATTGCTGTAAGAATATCTTCTCGTAATCCTCCCTCGAATTTGATGCATTTCCAAGCCTCATCCGAGTTCCTCTGGTGAATTGCAGAAAACTTACACAATTTTTCAAACCTGGCAATATATTCAAATACCGTCCGGTTTCCTTGACAAAGCTGCATAAATTCTAGTTCCTTGGCATTTCAAACCGAGGCAGGGAAGTACTTTTGGTAGAAAACATCTCTAAACACCGTCCAGGTGATTGCTATATGAGATTCCTCGAATAATCTTCGTACGCCATTCCACCAAAATTCTGCGTCTACTTCGAGTATATAGGTGGCAAAAGTCACCTTCTGATGATCCGAACAATCCAAGACGAAGAAAATCTTCTCCATAGCCTTGATCCATTCATCGGCCTTATCTGGTTCATATGCTCCTTGAAAGCTGGGTGGGTTTGCCTTTCTAAACTCAGCAAATTTAAGATAGTCCAGGTCAGCTCCTGGGCCATGTGGATTTCCTCCATAGCTTACCGCAAGTTGCCTACGTAATTGATCCATCATCTGGTGAGCTGCCGTGGCCTGTTCCTGCATCGCATGAGCCATCTCTCGTATCGTGTCCATAAAGTCAGCCGGGTCCTCTTGAGCAAGTTCTGTGCATGGTCTACCTTGCCTTCCGAAGCCATTAAGTTCTGAGCACACAAAACAAAAGTTATTGAGTTGATCAGGCTCAATACTAAGTTTGATGTGCTAGTAAATAACAGCTCACACCTCATACACATGCACATCTATATCTCAACTTCCAGATAAGATTTAGTGCATGCTATCATTTAAAAATACAGAATATGCGCAAAGCATAGTCAGTCCAATCCTCAGGCCTTAGTTAGGATGAACTGCTCTGATAACAAAAATGTAACACCCTACCCATTTAATGTTATGCTTAAGTCATAGTAAGAAATTAAGTAGATAGTGTTACCATGTTGATACTCTGCTTACTATTTATTTATCATATCACATCTCTCTTTTTTTTTTTTTTTTGGTAAACAGGCGAAACGGCACACTGTATATAATGAGCGTGCTTAACATCGCAAAACGTAAGAAAGTTTAATAAAACACAACAGAAAAGATAAGAATAAGTAATATATCATCAACTGTCTATGTACATATATAGGTCGGAAGCCAACGCTGCAGTTTATGTACAAATTCAAAATAGGATACATAAGTGGGGCCAGTGTACCAAAAAGATATAAGGCCCATGTCAGTCAAAAACGGTCCGATGGGGTCCTCAAAGGACATTTCGAACTAGCTAATATACATACAGCTAAGTCTATAACCTAATGCTACACACTGCTAAAAGGGGGCCATGCTGTACAATATCACCTGTGGCTGGGACCTATTCGGTCAGGTAGCCGTTGGCCATACCAGGCCAGGCTGGGGAGTAGTCAACACTAGGTCCCGAGGAGGAGGATGATAAGCCGGTAGCCTTAGAAGGATCACTCTCAGAATTGAACAGAATGTCTGGAACCACCTGCGGAGGTGACTCTGGTAGAGGGCTAGCAGAAGCTCCAGGTGCTACGAGTGCTGGAGGTAGGTGTGCTACAGGCAACGGAATAGCAAAATACATAGTAGCAGGTCAAAAGCAGGATGAAATAAAGGAGCAGCAAAATTCCTATTGCTAAAATGGTAGAGGTGAAAATGGCAGAAGCCGGCTATGTACAATAAATCCAACTTGGGGTCATGGTGGAGCTGCAGGTCAAGGATCTCAATAAACAGGGTGGCTGTCGAGTCCATCGTCAGGGTCTGAGAATGATGTGGAAATACAAAGCGAGATTAGAATTTAAAGAAATTCTCAGTAGGATTCGAGTATGGTATTCAACTGACATCACATTTATTCTCAGTTGCCTCAATTTTTATTTAATTATAAAAACATGGGATCAAATTGAACTATCCATATTTAATAAATTTAAGAAAACGTCTAGTCCGAGGCAAGATTCAATTTTACTTAGGACAGTATAAGAAGTAGAATAACTACTAAATAGTGATATACAGAATAATGAGCAGAATAAATGAACATACAACAATAAGTAAACATAATAGTCAAACTATAAACAACTTATAATGACTATTCAATGTGATCATGCAAAACTCATTCTTGAACTTATTCTCATAAACTTTTCCATTACTTGGCCCCCTGGGAATTCTTGGCCATTTAGACTCCTGGGTAATAGTCTATTTTTCAAGATCAGGCTCGTTCCTATATAGGAATGTCGGGTTTACTTTTACTGACCTCCCTATCGATCTATTCCCCTTAACTTTAATCCAGGGCTAGCCCAAGTATTATGGAACTTTCATCATAACATAACCTTCTTGAATATCTTGCAAATGCACATGGATCTAAATATATATTATAACTCATGCATAAGATTTACTGAAATTTCAATAGCATAACGGAATATGTCTTCTTCCCTATGAATAGTGCCAGTACATAGAAAATCAATTTTTCAAGAAAATCATGACATTTCATCCACAATTTCAATCATCAATCTCATAGGAACAATTGTTGCATTTAACACATAGTTGCTGTCCCAGCACATTCATTCAACCCGATTTTTGTAAATCAAGCTAAAATTTCTATTTAACTCATCTGGATCTAAATTTTATATGTTAAAGTGTTATGTGTCTATTTTCTAACCTCTTGGTCCCATCTAATTTTGATAAATATAGCTTAAGTTATTTAAGTTTTATCCCAACCTGCCCTGTAGCTAGCCAGAATTACACGCTTAAAAGTAAAAATCCACTAAAAATCGAAAACTAGTTCAAATCATATGAAGTTAGTATCATATTAAAGCTAACAGGACAAGCTTTCATTTGCAAGAAGTTCCTTTTCATTTGCTTTTGTAGAGCTCAAGTTATAAGCCCCGAAATTTAACCTTCTTGAACTACCCTATTTTGGCCTAGTTTGGACATAGGGCAACTTCTTCAAACTATTAGGAGCAAATGGGATCGTATCTAACCTGAAATTTTTATGGGATGTTATCTTATGTGTAAGCTTTCTAATAAAGTTGGTTTCATTCAATTCCAAGTCGTATAGGGCAAGTTTTGCCCTGAACAACCAAGTCTGCCCAGAATCAAACTCAAAAACCTAGGTCAAACTCCCAAAATTCATATATCTCTCAATACTAATCCAATGGCCTTATATTATATATGTATGGAAAGCCCTAAATGTCTAGTTTCATATAAAAATTGTTTCATCGAATTTAAATGGCTGTAGGTGGAGCCGTACACTCCACTGTATGGACTACTGAAGGGTTTTAATCTCCCAGCTCCTCACTTCTTCCTACTTTCACCCTTTCTTACTTCTTAATCGATTTTAACCTCAAAAGCAGCCAACAAACCAGCCAAAGATCATCATATTCATTCAATCATCACATTAAGAAGTGAGAAAATAAAGCCACAATCAGCCATCCGCAATCAAAATAACAAGAACAAAATTGAACCTCTACCTTTATCTTGAAGTAACAATTAGCTAGTCTTGAGTTCTAGTAAAGGATATGGATGCAAGAGGCTTAATGGAGGTTGAAAGTGGAAGAAAGAGATGAAGAGGATGAAGAAAAAGGAGAGAGGATGGCTACTAGAAGTGTAACACCCTACTAATTTGATGTTATGCTTAAGTCATAGCATGAAATTAGGTAGATTGTGTTACCGTATTAATATTCTGTTTACCTTTCCTGTTTGATTTTTCTTTAAATCGTCATCATCATATAAATCTTTTTTTTTTTTAACGAAACGGCGCGCTACTATACTAAAAGCGGAACGAATTGAACAAAATATCACCAAAGATAAGAATAGTACAATAGTGTTACTGTATAAGTGCAAACATATGTATATATCAGAAGCCACTGCTTCAGTTTATGTACAAAGTTTTAAAGTAGAATACATAAGTGGGCTGGTATATCAAAAAGACCATAATGCCCATGTCAATCAAAATACCCTATGGTCCTCAGAGGACATTTCGTAACCTACTGCTAACTCTACAGTCAAGTTTATGACCCAAAGCTACATGCTATCCAAAAGAGGGTCATACTGTACAACATCTCTTGCCGCTAAGCTACTCCGTCAGATAGCCATTAGCCATGCCAGGCTCGGCCGGTGAATAGTCTACGCTGGGTCCCGAGGAGGAAGAGGGCGACGAGCCGGTGGCCTCGGAGGGGTCACTCTCTGAACTTAATGGGATATCAGGGACTGCCTGTGGTGGTGACTCAGGCGGTCGCAGTCTTGCTGTGTTCTTGGTGCAGGAGGTGCAGGAAGTGGGTGCGCCATGTGTAGCGGAACGGCAATATAAGGAGTAGCAGGGTCGAAAATGGGATGGTGTAAAGGAACATCAAAGTTCCTGTTGCTGAAGAGGTATAAACGGAAGTTACATGAACTAGCTTTGTACAAGGAATCTAGCTCTGGATCATGGTGGAGCTGTAACGTTGGAATCTCAATGAAGAGGGTAGCTGTGGAGTCCATCGCCAGTGTCTGAGAATGATGCGGTAGATACAAAACGGGGTGAGAATTTCAAGAAAATTCTCAGTAGGGTTCGGGTATACTGGTACTAATGTCACATATATTCTCAGTTGCCTCGGGTTTTATTTAATTATAAAAATATGTATTCAAACTGAAATGTCCATTTTAATGAGTTTAAGAAAAATGTCTGGTCCAAGGCAAGGTTCAGTTTTACTTTAGAAGGTTCAGAAAGATAAACAGACTACTAATAATGACTCGTATAGTAATAAACAGGATAATAAATGAGCAGCAGTAAATACATATAAGAGGCAATAGTAAACATCTTGACATAACTATGCCATGTATTCATGCATTCATGTAATCATGCAAACTAAATCATGAACCTTTCCTCATAAGTCTTTCCATTTCTTTTCATCATTATTCTTTCCATCTCTTGGTCCCCTGGGAGTTCTTGGCCATTTAGACTCCTGGGTAATAGTCTACTTTTCAGGATCGAGCTCGTTCCTATACAGGAATGCCGGGTTTACTTTCCCCAACCTTCCCACAGATCTATTCCCCCTAACTTCTTATCCAGGGCTGGCCTAAGTAGCATGGAACTTTCATAGTGGCATAATCCTTTTCATAACTTTCATAACTTTCTTAAAAATGTACATGTATTAACATGCAATTCATAACTTGTGCTTGGGTTCTACCGAAATTTCGGCAGCATAACAGAATGTGTCCGCTTCCCCATGAATAGTGTCAGCCAACCAGTACATCAATTTATCACAAGGAACACAACATCACATTTATATTCCAACATTAAACTCATATCAACATCAAATTCATTAAGGCAGAATTCCTACCTCAGCATATTCAACCAACCCGACTTTTATAATTCAAGCCATAATTTCTATTTAACTCATTTGGACCTCAAATTTGAGTATGTTAAATTCTTATGTGTCTATTTTCTAACCTCTTTGGTCCCATCTAATTTTGATATCTATAGTTTAAGATATTTAGATTTTATCTCGGCCTGCCCATTGGCTAGCCAGAATCAAGCACCTAAAAGTAAAAATCTACCATAAATCGAAAACTGACTCAAATTATATGAAATTGGACTCATATTAAAGCTAACAAGGTAAAGTTTCATTTTCAAAAAGTTCCATTCCATTTTACTTAGTAGGGCTCAAGTTACAAGCCTCGAATTCGGACCTTCCTAAACTGCCCTGTTCTAGCCCGGTGTGGACATAGGGCGAATCGCATGGAGCACTGGGAGCAACTGGGACCTTATCTAATTCTGAAATTTTTATGGACATTCTCCTATGTGTAAGCTTTCTAACAAAGTTGGTTTCACTCATTGTCAAGTAGTATAGGTCGAGTTCTACCCTAAACAACCTAATCTGCCCAGAGCCAGAGTCAAAACCCTAGGTCGAAATTCAAAAATTCATATCTCCCTCAATTCTAATCCAAAAGCCTTATATGATATGTCTATGGAGAGCCCTAGATGTCTAGTTTCATATAAAAATCTTTTCATCCAATTTGATCGGTTGTAGGAGGAGCCGTACACTCTGCCGTACAGACTGCCGAGGGGTTTTGGTTCTCCAGCCCCTCAGCTCTTTCTATTTTCATGCTTTCTTGCTTCCACTTTGGTTTGAATCAAACCAACAGCCCAAAACCAATCACATATCATCATAAACATTCATTTAATACATCAAAGAAGGTGAAAATAATTCAAGCCCAGCCAGCCAAGTCCACGGATTTGATGCAAGAATCAAAACTCCTACCTTTGTTCCAAATGATTTTGCTGGAATTTGAAGGCTTGGATGAGCAAGGCTTGGATTGGCTTGATATTGGCTGAAGTTGTCAGTGTAAGGAAGAGAGAAAGAGAGCTGAATGAGAGGAGAGAAGTGGCGCAAGAATGGTCTGAAATTGTGATAAAAAGGGTCGAAAAATCTGATCATGTTTGAGTGGTTGTGGTTGGCGTACTTTGGCTTGTGATTGGTTGGCTTTCCATGGCTGAAAATCAGCCAGCCCTCTTGCCTTTGTGTGGCCAAAGTGGCACCACCTTTGGGGCTTAAGTGGCTGAGTTATCAGCCTTAGATGCTAGGGTTTTAAGCTTGCAATTTTATTGGTCCGGTTCCGGCAGTTTAAAATATCATAATTTTACCGATTTCCTTTAAATCGGAAATTGGTTTTGAAGAATTGTGTGAGGTTTGTATGAGTTTCTATCTTAGCTCTAACTTCTCTAATTTAACCTCTAATCAACTTCTAGTTAACCTCTAATTAACTTTTTAATTAACTCTACAAACCCAATAAAATCGAGTAAATTGATTAATAGTGTATGTTAAATGTTTTGCAAAATTTTAGGGACTTCTGTTTCTGTTTTTTCAAAGTTAATGGCATTTTCGTAATTATGGGTAAGTTTAGGGGCATCCTATGTCATTTCACATATGGATACCTCTATGGCTCAATCGGCTGAGGTTTAGGTTTCTATGTTTCCACTACGTGATCCTGCTTTGTTTAAAACCTTATTCTACTAATCTTATTAATATAGGGACCTAAATGTCATTTTTTTAAAATTTTAGGGGCAAGGTGGTGAATAATAAAAGTTTGTTGTTATTATTTCCTATTATGTTATATGGGGATGTTACAGGAAGGAGGCACAAGTCAGCTAAAATGAAGAGAGAAAAATCTGATTCATGTATTAAGAGGGCAGTTGGAAACTTGCAATTTGATTGGTTGAGAACTTAAGGCCAAATTTCAAAGAACTCTCTTCATTTTTGTGGCCTTTGTGGTGCCACCCTTAGGGGCTTAAATGACTGAGTATTTAGCCTTTGAGTTATAGGGTTTTGGGCATATAATTCTATTGGTTTGGTTCCGATAGTTTAAAATATCGTAATCTTACCGATTTCCTTGAAATCGGTAAATTGGTTTAGGAAAATTCTCTATGAAATCTTCTATGCTTTTAATCTAATTCTCTCATATCTAAACTTAATTAATTGATCCTAAATAAATATTTAGTCGAATTTTAATTAACTTCAATTATTCGATAAAAATCGAATAAATAGGCCAAAAATAATAAAAAAATTCCGGTGGATGTTGCATAAATAAGGGAATACCCCCAAATTTGGATCCAATAAAAATATTATAAAATTTAAAATCCTTAGGAATTAGAATCCAACTTTTGGGTTTTAGTCCAATTCTCCAAAAACTTGCGTTTTTATGAACTTGAAGGTTGAAAACGAAAGGGTTATCCATTTCCTAAAATTCGCTAAAAGTCCCTATTCAACTCATTGATGCCTAGAGAACCATTATTGGGACTTTTGATCTTAAGAAAATTCCTCAATCCTATAGCCCTCCAAGGAGGCATAGGGTTCAGACTTAGAATTTCTCAGGCTCTAGTATCGACAGGTAACCGCAACTCATGCTAGGGTGTTAGAATAAAATTGCATAATAATGCAAAAATTATAGACATTAAAGGAAAAAATAAGAATTTACCTGGGAACGACTAAGGTAGGATATTTACTGTATTTAGCACACCAATAAGATTCATCAATTCTGATTTCCACTTTCTTTCTACACATATTGCATGACTCATAGAACCAATTCTTATTCATGTTAATCCTTTGGATAGTAGCAAGGGCAGCCAATTTTCTAGGCAAAAAATTCAAAAGACAAGTAAGCAAAGCAAACAAATTTAATCTATTCAATTTTAGTTATTTAATAGAACATGATTTGTTGGAGCCTTATAAAATATTAGAATTCATAAACGAAGAGGTTTATTTAAGTATAAATTTGAAAACTACCGTAGAAGCTTATTTGATTTCACAAATCAAATTGCTAAGAGATAGATTAGAAAAAAGAGCAAACAAGGAATCTGAAGTTGTATATGTCAACTGACCGTCTTGTACTTCCTTAGTAATTCTTCTAAGGAAAGGCCTTAAGAATTCAATGACAATAAATTAATTAGAACTCTTTGACATTGGCTTTAAATTACTAAACATGCAACTAGCAAAAGAATTTATCATATGTGAAACTTGTGTTTGAAACTAAGAGTTTGTGGGACATTAGGATTTAGCAAGACTCTTGTTGCATTCCATGAGTTTGTCAAGGGCATAATATCTATAATATTATTTACAAAGAGATTAAAGTTTGAAATAAATGAGATAGTACTAATTTGACTAAAATATAAAACTTCATAATAGAATCAAACAAAATTTAGTGTATAAATAAAAGTTAAAGAAAAGTCCAACAAACAAAACCATTATATAAGTATAATTTGAAATGGTTTCATCCTAGAAAGCTGAAGTATATATAGCAATAACAATATCTACTCCATCTTTTAAACATTCGGCAATACACTCAGCTTCATCACCAAATATGTTACACTTTAGTGTTATTTTGCTATAATCAAAAAGAAAAATTATTATCAACTCCTATTACATTAAAATAGTTATATTAACAATATAAACTACTTCATCCATAGTGTTTTATAAAAATTATGCTTACTTTTCATTTTTAAGATCAAAACTCAATTTCTTCCCATGAATATTGCAATAACATCTTAAAAATGATTAGTTCAATAACACTAAATCAAAAAAGTTTAATAGTAAATTCAAATATGCTAAATAGAAAATAATGTAGCAAATTTGGCTAAAAAAATAATTACTTCAAATAACTACTCATAACAAACTCACCAACTAATTTGGATTTCTTATTCTTCTCAGCTAAAATATCTCCAAAAGGAACAAATTGAAATGAGTAATATGGTAATCTTGCATCATATCTCTTCACTTGAGTTTCATAGTGAAAGATGATGCCATGTGGATCATTTGTTGTCTTGCATCAACCAGAATTTTCGACCATATGTAACACCCTTTGTCATATAAGGAGTCATGGAGTTATACTGAGAGATTGCTATTACGCTAAGAATTATTAAAAATGCGGAAAATATAGTATATGGCCCTTTAACGATACACTTTACTTGTAACATCCCCATTTTACCTAAGTTAATTAGCTCGGTGTTCCCGGCTAATTAGAGGGATTAACGATTAATTGAGAACTAATCGGCTAATCTCGAGAGCAAGGGCTTAGTAAATTAAAGGCAAGACAACAATTGAAGCATTATGCATTAAAAATTACAATTAAAAGCCTAATTGCCCAATCCTTATTAGTTCATGACTTAAAACATAAAATCAAGGTGATCAAACCTAATTAACTAAGAGCATATAAGTATCACATCCTAATCAAATTAATCCTCATATCTTCTTTACATAATTAAGGAGGAAAAATCCTTTTCGATAAAAATGTGTTAATGGCATAATTAAACCAATTGAATTAATCAACATTTAGATAAGTATAACAATTATAAAGATGTAGAAACTTCCCTTTAATTATTGTTTAAAAGTTTGGTCAAAGCAAGAGCCACATCTAACCATTCAATTGCCTTCTCATCATACACCACTAGATTAAGAGTCCATGTTAGTAGAACCCTTAAGTCATGACAAAAGTTGTACTCTCCTTCATCAAGATTGTGACACTTGGAGTGATCACAATCATTCAATGCCAATCCAAAGATAGCTCATGCTTTTAACCATTTGACAAAAACACTACAAAGCCTTTTACCCAAGTGCCAAGACTCAAAGGAAACAACACAACACTCCCTTTTGCCCTATGGTTTTTCCCACTCCCTAGCTTGTGTAAGAAGCAAAAATCACATCACCTTTCCTCCCTCTTTTGTGCCACCCATCAGCCCTCCTCTCTCCTCATTTCATTCTTTCACTCCTCTCACAAAGACACACACACAAAAGCTCTCACCTCTCTCTAAACCTCTCTTTGTTCTTCCTACTCTTCTTCTTGTTCTTCTTGTTTTCCTACCCTAAGTCCTCACTTTTCTAACACCATCACCCTCATCTCCTATCACCACACTCACCATCCCTTCAAGGACTACCATCTTTGGTCCTTGGAGAAACAAAGCCACTCATATACAAGCCCCAATATCAAGCTCAAGGAGAAGGAGGCCATCTCCAACCATCTTCATCTTCCAAGCCTTCAAGAGGAACTTTTTGGTAGTGACTCTAACCCTTCCTCTCCATATATTTTTCAAGAACTAGAACCCCTAAGCTCTTCATAGCTAGGTGGTTTTAGGACTTGCTTCAAGGTCTCATGACCATTCCTTGTTCTATGAGCTTTCTTGTCTTGTTGAAAAGTGTTGTTTTGAAAGAAAATCTTGTGGCATGATGGTTTTATGTGTCTTGCTTTATTTTGTTTCAAAATACTGATTTGGTAACTAAAACATTGATGATAATGTTGAGATAAAACATGAAAATGGTGTTTTAAAGTGATATAACAATTTCTCCATAAGCTTGAAGTGAAAAACTTAAAAACTAGTAAATCTGGAATTCTGGCAGCCTATAAAGCGTGCGGTATATTTATTGTTACAAAACTCAAAATGCAATGAAACTAATTTTATGTGAAAATAGACTCAAAGAGATTTTCATACATATAAAATATACGAGATTTGGTTTTAAAATGAGAGAGATATGAATTTTTAAAGTTTGCTGTTCCTGGATGGGTTTCTGTCCGGGCAGTAAGTAATAAAACGTGTATAACTCAAGCTATACATAACATTTTTGAGTGGGACCAAGTTTGTTGGAAGGCTAAGACATAGAGGAACATCCCCATAAAACAGTTTTGTCAGATTCTTTGTGAGGAGTTCACAGTAAATGTTAAAAGTCACTGACCCGAGATGAACTTTCAAATCTGAACAGTCAGAATAAAATGTGTATAACTCAAGTTACAAAATGAATTTTTGAGTGGGGTTTCTTTTGTTTAAAAATAGACTCAGAGAAGTACATGCATACCAAAATTAGAAATAAAAGAGTAAAAGATGAAATTATGGTAAATTTTTGAAGTTACTGTCTCACTGTAAAAGTAAAACTGGTTAGGGTAAAGGTTAAAGGTTAATAAAGAATAAGTTTTAAGACATTAATACCCTTATATTAAGTATTGGAAAAATCTTCATAATTCAACATAAAAAGTTTTAAAGAGGACAATAGATAAGATTGGCCCTAGGCTTAATAAAAGAATTTATACAAGAGGCAACCTCAATTAAAAGCTTGCACCAAATTTACTAAGCTAAGCTCATAAAACTTTGCTTGAGAATGTGCCTATGTTTATGTTGCAAGCATGATGTTATGATGATGATGTGATAATGATGTTATGATAATGATGATATGATGATGATGATGATATGATATGATGCTGTGATACTGGTATTCTGTTTGGCAAAATTTTGGGAAGCTTCGGTCTAGCCGTTATGCTGCTGAAATTTTGTAGAAATTGTGGACTTAGAAATATTTTGCATCATAAGTTTAATAAGAAAAGATTTGATAAAGTGTGATCCTTCAAAAGGGAAGGTGACCTAATTTAAGTTCCCCTCACCCACGACTCACATGAGGCATGGCATGACCCAGCTAGTGTGAGTATAGGGGATAGGGCTTACATGAAGCATGACATGACCTAGCTAGTATAAGTACCGAAATTTTATGGTGGTGATGGCCACGGTATGAGCTCATTACCACTTATGTTTAGTGGGTGGAAAGAAAGGACTTAAGATAAGTCAAGGAAAGAAAGGGACTTCGGTCCGACCCAAGTAAAGAATGCAACTTTCAACATGTCGATGTATGTTATGAATAGCTGTATAAGCCTTTATGTATTCCATGATGTTGTTACCACAACGAGGATAAGTACTAAAAATTGAATCCACTTCGGGTAGTAATGTTTTCGAAATTCAAATAATTGAACCTATTGAATGCCCACAGTTTTCATTTAAAAACCAAAGTGGCTGGGACGATGACGATGACACCAGTGTGTCAGGGTCGAGTCCTATTGGGAAATCTTATTTCTCATCCTAGTTGTTTTTCCGTCTCGTCACCAGATACTCATGGAGCATCACGTGGCATGGAGCATGGAGCCTCCCCACCATGAGTGGACCTATGATGAGGGCGCCCACGCTATTGTGGCCACGACCACCACAATAGTCCGCACATACTTCTACCCGGGTCGAGTTTTTGAGCAGGAGGAGCCAGAGATCCCGCCTGCCCTTGTGGACGTATCATCGGCACACCTTGGATAGTCGTTGGGTCCTTGGGATTTCCCGCCCGAGCCATTGCCAGAGATCGAGATGGAGCCTATGTCTCCAGGTCTACCCATAGCCGAGCCCGTGCCGCTGCCAGGAGTCCCTGTGATCGAAGTGAGTTCGACCGCTACTCCTAAAGCCGCAGCCGCTTCGCCGCCGCTCCCCGAGTACCATCCTGCCACGTCCGAGGAGGATCCCTCTGAGGAACGTTCTTCGGTCGCCAGCTATACTCCTGGCCGTCGCATTCGTCGCGTGGAGGTGATCAGTCGGCACCCTCGCATCATCCGTACTCCTCACGTTCCCCAAGGCCGAGGAGCGAGGGGGACCAGGCACTCGAGGACCTGAGTCCGTTCGATGAAAGGGCGTGGAAGGGGCAGAGAAGCCAGCATATGTCTACGTGGGCCTATCCCATTATTGCTCCTTATCTGTTGTATTTCATTTTGTATTAGACCTTGTCAGACTTGTACTTTTGATATTTTGGGGCCATGGCATGACCATGAGTTCCCTTTTATGTATTTGTTGGATATTATGCGGATAATTATATTATGTGGTTGATGTTGAAATTTGAATGTATGACATTATGATTTATCTCATGTTCCTTCCATTTATATCGAAATCTCTGCGATACGCTCGTTTACTGCTATCTTCTCGCGCAAGGCTTTACTTTCCAAAAGCGACGACATATTTCAAAAAAAAAATTTACTGTACTTTCCGCGTAATTTAATTTCAAGTGAAGTTTAGTTTTCCACGAGCATAAGTAACAACTAATAAAACGCCGTAATACGACTTAAGCGTAATATGGATTTATTAGGGTGTTACATTACTGCTAATTCAAGGTAAACTATCACTAGCATCATGTACACAGCTTGTTGCAGGGCTACAATTACTGCTTCTGCTGCACACTCTAACTTGCTCATAGAGGACTCCCAAATTGGATTCATATTCGAGCCTTGCATGAAGTGTACTCCAAGACTTCGCCTCATGCTTGAAACTTAATCTAAGTACTGGAATATTTGTGGAAACAAAAAAGAAATAGGGAGTGAGAACCTAAGGTTCCCTGGAGGTATAGACATAATGTGACGTCATAAATATCCCAGCCACTTCGGTTTATTATGAAAACATGAATACATATTAGAATAGATTCAGTTTTAAGTTTGAAATCACCTTTCTTGAAGCGGATTATATTTTAGAAAACACTTAGCAAATTTCAAGGCAGGTAACATAATAATAACAGAATAATATATCAATCATAACCATAAGACGTTACAAAGTCTTGGAATGCTTCAGGATGCACATGAACTTGACTTGATGCAAGTGCACTTGAATTCATGTGCTATTTCCCTAACTTGCAACTTGATCCTACTCTTCTTTACTCGGTCCCTGGGACGTGAATGGCTTCTCTCACCCCTGGTAATATCCTACTTCTTAGGTTTGAGCCCGTACCTATACATGAGTGACAAGTTTACTTTCCTCGACCTTTACCATTCTATTCCCCTTAAATCTGGTCAAGGGCTGGCCCAAGTCTTAGACAGTACCGTTTTAGCCATGCTAGCTTGGTCTATGCCATGCTTCATGTGGTAGTTTGGTACATCCCTCTTGCAAGTTCTTATAATCTTTTACTATTTCTTGGATATAATCATGCATGTGAATGCTCTATGCATTTATGAATATGTCTCATATCATTCCTCAATCTTATTTGCATGCATGATTTTCATAGATATGGCATACATATGAACACATGTATCCTCATAATCATAGCATAATTATTCATAATATAAGTCCTCATAAACTCTTGCCAAAAATTTGGTAGCATAATAGATTAGGTCCGCTTCTCCATGAATAGTGTCAGCTCTCACAGACAAACTAATCACAAGAGCATAGTTGACATAATGTACTCATATTTTAATAGTTTGATAAAGGTTTTGATTAAAGAAACTAGCTAAACTTAGAAATTGGAGTTCACGAGTTTGCAAATTCTTAGTTTTCTTATTCTATTTTATGCCCTTGATCCTACCCGATATTGTAAATTCTACAATAAATTCATTTTAATTCCTTTAGACCTAAATTTTGGATATGGTAAAGTGTTATTTATCTAGTTTCTAATTTCTTTAGTCCCATCAAGTTTTGATATGTATAACTCAAGTTATTAAATATTTATAAAGGCCTTTCCTGTTTTAGGCAGATTTAAGCCCTAGAAAGTGAAAATTCACTAAAAATGGAAAACTAGCTAAAACTATACGAAACCTGTATTTTTAAAGCTAATTGAACAAATTTTCATTTCCCATGAGTTGCATCCTTTTTGAATAAGCAGAACTCAAGTTATGAGCTCTTTAATTTAGCCAACTAAAACTGTCGTGTTCTAGCCCAGTTAGGACTTAGGTCAACTTTGATGAATTACTGGGAACAACAAGGATTGAATTTGAGTCTAATGATTTGTAAAAAAATTGGTTGAACTCAATTTGATAGAGTATAGGGCAACTTATGCCCTGCTAAACCTACTTTAGTCAGGTCCATAGATAGAAATCTAGGGCAACTTCAAAAAATCATATCTCTCTCAATACTAACCCAATGACCTTATAATTTATATGGTTAGAAAGCTCTAAATGTCTAGTTTCACATAAAAATGGATTCACTAGGTTTTGGTGGTTGTAAGCAAAGCTATACACTCTACTTATATGGAACCCGTAGGGTTCTTCATTGGAACCAATTCTGTTTCACTCTTCTTTTGCTTTCCTTACCCCAATTCAATCCAAACCCAATGAATTCATGATAATCCAATCATAAGAGATCATATAAACATCAATTATCATCAATTAGGAGAGTGAACACAATATAGTTGCCAGCCACCATGTCTCTAATAACAAGGAAGATTAAGAACCTTACCTTTAGTTTGATGTAGAAATCTAGCTAATTTTGAGTTTGGAAGACTGAGGGCTATGGAAGGTGAAGAGGAATCAAGTTGTAAGACGAATGAAGAGAGGAAGTAGGCAACAGAATGGTGTCCCAAATGAGGGACTTAAAGGGAATTTTTGGGGTTTTATAATGCAAGGAAGTAGTTAGCTTCAAGGCTTCCTATTGGTTGCCAATTTGGGTGGCTCATAAGTGAGCCAACCATACTCCTCTCTTATGGCTGCAGGGTGCCACTCTTAGTGGGTGAAGTGGCTGAGCTTTTTGCCACAAATCTTAGGGTTTTTGATGTGTAATTCTATTGATTTGGTTCCGGCAGTTTTCCTTCAAATTGGCATATCATGATTTAATAGTTTTATAAGACTTTCTATAGGTTTATTCTAATTTTATTAAGTCTAATCTCTCTAATTATCATCTAATTATTCATATATATCTAATCAAATCAAATAAACTCAATAATAATGTGGATTAGACGCATTGTTTCTTCAGAATTGTTACATTTTTAACCTTTTGTAGATCCTTTAGTGTTTTTTATCTATTTTTTGTAGTTAATGGCATGTTTGTAATTTTGAGCAAGGCTAGGGATACCTTATATCATTTCACACCTAAATACCTCTGTGGCTCAATCGGCTGAGATTTAAACTTTTATGATTCCGCTACGTGATCTTGCTCCAATTAAAACCTGATTCTGATAACTCTCCAGATGCAGGGACATAAATGTTATTTTCTAAAAAGCTCTAGGGTTATTATGGAAATAATCTTGTGGGATCAAAATGTAATTCTAAAAGTTTTGGGCAATACCAAAAATAACAAAAGTTCATAAGAACACTTTTGTCATTATCAAAATTTTAACATATGGCAATGCCATATTTTCAACGGTAGTGCTGTGCTACTCTATAATTCTAAGTGTGGGGATTGTCATGGCATAGCACTGCCTGAGAAAAATAATTCAAAGTTTTTGTTATACTCTAGTCAAGAAAATAGGGAATTTTACCTTTCTTGAAGATTGATGCATGAATTTTAAAACCCTGAAAATAAGGATAATAAATATTATAAAAAAGTAACTCAATAAAATAAGCACATAAATTACTAACTGAATTAAAAATGAAAATGACCTTTCATCAAGAAGAATCATGTTCACAGTAGTAACGTCTTTCAAACCAACAGGAATATGGTTCCACAGTCTTGAGATTCTGACTATTATTTTTGAGTCATCTTTTCCAACAGCCAAATCACTAATTAAATTTAAACGTGGAGAACCTGAAATAAAATACAAAAAATATGTTTAAGAAATAGTAACTAATCAATTATACTAATTAGTTGAGTAAAACAAAATTATAAGATAGCAATATTAATTAAATAGATTCCTGTCAAACATGATATTTAATATTGCACATTATAACGAATAACATTCAACGAAAAATGTGAAAAGCAAATTTGACTGATACATTTCAAACAAATGTATCACCATGTTAGCTTTGTACAAATTACACAATCAAATGTTGTCCAAAATATCTTTAAAAATAACATTATCAATAATAGATTGTGGGTTAACATCTTTGTCATGAATCAAGATTTCAATCCTTACTTAGTTTTCACTCTTGATATTGCAACGTATAGCTGCCCATGTGAGAAGACAGGCTTGGGTAGATATAGGCCAACACTTGTTAAAGATTGGCCTTGACTTTTATTTATAGTCATGCAATAGGAGTCATATTCATTCTTGGAATGGCCTCTATGACTCGCGCGTCGTAACACGAGCAAATTAAACCGAATAGTGACTATAGTATAGTAGCCAACTCGGATCGTTTCCCAAAGATGAACACACTATTTGATCAGAAAATTCAGGGGGTTTTTATAACAAACACTTAAAATGCAATACTGAATTCCAAAGCAAACAGAAAACAAAAAGGCTAAACCGAATTAAAATTCTAATCCAAGACACACAAGAAGAAAGCAATCAACACTCAATCATTGGATTCAAATGTACATGCACACTCCAATTCGATGATTTATTTTAGATTCAATTGAAACCTCAAATCAAACCTAGCATTCACATGAAAATCTCCATGCATTCAACTAATCACTCAAGCCATTCGGTTTAGAGACCTCTAAAATCGAATTGGTTTTGGATTAGCTTCCAAACCAATGCTCTCATCTCATATTCAGAACCGAAATATGAATCACACTCTTGAACAATCGAATCACATATATCAACCGAATTATACATGATTTGATTGACTCTCAATCAACATGCATGAATGAAAACCTCCAATTCAATTATGAGATTAAGAAGAAGAGAAGAGGAGTGAAACCGAAATTGGAATTTCCATGTCTTGATGCACCAATCCTCAAGAGCTTGAGTGCTTCTCTTGATGCCTTGGATCAGAGGAGGATCACCCCTCCATTAATGGAGGAAAACGCAAAAGAGAGAAAGAGAGAAAGAGAGAAAGTTTTTTATTCAATCCACCTCCAAATTACAAAATGAGAAGAAGAAGGTGTTCTGAAGCATAATCAGAATTTCTATATATACCTCTAATTAAAAGTCACTAATTACTTAATTAAAATAATCCTCTTTTCCTAAGCTAAATTTGGATAGCTTAATTGCCCAATTTGGATGCTTAGAGAGAAAGTTGTGCCCAAAACAAGTTGAGTGGGCTCTCTTAGACTCAGCAGCGACTTCCAACACGTTTTTGGGCCTCATAACGGTTCTTCTTGGCTTAGTGTTCTGAACATAAAATGAAGCCCTGGATGTTAGCTTTCCAATGCCACCGGAATGGCCTCAATTGAGTCCCTGTAGCCCAAGATATGGTCCAATCATTGAAGGCTGCTCAGAAACCGCGCCCAAACGCTTCAGTTCAGTTCCGAGCCCAATTTCGGCTTTAAGATCTCAGAGTTAGCCCTTGCCCTCTTCATAGAAATTGTAGCTCTATCTCTTAGCTTTCCTACAAATCAAGAAGCATAATAAAATGAGGTATAGAGCTCAAGATATGATCTAAACACTGAAGCAGGTCAAAATAACCGAAATGCTGCAAAAATTAACTAAGTCTCACTAAGATCCAAAGAAAGGAAAATGATCTAAACTCAACCAATTAAGTGCAAAGGAGGATTAATGAGACAAGTATGAAGGATAAAAATAGTATAAAAATCCAATTCATCACTCTACAACTGAAATGGCCATTTTTTTTTTTTTTTGGTTGAAGGAGTCATATTCATTCTTGGAAGAAGTATCTTCTTCCCAAAGCTACTTCCAATGATCACTATTGCTTCTATAACATGTTGTGCCAATTTTGTTATAATGAGTCTTGTACCATTTCAAAGACCAACAACTTGATCAATGTAACACCCTACTAATTTTATGTTATGCTTAAGTCATAGCATGAAACTAGTCAGGTCGTGTTACCGTGTTGATACTCTATTTACCTTTCTTGTTTTTAATTTCTTTTTAAATCGTCTCTATTGACGAAACGGCGTACTGTTATATTAAAAACGAAACGAACCGAATAGAATAACATCAAGATAAGTATGGTACAATAATGTTACTGCATATGTGTAAACATATATATATATATATATATCAGAAGCCACTATTTCAGTTTATGTACAAAGATTTAAAGTAGAACACATACATGGGCTGGTGTATCAAAAGACCATAATACCCTCATCTGCCAAAATATCCTAAGGTCCTCACAGGACATTTCGTAACCTACTGCTAACCCTATAGTCAGACTCATGACCCAAAGCTACATGCCGTCCAAAAGAGGGTCATGCTGTACAACGTCCCCTGCCGCCAAGCTACTCCATCAGGTAGCCGTTAGCCATGCCAGGCTCGGCCGGAGTATAGTCTGCGCTAGGTCCCGAGGAGGAAGAGGGCGACGAGCTGGTGGCCTCGGAGGGGTCACTCTAGGAGCTCAGCGGGACGTCGGGGGCTGCCTGCGGTGGTGACTCAGGAGCGGTCGGTGGTCTTTGCGGGTGCAGGAGGTACAGGATGTGGGTGCGCCATATGTAGAGGAATGGCAATATAAGGGGTAGTAGGGTCCAAGGAACATCAAAGTTCCTGTCGCTGAAGAGGTACAGACGAAAGTTACACGAACCGGCTATGTACAAGGAGTCCAACTCCAGGTCATGGTGGAACTGAAGTGCAGGGATCTCAATAAAAAGGGTGGCTGTGGAGTCCATTACTAGGGTCTGAGAATGATGCGGGAAACATAAAACGGGGTGAGAATTTCAGGAAAATTCTCAGTAGGGTTCGGTTATACTTGTACTGACGTCACATACATTCTCAGTTACCTCGAGTTTTACTTAATTATTAAAATATGTGTTCAAACTAAAAAGTCCATTTTCATGAGTTTAAAAACATGTCTGGTCCGAGGTAAGGTTCAGGTTTACTTTAATTGGCATAAGAAACGAAATAGATTACTAATACTAATGCATAGAAGGATAAATGAAAAAATAAACGAATAGCAGTGAGCAATTGTAACAGACAATTGTAAACATCTTGATGTAACTACTCCATGTATTTATGCATTCATGTAATCATGTAGACTCATTCTTGAACTTTCTTTCATAGATTCTTTCATTACTTTCTATCATTTTTCCATCTCTTGGTCCCCTGGGAGTTCTTGGCCATTTAGACTCCTGGGTAATAGTCTGCTTATCAGGATCGAGCTCGTTCCTATACAGGAATGCCGGGTTTACTTTCCCCGACCTTCCCACCGATCTATTCCCATTAACTTTCTATCCGGGGCTGGCCCAAGTAGTATGGAACTTGCATAATAGCATACTTCTTTTCGTAAACTGCATGGCTTTCTTAAGAATATATATGCATTCATATGTAGTTCATAACTTGTACATGGGTTCTACCGAAACTTTGGCAGCATAATGGAAAGTGTCCGCTTCCCCATGAATAGTGCCAGCCAATCAATACATTGATTTATCACAATGAACACAATTTCACATTTATATTCCAACATAGAACTCAAATCTATATCAAATTCATTAAGGCAGAAATCCTGCCTTAGCATATTCAACCAACCCGGTTCTTGTAATTCATGCCACAATTTCATTTTAACTCATTTGGACCTCAAATTTGAGTATGTTACAGGGTTGTGTGTCTATTTTCTAACCTCTTTGGTCCCATCTAATTTCGGTATCTATAACTCAAGATATCTAAACTTTATCCCGGCCTGCCCATTGGCTAGCCAGAATCAGGCAACTAAAATTAGAAATTCACTAAAAATCGAAAACTCACTCAAATCAGACGAAATTGGCCTCATATTAAAGCTAACAGGATAACCTTTCATATACAAAAAGTTCCATTTCATTTGCCTTAGTAGGGCTCGAGTTACAAGCCCCGAAATTTAGCCTTTCTGAACTTCCCTATATTGGCCTGGTTTGGACATAGGGTAATTTCTTCAAATCACTGGGAACAACTGAGTTGATAACAAACTCGGAATTTCTTTTTATATTGTTCTCCTATGTGTAAGCTTTCCAACAAAGTTAGTTTCACTCATTTTCATGTAGTATAGGTCGAGTTCTACCCTAAATAATCTAATCTGCCCAGAGCCAGAGTCAAAACCTTAGGTCGAGATTCAAAAATTCGTATCTTCCTCAATTCTGATCCAAAACCGTTATATGATATGTCTATGGAAAGCCCTAGATGTCTAGTTTCATCTAAAAATAGTTTCACCAGATTTTACCGATCATAGGCGGCGCCGTACGCTCCGGCATATGGACTGCCGTGGACTCTCCACCAAGACAGCACCTCCATCCATTTAATCCTCTTAGTTTTCTTCTTCTAATTCTACTTCTAACTCAAAATCTTCTATTAATCCAAGCATAATTATTCAATTCACACATCAATTAAGGTGAAACTAGTTCAGCCCAGCCAGCCAAGTACATGGATTTGATGCTGAGTTCTTGAAGGTTGGATGAACAAGGCTGGAACTTAGCTTGATTTTGGGTGTGTGAGCAAGAGAGAAAGATAGCTGAAGGAGAAGAGGAATGCAACGTGAATAATAGTCTGAATCAGAGGAGGAGGGTGTGTTATATAGGCATGAGTGGGAGTTAACTTGGAAGGTTGTGATTGGTTGCCTTCTTTGTGTGGTAGAATCACTCTCCACGTCGCCTAATTGGGAGTAGTTTCTAGCATATTCTGGAAACTAAATCGGAACTTGTACACTCTATAAAGTCGGACCTCGTGAACCCCCTGTATATGAAGTCGGAACTCAGAAAACATCCAGTCTAATTGAAACTTGAAAGCAGAGCCTGGTGTGAAGCCAAGCACTTAAGGTCGGAACTCGGGAGTTATAAAATTCCTATCCCGGAACTCGGAAAGAGATAGAAGTGAGGGCTACTAATATTGGATTCAAGATCGGATCTCGTACCATTTGTGAATCAAAATGTCGGAATTCGGAATACAGTCAGTTCAGTTGAGCCTTAGAGACGAAGTCGGAAATCGAACATTTTACTCTTTGATCGATAAGATCGGAAGTCGTAAAGTGTGCTGAAGTCGAAAACGAACTCGTGAGTTGGAAGCATTAGTCACCTCATTTCAGCTCACGAAATCGGAATTCGGAATTCATACCGAGGAGGTCAAAATTTATCCACGCTTACAAGGTCGGAAATCGTAAGCTTCATTCATTAAATCGGAGACCGTAAGCGCATGCATGAGGTCGGAAATCAGAAGAAGTCCCTTGTAAGCCTTGAAACGAAATCGGAAGTCGTAGCGAACATTGAGGTCGGAAGCGGAATGTAAGGGAACTCGGAAATCGGAAATATCCACAATAGAGGGGATCGGAAGTCGGAATTCGCGGATGTTACAATCAATATTTCTAAGTAACATGATTGGAACACCAACTTTTAATGCAACTCATGATTAGGTAATCCAAAGCTCTTGATGCTTTCCAAAAAGTCCACACTATATAGCTCAGCTTAAGAGTTAGTATAAATACTCCTGATCATCACTAAGTCAGCACTTAGATAAAGTTTCTTTTCACTTGGAATCTTTTCATAGCAACTAGTTGTTCACCTATTCCACAACATAAAGAGTCGGAGCTAAAATAGCTCAATCCTTTAAAAAGTTTTCATTGTTGTATCGTTCAAGAAAATTAGGATATGTATTCTCCATCATGTAACATCCTAATAAACCCATACTATGCTTAAGTCGTATTACGGCGTTTTATTAGTTGTTACTTATGCTCGTGGAAAATTAAATTTCACTTGAAATTAAGTTACGCAAAAAATACGGTAATTTTTTTTTTTTTTGAAATATGTCGTCACTTTGGAAAGTAAAGCCTTGAGCGAGAAGGTAGATAGAGAAAGAGCGTGTCGCATAAAACAAATACCCAAATATCATAAAACAAGAGAAAGGTAAATAAATAGAAATTCACAAACATATTGCATTAATTAACTAATTATTACATCCATATGAGTTCATAATATATATATATATATATATATAAACATTACATCGAAGAAAGCTCATGGTCGTGCCATGATCCAAATACAAGATACTAAATACAAACTCCAATGACAAAGCTCATCTCAAAAAGGAATATACGAAGATACAGAACAACGATCGCTATAAGTCCCAAAACAGCTTCGTCTGGCACCCCACGTCATACATCCGCTCACAGTGTGGGGAATCCATGCTCCACTCCACCGGATGCGCCATCGGATTCTGGTGACGATGCGGAAAAGTAACTAAAGTGAGAAATAAGATTTCTCAGTAGGACTCAAACCCGACACGGAGGTTTCATCGTCATCGTCCCAGCCACTTCGGTTTTATTAATGAAAACAGTGAGCATTCATAAGGTTCAGTTCTTAGGTTTTCGAAAACATGAACATCCGAAGTGGATTCAATTTTAACATACTCTCTAATCATTTATATCATAACATACATGGGCATAAATATAATCACATAACATATGCATGACTGTGCTATGAGCTTCTCTTATCTTCTTCCCTTCAAGGGCTTGGACCGAAGTCCCTCTCTTTTCTTCACTTGACTTTATCTTGAGTCTTTTTCTTTTCACCCACTAAACATAAGTGGTAATGAGCTCATACCGTGGCCGTCGCCACCATAGAATTTCGGTACTTACACTAGCTGGGTCATGCCATGCCTCATGTAAGCCCTATCCCCTATACTCACACTAGCTGGGTCATGCCATGCCTCATGTAAGTCGTGGGTGAGGGGAACTTATTTTGGGTCACCTTCCCTTTTGAAGGATCACACCCTCAGTTTACTTTCTCTTCTTATTAAAGCTTATGATGCAAAATCATTATGATTCTTTTCCACATTTGGGCGTTACGTATCGCCGTCCCCAAATGTGATTCCTTTAATGTATATTTTTAAGCATCATATCAACATATCATATTAATATCATCATCATTCATTTTCATATCGTCATCATACCATCATCATAATCATTATCATCATATTATCATAATCATCATCATCATATCATATCATCATCATCATCATCATCATCATCATCATATCATTATCATATCAGTGTAATCATATGGACACATAGAGGCATACATATCACACAAAGTCTTATGAACTTAGCTTAGTAAATTTGGTGCAAGCTTTTACTTGAGGTTGTCTCTTGTGTAAACTCTTTTACTAGCCATAAGGCCAATTTCATCCATTATCCTTTTGAAACTTTTAAGTTGAATTATGAAGGTTATCCAATACTTAATGTGGGGGACTTAATGTCTTAAAGTTTATTTCTTATTAACCTTTAAATTTTTACCATAACTAGTTTTACTTTTATAGTGGGGCAGTAACTTCAAAAATTCACCATAATTTGATCTTTTACTCTTTTATTTCGAATTTTATTATACTTATACTTCTCTGAGTCTATTTTTAAACAAAATAAACCCCACTTGAAAATTCATTTTGTAGCTTGAGTTATGCATATTTTATTCTGACTGTTCAGAATTGAAAGTTCATCTCGGGACAGTGACTTTTAAATGTTACTGTGAACTCCTCACAAGGAATCTGCCAAAACTGTTTTATAGAGATGTTCCTCTATGTCTTAGCTTTCTAAAAAACTTGGTCCCACTCAAAAATCTTCTGTATAGCTTGAGTTATGCACGTTTTATTATCTACTACCCGGACAGAAACCCATCCAGGAACAACAAACTTTGAAAATTCATACCTCTCTCGTTTTAAGGCCAAATTTCACATATTTTATATGTATGAAAAGCTCTTTGAGTCTACTTTCACAGAAAATTAGTTTCATTGCATTTTTAGTTTTGTGGAGTGAGTTATACCGCACGCTTTACAGGCTACCAGAATTCCAGATTAACTCGTTTTTAAGTTTTACATATCAAACTTGTGGAAATGTTGCTATACCACTTCAAATCACCATTTTTATGTTTTAACTCATCACCATATCCAAAGTTTCAGTCACCAAATCAGTATTTTACCACAAAATAGAGCAAGATACATAAAACTATCATGCCACATAATCTCATTTCAAAACAACACTTTCAACAAGATAAGAAAACCCATAGGGAAAAATATGGTCATGAGACCTTGGAGCAAGCTTTAAAACCACCTAACTATGAAGAGATTAGGGGTTCTAAAACTTGAAAAAAAATACATGGAGAAGAAGGATAGAGTCACTACCAAAAAGAGTTTTCTTGAAGGATTTGGGATGAGGTGATGGTTGAAGTGAGCCTTCCTTCTTGTAAGCTTGAAAATGGGGCTTGTGTATGAGTGGCCTTGTTTCTCCAAGGACCAAAAATGGTAGTCCTTGAAGGGATTGTGAGTGTGGTGATGGAAATGAGGTAGGAAGTAGTAAGAAGGTTGGAAGAAAAACAATGAAGCTTGGAAGAAGAAGAGAGTATGAGACTTGGAGAGAGGAGAGAGCTTTGTGTGGGTCTTGAGAGAGGAAGTGAAAAAATGAAATGAGGGGGGGGGGGAGAGGTGGGCTGATTGGCGCAAAAGGGGAGGGAAAAGAGTGATGTGATTTTGCTTCTTTTGCACGCAAGGAGGCTAGGAACCATGGGGTAAAAGGATGAGTTGTGTTTCTCTTGAGTCTTGGTGTTTGGGTAAAGACCATTTAGTGTTTTCTCAAGTGGTTAAAGGCATGAGCTCTCTTAGGATTTGGCTTGGATGGCTAGGATCACTCCAAGTGACACCATCTTGATGGAAGAGAGTACATTTCTTGTCTTGACTAAAGAGATGCTACTAACCTACACTCTTAATCTAATGGTGTATGATGAGAAGGCAAATGGATGGTTGGATTTTGCTCTTGTCCTTGGCCAAGATTTGGTGCATCAATTAGGAGAAATTTTTAAATCTTCAAAACTATTAGAATTACCTAAGTTGTTAATTCAATTTGATTAATTAAATTGCTCTTATGAATTATGTAATTAAGGTGTAAGAATTAATCTATCTCAATCGATTATGGTAGAACAATTGTCTTGTACTTAATAAGATTGGATTAACTTAATTATATTTCTAAGTTATGAATTAATGAGGTTCGAATAATTAGGTTTTAACTAAAATATTTAGTACATTATAATTCAATTATTGACTTGACTCAATTTACTAAGCTCTTGCTCATCGAGATTAGCCGATTAGTCCTCAGTTAATCGTTAATCTCTCTAATTAGCCAGGATCACTGAGCTAATTAGCTTAGACAAAAATTGGGGATGTTACACATCAAAGTTTCAATAGGATCATTAAAATCTTGAATCAATAGTTCAAAAGGAATATCAATTTCATCTTGGCCATCATTGGGTTCAGATAACTTTCCATCACCAACTTTAAGAATCCACTCAGCAAACTCCTTAAATTCATTCACATTGCCATCAGCACTATTCATCTAGCCTCATATTCGGAGTTAACTTTAAAACATGACAATGAGACCACAAATAAGAAAAATTAATAGAAGAGAACATAATTAGAGATCCCAAAATGGGTCGGACTCACCGGGTTGACTTGCATAAACCGCAATTTTTGACGGGGTGGGTTGGCATTTTCAACTCGCAAAAAAAATTCAACCCGCATAACTCACACCGCTTGACCCATGGGTTGAAGCAGGCGGGGCAGGTTTACCTCAGGGGTCAAATATTTTTTATTTTCTTCTTTTTTTTTTCACACAATACATACAATATTAGACCTTTTTTGTTAGTGTTTATGTAATATTGATGAACTCCATAGTTTTTTTTTTTGGGACTATATTAATGCTTTTATGAGTTATGTTGTTGCCTTGTTGATTATGAATTTATATTTTATTGTGAACATGATTGATTTATAGAGTGTGAATTTTTTAACGTGTTTGGATTTGAATATTGGCTTGTGAGCTTATCTGTTGTGGTTATTTTGGTTAAAAGTTCCATCTTATTCTTATTGAGAATTGTGGTTTTAAACCATTTTAGAGTTGAGTAAATGAAATGAGATTCTTTGTATGGATATTCTTTTATTGCATCTAATTAAAAATTTATTTATTTTTTTAAAAAAATTTAGACAAATTAATTTATGTAGAAAATATTTTTTTTCTTTATTTTCCAATTTTTGGCTGGCCAACCTACTAACCCATTAACCCGCAACAGGGTAGGAGGGGTTGACATATTCAACCCAAATTACTAACACGGGTTGGCCTACCTCGCCCCACTTAAAGCTTGACCCACAGCGGGATGGGTTGGCCCGTTTGCCATTACTAAACATAATATCAAATTTGCTACCATAAGGAATTATAGGTAATATTTGCCTAAAGTCTCATCCTAAGACAACACATTTGCCACCAAATTGTAAATTAAAGCTATTTGGATTCTCATGTTGAAGAATATCTCTCAAAGATCTATCAAATGCCTCAAAACATTGTTTTTTCATCATTAGTGCTTCATCCCAAATAATAAGTTTGGTTTTACACAAAAGCTTAGCAAGAGGACTTCCTTGACTAATATTGTCGGTAGATTCATCATTAACACCAATTGGAATAGCAAACCGTGAATGTGCAGTCCTTCTTCCAAGAAGTAGTGTGGAAGCGATACCAGTCAAAGCAACAGTAAGTATAATTTCACCTTGAGATCTCAAAAAAGAAGTTAAGGCTGTCCAAACGTAGGTCTCCCCAGTCCTACCATAACTATTGATAAAAAAAACTCCTCCTTTATCATTGGATACTACAGTTAATACCGTATCAAGAACATTTTTTTGTTCTTCTATCATAGTACTAACCAAATGGTTGAATTCTTCTGCAAGTGCTACCTTATCATAATCAAGTTGTTCTGAAATTAGTCTATTACTAAGACTTCTAGAAAATTCTCTATCTATAAGAGGCATTTGTGGGAAATCTTGAAGTGTTCTTCCATTGCTTCTCAATATATGCTCTATCTCACATGAACCAGAATTCTGAATTTGTTATTCTGAAAAATGAATATATGAAAATTGAATCAAACATACATGTAGTTATCATGTAGTAAGTATCTTACTTGAGATAGAATATTATCAAAGCAGAAAAAAAAAATTGAAAGCAAAGATAGAAAATTCAAAGCTACCTCTTCTTTGAAGAATCTTATGATGCTGGTAAACCATGTCTTCACATAAAAATTTCCATGTCTTCTCCTACACAAACTCTGGTCTAGATATCGAATTTGACAATAAAATGGCGACAAACAAATGTTTTAAGTAAACAACAGACCCCAAATGAGAAGCTTCAGTAATAGCCTTAATGAATTCCTTATCATCATCAAGAAGTCCACGAGCATAACATGTGTAACATCCGAAAAACCTTGTCGTTCTTAATCGATTTGTTCGGTTCTAACGAATCAGTGAAATTAATTAATAATCAATTAGATATTTAATTAGAAGCCAATTAAAGGCTAATTAGATGTTAATTAGATGGATTATACTTGAGTGAATTAGAATAGATACATAGAAACCCTTACAAAAATTTTCCAAATCGTTTTATCGATTTGAAGGAAACCGGTAGAGATTTGGTATTTTAAACGGCCAGAACTGAACTAATAGAATTATTCAATTCAAAACCCTAGATCCTATGGTCACTAACTCATCCACCTCACCTCTAAAAGTGGTGCATGGGCAGCCACAACACAAGGAAGAGTGTTGGTTCAATTTGAACCATAAATGCCAAGGACCAATGAGTCTAAAATCCAACCACCACCATAATTAACCCAAAAATTTTCCTCCTTTCTCGTTATTTGTTACGGCTCTATCTCTTTTGCCTCTCCTTGTCCATTTTCTTCTTCTTTTCCTCCTTCATTTCACTTCTTCTCAAGCTCTCATCAACTTCCTTACCCATAAACACCAATCGTAATCAAGAAACTCACTTATTAGAGGTAGGATTCAAGCTTTATTTATGTTTTTATGAATTTGTGGTTGAATGTAATTCTTACTTCATCCATCTAAATGAAGATATATGATGTGATTTTGCTGATTTGTAATTGATTTATTAAGTAATTGGTTGAGTTGGAGTCGGATCTTGCATGAAAAACTAGAAAGGGAGCAAAACAGGAAATCTAGAATCCATTAATTCCTAGAGTGTCCATACTCATGAACTGCACGGACTCTCATAAGGCCATAATAAATTTATGAAACTATTTTTATGAGAAACTAGACTTCTAGGGCTTTTTATACATATAAATTATGAGATCATTGGATTAGTATTGAGAGAGATATGAATTTTGGAAATTTGCCCTAAGTTTTTAAACTTGATTCTGGGCAAGGTAGGATGTCTAGGGAAAAACTTGCCCTATACAACTTTGAATGGAGTGAAAAAATTTTTTTAGGAAGGTAAGACATAGGAGAACATGATAAAAAAATTTCATGATCAAGTTCATTTTCAATAATTCCCAGTAATTCCTTAAATTTGCTCCTTTTTTTGTTAGAACAAAGACAGGGCAACCCAAACCTACCCATTTTGTGAGCTCATAAATTGAGCTCCCTTTAGTCAATCGAAGTGAGACTTTTTAGATATGAAAATCAATAAGCTTTAAATTGAAATATTGGCAGGAATCCAAGTAGGTTTCAATTTTTACTGGATTTTTACTTTTGAGTATACAAATCTGACTAGCTACAGGGCAGACTGAGATAAAACCCTAATAACTTGAGCTACATTTATCAAAATCAAATGGGACCAAAGAGGTTAGAAAATAAATACATAACACTTCAACATAGCCAAATTTCAATCGCAAAGGAGTTAAATAGAAATTATGTCTTATTTTACAAAATCCAGATAGAAATGAAGCACATAGGCATAAGCTTATGCTTAGGCAAGAATATTGTGTCTTTAGCAATGTTATTGAATGATATTGTAAATGAATGTGCTATTTTGACTTTTTTGAATAATTGATTGTCTGAGTACTAGCACTATTTATGGGAAAGCAGACACGATTGATCATGCTGTCAAAATTTCGGCAAGGATTATGCATAAGTTATGAGATACACTTTGATACATATGCATACTTGCATGAAGCTTATAAGAATTATGTTATAAGAAAAGTTCCATAATATTTGGGCCAGCCCCAGATTAAAAGTTAAGGGGAATAGATCGTTGGGAAGGTCGGGGAAATTAAACCCGATATTCCTGTCTAGGAATGAGTTCAATCCTGAGAAGCAGACTATTATTTAGGAGTTATATGGCCAAAAAAACTCCTAGGGGACCAAGTAATGAAAAGTCAATGATATATGATTTAAGGAACTAGTGAAATACAGTGAGTCCTATGCACTTGCATTATTGCATCACATGGACTTGTCATTTATTTGTGATTTAAATGATACGCTCTTTTAAAACTATTATCCTTATTTCTTTCTACATCTTACATTATATGCAGCTATATTGGATGCCTATTTTGTTTTGCTATCTTAAGTAAAAGTTGAACCTTGTTTCGGATTATGATTTATTAAATCTAATAAATAAGAATCATGTATTCTGTTATTCACCTTTTTCATAATTAAATAAAAAGCGAAGCAATTGGGAATGAACATGATGTCAATATCTTATAGATATAGGAATCCTACTAAGAATTTTCTGAAATTCTCACCCTATTATGTATGTCCGTGTCATTCTCAATCCCTGAACTTGGCGACTATCATCATCCTCAATTCTGAGCTACCAAGGTTAAAGTGGCGCTTCTGATCACAAATCAAATTATTGTGTTCGATGGTTCTGTTTCCTATATTCACCACTTTTAGATGTAAAAGAACCTATGAAACTGTGTTTGTATACATATTTATATAGATAAATCAGAAGTATTGTCACATTGATTCTGCCACCTTAATTTTCTCTCATTACACTACACCCACATAGTATATGTGCATCTCACCTAAGTAAATTAACTCCAATCAAATCGTTGTGGTTTGATATAAACACTTATCCGACCTAATCAATGAGTTAAGGTTAATCCATACAAGAAATAATCACATGTAACAAACTACCGAGTAAAATGTTAGGCCAAAGCATAGTGTTATACCTGGTAGGGTGTTACAACATGTATCTCTAAATATAGGATATATAATACTATTTACTATCCTAATATCTTCATAACTCTTCAGACCTTTAACCTTCTTGAGCTCATAGGAATGTCAAATAATTTACCAAAAGAGAAACCTTGCTTCCAAGGAGTCTATTGAAATAACTGAGCTTTATAAACAAAATACATTGGAAACTCCACATAAGTAATATTCCCAGCAAGATTTTCATTAGCCTCCATCCATGCAATGTCTTGGTAAATAACAGACCGCTCATTAGGCAAGTGAACACTAAGTCGCCTGACAGCCGGTTATTCGTATTGAATATTAAAAGCAAAAATTCACCAAGCTGCTTCACAAGCTGAGATATACCGACAATCATAATATTGCTTTATTTCATCTACTTGACCATTAGTGGAATTGCTATCATATAACACTATTGTTACATGGTCACTGCCCTTATTGATGTATTTGAATAAATATTTGTTTGCACTTGATTGGTTACACCACTCTACATTAATATGAGATTGGTACTTGAGAAGTAAGAATGGATTAAAAGTGTAACATCCCCATATAACGTTATAGGAAATAATGAAAACGTCATTGGGCAAACTTTTATTATTTATAGCCTTGCCCCTGAACATTTTTGAAAATAACATTTAGGTCCTTATATCAATTGAATTAGCAGAATAAGGTTTTAAACGAAGCAGAACCACGTAGTGGAAACGTAGAAATCCAATTCTTGGCCAATTGGGCCACGGAGTTGTCCACATGTGAAATGACATGGGATGTCCCTAGACTAGCCCATAATTACAAAAATGCCATTAGACATGAAAAACAGAAACCAAAAAGGCCTTTAACTTGCAAAACATTTAATTTACATTATCAATCGATTTATTCGATTTTATTGAATATTTAAGATTAATTAGAAATTAATTAAAGGTTAATCAAGAGTTAATTAGATGTTAATTAGAGAGATTAGAATTAGAAATAATTAGAATAGAAACATAAAAAACCTCACAAAATTCTTCAAGACCGTTTGGGCCAATTTGAAGGAAATTGGTAAAGATTCAGTGTGTTAAACTATCAGAACCGGATCAATAGAATTTAACATCAATCACCCTAGTTTAAGTGGTTGTTATTCAACTACTCCTAACCCCATAGAGGGCGCCACTTGCTACCCAAGTTGGTGGGGGAGCTTGGCTCAATAACCACCAATCAATCCTTGGCCAATCACAAGCCTTCTCTTATGTTTTAAGACACTAAGACCCTCTTCAACTTTCTCATTTTCATGCTTCCTCTTCAGCTGGCCATTTCTCACTCTTCCTTCTCCAATTTTCACTTCATCTTCCTCAAAACTCCAAGCCTCATCCACTTCCTCCACCAAGAGCTCAATTCTAGCTAGTTTCTACATCAATTGGAGGTAGGATTCAACCCTTTCTCTAAATTTTCTTGTGAATTAGGGCTACTGTGGATTCATTTGGATGCATGAATTTGATGTTATTATGAGCCTATATGCAGGTTTATGGCTGGATTGTTGTGTTTTAAATTGAGTTTTGGATGATTATCTAGTGAAGAAAAGCAAATAGAATGGATTAGGTTAAGGAAACCTACGGCGATCCATACAGCAGAGTGTATGAATCTATCTACAGCCATTTAAATTTGATGAAACTATTTTTATATGAAACTATACATTCAGGGCTTTCCATACATACATCATATAAGGCCATTGGATTAGTATTGAGAGAGATATAAATTTTGGAAATTTGACCTAGGTTTTTGAGTTTGATTTTGGGCAGATTGGGTTTTTCTAGGCAAAACTCACCCTATACTACTTGGAATTGAATAAAACCAACTTTGTTAGAAAGCTTACACATAGGAGAATGTCCCATAAAAACTTTAGAGTTAGATAAGGTCCCGTTTGTTCCCAGTGAGTAGAGAAATTTGCCCTATGTCCAAACTAGGCCAAAATAGGGCAGTTCAGAAAGGTCAAATTTCAGGGTTTATAACTTGAGCTCTACTAAAGTAAATGAAATGGAACTTCTTGCAAATGAAAGCTAGTCCTGTTAGCTTTAATAGAATACCAATTTCATATGATTTGAACTAGTTTTCGATTTTTAGTAGATTTTTACTTTTAAGTGTGTAATTCTGGCCAGCTTAAGGGCGGGCCGAGATAAAACTTAAATAACTTGAGCTACATTTATCAAAATTAGATGGGAACAAGAGGTTAGAAAATAGACACATAACACTTCAACATATCCAAAATTCAGATCTACATGAATTAAAATGAGTTTAAGGCTTAATTTCTAAAAATGGGTAGAGTTGAAGAATATGAGTAGGATTTTCAAAAGTAAAGGATTTGACATCTTAATGCATATATGAGTTCAATTAAAGTCTAAGTGTTGCAAATTCTATATTGGTGCTTGAAAGATCGATGCATCATATTTGATCTTTTACTGTGATTGACTGTCTATTGAGACTGGCACTATTCATGGGAAAATGGATCTGATTTGTTATGCTACTGAATTTTCAGTAGAATTGTAAGGAAGTTATGAGCCTTTATATGTTATGAATATGTATGTAGAAATCATGTATGGAAGGACATATGAAAATAAATGATGAAGCATATATATGAGTGCATTCAGCATGTCTATGCTTGATTATAAATGAGAATGAAAGGATATGAATATATTAAATGTGGATCCCTTCACCTGGAGGCAGTTATGAGATCCTTCCTTGTGAAGGCAGTTAAATAAGATAAGATTAGGTCCCTTAACCTGGAGGCAGTTATTTGAGATCCCTCCTTGTGAAGGCAATTAAAAGACAAAGATGTGGGTCCCTTTACTTGGAGACAGTTGCATATTGGGTCCCTCCTTGTGAAGGCAGCTAAAACTTTTGGGTCCTTATATATTGGAGGCAGATGGCCAACTAAGTCCCTCCGACCTAGAGACACGTGGATTCCCTTGCGGGTCAGTACTGCGTGACGACAGTCACAAGTTGAGCTCACTTCTAGATCAGACTATCCAAGGGCAATAAAGACTAAAGATTCAAACATATGCAAGCACCCTACTCACCTGAGGCATAACATCGACCCAGCTAGTGTGAGTATAGGGGATAGGGCTTACATGAGGCATGGCATGACCCAGATAGTGTAAGTACCGAAAATTTATATGGCAATGTCTGTAACACCCTCCCAAGCACAGTACTATGCTTAAGTCATAGTACCACACCCTGGAGCTGTTACTGCTACCTGAGCAGACCTCATCTGACAGCAACTTCAGCCGTCTTCGGAAACTTCTACAATCATCTGGAGACAACATGGAAATAATAGTGAGAATTATAAAAATTCTCAGTAGGATTCTCTAATCTTCATACACAGGGTCATCATGGTCGTCTCCAGTTTGCTTTGGTTTATTTTGAGAAAGGTGAACATGCTGCACCAACTATTTAATTTTACATTTCGAAAAATGTCTTATCCGAAGCAAAGTTCATTTTAATCATACACTTAGCATTTGGGAGGACCCATAAAAATTCATTCAACTATAACACCATGAATAATAACTGTCGCATATTAAAACACAGATAACATCAATATGCTGGGAATATAACATCTACACATAAAATTACTCGTACTTAAATTCATGCCTATACATGAAACTTGCTTTTCTTTCTTTATCTTCCTTTTTGTCATAAAATCTTTAGTCTTTAGTCTTTTACTTGGCACACCTAGCCGTATCGCCGTCCCTAGGGTGCATTTACTGCCCTTGGGTAGTCTAGCCTTGGAGTGAGCTCGTCAACTTCACCCGTGACCGTCGTCACACCGACTCACCCGCAAGGGGATTCACGTGCCTCTAGTCTTGGAGGGATCTCATTCTGGTCACGTGCCTCTAGTTGAAGGGATCTCTTCTGGTCACATGCCTCAAAATTGAGGGATCTCATCTGACCATGTGCCTTCAACATAGAGGGATCTCATCTGACCACGTGCCTTCAACATAGAGGGATCTCATCTGACCATGTGCCTCCAAGGTAGAGGGATCTCATTGTCTTAGCTGCCTTCACAGGGAGGGATTCAAGTGCAACTGCCTCTAAGTGAAGGGATTTCATATCTTTATCATTTAACTGCCTTCACAGGGAGGGATTTCAAATAACTGCCTCCAAGTGAAGGGATTCACATTCAATATATTCACATTCTTTCCTTCTCAAACATATTCAAGCATAGTTATACATATGCTACATCACTTACCCTCACATACCTCATAACATAATTATGTCATTCTTAAATATAGGGTTTCTATATACCCATTTATATTTCAATTCATCCTTACATTTAAACATTCATAACTTCTTAGACTTACAGTAAATCCTAGATAATCGGATCAGGTCCGTTTCCCCATGAATAGTGCCAGCTCTCACGGACAAATCAGTCATAGCAACATAATCAACTTAACACATATATATATCAATGTCAAACTGGCAATCCTCCATTCAAACTTTATATGTTTCCCTAATACTTGTGAAATCTCCAACTGGGTCATTTTGTGAGACTATCACTTTGGCCATTCTGCCACATTCTATTCGGTTCTGCCCGAATTTCATATGACCCACCTCTATTTCTATTCAACTCATTTAAATCTGAAATTTTGATATGTCATAGCTCTATATGTTTACTTTCTAACCTCTTTGGTCCCATGTCATTCTGATTTATATAAATCAAGATATTCACCTTTTACTTCAGCTTGTTCAGTCACTAGCCCGAATTACACTCCTGGGAATATAAATTCACTAAAAATCGAAACTAAGCTCAAATCTTACGAAATTGGTCTCATATTAAAGCTAACAGGACAACCTTTCATTTGCCACAAGTTTCACTCCATTTGCTTAAGTACACCTCGAGATATAAGTCCGGAAAGTTGGTTTCCTGAACTACCCTGTTTTGGTCTGAATTAGACATAGGACAACTTCCTCGAATCACTGGGAACAATTGGAACCATAACAAACTCGGAATCTTATATTAGGGTATTCCTCTGTGTGTAAGCTTTCTAACAAAACTGGTTTCACTCAATTTGGAGTTGTATAGGGTGAGTTATACCCTCCTCATGTCACCCTATCCGGATGAACATTCTAAACCCTAGGTCAAACTTCAAAAATTTGTATCTCCCTCCATACTAATCCAATAACCTTACATGATATATCTATGGAAAGCCCTGAATGTCTATTTTCATCTAAAAATAGTTTCATCAGATTTTACCAATTGTAGGCGGCGCCGTATGCTACGCCATACGGACTGCCGTGGACTATCCACCAAGACAGCACCCTCATCCATGTACTTCCCTTAGTTTTCTTCTTCTAATCTTAATCCCAACTCAATATTTCATGTTAACTCAATCATGATCCATCATAATACATCTATTAACTCACTGAATACATGAAGAAGAATACAAGTTCATACAGCCATAGGGCAATTAATCCAAGAATAAAAGTAGAATCCTACCTCTTTGGAGTATGATTTGAGCTAGGTGCTGAAACTTGGAGTGTTAGAGCCTTACTAAGCTTGAAGGAGTAATGGAGTTGGAGAAGAGAGAAAAGAGCTGAACAAGGGAGAAAGTGGCGTAGAAATGGGGCTGAAGGAGAGAAAGAGTTGAGTTTATAAGCTTGAGGTGTTAGTTAACTTGGAGGGCTTTGATTGGCTGAATTTTCTTGTGGACAAAATTTAGCTACATCTCTCTTTCAGTGGAACTTGCCGCCATACTGTTTGAAATCGGAACTCGCAGTTATCCTATTTCAAGTCGGAACTCGTTTAAGGTCGGAACTCGTGTCGCTTTTACTTGAGCTTGGAGCTGAAGCCTAACGTCGGAACTCGTACCAGCTTGTTTGTGACTAGAGGAAATCTTGAATCAAGGTCGTAGGTCGGAAGCCATGCAGCTGATAATCATATAATCTCGGAACTCTCCATTTGAACTTGGGAATGTTAATGCTGGATATCAAATCAGAGGTCGGATCTAGTGTATGATTGAAATCAACCCAAAGATTTGGAATCATATCCATTGAGTTCAACTCTAAGGACGGAACTCGTAACATTCAACTCGGATCCGGTATTGTACCATTGTGTTAAACTATAACTTGTGAAGTCGGAAATCACGCACACTATTTTGAAGCATGAAGTATGAGGTCGGAACTCGGGAATTCGGGTCACATTTCCAAACCCAAGTACTTAAACTCGGATATCACGTACTCGAGCATAATGTTGGAATCATTTTCATGAAGTCGTATATTGGAAATCGGAAGCATCTCATTCAACTCGTAACCATCACGTGAAGTCGGAAATTGACCGAAACTAACTCGGAACTCAGAAATTGTCATCCTATTGAAATCCAAAGATGAAGTCGGAAATTGGAATTGATCAATCCTGAGGACGAAGCCGAACTCGGAAATCGGGATGTTACAATGTCTATGGTATTAGCTCACTATCACTTGTGTTTAGTGGGTGAAAGAAAGCAAAGAAAGTTAAAGGAAAGCATCAGTGCATTTGTATGGATTCAAAGATGAGAATTTACATAATGACATCCCATGTTTTATTGATGCTGAAGCTGTTCTATCTACTTATGCTGTGATTATTTTCCAACTATGAAATATTGCCAATGTGACTTAAGTGCGTGAATAAAATGAACTCTGCTTCAAAAAATATATTTTCAACTATACAACTGAATAGTCTATTTAACATGCTCACTTTTTTCATACTAAACTGAAGCAGCTGGAGATAATAACGATGACACTACATGTGATAGTTTAGAGAATTCTACTGAGAATTTAAAATTCTCACTCCTATTTCCATGTTATCTCTAGATAACTCAAAAGATTTTGAAGGCGGCTGAAGTTGTTGGAAAATAAGGTCTGCTCAGGTAAAAGTAACAACTCTTGAGTGTGGTGCTATAACTTAAGCATAGTACTGTACTTGGGAGAGTGTTACAAAAAGCAATTATCTAAAGATTATCAAGGTTAATATCACAGATAACTATCCACATTAATAGTAATTTGCTCAACATGATCCTTGGGGTAAAACTTGCAGCAATTATTATTTTACATATATGGTGAATTAGAATTATGATTTCCACATGGACCATGTACCAAAAACTCTTCAACAGAATTAGACAATCAAGTATGAGATTCCTTATGAGGAATCACAGTAGAAATGATTTTATTTATGTCTTCAGGAGTCCGATGCTTGAAGTCATTTGGAAGAAATAAAAGAATATGACAATGAGGCAATCCTCTTTTTTGAAATTCTATTGTGCAGACAACTGTAATTAAAAAACAAATAGCAATGAACTCGCTTATAATTGACAAAATATGTGAGTACAAACTTAAGAATATACAATGATACTTCTACTATCAAAATAATGATGAAAAGGTAAATGAATTTAAACATATCAAATATATACTTGCTTTGACTTTCCCAAAAAGCTTTGTAGACCTTAAATCCTTCATTAACTGCATTAGCTTTATTTTGAATACACTTGCAATGATATGAAGGCGATCTCCAAATTTCAAATTTTTTGAATCCATAAATCTTCTAATTTCTATCCAGTTTGATTACACGTAAAAGTAATAAATACATCAGGATAACTAGCTCATTTGCAGATTGTCATTGCATCTTCATAGTTTTGAATCATGTATCTTGCACCTCCAATAAAGCTTGGTGGCAAATTTATTCATTTTCCTGTTACTACACCAATATGTTCACCTCTTAAAATAGCATCAACTACACTTTTATATAAATCAGCACTAAGTTTATTTTGACTATGTGTAACATATGCCAATCTCTAAGATTCAATCATTGTATATGCATCCATAATAAACTGCTGCAATAGTCTTCATGCAAAAAGTAGAACAACAACTTTACCCTCTTTTTCTTGAAGTCTAAAAGCAAAGAATAGTTGCATTGTTAGTTTTGATCTCTTACGACTATCAGGATCAAAAGCTTGACTATGTGAAGTATTAGTTACAAATCCATCTTTTCTGTAACGGAACAAAAGAGGATATTGTAGTGCTAAATAAGATGGATACAACTCGTCAATTCTTTGCAGATCTCCAGATTGTGTCTCAATAATAATTTCCTGCTTTGAATTTGGCATATCGATATCTGCAATTAAGACCAACAATTTCTAATGCAATAGGCAAATTATAATTCCTTGCATCTATGATTCTGTTTCGAGTCAAATGTAGCTTCACATTTGCTGAATCTTCTAATTGAAATTTATCATGTGCCATTCTAAATGACTGTGCAAGAAAGTTGTGTTCATCTAGCATATCTTTTAGCAATTGAACTATATATGGGTTAAGATCAGTAGCACTATCTCTTGTCCTATTAATGTAATTCAAGAAAAGTTTTTCATGTATAAATAACATTAATTATAAAAATAAAAAGGCAAACAAACATGTGATGTAAGATAAGTATAACCTTAAAGCTTTCATCTTACTGTTGACTTCATTTGCAGTATCATATATATATATATATATATATATATATATATATATATATATATATATATATATATATATATATATATATATATATATATAATTGTGCAAATTTCGGGATTTAACCTTCAATAGGTAACAAACTTCCTATTCTATGATGATTCTGACTAGAAAAGCGAAATACAAATCTCCCTCTACCATCATTAACACTTCTATCAATCTTTCTACACATTGATGTAAAAGCAAACATACTATTGTAAGCTCAACCATGCTCAAAGAAGTATCTTGATTCAACTGATTCAATATCAAAATATAATCTTAGCAAAGTTTCAGGAGGAACTATCAATAAAGGCAACTATACATTCCCTTTAGAGTAGCATAAAGTGAAGATTGAATTTGAAGTCCTTTCGGTTTGCTTGATTTTTTCAAAAAATTAGAACTTTGTACCACAATTTGGACATGTATAAATAGGAACACCAAGATCCTCATAATCTACAAAATAAACAAGATTGAAAAAATCACCTAAGGAACTACATAACAACAATAAGAACATCATCTTTGCCATTTTATAATATTTAGTTGTATTACCTGGTCTTTCTTGTGCACTTTCTATAAACATTCCATCCAAATCTTACTCTATAATTGCCAAGACCAAAAAAGATATTAAAAACTATATATTGTACATATATAAGAAAGCAAATCACAATGTAAGGATGATGTTGAAAAATACCTTCATTATTAATATCATTTTCATTATCATCTAACATAGGATCATAATCTTGTAAGACCGTATTAGAATTTCTCACTACATTTGGAAGATGTGCTCGCTCCTCAAGTTCAATGGACAAACATGACAAACGAATTGGTCATTGGTATGACAGACAACTTGTTTATGTAGAATGCTCCATAACAATACTTTTTCCTCTTTGGTCAATTTGATTACTGGCACATTCAATAGGTCTTCTAGAATATTCCTTACTAACTCCAATCTCTTAAATTAAAAAAAAATAATGTATTAAATTAATAAATTAATATTAGTATTTAAATAAAAATATAGAACCAATATCCAAATCATCAGTTGTATAGCATATTGTGTAATTATAATAAAATTAACTATAAAACACAATAAAACTAATAGGAAAATAATAATAATAATAATGGGTAAATTAGAGGTGGTGTATGCTTTATAAATATCTTTCTTAGCAAATTATTTTTGGAAATTGAATTGAAAAGAAGAGTTGAGTGCTTCCTTACTGCCATTTTTATTGGTTAAATTTTTATCACCTTGTGTCCATTGCTAAGCATATTTGTTTGCGAATATTTCAACTAATGATATACTTCCCCAAAGGCAAACTTTGAGTCCTTCCAACTACAATAAAAGCTCAAAGAAATACATATTGTCAATATGATACTCTACATTATTATAAAATCACCAAACAAATTACAATACAAATAATAGGAAAAGAAGTCTATAGATAGCTCAATTACATGTGCTTCTTACATGAAGAATTGAATGCACACTTACTGTTGTTGTTAGTAGGTACATGTTCATCACATTGTGTGACCTCTATTGAGCATATATGTTTGCAGACATTTCCACTGATCATATGTCTACATTGAGGCAAAATTTTAGCTTTCACAATTAGATTAGAAACAATACTCTGACTCTCATCAATTAACTTTGGCTTGTTATTTTCCTTAGAAAGTCCTTGAACCACTTTGTCACCCATCAAAATAAAATGAACAAAGTAATTATAGTAAAACAAAATAGTTAATTAGAAAAAAGTATTAGATAAAAAAAATACATGTACTCAATTTACCATCTTGCTTAACACCATCAAATCTAGTTTCTAAGTTCAAAATACAATTGCTCAAATCTCCAAATGCTCTTCTACGACATTGTCAAGACAACTCTCCACCAAACAAATCATGCTGGCTTGTATTGCATAACTTATTACCATAGCCAGGAATAGAAGAATAATAAGTTTGAACCTCTAACGAAGGCTGAGATTGCATTTTTTTTTCATTAAATAAGCACATTGTTGAAGAACCTACATGCAAATCAAATAAAACAACATTAATACAATAAAAGTCACTTCAAAGCAAAAACACAAAAAATAAAAGAATAGAAAATTTACCCTTATCCTTGCAAATGTTTTCAAATTCCTCAACTGCAACTCGCCCTTTTTTTCTTTGATCAGAGGCCTCCATAACCACAACAGATGTTCATAACAATTTTCAACATTTTAAAACTATTTTTTGGTGCTAATATTGCTACTCAAGCTGCTAATATAGTACACTTGTAACATTCATTAGCAACAAAAAAGGAGTGTATAAACAAGGTAAAATCTGCACTATTGATATAAATTGTGACCAAGAGATAAACAAAAAGAAAAATAGAAACTGGAAATATATTGATAGATATCATATTACACAATCACTAATATTATTATAAGAAAAAAGTCACATATAAAGATCACATTTAAAATCTAAAGCATATGACACCAATAAAATGATAATCATCCAAAGCAGTACAACAAAACTATCTCTAATACCTAAATCCACTAAAGATATTACCTTAAAAACCCAAACCAAAGAAGCTTTTTTACTACCAACTTAGCCCAAATTATCTTCTTGATCATAGATTGATTGTGAAGCATAGAAAGAATGAGGTCACCACATAAGCACAGATGAATATTTGATGGGTGTGGGGTTATCAAACTTATAGGAGAGGTGTGAACGACATTCTTGTTTTTCTTTTTTTTTTGGGGGGAGGGAAGGGGTTACGAAACTTGTGGATGTGGTGTTAAAGCAAAAAGGTGTATTTGAATTTTTAAAAAGAAAACTCTTTTTTTTATTATTATCTATATGCTTTTTTTTTTGTTGGCATTTATGTTGAGGTCATTAACTGATGGTTATAAACTTGTATAGAAAGACAACTTTTTAATCTTTCATTGTGTCTTGTGTGTTGAACTCTCAAATCAACCTTTTCATATTTCTTGTTTAGTGTGCACTGAATGTGTTGGTGAGTGGGGTGTTTTATTTTAGTTTGAGATTTTTTTTTTTTTCTTTTGCTTGATGGGTGTGTAATGCCTAATAAGACCACACTACGCTTAAGCTGTCTTGCAAAATTTATTAGTCACTACCTATGAAGCATAGATATGGCACAACACCCTTCATTCCAGTATCCAGGACATGTCGTGTCTGATACCGACATGAACAAGGCTAGATTCGTCCGCAAGCCTTTTTTTTTTTTTTTTGCGGAGAGCATTGGCCATTCGGACACTGTAAAAGACGGGAAGGAAATGGTTAAATATGGCATAGACACATAGAGGTGAAGATGGTGATGTCTCCTGTCCACAACCCTTTGCCACCGACACCTCTGATACGTCTTAATTTTTGGCCGCACACTTGCACATCCTTAGAGGAAAGTGCTCATTCACTTAAATTGATAAGATAGATGGGAAGGGACATTACCCATAGGATATTAGACTATTCTCACCTTTTACTGGTCTCGTCACGTGAACATCGAAATAGGCTAGTGTTTGAATTATTTTTTATATATTTTAATGCTTTTTTTCAATTAGCATGTATATTTAATTTGTTCTTTCTTGCCTTGGTTAGTTTGTATTATCTATACTTGAGTAACCTAAGTAGCATAGGGTTATTCTAAGCCCATGTTTATCAACAATAAAATTTTTATTTTACTAGTTTATATATATATAACATATCATATCTTATAATTTTGAGATTTTGCCGTATTCCCATATTAGCATCGTATCATAACAATATCGTATTTATATTTGGTGCTACATAGGTCGCTACAGTTGAACTAGCGGAGCATTTTTAGCTTCAAAGTAGTTGGTATATGACAATAGCATATAAATTTTTCTATTATGAAAATATTAATTCCTAAAACTGAGCATTCCAGTGCATATAAACGATAATAGCGCTACAGCGTATGATATTGGAATTCATAATTAATTTGCATCATAATAATATAAGATAAAGAAGCAACATAGTTTACATGGATAACTGATAAATTCATATAATTAGATACATAAGTATTAGGCATACATATTTACATATCGGTTGTACCATCCTCAATTTTATGTCGTGCTAAATTATCTCAGTAACCCTAAGTAATTAGGTACTTAATGAGAAATTATGAGATTAAAGCTTAATTAAGTGGTTAACGAAGAGTTTAAGAGTTAACTCAGATGAAAAAGTCAAAAGAATGCTTAATTAAGATTAGATGATCTTTAATTAAGCAAGTCAGAGCCTTTATGGCTTAATTAAGCACTAATCATCCTTAATTAGCTTAATCGAGTTTGATTAAGGTTAATTAAGCTTAATCACAAGATTAATTTTTATTAATCGTGTTTTTGTGTGTTAATCACTAATCCTTGCTTAATCATCTTAATTAAGTTGTATGAGCACTTAATCACATGATTAAATTCAAATTTAATCAACTAGACAATAAAGTAAAGAGTGATATCATAAAAGCATAAAGCATTAGACAAGACTATTTTATGTAAGAGTTTGGCCATGCTTTGTTCCCCCATCATCCATTTTGTCCCCCTGAATCTTAATTAACACAAAAATATCTCCCCCCACCCACTTGAAACTCACGGCCACTTCATGCACACACACACACACACACACACACACACACATTCACTTCATTTTCAACTTCTCATTCTCTCTCTAAAGTTCTCAAACTCTTCAACCTCTCTCTGCATTTCCTCTTCATCTTCTTCATCATTCTCCACCACCACCACCCAAAACCACTCACTAAGCCCTTCAAAAATCACATCTTTTGGTCTTTGAAGATAAGATCTAAACACTACAACCTCTATTTTCATAAGATCTCAAGAGCTTCTCTTTCCTCCAAGCCAAAACTGCCACCATCATCACAAGAGGAGCCATCATCTTCTTCTTCCTCTTCTCTTATTTCTGCGCCATCTTCAAGAAGAGGTAGTGATCTTCATCTTTTATTTTGTTTACTCAAGGAAGCTTGAAACTTGGTTCTCTCCATGACCAAGATCTTTGAGTGAGTACTTAAGGAAATCTTTCATGCTCTTCATGAGTAAAAGTTTCTATTTTTGGTTAAATATGTTCTTGGTGTTCTTCAAGTGTTCTTAAGTTTCTACTTTTAGAAAAATATGTTCTTGATGGTATCTTGTTTAAAGTTGTTCCTTTTTTTATGATGAGTTGATGATTAGAAAAGCTTCATCTTTTTATGTTTTCATGATTTGATAAGATTATGAACATTCTAAAAGCTTTAAACTTTAAAAGTTTGCTTCTTGATATACAAAAAGTGGTGCAAGTTTTAGTGCCATCATAAAATCTTCTTTTGTTTTGTTTTGAAGACAAGAATACATGTAAAAGTCTAAGCTTTTTGGTATGATAAGCCTTTTTGGGTTAGAAAAATGATATCTTGTCACTAATGTCTTAGAAACAAACCTTAAAGAAAAGACCTTATATAAAGTTTCAAACTTTAATCAAGAATGAGACCTTTAAGTCATAAAAGTGTTGTTTTGTAACATTTAATTCATAAAGTTTAGATTTTGAATGAAAACAATGCAAAAAGATGTTAACTTTTATAAAGATCAAGACTTTTTAATCTTAAAGTTAATGTTTCATATCACTAGTTGATAAAGTAGGAACCTTTTTAATGTAGAGACAACTTTAAGTCATAAAGTTGAGACCTTGATGGTCTTAGAATAATTAAATGAGTCAACTTTCATAAAGAACAAGACCTTTTAGTTGAAAAGTTAGTAACTTGAATCACTATTACATAAAGATCTAATTTTTAAGGCAAGAGCTTAATTTTAGGAGCACTTACTTTCATTAAGAATGAAACTTTACGACTACTTAATAAGAACGATAACCTTAATAATGTTTAAGGTAAAACCTTGATATATTAATAATGAAAGCTTGAAACTTTGTAACTTGGTTAAGTTAAAAATCACCTTTAGTGTTTAGTGAACATGGTGTTGTTAGGTTCATGATGTGGTTATGCATTGTCATGACCCAAGGATTAGAGGGATCTCGAACTCCTTGGGAACAAAAATATGATTAGGGCCTCTGAGCATACCATGAACCTAGGAATCACTAAGTGCACTATCTCAAGGAAAGGAAACAATCACTTAACTTAATTAATTTGAACAAGTGTTCCATAAGACATGAACTTAAGTAAAGAATAATTTCATACGAGAACTAAGTAACTAAAAGACTACGTATACATATCTTAACTACGTGATTCTCTCATGGGTAACCATGAGAAATCATATGATGATTCATAATATTCTTCACAAAGAATAATGTAACTATAAACCCTTTTAGGACATGAATGTGTGATACCATGCAGCATGATGAACAATGAGTTTGATTGAGCTTTGTCTCATGATTGAATGATGAGTATGATGATATGATATAGATATGATGAACTATTGATTGAAAGTTGATGATTGGAATTTTAGGGAAGCTCCGGTCTAACCGGTATGCTGCCGGGTTTCTGTCAAAATTATGGACTTAGTCATATCTTTGCATGTGTCTAGGCAAAGAAGAATTATGCATGTAAAGTATAATGATAAGAAAAGAAATCATGGGATATGGCCCCTCGATCACTTATGGGAAGTGAAAGATGGTGATCCACAAGGAAACTCTATGAGGGAGGTAAGGGTGACATGGAGGACCCTCCAACTTAGAGGTAACCGTTATCGGGTTAGCCTAATTTTGTTAGTACTGCATGACGAGGGTCATGGAATGAGCTCATGTCCAAAAGCAGTTTATTTCAAAGGAAAGTAAAAGAATATTAAGCACATGCTAAAAACGAAAGTCAAAGTAGAACCATGGTCAAGTTGATGAGTTGCATAGTCATGCATATTATTACATTCCTTATGTGCATTATGAATGTTTATTATGTACATTAGCATGTATGCCTATATATGACACTATGGATATGATGATAAAGTTAAAAGTAACCTGATTTACGTTTTCTAAAACTGTTAAAATTGAACCGATATCTATCCACTATTTTTATATTAAACCCGAAGTAGCTGGGATGATGACGATGACATTGTGTTTGTCTAGTCGCGATCCTACTGAGAAATTTAGTATTTCTCACTCCTATGTTTTCCATGTCGTCTTCAAAGGATGTCGACGTCGGGTGCAACACCCGAATAGTTCCATTCTATGCTTAAGTCATATTGTGGAATTACTGGTTGTTACTTTTGATTGCGAAACTAACATTGCCTTTTAGAAATTACTTTTTAACAAAAATAGGGATAATTTTTTTTTTTTTGAACAAGACGAGTAAATCGTTTTTGAAATTGAGATCCATGAGCGCATCGTGAACGTATGATACAATCGTCACTATCTCATACATACATCGCATTTAATATAAGCAGAAGCAATAAGAATAGCCACAATCTTAAATAAAGATAACATTCATTCCATAGTCATTCCATAGTTAATATAGTAATAGTAATGGCAGAAGTCATACACAAAGATAATAATAAGTTCGATACCTACTGTCGGCCCTACAAAGTACCCTAACAAAATACATGATAGAAGGAAATACATACGAAATCCCAATCCGCCCATACATGCCGAATGGAAATGATAACCCTCGCTACAACCAAAAAGGGGCTATCATCATGCTCAGCTCCGCATGCAAATCAACACCTCAATCATCTGGCAAGAGGTAGCCATTCCCGAATCCTCTAGGAAAAATATCACCACGTCTTCCTCCTTGAGCACGGCCACGCCCACGAGGCACGGCACGAGTACCAATGAACCCACAACCGCGAATCAGGGGTGGAGTGTGACTAGGGGCTGCTGAAGAAGAAGATGAATCGGATGACAAGCAAATCACGGATGGGAAGGAAGGCTCAGATGGATCCATCTCCATGCGGTAGCTCGGATAGGATGGTTTCAAAGGATTGGAATCCAACGAAACTGTTGATGTCAGGCGGGTGTTAGAGTCAGAATCTTTGTTAGTGGGGTACTTCGGAGGATGGAAAGGCAGGCGAACATCATCCATAGTGATGTCCTCGAATGGCTCATGAGGGCGAAAAAAAATGGACTCACCACGGGTGCACAGAACTGGTAGCTATGGAACATATAGACTCACATTGCTGCCCGAGTAGTCATCATGGACGCATTTAGCACCGGGTCAAAGTGCCAATGCATCACTAAGAACTCAACGAAAATCACCACCGTGCCCGATGCCGGCATCCTCTGAAGACGATACGAAAATGTAGGAGTGAGAAATACTAAATTTCTCAGTAGGATCGCGATTAGACAAACACAGTGTCATCGTCATCGTCCCAGCCACTTCGGGTTTAATATAAAAACAGTGGACAGATATCGATTCAATTTCAATAGTTTCAGAAAATGTAAATCCCGAAGCAGGTTACTTTTAACTTTATCATCATATCCATAGTGTCATACATAGGCATACATGCTAATATACATAATAAACATTCACAATGCACATAAGGAATATAATAACATGCATGACTATGCAACTCATTAACTTGACCATGGTCCTACTTAGACTTTCGTTTTTAGCACGTGCTTAACATTCTTTTACTTCCCTTTGAAATAGACTGCTTTTGGACATGAGCTCATTCCGTGACCGTTGTCATGCAATACTAACCAAATCAGACTAAGCCGATATTGGTTACCTCTAAGTTGGAGGGTCCTCCATGTCACCCTTGCCTCCCTCATAGAGGTTCCTTGTGGATCACCGTCTCTCACTTCCTGGAAGTGATCGAGGGGTCATGTCCCATTCTTTCATTTCTTATTATTATACTTTACATGTATAGTTCTTCTTTGACTAGACACATGCAATGATATGACTCAGTCCATAATTTTGACGAAAATCCGACAGCATAATGTTTAAACCGGAGCTTCCCCAAAATGCCAATCATCAACATTCAACCAACAGTTCATCATATCTATATCATATCATCATACTCATCATTCAATCATGAGACAAGCTCAATCAAACTCATCATTCATTATGCCACATGGCATCTTTCATACCTTAAAAGGGTTTATAGTTGTGTTATTCTTTGTGAAGAATATTATGAATCATCATATGGTTTCTCATGGTTACCCATGAGAGAATCACATAGTTAAGATATGTGTATGTGGTCTTTTAGTTACTTAGCTCTCATACGAAATTATTTTTTACCTTAGTTCATGTCTTATAGAACACTTATTCAAATTAATTAAGTTAAATGATTGTTTCCTTTCCTTGAGATAGTGCACTTAGTGATTCCTAGGTTCATGATATGTTCAGAGGCCCGAATCATACTTCTGTTCCTAAGGAGTTTGAGATCCCTCTAATCCTTGGGTCATGACAACACATAACCACATCATGAACCTAACAACACCATGTTCACTAATCACCAAGGGTGATTTTTAACTTATTCAACTTACAAAGTTTTAAGCTTGCATTAATAACATATCAAGGTTTTACCTTAAACATTATTAAAGTTATCATTCTTTATAAAGTAGTCGTAAAGTTTTATTCTTTATGAAAGTAAGTGCCTTTAACATTAAGCTCTTATCTTAAAGAATAGATCTTTATGAAATAATGATACAAGTCACTAGCTTTTAAATAAAAAGCCTTGTTTTTTATGAAAGTTGACTCATTTAATTATTCTAAGACCATCAAGGTCTCAACTTTATGAATTAAAGTTGTCTCTACATTAAAAAGGTTTCTGCTTTGCCAACTAGTGATATGAAACATTAACTTTAAGGCTAAAAGTCTTTATCTATATAAAAGTTAACACCTTTTTGCATTGTTTTGGTTCAAGATCTAAACTTTATGAATTAAATGTTACAAAACAACACTTTTATGACCTAAAGGTCTCATTGTTGATTAAAGTTTGAAACTTTATGAAAGGTCTTTTCTTTAAGGTTTGATTTCTAAAACATTAGTGACAAGATATCATTTCTCTAACTTAAAAAGGCTTATTATACCAAAAAGCTTAGATTTTTACATGTATTCTTGTCTTCAAAACAAAACAAAATAAAACTTTATGGAAGCTTCAAAGTTGCGCCACTTTTAAGGAATCAAGAAGCATACTTTTTAAAGTTTTAAGCTTTTATGATGTTCATAGTCTTATCTAATCATGAAAAACATAGAAAGGTACCAATCATCAACTCGTCATAAGGAAGAACTTTAAACAAGATACCATCAAGAACACTCCATAATAAGAACATATTTTTCCAAAAGTAGAAACATCAAGAACATATTTTTCTAAAAGTATAAACTTAAGAACACTTGAAGAACATCAAGAACATATTTTTCTAAAAGTAGAAACTTAAGAACACTTGAAGAATATCAAGAACATATTTTTCCAAAAAGGGAAACTTTTGCTCTTGATGAGCATGAATGATTTTCTCAAGTTTTGACTTAAAGATCTTGGTCATGAAAGAACCAAGCTCCAAGCTTTCTTGAGCAAACAAAATGAAAAAGATGAAGATCAATACCTCTTCTTGCAGATGGCGCAAAAACAAGAGAAGAGGAAGTGATGGTGGCGGTTTTACAAGGAGGAAAGAAAAGCACTCGAGATCTTATGAAAATGGAGGTTGTAGTGTTTAGATCTTGTCTTCAAAGACCAAAAGATGTGATCTTTGAAGAGCTTAGTGAGGAAGGTTTGGTTATGGAGGTGGAGAATGATGAAGAAGATGAAGAAAAAGAAGAGGAAATGTAGAGAAAGGTTAGAGAGTTTGAGAACTTTAGAGAGAGAATGAGAAGTTGAAAATAAAGTGAATGTGTGTGTGTTGTGTTATTGTGGCCATAACTTGTAACGGCATAGGAAGAGATATTTTTGCTTCACTTTGTGTTATCTTGTGTTAATTTGTGATTAAGGGGACAAATGGGATAATAGGGAGACAAAGTATAGTCAAACTCTTACATAAAGTAGTTTTATTTAATCCTTTTTGCTTTAGTGACATCACTCTTTATTTTATTGTCTAGTTGACTAAATTTGAATTTAATCATGTGATTAAGTGCTCATACAACTTAATTAAGATGATTAAGCAAGGATTAGTGATTAACACACAAGAACACAAGTAACAAAAATTAATCTTGCGATTAAGCTAGTTAAGGGTAATTAGAGATTATCTAATCTCGATTTAGCATTCTCTTGACTTTTCTCATCCACTCTTCGTTAACCACTTAATTAAGCCTTAATTTCATAATTTCTCATTAAGTGCCTAATTACTCAGGGTTACTGAGGTAATTTAGCACGACATAAAATTGAGGATGTTACATCGGGCACGTGGTGATCTATGTTGAGTTCTCGGTGTGGCGTTGGTGCTTTGACCCGGTGCTGAATGCCTTCGTGCTATCAGCTAGCACAGCAATGAGAGTCTACATCTTCCATGATCGCTAGTTTCAGACTCCCGTGATGAGCCCATTTTTTCGATCGCATCAGCCATTAGGCGAGGTTACTATGGATAACATCCATCCCTACTTTCAGCCACTGAAATACCCTACCGACGATGATAAGATTGACTCGGATACCCGTTTGACTACGATTGTCTCCTTGGATTCCAACCCCTCGAAGCCGTCTTATCTGAGCTACCATGTGGAGACCAACCCTTCTAAGCCCTTCTATTCGACCCATTCTGGGGGATCTCACCATTCAAGTTCGTCGCAGCCTTCGGTGATTCGTCTATCTTCTGATTCTTCTGCTTCATCTGCTAGCCCAGCTTCACCTCTGGTTCGCGGGCGTGGGTTCATTCGTACCAGCACTGTGCCCCATGGACGAGGACGTGCTCGAGGAGGAGGATGTGGTGGTGTCTCTCTCGGTGGATGTGGGAACAATTTCCTCCTGCTTGATGCTTGATGTGATGATTGCATGTAGAGATGAGTACGAGGATAGCCATTTTTGGTCATAGTTATAGGGTTATCGTTTTGTTGTGTGGCATGATTGGGTAGTAGGATTTCCTAATGTATTTCCTTTTATCATGTATTTGGTAGGTTTCTTGTGTAGGGCTGACATTAAATATCGGACCCATTATTATCTTATGTTTGACTTTGGTATGACTATTATCATATTATTATGGATGACCATGGAATGAATGTTATCTTTATCTAAAGTTGTGGTTATTCTTATTGTTTTATTTATGTTAAATGCGATGTATGTATGAGATAACGACGTTTGTGTTATATGTTCACAATGCGCTTATGGCTCTCGATTTCAAAAACGGTTTACTTGTCTTGTTCAAAAAAAATTTACCCCTATTTTCGTTAAAATGTAATTTCTAAAAGGTAATGTTAGTTCCACAAGGAAAAATAATAACTAGTAATTCCACAATATGACTTAAGCATAGAATGAAACTATTAGGGTGTTACATTTTGGTATCAGAGCAGTTCGTCCCTAAAGAGCCTGGGGATGGACTGACTATGCTTCTAAACATATGTGTTAGTCAAGTCATGCTTTGAGTCTCATCTATATGATGAGATGTAGGAATCAGATGTGCATGATCATCTGTTCTGAATGTGGTTAGTTGCTGGTTCACTCAACATAAATGTTGAGCCTAATTAACTCAATGTCTTCTGTCTTGTGTACCAGGAACTAATGGCTTCAGGAAGACGCGGTAAGCCCCGTAACGAGCCAGAAGGTCTCGAGGAAGTCATGGGGATGCTCCGTGAAATGGCTACTAACATGGGGGAGTAAGTTGCCACTGCTCATCACATGATGGAGCAAATAGAGCAAAAGGATGAAAAGAATCTCGAAGGGTACAATGGAAGAGCTGAGGTAAATCATGAGCACCTCAAGTTTGCTAAGTTCAAGAAGGCAAATCTGCCGAGCTTTAGAAGGACGTACAACCCCGATCGAGCTGATGAGTGGATCAAGGCCACTGAGAAGATTTTCACGCTGTTGGCCTATACCAAGGAGCAGAAGGTAGCTTTTGCTACCTATATATTGGAAACTGGTGCCGAGTTCTGGTGGGTAGGCGCAAAGAGGCTATTGGAAGGAGCCCAAACCCACATCACCTGGGAGATTTTCAAGAAGCACTTTTATGAGAAGTATTTTCCCACATCTGTGAGGAATGCGAAGGAGCTAGAGTTCATGAGTCTGCGACAAGGGACCATGAATATTGCTGAGTATACTGCTAAGCTCAAGGAATTATGCAAGTTCTCGATGATTTATCAAGGGAACCTGGATGAGTGTTAGAAATGTGTGAAGTTTGAAGGGGGATTACGTGAGGAGATATTGGCATCTGTAAGACCAATGGAGATCCGTGACTTTGCTGCACTCGTCAACAAGTGTCGTTTGGTAGAGGATTGCAACTGCAAGCTGTCGGTGATAAGGTCTGAAGCCTACAAGAAAAAGTTGGCACCGCAAGGGCAGAAGTTCAAGCCCCAACCTCGGAGGAAACCATTTCAAGGTAGAGGTTTCAAAGGAAAGCAACCATAGAAGCCTACTGGGAACCCACCCAAGCCGGCAAATGGTCAAGCATGCCCTAAGTATGGCAAATATCATGGAGGACGCCCTTGTTTAGCTAGCCAGAATGTGTGTTTCCAATGCGAAAAGCCTGGGCATATGGCAAGTGACTGCACTATCAAGCTATTGTCCCCTACTAACAAGCCCCAACACCAAGGAAGGGTCTTTGCCCTTAATGCTATGGAGGCCACTTAGTTCGATGATCTGATCCAAGGTAAGTGTGAGGTCAATGGTAGGACTTTAACTGTGCTGTATGATTCTAGAGTTATACACTCCTTTATTTCTCATGATTGTGTAAATAGATTGGGATTGTCTGTGTCTAAATTGCCTTATATGTTAATCGTTTCTACTCCTGCCGGGAAACCAATTAAGACTTATCATTGTTGCTCGAGTTGTCAATTCCAAATTGATGGTAGGTCTTTCGTAGCGAATTTGATTTGCTTGCCTTTGTCTAGTTTGGATTTGATTCTAGGCATGGATTGGCTTTCGGCTAACATGCTATGATAAATTGCTATGAAAAATCTATCATTCTCCCCCGTATACCTGTTAAGCCCGTGGAGCCTGTTAGTTTGTTTTTAAACTCTGTTAAGGTAGGAAGTAGTGAGTTAGGTGATTAGGGAGATGTTCTCTTTAGGGCAATTGAAGTGGAACTCGAGCAGGTATTGGATGAGATCCCCGTGTCCAAGGAATACCCCGATGTGTTTACTGATAACATACCTAAGTTTCCCCTGAAAAGGGAAATCGAGTTTCTATAGAATTAGTGCCGGGTATTGGGCCAATCTCTATAGTACCCTATAGGATGTTCCCAATGGAGTTGTCAGAATTGAAAGGACAATTAGAAGAATTGTTGGAGAAGAAGTTTGTAAGACCTAGCACCTCATCTTAGGGAGCCCCAATGTTATTTGTGAAAAAGAAGGATGGCAGTATAAGGTTGTGTGTGGATTATAGGCAATTAAACAAAGTGATTATTAAGAACAAGTATCCCTTGCCTAGGATAGATGACCTCATGGACCAACTGCAAGGTGCAGCTATATTCTGTAAGATTGATCTGAGATCTGGATATCATCAGATAAGGGTGAAGGAGGAGGATATACCCAAGACAGCTTTTAGGACAAGGTATGCGCATTATGAGTTTACGATGATGTCGTTTGGATTGACTAATGCCCCTACTATTTTTATAGATTATATGAACAGGATCTTTAGACCCTATTTGGACAAGTTTGTAGTTGTTTTCATAGATGATATTCTCATCTATTCGAGAACAAAGGAGGAACATGAGGAACATTTGAGGGTTATGTTAAGGATTTTGAGGGAAAAGAAGCTTTATGCCAAGTTATCTAAGTGTGAATTCTGGATAGAGAAAGTAAAGTTCTTAGGGCATGTGGTGTCACAAGGGAGTATTACTGTGGATCCAAGTAAGATTGAGACTGTGATGAATTAGGAGAAGCCAACCTCAATGACTGAGATAAGGAGTTTCTTGGACTTAGCCGGTTACTACCGCAGGTTTATAAAAGGATTTTCCCAGATATCTTTACCCTTAACTAAGTTGACAAGGAAGGATGCCCCGTTTGTGTGGATGATGGATTGTTCAAGAGGTAAAGGGTAAGTTAACCTCAACCCCAGTATTAGTTTTGCCGAACCCTAGTGGATCGTTTGAGCTTTACTATGATGCCTCTGGGAGAGGTTTAGGTTGTGTCTTGATGCAGAATAGGAACATGGTGACTTATACCTCTAGATAGTTGAAGCCTCATGAAGTGAACTACCCAACCCATGACTTAGAATTAGCGGCTGTAGTGTTTGCCCTAAAGATATGGAGGCATTATCTATATGGGGTGAGGTTCGAGCTGTTCTTTGATCATAAGAGTTTGAAGTATCTCTTTGATCAAAAGGAGTTGAATATAAGGCAAAGGAGATGGATGGAGTTTTTGAAGGATTATGATTTTGGGTTGAACTATCATCCTGGGAAAGCCAATGTGGTGGCTGACGCATTAAGTCAGAAATCCTTGCATGCGTCATGGATGATGGTCAAGGAGGATGAGCTAGTAAGGAGCTTTAGAGACCTTAACCTTGGAGTTATGTTGACCCCCCATAGTTTAAGATTGAATCAGCTAAGGGTGATGAGCGATTTCAAAAGTCAAATTGCTCAAGTCCAAGGCGAGGAAGAGGAGTTCTTGAAAACCCTAACATTGGTGAAAGAAGGAAAGTTGAAGGGTTTTGTGCAAGGTACAGATGGACTATAGAAATTTGAAGGAAGAGTCTGTGTACTTAGAAGTGGTGAACTCCAAAGAAGGATTTTGGAGGAGGCTCATAAGAGCCATTTCACTATACACCCCAATGTGACAAAGATGTATCAAGACGTTAAGAAGATGTTCTGGTGGCCAGGATTGAAAAGGGATGTTGCAGAATTAGTAGGCAAGTGTTTAGTCTGCCAGAAAGTAGAGATTGAGCACCAAAAGCCCTCTGGTATGTTGCAACCATTGGAGATCCCAGAATGGAAATGAGAAAGTATCTCTATGGACTTCGTGATGGGTTTACCCAAAATGCAAGCTAGTTTTGATGCGATATGGGTAATTATTGATAGATTAACTAAGTCTACTTACTTTTTGCCCATTCGAGCTACTTATCCTTTGGAAAAGTTAGTCCAACTGTATGTTCAAGAGATAGTAAGACTGCACAACATACCTTCAACCATAATCTCAGATAGGGACCCAAGGTTTACCTCTAGATTCTGGGGAGCTTTGCAAAAGGCATTTGGGATGAAGCTTTGCCTAAGTACAGCTTATCATCCCCAGACAGATGGACAGTCGGAGAGGACTATCCAAACATTGGAGGATATGTTGAGAGCCTATGTGCTAAACAATCGAGGAAGTTGGGACAAATACTTACCTTTGATTGAGTTTGCCTATAACAATAGCCATCATGCAAGTATTGGTATGGCACCCTATGAAGCTTTGTATGGAAGGAAATGCCAATCTTCGCTATGTTGGTTTGAACCGAGTGAATAAAACCTATTAGGACCTAATCTTGTGAGGCAGACCACAGAGCAAGTCAGAAGGATTAGGGACAGAATTCTTATAGCCCAGAGCTATCAAAAGAGTTATGCGGATAAGAGGAGGAAGCCTCTAGAATTCCAAGAAGGAGAACATGTGTTCCTGAACATCACTCCTACGACCGACATAAATAGAGCCATGAAGGACAAAAAGTTAAGCCCCTGTTTCCTTGGCCCTTTTCAAATTTTAAAATGTATTGGCTCAGTTGCTTACCAAATGGCCTTACCTCCAAATTTGTCAAACCTTCATGATGATTTTCATGTGTCCCAATTGAGAAAATACCATTCCGATCCTAGTCATCTACTCGAGCTTGAAAGTGTACAGTTAAGGGAGGACCTAACTTTTAATCTACCACCGTCTCGGATTGCAGATCATGGGGCAAAATAGCTAAGGAATAAGACGGTACCCTTGGTCAAGGTGGCTTGGGGTAGAGGAAATATGGAAGAGTATACGTGGGAGCTGGAGTCCGAAATGAAGAAGGAGTATCCAAATTTGTTTACAGGTAATGAATTTTGAGGGCAACATTCTTTTTAAAGGTGAAGAGAAATATAACATCCTCAATTTTATGTCGTGCTAAATTACCTCAGTAACCCTAAATAATTAGGCACTTAATGAGAAATTATGAGATTAAAGCTTAATTAAGTGGTTAACGAAGAGTTTAGGAGTTAACTCAAATGAGAAAAGTCAAAAGAATGCTTAATCAAGATTAGATAATCTTTAATTAAGCAAGTCAAAGCCTTTATGGCTTAATTAAGCACTAATCGCCCTTAATTAGCTTAATCGAGTTTGATTAATGTTAATTAAGCTTAATCGCAAGATTAATTTTTGTTAATATATTCTTGTGTATTAATCACTAATCCTTGCTTAATCATCTTCATTAAGTTGTATAAGCACTTAATCACATGATTAAATTCAAATTTAGTCAACTAGACAATAAAGTAAAGAGTGATGTCATAAAAGCATAAAACATTAGACAAGACTGATTTATGTAAGAGTTTGGCCATGCTTTGTTCTCCCATCATCCATTTTGTCCCCCTAAACCTTAATTAACACAAAATATCTCCCCCCACCCACTTGAAACTCACGGCCACTTCATGCACACACACACACATTCACTTTATTTTCAATTTCTCATTCCCTCTCTAAAGTTCTCAAAGTCTCTAACCTCTCTCTACATTTCCTCTTCTTCTTCTTCATCTTCTTCATCCTTCTCCACCACCGCCACCAAAACCACTCACTAAGCCCTTCAAAGATCATATCTTTGGTCTTTGAAGACAAGATCTAAACACTACAACCTCCATTTTTATAAGAACTCAAGAGCTTCTCCTTCCTCCAAGCCAAAACTGCCACCATCATCACAAGAGGAGCCATCATCTTCTTCTTCCTCTTCTCTTGTTTTTGTGCCATCTTCAAGAAGAGGTAGTGATCTTCATCTTTTATTTTGTTTACTCAAGGAAGCTTGAAACTTAGTTCTCTCCATGACCAAGATCTTTGAGTGAGAACTTGAGAAAATCTTTCATGCTCTCCATGAGCAAAAGTTTCTATTTTTGGTTAAATATGTTCTTGATGTTCTTCAAGTGTTCTTAAGTTCCTACTTCTAGAAAAATATGTTCTTGATGGTATCTTGCTTAAAGTTGTTCCTTTTCTTATGATAAGTTGCTGATTAGAAAAGCTTCATCTTTTTATGTTTTCATGATTTGATAAGACTATGAACATTCTAAAAGCTTTAAACTTTAAGACGTTTGCTTCTTGATACACAAAAAGTGGCGGAAGTTTTAGTGCCATCATAAAGTCTTCTTTTGTTTTGTTTTGAAGACAAGAATACATGTAAAAGTCTAAGCTTTTTGGTATAATAAGCCTTTTTGAGTTAGAAAAATGATATCTTGTCACTAATGTCTTAGAAATGAAACCTTAAAGAAAAGATCTTTTATAAAGTTTCAAATTTTAATCAAGAATGAGACCTTTAAGTCATAAAAGTGTTGTTTTGTAACATTTAATTCATAAAGTTTAGATTTTGAACGAAAACAATGCAAAAAGGTGTTAACTTTTATAAAGATCAAGACTTTTTAGCCTTAAAGTTAATGTTTCATATCACTAGTTGATAAAGTAGGAATCTTTTTAATGTAGAGACAACTTTAAGTCATAAAGTTGAGACCTTGATAGTCTTAGAATAATTAAATGAGTCAACTTTCATAAAGAACAAGACCTTTTAGTTGAAAAGCTAGTAACTTGTATTACTATTATATAAAGATCTAATTTTTAAGACGAGCTTAATTTTAGGGGCACTTACTTTCATTAAGAATGAAACTTTATACTACTTTATAAGAATGATAACCTTAATAATGTTTAAGGTAAAACCTTGATATGTTAATAATGAAAGCTTGAAACTTTGTAACTTAGTTAAGTTAAAAATCACGTTTGGTATTTAGTGAACATGGTGTTGTTGGGTTCATGATGTGGTTATACGTTGTCATGACCCAAGGATTAGAGGGATCTCGAACTCCTTGGGAACAAAAGTACGATTAGGGCCTCTGAGCATACCATGAACCTAGGAATCACTAAGTGCACTATCTCAAGGAAAGGAAACAATCACTTAACTTAATCAATTTCAACAAGTGTTCCATAAGACATGAACTTAAGTAAAGAATAATTTCATACGAGAAGTAAGTAACTAAAAGACCACGTACACATATCTTAACTATGTGATTCTCTCATGGGTAACCATGAGAAATCATATGATGATTCACAATATTCTTCACAAAGAATAATGCAACTATAAACCCCTTGAGGGCATGAATGTGTGATGCCATGCGGTGTGATAAATGATGAGTTTGATTGAGCTTTGTCTCATGATTGAATGATGAGTATGATGATATGATATAGATATGATGAACTATTGATTGAAAGTTGATGATTGGCATTTTGGGGAAGCTCCGGTCTAGCTGTTATGCAGCCAGGTTTCCGTAAAAATTTTGGACTTAGTTATATCATTGCATGTGTCTAGTCAAAAAAGAAGTATGCATATAAAGTATAATGATAAGAAAAGAAATCATGGGATATGACCCCTCGATCACTTCCGGGAAGTGAAAGACGGTAATCCACAAGGAACCTCTATGAGGGAGGCAAGAGTGACATGGAGGACCATCCAACTTAGAGGTAACCAATATCGGCTTAGTCTGATATGGTTAGTACTGGGTGATGATGGTCACAGAATGAGCTCATGTCCAAAAGCAGTCTATTTCAAAGGAAAGTAAAAGAATATTAAGCACGTGCTAAAATTGAAAGTCAAAGTAGGACCATGGCCGAGTTAATGAGTTGCATAGTCATGCATGTTATTACATTCCTTATGTGTGTTATGAATGTGTATTATGTACATTAGCATGTATGCCTATGTATGACACTATGGATATGATGATAAAGTTAAAAGTAACCTACTTCAGGATTTACATTTTCTGTAACTATTAAAATTGAATCGATATCTATCCACTGTTTTTATATTAAACCCGAAGTAGCTGGGACGATGAAGATGACACTGTGTTTGTCTAGTTGCGATCCTACTAAGAAATTTGATATTTCTCACTCCTACATTTTCTGTGTTGTCTTCAGAGGATGTCGATGTCGGGCACGGTGGTGATCTATGTTGAGTTCCCGGGGTAGCGTTGGCACTTTGACCCAATGCTAAACGCCTCTGTGCTATCGACGAGTGTAGCGATGAGGGTCTACATCTTCCACAACCGCTAATTTCAGACTCCCGTGATGAGGCCATTTTTCCAACCGCATCAGCCATTTGGTGAGGTTACTATGGATGACATCTACCCCTACTTTCAGCCACCGAGATACCCTATCGACGATGACGAGACTGACTCGGATACTCGTTTGACTCCGATTGTCTCCTTGGATTCCGACCCTTCGGAGCCATCTTATCCGAGCTACCATGTGGAGACCGACCCTTCTGAGCCCTTCTATCTACCTGTTCTGTGGGATCTCATCATTCGGGTTTGCCGCAGCCTTCAGTGATTCGTCTATCTTTTGACTCTTCTGGTTCTGGCCCAGCTTCACCCCCGGTTTGCGGTCATGGGTTTATTCGTGCCCGCACTGTGCCCCATGGACGAGGACATGCTTGAGGAGGAGGATGTGGTGGTGTCTCTCCCAATGGATATGGGAACGGTTTCCACCCGCTTGATGCTTGATGAGACGATTGGATGTGAAGATAAGTACGAGGATAGCCCTTTTTGGTCATAGTTATAGGGTTATCGTTTTGTTGTATGGCATGCTTAGGTAGTAGGATTTCCTGATGTATTTCCTTTTATCATGTATTTGGTAGGTTTCTTATGTAGGGCCGACGATAAATATTGGACCCATTATTATCTTATGTATGACTTTGATATGACTATTATCATATTGTTATGGATGGCCATGGAATGAATATTATCTTTATCTAAAGTTGTGATTATTCTTATTGCTTCTATTTATGTTAAATGCGATGTATGTATGAGATAGCAACGTTTGTGTTATATGTTCACAATGCGCTTATGGCTCTCGATTTCAAAAACGGTTTACTCATCTTGTTCAAAAAAAATTTACCCCTATTTTCATTAAAAAGTAATTTCTAAAAGTTAATGTTAGTTCCGCGAGCAAAAGTAACAACTAGTAATTCCACAATATGACTTAAGCATAGAATGGAGCTATTAGGGTGTTACATCAGTATCTCAAAATTACCCAAGCAAATCAAATTAGCAAGGCCCTAAGCCAAGTTAAACAAAATATACATATAGTCATCCCAAAAGAAAGTAAACTGATATGAGAGTTTCTACAATATGCTAAACAGGCTGCTGGGGAAAATAGGAAGTCTGAAGCTACTGTGGGCTACTAACACTAGAGAGTCCAAGATAGGATCACAGTGCCAGGTCCACTGAGGTACCTCTATGAAGATTACTGTGGTCACCATTTGCTACATCTAAGGATGACATAGGAACACATAGGGATGATAAATAGAGTATTTCTCAGTAGGGACTCCTAACTAAGCATACAACTAACGTTGTCATTGCCTCAGCCACTTCGATTTATTTAATAAAATCAGTGAACTAGTATAAATAAAGTAAAGGTTTATTTTAATAACTTTTGAAAACATAACTCCAAAGTGGGTACATTTTATTCAATCACTTAAGTCAAGACTCTAAAACATAATAACATTGATAAGATATTAAATCATTGCTTCATTGTCATCATGGAATGAATGTGATGCAATTCTCGTGATGGATGCTTATGTTCTTTATTCCTTTGCCATTAAGGCCTTTCTCTTAGCATGTGCTTTTCTTATTATTACATGTCCTTGGATAAATTATCCTAGGATGTGAGCTCGCTCTTTGACCATCGTCACACATTACTATCTAAATTAGACTCTAGCTGGAAATGGGATCTCATACCTCTTACACTTGGAGGGATCTATCTTGGCCGCATGCCTCCAAGGTAGTAGGGTACCTTGGTGGGTCACCTTCCCTTACCTCACCTTCGCTTACCAAATGATCATGCCCAATTATCTTATCTTCGTGGATCACCTTCCCTTATCGAAGGATCACTTCCAAGTCTCAATTAGGATCGCCTTCCCTTATCAAAGGGTCACATCCAATTATCTTATCTTTGTGGATCACTTTCCCTTACTAAAGGATCACTTCTGAGCTTAAGATCGCCTTCCCTTCCTGAAGGGTCATTTCCAAGTCTTAATTTACTTTAATATATAATATTCTTTAAAATAGAGTTCATGATTCATGATACAATCTTCTCTAATTTCATGCACTTATGCATTCTAATGCAACTCATGAAAGAGGTTTTCTGGCAAAAATTTAGTAGCATAATAGCTGTATCAGGAGCAATCCAAAAATTGAAAAACACTAATAAATAGCCAGCAATTTCCCAATGATAATCATAACATCAATAACAACTCATTATTTCATAATTCCAACACATCCTTTACCACAAATACAGTCATCACTATCATAAGGTATAAATGAAGCAATCAAGGTAAAATCATCAAATTCCCAAGAGTCAAGAGTAGAAAGACGTACCTTGGTTTTCATTCCTTGGCCTCATTGGCCACAAACAATCATTGAATAATTCCATTCCAAGTGGTTTACCACCATCATATTCACTTCATATTCAAATGAATATGTAACATAACACTTTTTCTAAGTAATCTTGGCTTCAAGGTTTGAGTTTTGTTTAAAGGAGGTTACTTTAAACTTGTTAATGTTTTAATCACAATTAAATTTAGATTCCAAGTCTTTTAACCCATGCTAAGGAAATAGTCTAATATCTCTTTTTGGCCTAATCTTAGTAACACACCTTTTTCTTGCTATTTACACCTCTAGACCGACTCCAAACCTTCTTAAACTTACCTCACATGATCATATATGGTCCAAGTCACTTAAATTCACTAGAATAACTTTGAATACCTCACTAAAACATGGAACTTGAACCCTTAAGCACAAGGCCGAAAATAACTTCTTGAACCAGGGAACTTGATTAGTTACCTCTCAAACCTTCCATAATTTACTTTAAACCAATTCTAACCATTCAAGGAGATTTCTAAGGTCTATATGACGTAAATGATCAAGCCTAAAATCAGTTTTGCTATCCATTGAGGGATAGGAGCCGAAATCCACCTTTCTAGTGGCCTATTAGAACTAGTTTTGGTCCAAAATTATTTCTACTCATTCCTTCGCCAAACCAATACTCAAGGACAATTTTAGACTCCATACATCATGTATTTTAAGTGGTAAAATTAGATTGCACTTATTCTGTAACATCCCTACTTTCGTAAACAGAATGTAATAGAAACTTTGAATTATTTTCCTTAGGTAGTGTGAGAATTTATCAGGCAGTATTATGCCATAATGATCTTCACACTTAGAATTATAGGGTAGCGTAACACTGCCGTTGAAAATATGGCACTGTCATATGTTAAAAATTAAGAAATAACAAAAGTGCCCCTGTAAATTTTTATTAATTGCAGTGATGCCCAAAATTTTTAGAAATTATATTTTGATCCCAAAGACTTATTCCCACAATAACCCTAGAAATTTTCATGAAATGACTTTTATATCCCTACATTTGTAGAATTAGTAGAATAGGATTTTAAACAGAGCAGAATCACATAGTGAAACCATAGAAGTGCACCCCACCAGCTGCATCGCTATCCTCCATTTCTTCTTCTTCTTCTTCATTTCTTTCCTTACCTCCATGACCAAGAGCTCCAAGCTCAAGATTGGAAGCCTTCTTGATCTCAAATTCCCTTGCTTCTTTTATGAAAATTAATCCTCATCCTCTCCTCTACAAAATTCCTCTAATAATTTCATGATTTAGCATCAAGTTGTGTCCCTCCACCACCATTTATGGCGCTACCATGTGTAACATCCTCAATTTCATGTCGTGCTAAATTATCTTAGTAACCCTGAGTAATTAGGCACTTAATGAGAAATTTTGAGATTAGGGCTTAATTAAGGGGTTGACTTGGATGAGAAGGGTCAAGAGAATGCTCAATCGAGATTAGATAATCTCTAATTAAGTAAATCAGAGCCCTTACAGCTTAATTAAGCACTAATCACCTTTAATTAGCCTAATCGGGTTTAATTAAGGTTAATTAAGCTTAATCGCAAGATTTATTTTTGCTAATCGAGTTCTTGTGTGTTAATCACTAATCCTTGCTTAATCATCTTAATTAAGTTGTATGAGCACTTAATCACATGATTAAATTCAAATTTAGTCAACTAGACAATAAAGTAAAGAGTGATGTCATAAAAGCATAAAGCATTAGACAAGAGTGCTTTATGTAAGAGTTTGACCATGTTTTGTCTCCCCATCATCCACTTTGCCCCCTTAATCACTAATTAACACAAAATTAAGCAAAATATCTCACTCTCCCTCCCTTAATGTAGGACGCCACTTTCACACACACACAGACACACACACTCACATTTTCATTTTCACTCATCCTATTCTCTCTCTTCAAGCCAAATTCTCTAACTTATCTCTAAACACTTCTTCATCTTTTTCATCTTCCTCTTCCTTTCTCCACCACCACCACCCTAAACCACTCACTTAGCCCTTCAAAGACCTCATCTTTGGGTCTTTGGAGACAAGATCAAAACACTACAACCTCCATTTCCACAAGATTTCAAGAGCTTCTCCTTCCTTCTTGCAAAACTGCCATCTTCATCATCAAGAGGAGTCATCATCTTCTTCTTCCACTTCTCTTGTTTTGCGCCATCTTCAAGAAAGGTAGTGATCTTCATCTTTTTCATTTTGTTCACTCAAGAAAGCTTGGAGCTTGGTTCTTTCATGACCAAGATTTCTAAGTGAAAGCTTGAGAAGATCCTTCATGCTCTTCAAGAGCCAAAGTTTTCATTTTTAGTAAAATATGTCCTTGATGTTCTTCATGTGTTCTTACGTTTCCTCTTTTGGAAAAATATGTTATTGATGTTCTTCATATGTTCTTAAGTTTCCTCTTTTGGAAAAATATGTTCTTGATGTTCTTCATGTGTTCTTAAGTTTCCTCTTTTGTTGGTAGCTTGCTTAAAGTTGTTCTTTCCTTTTTATGATGAGCTGATGACTAGAAAAGCTCCACCTTTTTATGTTCCCATGATTTGATAAGACTTTGAACATTCTAAAAGCTTAAAACTTTAAAAAGTTTGCTTCTTGACACACTTAAAGTGGCGCAAGTTTTAGTGCCATCATAAAGTTTTCTTTTGTTTTGTTTTGAAGACAAGAATGTATGTAAAAGTCTAAGCTTTTTGGCATAATAAGCGTTTTTGAGTTAGAAAATGATATCTTGTCACTTTATGTCTTAGAAATCAAACCTTAAAGAAAAGACCTTTTATAAAGTTTCAAACTTTAATCAAGAATGAGACCTTTAAGTCATAAAAGTGTTGTTTTATAACAATTAATTCATAAAGTTTAGATCTTGAACCAAAACAATGCTTAAAGGTGAGAGCTCCTATAGAAATTAAGACTTTTTAACCTTAAAGTTAATGTTTCATGTCACTAGTTGATAAAGTAGGGACCTTTTTATGTAAAGACAACTTTAAGTCATAAAGTTGAGACCTTAATGGTCTTAGAATAATTAAATGAGTCAACTTTATAAAAACAAGACTTTTAGTGGAAAAGCTAGTAACTTGCATCGTTATTTCATAAAGATCTAATCTTTAAGATAAAAGCTTGAAGCTTTGTAACTTGGTTAAGTTAAAAATCACCCTTGATGTTTAGTGAACATGGTGTTGTTGGGTTCATGATATGGTTATGCGTTGTCATGACCCAAGGATTAGAGGGATCTGGAATTCCTTGGGAACAGAAGTATGATTAAGGCCTCTGAGCATACCATGAACCTAGGAATCACTAAATGCACTATATCGAGGAAAGGAAACAATCACTTAACTTAACTAAATTTGAATAAGTGTTCCATAAGACATGAATTCAAGTAAAGAATAATTTCAGGCGAGAGCTAAGTAACTAAAAGACCATATACACATATCTTAACTGCGTGATACTCTCATAGGTAACCATGGGAAATCATGTGATGATTCATAATATTCTTCACAAAGAATAACACAACTATAAACCCCTTTAGGGTATGAATGTGTGATGCCATACGGCATGATGAATGACAAGTTGGGTTGAGCATTGTCTCATGATTAGATGATGAGTGTGATGATATGGTGAACTATTGGTTGAATGTTGATGATTGGCATTTTGGGGAAGCTCCGGTCTAGCCGTTATGCTGCCGGATTTCCGTCAAAATTATGGACTTAGTCATATCATTGCATGTGTCTAGTCAAAGAAGTGTTATGCATGTAAAGTATAAAGATAAGAAAAGAAGCAATGGGACATGACCCTTCAATCACTTTGGTAAGGGAAGTGAGCAACGGCGATCCACAAAGACACAAGGAACCTCTATGAGGGAGGCAAGGGTGACATGGAGGACCCTCCAACTTAGAGGTAACCAATATCGGCTTAGTCTAATTTGGTTAGTACTACGTGACGACGGTCACGGAATGAGTTCATGTCCAAAAGCAGTCTATTTCAAAGGAAAGTAAAGAATGTTAAGCATGTGCTAAAAAGGAAAGTTAATTCAAAAGTATAACCATGGTTAAATTGATGATGATGCATGTCCTTGCATGTACTTATGTTGCCCATTTGCATTATGAATGTTTACTCTATCTTTCAGTATGTATGTTAGATTATGATGATGTAGTATGACGTTAAGTTTAAAAGCAACCCGCTTCGGGGTCTAAGTTTTCAAAACCATTAAAATTTGAACTTATATCTGTCCACTATTTTTATAATTAAACCCGAAGTGGCTGGGACGATGACGATGACATTGTGTTTGTCTAGTCACGATCCTACCGAGAAATTTAGTATTTCTCATTCCTACGTTTTCCCGTGTCATCTTCAGAGGATGTCGACGTCGGGCACGATGGTGATCTACATTGAGTTCCTGGTGTGGCGTTGGCGCTTTGACCCGGTGCTGAACGCCTCTACGCTGTTGGCGAGCGCAGCAATGAGGGTCTACATCTTCCACGACCGCCAATTTTAGACTCCCGTGATGAGCCCATTTTCCCGACTGCATCAGCCATTCGGCGAGGTTACTATGGATGACATCCACCCTTACTTTCAGCCACCGAGATACCCCACCGATGATGATGAGACTAACTCGGATACCCGTTTGACTCCGACTGTTTCATTGGATTCCGACCCCTCGGAGCCATCTTATCCGAGCTTCCATGTGGAGACTGATCCGTCTGAGCCCCTCTATCCGACTCATTTTGGGGGATCTCACCGTTCGGGTTCGTCGCAGCCTTCGGTGATTCGTCTATCTTTTGATTCTTCTGCTGCATCTGCTGGCCCAGCTTCACCCCCGGTTCACGGGCGTGGGTTCATTCATACCCGCGCTATGCCCCGTGGGCGAGGACGTGCCCGAGGAGGGGGACGTGGCGGCACTTCTCCTGGTGGATATGGGAACGGTTTCCTCCCGCCAGATGCTTGATGTGACGACTGTATGTGGAGCCGAGCACGAGGATAGCCCCCTTTTGGTCGTAGTTATAGGGTTATCATTCTGTTGTATGGCATGCTTGGGTAGTAGAATTTTCTGATGTATTTCCTTTTGTTATGTATTGGTAGGCTTCTTGTGTAGGGCCGACAATAGATATCGGACCCATTATTATCTTATGTATGACTCTGGTATGACTATTATTGTATTATCATGGATGGTCGTGGAATGAATGTTACCTTTATCAAAGAATTGTGGTTACTCTTATGGTTTCTATGCTTGTTAAATGCGATGTATGTATGGGATAGCGGTGTTACTTTATATGTTCACGATGCGCTCATGGCTCTCGATTTCAAAAATGGTTCACTTGTTTTGTAGAAAAATTTTACCCCTATTTTCGGTACAAAGTAATTTCTAAAAGGTAATGTTAGTTCCGCGAGCAAAAGTAACAACTAGTAATTCCACAATATGACTTAAGCATAGAATGGAACTACAAGGGTGTTACACCATGAGAGGGGAAAAAGGTTGGGATGTTGCTCTTGCCTTCCTTGCATCCATGGTTTCAAGGATTTTGAGGTAGGTAGCTCAAATCCTTAGTTATTTGATATATCATGTGACTATGTGGCTGCTGTGTTCCTCTCATGCCATGCTTGCATGATAGTGTTTTGATGTTTTTCTAGTGATATGAGATGAGGAAACTTAGTTTAAGTTGAGGAATTTATCAAAAACTCAAAAATGAGCTAAGCAGAATCTGTTTTTGTGAGAAAACACTACGGCATCCGTATCGGCAGAGTATACAGATCCGTCTACAGCCGTAAAACATGGATAAATATATTTTTATATGAAACTAAACATTCAGGACTTTCCATAAATATAAATTATAAGGTCATTGGATTAGTATTGAGTGAGTTATGAATTTTTGAAGTTTGACCTAGAATCCTAGATTCCCATCTGGGCAGTGTGAGTTGAGAGGGGTGTAACTCATCCTACACAACTCTAAATTGAGTGAAACCAATGCTGTTTGAAAGCTAACATATAAGAAATATCCCATAAAAATTTCAAAGTCAGATTTGTTGCCAATTATTCCCAGCACATCAATGAATTTACCCTAAGTTCAAACCGGACTAGAATAAGGCAGTCCAGTAGTGTCAAGTAACAGGGCTTATATCTCAAAATATACTCATGAAAATGATATGTAACTTCTTTCATTTGAAAGCTTGTTCTATTAGCTTTAAATTGATATAAATTTTGTATGATTTCACCTAGGTTTCTATTTTTAGTGAATTTTCACTTACAAAGGTGCATTTTTAGCTAAGTACAGGGCAGTCTGAGGCAAAATACTAATAACTTGAGTTATACAAATCAAAATGAGATGGGACCAAAAGGGTTGGAAACTAGACACATAGAGCTATGACATATCCAAAAGTCAGGTTTAAATGAGTTGAATTGGACTAAAGGTGGATTATACAAAATTTGGGTAGAACTAAATAGAATTGGCAGAAATGACCAAATTGATGGCTTCACAAGTATTAGTGTACATATAAGGCTTGGGCTGAAGGTTGCAAATTCTACATTGATAGATATGTTAGATTGATTATACTGCTATGATTGATTTGTCTGTGGGAGCTGGCACTATCCATGGGGGAGCAAGTCTGATCTGTTATGCTGCCAAAATTTTGGCAGGAATATGTGAATTATATGAATGTTATAAACATTTATATGTTATGCTCATAAGATTCATATATGCAAGAATGATTTAAGTAAGATATGAAGTTATGAGAACTTATGCTATGGGTGATTATGCTTTGAGTATAGTTACATTTACATGTCATGTTCATGTATGTTATGCATGCAAGCATAATTAGAATATATAATATGAGAAGTAAGGTGTGAGACATATCCATGAATGCGCAAAGCATCTGCATACATGACAAGATATGGAAAGGAAAAGATAATAAGAACTTGCAAGAGGTACGTATTAAGCTACTACATGAGACATGGTGTAGACCCAGCTAACGTGGGCCAGAGCGGTACTGTCTAAGACTTAGGCCAACCCTTGACTAGAATTAATGGGAATAGACCGGTGTGAGGGTTGGGGAAAGTAAACCCGTCACTCATATATAGGTACAAACTCAGACCTGACAAGCAGGCTATTACCCAAGGGTAAGAAAGGCCATTTACCTCCGGGGGACCAAGTACAGAAGAGCAAGGTTAAGTTGCAAGTTAAAGAAAGATACGAATTAAGTCAAGTGCACTTGCATGCAGTCAAGTATAAGCATCTATATGTGCATCTTCAATTATCTCACTAAGCCATAGTGTTATTATGATTCTTGTTGAAGCATATTATACTATTCGTATTTCTATGTCTGTCATCTGATATGGCAAGTGGTTGGTAAAATATAACCCACTTTGAGAAAGGTGTTTTCAACTGAAAATTGAACCACTATTTGCGTATATGTGCTCATACTTTCATAATAAACCGAAGCAACTGGAATGTTTATGATGACATTGTAAGAGTGATGGTTTGAGTTTACCTACTGAGAACCTTAGGTTCTCATTGCTTGCTTGTATGTTTTTCTTTTCTGTAAACATTCCAGTACCCAAGTTGGAAATCAAGTGCGAGGCGGAGTACGGGGACATTTACTGAGCAAGTCTCGGGCGCAAACCAGACCAAAAGACTGTTGAAACTAGCTAACGACTAGTTGGAAGCAAATGCTATGCATTATGTTAGTCACAATTTCTTTTAAATTGTAATTATTTTATTCTCTATGTATCAGAGACGATGAAGTTTATGAACTATTAGTCAGTAATAAAGTGTACAGTTAAAGGGTCATGTATTATATTTTCCATATTTTAAAAATTTCTTAGCACAGTGACAACCTTTTAATATAACTCCTTGACTCGAGCATGGCTTATATGATAGAGGTTGCTACATCAACTACCAAGCTTCATAAACTTTCACAAATCCCTTCCAACAGCTCTCATTTTCATACTTCTCATTCAGCTGACTTCTCTCCCTTCATTCTTGTAATGTCCAAAAACTTTCGTTAACCTTAAACTAATTTGCTCGATTTTACCGAATAAGCAAGATTTGTTCGGTTTTATCGAATGAGTGAGATTAATTAGAAATTTCTTAAGTAATTCTCTAAGGACAATTGAATACCAATTAGAAATATTAAAATTTAGAATATTTGACTTGAAACATAGGAGATTTCATTGGAATTTTAGCAAAATCATTTTACCGATTTAAAGGAAATCGGCAGGATTTTGGTAAATTAAATTGTTGGGATCGAACCAATAGAAATTATACTATAAAAATCCCTGAATCAAGTGGCCAAGAATCAGCCACTTCCTCCCTTAAATGCGGCGCCACTTGTGTGATGAGGGAGAGAAGAAACTTGGAGCAACCCTCACCACTTAAGCACCATCCAATCATCTTCATTCCATTTTCAACAAACACATAAATTCCATCCTTCTCCCATGAATATTTTTGGCCTCCCCACAAATAGATGCAGACCAGTCTCATTTTCCCACTCTCCTTCATTTTCTTCCACTTCCTCTCATCCCCAAGCTCAAGCTCCAACCATCAACTTCACTCCAAGATCAAGTTCCACCAAGATTTCACACTATCAAGGTAGGAATTTCAACTTTCTCCTTCTTTTCTTTGATTTGGGGTAGCCTAGGGTCCTTTGTTCATCCATGATTCGGATGTTGTGAGGGGTGGAGATGATGAATTAGGATTGTTTTAAGGTTTATATGTGAGTTTGAATTGAAGATTTGATAGATTGATTTAAGGAAAACATGAATTCAAGAAGAATTCAAGAAACTGTTAGGGTTTTCCCCTCAATGATCTGTATGGCAGAGTATACGGCTCCATCTACAACCATTTAAATTTGATGAATCCATTTTTAGATGAAACTAGACATTCAAAGCTTTCCATACATATAAATTATAAGGTCATTGGATTAGTATTGTGTGAGTTATGAATTTTGAAGTTTGACCTAGAAATTTGGGTTTCCTACTGAGCAGTGCATGTTGAGAGGGATGTAGGTCATCCCGAACACATTTAAATTAAATGAAATTAGTCTTGTTTAAAAGCTAACATCTAAGAGAACATCCTATAACAATTTTAGGATTTTATATTCTCCAATTGCTCCCAATGATTCAATAAATTTGCCTTAAGTCCAAACTAGACTTATATAGGGCAGTCCAAAATGATCATTTTTCGAAGCTTATATCTCAAGCTCTACTTAGGCAAATGAGATACAACTTGTGGGAAATGAAAGCTTATCCTGTTATCTTTAATTTGGTATAGGTTTCGTGCAATTTGACTTAGATTTCGAATTTAGGTGGATTTTTACTCTTAAGGGTGCGTTTCTAGCTAGTGATAGAATTGGCCAAGGTAGAATTTAATTATCTTGAGCTACACACATCAAAATGAGATGGGACTAAAAGGATTGGAAACTAGACAACCAACACTATAATATCAAAAATTTAGACCTAAGTGAATTAAAATGGAATTTTGGTGAATTTTTCAATTCAGGGTAGAATTAATCGAAGTGTGCAGAAACCTCTTTCTATATTGCAAATGATATTGTGATTTTTTGGTTATGAATACTATGGAAACGAGCTCGATCCTGAAAAGTGGACTATTACCCAAGAGTTTATGGCCAATAGACTCCCAAGGGACCAAGTATGGCAAAACATGAGTTAAAGTCAAGTGCATTCATCATTTTTGCATATCCACAGTTTTGCTACCATGCTTTGAGTTGATTGCACTATTATCTACTATATGATTAATTGCACTATTATTTGCTAGATGTGTACTTTTTATTTACTTTACAACTACCACTTAATTATGTCAAAATATATGTCTTACTATTTATTTCTCTGTTTAATTTTCCTTATCTTCTTAAGTAAAACTAAAATGTGTTTAGGGCTATGATTTCTCTAACTAATTGAGTAGAATATCTTGTTGATGTAACTTTTTCTTTTAATCAACCAAAAACTGAAACAACTGAGAATGATAGCGACGTCAAATTAGTAGAGAGATGAATTCCTACTGAGAATTTCCATAAATTCTCACCCTACTGTTATTTTCCGCAGCATTCTTAGATCATGGCGAACGCGACCACAGGCATTCTGTTTATCGAGTTTCCAGAGCTCCATATCTGCCTAGACCCGTTCCTAGACTCAATGTACATTTCAGGCAGTTGCCGTTTCTGCCTTTATTTCTTTTTCTGCCGTGACTTTGCCATCCCACTTATGCATCCTTCGTTTGACCTGACTGCAGCATATATCGCCATCTCCTTGTATATGGCTCATCCATTCCCACCTCTACCAGCAGCAGCAGCACCGCCACCCATGTCACCTCCTCAGCAGGTCCTCTCTATCTCTCTCTTTGAGGAGGAGGACCTATCCTAGGCCACCAGCTCATCTTCTTCGCCATCTTCTGCACTAGACAGTGGCCATGCCCCGGCCGATGCCGGCATGGCAAATGGGTTCCTCTCATCGGAATCCATTTAGGTGACTTCTGTAGCATAGCAGTAGATGATGTATAGAGTGGTTCTCTTTTGGCATTTTTGGGCCATAGGCTTAGCTTAGCGGGTGACACTCATAGATATTTAGCACATGAAATGTCATATGGGGACCCAATAGGGTTCTAGTTCATAGTGTTAGGCCGATTCATTTTGTTTTAGCGGCCTCATTATTGTACCCTGTGATTGTGATGCTCTATTTTGACAAACTCATGTATATATATATATGGCATAGTTTTTGTATTTCAGTCTATTCCATGAATTTTCTTTTGTTATGACATGAAACTTACCATTTATTATACGTCTAAATTAAATACACAAATAAACGACTGATTTCCTTATGAGTAAATAACATCGAATTGATACGAAATATATTAGACACCTACGTGTAATATCTTGCTGGGTAATATATTATGACTTAAGCACAGTATATTGTCTAGTAGGTTGTTACAATTCTTCTTCTTCCTTACTTTCTCTTTCTCAAATCTCCAAGCTCCACCAACTCCCTCCACCAAGAGCTCAAATCTAGCTAGTTTCTACATCAATTTGAGGTAGGATTCAGCTTCTTTGCTTGAGTTTATTGAGTTGATAGTTGTTGGAAAGTTTTTCTCTATTGATATAATTGATGATATATGATGGTTGTGTGATGATTTATGGTTGGTTTAGCATGTGTTTACCTAGTTTAGATTGAAAATTGAATGAGAAACACAAGGAGCCACAAAGCAGAATTTGGATTCCCTTGAAGCCCTATGACATCTGTACTTGTGGATTGTACGGATCCTCCTACAATCATCAAACTTTGATGAAACTATTTTTAGATGAAATTAGACATCTGAGACTTTCCAATCATATAAAATATAAGGTCATTGGGTTAGTATTGAGTGAGATATAATTTTTTGAAATTAACACTAGAATTTTGTCCTTAATCTGAGCAGACTGTATTTCGAGGGCATAACTCACCCTATACTCCTTCAAATTGAGTGCAACCAATTTTGTTAGAAAGATATAGGATAACAGGCCATAAAAATTTTAGAGCCAAATTCAATCCCTATTGTTCTCAGTAATTCATGAAAATTGCCCTAAGTCTTAACTGAGCTAGAACAGGACATTACAGGTTAGTCAATTTCAAGAGCTCATAACAAGAGCTCTACTTGCTCAAATGAAGTGAAACTTATTGGAAATGAAAGCTAGTTCAATTAGCTTTAAGGTGATATAAGGTAGAATTTGAATGAGTTTCTATTTTTAGTGAATTTTTACATTTTAGTGCGTAAATCTACCTAGTAACAGGACAGACCTAGGTGAGATGTTAATAACTTGAGTTATATATATCAAAACTTAATGAGACCAAAGAGGTTAGAAACTAGACAGATAACACTTTAACATATCCAAAATTTAAGTCTAAATGAATTAAATAAAATCTATGGCTGAATTTACAAAATCAAGCAGAATTGAAAGGAAGCGGCAGAAACCTCATTCAAGATCAAGGTCATGAGAAACCTCTTTAGTTTTTATCTTGAACACTCACTTGTTCTTGAGTGCTGTCATGCCCTTAGCCAACTTCAGCATCCCAAAAGTATTATTCTCATGCAAGGAATTCATCTTATCTTGCATGGCTTGTAACCACTCCTTGTTATGAACATCAGAAATAGCCTCTTTGTATGTTTCTGGTTTTCCCCTGCTAGTGAGCATTACGTATTCATGGGGTGGATATCTTTGAGAAAGATGAGACTATATGCTAGATCTTCTTAGCTAGGGCTTAATTGGTAGGTTAGAAGAAACTGGGTCAGTTGGCTCAATCGGTTCTTTAGTTGCAACCTCATTTTCTACTTACACATTGTAACATCCCGAAACATGGAGCATATGATTTGCACTGTTAACTAATCTGTTCCATTGGACTAGAGAAATAAGAGTAATTAGAAATGAAGTATGAATGTTAGGGTTAGAAAATTTTGAATTTGTTATGTAGAAAATTGATGAGGACCATTAGCAACGTTTTTGCTAATCAAAGAGGAATCAATTAAATTTCAGTATTGTATATTGTAAGAATTAGATTAGTAGAAATTTACACTATTAAACCCTAACTTGAATAGCCATAAATTAGCCATTTATAAACCCTTGGTGGTGCCATCCTAGCCACAAAAGAGTGGGTAGCTCAAGCAAAATTCAAAGAGTATTGAAATCCACCAATTATATTACATAAGTCACTTTCAATATTATAACTGAAAACCTCAAAAATTCCCATCTCCTCCTTCTTCATTTTGGCCAAAACAAATTGACCAGCCTCTCTCATTTTTCTTCTTCCTTTCATCCCATCACTTTCACTTCTTCATCCTACTCAATTTCCATCACCCAAAGCTAACTATTTATTAGCTCAAACTTGGAATTTAGGTAGGATTTCTTGAGTTTTATTGATATTAAATGCTATGTGACTTATTAGGGTTCTTATGCCTCTCTTTAATATGATATTGTATGATGATTTTATGACTTGTTTCAATCGATTTATCATGTATATTCTTAGTTTGGGTTAGGTAATTAATCAAACAATCAAGAAAGAACTCAAACAGGATTGCTGAAAATCAAAACCTTAGGATATGTCTACACTGCGTACAATATGTATCAACCTATAGAGGTCAAAAATTTATGAAAATATTTTTAATGAAATTATACATTTAAAACTTTTCAATCATACAAATTATAAGCCTATTGGACCTAAAATGGGAAAGTTATGAATTTTTAAAGTTAACTCTTGAATCCCTTCCTCTATCCTAACCAGTATGGGTTTTGAAGGGCATAACTTACTTTATACAACTTCAAATTGAGTGCAATCAATTTTTTTTAGGAAGCTAACATATATATATTGATGCCATAAAAATTTTAGATTCATTTCTTAAATATATTCCTCCCAAAAATTCTTCAAAGTTGCCCTAAGTCCTATTTAGGGGAAAATAAGGTAGACCCTTTTAGCCCAATTTGAGAGCTCATAATTTGAGCTCTACTTATCTATTCAGAATGAAACTTCGAGAATTGAAAGGTAGTTCAATTAGCTTCACCTAGATATAAATTTTGAATAAAATTAATGAGAATTTTATTTTTGGTGAATTTTTATATTTTAGTTTTTAATTATGTCCAACAATAAGGTAGCTTTGAGTAAGATTTCAATAACTTAATTTATATTCATAACAAATTAGTGGGACCAAAGAGAATTAAAAGTAGACAAATAATGCCATAACATATAAAACTTCCAGATTTAAATGAGCTAAAATAAAATTATAGTACAATTTCTAAAACAAAATAGATTTAAGAGATCGAAGTGCAGATGTAGGTTTTAACCAATTGAGCACTCTTAGACCATGAAAGGCCAAGGGTTGAAATTGTTACACAATTTCCATTTTATTTATTGAAATGTTAGTATACTATGATGTTGAGTCTAGTATCTTTGACTGGTTGGCTGCAAATATCTTTGTTGCATTTTTGGGGAAGCATATTTTAAGCCATTATGTTGCCAAATTTGTGGCAGAATACATATGAGTGGTGCATTATTTCCCCTCAAGTTGAATTGTCATAAGTACATGTGTCATGAACAACATAAGCATTTCATATCACTTGGGCCAGCCCTGGAATAAAATTAAGGGGAATAGATTGGTGGGAAAATTAGGGAAAGTAAACCTAGCTATCCTGTATAGGAATGAGCTCGGTCCTCATAAGCAAACTATTATCCAGGAGTTATATAGCCTAAAACTCCCACCGGACCAAGTATGGAAATTTATGAAGTACAAGTCAATAATTAACAATTAAATGGATCTACATTGAAATTTCTATTTTACCTTCACTTATGCATGTTATGTATTTGATTGTAATTTAGTTTGAATTGCGTAGTATTCTCTACGACATTTACTCTATTTATCATATGTTTTCTTTCCTATTTATCATTTCTTTAAGTAAAATAGAACTTTGCTTCAGACCACTTTTTTAACACCTATACACTGAGACATTTACTTTGCTAGTCACCTTTTTTACATAATTAAACAAAATCAAAGCAACTAAGAATGATTGCGATACTAGAATGAACTAGATAAAGAATCCTACTGAGAATTTTCTAAATTCTTATTTTGTTATATGTCCATGTTATTATCAAACAACGGCGATGGCAATGATCGTGTTCTTTGCTGAGGTGCCAGAATGGCATTGGCACTATGATCCATTCATAGACTCCCTGTACCTTACAGGCTCCTCCCATTTTCGCCTTTATATCTTTTTCCGATGAGCCTTTGTCATACCCCTTTTCAGCCCCCTCTTTGACCTAGCTACTCCTTTTATAGGATTACCCTTGTATATGGCTCACCCTATCCTAGTACCACCACACCAAGCACCACCACCCGATGCACCACCCCAGCTTGCAGATCCGGCATCCTTCGAGAGCGATCCATCCGAGTGGATGAGTCTCCTTCTTCCTCCTCATCAGCACCCAATAATAGTCATGCACCCACTGACCTTGGGTCTACCGACATCATCCCAAACATCTTCAGAGTCCAGTAAGGAGAGTTATCTGTCATGGGAGATTGCGTCTATATAGAGTGACCCTCTTTTGGTGTCTTTTAGAACCTGGGGTAGTAGGCATAGTTTCTTTTTGCTTCCTCATGTATCCATGTTAGCTAAAATGTCCTACTAAGGACCCATATAGAGTTGCTTCTCACATATATGGACCAAGTTCTTTTGTTTGATGGTCCAACTTGATGTATCAATACTTTTACATATGAATACATGAGATGATGTTTATCTATGTATATGCATTATGATAAAAATTTAATTTCTGTCTATATCATTTATATTCCTATATTTGTATTGCCATGCACTTGTTCGACATGCAATGTGACTAATAGATAATTACTACGGAAATTAAAAAAAATGATAATCTAAGCCTAATACGAACTAAGTTCACCAAATTAAAGATCTAAAGGTAAATTAAACAAGAATTTATATCACGTAACAAACTATCGAGTATAATATTGCCACTTAAGTATAAGGTGCTACATACATCTCCCCAGTATCATTAGTCATCACAATAGGAGACTTTACATTCAAATGAATGTACTGCTCATCTACTGAATTTGACTTCTCAATTGTCTTTGGATCTTCAATGGTCTGATCTTCAAGGAATACTACATCTCGGCTTCTAATGATTTTCTTGTCCATAGGATCCCACAATCTGTAACCAAAATCTTCATGACCATAACCCAAGAATGTACATTGTCTGGATTTAGCATCAAGCTTGGATCTTTCAGCTCTTAGGATATGCACAAACTCCTTATAGCCAAACACTTTTAAGTGATCATACGAAACATCTTTCCCTATCCAAACCCTATGTTGAATATCATAATGAAGAGGAACTGAAGGAGAAAGGTTGATTAAACCCATTATGGTTCTCATTGCTTCACCCCAAAAAGCTTTAGACAATTTAGCATGAGAGAGCATATAACAAATCCTGTCATTAATTATGTGATTCATTCTGTCTACTACCCCATTATGCTGAGGCATCTTTAGAATTATTTTCTCAAGTCTGATACTGTAACGACCGAAAAATTTACCGTTAACAACTGAATTATTCAGTTTTTAATCAAATAAGTGAGTTTAATCAGAACTTGATTAAGCATTTACTTAAGGCCAATCAAGTGTAACTTAAAAGGATTAGGCTAGATAGAATTAGATTAGGAGCATAGAAAACTTTGTAGGACAATTTCAAACCGATTTACCGATTTAAAGGAAATCGGTAAGATTTCGGTATTTCCAACTGTCGGAACCGGACCAGTAGAAATTAAACCATGAGAGCCCTAGAATCAATGGCCAAGATTCAGCCAAATGCTCCCCCAAGTGGCGCCTAGATAGCCATTAGATGAGGAGGATTGAATCAGATTTTATGACCATTTTAGGTCCACCAATGAAGATCAAGCCAACTTCCAAATATCTCACTTCCTTTTCTCTTTCTCCATCAACAAAATTTCGACCCCTCCATCAGCTGAAACTCCCTCCTTTCTCTTCTCCTTGCTCTCATTTTCTACTCCATTCTCATCCATCTTCAAGCTTCATCCCAAGCCACCACCATCCAAGAACATAAAATCAGTCAAACTACTCAAGACAAGGTAGGAAATCCTACTTCTCATCTTGTTTCTCTGATTTGGGGCTGCATGTGGGGTTTGTCTAATCTGAGATTTGGATGTTTTATAGAGTGATGATGATGTTTTATGATTGATTTTGCATGAGTGTTGTGATTAAAATTGGATTTGGGGGCAAATAGCTTGAAGGGAGGAGACAAACCTAGAAGCAGGATAGGATTTCCCTTGGCGGTCCATACGGAGGAGTGTACGGCTCCGCCTACTGCCATTTAAATTTGATGAAACCATTTTTATATGAAACTATACATCTAGGGCTTTCCATACATATATCATAATAGGCCATTGGATTAAAATAGAATTATTTATGAATTTTTGAAGTTAGACCTAGAAATCTGGGTTCTTACCCGGACAGTATGAGTTGAGAAGGGTATAACTCACCCTATACAACTTCAAATTGAGTGAACCACAATTTTTTTGAAAGCTAACATGTAGAGGAATATGCCATAAAAATTTTAGAACCAAACTTCTAGCCTTGCTCCCAGTGCACCAAGGAAGTTAGCTTGAGTCAAAACCGGGTTGGACCAGGGCAGTATAGTAAGGCCAAGTTTCGAGACTCATAAGTCAGAATATACTTATGCAAATGACATAAAACTTAGTTCATTTAAAAGCTTGTTCTGTTAGCTTTATATGTATATAAGTTTCAGATAATTTTACCTAGATTCCTATTTTTAGTGAATTTTCTCTCATAAGAGTCCAATTCTGGCTAAAAGTAGGATAAGTCTAGGACAGTGCACAAATAATTTAAGTTTATGTCGGAAGTCAGGAATTAGCAGAGAGCTAAATCGAGAATACTCAAGGTTAAACTCGGAAGGTTATACGTAAGGCTTGAATTCGGAAGAGTATACCTAAAGCTGAACTTGGGAGAGTACACCTAAAGCTGAACCTGGGCGAGTATATTTAAGGTTGAACTCGGAAGAACATACTTAGGGTTGAACCTGGAAGTCGAGGATCTTCAACATAATCCCGGAAGTCGGAAATCAAGACATAGATTTATAACCCCGGGAGTTAAAGCTGATATCGGAACTCGGGAGTAGATCCTAAGCTCAAACTCGGGAACCTCAGTAAAAGTTGAAAAGCTTACGAAACAGTTTAAGGCTTAAGACTATAAGACTTGTACCTATTGACATTGTTATATTCTTGCTATGACTATAATATTATATACTGAGCTTGATGAATGATCCTATGAATATCTGTATAATTGCTGATCCATATTAAATTACAAGTTTAAAAGAATGTGCTGGTTGTCTGGCACTATTCACGGGGAAGCGGACTCGATCTGTTATGCTGCCGAAATTTCGGTAAGAAGTTATATGTTATGAATGCCTATGACAACTTGAGTGCATCATACATAAAGAGACAAGTTAAATGAGCATTCATTTCACGATATGATAAAGAATTCCATATCACTTGGGCCAGCCCCGGAATAAGTTAAGGGGAATAGATCAGTGGGATGGTCGGGGAAAGTAAACCCGGCCATACTGTATAGGAACAAGCTCGGTCCTGAAAAGCGGACTATTACCCAGGAGTATATGGCCAATGACTCCCAGGGGACCAAGGATGGAAATGAGTTTTAGTGGGCGAAAGCCTCCAAGAATAAGATGCATCTTCTCATTGCACATGCATATATACAGTGTAATACTTTTCTATTGATTGTTCTAGATCTCTGTTTATTATTCAGAACCTACTATTGTTCCGCTGTGATTACTTTTTGAGTACCTTAGTATACCAGTTAATTAAAATGAGTATTTAAGTTAAATTTTATTATTTTACCATACTATTTGAAAATTATTGCACGACCGAAACAACTGGGAATGGCAGCGATGACACATGTTTAGAACTAGGAATTCCTACTGAGAAATTTCTATTTCTCACCCTACTGTATATTACTGCGCCATTCTCAGACTATGGAGCACGCCACGACAGGAGTCCTCTTCATTAAGTTCCCCGAGCTTCACATACACATCGATCCATTTCTGGACTCTGTATATATATCTGGCAGGTGCCAGTTTCGTTTATATTTCTTCTTCCAGAGAGATTTTGCCGCACTCGATGCATCCCCTGTTTGATCCCGCTGTCCCATACATCGCCATTCCACTTCATGTGGCCCAGCCATTCCCACCTCCTCCAGCAGCACCAGCCGCACCAGCAGCCCCCGCTCCTATGGCCCCTCCTGCTTCACCACCACAGCCGATGCTCTCCGCCTCGATGTCAGAGGAGGACCCATCGGAGGCAGCGAGTTCTTCCTCTTCCTCTGCTCCCAGTACGGGCCACCCTCCCACAGATGCACCCATGGCGAATGGGTTTCTCTCTTCGGATTCTGCTTAGATAGTAGGTGTACTGTAGTGGTAGTAGATGTATAGAATAACCCTCTTTTGATAATCTAGGTCATGAATAGATGAGTATGGATTAGGGGTAGTATATGAAATGTCCCATGGGGACCACTCAGGATAGAGTTCTTAGGGACCGGCCGTTTTATTTTGTGCTAGCGGCCTCATATTTTTTTACCTTGTATCGTTTTGTCAAACAGATAAAGCAGATGTTTATGTATATATATATATGTATATGTTGCAGAAATTCCATCCTTACTGCACTCTTATTTATGTTATGTTACTTACAGTATACCGATTAATCAGAATTTATTCCGCCGTCATGCAGGAATTTTTATTATGCGATTAAGTATCCTTATGCAAGTAATCAGTACTAATACAGAAAGTAGAATTAAACCAGTAGTACACGTAATCACTTATCGGATAATTTTATTATGACTTAAGCATAATACTTTCTCTGGTAAGGTGTTACAGATACCATGTTCTCTGCAATACTGCTCAAACGGTTGCCTGTACTCACCATCGTTATTTACTCGGACACATTTTAATCTTCTACCTATTTCTCTTTTAACACTTGCATGGAAGTGTTTGAAGACATCAAGTACTTGGCTTTTAAATTTCAAAGCAAAAGCCCAAACTTTTCTAGAGTGGTCATCAATAAAAGTAACAAAATATTTAGCACCACCAATAGTTGTGGCATCCATAGAGCAAGCATTAGTATGAACAAGATCTAAAATATGACGTACCCATTTAGGAGGTGAACTACAAAAAGCTACTCTATGTTGCTTGCCAGATAAACAATGAGTACAAGTTTCAAGAGAAGTACCATTAATGGGGAGGAATTTCTTTTTGGAAAGGATACCAAGTCCCTTCTTACTCAAGTGACCAAGAAACATATGCCATAATTGTGTAGAGGAATCTTCAATGGCATTTATCTTTCCTTTGCACAATTTTGTCGACATCTTGTGAGGGGCATTAATTTTCTCAACTCTCACCATTACCATGGATCCTTTAGTGAGCTTGCATTTACCTTCATCAAAGTGGGTTACATAGGCCTTAGTATGTAGTACTCCTGTGGATATCAAGTTGAGACGGATATCTGGAACATTTCAAACATTCCTAAAAAATAGCTTGCATCCAACACTGGTTTCTAAACAAATATCTCTAATGCCAACAATCTTGCATACCCTTGTATTTCCCATTCTCACTATACCTTCCTTTATAGGAGTAAAGTTATGAAGAATTTATGCCGAGGTGAGACATGATATGAGGCAACAGAATTAATTAGCTAGGTAGTATCTTAGCATTCAAGAGACTCACAACTATTATCACAAATAATAACAACATCACCAACTAATGCTACTGCAGCACTGTCTTTATCATTCTTCTTGTCCTCATCTCTTTCCCTTGATTTCTCCCTTTTCTTGATCTTGCAATATTTTTCAATGTGACCTTTATTGCCACAATAATTGCATATATAAGGCTTCTTCCTAGACTTAGATCTTCCTTGTGACTTGTCACAGTTGTCATTGGAATTTTTAGTCTTACTTCTCCCCCTGTGTCTTTGTAACAAGAGTTGATGATTGAGTGGAATTATGGATACCTTGTTCTTTTCTTCGGATTTCTTCACTCATTATACTATTCCTTACCATGGTCAAAGTGACCTTGTCATCTGGTGCTGAATTGCTCAAAGAGGCCACCAGAGTATCCAAACTGTCAAGTAAGGAGCTCAACAAAACCAAAGCTAGCAACTCACTCAAGAGACATGCTTATGGTAGACAATTGATTTATTACACCGTAGAACTCACTCAAATGCTCTGCCACTGAACTGCCTTCTTGGTGCTTCATATTCACAAGCTTTCAAATAAAAAAAGCTTTATTATGCACTGGCTTCTGCTCATAAAGATCAACCAAATTTGTCCACAAAGCCTTAGCATTAGTTTTAGAACTAATGTGCTAAAAAGCATTATTGTCGATATATTATCTAATCAATCCAATGGTCTTCCTATTCAATTTTTGCCAATTTTTTCTATTTTGCCTACTGGCTTGGCACTGGCACCCTCAATGGGATCATACAAATCGTTGCAATCTAACAAGTCTTCCATTTGAGGCTTCCAAATCAAATAATTAGAAGAATTCAATTTAATCATAGTAAAAGCACCAACATTATCATCCATTTTTAACTACATAAGGAATAACCAACCTGGCTCTAGATACCACTTTGTTAGGAAAAGGTACAAAAATAATGATGATGCATAATAAATCCTTTTCCTTCTCTTGTCAATTAAATATGATCATCAAAAGTAGTAACACAATCAACAGATAAATGAACTTTGGACAAATAAAATATGCAAGAAATTAGATCAACACACCAGAAATTTTTAGCATAGAAAGCCCCTAAGGTGATGGACAAAAAACCACAAGGCTAAGTCCATAAAAATCTCCAATAGTCAAATCAATGGATACACCAAAAGTGTTCACCAATAGATGGATAACAACAAAGGATTCCCATAACAAATCACCAATGGAATAAAGTAATCCAAGCAATGGATAAGGTAAAATAGAATTCTAACCATAAAAAATAGCTCACTGATAGGAATATTTCTCTATCAAGATGAACCCGAAAAGTCTTCTCCACCGACGAATGAAAAATTAGCACACAAGGCTAACTAGTACTATATCTCTTGTTGTTGTGTTAGAATGCAAAACGGCACACCGCACAAAACTCCTGTATGTGTGTTATTCTCTCTCTCTGAAAATAAAAGCTCTGCATCGCCTTTATATATAAGCCAATATGGCTTGGCATTCACGCTCCGCAAGGTTAAGCAATTAGGATTTCAAATCCTCTAAAAAAGAAAGGCAATTACCGCTAGCCATCACATGATGGCAAAAAGCCAATATAATTTTTTTTTTTTGAAGCATGTGTTTTTAGGCCTCACTTAGGAGTGACCTAACCCAACATTCCAAGTTTTGGGTTATTTTTTCCTTGACTTTCCTTAAATATACAACTTCAAAAAGTGAGCAAAAATTTTATTTAACAAAAGGGACAAAAAATTTGCAAGCTGCAAGGTATCATGAGACATTAACCCGGAACCCAGAAGAAGTGAACTCTCATGTTGACGACTTAAGCTTGAAGGGATATACACATACAACTAGTTATTTTAAACACCAATTAATATATTTGTTCAATTTTTGAACTTGTATATTTAAGAAAAGTTAAGGGAAAAAAAGAACAGGGAACCCAGAACCCAAAAGAAGTGAACTCATGTTGAGCAACATGTTGAACTTCGAAGGGCAAACTCGGAACTAGGAACTCGCAAACTTTGGGGAACTTAGAACTCGAAAGAGTTTGCACCGAGTCCATGGGCCCACCAAACGGCCCCCACATGTCATTCTCCATTTGTGCCATAGCACCATCTGGATTTGGACCACCGTATGCCTCGCATTTTGTGCATCCAAATATCATTACTCTTATCTTTATAGAAGATTTTTTTTTTGGGGTATCTTTGTGAGGACATCTTATTCTTTTTTTTGGAATAAAATGCTACTTTTATTTTTAAGGGGGGGACACACTTTACCCCCCCTTATTTTAGCGAATGTGTACTTTACGTCTTACATTTTAAAAATGTGCATCTTGACACCCTACCATTTATCAAACGTGCACTTTGGTCCTTCCATCAAGTTCTCTCCATATTTTCCATTAGGGCCACATGAACTTGGAATCGGATTTCCTTTCTACCCTAATGTAAAGTGGTCGAAGAAGTGAATTTTCTTTTGCCTGAATTTCTAGTTCCGAGTTCATGTGTCATTAACGGAGAGTATGGACAAAGAACTTGATAGAAGGGTCAAAATGCATGTTTGATAAAAGGCAGGGTGTCGAGATGCACATTTTTAATATATAAGGTGTAAAGTGCAAATTTGCTAAAATACTAGGGGTAAAGTGCATTTTATCTTTTTTTTTAATAATGAAATATTAAAACTTCTAAACCTAATTAAATAAGGAAACAAATCATGAAATAAAAGGATTATTAATACTAATCTTAAGATATAATCTAAAGTACACTATGATATTCCAATATATGACTAGGATAATATGAGATATTTCTTGATTCTAACAAAAACAAGAAAAAAAAAAATTCCAAACAACTGGGCCAAAAAAGAAAAGGAAAGAGGCTGCCTAGCATTACCTAAGCAGCTATGAGAAAAATACCTCGAAGCCAAAAGAACCACTCTTAAGTATAGGAGGATTCTCCAACCAAAGAGAAATTCTTGCGTGATCTTGAAATATCACGTGGCTGTGCACCCAGCCAATTATGTGAATGTATTTTTGATGGGACCCACCACTAATACACAATCCCATATAAAATACATTTATATGATTAGCTGAGAGCATAACTACGTGGTGCTTCAGGACCACGCAAGTATTTCTCACAACAAAATCCTTTAGATTTAACCTATAAAAAATGTTCAAGCTGAGAAATGCAGTCAGCGCTGTTGGATAATCTCGAAAAGGTTGTTTCAACAGGAAGTAGCCACCTTCTAGTGTGAGAACAAGTGGCTAATGTCTCTAAACTAGGTGTAAACATAACACACATATAATGAGGAAGAGTGAAGTAAAGTCTATGAATGGCAGCATGTTATTTTTATTTGACCTTAGAGGTGACTTTTCATTCAGGTCTGTCAACAAGTAATATTTGAAGACTAGGATTGTGAGATTCAAGTAATACTGAAAAGGATTTTAGTCAAATAGTTTCTATATCATTCATATTTTTGTGGAAATGGAAGTCCAAAATTAGACAATGACCTTGGAAGTGGCTGGGCATATTTTGCAAGTGAGAAATGAGACATACAAGGAAAGGCCTTCAAACATAAGAACATTCCTTGCTAAATGTTGTCCCAGAACTTGATATAAGAACTACTATCCAAACAAGAAGAAAAATACAACAATTAAACAATTAAGCCTTTTCCCATTAGGTGGAGTAAACTACATGGTGGAGTAGACTACACGGACTCAATGACACTATTATGTCCTATTATTAACCATGTATGTAGCCAAGCCATTTAAAACTAAGTCCTCCTTAATGCTTTCATCTGTGCTTATTGTTGGTCTCTCACTATTTCAAGCCACTAGACTTCCTTCTATCTGATTTGCTCTTTTTACTAGAACTTTTATAGGTCTTCTTAGACAACCAAACCACCTAAAGTGAGATTTTAGCATTTTATCCACAATAGGATCTGTTCACAAGTGAACCAAGGAAGGGTTTACCTGGATCTAATATGAGGTCGAGATGGTCTATTATCTTCAGTTGACAATGGCTTTCGACATCGAACAACAGTACAAGAGGGATGATGTGCTTGCAAGGCACTCCAACAATCAAGTAAGTGTGTGCACAAAGAGATACTATGAGGATGGAACAATTTGTACCTATTCTTAGTAACAAATATATATAAAGGGAAATAGATAGTTCGAATTACTTTGAAAGTATAAGGGATCCCAGATGAAAGGGATGTGTGCCCTTATCTTATCCATTGCATGGCTTCGCATAATAGGAGTAACAGGCAGTTTGTTAAGGTAGTTCAGGGTTTGTTTGAGAAGATTTTGGATCTGCGCATAACATCACCCTCAACTCAATATCAAGATAAGCATCCTGTATGTTGAGCTCAAAATGTGATTTATGTTATTAGTACTTTGCTTCATCAGACATTTATGGGCTTCATGATTCAATCGGGTACTTTGGGCGCTAAGGTTCGTTTTGTCTAGGAATTTTAGGAACATATGCTCCTTGGATATTGGATTATCATCCCGGTGCATTCTACAATGCCCGCAGATAACTGTTCTAAGGACGTTAAGTATGTTTAATTCGGAACTCGGAACTTGAAAGAAGTGAAGTCTCTTACGTTAAGTGACTAGAAACTTGAACTCAAAAATATAGGGACAAGGAAGAAGTGAAAACTTTATTTAACTCGACAGTCAGAAATTTGAGGACAAGGAAGAACTGAACTCAATCTGTTTAACTTGGAATTCGGAAATATAGACAAGGAAGAAGTGAACTCTCGTTTAACTCGAAACTTAGAACTTGAACCTCCAGGTGTTTCAGTGTCTTCTAACGGCGTTAGGTGTGTTAAACTCAGAACTTGGAACTCAGAAACATAAACAAGGAAGAAGTGAACTTTCTCATTTAACTCATAACTTAAAACTCGAAACTCTAAGTGGTTCAGTGTCTTCTAATGACATTAGATATGTTGAACTCAGAACTTGAAACTCGAAAACTTCTTATGCCACATGGAGCAGCTTCACTGGCCCACATGAGCTAGGCATTGGTGCCCACTCTCAGCCGCGGGCATGAATTGCCCTATTTATTAATCTTCTATATTACTGTTCATTAACAACACTCACCAGAGAAAAAAAAAAGTTTTGCGAGTGTCTAATCTTCCAAAGTAGTTGCGAGGACTGTAGCTTTATCAGCACATAGAACCAATTCTCTGCTTTTTGTTCTAAAAGCTCATTTTGTGGCGGAATAATACCATGTCGAGGATGCAGAATTTTGGCTTCAAGTACTGATTTGTACGACTTACAAAACAATCTCTGAATGAGAGGCAAATTATAATCGTTCATAAAAGAAACACGTACCTGACTGCAGGTCTAGTCTTCAGTAGTCAATAGTTGTTATCCCAGGACTTCTTCCTAACCCCGATTATATTCTTTGAAAATAACATCATATAAACGTACTTGAAAAAAAAAAAAAAAAAAAACAATCATATTCGGGATATCATGCCTATTGCTGAGCATACACGAACCTACGTACAACCATTACTTCATGCAATTTTTTTTTTTTCCAATTAAGAAATCAAACAGTTTTCAATCTAATGGTATAAAAATCTTGAGATTTTCATGTCTATTGTTTCTCCTTTAGATCCTGTATTGCCTATAATCTAAAACATCTAAACCGGAGAAAAACATAAAGTGCAATTTAAATTCAACTATACCACTCTCCCTAATTAATAAACCTACTAAGGCTTGGAAGCTAGAATACAGTCAAAAAACAGCAAACAAAAAACAAGAGCGACAGAGTTCGTGCTGCAGCTAATAGTTTAATCTTCAGAGCTCTGTGCTAGTTCCTCGGCTTAATTAGCCCCTTATCTTAGGCTTCAACCTGGTACACATATACACCCTTAGTTGTCAACTTCGAGATATAATGGAAAACACAATGAGCAGACACTAAATGAAGAAAGGGGAATATTACTTGTTCTGGGTAGGATTTGGTCTGCTGGGTGGAATCCTTCTAAGGCTAGCAGATACCACATGCTCATGTGTTGATTTAGGCCCTTCTCTGCCCGAGAGTGAATGTGATGGAGACATTTTTGAAACTGAGGAAGAAGGTGGGAGAGTCCTAGTAGCTTGGGAAATATGTGAAAGCATCAATGTCATGGCGAAGATAACAGCAATCATTAAGCTCGACAAGGATTTCATGGTCTTTGCTGACTTAGAGGATGTTTTTTTACTTGCTCTATGCTTCTTGTAATGATATAAGTGTGGACATATATAATATCTCATGAGTACGTGTCTGATGTTAAAAACATCTCGTTGATTATAATTTATTTTGCTTGGTGGCTTGGACTAAATTTGAAAGTTTTGCAGTGTATGCAGGTGCGTCATGTGACAAATCTTTGACTAATGCAGCTTACAATTTCCAAAGCTAAATCAACACAGAGATTAAGTTTGCATCTGGGGTGTCACGTGATCTGAACGTGATTTAAAATAAAGATGGTTAGTTGGAGCAACTTTGGATTCTGCTGGATCAGAGATTTATAGTTGTAATCAACCGATCATTGTTGCTCAAACCAAGAAAGGCAAATGACTTTGGTGCAAAACAGCTGTTAAAAATTAAAAATATTTCACCTCGTAAACTGGAACGGTAGGAAACTGTAGATTATGAAATCAAACTTTTCAGTCATCTATAAGAACATGGGTAATTAAAGCAGGTGTATATTAGGCATCCTTGATCTCGTAATATCTTCAGTTTTGTCATACGAAGATACGAAGATATAAAAATGTTACTGAGTAATAATATTTTCCCCTAAACCGAAAACTTCCCTAAGTAATCATAAACTTTTATTGACAATAATTTTTTTTTTCTCACTCTTAACGTTTTTCCCATATAAACACGTTATGGCAAACTTTTTAGTTTGTGAGATTTTTATATTCAATATGTTTGCGCAAAAATAGTAATTATTCATATATAATTTAATACAAATTATTTGAATCTTTGGCTATTAGTTCATTTATAATGCAGCACCAGAAAAGGTTCACTAATTATCTTATTTAAGCGAATTTCATTTATTGGGTCATTTGTTCAATTCGTCCATTGCCACGCCTAACAAAAGGTCTACGCATATCATTTTATAGGAGAAACCCAAAACACGAGGTGTTTCCATGCATAGTATATATTAATTTTGAAGATTACTGTAATACCCTTTTTTTTATTCTTCAAAAAAAACTTTCATTTTAGTTCTTCAGTTTTTGAAAAATAGCCAAAAAAAACCCTTTTAATAAAAACATAACTTTTTTTTTAAAATTTTCAAGTTTTATTTATCCTCAGTCTTAAAAAAATAAAGACTTAAATCTAATAAAATTTTTTAGAGACTAAAACAAAAGAAAATACTATATTCTTAAAAGACAAAAACATTTTTAATCCTTATTTTTATCTCTTGACGATGAGCAGGCTCATGGCACTTGAAACAAATCAAAACAATATTCTATACATTAGTTGGAAAGCTTGAGTAGATGATAGTTCACAACTTACTAGTTTAGTTCACATAGTTCAACCCACGATGAAGATAAATTATATACACACAAGTTTTATATATGTGTTTCGGACCAAAGAGCATGAAACGATTTTACTACATTGTTAAGGAAAGGCTTATGAGATTAACAGTCTCAAAGGGTAGATTAGACACTTCTGAGGATTTTGAGCACATGGGACGATGCTTTGCAAAAGGGATGTCTCAAGGAAGGAACTTGATTTGTCTGGGAACCACCAAATAGAAGTGGCCTAATAGGCTTTAGGTATGGTTTATCCCGAAGAGAGGGAAGCCTCTTGAAAGGGACCCACCCTAGTGGAATTTTGGAAGAAGGGCAAAAGACTTCTCTATTAGACGCTCAGATGGGTAGTCGCCTTTGGGTTTAGGATCCCAATAGATAAGTCCTAGGTTTACTATAACATCCTCAATTTTTTGTTGTGCTAAATTACCTCAGTAACCTTGAGTAATTAGGCACTCAATAAGAAATTATGAGATTAACGAAGTATTTAAGGGTTAACTCAGATGAGAAAAGTCAAGAGAATGCTTAATCGAGATTAGATAATCTCTAATTAATCAAGTCAGAACTTTAATAGCTTAATTAAGAACTAATTACCCTTACTTAGCTTAATTGAGTTTAATTAAGGATAATTAAGCTTAATCATGTTAATTAAGTTGCAAGAGTACTTAATCACATGATTAAATTCAAATTTAGTCAACTAGATAACAAAATAAATAGTGATATCACTAAAGCACAAAGCATTAGACAAGAGTGCTTTATGTAAGAGTTGACTTTGTCTTTGTCCCCTTAATCACAAGATAACACAAAATTAAGCAAAATATTTCACTTTCCCCCTTAGTAGTTTACACCACCCTCTCTCTCTCCCACACTCAGCCATTTTCATTTTCACTCTTCTCATTCTCTCTCTTGAAACCAAATCCTCCCATTTCTCTCTAAACAACGCTTCTTCTTCTTCTTCTTCTTCTTCTTCCTTTCTTTACCAGCACCACCAAAACCTCTCACTTAGCCCTTCAAAGACCTCATCTTTGGGTCTTTGAAGACAAGATCTAAACACTACCAATATCATTTTCAGAAGATCTCAAGAGTTCTCTCATCTTCCAAGATCAAACTGCCACCATCTTCAAGGAAAGAACCACCATCATCTTTTTCTTCTTCTTCTTCTCTTGCTGTAGTGCCATTTTTAAGTAGAGGTAGTGATCCTCACTTTTCTCTTTTAATTACTCAAGAAAACTTGAAGCTTGGTTCTTTTTATGACCAAGATCTTCAAGTGAAAACTTGAGAAAAGCTCTCATGCTCTTCATGGACAAAAGTTTCTACTTTTGATAAAATATGTTCATGTACTTCTTCAAGTGTTCTTGATGTATCTATTCTTGATAAAAATGTTCATGCTCTTCTTGACAAGTGTTCTTGACCCTTTGAAAGTTTCTCACTCCAAATGCTTTAAAGTTCCTATTTTCAATTCTTGATGCATGAGATCTTGATATTCTTGGTGGTGTTGAGTTGAAAGTTGTCTTCTTTATCATTTTTCTATTGAGTTGACATGACTAAAAACATTCTTGATGCTTAAAGCTTTAAAAAGTTTGCTTCTTGGTGCTTTAAAGGTGGCGCAACCTTTGTGTTTTTATAAAGTTTCATTTTGTCTTGTCTTGAAGACAAGAATGCATGTAAAGTTCAAGTCTTTTTGGATCTTGGAAACTTTTTAAGTTATAAACTAAGGACTTGTCCCTTCATACTTTAATAATGGACTCTTAAATGTAAAGTTGTTCATAAAGTCTTTAACCTTAGTAAAAGTTATAACCTTAAGTCACAACGTCATAGATCTACACTTTAATCTTGAAAAGGTTGTGTCTTGAAGTGAAAATATTGAGTAAAGTTTTAAGCTTTAACCAAGAATGTTACTTTTAGTTATAAAAGTGCTAACTTGCAACTTCTAGTTCATAAAGGTTGCATCTTGAGTCAAAATAATTCATAAAGTGTTGAACTTCCCTTTAGAAATGATTCTTTTAAATTATGATACAACTTTAACTCATAAAATTAAGACCTCAATAGTCTTAGAATAAGTAAAAGTGTCAACTTTCATTAAGAATAAGACTTTTAGTGCAAAAGCTAGTATCTTGTATCATTATTTCATAAAGTTTAATCTTTAAGACAAGAATATAATTTTAGAGGCACTAACTTTCATAAAGCATAAAACTTAATGACTACTTTATAAAGAATAATAACTTTTATAATATTTAAGATAAGGCCTTATTATGTTAATAATAACAGCTTGAAACTTTGCAACTTGGGTAAGTTAAAAATCACCTTTGCTGATTAGTAAACGTGGTGTTGTTGGGTTCATGAGTGTGGTTATGCGTTGTCATGACCTAAGGATTAGAGGGATCTCGACCTCCTTGGGAATAGAAGTATGATTAGGGCTTTTGAGCATGCCATGAACTTAGAAATTACTAAGTGCACTATTTCAAGGAAAGGAAACAATCATCTAACTTAATTAATTTGAACAAGTGTTCCATAAGATATGTACTCAAGTAAAGAATAATTTTACATGAGAATTAATTGACTAAAAGACCATATGCATATATTTTAACTTTGTGATTCTCTCATGTGTAACCATGGGAAATCATATGAAGATTCATAAGATTCTTCACAAAGAATAACACAACTGTGAACCCCTCTAGGGTATGAATATATGATACATTCGGCATGATGAATGACAAGTTTTGATTGAGCTTTTTTCTCATGATTGAATGATTAGTGTGATGCTATGATATAGATATAATGGACTGTTGGTTGAAAGTTGTGATTGGCATTTTGAGGAAGCTCCGGTCTAGCCGTTATGCTGCTGGATTTCCGTCAAAATTATGGACTTAGTCATATTATTGCATATGCCTAGTCATAAATGTATTATGTATGTAAAATATAATGATAAGAAAAGAAATCATGGGATATGTCACCCTAGATCACTTCAGGGAAGTAAGAGACAGCGATCCACAAAGACTCAAGGAACCTCTATGAGGGAGGCAAGGGTGACATGGAGGGCCCTCCAACTTGGAGGTAACCAATATCGACTTAGTTTGATTTGGTTAGTACTGCGTAACAATAGTCACAGAATGAAAGTAAAGAATGTTAAGCACGTACTAAAAATGAAAGTAAAGTCAAGAATAACCATGGTTAAGTCTATGTGGTTAAGTCTATGAGGTTGCATACCATTGCATGAATTTATATTGTCCATTTGCATTATGAATGTTTATGCTATGCTTTAGCATGTATGATGATATAGTTATGATGTTAAGTTTAAAAGTAACCCGCTTTGGGGTTTTTAGTTTTAAAAATCATTAAAATTGAACCTATACATGTCCACTATTTTCATAATTCAACCCGAAGTGGTTGGGACGATGATGATGACATAGTGTTTGTCTAGTCGTGATCCTACTGAAAAATTTAGTAGTTCTCACTCATACATTTCCGTGTCATCTTCAGAGGATGCCCGTGATTTTCATTAAGTTCCTAGTGATGCATTAGCACTTTGACCTAGTGCTAAATGCATCTGTACTGACTGCTCAGGCAACGATGCAGGTCTACATGTTCCATAGTCGCCAGTTCCGTGCACCTGTGATAAGTCTGTTTTTCGGCCCTCATGAGCCATTTGAGGACATTAATTACCATGGATGACGTTTGTCTGCCTTTTCATCCTCCGAGGTACCGAATGGATAAGGATTCCGACTCTCACTCGATTGACACCAACTGTTTCGATAAAGACAAATCCTTCTGAGTCATCATACCCGACTTATTCCGTGGGGTCCTATTGTTTGGAGCCGTCTCAGCCTTCGGTGATTCGCCTATTTTCTGATTTTTCTGCTTCATTTGTTGGTCCAGCTCCACCCCCGGTTCATGGTTGTGGGTTCATCCGTACTAGCACCGTGCCTCATGGGCATGGGCGTGCCCGAGAAGGAGGACACGGTGATATTGCTCCCGGTGGATTCAGGAACGATTTCTTCCCGCCAAACGAGTGATGTGGTGATTATATGCAGAGCTGAGCACGAGGATAGCCCTTTTTGATTATAGCTAGGGTTATCATTTTCTTTTGGCATGTATGGGTGGATGGGATTTCCTATGTATTTCCTTTGCAAATGTATTTGTTAGGTTTCTTTTGTAAGGCCAACAGTAGATATCGGACCTCTTATATCACTATGTATGACTCTTAATATTATTATATCAACTATGAATAGCTATGAAATGAATGTTATGTTTATCTAAGTTGTTGTTATTCTTGTTGCTTCTGTTTAGTGTATTCATACTGTATGTATGAGATAGTGATGTTTATATTATGCGCTCAGATGCGCTCATGGCTCTTAGTTTTCAGAACAGTTTATTCGCTATCGGTCAAAGAAAAAAATTTACCTATATTTTAATATAAAAGTATTTTCAAACGGTAATGTTAGTTACGGGAGCAAAAGTAACAACTAGTAATTCCATAATATGACTTAAGCATAGTATGGGACTATTAGGATGTTACATTTACATCATTATGGCAAAGATTCTCCTGATAGCTTATCACCCCTTATTCCTTTTGTACCAACCTAAGTCACTGTATGTAAGACAAAGTCTGCCCAAAAGTGCTACACAATACTCTATGATCCCGAGATGTCCTTGTCATCTAATCAAACCCTTTGTTGTCCACCGACTATTGGGTTGGGATGGTTTCTTGAAGCCCACCAACCTTGGAGTAAGCTTTAGATAGTCTTTACTAGAGTCCAAGATGGGCAGAGAGAACTAGACATGGGAATAGAGAGAAAACCCAAGAGAGCTTGTGTCACGACCTAACCCAAGTCGTGACTGGCGCGTAAGGACAGGTCCCTAGCAAGCCTACGTTAGAAGACCCCTTTTCTAAAAGAAAATCGGGCAGAGTCTCCCTTATATTCAGGACTATTCCCAAATAAGGATCCTCTACCTGCACAAACAACATAAGCACACAAAACCATCGGAGATCCAGGCATTCTTGGAATGCACCATAGGGCACATATCATAACAGTTTAAATCATATTTATGAAATTCAATCTATAATCATTAAAATTCAACTAGTCATAAGTGCAAAATAATAATAATAATAATTATTATTATTATACAATTGCCATAATACATGAGCTAACACAGGAAGGACCCTACCTGTAGACTTAGAGCGCTGCTAAAAATTATACAATTGCATTCAAGAATGTACTTCTCAAATACAATAACCTCTGGGAGCCATAAGAGTGAAGTGTGGATTAACTAAGAGTCCAACACCACCGGCTAATTATAAAGCTTGAACATGAGTCTACACCTGTCTAAAAAAATATGGAAAGGAAGAAAGGGCGAGTCATATAGACTCAATAAGGGGTGGCATGCCTATGACAAGAGTAGGCCAAGCATACACATAAACTTTTAGCAAAATAACTTTACATAATCTCATACATCATTTCCCAAGTAAAATGCCTCATTTGTATAAATTAAAATACTATAAAAAAACATATGAAAAAAAAAATGAATCTTATATATGATTTGTCTTTGAAACATCAATAGCTCGTCAACTCACTTTTCAGTCTCATCAAACATTGACTTTCTTGTAAACATGTATGTAAATCATTTAAAATTTACAGTAACAAAATGCTCACAATGAAAGTATCCTTGTAAATATTTTTCTTGAATACTAAAAATTGGTGAGTACTCACACTTGCTGGGTCTTTGCCATGCCTCATGTGAGCCTAAGCTTAAATTCCCTTGAAATACATTTCCATAAACATAGAAGCAAATATTTGGAGACCTCTAGGTTAAGTTATGCACAATTTCACTGCAAATTAGATTGAATTCATTCAATTCTGTCCAAAATTGTAAATTATATGAAAATTCCATTTTAAACCCTTTTTATCTCAAATTTTACAAAAAGGTTGTCTATTAGTTTATTTTCAAACTTCTTTGGTCCTACTAAATTTTGATGAGTATAACTTAAATTATTCAAATTTAATCTACTGTTGCCCTGTTGTGACACAGTTTCGGACACCTATAAGTGAAAAATCACTAAAAATCCATTCTTTATCATTTTGTCTTCAAAAATTTAAGCATATACTCACATGAACCCCCTTTCAAATGAAGCAAGTCCCACTCAATTTGGCTAGGCAGAGCTTAAGTTAAAAGCCTTACATTGGGGCTACCTTATATTGACACTTATAGAGCATGAGGTAACTTTGTGGAATTACTGGAAGCAACTCACTGGGAGTTTGGATCTGAGGCTTTATAGGCCTATTCTCCTATATGCTAGTTTCTAACTTGGTTGCACTCAAATCAAAGGCCTATGGGGCTAGTTATGCCTGTTAGAACACATATTGCTCAGATCCATTCTTCTTCGCTTATAGCCTACTTCAAAAACTCATAACTTATTCACCTTAAGTCCAATGAACCTCAAAATTTGTGGGTATACTCTCTATGAGTTAGGTTTCAACTAAAATTAGTTTCATCTCAATTGAAGGTTCCTAGCTCAAGATATAATCCATGGATTCACTACTGTTCATGGATGTCTAGATTAGCCTATTTCTAGTTATGAGTATCTTTAAGCTCCTAGCTTGTTTTTCTCATCAACTCAAGTTTCACTAGTTTTAGTTCATTGAAATAAGACTATAGAACATCATCTTCAGCCAAGACATGTGAGAAACAAAAAAATGAAAACCTAACTCATTTAGCAATATATCCACATATAAGGAGATCTAAGAACCTACCTCACTTCCAAGCTTACAATCACTTCAAATTTTTCTTCCTTCAACTCCATAACTCTCTTAGAATCATAAGAAAACTCTTAATCTCTTCCTTTTCCTTCTTGGTTAAAGCTATATGTTGTCCAAGGGTTTAGAAAATGGCAAATAAGCTCAAAAGCTAGATAGTAGTTAAAGGAACAAGAGGAAACTAAGGGTTTGAGAGCTTGTATGAATAACAATGGAGGATAGTATGTGTGTGTGTGTGAGAGAGAGAAAGACAGAGATTTCGGGTGTGGGGTGAACAAAGAGAAGAAGATGAAGGCAATTAGGGTTTCTTGGAGATATTTAACAAGATTTTTGTAAAAAACAAAAGGTAATCAACTTTAATTTTGTGGCCCATACTGCTTCTTAGAATTTTGGCCATGTGGCCTACTCTAGACCACATATAATAAGTGTGATTTTCTGATTGGTTAAACTCTCTTGTATTTTAAATTCCTACTAGATCAATTTCTTATGTCTTAATAAATTGTCCATAAAATGTTTGCAATATGATTAAAATTCTATTATCATAAAAATTCTAAGAGCACAATGTCATTATTTGTATTATTCTACATCCCCTCTTTTTTTTCAAAATTGTTATTAATAATTTAGCATGTGACAATGTTAATTATACATATTGCTAAATCGGGTATTCAAACAATATGGGACCTTTGAAAATTATTTCAAGGTATCTAGTGATTAATTTGAGTATTCAAAATTACCCAAGATATTATTTGTATACGTGAGTAATCTCACACTTTTATTTAAAACTATGTGCATGAAACATCATTTATAAAATTATTACATGTAAATTGTTTAGCTCTTATTGTCTTGGGGCCCACGTGATCTTGAAATCGGTATTTTTGCTCTAGTGCCCTTCCTAATAGCCCTAAGCCTTTGTTTACAGTTTTGCCATTCCTCAACTATGGCTCAACTATCTACCATTTTGCCCCTATCTCAGGATTGGCTTCCCTTTATCTGGGCTATTCTCAAAGTTAGGGATGTTATAGAACCAAATATATTCATTCATCAACTTTTTGGTCAATCCTCTGCACAAAATGACATGTTTTCTGCCACTAGGCAAGCATGGTGATCTACCAACTATAGTTAGGTTTTTCTTAAAACACTCTAAGAGGTATGGTTCACCATACTCCAAGTCAAAGCAACACCTAAGGTGTGTTAGACAAACTATATTAGACATGATAGGATAAGCTGATACTGTACGTTATGCCCTTCTTTGTTGTCTAGTGTAGGCAATATATTGTATAAACTTATCCATTACAACCCTCCTTATACATCAAATTATGGGTAACATAATCAAGCCTAGAGATATCATATTAGGCCTGACTAATTTTAATGTAAAAGGTCTCTTTTATTCTTTTTTATTATATTAAAATGAAAATAATTCATAAATAAATAATCATAAATAAATATAAATAAAAATATTTTATATAAATAAATAGTTTAAAAAATAATAATTAATAGAAAATATTTTAATAATAGTTAATTATTAAAAATTAGAGCTAAATAATAAATAATATTGATTAATAAATAATATTTAATATAAATTTAATTATATATCATAAAAATAAGAATAATTATAATTAATAAATAATATTTTTATTATAATATTTGTTTTAAACTTAAATTTGAATAGCTAATAACAATATTATTTTAATATAAATTTCATTTTTATATATTATAATGAAAAGTACAGTAAAAAGTATTAAAATATATAAAAGAAATGGAGTATTGTCCATTTTGTATTTTTATACTCTATTAAATTAATAAATAATTATTAAAAATTGAAAGAAATAATAAATAATAAATAAATTACATTTAATATAAATAACATTTCAAATAATAAAAATTAATAAGTATTTATAATCAATATGACTAAAAATAATAAACATTTAAATAATAATTTTTTCTATTTATAGTTAAATAATAAATTAAGTTATTATTTTTTATTAAATATTTACTTAAGATTAGAATTATTTATGATAGGGAGAGGATAGTAGCATATTATATAATATAACATGTTATACTATCATTAGGTATACCAAATAGACCCATAACAACTAACTACTACAACTTATATTAAGATACATCACAAAAATAATCGTGTACATTTAAAATCTCAAAAAATCAACAACTTCAAAATTTGGATATTTATTCCTCTTGCAATCTTTGTGGTTAGTGCATCAGTACCTGATAGCACATTTAGTTCCCACTTGTTGAACTCCAGTGGCACTGATTTTATTTTATTTTTTTGAAAAAAAAAAAAAAGGCCCACAAAGAGCTGCAATCAGAAGCTAGTAATAGGGGGGAAAATCGTGCCTGCCATTTTCTATTAGTTTAGATCCTCATTTTCAAGGAACCGTTTAGTAGAAAGGTGTAGCTGGATAAAGTTGATTAAAATAAATTAATAATTTGAATATCTTAGTTAATGAAGCGTTATCCAATGGTTTATGAATCGTTATCCAATGACTTAATGTCATAACAATCGCAAGTTGAATTGCTCAAAATTTTTGCTCTCCAAAACGCAAAGATGTACCTAACAATGGTCGAACACTTCCTCTTGCAATATACCACATAAAATTGTCAAAATTCATGCTGATTTGTGATGATATCATTGTCAAATTTAGTTGATATTATCAAGAATAATATGAACTTCTTCTAGTGGATACAAGATCTTCAATGTGAAAGTTGAAAGTGGAAACTTTCTTTTTTGGTCCCTTGAACAAAACCTCAACTTCTACCAAAAATGTTGCACAGACAGGCCTATGGTCAGAAAACTTTAATTCTTTTCGTACGTAGGAAAGTTGCTGCATTCCGCTTCCACGCCACAAGATTCTATCGCACCTGCAATCCTTCATTATTCAGATTAAAATGAAAATATAGGTCTTAAATTCTTCAAACTAACACTGATATCATACATACATACCAAGCTGGAGTCCTCCTTTTGTTTCTTGAAACTTTTGCATCTTCAACATAGTAAGTATCTGAGTTTATGGGATATTTATAAGTAGGTGCAAAGTAGATCTTCCCCTCTTTCCACCCCTTGAATACCCGACCGGCTTCCCTTTCCATCTTAAGCTGTGGAAAAGAAGAATAAAACACAATGCATGATCAGAAAAGTTACTAAAAGTCACAACAGAAATACAACTAAATGTAACAGTGTACACCCCTTAAATGTTCAGAAGATTATGGGCAGCGAATCAAAATGAATGTCTCCCATTTCTAGTTTCATAAATTTTTGGTGTAACTGAAACTGAAGAAAAGAAAACTAAGAAAATTAAAATGCCAGCAATGATGAAGATATTATAGACACGTAACATCTCTTGGGGACCATTAAGGAAATTAAAATGCCAGCAATGAGGATACTCAACAGAAATGGCAACATGTATGATATTCATATCAACATAGCATTCTTAAGCAAAGGGAAACTACCTGATCATTGTCAAAAAGTGCAGGCCAGTCCTTCTTTTCCACAAGCCGTTTTGCATCATCGTATCTCAAAGAAATTCTGTAATTCAAGTCCCCAAACCATATGATTCGGCTGGAGAAAATTTTCTCATATAATCAGAATTTGGGGGCCATACATATGTAAAATTGCTGAAAGTTACAAGTAATTGAAAAATCTCTGCATTATAACTCTGTAAATAGTTTGAAATGATGCTCACTCGTGCTCTAAAATTTTGTCAGGCATCCTGCTGTATGGTGTCTTACAAATCCTTGGAAACTGAGTGTTCTTTAGTATCTCTATTACATCTAGATTTCTGCGAAGCTCGTCACCTTCTTTCTCTCCAGATGCTAAATGACTGCAGATAAAGCAAATACTTGTCTGATAAAGTGACATGCTCACAGATATACACCCCTGCAACCACAGAACAAACATCGTGATGTCAATAATAACTTCGTTTCTATCTCTAAAAGCCAGTTTCTTGTTGATACTCAATACACACTTGCAAAAAGAAAAAATGCTTCTCTACAAAAATTACATTCTAGACTACCTTGTTTCCGAGGCAACCCATGATCCCACGACTAGTGCAACATATTCTCAAATGGCCTACATACTGAACAAGCTCCTTTCTCATCCAGACACTAACAAAAATTCCAACCATTTGCTTACTAGCAACAAGACTGTATTTCATCTGATTAGTAGCCAAAGCAACAGAAATTGGGATATTTTCATCCTCATCTTCGGTGGAAGAATCATCCGACTTTAAATTTGATTCTTGGCAGCGAAAACAGAAATCCTTCGCAGCCTTCCTTTCCATTTCAAGAACACAGTTACAACTTTTTAGCTTCTTTCCATTTAGTTTCTTGAAAGTCTTCTTAATCTTCTTTAAGGAAGGCTTTTGGAAAAACAATGAACCACCAAATGATGCAGTGGGTTTTAGTCCTTTGGAAGTCAAATCAGAAGGTCCATTGAGTGAATGGTTGATTAAAGCAAGCCATTTTGCAGCAGGTTCATTATCCTCTAATACCAGCACATTTCCCGCATTTAAAGGGACAATCTCCTGAAAGCTAAAAGGTTGGAGAAAGAAAGATTATATTGCGAAAAAATTAAAGCAGCAATCCCCAATTTTAGTCTTTTTCTTAGTAACAAAGCACTGCTAATTATTCAAATTTCTTTTATGGTCCAAGCAGACAACACGGGTGTCAGTTATATTGGCAAGTACTGCAAATATTGCAATAATTAGTTTCAAGATGATAAATCAGAAAGCTCACAGTTTTGAACACCAAAAATGATAGATGGCCTTTTCATTGACCAAGTGTGATATGGCAGGGTAGTTAGTTAAGCCCCTTAAAAGAATATCATTCATTGAAAACTTATTCATAGATTAAAATAAATCACATCAGAAGTGAGAGAGAGAGCATACCCTAAAACATATATGTCTGGTTCATTTCGGACCTGAAGAAAATCACTCAGATCAAGGTTCCCATTGGGACATTGCCCTCCTACATTCCATGTTGCTGCAAAAACTCTTTAAGATTGAAAACAGTCAAATAACTATGATCTAAATCTGTTATTAAATATTTTAATAATAAAAGTCAAAATAATTTTCTAACAAATACCTGAAATTTTGAACTGCTTCACCTGAAGACATAGAAGGTTCTGAGCCACGGTTTTCAATTGATGAATCAGAAAGTGCCTCTGCAAGTAATTCAAGGTATTATCAATATAAAGTAGAGATTGGTCAAAGTGATCGAGCCAAGGGGAACTTTGTTTTAGAATGAAGGTGATGCTGCAACATGTTAAGTGGAAGGTCCCCTTTTCTTAACATGCCGCTTTGGTAATAAGGGAACATAAATACAACAAAAGGGTATAGTATGAAGAACAGGGAAAGATCAGATGACAGATATATAATTCATTCTTGCAGGCCAGCGTAAAGCCTAAACTTGAATATATTCTAATGTTTGGATCAAATCACTAGATGCTCCACCCTCTCGCGTATAGTTTTAGATCACATATCCATCCAGCCATATCATCATCAATCTTTAAAATTTATAGAAGAAAAGTAAAATGATAATTCTCCCAACCACTGGTTATAGTAGGGACAGCATATCACCAAGCATGAAAGGCATATGCTTTTCTTAATCCCCACCTATTATCTTTTAACCGTAAGTAGGAATTTTGTGCCTAGATAAAAGGAGATGTCCGGGATAAGTAACATAGCAAAAGAAAATGCTTCCACCATTCTTGCTATCTATTACACAGACTAAAATCTGATCCTGAATATATTCATATATTTTACATCAAATAGCCCTGGATGTTCCACCTAGCCAATGTGAAGTTTCTGTTATCCGTTAGGCCAGCTCATCTCCTAGCCTTTACACTTCGGATGCATTTTTTTATAATATCATACTCATACAAGAGATAGAAGTAAAAGGTTCCATTCAAAGAGAAACAAAGAAAGAAGTAATCAATATTCTCCTCAACGGGAAGTAGTGATGCTAATAAATATTCTCTTCAGCAGAAAAGCAGTGCTTGCACCTTTTCAGGGAAGCAAGTTGAAGTGTGGAATGGTATCTCAAAAGTAAAAAATTAACAATGTCTATGCTGGTCTCCCATAATAACATAATGTAAAAAGATTATTCTGGCTTTTCCATATAGATAGATACATAGCCAAAATGTTATCTGCCTCTATTTAGTTGAACCAGGATGAATTTCAATGGAACTCACCTAGTGAATCAACAAAACCTCTTCCTGCTGTCCCTCCATTTCTCTCTCTCATGGTCAAAACTTTCCAAATAAACGACTGAAATCATATTCCGAAGAATAATTAGAAAAAAAAAAAAAATCAACGTTAAAACAGAACCAAAATACGGTCTAACATGACTTGAAAGTTTGCAGGGTGCCAGCAATTAAATATCTTCATGACAGTGAATTAGAAACACAGAACCACACAAGAGATGCAATATTATCAAAATTAACTCAAAGGGGGGGAACGGGAAAAAAATGAAGAGGAAGAATATTGCATGTAAAACGAAGAAACCTGCTTTTTCCTCTGCTGACTGCTTGGTATCTTATCTGAAACTGCTTGTGTGTCCTCAAATTCATTGTCCATCTATATTCCCAGTAAAAGGGATGAGGAGGAAAAACTTGTGTATTAGTACGTTCCAAAATCCTAGTATTAGATCGCAATTAAGAAATTAATACATGCACAAAACACCAAATGATTATTTCCCAGTAATTACTCAAAAGAAGGCATCTCAAAGAGTCCACACCCAAAGTAAACGGAACAAATTCATATTTACGTGAAACACGCGGACTATGACCCAAATTGACAAAGAAGGAATCTACAGATGCCAAAGCACTGTTAATACTCAAAGAAAACATTGAGTGCAAGACAATGCAACGAGTATTAATTCCTCATCATGAGTCACCAACACTCCAAAATCACAGCAATATTTTACACAAAATCAAAGCCTCATGTAAAACATTGCTACCCTTGAAAATGGGTCGAAAGCCCAAATGCGATTCCTACAAAAGTCAATTACTTAGGCAATGCCCTTCCAGCATCAATTATTATTAGATGGAATATTTCAGAGGAGACCAGAAACTGGGAAAAGAAAAAAAAAAAAGAACCTTAATAATCCCTGCTCTAGAACTGAGAACTCTCTGTAGTGTCTGGTGTGCAACCAAAGGGTCCAAATTTCTTCTTCCAAGGAGTGAGAAAACTCACCTAGACGGCTAAACCCAAAACAAGTATTTATTTGGTGATTCCCGAAAAAACAAAGAAGATGAGACAGAGAAATGGGTATACGTGCAAATGGGGAGTTGGGTCTTCCATGCTCAAGAAATTGGAATGGGACGTTCAGGAAAAAAAAGGGAAACAGTCAAAAGGGAGAATAGAATGGGAATCTCGTGTGTCCCTTCTTCATTCACATTTATTAATTATTATTATCATTATTATTATTATTTGATGGGGCGTAGCAAAGGTTTTGATTCGTCCGTTTGTTCTTTGTTTTCTTCTGTGGGAAACCAAAAAGTGTTCTGTTTCAGAGCCAGACAAAAAAATAACGATTCTTTCAGCTCCAATGCAGAGAATTGTCTTTGAAGTTTGAACCCACCCCTCCTTTGTGTGATCTAGAGTCTAGAGAAAGAGAATGTAACTAACCCACGTGTGTTCCTGCACGTATAGGATCACAAGAGTTGGTGGGTCTACGAATTAAAGTTGACGGTTTGTGCTTTGTTTCCTACGAGTGTGGCACCAAAAGCTAGCTTCTGCCTTGTGCTGTGGAAATGGCCTTTGTCCTGTTCTAGATTTTGCATGATATTATCATATTGCAACAAAAAATGAAATGTTTTTCTGGATGTTGCTAAAATGCCATTAGATTAAGATGGTCTTTCAATTTTATCCATTAAATATTTTATATAATATTTTTTATATAATAAAATAATTATTGTTAATTTTTTTTATAAACAATATTCAAAGACTATCTTAATTCATAACTCATCATAATCATATTAAAACTCACATTCAAGATGAATATCAAACATTTGACAAAAAAAAAAAACCGCCGTTCGATGTTAAATTGTTCATACGTTGTTAATTGATGTGACATGTTATTTTAAACTATAAACATTTAAATGAGGATGAGATCCATTATTTTCACACTGTTTAGGGAAATATATATGCGATATCCATAATAAAAGTTACAAAAAATAGAGGAAAAAAATTCAAAAAGGAATAAAATATAGAAAAATATTATTTGAATCATTAAAGGATATAGACCCCTAACACCATAAGATACAAGAGTGGAAGAAAGAAGATTGATGAAAAAAAAGTAAGTGATAGACCCACAATTTTTGTCAATGAGTGTTAGGATGACTAAGAAAGAAGAGTGATTCAAATAATATTCTTTTAGATATAAAGTTATAAACTCATTTCACCTATTTTTCTTAAGTGTCTGTGCATATATGTCAAGAATATTTTTTAATAAAATATGTATGTTTAACTAGTGGATTGATAGGCATATTAGTAGCCATCAATTCACAATTTTTTTCATTTTTAATATAAACTAAAAAACTTATTTTTGTTAATTTTTTTTAAAAATTAATATAAAGTGAATAAATTTGTTTTTATTTGTATTCATTTATCGTATTTTTATTCCTTATTTTTTTCAACTTCCTTTAGCTTGTTAGTATTTTAGAAAATATAGATTTTGGATACCAAAAGTTGGTTAAAGAGAGAATTCCATTTATTAATACTATAGATGATAAGATAATTATATATAAGTATGTATGACGACGGTATTATATAAAATAAAATGATTATTATTGTCATATTATTTCGACTATTACTTTCTTAATAAAATAATCAAATTTGTGGCCATCCTTGATATTGACACTTTTTGTTCTCATTATTGTTTTGTAAAAATTAATTATTTGAAGCAGTTGAACTCACAATCTAATAGTTATCTCTTGCATGTCTTATTGAATCTGGGATGTCCCATATTCAACTTTCATTCCCCATCTCCCTACCTTCATAGAAAAATTAAATATCCAAATATAATTTAATAAAGAATACCAAACTAGAATGCATTTTATCAAATGGTAGTAGATATTAGTTTTACTTAATTTTGTTCTTATATAATCATGATTTGACAATCATAGCAAATAAAGTTTAATTTTAATATATTGCTAGTTTAAAAATATTTTTACATGGCAATTTAATCATATGTTGTAATATCATTTTTTTTTTTGACACGATTGTAATGTCATTAAAAACATTTGTCTCTTCTAATAAATACTCGAAAAGTCAGACATATAGTACTATATGATTGGTTAATAAAATAAAATATTTTACATTAATAATATATTAAAATAGTCTAGAATAATAATTTCAAGATATTTTTCAAAACTAAATTAAAGATAAATTTAATTTTGATATATTGTTAATATAAAATAATTTACACATTCATCTAATTATATATTTGTATATTAATAAAAGTGTTTGAGTTTTATAATCACTATCTCAAAAATCGCACACATAGTATCATATAATTAGACAGTAATATACGACTTTTAATCTTGATAGAATATCAAAATTAACTCATTAAAAACAACTCTTTACACTAGTCCATGTCTAGATATTGAAATTAAAATTTGAACACAATTTTAAATTTTCAAAATTATAATTTATTTAAAATATTAAATTTTATTGAAAAAATTAGCATATATAAAATTATAATTACAAATTCAATTTACCGAAATATAAATTATTAAAATATTAAGTTTCTTTTAACAAGTTAGGAGTTTGAAATCAAGAAAAACTTATAATAGTTGTTTTTTAATTTTATAAAATTAGATTAATTGAAACTACCATTCCGATTTTAGTTGACACTTTTTTTGACACACATTTTAATTGACATTTTAAATATACAGATTAAAATTAAGAGGTCAATTATAATATTTAATTCATATTCAATTCTTAGCATCAAACTAAATCATTCCCTACCAACGTGAAGTTGGTTAAAATGACAGGTGCTTTGACCTCTTAATCATATATCTTGGATTCAAACCTTGAGAATGAAAAAATCGCCGTTAAGAGGTCTAAAACTCCCTTTGAGATCTCTACGGGTCAAACTGGATTAATTAGGTTCCCGATAATAGGGTCCAATGACCCGGTAGATTTCACCCAAAAAAAAAAAAAAAAGAAGAAGAAGCTAAATCATTCCCTTTTTAGAATCAACGTATAAAATCAATGGTTCTATACGTTGATTTTCACCTCCTGACTGCTGTCTACGTTCAATTAAAAAATAAAAATAAAACGACTGAGAGATTAAATATTAGAAGCATTCTTTTAAGCCTCAAATAATCACGAGAATAGACAAATGTATTTTTCCTTTGTGGAAGAAAAATACGCATTTTTGTGAAACTTTGATAACCGGTCATGATTCTAAGAAATTAATCAAGAGCACCATCATGCATGGAAGAGACGCCCACTGCTGCACGTACGAAAGAGTTTGTTTTGGATTATATTAAAGGATATGGAACACCAGAAGTTCAAATATTTTAAGAGGTTAAATTTGATTTATTACTGTGAATTTGTAATAATAATTAAAAAAAATAACAGTTTGCAATACGTATGTTTAATTAATCACAAAAATTTACTAATTTTCAAGTAAAACCATCATATCAAGCGCAGCTTTAGGAAATTATATATGTTCTTAGAAAATGAGTTGAAAAGTGGTTCACTCGTCTAATCCATGAATGAAGTGGGTCCTCTAAGAACTTGTTTGAAAGCTCAAAACCATAACTTTGGGCATTCAAATAGGCTCTTCCAATGAATGAATCGACAGTCAAAGTCAAGACCTTGGTCCAATCTCAAAGTTGCTGAATAAATCTTGCCGCTTATCAACTTATAATAGAATCAAAAGGAAAAAGAAAACAAAGGGCTAAAATCGAAGCTAGTTATAAAGGTTCTAGTAGAGTAGTATGGTCCCAAAAATGATTTAGCTGATAAAATATTATCTCTAACTTTTGTGGTACTACGCCACCCTGCAAAGAGACGAAAGCCAGCCTAGAATAACACCAAATGGCGGCAGTTTCTTAATAGGAAAGCACATCATTCTCCCCAAAATAAAGGATGACCATTTCCCTTTCAAATGGCAAAGTGGGGCTTCTTCACTCCCACTTCACAGACACACTCCTTGGTATTCTTGCTTTCATGCTTCATAACCAAAGCCAATCGAAGCCAATTTCAAGTTATTTTCCCCAATTTTCAGGTTCCCTCCTCTTCTAAGGAGTTAGGACAATAATAAACGCTCTTGAAGGTCGAATTAACCTTTGTCCCATTTTCATAACAGATGGTGTTGATAATGACTCATCCTTAGACAAGTTGTGTCCTTTCTCCCTTCCCTTCCGGATCATGTTATGGAGCTTGGTTGAACCCTTGAACAATAACAGTTGCATATGTTTCAGCATGACTTATATATATTATTTTCTTAGCCAGTGTTTGGTTGGTGAGTTGCACTGTTTGAACAAAGAATTTTTAAGGTCTCCAATTAATTACGTTGATTTTGATTAATTATAAATCCAATAATAAAAGTCACGTGATTTTCCGGATGCTTGTGACAGCAGTACCCGATTATTAAAACGTAGATTGGAAATGGAATTCATTTGTCAAAATATGTCCGAGTAATTTCCTATACCGCATATTTTAATTATTAAGGGTGTGCTTGGTATAAAAAATAAGGAGAACATTTATGCATTAGATATATGTGTAATTTTACATATTAATTTAATCCATGAAAAATTTTTCCATTTTTTTTTTTCATATCAAATTCATCCTAAGGAAATAAAGCACTTAAATAAAACGAGAATAACCAGAATCTTAGGTTCATCAAAGATACATAGGCATTAGGGATTCGATTGCACTTAGTTGTTCCAATAGTATTCAAGATTCTAATCTAATCACTCCCTCCATTTCATTTTAATTGTCATTTTAGGGTTTTGATTTTGTTTCAAATTAGTTTTTGTTTCAGAATTCCAATATTTAATTATTTGTTTAAGCTGCCACTAAATTATATGAAAATTAAAATTAAAAAAACACTTATTATTTGTGATGGAAAATCCACCGCTAAGTATTAAGAATTTTTAAAAAATTACAATAAGACTCTTATAATTTGCAGTGAAAAATATGTCACTAATTTTCTACAAAATTAAAAAATGAAAAATTTAATTATTTTGTGGCAAAAAAATTCGTAGCTAATATTTTAAGAAATTAAAAATTTTGAAAAAATTATTTTTTTTGGAAGAAAATCCATTGATAATTATTAAGAATTTAAAAAGTTTTTAAAAAAAGGCTCTTTTAATTTGTGCGAATATTTTTTTGTTGCTCATTTTTTATGAAGTTAAAAATTTGAAAATTTTTAATTATTTTGATATATAAAATTTGCCACTAATTATTAAGAATTAAAAAAATTAAAAAATACTCTTTTAATTTGTGGCAGATTTTTAGTTGCTAATATTTTACAAAATTAAAAAAAAATTGAAAATTTTAATTCTTTTGCAGCAAAAAATCTGTCATTAATCATTAAAAATTAAAAAATTAATAAAAAAAACTCTTTTCATTTCGGACGGAGTTTTCGTCGCTAATTTTCTAAGAAATTGAAATTTTTTCGCTGCTAATTTCCCATAAAATTATAATTTCTTTTTACGGCGAATTTCATTAAGAATTTTAAAAAATTTAGAAAAAGACTTTTAATTTGCTGCAGATTTTCCAACGCAAATCTTCTACTAAATTAAAAATATTGAAAAATTTAATTCTTTTATATAAAAAAAATTCACCACTAATCAATAAGAATTTTAAAAAGTTTAGAAAAAGTATATTTTAATTTGTGGCAGAGTATAGCCTGCTAATTTGGTAAGAAATTAAAAGAAATTGAAAATTTTAATTATTTTGCCACAAATCTTCCATTGCTAATTTATAAAATCACTACAAATAAATTTTTATTAGAGACACATCAAAACATTTTTTTCATTTTATACTCTTCTAGTCTCCTATCTCCTCCTCTCATTTTCTCTTTCCCTTTTCCTCTCGCACCAGACCCAATCTTCCTCCTCCACCCCCTCTTTTTCCTTCACTATTTTTCCTTTACTCCTCACTCTTTTTTTTTTTTCTTTCTTTTTTCCTTTCCTCCTTCTCTTGACCTTCCACCTTTCCCCAACTACCTCTGCCACCACTGCCCATTTTTTTTTGAAAAAAAATTATCTCACTATTTGGCTTTTGTATAATATTTATTACTTTCTCTGTTAAAGACTCAATAGATAAATTTCAATGCTTTATTAAAACATCTTCTTCTATATTTGTATAAACTTGAAATATATGTTTTGAATTTGCTTCATTAAATGATTTTGAATTTGAATGTTAAGTGTGTGTTTAAATCTACATATTGTTTTTTTTTTCCTTGAATTGGTCACTTGTGGCGAAAAATCTGCCACAAATTAGGGGTTGAAAAATCCGCCACAAATTAGAGGGAAAAATCTACCACAACGAGGGGGAAATCAATCGCAAAATTAAAGGGGAAAAATCCACCATTATCCAGTAGTAGCTCCTGATTATGCAGCGACCCGATATCCATCGCAAACTGCTATTTTCTTATAATGGGGGTAATTTAATCTTTTAGTTTAACTATTTTGAAATATCAATACTATTTAATAATTTCCTTAGTTCCTCTGCAATAGCCTTAAACAACAATTAATATGAAATGAAGGGAGTAAGATTTAACTATGTAGTTGATGTGGGGATTCCTTAATTTAAACAATACCCAATTCATTGACTACCAATTCTCTTTAGCTCTTAAAATTGAATTAATTTCTTAAGTTAAATTGTAAGGTTAAAGGCATTACCAATTTATAAAATTCCAAATCAAATCCCACATAGTCTTCAATATCTATTCCTAAATAATTAATAAGTATGATTTTTATCATATTGTCTAAATTATACACAATTTTCAATTTCCTTCACAACTTACTAGATCAATTCATGGGCAATCAAACTACAAAAGCATTAAAAACAATTATAAAATCTCAATCAAATAGAAAATCTTAAATTAAGTCAACAAGAATCTTGATACATAGTTATCTCAACTAAGTTACATCTTCGCCCTTAACACAAAGGGGATTTAGCCACTAATCATATTCATCACACTCATATCAATAGACAAGGAGTACATGATGATCACAATTCAAAGTAAAAGAATGAAAAAGTAAAAGATCAAACACATAATGAATCTTCTTATTTTATGTAGCAACCAAAGCCCTAGCCTCCTTTTTTATCTTTCTTGATTGATTCCCTTGATGATTCTTCAAAACCCCTATTTATAGATGATCTACTATTTTGGGATTAGATCAAAATTCAAAATAGAAGATATTATCGCAAAAAATCCTCAAAACATGACCCATTGGAGCTCCTAAGTTGCCATTTAGGCTTGAATGTCTTCATGAAAGTCATTATTTTTTGTATTAACTTTCCAATCTCTTTGGAATCACTTGAATTGGACTTCTATATCTCAAGATTTGAATGATTGGTGCAAGGATGTTACAATTTAGGTGAGATTGTAGTTTTGATTTTGTCTTCTTCTTTTTTTTCTCATTGAATATTTTGAAATTTGGAAAAGCGTTGATGAAATTAAAGTTGTAGATACATATCTTTACTTTTCAAATCCTCTTAAGTCATCCAAATTTGTTCTCTGAAGATGAAGTTATGCAGATATCATTGTGATATGTTCTAATTTTGTGCATGTGGTGGGCACTCAAATGGCTTTAATGTTTACTTCCTTTATCTCCATTTGCCAAGATAGCTTGATTTAGCCTCAAATTAAATCCTAATTTTTCACATGAAATCATTAATTGAATATTATTATTATAGAGTGCACACAACTCCACAATAATTAAACCACAAGCAACTAGTTCCATCACAAAAGTCCTTCAAAATAATGTAAAAACAAGCATGACATTTGCATAGTTTTCACACACAAACTGGTAAAATCAAGGATATGATTTGTGTACTTTTTACAGACATCACATATCACATATAATCTAAAACCTATAGGGGGCATTTGGTAAATGGAATATTTTTACATTCCTGGAAATGTTATTAAGGGAATGCAAGATTCTTATGTTTGGAAGGCAGTTTAAAAAAATATTTCCGGGTAAGTTGCATTCCTATGAGAAGGGAATGTTTTCACAAAAGTAAAAAGAAAATTATCCTTGTTATAAACCACCATCACCATTGGTCTACCATTGATGACATCTGACCATTACCTTGATAGCTGCCAGATGACCGCTAACAGCTATTGGAGCTCCATCGACAGTCACAAACTTCTATCAATAGCCACTCCACCACCAAGGATGGCCCTAGACCTCCGATGGCAGCTGTCGAGCCATCACCAATGCCCATTAGATCTCCATCAAAGGTTGTCAACTATTGGACCTTTGCCAAATGCCCCGAATGTCTGCCGATGGCTGCTGCACCAACGCCAATGCTATTTTGTTAGGGGTATTTTGAGAACAATATATAATATTCCCATAAAATGTCATTGTCAACCAAACAAATGTTCATTCCCTGACATATTTTGTAGCATTTTTGAGATTTTAGTCCATCTACCAAACACTTCCAAAATTTCATGCCTTGGAAAGCTATTCCCAAAAATAGTACTCCCCGAAATGAAAAATCAATCCATTTACTAAACACCCCCACAAAGACTAAGGCTCTAGCTTTACAAAATGGGTTGGTTTGGACTTTGGATTTATCCTTCATGGACCTAGAGGTGAAAAGTGATTCATTTCAAGTTATGTCAATGTTGTAGAAGGGAAAAACAAACTATTTGGAATTGGTTATAGAAGATTCCTTGCATATGCATATTTTTTTTAGTCCATTTCTTTTTTTCATATAAAATGCCAAGGTAATGGAATAGCTCTTGAACCTGCCCATACGGCCATGTGTCAAATCCAAATCATGTTTGGGTTTAATATGTCCTACAATTCATTTGTAACTTAACCTGTGAGATCTTTTTTGTTTGTAATGAAAAGTTTCCTTACCCAGTTTTGGGGGGAGGGGAGGATAAAAAGAAAAAACGAAAAACCATTGTTACTTAATTTAATGATAAGTTCACTACTTACTTTTATATTTAAAGAAATGTTTGATGAACATATCTTGTATAAGACACCATGCTGACTTGCATCTCATCCATCATTCGATGGGATGTGGACCCTACTTGGATGGTTCCAAAACCTATCCAACGGTGAATGAAGATAAGTTAGCATAGTATTCCATACAAGATATGTACAACTAATATAATTCTTATATTTATCAATTTATATTTTTAAATAAAAATAAAGATTTTTTTTTACAATAATTTTTCTTAACGAACATAATTAAAGTCCATTACACAACTGCCATCATTGGTGTAATTGGAGGAAGGTTTAACATTTAAGCTGTCTACTCTAAACTTAAAAAGAATGAAAAGTTTTGATTAAGTTAACAAAGTATTGTGCACTAATCTTAATATTATTGTAATAATTAACTAATAAATTATGCCTATTTTAGAATTTATTAAGTCAAAACATTAATTAAAGACCTCACATTCAATAGAAAACCATTTCGATAATATCTATTCATTAAAAATTAGTATGTTATTTATACCTTTTTTTTAACATTGGTAGAACTAAGGTTTAAAATTATGACCTTATGCAAATTACTCAAATTCCTTACCATTAGCCCGCACTTAATGGCTTTATACCTTCTCTTTTTTGATTGTATTTTGAATTATTTCCATATGTGAAGTTGTATATTTTTAAATTTCCTATATTTTTATGAATAAATTCATTTAATAAAGTTGAGATTGATCACAATTTATTTTTATTAAAAATTTATTATTTGTTGAGTAGATTATATTCTCCTCTCTTAAGAGATATTCTCATTACACAATCCTTCTCTCTATTTTCAAAATATACATTCCCCTCCCCTAAAAAAATAAAAGTGCGTCGCACTTTAATCTATTTTTAAATATTTTATTAAAACTCTATTATTTTTATATTTATGTCACGACCTGTCTTAGGGTCCGTGACTAGCGTACAAACTATATCAATTCTAGTATAACCTAACTAGCCTGATAAGATAAGTTGTTTCTCAAATATCAACGTATATAAAAGCATAATCAATTCTAAATCTCAAACTCGTTATCATTACTAGGTAATGTTTAATTTTTATTGGAAACAGTTAGAATAATCTAATACATAACTTGTAGCTGCAAACTCTAGAATAAAAAACAATGGTATACATCCAAAACATTTTGGAAGCACACCAACAATATCAACCAATTGAACAAGTCGCAACCAAACATACTCTGTAACCTGCAAATATAATAATATATAAAAGGAGAGTTACATAGACTCAATGAAGGAATATAAACAAAGTAGGCAAGAAGAAGAAGAAACCAAAACACACATAAAATTTTAAAATAAAAGAAAATAACTTTAACAGTCATATAATTACTATAAGAAATTAGTGGGAATAACAATTCATCAATTCTATACCTTCTCAAAATCTTTTTAACTGGAAACTCATTCGTATGCCCCTTTCATAAATAAAAACTCAATAGTCCTTAATATGCCTTCTCAATATTTCTCATAAGTCATTCTTCTCAACATAGCACAAAATAAAATCTTTCATTGTAACATCCTTTTAGATTACTTCAAATCTTGCTCTCTCTAACTTTAAAACTCTCTTAGAATCACAAAATAAAGCCTAAGCTGTTCCTTTCTCCTTCTTGCCTAAAGCTAGATGTAATCCAAAGAGGAGAAATTTTGCCTCTAAGTGGTTTAGAAAATAGGAAGCAAGCTCAAAAGTGAGATAGATATTGAAGAAACTACGAATTTGAGAGTTTATGTGAACAACAATAGAAAAAAGTGGGTGATAGAGGGAGTTTGGCTAGGGGTGTTTAAGAAAGAGAGAAGGTCATAAAATTTGAGAGATATTTTGTTAGATTTTTAGAAAAAGCAAAGATGACTTACCGTAGGTGTGTGGCCTATATTGCGTCGTGAAATTTCAGCCGTATGGCTCACTCTGTGTCACGACCCACCAAAACTTCGCGTCTGCCTCCAAAATGTAGGTAGCAAATGTCATCTTTTGGTGTTCGGTACACAACAGCACCGAAAAGATCTTCTCTATAGCTTTAATCCACTATTCGGCCTTATCTGGATCAAAGGGTCCTCAAAAACTAAGTAGATTAGCTTTTCTAAACTCTGTGATTTTTAAATATTCCTAATCAACTTTTGCTCCATCTAGGTCTCCTCCACAACCTTCTTCACCTTGCCTTTCCAATCATTCCATCATTCAAAATATGCCCATAATATCCTTGGAGTCTTCGAGAACAGGTTCTCCTAGCCATTTTCCACGCCTACTAGAAGCCATTAGTTTTCTAGCCACACAAAACAAAAGATATCGAGTTGATCAAGCTCAATACTAAGCTTAGTATGATAGTAACTAATAGCTCACACAATCAAGCAATCATGCACATATATCGCTACATGTTATCTGAATAGACAAGATTCAATGCATGATAGAATCTAAAAGTTTTCAGAGTATGCATGAAGCATAGTTAGTCTAATCCTTAGGTCTTTACTAGAACGAATAATTCTAATACCAAAATGTAATATCCTTCCAAACATAGTACTATGCCAAGTGTGGAACGCTTACCTTTCTAAATAATCGTAAATGGGTTCTTATATAATTCAGTCTCATAATAAAGACTCAAGTCATAAATTTTTTTTATTTGCGTTACATATAGAAGTCACATGTCCAAAACAATAGATCATAAGAAAATAGTAAAATCATGAAATTGTAAAGATACTAGAAGTAAACTAAAATAAATATTTACTGTATATCTTTAAACCATATACATTCTCATGTATTTAACTACAAGATTTTGAGTACAACTGATATGTGACCTACAAAAAGGGTCATAACATTCGATTTACATCAAAATATTCAGAACTCAAAAGAAGTCCATGCAAGGACACCTATTAATGCAAAGTGAAAATATATGAAATAAAAAGTTCTGCACAAATCACTTATACTTCCCAAAGAGGATTACTTTACACAAAAGGCAGCAACAACTGTATGCTAGCCGAACAGCTTTTCAAAAGGATCCTATTCACTCACCTAATCCAACTCGGGAGTGTAGAAGCTATTCTTCATAATGCTCCCTACTTTGGGGCCGCCTGCCACTACCATAAGTAGCAGCTGATGAAGAGGATGATCTCGCCTTGGAAGGGTCAGTCTCCATGGCTAGTGAGGGAGAAGGAGGAGGTGGTGCAAACACCGAATGTGCCATGTACAAGATAATCCCTCTAGAGGAGCCTTACGGTCGAAGAATGGACTCAAAAGGGAAACTGCGAAGGAACACTAAAAAAAGTATGTACAGTTTGACATGTGCCTAGCCCATCAAGTACATGGAATCCAAGGTATGGTCATAATGCCACTACTAGTTGTGGGCCTTAAGATAAACCACCACTGATGCCATTGTCGTCGTTTGAGGATAATACGAAAACATACAATAGGGATGAGAATTTAAATTCTCAGTAGGTCCTTATAAACTACCACATGCACTATCAATGTTATCATTCTCAATTGCTCCGATTTAAGAAAACATGTTTTCAATAGATAAAAGAAATAAGGTTCATTTGATAACTTTCCAAAACTCTTTATCTGAAACAGGTTCATTTTATTCACATACTTGAAATTAAAGAATAGATCATAACATAAATGATAGTATGATAAAATAATATATTATGTATATGCAAATGCAAATATAATGAACTATGCAAGTGCATTTGTCTTCTTAAATTCTCTTTAAACTCCTAACATAAGCATCTGTACTTGGTATCCCTAAGATGGGTGGATGACCTTTTCCACTCTTGGGTAATAGGCTACTTATAAAGACTGAATTTATTCCTATACATGATTGTGAGATTTACTTTCTCTGATGCTCACATAGACCTATTTCTAGCCTGTCTACTTTCCCGACTTAGTTCAAAGGAGCCAGGTATACATTCCCTTACTTAACTAGATTTATTTTCTCTGACCTAAGTGTTTAAAATCATATTCTTTTCAAGAGCTCATGTGTTCATATATTTTCTTAACTCATAACTTCATATGCATTTCTTGTTTATAATGGTACAGGGGCATGTTTGAATGCATTTATTCTTATGCTTCATACTTACTTTCGAAATATTTCTATGGAAAATTTGGTAGTATGATAGTTGTAATGTGAGGGTCCCCAAAATTTATAGTAGTAGTTTAAATAGCCAGTTAATAGAAAGGAATAATTCCAACACATATATCAAAATCTCAATCACATACATAATCATATAAGGCAAGGATTGCCCTAATCACAAGGATTTGAATGAATAACGGTACCATGGCTTATGTATCAATATGGCATTAAAACCAACATATATTCCTCAATCTTTCAATTAGTTTTGTTCCTATATAATTTGAAGACCTCTAAGTTAAGTTATGTACAATTCAATTACAAGTTGGGTTTATGTTCCTTAATTCTGCCTAAAATTGTAAATTACATAAAAAATTCCATTTTAAACCTTTTTGATCTCAAATTCTATAGGAATATTGATCTAGTAGTCTATTTTTTATTAAATATAACTCAAGTTATTCAGGTCTGATCTAGTTATACCCTGTTATGGCAGAGTTTTGAATGTCTAAAAGTGAAAAATCACTAAAAATTCATTCTTTATCATTTTGCCCAAAAATTTTACATGATTATACTCACATGAACCTTATTTCAAACAAACTATATCTCACTCAATTTGACTAAGCAGAGCTTAAGTTATAAGCTCTACATTATGGTTGCCCTGTCTTGACACATAGAGCATATGGTAGATTTATGGAATTACTAGGAGCAACTTGGTGGAATTTTGGATCTGAGAATGTACCTTCTTGTTCTTCTATCTTTTAGATTTCTAACAAAATTGGTTGCATTCAAATTCAAGGTCTATGAGGTAAGTTATGTCCATTAGAGCACATGCTAGAGAATATCTAGAGAATTTGACCAAAATAAATATTGACAAGTTTAGATAATCTATTTAAAGTGAAAATAACAATTATTAGAGCTATTGAATAAAACCCCCAAATTGTGACACCTAAGGTTCCTAAGAATTAGAGTAGGACTCAAAATTTGACTTATCCATTGCAACTTATTAGTGTTTGAGGTTCAAACTCACTAGATTTCTACTCAAAGTCTCTAAGGATTTACTCATGTCACCATTTTTTGATACTCACTAATATTGAGAGTAACTTTAATATTTACCAATAAGAATAAGGTTTGAGATTAGTGACTTGCCTCAACCTTAGAAACTAATGGGTGCTCAAGATTTGATGACAAAGTGGGGGAAAAAAGATGGAGTTTAATGGAGACAAAAAGAAAAAAGGAATGGAGGAGGAAAAGGTCATCAAACATGAAATGAAGGGGGTGGGCTTTGGTCTCTTTTAAAAAGTGTTGTGCCCTTTTTTTGTTTAACATCTTCTTGCAAAATTACAAAAATGTCATTACTTCGTTCATTCATCCTTTTTTTTTAAACTCCATATGTCAGAATACCTCCCCCCAATTTGATAAATTATTATTCCCACTAATTTCTTATAGTGATTATATAATTGTTAAGTTATTTTCTTTTATTTTAAAAACTTGTGCATGCTTAATTTGGTTTCTTCTTTCTATTCACTTTATTTATATGCTCTCACTGAGTTTGTGTGATTTACCTTTTATATATTATCATATTTGCAGGTTAATAATTGTGTTTAGTTGTGACTTGTTCAATTGGATGATATTGTCAGTATGCTTCCAAAATGTTTTGGATGTATATCATCACTTTTGATTCCAGAGTATGTAGTTATAGGTTATGTATTAGATTATTCTAGCTGTTTCAAGTAGAAGTTTAGAATGTAAACATTACCTAGTTATGATAATGAGTTTGAGATTTAAAATTGATTATGCTTTTATATAAAATATTGATGTTTAAGAAAGTAATTATCTTGTCAGACTAGTCAGGCTATACTAGAATTGATATAGTCTGGGCACTAGCCACAGACTGTAAGATGGGTCGTGACAATTTATTATCTTTTCTTTTTGGACCAAAAATGCCCTATTTTGGTAGTTATATATATTAAAATCTTTTTTTACAAAGCAAAAGGCTTTTGATTGATAATAATATAACAATATTGATCCACATATATGTTTACTTATCATTTATTTTTTAACTATTATTATATTAAAATTAAATTATTAAAAATAATAATAATTTATGATTATTATTTTTCAAAAAAGTACGAATTGTGTATTTTTAATTTATTTTAATATGTTAGGCTATAATCTTTGATAATTAATGATAAAATATGAATGTTGGTAAAAATTTTTTGTACAAATTTATTAAAATGAAAATAAAATGTCAATGTTATATTAAATTTTATATTTTTTTAAATTATTAAATAATGATTAAATAATTTTAATAAATATAGTGTCATTAATATTAGCAAATCAATTTTCAAGAATATATAAAGATGAAATAATTTTAATAATTGTCATGACCTAACCCAAGTCGTGACCGGCGCATAGGGACACGTCCTTAGCAAGCCTACTTTAGACTTTATTCTAATAGAAAATCGAGCAGAGTTTCCTTTGTATTTATGACTATTCCCAAATAAGGATCATCGCCCTGCATAAAACACATAAACATGCAAACTCATTGGGGATCCAGGCATTCTCCGAATGCACCCCACAGCACACAAAAATGAGAATTTAAAGCATAATCACTTATGAAAATGTGTATACATAACTAGTCAAGAAGCTTTAATCCATAATCATTAAAATTTAAACTAATAATGTCATGACCCCACAGGACATGACCGGCGCATTGGGGACACGTCCTCTAGCAAGCCTACATAAGACCTGTTCTAAAAAAAAATTGGGCAGAGTCTCCCTTGTATTTAGGACTATTCCCAGATACGGATCCTCCACCTGCACAACAATCCAAACACACAGAATCATTGGGGATCCAGGCATTCTCCGAATGCACCCCACAGCACACAACATGGGAAATTAAAACATAATCATAGTTATGAAAATATATACACATACCTATCCATCATGAACCTTAACCCATAATCATTAAAATGCAACTTGACTTAACTAAAAACAACAAGCTTTTAATTACAAATTAAAGTTGATACAGGGAGGACCCTGCCTGTGGGTTATTGGAGCATTACTAGAGGTTCTACCAATTTACTCAAATAAAAAAAAAAAGCATCTGAAACCCCACACGAACAAGTGTATAGGAATCCAACATTTCTATCTAGCCGTAGAAATCCGAGGACGAGTTGGCACCTGTCTAAAAACATGGAAAGGAAGAAAGGGTGAGTTATATAGACTCAGTGAGGCACAATATATCTATAACAAGAGTGGAACAATTCTAAACATACGATTTTAGTAACATATAATTTATAAGCGTTTTTAAAAACTCCTACATTGTTTCTCAAGTAAAATACTTTGTCTATGTAGTAAAATCACTATAAAAACTTCTGGTAAGGCATATCTGATATTTAATCTATCTTAAAATCTCTTATGGCTCATTAGAACACCTTTCAGTTCAACTAAATATAAACCTCATTATATCAGCTCATATGTATCCTTGCTCATGACTTCAAACACATGATAACTCCAAGGAATTTCCTTAAATTTCAATTTCAACTTCAACTAAATACAGTTTCAACTAGTAAATAAGAATCTTAATCACAAATGCATAATATAGAAATACTTCTTCAAAACATAGAAAATAAATACTTGTTTCAAAATCATCATAAAGCTTAAGGGAGGATCCTATTTCAGAAATAGCTGCCTGATTGGGTGGCCCTGTGGCCAATTCCAGCAGTAAAAGATAACTTCACGCCTGTGCGTGTCTATATATATTCCGAACATGTTGGCCGACATGCCGGGCTAACAATCACCCTGCTAGCTGGGTTATTCGAGGTGCACCAAGGCTAATGCTGCCATTAGCAAACAGATTCTCTACATGCTTTCTCCCTCAAAAAGGCACTCACACTTGCTAGGTCTTCGCCATGCCTCATGTGAGGCCTTGGTTAAAATTCCTTTGAAACACATTTTCTTTCTTTCAAACATTTCTAGCTTTAAACTAGTTTTAAAACATCACAATTTGTAAAAAATGAAACTTCCTCTTTTCTAAGTTCTTGTAATTAAGATTCTTCTTTATATCGATTTATGTGAAATTTAACTGTGCTATTAACCATAGGTTAAAGGCATAATTCAAATCGTTCAAGCTTAAAGTATCTAAAGTTCTTTCTCAAAACATTGCAATTTCTATACACATGAAACTCTGTCTTTTTCTATCAAATTACTCAATGTCAAAAATCAATTTCTATGAGAGCTTGTCCCACTTATATATGTATATACACATATGCACATAACTAACATCATCACTTCAAGAATTCTATAAATATAGAGTAAAACACATTGAATCAACTATTTCATAAAACTTCACTAGAATACATTTTAGTCATGTACTTAGGAAATTAAAGATAAGAAATAAGTTATAGGTATACTATCACTCACTGTGCTAATCTAAGGGAAGGAACAGCCTTAGCATATTGAACCATGGAGCTACGGTCACCACATAAGTTATCTAGCATCAAAATTATCATTATCCAAACACTAATTAGCCTATAGAACCAAAGATTAACTTGAAATATTTCCAAAGCATAAAAACCCCCAATTTGGAACCCTAGGTTCCCAAACCTAAACCTTAAACTTAATCCTCCAAGAAAATCCTTCCCTACCCATGAATTAGAAGAAGATTTGAGCTTAGAGAGTTATCTTGGATTACAAAAGAAGGAAGAAACTTGATGGAGGACTTGGGTCTCCTCCACTTTCATTTCTCTCTCTAAAAGAGATGAGAGAGAGAGCTTCAAGGAAGAAGATTGATGATGATTATGATGAAGAAGAGGGATTTGTAGAGGATTTGAGTAGAAAAATGGTGAAAAAGTCATGGCATCCTTGAGGAGAGAGAGAGAGAGAAGAGATAGAAAGAAGAGAGAAAGGAGTTGAGGAAGAATGAAGAAGAAGGAACGGAATCCTTCTTTTAAATTTCGTCCAGTGGGCGCAAGGCCGTGACACCGCTGGGCGCCAACCACCTAAAGTCAGATCACTTTTAAAGACAAACAGCGCTTAGGCGCTAGCCTTGGGCGCCTACGCGCCCAGTCTCTTCTTTTTTTTTTTTTTTCCTCCTTCATCTACACTTCTCAACTTTCATCATATACTTATTTACATTTCTTAATTTCAAGTTAATGTCCTCATTTATTTTATTCTCCATTAACTTTAAAACATAAATGTAAATAAGAGAATATCCCCCATTTGAATCCAATTAAAATATTGGAAAAATCAAATTCCTTAAGAATCAAAATCAAACTTTTGGATTTTAATACAAACTTCCGAAAACTTACATTTTCTTAAACTTCAAGCTTGAAAATGAAAGAGTTAATAACTTCCAAAAATTCGTTAAAAATTGCTCTTCAATTCTTTGATATCTAAGGAGCAATTACCGGGACTTTTGATCCCATGAAAATGTCCCAATCCTATAGCCCTCCAAGGGGGTATAGGATCCAAACTTAAAACTTTCATAGGATTTGACAGAACTAAGTGTCACAATTCGTGTGACTCTTGACTCGGGCATTACAAATAACAACTCAAAACAACAATATACATATCATAACATATGACCTATCACAAGTAGGACCCTGCTTGTAGGTTAATAGAGCACTTCTAAAGATATACAAGTACACTCGAGGAAGGTGCTTCCTAATACAATAACCTTCGGGAACCACATGAACAAAGTGTGGATTACTAGGATGACCAACACTTCCGGCTGACCATAAAAGCTCGGGCATGAGTCTGCACCTGTCTAAAAACATGGAAAGGAAGAAAGAGTGAGTCATACAACTCAGTGAAGGATAATATACCTAACCAGGGCAAGACAAGTCGAAACACAACATTTGCAAAACAATAACTTTATAAGTTTTTTAAAAATCTCATACCACATTTCGTATTGAAAATACTTCATCTATATATCAAATACCGTAAGATTTTAGGTAAAACCTACATAATTCATTAAATTGCCTTTTTAATTCAATTGGACAATAACTTCTTTGTAAACATATATAGGCATAATACTTTTAAATCTAGCTGTAATAAATCATATATAATATGGGTATAAAATTGGATTTAAAGATAGAAGTACTTCCTCATAATATGAAAAGTAAATACTTATTTTAAAATCATAATCAAGCTTAAGGGAGGATCCTATTTCAGAAATAGCTGCCTGACTGGGTGGCCCTGTGGCCTAACTTCAGCAGTAAATGATAACTTCACGCCTGTGCGTGTCTATATATTCCTAAACATGTTGGCCAAACATGCCGGGTTAGCAATCACCCTGCTAGCTGGGTTATTCAATGTAATAACCAAGTATAGGAATATATAAATCTTGATGTGCTGCTATGTCGGACCCCGCGAAGTCCCAAGTCTGGACCTTAGGCCTCCTTGGAGGACTATATTATTGGGACATTTTCTTGGGATCAAAAGTCCCGGTAATTATTCCTTAGATATCAATGAATTGAAGAGTGATTTTTAACGAATTTTTGGAAGTTATTAACCCTTTCGTTTTCAAGCTTGAAGTTTAAGAAAATGTAAGCTTTCGGAAGTTTGTACTAAAATCCAAAAGTTGGATTTTGATTCTTAAGGAGTTTGATTTTTCCAATATTTTTATTGGATTCAAATGGGGCATATTCTATTATTTACATTTATGTTTTAAAGTTAATGGAGAGTAAAATCAATGAGGACATTAACTTAAAATTAAGAAATGTAAATAAGTATATGATGATGTTTGAGAAGAGTTTGGAAGAGAAGAGAAGAGAAAAAAAAGATAGAGACTAGGCGCCTAGGCGCCAAGGCCGCCAGCGCTGGCCAGTCAGGTCAGAAGAGATGCAGCTTCAGGTGGGTGGGCGCCCAAGCGGCCATGTCACAACAAAGCGCTCACGATTTAAATTTAAAAGAAGGATTCCGTTCCTTCTTCTTCATTTCTTCCTCAACTTCTCTGTCTCTTCTTTCTTTCTCTTCTCTCTTTCTCTCCTCACAGATACCATGACTCCTTCACCATTTTTCTACTCAAATCCTCCACAAATCCCTCTCCTTCCTCATCATCATCATCAATCTTCTTCCTTGAAGCTCTCTCTCTCATCTCTTTTACAGAGAGAAATGAAGGTGGAGGAGACCCAAGTCCTCCATCAAGTTTCTTCCTTCTTTTGCAATCCAAGGTAACTCTCTAAGCTCAAATCTTCTTCTATTTCATGGGTAGGGAAGGATTTTCTTGGAAGATTAGGTTTAAGGTTGAGGTTAGGGAACCTAGGGTTCCAAATTGGGGGTTTTTATGCTTTAGAAATATTTCAAGTTAATCTTTGGTACTATAAGCTAATTAGTGTTTGGATAATGATAATTTTGATGCTAGATAACTTATGTGGTGACTGTAGCTCCATGGTTCAATATGCTAAGGCTGTTCCTTCCCTTGGATTAGCACTGTGAGTAATAGTATACCTATAGCTTAATTCTTATCTTAATTTCCTAAGTACATGCTTGAAATGTATTCTAGTGAAGTTTTATGAAATAGTTGATTCAATGTGTTTTACTCTATATTTATAGAACTCTTGAAGTAATGATGTTAATTATGTGCATGTGTATATATATTTAAGTGGGACAAGCTCTTATAGAAATTGATTTCTGACATTGAGTAATTTGATAGAAAAGACAAAGTTTCATGTGTATAGAAATTGCAATGTTTTAAAGTGAATGCATTGAATGATTCAATGGAAAGAGGTAATTTAGATCCAATTTTTTGAGAAAGAACTTTAGATACTTTAAGCTTAAAAGATTTGAATTATGCCTTGAACCTATGGTTATTAGCACAGTTAAATTTCACATAAATTGATATAAAGGAGAATCATAATGACAAGAACTTAGAAAAGATGAAGTTTCATATTTTGAGAAATTGTGATGTTTTAAAACGAGTTTAAAATTAGAAATGTTTGAGAGGAAGAAAATATGTTTCAAAGGAGTTTTAACCAAGGGCTCACATGAGGCATGGCGAAGACCCAGCAAGTGTGAGTTTCTTTTTTAAGGGAGGAAACTGTAACAGAACTGTTTGCTAATGGCAGTAGCATTAGCCTTGGTGCACCTCGAATAACCCAGCTAGCAGGGTGATTGCTAGCCCAGCATGTCGGCCAACCTGTTGGAATATATAGACACGCACAGGCATGAAGTTATCTTTTACTGCTGGAGTTAGGCCACAGGGCCACCCAGTCAGGCAGCTATTTCTGAAATAGGATCCTCCCTTAAGCTTTATGATGATTTTGAAACAAGTATTTACTTTTTATGTTATAAGAAAGCATCTCTATCTCTAAGCCTAGATCTTATATCCTTGTTATGCATATGATTTGTCACATCTAGTTGTAAAAGCGTTATGTATATATATATATATGGATATTTTAAGGACAGATTATACTTCAGGAATGTTTTGCCAGAAAGTTTATAGTATGTTAACATATAGACAAAGCCTTTCCTTAAGAGATGATGTGTAAGTTTTTGAAACAACTTATGAGTTATACTTTTGCTAAAAGTTATTGTTAAAGCTTGTTCCACTATCGTTATAGATATATTATCCCTCACTGAGTCTGTATGACTCATTCTTTTCTCTCTCTCTCTCTCTCTCTCTCTCTCTCTCTATATATATATATATATATTTAGACAGGTGCGGGACCTCGCTCAAGCTTCCGCAGTTAACTAGAAGATTCAGCATTTAGGCTTAAGTGTATAACCTCTAGAAGTGCTCCATTAGTCCACAGGTAGGATCCTCCTTGTATCAGTTTTAATTTGTAATAAAAAGCATGTTGTTTTTAGTTAAGTCAAGTTGCTTCTAATGATTATGGGTTAAGGTTCATGATGGATACATATGTATATATTTTCATAAGTATAATTACATTTTAAATTCCTCTATTGTGTACTGTGGGGTGCATTCGGAGAATGCCTGGATCCCCAATGATTTTGTGTGTTTGGATTGTTGTGCAGGTGGAGGATTCGTATTTGGGAATAGTCCTAAATACAAGGGAGACTCTGTCCAATTTTTTTTTTAGAAAAGGTCTAGTGTAGGCTTGCTAGGGGACGTGTCCCCTATGCGCCGGTCACGTTCTGAGTGGGGTCGTGACATTCAAGGTGCACCAAGGCTAATACTGTTGTCATTAGCAAATAGTTCTACTACAATTCCCTCCCCTAAAGTAAACTTTACATCTATGATAATTTCTTATCACTAAAACCTTTCTTTAACTTAATTCATATACATCTTGCTCATAACTTTAAATGCATCATAGATTCAAGAATCTTCCATATTCTTAGTAACCATAGTTATCAAATCCTCCAAATATTCAAAATAGCTATATTATCAAATATAGTTTCAAAGTATAATACTTTCAATTTAAAGCATCTATAGCTCTTTCTCAAGTTATCGTAATGTAACTGTTTCTTTCTTTCAATTAGCTAAGAACATTGACTTTAAGAACATTATAATTTCTAATAACTTGAAACTCCATATTATTTAAATACCATAAATTAGTTTCCATAAGAGCTTGTCCCACACTTCCATGCTTAAATATATATATATATATATATATATATATATATATATATATACACTACATTACTAACATGATTACTTCAAGAATTTTACAATTACAAAGTAAAACACACTAATTCTATCCTTTTATAGAACTTCACTAAAACACAATTTAGGCATGCATTTAGAAAATTAAGGATAAGAGACAAATCATAAATATATTATCACTCACAATACTAGGCCAAGAGGAGGAGATCTCTGTTGATGATGCCACTAAGGTCATAGGTAATTTTCACGAGTATCTAACATCACAAGAATCATAAACCAAACACAAATTAGTGTTTATGGTCAAAAATTTTCTTAAAATACCTTCCTTACTCAAAATTCCCAAATCCAAACCCTAACTCCCTTTTTACTTGACCAAACCTTAAATCCATAATGGATTCAACTAATCCATGGTATAATAAAGAAGCTAGAGGTCAAAAATTACCTTAGGAAGTGGAGGAAGGAAGAGGAGCATGAAGGGAGAAGTGGGTCTCCTCCCACCTTTGTTCTTCTCACTTGAAAGAGGAGAGAGAGAGCTTCAAGAGAGGGAACCCTTTCTAAGGTGATGGGGATGGTATGAAAGGATGAGTTTGGTGATGGATATAAGTAAAATTGATAAAGGGTTGATGGGTTTCATGGGGGAAGAAGAAGAATGAGAGAGGAAGAAGAGAGAGAGTGAGCTTGTTGAGAATGAAGAAGATGGGTCGAGTTTCAACTTTTATTTCCGCCAATGGCTGGTATCTTGCGACTTGGCGCTTAGGCGCTACCCACTGAAGCTCAAGAAATCTGCAGCGCAGTCAGCGCCTAGGTGCCCAGTCCCTCTTTTTTTTTTTTTTTTTCCCTCTACCAAATACTTTATCGAACATCATCATATACTTATTTATATTTCTTAATTTTAAGTTAATGTCCTCATTTATTTTAATCTCCATTAACTTTAAAACATAAATGTAAATAAGAGAATATCCCCTATTTGAATCCAATAAAAATATTGAAAAAATCAAATTCCTTAAAAATCAAAATCCAACTCCATTAACTTTAAAACATAAATGTAAATAAGAGAATATTCTCCATTTGAATCCAATAAAAATATTAAAAAAATCAAATTCCTTAAAAATCAAAATCTAACTTTTGAATTTTAGTACAAACTTCCGAAAACTTACATTTTCTTAAACTTCAAACTTGGAAATGAAAAAGTTAATAACTTCCAAAAATTCGTTAAAAATTGCTCTTCAATTCTTTGATATCTAAGGAACAATTACCGAGACTTTTGATCCCATGAAAATGTCCCAATGATATAGCCCTCCAAGGGGGTATAGGGTCCAAACTTAGAGCTTTCATAGGGTCCGACAGAACAAAGTGTCACAATTTGTGTGACTCCTGACCCGGGCATTACAATAATACTAAATAATGAGTAACTAAAATAATAATATAAAGTTTTGAAAAATATTAACACTAATTAATAAAATACCTTGTATAGTGGGTAGTCATATTTGACTTAAATAAGTATTTTGAACTAAAGTGCATATTTTAAAAATAGAGGGAGTTATATAAAAAAAGTACCTCTTAAGAGAAGGGAGTGTAATTTACTCTTATTTTTAATTAATTATAAAAACTCCACTTTATTTTGTGGTTTTAAGTTCTTTCAATAGTTCTTACATTGTAATTACATTTTTTTTGGAAAAAGATATTTTAATAAACTATTAATGTAAAGAATTTTACACTCATCAAATTATATGTTTTGAAATGGATGACTTTTTATTTTTTTTTTTGATAGGAAAATGGATGATATTTGATGTAGTAATTGCATGTGTTAAATACTTTGCTACTATGACTATATGAAAAACTTATATATCGACAATGTATCAAAATTGTGTTATTTTTTGGAAAAATAGGTCCTCCAATATCAGCTATGTTCTTTTCATATTACATAAAAATAAAAAGTAAAGATTAAGTAGCACCTACTATCAATCAAAACGCTAGTTGATAATAATATATAAAGTTCAATTCTTTTTTTCTAAACATTCAATACATAGGTACTCATTCATTTCTGAAAACTAATATATGAGATGCAAATATTAGGATATCCTTCAATTATTCCATGTAACTTTGAGTGAAGACAAAGCAACCATATTTATCATCTGATTTCAATGGATGAAAAACAAAACAATGCACGAGCACATAACCCACTTTAAATCAATATTCTTATCCTTCGGTTTCAGCCGCGAATTTAATCCATATTGGTACCTTTAAAATCTACGAACAAGATGTTGATAGGAGAACTGAGGCAAAAGGGAATTTAGCATGAAAATGCAGCTCTCAAAGCTGTGATTAAAGGCTATACCCAAACAGCATTGTACATCAGTGTGAAGAATGAAGGAAAATCAACAAGTAAGGTTTATAGTTTAAAAACCAAACCATTTCTTTCTTTCTTTCTTTCTTTTTCTTTTTTGTTTTTGCCAGAGTTTCGAACAAAATTAACTGCTGACATTGGTCTATTTGAATCAAGACTAATTATTAATTTGTTGGTCAAAAGTAAAAGTCTTCTTAAATGTTCAGTTATTGCTATGGTATAAAAACTGCTAGCAGATCAATGATTCTACAATTTCAAAGATGAGAGACAAACAAAGTTATATGATTATTATGATAATTACTGTTGTGGGTATAAAGGACGTATATAATGAAAACAAAAACAAAGAAATGGCAATGGCTGACATGACGAGCAGGGCTTATTGGGTGAATCAAAATATGGTACTGCAACCATTTGCGACTAATGAATACTGCGATCCATCAACTTCAAATGTTAATCAAAACTTATAAGAGTTATGTATATTAAAGAAATACCCACAATAGAAGCAAAATTATCCTTGGGATGAGCATATTATTGTTTCTGTCAATCACAATAACCCGATGAATTTACATACCAGTGATACCACATCCTTACAGCATGCTTTCATACATGCTATTGAAGTGGAAGAAGTAAGCCATATTCTGCCCATTTGTTCTAACACATCAAAAAATGCAAATGGGAAAAAGCACGATTCCAAAAAGTTAAAAAGGTGATGGTCCAAGTAGCTAGGCTCACGAGGCATTTTGGACCAGAGGAGCAGCAGCCTGTTTTCCCTCCACTGTTGGGAGAAGAAGGTGTTCGCTGCTCTGTGAAGCCAGCCTCACGCGGTGCCCTCCAATCTAAGAGCCGAGAAGTCTACGCCTTCGCTCAAACCCCTTGGCTCCCTCTCAACTTGGAGCGGACAGGCCAGCAGATGCAGCCACCAACCCAACCAAGCAAAGCCTTGATATTGTTCCATCACCTTAACTGCCCCCACTTGGGTCACAAGTTGGCGCTACCTAACTCGGCGTACTGACAGCATTGTCAGAGGCTTTATAAACATTAAGTCTTTTATAGTTTTTGGCAATGTGGGACGTGAAAATGCAGAAACAAATATTGAGTTAACAGGGTACATTATATGCCCAATTTTATCTTTTCTAAAAGAAGCAAGGGATAATTTAATTGACTTGGGGATGGAGAAGATTATAATTTGTATTTCTAGCTTTGCAATAAGGTGATTAAATGTTGTTTGTCTTGTTCCCTGGGATTTAAAACTGACTTGTAAATGCAAAGACAGTAGTAATAAGGTACATTTATATGGCTCATTTCTTCTGAAAAACTAAGAGGATAATTCTTAATTCCATTGATTTGGGGAGACAAAGGAACTACTGATTAAATACTACATCATCAATGATATTGCAATTTTTAAAGAACTGTGGTCTCTTCAGTAGAAATAAATTTCAGAATTAAAATTTAAAATTTGTTATCACTTATGCATGAAAGGATTGCTTGGAATGTCAAGACTGGTTCAGCTTGTTGAACCCCAAATGGCATGGACGTGTGCCGTCTAGAGGCTACGAGGGTGGTCGTGAGATTGAGAAAAGACTCACCAATACTGAAGGGTGGAGTGCAACTTCGGGCCAAATTGACAATAGGGTGTATGAAGAAGGCAACATAACTTTCATCCAAGATGAGCAAATGCCAGACAAGCTCACGAATACCAATCCAAATTCATTTTGGAAGCTAGTGTAGATATTCTTGGAAGCCGATGGACGTGGTTATTGGGAGACTTCAGAATCCAAGATTTACACCATGGTCCTATATTCCTTGCGTTGGGTCAGTCGTACTCAATATAAATTAAAGTCGGGGATATTTTGGACCTACTGAACTTCTTGTCGAGTTGCCCCCTCTCTCCCTCTCTTCCCCTCTTCCTCTTTGCCTAGAAACTAAGCTGGACCATTCTCCATATAAAGCATTATAGGATGAATGAATTGTAAAGAAACTACATTTTTGTTTTTTTATTTTTATTTTTTTGGGATACATTTCTTTGAGTTATTGGCACAGTGCGACAACAACAATTAATTATTTAAGTTTGAATGCTCTCTCCCTAAGAAGTTTTTTTTTTCAAAAAAAAATTATATTTACATGTGAAATATTTTAGCTTACTAAAAAGCAATTGTAAGTTGTAAGGAGAGATAAAAATCTTGAATATTATGAATAATAATTAGTCTCGTACATAATATATATATGTGTGTGTGTGTATGTGTGGAGCTATCACATGAGAGAAGTGGTTTGTTATGAGAGTGAGAGGAGCAAATATGGGCCGTATAATCATACATAGATGGTCAAAATTTAAAGTTATTTAAAGATCACATGATTACTTAAAAAAGTCATGTGATTTCATGTTTTAATCTTGACCATTCACGAAAGATCCAATGGTCAAAATTTGCTCCTCCCACTCTCATATTAAACCACTTCTCTCATGTGATATGCTCCTTATATATATATAAAACAAAATTAGGAAACATACTAAATATATTTTGTAAGTGATTATTTTTGAAAAATAATCCTATCTAGAGAGCTTAAAATTATAAGCCATTTTGGTATTAAAAGAAAAAAAAAAACCTAATCAAAGGTCACACTTTAATAGATACTATAATCTACCATATACACTACCAATACAGTTGATAAAGAATGGGCTCCAATCCTACAAAGATTCAAGTTTGATTTTCGCTGCCGATGTGAGGAGCCCGTTGATAAGCAGTCTCATAGCCCTTTATAAATACTCTTTGAGCCTGAGAGTTGTGCCTTAGCTTGGTGGGATGACCGATGTCGATTCCACCTAAACTTTTTTTTATCAAAAATGAAAAAAAAAATCGACCATGAGCACTCATATTTGACGTTTAAAATTATTTACAGTGTGTTAAAAACTCACATTTCAAGAATAAAAATATCTTTATTAATAATTACAATGCTTGTAGTCAATTGTGGTTTCTTAAGAATTAATCAAAAATCAAATCTTTTTACGTATATGAAACTCCGACTAGCTAGATATCATGTTCCTTAATGAAAGGGATCTTTAACAGATCTATACGATAATGGTAGCGGAAGTTAGCCCTGGTACACCTTGGATTATTATTTACACAGCCACATAGGGTGTGATGCGTGATGAATTTTATAGCCACTCAAGGAGTGGTGTGTGACAAAATACAGGATCACATAAAGGAAAGCCCATCTAAGTATAATCCCGACAAACCATTCTCGAATAGAAACCTTTCCTAGGGGTTCACAGTTATCATACTTTCACTATATATGACTTGTTAAAAGTAATTTCAAGTGTTCTTAATATATATAATGAAACTTATGACTATTTGAACTCCAAATATGATTTAATGAACTACGGACTTTTTAGGGATATATTATGTATAAGGTATGTTTTTCTAAAAGCTTTTATAGTACTTTCGATATGCATGAGTATTTGTACTTGAAAAGTGACTTATAGAATTACATTAATGTAGTGGAGTTGTCATTGGGATTTGTGTTTCAAGTTTTATAGTGATGATTCTTTAAGAATATATTTTCATAATAAATATAGTTTATCCCACTCCTATTATAAGTATATTATCTCTCACTTGATCTGTTTGACTCAGTCCTCATTCTTTCCCTATTTTAGAGCTAGGTACAAGCCTTGCAAGCTTGACACATTGATCGGTGTGAGCCTCCAAGTTATCACTGCATTTAATCTGTTTACATTGAGTTGTTCTTAGTTATGCTGCATAACCCACAGGCAGGGTCTAGCTTTCATTGTAATATATATATTTGTACTAGATTTAGTTTTCAAAAGTGTATCAATACTCACTTATGTAGATTTTGAACATTTTGAACTTGGAGAGTATTCTAAAAGTGCTTGATGTTCTCGAGCCTGTGCTTTGGAGTATTGTTGATATTCTAGTCCTATGGCTGGACTATATGTTTCTGGTCTGTTATAGGAACTTTTTATATTTTGGGAAATGCTTAATTGGTATGGGAAACTCCACCCATTTCATAGGAAATTCTTGGATAGGTTTGCTGGCAAATAGTATTCCATAAGTGTAACACCCTCCCAAGCACAGCACTATGCTTAAGTCATAGTACCACACCCTGGAGATGTTACTGTTACCTGAGCGGACCTCATCTGACAGCAACTTCAACCGTCTTCGGAAACTTCTGAAACTATCTGGAGACAACATGGAAATACGAGTGAGAATTATAAAATTCTCAGTAGGATTCTCTAATTTTCATGCATAGTGTCATCATGGTCATCTCCAGTTTGCTTCGGTTTATTATAAAAAAAGTGAACATGTTATGTAAACTGTTTGATCCCACAGTTTGAAAAATACATTATCCGAAGCAAAGTACATTTTATTCATACACTTGTCACTTCATGAATTATATTATGAATAATAACTGAAACATAAATAGAGTATAATAGCATCAATTTCCTGGAAACATAACCTCTACTCATAGCTTTACTTGTACTTGAATTTATACATATACATTAAATTTACTTTCCTTTCATTCAGCACACCTAGGCGTTACATATCGCCATCCCAAGGGTGTTTGCATCTGTCTACACTTGAGCGTTACGTATTGCCATTCTCAAGTGCAGCATCATACCATATTCCCGAGTATGATCGCCATGTCATACCCCATCAGAGCGTGATCGTCATGTCACGTTCCTTAGGAATGTGGGACCTTTATTTGGTACTTACACTAGCTGGGTCATGCCATGCCTCATGTAAGTCCTACCTCCCTATACTCACACTAGTTGGGTCGATGCCATGCCTGATGTGAGTGGGGTGCTATGCATGTACTTAAATCTTTAGTCTTTAGCCTTTACTGCCCTTGGGTAGCCTGGCCTTGGGGTGAGCTCGTCAGCTGCACTCGTGACCGTCGTCACACCGACTCACCCGCAAGGGGACCCACGTGCCTTTAGTCTTGGAGGGATCTCATTCTGGTCACGTGCCTCTAATTGAAGGGATCTCTTCTGGTCACGTGCCTCAAAATTGAGGGATCTCATCTGACCACGTGCCTTCAATGTAGAGGGATCTCATCTGACCACGTGCCTCCAAGATAGAGGGATCTCATAGTTTTTGCTGTCTTCACAAGGAGGGATTCAATGTGCAACTGCCTCCAGGTGAAGGGACCCATGTTTTTATTATTTAACTGCCTTCACAGGGAGGGATCTCAAATAACTGCCTCCAAGTGAAGGGACTCACATACAATATATTCACATTCTTTCATTCTCATGCATAGTCAAGCATAATCATGCGGAGTATACTCGTACATATGCCTCATTTGCTTTTATATATCATTGCACACATGATCTCCATGTACATATTCGTACTTAGATTCATCCTTACATATAAACATTCCTAGACTTTTGCTGTAAATTCAGCAGCATAACGGATCAGATTCGTTTCCTTATGAATAGTGCCAATTTTCACAGACAATTCCGTCATAACAGTATAATCAATCTAACATATCCATCCATGTAACACGTGCAACCATCAACTTAAACCTTATGTATCCATTGACACTTGTGTAACCATCAACTTGGCCATTCTGCCAATCTTACTCAGTTCTGCCCGAATTTTGTATAATCTACCTTCACTTCTATTCAACTCATTTAAACTTGGATTTTGGATATATCATAGATCTATATGTCTACTTTCTAACCTCTTTGGTCCCATATCATTTTGATTTATATAACTCAAGATATCTAACTTTTGCCTCAGCCTATTCGGTCACTGGCCCGAATTACACTCCTGGAAGTATAAATTCATTAAAAATCGAAACTAAGCTCAAATCATGCGAAATTGGTCTCATATTGAAGCTAACAGGACGAACTTTCATTTGTCACAAGTTTCATTCCATTTGCTTAAGTGTATCTTGAGTTATAAGTCCTGAAAGTCGACCTTCCTGAACTACCATGTTTTGGCCTAGATTGGACATAGGGCAACTTCCTCGAATCACTGGGAACAATTGGGACCATAAAAAACTTGGAATTTCATATTGGGATGTTCCCCTATGTGTAAGCTTTCTAAAAACATTAGTTTCACTCAATTTGGAGTTGTATAGGGTGAGTTATACTCTACTCATGTCACCCTGCCTGGATAAAAATCCTGAACCCTAGGTCAAACTTCAGAAATTCATATCTCCCTCAATACTAATCCAATAACCTTATATGACATATCTACGGAAAGCCCTGAATGTCTAATTTCATCTAAAAATGGTTTCATCGGATTTAACCGGTTGTAGGCGGAGTCACACGCTCCATCGTACGGACTGCCGTGGAATTCTTCATCCAGACAGCATCCTAATCCATCCATTTCTCTTAGTTTTCTTCTTCTAATTCTAATTCCCACTCAAGATTTCATATTAATCCCATATTAATCCAATCATACACATCCAATAATCCATCAAATACAAGAAGAAGGATACAATTTCATGCAATCATAGTGCAAGTAATTCAAGAACAGAAATAGAATCCTACCTCTTTGGAGTGTGATTTGAGCTAAGTGTTGAAGCTTAAATTGTTAGAATCTTGTCTTGAAGGAGTGATGGGGTTATGTGAGTGGAGAAAAGAGAGAAAGAGCTGAACAAGGGAGAGGTAACGTGAAGATGAGGCTGAAGGAGAGAAAGAGATGAGTTTATAAGCTTGAGATGGTAGTTAACTTGGAGGGCTTTGATTGGCTGAATTTCTAGTGGACAAAGTTTAGCCACGTCTCCCTTTTAGTGGAACTCACCGCCATACTATTTGAAATCAGAACTCGCCTCTATTCTGCTTGAAGTCGGAACTCATGCCATATTTATTTGAGCTCGTAGCTGAAGCCGGATGTTGGAACTCGTCCTTTCTTGTTTGCGACTTGAGGAAATCTTGTCTTGTTTATTTCGAAACTTGGAGGTGAGGTCGGAGGTCGGGGGTATTCAGCTTACAACTATATAAATCTCAGAACTCTTCGTTCAAACTCGGGAATGCCAACAGAAATGGAAAGCTACTAGGAACAAACTCGGAGATCGGAACTTGTGTATGACTTGGAAATCAACCCAAGGATTCGAGCTCTTGTCCATTCTAGTTGAGTCAACTCCAAGGCGGAACTCGTTACATTAAACTCGGAGGTCGAAAAACATGTATACCCTTTTAAACCATGAGGTCTTAGGTCGGAACTCTGCTATATTGTCTTTGAGACATGAAGTCGGATGTTGGGAATCATGTTCATGTTGGAAGGTTAAGTCGGAAGTCAGGAGGGATATGTTAAGGTCGGAAATTGGAAATTATGCTGAAAGCTGAAGACGAACACGGAAGTCGGAAATTATCCCATTTTATGTGGTATTCGAGCATGAAGTCGGAACTCAGAAATGGGGATGTTACAATAAGCACTGGTCACGACCCCAGTTAGATTGTGACATAAGTTTCCTATTATTTATTATACATTTTTTAGTTCCTTTGAAGACTAATAATTTTATGGTTTTATCCTTATATCCACAAGTAAGAATAAGGATTAAGAATGAACATGTTACATGGCACTCAATTTTCTAATTTTTTTTCTGAACATATATACTAATAATATCTTCAATAAGTTTCAGAGTTTATCAATTACATGATTTCACCGTAAAGAAAGTTACTATAATAATTAAAAGCTATTCATAATAAATCTATATATGGAAACCAAAATTAAACTAATCTAACTTACAATTTCTTTTAATCCACCCAATTTAAAATTAGATTTCAAGTCCTCTCTCAGTCCTTAAAACAAACTCACCACACCACCAAAAATTAGAACTACCCACCAAGTTTAAAACTATATTTCACTCTCCTTGGTTCAAAGTTTTTGAGCAACCCAAAATACAATCAAATAAGAACCACAACCAAAATATTATCACAAAAGCACAAGAACCAACAACCCATTTTCACTACATAATCACTAAAAAAACAACCACAGCATAACATAATACAAGCAAACCACTATGTGAACAAGAGAAACAAACCCAAGAGTTGTGGGTTGGTTTTGTAATGTCCGAAAAATCTTATTATTTTTAACCAAGTTGTCTGATTTTTTTCGAATAATTGAGACTAAGTAGAATTCGATTAAGTATAAGGCCAATTAAGTATCATTTAGAGAGATTAGATGTGAGAGAATTAGATTAAAAGCATAGGAAACCTCATAGAATTTTTCCAAAACCGTTTTGCCGATTTAAAGGAAATCGGTAAAATTTCAGTATTTTAAACTGTCTGAACCGAAAAACTGGAATTTCATAAACCAAAACCTAAATTGAAAGGCTGAAAATTCAGCCACCTTACCTTGATTTGTGGTGCCACTTGCCTTAAGAGTTAGTGGAGAGACTTGTTTTGTTTGTGTAACATCCCCATATAACGCAATAGAAAATAATAAAAATAAACTTTTATTATTTACAACCTTGCCTCTAAACTTTTTAGAAAATAACACTTAGGTCCCTAGATCAATAGAATTAGCAGAATAAGATTTTAAACGAAGCAGAATCGCGTAGTGAAAATATAGAAACCTAAACCTCGGCCGATTGAGCCACGGAGGTATCCATATGTAAAATGACATGGGATGCCCCTAGACTTACCCATAATTATGAAAATGCCATTAGCCATAAACAACAAAAACCAGAAAGGGCCCTCAACTTGCAAAACGTTTAATTTACACTGTTAATCGATTTATTCGATTTTATTGAATCTTTAAGCTTGATTAGAAATTAATTAAGAGTTGATCAAGAGTTAATTAGATGTTAGATTAGAGACAACTAGAATAGAAATATATAAAACTTCACAAATTTCTTCAAAACTGTTTTACTGATTTGAAGGAAATCGGTAAAATTATGATATTTTAAACTGTCGGAACTGAACCAATAGAATTTCAACTCATTAACCCAACTTTAAGTGGCTGAGAACTCAGCCACTTAACTCCTAAAAGTGGCGCAAATAAGGCCACAAGAAAGGAGGAGGCTTGGCTGAATTTCAGCCTCTTGTGCTCCCGCCAATCACGTTGCAAGAAGCCAACTACCCTTATCATTAAATCAGATTTTTCTCCTTTTTTCTCCACCCAATTTTCGAGCTCCTTCTTCCAGCTGCCTTCCTTTCCTCTTTTCTTCATCTTCTTCACCTCCTTCTTCCACTTTCAGCCTCCCTCAAGCTTCTTGCATCCATAATCCTTCACTAGAACTCAAGACTAGCTAGTTGTTACATCAAAATAAAGGTAGGATTCCAATTCTTGTCTTGATTTTCTGATTTGGGTGGTTGGTGGTGGTTTATTTTTGATGTATTGATTGAATGATTATGATGATATATGGTTGGTTTATTGGCTGTTTGTGAGGTTAAATTCGAATTGGAAGCAAGAAAGGATGAAAATAGAAAGAGCTGAAGGGCTAGGAACCAAAAACCCCGGCAGTCTGTACGGCGGAGTATACGGCTCTGCCTACCACTGATTAAATTCAATGAAGCTATTTTTATATGAAACTATACATCTTGGGATTTCCATACATTATCACATAAGGCTTTTGGATTAATATTGAGAGAGTTATGAATTTTTGAATTTCGACCTAGGTTTTTGACTTTGATTCTAGGCAGACTGGTTGTTCAGGGTAGAACTTGCACTATACTACTTGAAAATGAATGAAACTAACTTTGTTAGAAAGCTTACACATAGGAGAATGTCCCATAAAAATTTCAAAATTAAATTAGGTCCTGTTTGCTCCTAATAATCCAAGAAAGTTGCCCTATGTCTAAACTGGGCCAAAGTAGGGCAATTCAGGAAGGTTAGTTTTCGGGGCTTATAACTCGAGCTTTACTAAGTCAAATGGAATGAAACTTCTTGTAAATGAAAAATTGTTCTGTTAGATTTGATATTAGACCAATTTTGTATGATTTGAATTAGTTTTCGATTTTTAGTGGATTTTTACTTTTAGGTGTCTGATTCCGGCCAGCCACTAGGTAGGCCGGCATAAAACCTAAATAACTTGAGCTATAATTATCAAAATTAGATGGAACGAAAGAGGTTAGAAAATAAACACATAACACTTCAACATATCCAAAATTGAGGTCCAAATGAGTTAAAATGAATTTATGGCCTAAGTTACAAAAATCGGCCAGAATCAAGGGAAGTGGCAGAAAACTAATTCAAGACCAAGGTTATGAAACTTTGTTTGATTATTGGAGCATCTATACCTTGCATTGATTTTCTGTATAAATGACTGTCTGGTGGACTAGCACTATTCATGGGGAAGCGGACATGTTCTATTATGCTGCCGAATTTTCGGTAAAATTATAAGCATTTATGTGTTAAGAACATGTATGTAGTACTCATATATGTAAGGTTATATGAAAGTGAATAATGAACCATATGTATGAATACATTCAGCATGTCTATGCATGATTATGTATGAGAGTGAAAGCATATGAATGTATTGAATGTGGATCCCTTCACTTGGAGGCAGTTGCACTTTGAGTCCCTCCTTGTGAAGGCAGCTAAATAAGATAAGATTGGGTCCCTTCACTTGGAGGCAGTTGCACTTGAATCCCTCCCCGTGAAGGCAGCTAAAACTTTTGGGTTCCTCTATGTTGGAGGCAGATGGCCAACTAAGTCCCTCCAACCTAGAGACACGTGGGTCCCCTTGTGGGTGAGTCAGTGTGATGATGGTCACGAGTCGAGCTGACGAGCTCACTCCAAGGCCAGGCTACCCAAGGGCAGTAAAGACTAAAGATTAAAAGATATGCAAGCACCCCACTCACATGAGGTATGACATCGACCTAGCTAGTGTGAGTATAGGGGGACAGGACTTACACGAGGCATGGCATGACCCAGCTTGTGTAAGCAATGAAAATATATGGTGGCAACATCCATGATATTAACTCAATACAAAGCAAAGAAAGTGAAAGAAAGGCATCAGGATATTTGCGTGAATTCAAAAATGAGAATTTGCATAATGACATCCCATGTTTAATTGATGCTAAAGTTGTACTATCTATTTATGCTATGATTATTTTCTAATATGAAATATTACCAATGTGACTCAAGTGTATGAATAAAATGAATTCTGCTTCAGACAATATATTTTCAACTATAAAACTGAATAGTCTATTTAATGTGCTCACATTTTTCATAATAAACCGAAGCAACTGGAGATAATAACGATAACACTACGTGTGATAGTTTAGAGAATCCTATTGAGAATCATTAATTCTCACTCCTATTTTCCGTGTTATCTCCAGATAGCTCGAAAGATTTCGAAGACGGCTGAAGTTGCTATCAGATAAGGTCCATTCAGGTAACAATAACAACCCCAGGGTGTGGTACTATGACTTACGTATAGTACTGTACTTGGGAGGGTGTTACAATTTGCAGCCACAAAACCCATCCACCAATCATGTTCAAGCTTCCTCCAAAAGTATTCAACTATTTCCCCCTAACTCCTTAGATGATTTTCGGCCTTAATAACAGCAACTCGCTCTTCATTTTCCTTCCTTCTTATCTCATCTTCACTCCTTCTTTATCACACCTTCAAGCTCCAACAAGCTCCAACCAATTTCTTCAACCTAAGACCCAAATCTAACAAGTTCTAAGCCTAGAAAATGTAGGATTTCTATTTTCTGCTTGTGTTTTCATGGATTATAATTGTATGGAATTCCATCTTTCTTCATTTCTTTGATGTTAAATTGAGTGTATATGATAGTTTATGGTTGGTTTAATTTAGGTCTTTGGGTTAGAATTGAAGTTGGAAGGAGAGAATTAGGAAATAGGAAGTAGTAGGATGCTATTTGAGTGAAAACCCTACGGCATCTATATGTTTGTCTTGTACGCACCAAAATCTAGCCATCAACACTTGATAAAACTATTTTTATATGAACTAGACATTTAGGCTGTTTGCAACTACAAAATCCATCCATCAATCATGTTCAAGCTTCCTCCAAAAGTATTCAACTATTTTCCCCTAACTCCCTAGATGATTTTTGACCCTAATAACAACAGACCACTCTTCATTTTCCCTTCCTCTCATCTCTTCTTCAATGCTTCTTCATCACACCTTCAAGCTCTAACAAGCTCCAACCAATTTCTTCAACCTATGGCCCAAATTTAACAAGTTCTGAGCTTAGAAAAGGTAAGATTTCTATTTTTTGCTTGTATTTTCATGGATTATAGTTGTATGGAATTCCATCTTTCTTCATTTCTTTGGTGTTAAATTGAGTGTATATGATGGTTTATGGTTGGTTTATTTTAGATCTTTGGGTTAGAATTGAAGTAGGAAGGAGAGAATTAGGAAATAGGAAGTAGTAGGATGCTATTTGGATGAAAACCCTACGGCATCCATACGTTCGCCTTGTACGGACCAAAATCTAGCCATTAACACTTGATGAAACTATTTTTATATGAACTAGACATTTAGACTTTCCAACCATATAAAATATAAGGCCATTGGATTAGTATTGAGTGAGTTATGAATTTTCAAAATTTATCTAAGAATTCTATGTTCTATATTGAGCAGTGCGAGTTGTGAAAAGTGTAACTCCCTCCACATAACTCTAAATTAAGTGCAATAAACTTTTTTTAGAAATCTTACACATATCGAAACATCCCATAAAAATTTCAAACTTTTTAGAAACCTTACATATATTGAAACATCTCATAAAAATTTCAAAGTTAGATTTCGTCCCAATTGCTCCCAGTAATTCAACGAAATCGCCCTAAGTCCAACTTCAGGTAGAACAGGGCAACCCAAAATGGCCAATTTCAAAAGCTTATAACTCGAGCTCTACTTATGAAAATGAGATGAAACTTGATGGAAATAAAAACTTGTTTTGTTAGCTTTAATTTAGTTTAAGTTTCGTATGATTTCACCTAGTTTCCTATTTTTATTGAATTTTTACTTTTAAGTGTGTAATTCTAACTAGTTGTAGGACAGACTAAGGTATATTCCAAATAACTTAAGCTACATAAATCAAAATAAGAAGGGACTAAAAGATTTGAAAACTAGACAAATAGCACTATAACATATCCAAAATTTAGGTCTAAATGAATTGAATAGAAATTATGGTGGAATTTATAGAATCCACCAAAATTGAGTAGAGGCAGTGGATCTTAACTATGTTGGAATGCCATGTTATTGATATAGTGTTAGAAGCTTGAGGCTTCATATATTGATATTTTTGTCTGATTGATTTTTTTGGTAGCTTGGCACTATTTATGGGGAAGCGGACTCGATCCGTTATGCTGCCGAAATTTTGGTAGAGAATTCATATATTATGGGGCATGTTTGTATGTACATGTGATATTTAAGAAGCATAATATTAGATGTGCATGTAAATTATGAGGTATGAGGAATATAAAGATTCTATATTACTTGGGCCAGCCCCTAAATAAGGTTAAGGGGAATAGATCAGTAGGAAAGTAAACCCAGCAATCCTGTATAGGAATGAGCTGGTCCTGAGAAGCAAACTATTACCCAAGAGTATATGGCCAAAAACTCCTAGGGTACCAAGTGTGGAAAAATATAAGTCACATGAATTGAAAGATCCTTAAAGCTAAGTGCATTTTCATTTCTGCATATATGTATATGCTCTGTTTGCTAAATTCTAGGCTAATTGCATGGTTATATATATATTCCTTGTGTTTGTGTTACTATTTGCATTATGGTTATTGCTCTAACTATGTTAGTATACATGTCTAGTTATACTTCTTGTTACACTAATTTAAATTAAGTTTTGTTTCGGGTTATGTTTTCCAAATATGAATTAAGTTGAATATTATAGTTATGTCATACCATTTTAAATTAAGAAAAACTGAAACAATTGGGAATGACGGCGATGCCAGTTTTACGTAGAATTAGGTTTCCTATTGAAAATTTCTTTAAATTCTCACCCTATTGTATATTACCGTGTCATTCTCAGATCATGGAGAATGCGGCGATGGGCGTTCTATTCATTGAGTTTCCCGATCTACACTTTCATCTCAATCCTGTTCTAGATGTGGTAGCTATCATTTTTGTTTTTACTTTTTCTTCAGCAAAGACTTCGTTGTTCTCCTCACTCATCCACTATTTGATCCTATTGCACCCTATATCGCCATCCTGATATATATGGCTTACCCCTTTCCACCTCCAACAGCAGCAGCAGCCCTAACCACATCACCGACAGCATCTCCTCAGCAGGTCCCTTCTATTTCCCTTTTTGAGGAGGAGGACCCATCAGAGATGACGAGTTCATCTTCCTCATCCTCTACATCAGGCATTGATTATACCCCAGTAGACGCCAATATGGCGAGTGGATTCCTTTCTTCAGAATCCATCTAGGGGAGTTATGTAGTATAGTAGGTGATGATGTATAGAATGACTCTCTTTTGGCATTCTTGGGCCATAGGCTTAGACTTGTTTGTTAGTACATGAAATATCCCGTAGGGACCAGCTAGGGTTCTGCTTTGGTAGAGACTGGTCAATTTATTTTATTTTTAGTGGCCTCATCTTTATACCCTATACTGTTTATGTTTCCTCTTTGCAAGCTCTTATATATATATATATATATATATATATATATATATATATATATATATATATATATATATATCCGCAGTTTTCTTTTTTTTTTTTGTTATGACGATAAATCCATTGTTTACTCTACGATCAAAATAATTAAACAAACAAATAGCTAATTCTTCTATGGGTAAATAACATTGGATTAGAATGAAATTTAACTAGACACCCACATATAATAACTTATCGAGTTATATGTTATGACTTAAAAATAGTATTTTGTCCGGTAAGGTGTTACAATTTTAAAGGGAGCAAAACTGCACCCTAGCCATGGTGGGTGGCACACAGCAAAAAGAGGGAATTGATGGAGAGAGAGAGAGAGAAAATCGTATTTGGTGAAGTATGGTAGAGAGGGGACGTCAATGGCAGTCGATAGAGGATGAAAAGGCGGCGGGGAGCGGGAGAGAAGAGGGTTCCGGCAAAAAGGAGTGAGAGGGAAAGAGGAACAATAGTTGGAGAAGACTCTTGAAGAAAAAGGAGAAAAGAGAAAGGGAGGGGGCTAAGGTGATTCACATCACTTAAGGTGTAGGTGGTCTAAAATTTTTCCTCCCCTTGTTTTCTAAATATTCTTCTTTAATTAAGAACTTATTCCCTTCTAACTTAATTCAGCTCTTCTATTACTATAAACTTAATGCGAAATTTAAAAATTTTTCGTTACCAATGTTTTGTTTTATACAGGCATTTTATTTTATAAAGGGTATTATACTCTAGGCCACATATAATAGGTGTAATCTTTTGATGATTAAACTCTCTTGTATCTTAAGTTCCTTCACAATCAATTTCTTATGTCTCAAGAAACTATTAGGAAGATTTTATGCTATGCAGTAAAAATTTTCTTTTGTCAAAATTCTAACCGTACATTGTTACTACTTATATTATTTTACATTCCCTCTTTATTTCTAAAATTTTTACTAATAATGTAGTGTGTGATAATGTTAATTATACACGCTACTAAATCAGGGTGTTACATTCATCACTTAAATAAATACTCTATGGGGGTTGCATAGAAAAAGCTAAATCATTTGTGGAGTAATCTCAACCCGTTTAATTACAAATTTTATGATATCTCAAATTGAGCGCTTCACCTCACCCACTATAGTCTCATAATTAGGGTTCTCTCACCCTTTATTTTAATAAATATATTATGTACACATAGGCTATTATATCTTTTCGCTAGATCAAGTGGTAATGCAGTTATATCACTTTGCTCTAGCTAGTGTTAACATCACTACATCTCTTCGCTACAGTGAGTGATATTCTAACATAGAACCTATCATGGTTTTCTCAAAACAACTTATAGTAAAACACAGCGTTCAAATCTATAAATAATCAACAATATATGTCGTCCTTGAAAGTAACAATTCTTATAAATCATTTTATCTCAAAATGAAGTAAAATACAACAAAATCATGAGTTTATAAAAGTAACAAAGAAAGCTAACAATATTCCCATAATTTAATTATCATCATCAATATGAAAGTAACTAATCAAAATAGCTAACCAAATAAATCAAATAACATAAAGTAAAATTATTAACCTTAGCAAGTTAGCTTTCCCCATGAAATTAAATTTAAAACATTGCCACTAAGTAAATATTCACTCACAACTTTGAAGAACCAAACAAGCTGCTCCCCTATAGCTCCAAGAGAAGTAACTAGCACAATATCTAGAGAAACTGACCAAAATAAATATTTTGACAAGTTTAGATAATCTATTTAGAGTGAAATTAATAATTATTAGAGCTATTGAATAAAACCCCAAAATTGTGACACCTAGGTTTCCTAAGAATTAAAGTGGGACTCAAGGTTTGACTTATCCTTGCAACTTATTAGTGTTTGACCTCCTAACTCACTAGATTTCTACTCAAAAACTCTAAGCGTTTACTCATGTCGCCATTTTTTTACTACTCACTAATATTGAGAGTAACTTTAATATTTACCAATAAGAATAAGGTTTGAGATTAGTGACTTACCTCAACCTTAGAAACTAGTGGGTGGTTAAGATTTGATGGCAAAGTGGGGGAAAAAAAAGATGTAGCTTAATGGAGAAGGAAGAAGAAGAAGAAAGGAATGGAGGAGGAGAAGGTCATCGAACATGAAATGAAGGGGGTGGACTTCAGTCTCTATTAAAGTGCTGTGCCCCTTTATTGTTTACAATCTTCTTGCAAAATTACAAAAATGCTATTGCTTCCTTCTTTCATAACTTTTTGAAAAAATTCCACAATGTCGCAATACCTCTTGCCATTTGATGAACTATTATTCCCGCCAATTTCTTATAGTGATTGTATGATTGTTAAGTTATTTTCTTTTATTTTAAAAATTTGTGCGTGTTTTGATTTTGTCTTTCTATTTACTTTGTTTATATACCTTCATTGAATTTGTGTAACTCACCTTTTATATATTATCATATTTGCAGGCTAATAATTATGTTTAGTTGCTTGTTCAATTGGATGATATTATCTGTGTGCTTCCAAAATATTTTGGATGTATACCGTCGCTTTTAATTCCAGAGTTTCAATCTATAGGTTATGTATCAGATTATTCCAACTGTTTCGAATAAAAGTTTAGAATGTAAATGTTACATAGTAATGATAACGAGTTTGAGATTTAGAATTGATTACGCTTCTATATAAAATATTGATGTTTATAAAACAACTTTTCTTGTCAAGCTAGTCAGCCTTTACTAGAATTAATATAGTTTGTGCTCCGGTCATAGACCAAAAAATGGGTCATGACAATTTCTTTTCTTTTTTTCCTTTTTTTTACCAAAATACCTTTTTTGATAGTGATACATATTAAAATCTTTTTTTACATAGCAGAAGGCTTGTGATTGATACTAATATAACAATATTGATGCACATATATATTGACTTTGTCTTTTACTTTTTTAACTATTATTATATTAAAAATAAATTATTAACAATAATAATAATTTATGATTATTGTTTTTCAAAAAATTGCGAATTGTGTATTTTTAATTTAATTTAATATTTTAGACTATATTCTTTGATAATTAATGGTAAAATATGAATGTTAATAAAACATTTTTCGTACTAATTTATTAAAGTGAAAATAAAACGTCAATGTTATATTGAATTTTATATTTTTAAAATTACTAAATAATGATTAAATAATTTTAATAAATATAGTGTCATTAATATTAGCAAATCAATTTTCAAGAATCCATAGAGATGAAATAATTTTAATAATACTAAATAATGAATAATTAAAATAATAATACAAAGTTTTGAAAAATATTAATACTAATTAATAAAGTACTTTGTGTAGTGGCCAGTCAAATTTGAATTAAAAAAGTATATTGGACTAAAGCGTATATTTTGGAAATAGAGAAAAAGTTGTATAATAAGAGTATCTCCGATAGGAGGGGAGTGTAATTTACTCTTATTTATAATTAATTATAAAACTAACTACAAAAATTATAAAATTATAAAAACTCCACTTTATTTTGTACTTGTAAGTTCTTTCATTAGTTCTTTCATTGTAATTACAACCTTTTTGGAAAAAAAAAATATTTTAATAGTAAAGAATTTTACACTCGTCAATTTATGTTTTGAAATAGATGACTTTTTTTTATGGGAAAATAGATAATATTTGATATAGTAATTGTATGTATGAAAAATTTTTGATAATATGATAATATATAATTAAATGACTACATAAAAAACTTATATATTGGCAATGTATCAAAATTTTATGTTATTTTTTTTGGCAAAATAGATCCTCCAATATTAGCTATGTTCTTTTTATATTACATAAAAATAAAAAATAAAGATTAAGTAGTACGTAGTATCAATCAAAACGCTAGTTGATAATAATATATAAATTTCAATTCCTTTTTTGTAGACATTCGATACATAGGTACTCATTCATTTTTGAAAACTACTATATGAGGTGCAAATATTAAGATATCCTTCAATTATATATCCACACTGTAAATTGAGTGAAGACAAAGCAATCAAATTTATCATCTGATTTCAGTGGATGAAAATCAAAACAACGCATGAGCACATAACCAACTTTAAATCAATATTCTTATCCTTCGGTTTCAGCCGCGAATTTAATCCATTGGTACCTTTAAAATCTATGAACAAGAAGTTGATAGAAGAACTTAGACAAAAGGGAATTTAGCATGAAAATGCAGCTCTCAAAGCTGTGATTAAAGGCTATACCAAATCAGCATTGAACATCAGTGTGATGAATGAAGGAAAATCAACAGGTGAGGTTTACAGTTTAAAAACCGAACCATTTCTTTCTTTCTTTCTTTTTAGTTTTTGCCAGAGTTTCGAACAAAATTAACTGCTGACATTGGTCTATTTGAATCAAGACTAATTATTAATTTGTTGGTCAAAAGTAAAAGTCTTCTTAAATGTTCAGTTACTGCTATGGTATACAAACTGCTACCAGATCAATGATTCTACAATTTCAAATATGAGAGACAAACAACGCTATATGATCATTATGATAAGTACTGTTGTGGGTATAAAGGACATATACAATGAAAACAAAAACAGGGAAATGGCTATGGCTGACATGACGAGCAGGGCTTATTGGGTGAATCAAAATATGGTACTGCAACCATTTGCGACTAATGAATACTGCGATCCATCAACTTCAAATGTTAATCAAAACTTATAAGAGTTATGTATATTAAAGAAATACCCACAATAGAAGCAAAATTATCCTTGGGATGAGCATATTATTGTTTCTGTCAATCACAATAACCCGATGAATTTACATACCAGTGATACCACATCCTTACAGCATGCTTTCATACATGCTATTGAAGTGGAAGAAGTAAGCCATATTCTGCCCACTTGTTCTAACACATCAAAAAATGCAAATGGGAAAAAGCACGATTCCAAAAAGTTAAAAAGGTGATGGTCCAAGTAGCTAGGCTCACGAGGCATTTTGGACCAGAGGAGCAGCAGCCTGTTTTCCCTCCACTGTTGGGAGAAGAAGGTGTTCGCTGCTCTGTGAAGCCAGCCTCACGCGGTGCCCTCCAATCTAAGAGCCGAGAAGTCTACGCCTTCGCGCAAACCCCAAGGCTCCCTCTCAACTTGGAGCGGACAGGCCAGCAGATGCAGCCACCAGCCCAACCAAGCAAAGCCTTGGTTTTGTTCCATCACCTTAACTGCCCCCACTTGGGTCACAAGTTGGCGCTACCCGACTCGGCGCACTGACAGCATTGTCAGAGGCTTTATAAACATCAAGTCTTTCATAGTTTTTGCCAATGTGGGACATGAAAATGCAGAAACAAATATTGAATTAACAGGGTACATTATATGCCCAATTTTATCTTTTCTAAAAGAAGCAAAGGATAATGTAATTCACCTGGGGATGGAGAAGATTATAATTTGTACTTCTACCTTTGGAATAAGGTGATTAAATGTTGTTTGCCTTGTTCCTTGGGATTTAAAACTGACTTGTAAATGCAAAAACAATAATAACAAGGTACATTTATATGTCTCATTTCTTCTGAAAGACTGAAAGGATAATTCTTAATTCCATTGATTTGGGGAGACAAAGGAATTAATTATTAAATAGTGCATCACCAATGATATTCCAATTCTTAAAGAACTGCGGTCTGTTGAGTACAAATAAATTTCAGAATTAGAATTTAAAATTTGTTATCACTCATGCATGAGAGGATTGCTTCGAATGTCAAGACTGGTTGAGCTTGTTGAACACCAAATGGTATGAAGGTGTGCTGTCTAGAGGCTACGGGGTTGTCGTGAGATTGAGAAAAGACTCACCAATATTGAAGGGTGGAGTGCAACTTCAGGCCAAATTGACAACAGGTGTATGAAGAAGGCAACACAACTTTCATCCATAATGAGCAAATGCTGAACAAGCTCATGAATACCAATCCAAATTCCTTTTGGAAGCTAGTGCAGATATTCTTGGAAGCCAATGGACATGGTTATTAGGAGACTTTAGAATTCAGATCAAAACATTGAGAGGCTTAGGGAGTTGTACTCAAGTGGAAGACAAAATTGAAGGCTAATCGCTTAAATCTCCACCCCCCCGGGGTTTCGTTTCTTTTTCCTCAAGCATGTTTATTGAAATTTATGATGATATTGATACAATTAGAAATGAGTTATTTTGGGTTTTTCATGTTTTTCTTTGTTATTGAATCTTCCTCGTTTATTCTTTGGTTAGTGTAATATCCCCATTTTCTAAAAAAAAAAAAAATGATTTAATAGAATCAATGCTTTTGATTAGCACTGTTGATTGAATCATTTCGTTTCATTAGAAAAATACACTTAATTAGGGTGGGAATGTAAACATTTGAATTAGAAAACTTAACTTTGTTAAATGAAAAATTTAAGAAGACCATTGGTAATGTTTTAAGAATTTAAAAGAATTTACAACGTCCGAAAGTTTTTAATGTTGTTAGTTGATTTATTCGATTTTATCGGCTAAGTGAGATTAATTAGAAATCGACTGAGTATCTATTTAGAGCAATTAGGTATTATTAGAGAGACTAGGATCAGAGACCATTAGAATAGAAATATAGAAAATCTCACAAAATTCTTCAAAATCGTTTTGCAGATTTGAAGGAAATCGGTAAAGATTCGATATTTTAAACTGTAAGAACCGAATCAATAGAATTATACATCGAAAATGCTAAATTTAGTGGCTATGTACTCAGCCACTTGTCCCCACAAAGTGGTGCCACTTGCTGCCACATATGAGCAGAAAACTTGGATGAATCATAGCCATCCAAAGAGCAACCAATAAGAAGCCAAGAATTCAACTACCTAGAGTTATATCAATGCAACAAATTTCTCCTCAATCCTTTTTCAATTTTCGGCCTCAATAGACCAGGCCACTCTCTCCCTCATTTTCTTCCTCATCTTTCTCTCTTCATCCTTGTTTCTTCACCCTTCCTTCATGCCTTCACCCAAGACTTGTTTCCTCACTAGCTTAAGCTTCAATTTGAGGTAGGATTCAAGCTTTATTTCTATTTTTATGGATGTGTGGTTGATTATAATTCTTGCTTCATCCATCTAAATGAAGATATATGATGTGCTTTTGATGATTTGTGACTGATTTATTAAGTAATTGGTTGAAAGGATAATTCTTAATTCTATTGATTTGGGGAGACCAAGGAATTACTGATTAAATAGTGCATCATCAATGATATTGCAATTATTAAAGAATTGGGGTCTCTTGAGTACAAATAAATTTTAGAATTAGAATTTAAAATTTGTTATCACTTATGCATGAGAGGATTGCTTGGAATGTCAAGATTGGTTCAGCTTGTTGAACCCCAAATGGTATGAAGGCATGCTGTCTAGAGGCTACGAGGGTAGTCGTGAGATTGAGAAAAGACTCACCAATACTGAAGGGTGGAGTGCAACTTCGGGCCAAATTGACAACAGGGTGTATGAAGAAGGCAACATAACTTTCATCCAAGATGAGCAAATGCTGGACAAGCTCACAAATACCAATCCAAATTCATTTTAGAAGCTAGTGCAGTTATTCTTGGAAGCCAGTGGACGTGGTTATTGGGAGACTTCAAAATTCAAGATTTTCACCATGGCCCTATAGTCCTTGCGTGGCGTCAATCATACTCAATTTAAATTAAACTCGAGGACATTTTTGAC